>CM029489.1:22951306-24232116 GCA_017140395.1 Eucalyptus lansdowneana
GCTTGCCCCTGCTTGAGAGTGTTGCCTCCAAACGCTTTCAGGTGGGTCTCTTTATAAACACAGAAAAGAAGTAGCTTTCTTCAGCCTTCTTTAAGAAGGCAAACTACCGTTCAAGTGGATCCCACCTCAAGCTCAAGACGACGACGTTTTCATCAAGAGCAGCTTCTTGGAAGTCCGCAATGCGTATTTTGGCAGGTTAATAGGACCAATCTGGTTGTTTCAGCCAATGGGAACAAATGACAGCTTATAGCTCCATGATGGTAGGATGAGTAATTTTTCCTCAGTGAAGAAAATTCTAGAATTCCAAATGACGTGGATAGTTTGAGAAATGCCGCCGAAAGTGAGAGACGGTAAGATTCCTGTTAGTACGATTCCAAAACGCAATCGACTCTCTTTTCCATATTATAATCCATGTTAACTTCTAGAGGAGTGTGGACTTTCGGGGAAAAGATATTCAAGGATAGATTCGCCATTAAATGGGATACAAGTGCACATTTTTAGTCACATAATTAATTCTCATGTACGCATCCCATCTTTTTGACGTCATCAATATAAGAGTTTATTCATTAACGATGAATTCAATAATTAAAGAATTCTATCGGATATTTGATTATCACCCCTATATTTATTAGTAGGTGTTGTTCAAAGGAACATATTAGTAACTTTTCCATGGGTGTAGGTAAACTTGATAACGAGGTAATAAACTTTGGATTTGATGTATTTCCATAAATTATAGTAGATTAGATTGTGCCTTTGAAATTAGAAGAGGGTTGATAATTTTCCATTTTCTTTTGGCTCTTCACTTTTATCTTTTATACATGCCTGCACACTGACACATGTATATATTTTATAAATTGGAATTTTATTCGTACCATTAATCTTATCTAATCAAATAATTTGTAACCTCGATGTCATTACTTACTTCAAATTATTGTGCTATAAATAAGTATTTACATACTAAAAACAAGTTCATTAATAATCATTAAAACACTAGTAAATTCATTGTAATGTTTTTAACTTATTAAACATAATATATAGTGTCAAAGAAAATTGTTTACACTCGTTGGTACTTTCATGATACTTGTAAGAAAGTGTATTGGTTATAGAGATTAACAAGGATATGTTTATATATTAAAAACAGTTCATCAACATCCAATTAAACATTGATAGATTCATTATAATGTTGTTTAAATTAGGCAAATTTACACCAAAAGTTCTTCAAGTGTTTTGCACAATGTGCAATCAAATTCTAAATTTTTTTGAATCCATGGAAATCAATCTCCTTCCGGTAATTGATTATGCAAATTTGTTTAATGTGGCATGCCGGAATTCAATATGCCCTTCTCTAGAATTTTTTATGACACCGGCACCACGCCAAAATAGTCGAATTTTCTTTTGAAAAAAAAGGAAGAAGAACCAGGTCAAAACTTTGGAAAAAAATTAAAGAAAAATCAGTTAACCTAAACCTAAGAGACAGAATGGTCCGTTTTATCGTAATCTTTCTTAATATCTAACCTATTTTTTGAGGTGGTGCCCACAAATGGCGCCATTTCAACGCCACATATGCCAAAGGTATTATTAAAAAGCTCCATGTGAGATTTCGACATGTTGCATCAGCAAATTTGCCTAAATGTTTTCCGAAGTACTTAAGTACACCAGATCAAGCGTGTTCATGACTTTCTTAAAAATTGGACAACCAATTAGGATTTTTGAAGCAATTTTCCCTTTACAATATGAATGACACTAGTAAAGCATATGACATACTTTTTTTTTTGGTGACTCAAGGAACTCCGTAAGTCGACAGCCGACAAGCAAACCCTGGGGGAGCGACTGCAGGACCCACTACCACAGTACTTTAGGTAAGAATCTCTAACGACGCCTCTGGGATTCGAATTCCTCCCCTTCGTGAGGGGGAGAGAGCCTTAAGTCAGCTGCGCCACTGCGGGCGGTGGTTAAAGCATATGACATACTTATTCTTTTGCAAGTTTATAAATTTATCATGGTAAATTATTAACCATACTTGTAAACCTAGAAAGAAGTTGATAGCTTTCTCATTTAGTGAGATATTGGTAAATTTAAGTATACCTTTTGAAAATTTTGACATTTAAGTGTTCTCTCGTGCCACAACAGTCAAGTTATGACATTTGAGGTGTCCTTTGCCGCTAGAAATCCTTCCATCTAGATACCACCTAAGTAGTACCGACACACAACATGCAACATGTGACACGACACGACACAACATGACACGCCGACACGTCGTTTCTAAAAAAACAGAGAATTCCGACACGTTTGGACATGTTGTATATCAAATTTATATTTTTATATATGCATAATAAATTATCATTTTTACGATTATTTCAACCAAATTAATTTGAATCCATTTCATAAATAAATAAATAATTAAAAAAAAGCCATGAATGAATGTACACTAAAAACATTAATCCGCCATATATTAATATCATTCATTTTTTTTAATTTGAGAAATTCAACTCTATTTCAATAATTCATAAAATTTGGAGAAAAAACAAGCGATTCATATTTTGGACTCACATGTTAGATATGTTGGAAAAGAAAAAAAAAAAAAAAGGGCAGAAGGGCGAATTGTGTATCACGGGAAGTGAAAGTCGAAAGAGAAAAGAATACTAAGTTTTTCTTTTTTCTCCATTTATTATTTTTATTATTGTGTTTTATTTTTTCACATATATATATTTTGACCTCTTATTTATTGAATTTTTAAAATTGACATCAATATCGGAATCGAAACTTATATGTCAGAATTCTGACTTGAGTGTCGGAGAATGTCAAAGAAGTTGACCAGGTATCGAATTATCTAATACGTGTTGATTGAGTGTCAAAAATTGTCTAAAAGTGTCAGAGAGTGTCGGATACGCATTGAAGTGTCCAACACGACACGAAGACTCTTGAAGAGTGTCGGTGCTTCATAAGATACCACCATACCCATAATCAAATCATACACCTAACAAACAAATCAGGGTATTGATGAGGAATAGTCCTCTACCAACAAATCACTTCACAAGTCTAACTTATGGAGTTGGGATATTACAACGACGAAGGAAAGTCTTACTCTACAAGCCCTCTCAACGGTTTGATGAATAGATAGTGATGCATGACCAGTATTGAGTAGATAAAATCAAGATAAATATACAAATTATAAGGAAACAATAATAACAAGACAATGAGGACAATTATTCAAGAACATGGGCAAGTGATGCTTGCAGGAGTAAAGGAGTATAGGTGAGACCACTGGAAATTACTTAGAAAAACACAAGCTTTGAGCATAGTCGATGAGCTTCACTATAAAATACCACCAACTATCTAGCAAGAAAACCCCCACGCAAATCAACCAAAATGCTTTTTCTTTTCAATTATATTTACTTTTCCTGTACCGTGCTTTAATTTTCCTTAGATATATTCCTCATATTCACATTGTCGATTAAATTATAGCGTTTGTCTTTATCCTGATACCTCATCATCAGTTAAGTTCTAACATTATGGCCAAATATCTTTAATTTGTGTCATTGATTGGATTTCGGCACGACTAATACTAGATCTTGTAACTTTTGGATCTTTTCATTGATTGAATTCCGACTCGGTCTAAGATTGTATAGTGTTGTTTGAATTAAAGAAGTTCGATTCCTTTTTGCATGAGATATCCTTTTTTTGTAGTTGGTTCCCTTTAAAAAAATCGCCGAACGAATTTCAATGAAAGATATTTAATTACAAGAACAATTCTAGCAAAACACTTTCGTAAGACGGGGAAGTTGAGTGTTCGTTGACACCACAATCACAAATTGTATGTTTTGATGCTAATTTAATAGAAAAAACCTTGATCAAAACTTTAAACTTGTTTAACAAAATTTGAAGATGAAAAAACTTTGATTGACAATGCTCGCAACTCACACAACTCAAGTGAAGGAGACGAGGTTTTATGTTATTTCACCTTATCACCCCTTACAAAACGATTACAAGACTTCCCTATAGATACACTTGTTAAAAGACCGTTACTCTTACGCTTAAATGACTTGTGAATGTATCTAGCATTCCAAGAAGATAGATTCCTGCGAATTTATAAAACATTGATTAGACTTAAATAATGAATCACACATTAATTTAAATGCTTAAGCTGTTAGATTAAGGCGTGTTTTATAATTTAAATATTCTAACATTCCCTCTCACACTTAGTTTGATCTTTTATCTAGTACTAAGCGTGGACAAAAATGGGATCATGAAATATTTGAATTCAGGACCTCTAATTTTGATATCATATTAGAATAAAGCAGAAAAGAGAACTTTTGTATATTTCTGTGTGTATAATATCAATGATACAAGAGCCTATTTATAGGTTGTTCTAGACAACTATCTAAAGTAATAAAATATTGCTATATCAAATAAAATCAATTAAAATCAATCAAGGTAGATCGCAACTCTCCAATAAAGACTCTTCTTAACTCAATGCACTAGTCTTGGGAGTCCAACAATCTGCATCAAACTTGGTAAATCAACAACCAGTTAGGATCAACAACCCTTAAAATCGACAACTTGTTTAGTGAATTGATAATATTTATGAATTTAGTTTAATTACTAACAGCCTCCATTGAGAAGAAATTAGAGGCGGCAAGAAAAAGTAAAGAGGCGAGAAATCGAAAGAGACTGAGAAATCAATGACCAGGAGTGATCGGGGCATTGTGGAGGAATAGGTCTTTATTTACAAATCACTTCACAAGTCGTTCATATGGACTTGGAATATTACAACTATTAGGGGTGAGCAGCGGTCTAGGGTCGACCCTGGACCAACCTTGGACCGGCCCAACCCTGCCGGTCCTGGTCTAGTTCCCAAGGGGACTGGGTCGGTCCTTGGTCCTGAAATTCCAAGACCAACACTATGCGGGTTGGTCCTCGGTCCTAAGAGTTTTGGGTCGGTCCAACCCTGGACCAACCCTGTATATTATATATAATTCTTTTATATATTCAAACCTAAGTAAAATGTCTGTTATATTATATTATATTGACATGTTCTATCATAGCACTAATAGTAATTTCAATTTAAAACTTTTGTTGAGTATTAATTATGTGTCGTTTGTTTTGTTTTCAGTGTTTTAGAAGTTCGAGTGAATTAACAAGATGTGAAGTTATATATTTATGGTTTATATTAAGTATTTTAAACTTTTTATGGTTTAATTGTATTATACTAATGAATTTCACCTCGCACTTTGCTTTTTAATTTGTGTCGACTTGTAGAAGTTTTTGAAGAGTAGAGTAGTATTGCAGTTGCTACGGTGATTTGCTAGTCAAGTGGTGTGAAGCTCATTTTTTAGTTGAGTGGACTCTACATGATCAAATGCTAGTCAAGTGGTGTGAAATTAATTTTTTGGTTGAGTAGATTCTATATGATCAAATGTAAGAAAACGATTTTGCATATAGTGTTATGAATATTAAAGATAGATGATTACAAGAATTTTCCATCTTGTCCCATATCTCAATGAGCGGTTAGCGGTATGAAATTTCTATTATTGCGTCATCTTAAATTTGCTAAATATGTATTGGTATTTATAGTTTAGTTGCATAATGCCGCATTTTCGATGGATGTGTCATTTGAATTTGTGGGTTTGCTTTTTTAGGGAGCATAAAAATTAAGACGAAAAAATTATCGATCGGTCGCGGGTTGACCACCTGGACCAACCCATTGGAGTCGGTCCGGTCCTTGGTCCCAAGCTCAATAGGGTCGGTCCTCGGTCCTAAAATTGAGGACCGACATCAGACGGGTTGGTCCTAGGGTTAGGGGGTGGCCCGGACCAACCCGGACCATGCTCACCCCTAACAACTATGAAGCAAAGTCTCATACTGCAAGTGGTTAGACAAATAGATATATATGCATGACCAGTATTGAGTAGGTAAAATCGACATTAATATACAAATTGAAAGGAAGCAGAAGTAGTACTGCATACAAGCGCACAAGATTGATATAATATCCTATCCTAGGAGAAGCATAGTTCGTACACGGCATTATCACTGATACAATAAGCAAGGCTGAGATTAACATTTATAAATGTCCTCAAACACTGGCAATATCACTCTAGTTTGGCATACTAATCAATGCTCTCGTAAAAGTTAAAGAGATCCACGAGATCGATACAGTCACTTGGAGAATATGGCATAGAACAATGTCCGTCATTGGGTTCATCGTGCTCGTGAATATCATGAAACAAACATTGCTCTTCGGTTGTTTGAGGCTGCTGATCGGGAATAGACACATTCTGACCTGGAAATTTTAAATTTGACGTCTCATTCAGAGGGAATTCAACAGTAATTCCAGGAGATGCCTGAGGGACAAAAAAAAGAAGAAGGAACAATCAGTACTCGAGCTTTAGTATAGTCAGTTGTATCTCTAAATCACATGTTCCTTTGTATCAATCTAACGCAACACTTGCTCACCAGTTCACTAATATCTTGTGTTTCTTCATTTTGGGAATAATTCAGATTGCTAGGGCCGCTTAAATCAGTTGAAGTACCTGCTGTTGGTGACTTTGCTTTCTTACTTTTCCTGATTATTATGTGACAGAGAACCATCGCCGCCTACAAAGACAGAATGATACCGGGAATGAGTTTCAGGGTTACATAACCGAAACTCCATTGCTGCACGAAAGTACTTATGCTCAAGATACATCACGCGTCACTTAAGTAATTCTTCTTTCAAGAACAAAGTGCCCCCTTTGTTGCCACAGAATCACTCTACTTTTGCCAGTATAACCTTCGGTAGTCACTGGAACTGAAGCACCAGTCATGAATCTAACACTTAAAATGATGATCCGTAAGTTTGCTTTCTCGATCTTCCTCACGAAATTCTACGAAATACTGTAGGAAAGGTGCTGACTCACGGATACTGTGTCCGAAGTCCAACTAGAATTGAAGGCAAAGCGCGCTTAAAAATTTATGGGATCAGATGGAGGAACTAGAAAATCATGAACTCAGAAAGCCAGAAACTTCAACAAGCTGAATGAGGAACATATGTAGAGAAATTATTATGTCAATTTAAACTGTACTTCAACCGTGTTAGAGATGCTAAATTAGGGGAAGCAAAAGAAGAGAAGTCGAGTACCGGGTCTGAAATTTCACTATCTGAAACATTCGAGTTTAGGTGATATTCGGTCATGCCCAAGTTGGTCCTATGGGAATTTCTTTGTCGACCTTCGTGGTAAACCAAGCCTCTCCTGAGCCCTATCTCCTCACCGGTGTCTGGTGCTTGTATAACACGTTTGGAATATGTCTCTTTCCAAAATCCGCACTCAGTCTTCCTTTTCCTCTTACGACCACGGGGACAAAAGAAGAAACACTCGCTTCCATCCGATGGGATGCTTGACAATTCTACAACCAAAGATTGGTTAAATGTTAATCCACCAAGGTCTTACGGATAACTACAAATTACCATCAAACCATAAGAAAATAGAGAAATAGAGAACAGGAAGGACTTAATGTAAGTTACCATTGTATCGTGCAAATAACTCCGGAGGCTCCCAGTTGTAGATGTATAGCTCGGGAATCACGCAAATAGTTTCCATTTCTCCTTTGAGCTTTTTTGTCAAGTGATGACTGATGAGCTCATTCTCCGTCGGTTTGAATCTGAGTCCCACTGGCCATGCCTCCGTCGATTCTGCCATGCTATACGGTTGCCGTCTCACATTCACTTCTGCAACCGAAAAAAAAAAGGGAGAACAGTAGAGATTGGGGCTATTGAGATAAGCAGAGGAAGAGAATACAAACAGAGGAAGAGAGTTTACTCTTGGCTTGGCTTGGCTTTGCTTTGAGAGTGTTGACTCCCAAAAACATCGAATTGGGTCAATTTATAAGCACAAAAAACAAGTAATTTTACGACCCTTGTTTGAGAAGGCAAACTACTGTTCAAATGGGTCCCATCTCAAGCTCAAGACGACGACGATTTATCTAAAAGCAGCCTCTTCGAAGTCCACAATGCGTATTTAACTGGGTTAATTGGACCCATCTGGTTGTTTTAGTCAATGCGAAGACGTGACAGATAACTTCGCGACCAGGTATATGCAGAAATAAGCCCATGATGGCATGAAGTGTTTCTTCAGTGGAGAAGACTCTTGAATTTCGTGCAGATCATGATGTCAAGTTGTCTCAAGCGTCTTCTCAGCGAGGAAGATTCTAGAATTCCCAGCGACAATAATAGTTCGAGCAGCGACGTAGAAAGTGGAAGAGATAAAAAAATTCAAAGCACAACCGATTCTTTTTATATATTATATGCACATTAATCTTCAAGAGGAGGGTGAACTCTGGGGGGTAAGGAAATTCAAGGGTAGACTCCTTTACTGTAGCAAAACTCAGATGCATGTTATATTCTCATGAATATTTAGAACATTTATCATTGTAGAACTGTTCTATATAGTCGCTATTGGATGAGATGTAAGTGCAAATGTTTAGTTTCGTAAGTAATTTTTAGGTACAAATGTTGTCTCTCCAATGATTTTCATTAGAAAGAAAATAGGTTGGTTTTGATATTTATTTATTATGCTAGACATTTAGGCTCAATTTGTTTTGCGAAAAACGTAACATATATGGAAAATATTTTTTAGGGAGTCATTTTCAGGAAAATGATGATATTTCCAAGTGTTTAGCTTAAACTTGAAAATAAAAAGTAAAATATTTTTTTTCATTAGGAATGGAAAATATAATTTGACTTTTCTAAATAGACGTATACTATTCAGACACTAATAAGTTACATATGGACAGTTGAGGACTAGGTACATGCACTAGAGTCTTCCTGGCTTGAGTCCTAAGGCATCAAGCATGGGCATGGGGCTTCAGGCTCAATCTTGAATGACCCAAGTGTGAGTGTTGGGGCCTCAGCCACGAGTAGCAATGTCTTGGGCCCTGCCTTGATGGACATAAGCAAGGGTGTGAGGATCCAAGTACAAGCATTGAGGTAATGGGCTCGGCCTCAATGGTCTCGAGCCTGACACCAGAGACCTAGTCTTGGATGCTTAGACCCGAAAATTCAGCTTTGGGGTTTCCGTGTGCAAGATTAGAGTTTTGGGTCAAGTGCTGATACATAGTCATATTTTGAAAAGTGAATTCTAATTTTTTGAAAATGAAATCATTTTCTTGAATTTAAGCATAAGTTTTTCGTTAACTAGGAAAACGTTTTCCATAAACTAGGACAATATTTTCCATCAACATATTCTTTTAAGCATGTTAAATGCCGGAAAATAAAGAAAATGTTTTTGTTGAAATTTTTTTAATCTGCAAAGAGAGCCTTAATTACCTTGTATAAACTCGTAGGCATTGTTTGGAGGAATGTAAGTAGTTTAATTTGACATAGAGGTACACAAAAATTTGGATTTGAAATATTTTCATAAATCATGGTAGATTAGATTGTGCCTTTGAAATTATAATACGATTGATAATTTTCCATTTTCTTTTGACTCCTCTCTTTTATCTATTATACATGGCTGCACACACACGCCGATATATATATAAATACACACATATATGTATATTTTATAAAATAGAATTTTAGGAAAATTTTCAAAAAATGGCCTTAAGTGTCCTCATTTTCTTAAATAAGGGCATGAAATAGATCTTATTCTAAATAAAGGTCTATAATGGTCATGGTTGTTTCAAATAAGGCATAAAGTGGCCATGGTTATTTCAAATAAGGGCCCTACCTCGCCAGTCATTGGTCAACTAAATTTTCCAACCGATTACAAGCATTATTGTCCAAATCTTCGCTTCTTTTTTCTCTTTTCTTCTTTTTTTCATTTCCAACATTGGCTAATGGCCACTGGTAAAGGCCTATGAGGGCTCGATGCCAGTCATTGGGAAGGGCTGACGAGGGTTTCGTGACCCTCATCAATTGCTAATAAGGGTTGACGAGGGCCTACAAGCACTCGTCTGCAGCAAGCAACAACCTACAAGCCCTCATCGGTCACGAGTGAGGCCACCCTCACCAAATTTGGGGAGTGTCAACCTCAGTTGGGGCCAGTGAGGGCTTGATGGTCATCACTAATAGCGGGGAAGGGCCATCATGCCCCATTGAGCGCAAGTGAGGGCTTGCAAGCTGACCCTCACTAGATTTGACAAAGGTGGACTAGCTCATGACTCATAAGGGCCATCAAGCCCTCGCTAGTTGTGGGTGAGGGCTTGTAGGCTCTCACCGATCACAAGCAAGGCCACCCTTACTAGATTTGGCGAGGGTTAACCTCGCCTAGCTGACCTCACTAACGACCACGAAGGGCAACCTCCCCTAGGGGGAAGGTAGCCTCACCCAAGTGAGGCTTTCCTCGCCTATGGTCGGCGAGGGTGGTAGTCATTGGATTAGGCGAGGGTGACCCTCGCCCAACCCTCTAGGGCATTGCTACTAGCCAGTGGCCACTAGCAAAGAAGGAAGAAGACCGGGGAAAAAAAGGAAAGAGAAAAGAAAAGTGAAAAAAAAAAAAGGAAGAAAAAGGGAAAATGATGAAAATGTCCTTGATTGCCGAAAAGTCAAGCTCTTATTTGAAATGACCACCGACAAAGAAGGAAGAAGACAAGGAAAAAAAAGGAAAGAAAAAAGAAAAGAGGAAATACAAAAGGGAAAATGATGAAAAATGTCATTGACCGCTAGAAAGTCAAGCCCTTATTTCAAACAAACATAATCGCTTTAAGCCATTATTTCAAACAAAATTTACTTTAGGCCCTTATTTGAAAAAGTGATGGCATTTCAAGCCTTTATTTGAAATAAAAGCCATTTTAGACCCTTATTTAAGATAATGAGGGCACTTGAGGCCCTTTTTGGAATTTCTCCAGAATTTTATGCATACGTAAAATGAAACTTCTTTTATGACATTAATCTTATCTACTCAAATAATCAAAATATTTGCACTATAAATAACTATTACATAGTGAAAAACAGTTCATCAACAAACATCGAAACATTGGTTAATTTTTTATAAAGTTCGTAACTTACTAACCATATAATATAGTGCCAAAGTAAATTATTTACACTCTTTAGAACATTCATGATACTTGTAAGAAATTATATTGGTTATATATATTTTTAATATTTAACCTATCTTCTGAGGTGGTGCCCATAGCAACACCAATTTAGTGCTAAGTATGACAAAAGTAACATTAAAAAGTGCTACCTCGAATTTCGACGAGCCTTATCAGCACTTTTGCCCGAACAATTACCGGAAGGACTTAAGTCAATCGTATCGAGTATATTTATGACTTGCTTAAACATTGGATAAACAATTAGTACTTTTGGTGCAATTTCTTCTTTATTTCACGAACGACACTAGAGAAGTATATTACATACTTATTCTTTCGCACATAGATAAATTTATCATGGTAAATGATTAACCATGCTTTTAAAACTTGAAAGAAGCGGGCAACTTACTTATTTAATGAAATGATAGTAAATTCTTGTAGGGATGATATTTTACTAACCGTACATGTTAACTTTCAGAGAAAATGAGCTATTCTATTGGGATATTAATGAAAGCCTTAAACTGTTTGTAGTTTACTAACCACACTTGAAAAATGTGAAAGAAATTAGTAATTTACTAATTCATTAGCAACGGAGCCATCATGGTACTTTTTTAATTGGGATGTTTGGTAAATTCGTTATAAGGTTGGCATTTTGCTAAGCACATTTAAAAAATTTGCGAGAAGCTAGTAATTTGGATAAATCCTTTATAGTGTTGATAATTTGCTACTTGAGCTTGTAACAGTTCAAAGAATTTGATAACTTGTTAATTTATTGGAACAGTGGTAAATTTCTTATAATTTCAATATTTTACCACAATGTCAAAGAAGTTGGTAATTTACTAATTCATAGAGATGTTGGTAATTTTCTTGCACTGCTGATAGTTTAATAATTACAATTGTAAAATCTACAAAATGTTGGTAACGTACTAACTATTTGAATGTTGGTAAATTTTTGTTAATTGGTACTTTACTAACTACACTAGAACAATTTAAGGTCGATTAGTTACTAACATATTAAAATTTGGTAGTTTACTTACCATACTAGTAAAAATTGGTAATTTACTAATTCATGGGAATGTTGGTAAATTTCCGATAGTGCTGGTAATATACAAACGGGTTACTTGGCATTCGAGTTATCGGTTATAATTTGATAACCAAAGTTATTAAAATTTTCTTCGCAATTTCATAAATCTACTAACTATAGAAATTTTTCCAACTTTTCCTATTCCTATAACTGGACCCTAGACTTGTCCCCTATAATGTTGTTAATTATAGGTCCGGCATGGCTTCTGAATTCGAAAATTGCCCTCCAAGCATAGGAGGAAACTGGAATGGGGATGGTCCATGAACTTCTCCCTTTCAGCTTAAGATTTCTCACACGTCCAAACATTACAAAGCATGCTCATATGATAGAGCTTGATTCACTGAATCGCATATAGAACTCAATTCTCGGCATTTGTGTCTATTGGAAGATTG
Organism: Eucalyptus lansdowneana; assembly: GCA_017140395.1. Taxonomy (NCBI): domain Eukaryota; kingdom Viridiplantae; phylum Streptophyta; class Magnoliopsida; order Myrtales; family Myrtaceae; genus Eucalyptus; species Eucalyptus lansdowneana. The sequence continues at coordinate 22,963,790 of CM029489.1, forward strand.
ATAATCAAGAAAGGAGAAGGGCCGGTTTAGTTGTTCCTTTGATTTCCTTTTAGTGATTTTAGATATTGATACTCACGATCAATTCCTAGCCAAAAGAAGAAGAAGAAGATATAATCAATCTAGTAATGCACATAAATAATGACAAAAGTTGCATGTTTCATAAATTGATTGTGGTCAAAATCATGCTTGATTTTATGGACAGATGGCGACTTCATAATGTTTGAAATCATGCTTCATTTTGTGAGAAAATCCTACCATCCAGATACCACCATTGCGATAATCAAATCGTACATCTAACAAACGACAGGCCGCCTGTATTCTTTTTTTCCTTTTAACCTTTCATGGTGATGGCATGGTGTCGCCATTTGAGGAGACAGGAGTCAGCAAGAAAGAACTACTTTGCTTTATCTATCGTCATGGCGTGGTGGCGCCGCCGAGAGGCAGTGAGAAAGAGCGAGAGACAAGAAATCGAAGGAGACTGAGAAGCCCATCATCAGGAGCAATTGGGGCGTTGATAAGGAATAGATTTTCACCTACAAATCACTTCACAAGTGGTACTGTGGACTGGCGGTATTGCAACTATAGAAACTGCAAGCCCTCTTAGTGGTGAGACGAATAGATACTAATGCACGACCGGTATTGAGTACATAAAATCGAGATTAATATACAAATTGTAAGGAAACAAAAGTAATACTATACAAGCGCACAAGACTGATATAGTATCCTATCCTCGGAGAAGCATAGTAGTACACTGCATTACCACTGATACAATAAGCAAGGCTGAGATTAACATTTACAGAAGTCCTCAAACACTGGCAATATCACTCGAGTTTGGCATACTAATCAGTGCTCTCGTCAAAGTTAAAGAGATCCACGAGATCAATACAGTCGCTTGGAGAATATGGCATGAAACAATGTCCATCGCCAGGGTCGTCATCGTGCTCACGATTATCATGAGACAAATGTTGCTCTTCAGTTGTATCAGGCTGCTGATTAGGAATAGGCAAATTCCAGTCCGGTAAATTAAAATTCGACATCTCGTTTGGTGGGAGTTCAACAGTAACTCCAGGAGATGTCTGAGTGACATAAAAAAAAAAAAAAAAAAAAAAAAAAGGAACAATCAGTACTCGAGCTTTAGTGTACTTCTAAATCAGATGTTCCTTCGTATCAATCTAAAGCAACATTTTCCCACCTGTTCACTCATATCTTGTGTTTCTTCAATTTGGGAATCATTCAGATTGCTAGGGCCGCTTAACTCGGTTGACGTACTCGCTGTTTCTGGCTTTGCTTTCTCTTTTTTCCTGTTTATTATGTGACAAAGAACCAACGCCGTCTGCAAAGACAGAATGATCCCAGGGATGAGCTTCAGGGTTGCATAACCGAAACTCGATTGTTGTACGAAAGTACTTTTTGCACAAGATAAATCACGCGTCACTTATCAAAATTGAAGTAATTCTATTTTCATAAACAAATTGCCCCCTTTGTTGCTGCAGAATCAGTTTTGGCAGTATAACCTTCACTAGTCACTACCACTAAAACACCAGTCACGAATCTCTCTTAAAATAATTCTCTGTAAGTTTGATTTCTCGATCTTCCTCATGAAATTCTACAAAATACTGTGGCAAAGGTTCTGAATCATGGATACTAGTGTTCGAGGGTCAACTGGAAATGAAGGTAAATCATGTTTAAATAATCATGGGACAGAGGGAGGAACTAGAAAATAATGAACTCAGAAAGCTAGAAACTTCAAGAAGCTGAATGAGGAACGTGTGCAGAGAAATGATGATGTCAATTTTACCTGCACTTGTAACCATGTTAGAGATGCTCAATTAGGGGAAGCAAAAGAAGAGAAGTCGAGTACCGGGTCCAATATTTCACTATACGAAACATTCGAATTGAGGTTATATATGTGCATGCCCAAGTTGGTCCTATGGGCGTTTCTTTGTCGACCTTTGTGGTAAACCAAGCTCCTCCTGAGCCCTATCTCTTCAGCGGTGTCCGGTGCTTTTATAACACGTTTGGTACTTGTCTCTTTCCAAAATCCACACGGGGTCTTCCGCTTACGACCACGGGGACAAAAGAAGAAACACTCGCTTCCATCCGACGGTATACTCGACAATTCTATAACCAAAGGTTGGTTAAATGTCAATTCACAAAGGTCTCATAGGTAACGTTCAAAAAAATAAGAAAAATAGAGAAATAGAGAACACTAAGGACTAAATGTAAGTAACCATTGTATCGTGCAAATAACTCCGGAGGCTCCCAGTTGTAGATGTGTAGCTCGGGAATTACACAAATAGTTCCCATTTCTCCTCTGAGCTTCTTTGTCAAGTGATGACCAACAAGCTCGTCCTCCGTCGGTTTAAATCTGAGTCCCACCGGCCACGCCTCCATCGATTCTGCCATGCTATATGCTTGCTATCTCACATTCACTTCCGCAACAGAAAAAAGAGGAGAAGAGTAGACAATGGGGCTGTTGAGATGAGAAGAGGAAGAGAGTGCAAAGAGAGGAAACAGAGGTTACTCTTGGCTTGGCTTTGCTCTGAGAGTGCTGACTGCAAACACTTCCAGGCAAGTCAATTTATAATCACAAAACGACAGGTAATTTTCTCGACCCTTGTTTGAGAAGGCAAACTAGTGTTCTTGACCTGGTATATGCAGGAAAAAGCACACGATGGTACGAAGTTGAGTAGTGTTTATTCAGTGAAGAAGACTCTAGAATTTCATGCAGATCATGATGTGAAGTTGTCTCTAGCGTTTCCTCAGAGAGGATGATTCTAGAATTCCCAGCGACAATGATAGTTTGAGCAGCGACATTGAGAGTGGAAGAGATATAAGAAAAGATTCTCCTTGGCACGATTCCAAAGCACTATCGTTTCTCTTTATGTATTATATGCATATTGATCTACAACAGGATTGTGAACTTTGAGAAAGTATTCGGTGATCACTTACTACCACATCGTAGGCCGATGTGGTATGCATTTTCTGTTGAAAGCCAATCACAAGTTGCCACCTATTGATGAGATGGACATAAATTAAAAAATTTAAAAACTCACTCCCTGTTTTTTCTCTCTCTGTCTTCTACTCCGGTCAGTGCGCTCCGCTGGTGGCCTTGGACCTCGGATTTCCAGATTTTCCCGAGCGCCGACAACTCTGCCGGTGGCCATGGCCGAGCCACTCCGTCTGCTGTCGAGTTGGCTCGCTGCTGCGCCACCCACGAGCACACATCGTCGCGGCGGCTCATCCATGGCTAGATCTAGAGCCATGAGCACGCGAAGCAAGAACAACACGAGCAGTACGAGGTGGAGGAAATCTGGGTTCATCTTCTCTCTGCTGTACAGGTTGATTGTTGCAGCAGTACGATGTGGAGGTAGCTGGACGGTGAGAAGGATCCCAGGGCAGCGTCGTTTGGGGCTCCAGATCTGGAAATCGAGGGGTTGCAGCAAGGTACTATTTTTTTTTTTTTTTTTTTCGCTTATATAGTAAATTTTCTTCTTGGGTAATCTAGGAACCCGTAAAGCTATTTTGATGACTATACAGCCCCACAAACAAATCCCGGAGAAGCATTCCCACCATCACAAATGTAGTATTCTCAAAGTAAAAATCCCTAACGACAAATTAAATACTATAAAAATATCAAATTAAAATACTTATGACAAATTTCTTTTAAATTAATTTTTTTGATCACAAAAAAACTTAAATATAATACATATGTAATAAATTTATTTCAAATGACCACAAAAATATTCTAAACCGGTATATTTATGATAAATTTATTCTAAAAATTAATTTGTTTGATGGCCAAAAATCCACAAACCGACATATTTGTAACAAATATATTATCCGTTAAATTGATTAATATCACAAAAATGGTATAACAATAGAGAGAAAAATTGTAAATTGATACACTAGTTAATTGTCACGTTTAATCAAACTTAACAACTTGACAATAAAATTTAACGTAAACTAATAGAAGGTAAATTTGTCATAAATATATCAATTTGAAATTTTTGATGATAAAAAAATTAATTAGTAATAAATTTGTCACATGTATATTAATTTGAAATTTTTAAGGATATTAACTTCTCCTTTTTTTATATTTGTCCAAGTCATCCATATGTGTCAAGTTGTGATTGGATTTCACTAAAATATACATACCACGTTAGCCTATGATATGACAGTAAGTGACCACCGAAGACTTATAAAGTTAGGGGAAAACAAATTGAAGGGTAGCGTCGTACACTGTAGTAAAACTTAGATGCATGCTCTTCTTGACTAAAGATTTTAGATTCTTATAAATATTTAGAACCTTTATCATTGTAAAATTGTCCTATATAGCAAATGTTTAGCTCCATAAGTAATTCTTAGGTACACATGTGGTCTCTCCAATGATTGTCATAAAAAAAAAATCCCATTCATTATCAATTGGATTTGACTTTTACTGATTCTATCATATGTTTTTGATTTTTATTGACTCTACCATATGTTTAGGCTCTTGTTTTGCGAAAAATATGATATTTCTAGAAAATAATTTTTAGGAAGCTATTTTCCAAGAAAATGATAATATTTTTCAATGTTTGACTAAAACTTGAATGAAATGGAGAATATTTTTCAATATTTAATATGAAAAATCCGATCTTATTTTTCTAAATGGAAATACACTAGTCAAGTGCTAACAACTTGCATATGGATAGCAGAGAACCAAATATAAGCATTAGAGTGCCACCATGGACCTTGACCTGGGCTTTGGGGATTGAGGCACAATCACCTAATCCCTTGCCCAACTTTGATGGACTTGAGTGCGGGCACTAGGATCTTGGGTTTAGTCTCAATGGACTCAAGCACGGGTGTTAAGTATCTAAGCTCAGGTACAGGGATCCCGCACTTGGCCTTGGAACACAAGCCTTGGACCCTAGCTCAGGTTCCAAGGCATCAAGCACGGGCATCAAAGCTTCATGGTTGGCCTCTATTGACCTAGGTGCAAGCTTTGAGGCACCAGGCATAAGCATGCCTTGATGGACCTAAGCAAAGGCTTGGGATCCAGGCACGAGCACTAGGTCTCGAGCATGGGCACCGAGGTCATAGCCCGGCCTTGATGGACTTGAGCTCGAATGCTGGAGATCTAGTCATTGACAAAGGGGACCTAGGAATTAGCATTAGGATTTTGACGCCTAAGCATAGAGTTTTGAAACAAGTGTTAATACCTAGTTATATTCTAAAATATAAATTTTAGTTTTTTAAATAAAAAATCATTTTCTTGAATTTAAGCATAGGTTTTCCGTTGACTAGAAAACATTTTTCGTTGACCAATTTTTCTAAGTGAACCAAATACTGTAAGATGGCGAAAATGTTTTTTCTAAAAATAATTCCCACCAAATCCTTAATTACCAACATCCTGTTAACTTGTAGGCATTGCCCGAAGGAATGTATTGGTAACTTTTCCATTAAAGTAATTAAATTTGACATTCTGGTAAAAAAAAACTTTAAATTTGATATGTTTCTTTAAATCATAGTAGATTAGATTGTGCCTTCAAAATTATAAGAAGATTGATAATTTTCATTTTCTTTTGGCTTCACTCTCTAATCTATTATAAATGGCTCGCACGTGCATGCTTTGTAAGATGGAATTTTATGTATGCAAAAAATGGAACTTTTTTATGCCATTAGTCTTATCTACTCAAATAACTTGCAACCTCAATGTCATTACTCACTTCAAAATGTTGCACTATAAATAACTTTTTACATGGTGAAAAACAGTTCATCAATAATCATTGAAACATTAGTTAATTTGTTATAATGTTTGTAACTTATTAATTATATTGTATAGTATCAAAGTAAATTGTTTACACTCGTTAAAACATTCATGATACTAGTAAGAAGTTATATTAGTTATGTAGATCAATAAATTTAGATATTAAAAAACATATCCATCAACATCTAATAGATTCATCATAATGTTGTTTAGATTAGGCAAAGATTGCACCGAAAGTGCTCTAAGTCAATGTGCAATCAAGTCCTACATGGTTTGAATCAAATAAAATCAAGTCCTTCTAGCAATGGATCAGGCAAATTTGTTGACTTGGCCCGCTGGAATCCAGTGTGTCGTTCTCTTGTATATCTAGGATACGTGGAACCACGTGATAAAAGTCAAATTTTCTTTTTTAAAAAAGAAAATCAATAAAATAAAAGGTCAAAATTTTGGGAAAAAAATCGATGACCTAAACCTAGGAGATGAAATAGACCATGGCGACCCTCCCCTTGCAAGACCAAGTGCCTGTATGCCCTCACCTGCCTATGGTGAGCGTTGTCGGCGATGTGAAAAACCTTGCTGCCATGGCATTCTCTCTCTTTGCTCATTCACTTTAAACATTTGTCTTTTTTTTTTTTTTTTTTTGGGTAAGGTGACATTTGTCTTTTTTATTCTTTATATTATTTGTTTTTATAATATTTAACCTATTTTCTGAGGTGGTGCCCATAGCGGCACCACTTCAGTGCTACCTAGGACAAAAAGTAACATTATAAAGCGCTATCTCGAATTCGAACATTCCAGATCAACAAATTTGCTTATACGGTTACCAGAAGGACTTAAGTCCGTCATATCGAGTATTTTTATAACTTGCTTAAACATTGGATAAATAATTAAGACTTTTGGTCCCCTTTATTTTACGAATGATACTGATGAAGTATATTGCATACTTAATCTTTTGCACATAGATAAATTCCTCATGGTAATTGACCAACCATACTTTTAAAACTTGAAAGAAGTTACTCTTCCAATGAAACGTTAGTAAATTCCATACGGGGATGATATTTTACTAACCATACATGTAAACTTTCAAAGTTGGTAATGTACTAATTATTTGAGTGTAGGTAATCTTTTGTTAATTGGTGCTTTACTAATTATACTAGTAACAATTCAAGCTGATTAGTTACTAACTTATTAAAATGTTGGTAAATTATCACAATGTTCGTAGTTTGCTTACCATATCAGTAAAAATTGAAAATTACTAATTCGTTGGAATGTTGGTAAATCTTTGATAGTGTTGGTAATATACAAACAAGTTACTTGGCATTCGAGTTACCGGTTACAATCTGATCACCGACATTGTTAGAATTTACTACCAATTTCATATATATATATATATATATTTACTATGGAAAATTTTCCAGCTTTTCCCATGACTGGACCCTAGACTCGTCCCCTTTAATGTGGTTAATTCGTTGTTCTTTTGATATACTTCTGAGATTATAGAGATTGAAGTGTCGGCTCTATCGGGTGTTATTTTAAATTCAGTTTCTTCTCAATTTTACCCAAAATTTGCTTTTAATATTAAATTGATACTTATAATCAATCAAGTCATGCACATAAATTATGACAAAAGTTACATGTTTTATATCTTGATTACGGGTCAAAATTTTGCTTGATTCTATGGATAAATGGCATCTAGATGCCACTCGATGGTGAGATATTGACTTGATTATGTTTGAAATCATGCTTTATTTTGTGAGAAATTGCTAGAAATCCTACCATCCATATACCACTTATGGCTGAAGCCTTATGGGAAGCCCTCAACCACTTTTTTTCTAAAAGGCACAAAGTACTTGTACTTGAGTCGGACAACTTGAAATTAGTCAAGGCCATGAACAATTCAAAATAGTTGAGTTGGGAGACTCAACCGCTTGTCTCCAAGTGCAAGGATAGATTGAGGGCTTTCTCAAATGTTCAAATTGTGAATTGCATTAGAGAGACCAACCTTATTGCGGATTGGGTAGTCAAAGCCCATAAGAAAAATTACTTATTTTCAAATTGGGTCTTGTCCTCTCCTCAAATTCTTTGGGAGCTTTTATGTAATGATGCCCATTTAATGGGCCTCTCATCTTTTGGTAAGTAAATGAAATATTTCCATTTCTGGCCAAAAAAAAAGAAGAAATATACCACTGATGGCGAGGTCATGCTACTGATCGCCTTCTATTTTCTCTTAGAACCCATAATCAAGTCAAACGCCTAACAAACAACAATGGTCGCCGTTTGAGGAGAGAGGGGAGCAGCGAGAAAGAACAACTTTGCTTTATCCATCGTCATGCTGGGAAGGAGCTGCCATTGTGGTGAGATTAGAGGCAGCGAGATAGAGTAACAAGAGAGAAATCGAAAGAGAATGAAAAGCTTATCATTGGGAGTAATCGGGGCATTGATGAGGAATAAGTCTTTACCCACAAATCACTTCCCAAGTCATACGTATGGACTTGGGATATTACAACTACGGAGGGAAGTCTCATACTGCAAGCTCTCTCAACAGCTAGACGAATAGATACTGATGCATGATCAGTATTGAGTAGATAAGATCAAGATAAATACACAAATTGTAAGGAAACGACAACAATAATAATAATACAATGTAAAAGGGTACAAGATTGACAAAATGTCCTATCCCCGGAGAAGCATAGTTGGTACACGGCATAATCACTGATAAAATAAGCAAGGCTGAGATTAACATCTATAAAGAACCTCAAACACTGGCATTATCCTCTAGTTTGGCATACTGATCAGTGCTCTCGTTAAAGAGATCTGCAAGATCAATACCGTCGCTTGGAGAATATGGCATACAGCAAAGTCCGTCACTAGGTTTGTCATCATGTTGACAATCATCATGAGACAAATATTGCTCTTCGCTCATTTGAGGCTGCTGATCAGGAATTGGCAAATTAGAATTCGACATCTCGTTTGGAAAGGGGAATTCAACAGTAACTCCAGGAGATGCCTGAGTGACAAAAAAGGAAAACCAAAGGAATAATCAGTACTCGAGCTTTAGTATGGTTAGTTGCATCCCTAGATCACATATCTCTTTGTATCAATCAAAGCAACACTTGCTCACCTGTGCACTAATATCTGGTGTTTCTTCATTTTGGGAATCATTCAGATTACTAGGGCGGCTTAAATCAGTTGAAGTACTCGCTGTTGCTGACTTTGCTTTCTTAGTTTTTTTGTTTATTATGTGACAGAGAACCCACGCTGCCTACAAGGACAATGATACCAGGGATGAGTTTCAAAATTACATAACCGAAACTCCATTGTTGCACGAAAGTACTTTTTGCACAAGACACATCAAGCGTAACTTATCAAATTTAAGTAATTTTCGTTTCAAGAACAAATTGCCCCCTTTGTTGCTGCAGAAACACTCTACTTTTGGCATTATAATCTTCACTAGTCACTCGAACTGAAACGCAAGGTCATGAATCTATCACCTAAAATGATCATCCGTAAGTTTCGTTTCTTGATCTTCCTCATGAAATTCTACAAATATTCTAGGAAAGGTTCCAACTCGGGGATACTATTGTTCAAAGTTAAACTGGAATTGAAGGTAAATTGCGCTTAAATTATGGACCGAGGGACGAAACAGAAATTAAGAACTCAGAAAGCCAGAAACTTCAAGAAGCTGAATGAGGAACATATGTAGATAAATGATGCTATCAATTTTACCTGCACTTGTAACGATGTTAGAGATGCTCAATTAGGGGAAGCAAAAGAAGAGAAGTCAAGTACCGGGTCCAAAATTTCGCTATCCGAAACATTCGAATTTAGGTGATATTCGTACATATGCAAGTTGGTCCTATGGGCATCTCTTTGTCGACCTCTGTGATAAACCAAGCTCCTTCTGAGCCCTGTTTGCTCGCCGGTGTTGGGTGTCTGTATAACACGTTTGGCACATGTCTCTTTCCAAAACCCGCCCTCGGTCTTCCTCTTCCTCTTATGACCACGGGGACAAAAGAAGAAACACTCGTTTCCATCCAACGGGAGACTTGACAATTCTACAAGCAAAGATTGGTTCAATGTTAATCCACTAAGGTCTTACAGGTAACTACAAATTACCATCAAACCATAAGAAAATAGAGAAATTGAGAACACTTAAGGACTAAATGTAAGTTACCATTGTATCGTGCAAATAACTCTGAAGGCTCCAAGTTGTAGATATATAGCTCGGGAATTTCACAAATAGTTTCCTTTCCTTTGAGCTTTTTTGTCAAGTAATGACCGACAAGCTGGTCCTCCCTCGGTTTGAATCTGACTCCCACTGGCCATGCCCTCGCCGATTCTGCCATGCTATATGGTTGCTATCTCACGTTCACTTCTGCAATTGAAAAAAAAGAGGAAAAGAGTAGAGAATGGGGCTATTGAGATAAGCGAGGCATAGAATAAAAAGAGAGGAAAGAGAGTTTACTCCTGACTTGACTTTGCTTGAGAGCGTTGTCTCCCAAGCCCTTCCAAGTGGGTCAATTTATAAGCACAAAAAACAAGAAATTTTCTCAACCCTTGTTTGAGAAGGCAAACTACTTTTCCAGTGGATCCCACCTCAAGCTCAAGACCACATCGTTTTCTCTAAAAGTAGCTTCTTCAAAAATCCAACACGCGTATTTAACTTGGTTAATCGGACCCATTTTGTTTGTTTTAGCCAATGGGAAGATATGACAGATAGCCACATGACCTTGAATATGCAGGAATAAGCATATGATGGTATCAAGTTCAACAGTGTTTCTTTAGTAAAGAAGACTCTAGAATTTCATGTGTGTTACCATGGTAATCATAATATAAAGTTGTGTGAAGTGTTTTCTCAGTCAAGAAGATTCTAGAATTCCATGTAACATGCATAGTCGGAACAATGACGTTGAAAGTGAGAGAGATAAGATTCTCGCTAGTACAATACATGCAAAAGCACAACCGATTTCTCTTTATATATTATATGCATAAGCAAAACTTAAATGCATGTTCTTGACAAACAAGTTTAGCTTCTCATCAGAATTTAGAACTTTTGCCATTTTAAAAAAAATTTATCAATTCGCCATCGGATGTGATATAACTTGTAAGTGCAAATGTTTAGTTACATAACTAATTCTGACACATGCCATCTTTCCAGTCATCATGAATATAAAAGTTGGTTCATTATCAATGGATTCAATGATTTACCAATTCTACCCAACATTTGATTGCCAACCTTATATAAGTTAGTAGTTGTAGTATGAAGGAACGTATTAGTAACTTTTCCAATTAAAGTGGCTAAGTTTGATATTTAGGTAATAAACTTTGGATATTATGTATATTTTCTTAAATCATAGTTGATTAGATTATGCCTATAAACTTAGAAGAGGAATGATAAATGTTGAAACAAAGTTTGTGTATCCATATGTGTATCAATTTAAATTGTTAAAAAAAATATATATCTCGAGTTTAAGCTTGTGAAATGAAATCCTAATTAAATATAAATGTTTCTGAAGGTCCAAAAGTTCAAGTTATATTTCCGTGTTTAGAGGAATTCGATCATTCTATGCCCAAAAAGTATGGATTTTTTTTTTTTTTTTGGGCCCAAAATTCTTGTACTGAACTCCACCAATGGCAAGACCAAGACTTTATTACATAAATTTCAAACCTTTATGACTTGATTACACTTTTTTTGATATTTAGGATTTGGTTGCTTTTTTTTTTTTTTTTTTTTTTGTACTTAGGACAATACAATTTTCACAGGAAGAAATTTAAACTGTGCACATGTCTTTGCGAGCATAATTCATTGTTTAAAAAATATTGGGAAATTTACATTAGTTAATTATTGATCTTTTCATAAATCTTGTGATTTTTATAAATACATCTTCTCTCCCCCAAAATCATGTGAGGAATGTATATTGACGTTCTCTGAACTGGCAACACCTAAAAGTTCCATAGGGTATACATGTTGATACATAATTTTTAGAGTTAGTTTGTTTCACAGAAAATGAATAATTTAAAAAATAAATATTTTTTTTTAAAATGATCATATATATCGCTTACAAAATTTAAAGGAATGAAAATATTTTTATTGCTCATAAAAATATTTAAATATAAATTTTTATTGATAATGAAAATATCTTTCATCAACTATTTATTTCAAGCAATTACTTTTTTAAAATATTTTTCGAATCATTCATTTTTCTCAATTTCCCAAAACAAACAAAGCCTTAACGGTAAATCATTGATTTTTGCTTTATAAAAAGCACAAACAAGTTTTCAAACTTGTGGAAACACTGTTCATGGTCATGACAGAAAAACAGTTGTTTTATTTATTTATTTTCTCTCGCAAGCCATGATCTATGACTGCCGCTGTTGTCTGTGGCTGACCGGTTTATTGCGCCCAGCTTGTAAATCCTCGATAACCTGTTCCGTGGTCACTGTCCATTTAGCCTATTTAACCCATTTTGAAACTCAAAGCCATTTTGGAAATTAATCTAGTTAGTCATTAATTTTCAGAAATCCCAAGATTTCATCTTTTGTTCTATCGTTCTCTGCCCTCCAACTCAAGGTAGCCTGATTGAGCAGGAGGGTTGACGTCGATGCCACTCACGATGACTCCATCATCCAGCATATTCTAAAGTAATACAGAAAGTGAGTAGTGGAATCGTATTCGGTTCTGTTCTGTTCCCGTTCCATTTCCAAAGCGAAAGAGAATACATTAATCAAACTGATTACAATGTTACAGACATTGCAGACCCACTATGCAACAGACGATACTTAAACAAGGACAAAGCACAAAGACTGAACCATATGCATCTCAATATATCATTAGTATAATATAAGACATGTTCATGGCTTACAGGAGATGAAAAGAAGGTACGATGGCATCCTGTGGTAAAAGAAGACAGAGCATCTAAGAACGTAGGACTGATTCTGGGGTTTTGCAAAAGGGGTTTTCATTTATCAATGTTTGGGCTCAGAACCCTGTGATTTATATACGCTTTTTTATACAATCTTCGGAGGAGATGAGTACTGATTAGCATATTGTAGGCGATCATCAGTTAAGAATGTGCCATTATCTGCTCATACTGACTGTATTGTCCATATGTCGTAATTCGGATCGAAAATCGACTGTGGATAAAAAGAAGAGGAAATTTGAAATGAGGAACATGCCTTCTTGACAAGAAAAAAAAAGTTTTCTTGATTCTATCAGAAAGTTCATTGTGTTCCACAATAAGCGAATGAAAACTAGGTTGCATATGGCTTTATAGATCTCTTGTTGACATATCTTCAAATTTTGATTAGAGATACATGGATAGCCTCTCTTTTGAGATATCTTGACATTCTCAAAACTGCTTTGGTTGAGGTGTCACATATGTTGATGAAGAAGATTATCAGCCTTCTCATCTTGTACTCCTTTCAAGAGGCCGAGAACAAATTTTCTGTTCAGAATTTAAGAACCCAACATCAGTTAATATGAGAGTAGCAAAAGGCAGCAACAATCAAATCCTTACAGAACTCAGATGCCCACTGATGTATATCTATTAACAGAGGATCAACAGAATGCAACATGGGATTATCACAAACTCATTTTCTAAACCTCGGCCAGTTACACAGCCTAGAAGGGCCTAGCAATCAAGTTCTTCAGCTGCTGCTATTGTTACCCACTAATCAAAATTCTCATAAGCACCAATTATTGACAACCAATGTTTTGTCTACCCAGTAAGGCTCAGGTTGTAAAGAATCAAGGAAAGCACTTTCGCTCATTGGGATCTGAACAATTCAATTATGGTGAAAACAATAAGTACCGGAAATGGCACCAAAAACCTAAATACAGCAATCTAAAATGCCTCTGGGATGTCATTGGTGAGCAAAGATGTGCTCTGCCTGTGGAAGAACGGAATTGAGAATGAAGAAGAAGAAGAAGAAAATGATTACCTGGCCTCTCAAAGCTTTCTACTAGGGAACGGGTTTAGGTGATATTCGTGCATGACCCATGCCCGTGTGTTCCTAGCCAACACCGGGACTGATTGGGGCACCGATTCACGGCCCGTTCTTTCAACTTCAAGTAATGATTGACGAGTACTTCTACAGAGGGCTTCGACCTTGAAACCCGTCGGCAAAGACTCCACAGCTTTGTTGAAAGGTTTTCCATCTCGCGTTTTCTGCACCAGAAACACAACGAGATGAAGTTTCTGGACTTCGCTTGGAGATGAAGTTGTATACACACTTACATGAGAAGGGATGGAAATATATAACTGCATTCACACGGATTGAGTCGTGCCTGTTTTATCTGACCCTTTGCTGGATTCCACCTACTTTTTCCTTTGCTGTCCTTATCTTCTTCTCTTTTTTTCTTTTTTCCTTTTCTAACTTCAACTTGATTCTCAAGTGCTCCCAACTTCATCCGGAAGTTGAGCTGATGGAGACCCAATTGTTGGTCCCTACCAGGATGCTTGTAGTCCATATATTCGCTTTCTTTATTTGGGTCTTTTTCTTTCTTTTTGTTATGTTTCCGTTGTTTTCTCTTTCCTCTTTCTTTGACATTTCCCAATCCTTTCAGTGGGCATAACATTCCAGAGATTCCAGTGACCGTTGATGTGAGTGCCAACCAAGCAAGGGGATTTTCTTTCTTCTTTTTTTTTTAAAAAAAAAAAAGGGTAAAAAGCTAAGCAAGAACTCCACTAGAGGTTACACCTCTTTTCTTATGGCTAGGAAGACGTTACACCTCCGAGCACTACTTTTTGTCGCTAGACTAAAAGGTTCTTGATTTAACACACTGGGCAAGCCATTATCAGAGGTGCGGGGCTCAACTCCCGCGCTTTGCAAAGAGAGAGAAAAATTCTAAGAGAAAAAAGAGTTAGAGGTAGGATAGAGGGAAAAAAAAGTTCTTGATTTCATTTAGTGTATGTTTGTAAATTTAAAATGCATTATTTAAACCAAAATAACAAAAATTATTATTTCCTCGAGTTCGAACAAAATCTGTTAACATTTATATAATGTAATTTTTTATGTACAAGAAAATATATGTTCAGTTCTAACTTATGTTGATGACTCTTCCTAGAGTAAAATAGTCAGGTAAATTTGATGAAATACCAAAGATAATGATTTTGTTTCTTTTCCAAGTATTATACATATTTGAGTCACAAGATTTTGAGAAGTGATCCTTCCTTCTTAGAAACAATGATCTACTTGAGTGAAGAATTGGCTAGTCGGTGAGCTTGGTGTCTTATTTGAGACTAAATTTGTCACTTTAAGTCCTTATTTGAAACAAAGTCCACTTTGAATCCTTATTTAAAAAAAAAAAAAAGAAATTCTCACTTCATGCCCTTAACTGAAATTTCCCCAAAAGTGATGGAGTAGGAGGGACTAGAGAGGAAATATCCGTACCAATATTAGTGTCTAAAAGATCAAGATAATACACAAACTGAGAGGCCAAGTTAAGAATACAAAGCTTATGCACGATTGAGAATTTTCACTAGAGCATGATAAACAACACTGAACACTTATATAGTAGCAAAGCACTGGCAATCCACAGTAACCACTAATATCTACACCATAATCTCTTCCCATAGTATGACTTGCAATAAGGCCAACAAGTGGCGATGCCGTTCTATACATGTACGAAGAAGGCGCGCCAGTCCATGTTCGTTTTAGCTCCAGAGATCAGAGAGGTAAATAACATCATCGCTCGGAGGACACGACAGCGCAAAATGTTTGTCACTAGTTCCGTCAACAAACCAATTATCATTGCGCAACGAGCTTTCCATTCCGAGCATGTCAGGCTGCTGAGGAACATCCGCACTGTGGTCCGGTAATCCATAATTCAACATAGTATGGTTCGAACTTTCGGATTCAACAGTCACTGCTGGAGATGCCTGAGGGAGACAATGGAAAGAAAACAACATATTCAAGCTTGAGTTTGCTTCATCATGTCAACCAAGACTGATATTTGCTTACCTGCAAGCTAAAATCCTGTGCTCCTTCACATTCGGAATTACTAAGAGTACTGGGAATGGTTAGATTGGCCCTGGTACTCATAATTGCTGACTCCGATCCTGCTTTTTCACATTTCCTGTTTGTTATGTGACAGAGGACAAATTCCCTCTGCAAAAAAAAAAAAAAAAAATGATGTTGGATCTGAGTTTTATGCTGTGTTTGGAAGGTGAAAGAAAATAGAGGGCAAGAAATTTTGGGTGAGAACATGGAAAGCAAGATTAACATTTTTGTGAGAAATATGAAAAGGGAAATTAGATTTTCAAGAGTTAGAACCGATAATAGGAAAATAATTACTGTATTGCTTGACTCTATAATGAGTTACCATCAAGGGGTATTTATACCCTACAGATAAAGACGTAATCTTATCTATCAAGGAAACTATCCTAAGAACTAAGGAAAAGTACAGAATTAATTACAATTTCCAAATATTTTGACAATATTATCAACACACACTATTTTAACCTGCATTTTCCACTCCTAGCATTTGCAAACAAAGCAATAGAGTTACATCGAAGAGTAACGCCAATATTGCCTGAATATATTGAATCTTGTGGTGTATGCACTTTAATTTTTTTCAAAGCTTATAGCCTGAAACTTTCACAATATGCAAATGTTGACACGCACATTCATATCACTTTTTATGAGCTGCTACAAGCAAACCTATCAAGGTAAAGGTTCTCTTATTTGTTCAAAAAATGGGGAAAAACAGAAAGAAAAGTGAGCTACGTTTACTATGCAAGAGTGGAATGAAATTGGAATTCTTATCCCACCTTCCACTACTATTCTTGCATTTTGTTGACCTTCTAAAGGTTTGAATGGGCATTCCCCCATGGAATGCCTATTTCAAATTTTGAAGGGATGGGCATTTCTTAAGTAGACCTATGCAATGCCCATTTCATTCCCTTCCCTTATCAAAATAATATTGAATTTCTGATTGGAACACTTAGATATTAAATTTTTATGATAATAAATATTATGATACATTATAATTGTGCTATAAAAATATATATTTTGTTAAATGCAAGTCTATTAATAAATCGAAAGTCTAATTTACAGAAATGTCATTCCATTTCATTCTGACACAACCAGACAAAAGAACTGCAAATCTATTTCATTCCAATGATTTTCTTTATGACAGACAAAAAGAAATTGGAACTCAGTTCCATTTTACAGTAATTTCTTTTCGATTTTATCTCCCCATTCCAGTCCATTCCTTTCCATCGAACCAAATGCAACATAAAAGGTTTCCATGCACACGGCAGGTGCGCTCCGTGGAAAAAATTTAGGCACGTCTATAATAATTTTTTTTTATACTGAAAATTTAATCCGGACAATCAATTTTTATTTTTGAGTGGTTTCCATTATTCTATTTCCATTATTCTATTTTTCTAAAAATGATAATAATGATTGCTTATGTAGTACCAAGAATTACCCCGGATTGCTGTGCTTGACGGTCAACACCGGGGAAAAAAATCCCTAATCATGGATCAGCAAAGCCAGAAAACGAAGACAATAGAAATGATCGGGCAATAATCCACAAGAAGCAGAATTGAGGAACACATGTAGCATGACAAGGAAGGCATATGCACATTTATATTCTTTGCAGAACAATTAGAAAAAGCACATTTAACTGATAAAAAATGTTAGAGATGCTCAATGACAGGAAGCAAAAGAAGAGAAATTGAGTACCGGGTTGGGAATTTCACTAGTCGAAACATTCGATTTTAGGTGATACTCATGCATGCTGAAGTGGGTTCTGCGGGCGTCCCCTTGTCGACCTTCGTAGTAAACCAAGATCCTCTTGAACCCTATCTCCTCACCGGTGCCCGGCGCTTGCACACCACGTTTCTTACTCGTATCTTTCCAAAATCCGAACTCCGTCTTCCTAGTCGAACGAAGGCTATTTGGGATCTTGTTATCACGGGGGCAGAAGAAGAAACACTCGTGTCCATCCGACGGTATCCTTGACAGGGCTATACAAAAAGCAATTGGTAAAGCGTCGATTCACCAAGTCTTAGGAGCAACCAACATAAAGAACAATTAAGGAAAGAGTGAATCTGCTCGATATGAACTACACAGTTACCATTGTATCTGGCAAATAGATCCTGAGGCTCCCACTTGTAGATATATAGCTCCGGTATTACGCAGATAGTTTCCTTTTCTCCTTTCAGCTTTCTTCGCAAGTGATGGTCGACGAATTCGCTCTCCGTCGGCTTGAATCTGAGTCCCTTTGGCCATGTCTCCGTCGGCTCTTCCATAATCCGATGCTGCTTACTGGGAAAGATAAGAGAAGAGTGGAGATTGGGACTAAGGAAGCAAGTAGAGGAAAGAGATTTACTCTTGGCTGGACTTTGCTATAGACCATTGACTCCAAACAGGTCATTTTCTTCGAAGACAACGACGTTTTTACAAGCAGCAGTTTCTTCGAAGGTCCAGATATGAAGTTGCTTAAGCGTTTTCTCGGTGAATAGTGTGGAATTTCATGTCAATGCATACTTTGAGCAATGATGTGTAAAGTGGTAAAGATGAAAAGATTCTTGTTAGTACGATTCCCAAAGCAAAGTCGATTCTCTTATATATCTTTAATATTATATCTTCCGGATGAGTTTAGAAAATTAAGTTCTATACTTTTGGCAAAATTTGTTGTTCTTGACTTAAAGCTATTCTTATCATCAAATGTATTATATAATCATCTGTGGGATGTGAAATAATGGTATATTTGTAATTACATGAATAATTTTAATGTTCCCCAAATCTAGCGAGGGAGCCATGCCTGAGCAAGCCTCCTCTCCCCAAATTTGGGCATGAGGTGGCCAGCGAGCGTGGCTCTAGACAACCTTTGAGACTAGCTATAGGTGAAAAAAGAAAGAAAAAAAATCAGAAAATTAAAAGAAATTACAAAAACCATCCATGTTAGCTTCAGCCATTCCATGTAGAAGGGCTCTGGCCATGTTGCCATAGAGAGATTGAATTGACAAATTTTCGAAAGGTTTAGAATTAAATTAACATAATTGAAAGGTTTATAGCTAAATTGGCAATTGTACAATAAGTTTATGACTTTTTGAATAATTCTCTATCTTTCCAATGATTATTGCAATCAATTTTGGTCATCATGAATGGATTTGCTAATTTATCAAAAGTTTGTTTTTGTTGGTATTTATGAATAGAGCAAAGTAACTACTTTTTACTTTGCTTTCAAAATTTAAAATAGTATTTAAATTTAAAAATTTTCAAAAAAAATAATTTATGAATCTACTTGTTGGTATTTACAAATCATAAAAGTTTTAGTTGTTTCATAATTGAAAAAAAAATTCTTATGTTCGCATCATAAGATTTGAAAATAAAGTTAAAGTGAAAGCAACTCCAAACAAATCCTAATTTTGTTCAACATGTGTCATTGACTATAGGTATTTTTTATTTTTGGGAACAATGATAAGTATTGATCGATGCAAGTGTAGAAAAATTATCAATTCAATTATAAAACTATTTTATGAATTTTAATTTAATGATAAACATTTTAATTTTGTCAATATAGTCTAAACATTTATGTAAAATTCCAATATAGTTCTTTTGGACATTTTTGTTTGAAATTGTTGATATGGTAGCCAATCGACTATCCTATGCGGCACATCAACAATATGAAGTAAATAAGTTTACTCAAAATGAAGTTTTTTATTTATTTTTTTTTTTGTAACTTTCTAGATTTCTTCCATTTTTGGTTAAGTGCATTAGAATTAATAAAACTTGTCATAAAAGTGCAATTGAATCCTAAAAATTTCAATAAACTTTCTAGATTTCATCGAGCATTTCGCATGATTCTATATAAGATCATAACAAAATAATAATAAAGCTTGACTTGAAAATTATCATTTGTCAAATAAATATAGAATAAAAACTAAAGCATGACACGGTTACATTGTCAAGCATTATAAGTAGGCAAAGTTTATGTAAAGATATTAGTTGGGAATCAAAGTTACAATAAGTAGTGTCCACTCCCATATCTCGTATAATTGGGTGCGCAATTTCTAGTTTCATACTACAATTATGTCAATACAATCATAATCATTTTAATTTTACCAATTAAGTCATAAATCTTTTGACAATTTACTAATGTAATCTTATTTGCCAATTTTGGCAAGAAATCGCCTACATCGACGCTAGCAATACAACATGGCATAACGAACATTGATGTAGACAACTTTTTCGTGTACGGACATGGTTGCCAGTCGGCCATCGCTGGCCACAAGCGAGGTCCGAGCGAGGGCCTCTATGCCCTTACCTAGATCCAGGAGAGAGCCATGATTGGATAACGACGCCCTCACTTGGTTTGGGCAAAGGCCTGATACCTTTGCCTCGATCTTGAAGAGAGTAC
Organism: Eucalyptus lansdowneana; assembly: GCA_017140395.1. Taxonomy (NCBI): domain Eukaryota; kingdom Viridiplantae; phylum Streptophyta; class Magnoliopsida; order Myrtales; family Myrtaceae; genus Eucalyptus; species Eucalyptus lansdowneana. The sequence continues at coordinate 22,983,916 of CM029489.1, forward strand.
GGAGGTCCTTGCCCATCGCCAGTAAGGGCCACAACACACTCACCTAGACAAGATGAACGTCGCTAGCCCTTGCCTATGGCTAGCAACCTCACCAACCCAAAGTTGTAAAGAAAACATGAAAGAAAAGAAAAAAAGAATTGTAGAATTCAAAAAAATCATAAGAAAATTTTAAAAACAAAATTGTAAAATTTGTGCTTATCAACATCAATCGTGCATGTAGGATGGCTGGCATCCATATCAATAATTTCTGGCCAAAATTGATTGCATAGATGATATTGATAAATCATTGAAAAGTTTTGAACTCAATGGCTATAATCAGAATATTTAAAATTAAATTGGCACAAATACAATAAGTTTAGAACTTTTCCCCAATTGTGTTGTGTCATAATCATTCTATATCAAGTTCATGTTAAACACAAATTTGTCACAAATCTTGTCGTGAATTTGAAATTTGACCAAAACTTGATTATCAAACAAGGTAGAAGATATTTCGACCAAAAAAAAAAAACAAGGTAGAAGATACAGTCTCACCTAGTGTGAGCTTCTCTACCCATTATGTGGTAGCTTCTTCCTTCTCCAAGTCCTAGATACCCATAACTGACCTCCCCTCCTATGGCTGCATCAATCCCACCATCTTTAGATTGGGGATTTGGCTGATCTTCCACTGAAATTGCTACAACTGGAATTCTTCGGTTCTGCCCCCACCCCCTTCTTTGTCGTTTCTTCCTTTTCCAAACCCCAAAAACCCAAAACTCGTTTCCCCTCCACCATTCCCCCATACATAGACTGTGGATTTGCCAATACTAGTTGTGGTAGAAATTATTCACAGTTCAACACTTCCCTCCTTGATATGAGAGTCCACTATATTAATAGTCCGACATGGATTGCCGATTGATATAGATGAAAGCATTTGATGTTGAATTGAACTAATACATGTAACATAGTCTCGACATGGGTCGCTGCAAAATGCCCCAACCGTTGAAAATGGAAGGCCACTATCGCAATCAGCATCTTCATTTATTAACTAAAGCTTCATATCCACAATTTTGTCCAACAATTTCGTTGAAACAAGTTCAATACGGAATGTGCAGTAGAATACATCTCAAAATATATATTTAGGTACCAAAAAAAAAAAAAAAAACCACAACCCTGAAAAGCTTTCTAAAGCGTGATCCTGCAAGGCCAGCTAATGGTGGTACTCTTCAGGTTCCAAGGCTCACCAAAAACCATCGCCCTGCTGTACCAAACATAGTGATCATTAGTTTAATCAGGGATTACTAAATGGTCAATTTGTTTCGCCGAGTGAGTAAAACAATCGGCTCCGTTCCTCTTACCTGGCCATCGTTGTACATGTGGGGCTGCGGATGGAAAGAGCGATACGAATTGCAGTCCGGCAGGTTGTTCTCGAGCGTCTGAAACGGAACGAGCGATTCCATGGTTGCTTGAAATGATGACTGACGTCAGACGAAAAATTTCGTATTAAAAAACACTCAAACTACTCCGGAATTTTCAGCAAACATTATTTTGATCGAAACAGGTGAGACTAGGGAAGGAAAATCCGGAAAAGAGGTTCGATCCTTTCATTTATTTACCTCCTGATCTGAGTCCTCTGTCTGCTCATGTTGAGAAATAACCGGAGTGTCCTCGGTTACCCTAAAACCTCTTTCAAAACTGGGGGAAATATCCAAGCTTTCACTTGGTTTCCTCTTCAAGCGACAAAGGATATAGGGTATCTGCAAATAGTTATAATTTGTTAATGTAACAAAGATTAGAGCCAGTAGAATCCAAAAGTTTCACTTTGATACAATGCGGAAATTAAATGAAAGAACCTGAAAAGTATATGTCACATAGTCAAAACAGAAACAAATAATAATGACAAGATACAAGAGTGCAATTGGCTCATTCTTTTCATTTTATAATCCCGGCACAAGGTGGGGCTAAGCTCATGGAAAATTGTGCAAGTCCCATGAACAGCTTAAATGAAAAATGTCGACCTATGTGGAAGCTCCTAATCTAGAGCAGTTTATAGGCAAATGGCTGGATTTGAATGGGTGACCTCTAATTCCTAGACTGAAAACCATTGACACCCCTAAACAATTGTGCCAATCATGAGTAGTTAATTGGCTCATTGCACTGAAAGTCATTGATGTTATGTTATAGTTCAAAACAACCATCAAGTTACTTTCTTCAGCACAGCCTAATGCTCTATTAATTCATTCCTCACTAATTTATTTTGCAAATGAAAAATATAAGAGAAATCTTAGATAGATCAAATGGGGAACCTGAAAAGTTGAGGAGTATCCGTTAAGAAGTTTTGGATTCAAATGATATTCATGCATGACCCATCCAGTCTTGACGCGACCCTTGTAAAAGACCAAAATCCTCTTGGTTCCTATTAAAGCCTTGGTGTCTCGAGTTTTTATCTCATCCTTTTGGCAAGTGATCTTCCATTTACCACTTGCTGTTTGCCTTTTGATGCGCTCGCTATTTTGGGCTAGGTAAGGAGAAGGACAAAAGAAGTACCAATCCCACCCATCAGATGGAATATTTGATATTTCTGCACACATACACAGCAAAAGACTTAGGATGACTCCTCAACAACACTATAAGTGCATATAATGTAAGAGCAAATTTTCAACTACTAATACAATAAAAGAAATTGATACTAGAACCAAAGAAAAAGGGAAGGGAGTGGGCGCATAAAACTCACGTTGATACAATTCGGGTAATTCCCAAGGATCCTTGGCATAGAAATCCTCAAGCTCAGGAATGATGCAACCATTGGCATAACCAAGTACCTTGCTCATCAAATATCCCTGAAGGAGTTCTTCCTCAGATGGAAGAAATCTGAATCCCACCTGAAATCGCTCCATACAGTGCTTTGAGCTTTGAGTATGGCTAATTAACTAAGACAAGTGATGAACTCGAGTGTGGGAGTGAATTTGTGAGTTCATATGTCAATCGGAGATGACAATTTATAGCTGGACTCAGCACTGACTCAGGCTTCTGGGTTTTTGCTGCTTGCGGGTCCTCCCTTGTGCCACAAGCCCCTTTTTCACTAAGCTCTTGTTTATGAAGGGAAGCTCGATGAATTTTCTAACTTCTCTGCTGAGGGTTACACGGTTACACCTAAGAGAAGCTACTGGTCAGATTCCCAATCTATATACTTTTAATATTATATCTTCCGGATGAGTTTATAACTTTGGAAAATCAAGTTCCTCATACTTTTTGGCAAAATTGATGTTCTTGGCGAGGAGGGTCATGCCTGGGCAAGCCTCGCTTTTGCCAAATTTGGGCGAGGTGTGGCCGATGAGCGTGACCTTGCTGACCTTTGCAACAAGCTATAGGTGAAAAACAAGAAAAGGTGAAAAGAAATTAGAAAATTAAAAGAAATTGTAATAATCATTCAGGTGAGTACCAACCATACCACGCAAAAGGGTACTATTTACATTGACAAGAGAGATTGAATTGACAAATTGTCAAAAGATTTAGGACTAGATTAACGCAATTCATGACTAAATTGGCTGTTGTACGATAAGTTTAGGATTTTTTGGATATTTTTTTTTTTCACTTTTCAAGGATTATTATAATCAATTTTGTTCATCAAGAGTAGATTTGATAATTTACTAAAAGTTTGTTTGTTAGTATTCATGAATAGTGCAAATTAACTACTTTTTAATTTTTTTTTCAAAAAACTTATATGTGGATCTACTTATTGGCACCCACCAGTGAGCAACTGAGTCAGTTGGATTTTGGGCACTTCACTGCAGAAGTCCTAAGGTCAAAACTCCGTAGCTGCTAACACATCTATGGGACCATGGTGGTGGGGTATTGACGCTTAGTCCAAAGTGTACCGTGCACTATAAGGGCCGTGGGTTGCCGATTAGCGTAAGTGAAAGGCGAGCCCGGCGGATTCTTGATTACCAAAAAATATAAAAAATCTACTTGTCGGCGTTTACAAATCATAAAAGTTTTGGTTGTTTGAGAATGTATATATATATAATGGGCACCTAATAAGATTTGAAAATAAAGTTAACGTGAAAGCAGCTCTAAACAAACCCTAATTTTATTTGACATATGTCACCTCGACTAATAGGTTCTTTGTTTCTTTTTTGGGTAATAAAACACACTTTTCCGAAAAAAAAAATTACGAATTCAATTCTAAACTTATTTACAAATTCTAATGTAATGATAAAAATTTCAATTTTGTCAATGTACTCTAAAGCTTTTGCATCAAATTTCAATGTAGTCATTTCGGACATTTCCACTTGAAATTGTTGACGTGATGACCAATGGCACACCGACACTCTGAAGTAGATAAAGTTACTTAAAAAGAAGTCATCTTATTTATTTTTATGAACTTTCTAGATTTTTTTCTTTTTGGGATAAGTGTATTAGAAATTAAACTTGTCATAAAAGTGTAACTAATTTCTAAAACTTTCAATAAATGTAAATAAGTTCTGTAAGTTCAATTGAATCATAAAACTTTAAATAAATAAAAAAAATGCAATCAAAGTCCACGGATTGTCAAGTTTGTCTATTCAAGTTTTTCATTTCCCATTGTCTTGTATTCCTTAGATACTACCATCGGTGATTGCATTTCACGAAAAAATTTAGGACTTGATTATACTTTTTTGATAAGTGTAAAACTTTATGCATTTTCTTCTTTTTCGATGTGCTGCAAACTTCTTGGGTATTGGCTGATGTGTTCGGGATCTTTACTTTCGGGATTAAGGAAAGATGAGTTCGGTTAAACGGGGATCCAAAACCGTCTGAAAGAACTTCGAACTAACGGAAGCAGTCGATTTCCACCATATCCCATGAGTGTTGATAAAAAATGCCCACTTGCGAAACCATCTCGGGCCGGGTGCTTTAAGTGCTCCCATCTGAAAAACAAGATCCTGAATTTCCTCCATCAAAGCCACCAGCTCTTCATTAATGTGTGGTGTGATGGGTGATGGACACGATTGAGGATCGGTTGATAGTACCTTTGACCCTCACGATTTGTATAGCTCTTTATAAAAAAAGATAGTATATGATTGCGAAGTATCATAGGATCTCTGCACCAGTTTGAATTTTGTAGTTTCAGCATTGTGATTCTATTTCGCTGCCTTCTCTGAATGGTTGATGCATGAAAAAAAACTGGTATTTTTATCTCCCCACTTGCATCCACTTAATGCGTGATCTCATACCTTTTTGATAAGTGTAAGCTTTTTTGGCCTTTTTTAGTACCAAAACTTCTGGCACTTTTACGGCACTTTTTAAAGTTCTGGTGACTGATTATACTTTTTCGATAAAGTTGTAAACTTTTATAAGACTCTTTTTAAAGTATTTCATTACATGTTTCTCTTCTTCTTCTTTTTCTTTTCATTGTTGTTGCTGTTCATCTTCTTCCTCAAGTTTCTCGGTTATCGCTCGTCCTGCCATGGTCGTCGTCTCCACCCCGCCACCAAGCCCTGCATCTCCCCATTACTTGATTTCAACCCTCGCCACGCCTAATACAACGAGTTGCTCCTAGATTTGGATGGCTCGATCTCCTTTCCTCATCGAATTTGATCAACAACTGGGCCACGGCATCCTTATGAGGATCCTAAGGAAGCAGAGGGCTTTGTAGCCAACTCCCTTCGATTTACTGCAGTATCACAGCGGACTCTGCATCCAGTTTCTCTCCATGGATGAGCACAGTGATCTTCTTGTGAATTGGATAGCACCGCAACAACACATCCCTCTTCTACTCATACTTCACTCCCTTCAGCTTGAGCGCCCACATGACTTTGCAGCTGAAGGGGCTAAGCCAAGCTCTTAGCAGTCTTCACTCCCTCCAGAAATCCTAACTTATCAGAACAATTTCCTTCTTTTTTCTGAGTCTAAGCAAAACGAAGACCAAGCTTAAGCCATCCAGATCTCAGGGCAGCTTGTCATATTGGCGGGGCGGACGTTGGAAGTCGAACAGTGGGGAAACGCACAGCTTGGCGGCGATGGCGGACACTGCGACAACAGTGGATAAACAGTAACGCGGAAACCCAAGGAAGAAGATGAACAGTAAGGAAAGAGAAGGAAGGAAAAGAAAAAGGAAATGTGGAAAAGTCAAAGAAAAATAAGTAAAGCAACATCATTTGGAGTATATTTATCCCGGGCAAATTGCCAGCATCCCACGTAAAACAATCGGTGATGACTAGACTTCCACATTAATAATTATAAATAAAACTTGACTGAAATGACTAAATTGAAATTTTATGTAAATATTAGAATTAAAATCAATATAATATATTTACAATTGAAATGATATTTTCCCTCACTTTTCCGTGGAAGTTGGTAGATTTTGGTAGTAAATTCGTACAATTGAAATGTTTAACATTGAATTGGTACAGGTGTAATAAATTTAGGATTTTTCCCCAATTATGTCGTGTCATATTCATTTTATGTCAAGTTCATGCTAAACATAACTTTTTAACGAATATTGTCGTGAATTTGAAATTTGACCAAGACACACAAAGAAGATACAACATGGTTAACACAATTTAAAATATATTATGCTCTTCTGCATAAACATGTAAAATATGTTTGGAAGGGGAAAAGTGTTAAAAAAAAGTCTTAAACATTTTATATTTGTGCCAATTTAGTCTTAAACCTTTTTTAGTGCCAATTAGGACGCGTTTAATAATGAATTCTATTCCTGGGAATAGATTCTGATCAGAAATGATTCCTTTTTATTCTGTTCTCGAGAATAATTTCTAAGCAATTTAAGTCGTTTGGTAACTGTCCAAAATTTTTTTATTTTAGAATAAAATTGCGTTTGATACCGTGCTTATTAATTATGTTCCAAATCAATTTCTTTTAATTTTTAAATAATTTTTTTCTTTTTTTTTCCTTTTTTTCTTTTCTTTTTTTCCTTTCTCTCTCATGTTCTTCTTCTTCTGATGGCCGGCGACCTCATCGGAGTGTCGCCAACCCTCGGCGAGGTCAGCCCTCATCAGCCGAGCCTCCCTAGTAGCTAGGCAGGGCTCACCGATGGCTAAGCCGGCCTCGTCGGGGTTGAGCGAGGCTCGCCTAGCCACCAGCGAGGTGGGCGAGGCCCGCCTAGCCACCGGCGAGGCTTGCCCAACCCCGTCGGGGCTCACCCATCCCCGCCGAGGCTTGGCCTCACCAGATCACAAGGCTTGCCCAGCCTTGCCGGTGGCCAAACGGGCCTTGCTGGGCTAGGCAAGCCTCGCCAGGGCCAAACTAGCCTCACTGATGGGTGGGCTTGCCTCCGAGCGACCAACGATGACAGCAATGGACAACGGCAGATAGCAACCACGGGATGACAGTTGATGAAGAAGAAGAAGAAGAAAAGACAAGAAGAAGAAGAAGAGAAATTGAAGAAGAAGAGTTGGTTTTGATTCTTAGATTTGTTCATGGAACAATAATCAACTTTTTTTTTTTTTTATTCTTGATTCTATTCCAAATCTACTTCCGAGAATAAAAACATAGAAATTTGTTCCCGAAAACAAAAATTTTACCAATCGCGATTATGTTCCCAAATTGATCTTAGGAATAAAAAATCAGAATTAGACACTGTTTGGATGGTTATCAAAAAATGCCTTAAGTTCTAAACCTTTTTATATTGTGCCAATTTAGTCATTTCCGACCAATTTTGGCCAGATTTTGCTGACTGGACGCGGGTCGACTGACGTGACCTAATCGGCGTTGACGTGGATAATTTTTAATAATATTTTAATACTTTTTAATATTTTCTTTTTTTTTTTTTTCTTTTTTTTTCCTTCTCCTCCTTCTTCCTCCAGCCAGTCGCCAGAGCTCAACGACCGCCAAAGGCGACAGCTGGCAAGTCGACCTCGCCGGCCACCTCGCCAGTGGCCACGAGGGCGACCTCACGCTGGGCGGGCCCTCACCAGGCTTGCCCTCACCGGATCTAGCGAGGATCAAGCCTCGCCAAATCCAACGAGGGTGAGCCTTGCCCACCCGATGCGAGGCCGCCCTCGAGGCCTGGGCGGCGAGATCGACCTCGACCTCGCCGACTGTCGCCTTTGGCTGGTCAACGAGCTTCGACGACCAGCTGGAGGAAGAAGGAGGAGAAGGAAAAAAGAAAAAGAAAAATAAAAATAAAAATAAAAATTCCAAAATTCAAAAATATTATTAAAAGTTGTCTACGCCAGCACTGATCATGCCATGTCAGCTTACCAGCATCGAGTTAGCAAAATCCGGCCAAAATTGGCAAAAAATGACCGAATTGGCACAAAGTAAAAAGGTTTAGGATTTAATTGACACCAAAAAAAGGTTTATGACTAAATTGGCACAAATACAAAAGATTTAGGACTTTTTTTAACACTTTTCCCATTTATAAGTATATGAACATATCTAAATACATTTAAACACGTCGTGCTAATAGGTATAAATTACATGTGTCTAAAGCATATTAAAAAATATTAAAGAGTCAATTCAAATGCAATACATTTACTATTTGTGTATAAAATGGATTAATTAAGTTTAGCTCGAACGCGCTTGATACATGTTAGAGAGTTGTGGGTCCGATCCTGTCGGATGCACTAGGGGCACTATAAAGACTAATTATCATTCGAAAAGGAAATTAATTTTTCTGACTTTATGTTGGATAAGAAAAGCTATAGCAGTACCATTTCTATTTCTTTTATGTTTTACTGTGTTCAGGTGGTCTAGGCTTGTTACAAGCGTAATTCTTAAATCGATTACAATTTGGATTTCACTAACTTTAGAAGGCAAAGATTGTGGTGGCAAAAAATTAGCAAGGGTCAAAGGGTCACACCATTACTAATTTAGGAAAAAAATGTGTAACAGAAAATATCTTGAAAATTTGCAATTAGCCGCCGCCCTTATATTCAAACCAACATTATTATAACGTAATTTGATATGGACCGCTGATCGATTTAGGTGACAGGTGTGGATTTGAATTAATACATATAACATAATCCCCACATGAATCACCGCAAAATGCCTGAAACGTTGGAAAGGGATGACCAATATGACAATCAGCATCTTCATATATCAACCGAAGCTTCATACTCAAAATTTTTGTCCAACTATGTCGTTGGCACAAGTGCAATACAGAATACGCAGTACAATACTTCTCAAAATATATATGTTAGTACACACAAAACCCTGAAAAACTCTCTAAAGCGTGATCCTGCTAGGCCACAATGTTGCAGAGCTGACGGTGGTACTCTTCACGTTCCTAGGCTCACCAAAAACCACCGCCCTGTTGTACCAAACATGGTGATCATTAGTTCAAATTAGGAATTACTGAACGGTCAATTTGTTTCGCCAAGTGATTAAAACAATCTGCTTTGTGAACTGTACCTGGCCATCGTCGTACAAGTGGGGCTGCGGCTGGAAAGAGCCATACGAGTTGTAGTCCGGCAAGTTGTCGTCGAGCCTCTGAAATGGAAGGAGTGATTCCACGGTTGCTTGAAACGATGACTGACATCGGACAAAAGAAGTCCATGTTAAAAAACTCTCGAACTACTTCGAAATTTTCGGCTAACAATATATTGATCGAAACCGGTGAGACTTGGGAGGCGAAATCCTGAACAGAGGTTCGGTCCTTTCAGTTACTTACCTCCTGATTTGAGTCCTCTGTCAGCTCACGTTGAGAAGCAACTGGAGTGTCGTAAGTTACGCTCGAACCTCCTTCAAAACTTGGGGAAATATCCAAGCTTTCACTTGGTTTCTTCTTCAAGCGACAAAGGATATACGGAATCTATAAATATTCATAATTTGTTAATGCAACAAAGATTGAAGTCAGTAGAATCTAAAAGTTTCACTTTGGATACAAAGTGGAATGTAAAGAATAATAATGACATGGTACAGGAATATAATTGGCTCATTCTTATTTTTTTTTTTTTTTATAATCCACGGCACAAGGACAAGATCAAACTAAGCTTATGAAACATCATGCAAATCTTAATCTTAATTCAGAGCAATTTACAGGCAATTGATGGGATTTGAATGTGTGACCTCTAGCTCTTAGATTGTACACTATTGACGTCACAACCACACTTAAGTAGTTAATTGGCTCATTGTTTAAAAGAACTATCATTTTCATTTCTTCAACCTGCCCTAAAACTTATTTATTTTGCAAATGAAAAATATACGAGAAATCTTAGATAGATCAAATGGGGAACCTGAAAAGTTGATGAATATCCATTAAGAAGTTTGGGGTTCAAGTGGTACTCATGCATGACCCATCCAGTCTTGGCACGTCCCTTGTAAAACACCAAAATTCTTTTGGTGCCTATTAAAACCTTGGTGTCTCGAGCTTTGATGTCATCCTTTTGGCAAGTAATTTTCCATTTACCGCTTCTTGTTTATCTTTTCACTCGCTCGCTATTTTGGGCAAGGTAAGGAGAAGGGCAAAAGAAGTACCAATCCAACCCATCCGATGGAATATTCGATATTTCTGGACACATACAATGCAAAAGATTTAGGACAATTTCTCAAAACACTATAAGTGCTAGTAATGCGCGAACAGCTTTTCAATGTGTAATTACTAATATGATATAAGAAATTCATACTACAACCAAAATAAAAGGGAAGGTAGCAAGTGCATGAAACTCACGTTGATACAATCCGGGTAAATCCCAAGGATCCCACGCATAGAAATCATCAAGCTCGGGTATGACACAACCATCGGCGTATCCAAGTACCTTGCTCGTCAAGTAACCATTAAGGAGCTCTTCCTCTGTCGGAAGAAATCTAAATCCCACTTGAAATCGCTCCATAGAGAGAACGAGTGTCGCTAATTAACTAACGTGAGTGATGTAGTCAGATGCTGAGTGTTCAAGCGAATTTGTGAGTTCATATGTCAATGGGAGACCACAATTTATAAATGGATTCAGCGCTGACTCAAGCTTCAGGGTTTTGCTACTTGTGGGTCATCCCTTGTGCCACAAGCCTCCTTTTCCCCTAAGCTCTTGTTTCTGAAGGGAAGCTAGATATATTTTACTTTGACTTCTCTGCGGAGGATTACACGGTTGCACCTGGAACAAGCTACTGGTAAAATTCCCATTCTATCCCTCCCTAGGGAAATGCGCCAAAGATTGAGCCAAAGCACGGCAGCCTAATGACCAAAGGTATAAGCACTCAAAGCTAGATATGATCAATATGCGGGGCCTAGGTAGATCGAGTCTAGTTCTGAGCGCCACTCGATTTGTGAAAAATGGGAGGCGAGCGGCATCCAAAATGCGTTCTAACACTTGGACGGGATTTTGCTACTAGATCCATGATCAGGTCTAATTAAAGTCAATGCATGCACGCAATCACAAATGAAGGGTAGAGATGGCCCCACTTCCGTAGATGGAAACAAATTTTGGAAAAATAAATAATATATGGAATTCCTTGGACCGCCATTGCACGTATTAACAATATTAAAGAAGGTGATCCTCATAATAACTTGAACTTCGTAACTTTAGCTTACCAAGTTACATGGAAGTAAATAATAACTTATAGTAAGTATGTTCTGTTATTTTTCATACCTATTAGAAAAAAAAAAAAAAATATGTTTGATGAGTAAATTTAGAGAATAATCAAGAATGGTTAAATTTAGAGAACAATCAAGAATGGTTGACTATAGTTCTGAAACACCGAAATCATTTCAAAATGAGTCATATTCTTTTCTTTTTTATGTGAAGTTAAAATAAAATTAAAGTATCGACAGGAAAGTCAATTTATTAACGTACTTTTAGTCCTTGTAGTTTTGATTATTCCAATTCGCTTCCTTTTAATAAAATGGACCCCCTGTCTTATGTTATAATAATGTAAGGGCTTTCCCACCAATTTAAGTCCTAAAACTTATGCTCACAGAGAATCTCTATAGGATTGTACTCTGTAATTGCTTTGGTCTAGCGTAACTCGCCCAGCATTAACCCATGTCAATGAGCTGAATAGTAGCCCCCTTCGCCCGTCTCGCGACTTATCCAATCATAGCATCGCGGCATTGTGTTCAATTCGACGCAAACAAGGACATGAACGTGCTGCCCCATATTATTCTACGTACTTTGCCTCTCAGGGTATGCCCATGTTAAAGCTCAGCGCATCAGCTCCATTGGTAACGTTCAAACCCATTCTAGGAAAAAGAATTCTGTCCTAACTGATTCTTCCTCTGACGAAGGTATCCGCTCGTCTGGGTCACCCGGGCATCCAATCAGTTCTTCAACTTTCACCACAAGTAATCAGGGCTTGGGCGACGATATGTAAGGGCGTGCTAACTAAATTGCCATCCGGATGCCATCATGAGCAAGTTAACAGCTAAAGAATTGAAATGAACCGATAAATGAGGGAATTCCATGAAAAGAAACGAAGAGGAGAGATTATTCTTGAAAATCAAAGGAAATTACCTAATCAGTTCTAATTCAAATTTACAGATATCAATTTAATCGAAAACTTTTCAATTTTGTCAATTTAATATGGTCTTTTCGGCGAATTTTTGCCAAAAATCATTAATGTGATAACAACTAAGAATGTAGCATTAACATTGACAACAACTAACTATGTAACATCGACATTGACACGCCGCACCGCACGACACGACACGACACGCCAACACGTCGTTCATAAAAAAATAAAAAATAAAAAGAATTTTAACATGTTATGACACACCATATTTTATATATATACATGATAAATTATCGTTTCATAATTATTTTAATAAATTTATTTGATTCAAATGCACAAATAAATAATAATAAAAAAGAGCTTAAAATGAATTTACACTAAAAATATTAATTTACCATTTGCTAATATTATTCATTATTTCAATTTGATATATTCAACTCCATTCCAATAATCTATAAAACTTGGGGAAAAAAAATAAGTAATCATTATTATGGACTCACGTGTCAGAGCGTGTCGGAAGAAAAGAAAAAGAATAATCTAAGGGTGAATTGTGTATTATGGAAAGTTTTTTGTTCTTCATTCCCCCTTTATTTTTTTTTTTTTTTATTTTTTACAAATTTACATTTTGATTCATCATTTATTGAAAATTTTTAAAATTAACCATATACATGTCAAAATCATGTGTCAGAAATTGATCAAATGTTGGAGACTGTACAAAAGTGTCTAAAAATGTCGAATACATGTCGAAGTGTCCAGTGAAAGCTCTCAGAGGGTGTCGATACTTTCTAAATAACTAGACCACACCACTTCAGTCATTTTCAACCAAAATTAATCAAAATTAAGTTAACAAAATTAAAAAATTTAAGACTCAGTTGACATCAATGTAATATATTTATGACTAATTGGATAATTTTCCTAATAATTAACGGAAAGGTTGGTCTATTTTTGACAATCATACATTTCACTTCACCAGAAATCCATTTGAATCGTTAGTTTCTCTTTCTTCCAATTAAGAGTACCATTACAACGACAGTCTCCAAGCTATTAAAGCACGAGTTAGCATCATACAAATCTCACATCATTTGGTCGAATCATCGAGTCAATACCTACATTATTAATTAGAATAAAATGAAAACCAATTCCATCACCCCTACGGTCGATGTCAAAAATGCTGAATCAATACCCGTGCCGATATTGATCAAATATTGACCTAGAAAATGGGAGAAACCATGATTCCACTAGAACCTCCATCGGGTTGGACAGTGAAATCACCAAGCCTAAGCTACAGACTCTAACGAAATCTAATCTATGATCTTAACAGTATTAAAAATGCATCTGTGAAATTTTTCAGATCGGTCATTAAAATGAAACCTCACACCGCATCTAGTAAAAAAGCATAGGTACAGTAGATCGTACAAATTACAAGATAACTGATCAGAAGAACTCGATGTGATGCCACAACAGTCAAGTAGAATCTAGCTCCAAGTTCAAAATAAATACTAAATCACAGCAAATCTCCCACAGCATCCTCCTCTAGTATTAATTCTCTTTTATCTTATTTGTCTTCTTAATCTTCAATTTGCCAAAATCGAAAATAAACAACTTCTCCTCTTGCCACTCAACACTCACCTCACTCGCTTTGGATCACTCATGTCACTTGCCACTTGATGCTCGCTTAGCTTGTTGCTCTCCGCTCAACATTTGATGTTCATTCTATTCGACGCTTACCCAACTTGACCCTCATCGCTTGCATTTCTTAGCTGACATCGCTCATCATCGAACCCATTGGGTCGATACGGTTATCAATTGCCCTTTCAAGGAGTACAAAAAATGAAATAAAAAATTATTAATTAGTCCTAAGTTGAGCTTGAAACAGGATCAAACCCATTGGTTGTGTCCGGTCCTCAATCGTTTTTTTTAAGGAGTACAAAAATGAAATAAAAAATTTTATTCTTACCTTTTCCAAACAAAAATGAATAAAAAAATTATCGGTTGATCCCATTGGGTTGGTCCGATCCTCGATCCCAAGCTCAATAAAGTCAGTCCTCAATCCCAAAAATTAAGGACCAACACTGTGCGGATTGATCCTAGGGTTAGAGGGTAAATTGGCCCAACCCGGACGATGCTCACCCCTATATATGAATCTACTTGCCGGCATTTACAAATCATAAAAGTTTCGGTTGTTTGAGAATGATATATATAAAATGGGCACCCAATAAGATTTGAAAATAAAGTTAAAGTGAAAGTAACTCCAAACAAACCCTAATTTTGTTTGACATATGTCACCTCGACTAATAGGTTCTTTTTTTTTTTTTTTTTTTTGGGTAATGAAACACACTTTTCTAGAAAAATTACAAACTTAATTCTAAACTTATTTACCCATTCTAATGTAATGATAAAAATTTCAATTTTGCCAATGTACTCTAAACCGTTTACGTAAAATTTCAATGTAATCCTTTTGGACATTTCCACCTGACATTATTGAGATGATGACCAATGGCACATCGGCATTCTGAAGTAAATCAAGTTACTTGAAAAGAAGTCAACTTATTTATTTTTATGAACTTTCTAGATTTTTTTCCTTTTTGGGATAAGTGTATTGGAAATTAAACTTGTCATGAAAATGTAATTAATTTTTAAAACTTTCAATAAATGTAAATAAGTTTAAAAGTTCAATTGAGTCATAAAACTAAAAAAAAAAAAAAATGCAATCAAAGTCCACAAATTTGTCAAGTCGATTTAATCAAGTCTTTTGATTGATTGTATTTTTGAAAAGTTTTAGAATTCAATTATATATTTTTGATAAGCTTTAAAATTATATTACAAAAAAATTTATCACTTTTATAACGAGTTTTAGAATTTCATTTCATTACATGTATCTCTTCTTCTTCTTTTTCTTTTCACTGTTGTTACTGTTTAAATTATTCCTCGAGTTTCTCGGTTATCGCTCGTCTTGCCATGGTCGTCGTCTCCACCCTGCCACAAGCCCTGCATCTCCCCGTTACTTGATTTCAACCCTCGCCACGCCTAATACAACGAGTTGCTCCTACATTTGGATGGCTCGATCTCCTTTCCTCATCGAATTTGATCAACAACTGGGCCACGGCATCCTTATGAGGATCCTAAGGAAGCAGAGGGCTCTGTAGCCAAGTCCCTGCGATTTACTGCAGTATCACAGCGGACTCTACATCCAGTTTCTCTCCATGGATGAGCACAGTGATCTTCTTGTGAATTGGATAGCACCGCAACAACACATCGCCCTCCTACTCATACTTCACTCCCTTAAGCTTGAGCGCCCACATGACTTTGCAGCTGAAGGTGCTAAGCCAAGCTCTTAGCAGTCTTCACTCCCTCCAGAAATCCTGACTTATCAGAACAATTTCCTTCTTTTTTTCTGAGTCTAAGCAAAACGAAGACCAGAAAGTCCTGAATCACTACGGCGACCAAGCTTAAGCCATCCAGATCTCAGGGCAGCTTGTCATATTGGCGGGGTGGGCGTTGAAGTCGAGCAGTGGGGAAACGCACAGCTTGGCGGCGATGGCGGACACTGCGACAACACTAAAATAAACAGTAACGCGGAAACCCAAGGAAGTATATGAACAGTAAGGAAAGAGAAGGAAGGAAAAGAAAAAGAAAAATAAGTAAAGCAACATCATTTTGAGTAGATTTATCCCGGGCAAATTGTCAGCGTGCCACGTAAAACAGTCGGTGATGGCTAGACTTCCACATTAATAATTCTAAATAAAACTTGATTGAAATAATTAAATTGAAATTTTATGTAAACATTAGAATTAAAATCAATACAATATATTTACGATTGAAATGATATTTTCCCTCATTTTTCCATGGAAGTTGGTACATTTTGGTAGTAAATTCGTATAATTGAAATATTTAATATTGAATTGGTACATACGTAATAAATTTAGGATTTTTTCCCCAATTATGTCATGTCATATTCATTACATGTCAAGTTCATTTTAAACATAACTTTTTAATGAATATTGTCATGAATTTGAAATTTGACCAAGACTTGATTATCAAACACATTGAAAGATACAACATGGTTAGCACAATTTTAAAAAACAAAAAAAAACAAAATTATAGGCTCTTCTGTATAAACATGTAAAATATGTTTGGAAGTAAATGAACATATCTAAAAACATTTAAACACGTGGTGCTAATAGGTATTAATTACACTGTGGATAAAAAGAAGAGGAAATTTGAAATGAGGAACATGCCTTCTTGACAAGAAAAAAAAAAAGTTTTCTTGATTCTATCAGAAAGTTCATTGTGTTCCACAATAAGCGAATGAAAACTAGGTTGCATATGGCTTTATAGATCGCTTGTTGACATATCTTCAAATTTTGATTAGAGATACATGGATAGCCTCTCTTTTGAGATATCTTGACATTCTCAAAACTGTTTTGGTTGAGGTGTCACATATGTTGATGAAGAAGATTATCAGCCTTCTCATCTTGTACTCCTTTCAAGAGGCTGAGAACAAATTTTCTGTTCAGAATTTAAGAACCCAACATCAGTTAATATGAGAGTAGCAAAAGGCAGCAACAATCAAATCCTTACAGAACTCAGATGCCCACTGATGTATATCTATTAACAGAGGATCAACAGAATGCAACATGGGATTATCACAAACTCATTTTCTAAACCTCGGCCAGTTACACAGCCTAGAAGGGCCTAGCAATCAAGTTCTTCAGCTGCCGCTATTGTTACCCACTAATCAAAATTCTCATAAGCACCAATTATTGACAACCAATGTTTTGTCTACCCAGTAAGGCTCAGGTTGTGAAGAATCAAGGAAAGCACTTTCGCTCATTGGGATCTGAACAATTCAATTATGGTGAAAACAATAAGTACTGGAAATGGCACCAAAAACCTATATACAGCAATCTAAAATGCCTCTGGGATGTCATTGGTGAGCAAAGATGTGCTCTACCTGTGGAAGAAAGGAATTGAGAATGAAAAGAAGAAGAAAATGATTACCTGGCCTCTCGAAGCATTCTACTAGGGAACGGGTTTAGGTGATATTCGTGCATGACCCATGCCGGTGTGTTCCTAGCCAACACCGGGACTGATTGGGGCACCGATACACGGCCCGTTCTTGCAACTTCAAGTAATGATTGACGAGTACTTCTACAGAGGGCTTCGACCCTGAACCCCGTCGGCAAAGACTCCACAGCTTTGTTGAAAGGTTTTCCATCTCGCGTTTTCTGCACCAGAAACACAACGGAGATGAAGTTTCTGGACTTCGCTTGGAGATGAAGTTGTATACACACTTACATGAGAAGGGATGGAAATATATAACTGCACTCACACGGAATTTGAGTCCTGCCTGTTTTATCTGACCCTTTGGTGGATTCCACCTACTTTTCCCTTTGCTGTCCTTATCTTCTTCTCTCTTTTTTTTTTTTTTTCTTTTTTAACTTCAACGTGATTCTCAAGTGCTCCCAACTTCATCCGGAAGTTGAGTTGATGGAGACCCAATTGTTGGTCCCTACCAGGATGCTTGTAGTCCATATATTCGCTTTCTTTATTTGGGTCTTTTTCTTTCTTTTTGTTATGTTTCCGTTGTTTTCTCTTTCCTCTTTCTTTGACATTTCCCATCCTTTCAGTGGGCATAACATTCCAGTGACCGTTGATGTGAGTGCCACCCAAGCAAGGGGATTTTCTTTCTTTTTTTTTTTTTTTAAAAAAAAAAAAGGGTAAAAAAGTAAGCAAGAACTCCACTAGAGGTTACACCTCTTTTCTTATGGCTAGGAAGACGTTACACCTCCTAGCACTACTTTTTATCGCTAGACTAAAAGGTTCTTGATTTAATACTTGGGGAAGCCATTATCATAGGTGCGGGCTTCAACTCCCGCGCTTTGCAAAGAGAGAGAAAAAAATTCTAAGAGAAGAAAGAGTTAGAGGTAGGATAGACAAAAAAAAATTGTTGATTTCATTTAGTGTATGTTTGTAAATTTAAAATGCATTATTTAAACCAAAATAAAAATTATTATTTCCTCAAGTTCAAACAAGATTTGTTAACATTTATCTAATGTCATTTTTTATATACAAGAAAATATATGTTTTAGTTGTAACTTATGTTGACGACTCTTCCTAGAGTAAAATAGTCAGGTAAATTTGATGAAATACCAAAGACGATGATTTTGTTTCTTTTCAAGTATTATACATATTGGAGTCGCAAGATTTTGAGAAGTGATCCTTCCCTCTTAGAAACAAGCATCTTACTTGAGTGAAGAATAGGCCGGTCGATGAGCTTGGTGTCTTATTTGAGACTAAATTTGCCACTTTAAGTCCTTATTTGAAACAAAGTCCACTTTGGATCATTATTTGAAAAAAAAAAAAAAAATCCCACTTTATATCCTTAACTGAAATTTCCCCAAAAGTGATGGAGCAGGAGGGACTAGAGAGGAAATATCCGTACCAATATTAGTGTCTAAAAGATCAAGATATTACGCAAACTGAGAGACCAAGTTAATAATACAAAGCTTATGCACGATTGAGAATTTTCACTAGAACATGATAAAAAACACTGGAACACTTATATAGTAACAAAGCACTGGCAATCCATAGTAACCACTAATATCTACACCATAATCTCTTCCCATAGTATGACTTGCAATAAGGCCAACAAGTGGCCATGCCGTTCTATAAATGTCCGATGAAGGCGCGTCAGTCCACGTTAGTTTTAGCTCCAGAGATCCGAGAGGTAAATACCATCATCGCTTGGAGGACACGACAGCTCAAAATGTTTGTCAATAGTTCCGTCAACAAACCAATTATCATTGCGCAACGAGCTTTCCATTCCGAGCATGTCAGGCTGCACATCCGCACTGTGGTCCGGTAATCCACAATTCAACATATTATGGTTCGAACTTTCGGATTCAACAGTCACTGCTGGAGATGCCTGAGGGAGACAATGGAAAGAAATCATATTCAGGCTTTAGTTTGCTTCATCATGTCAACCTAGACCGATATTTGCTTACCTGCAAGCTAAAATCTCGTGCTCCTTCACATTCGGAATTACTAGGAGTACTGGGAATGGTTAGATTGGCCCTGGTACTCATAATTGCTGACTCCGATCCTGCTTTTTCACATTTCCTGTTTGTTATGTGACAGAGGACAAATTCCCTCTGCAAAAAAAAATGATGTTGGATCTGAGTTTTATGCTGTGTTTGGAAGGTGAAAGAAAATAGAGGGCAAGAAATTTTGGGTGAGAACATGGAAAGCAAGATTAACATTTTTGTGAGAAATATGAAAAGGGAAATTAGATTTTCAAGAGTTAGAACCGATGATAGGAAAATAATTACTGTATTGCTTTACTCTATAATGAGTTACCATCAAGGGGTATTTATACCCTACAGATAAAGACGTAATCTTATCTATCAAGGAAACCATCCTAGGAACTAAGGAAAAGTACAGAATTAATTACAATTTCCAAATATTTTGACAATATTATCAACACACACTATTTTAACCTGCATTTTCCACTCCTAGCATTTGCAAACAAAGCAATAGAGTTACATCGAAGACTAACGCCAATATTGCCTGAATATATTGAATCTTGTGGTGTATGCACTTTAATTTTTTTCAAAGCTTATAGCCTAAAACTTTCACAATATGCAAATGTTGACACACACATTCATATCACTTATTATGAGTTGCTACAAGAAAACCTAATAAGGTAAAGGTTCTCTTATTTGTTCAAAAAATGGGGAAAAACAGAAAGAAAAGTGAGCTACGTTTAGTATGCAAGAGTGGAATGAAATTGGAATTCTTATTCCACCTTTCACTACTATTCTTGCATTTTGTTGACCTTCTAAAGGTTTGAATGGGCATTCCATTTCAAATTTTGAAGGGATGGGCATTTCTTAAGTACACCTATGCAATGCCCATTTCATTCCCTTCCCTTATCAAAATAATTCCATTTCAGATGTATAACTTATTGATTTAAAGTCGATATATATCTTACCTTCTACCAAAAAATAAAAAAAAAATATTATGGTACATTATAATTGTGATATAAAAATATATATTTTGTTAAATGCAAGTCTATTAATAAATCGAAAGTCTAATTTACAGAAATGTCATTCCATTTCATTCTGACACAACCAGACAAAAGAACTGCAAATCTATTTCATTCCAATTATTGTCTTTATGACAACCAAACAAAGAAATTGGAACTCAGTTCCATTTTACAGTAATTTCTTTTCGATTCTGTTTCCCCATTCCAGTCCATACCTTTCCATCGAACCAAATGCAACATAAAGGTTTCCATGCACACGGCAGGTGCGCTCCATGGAAAAAAATTTAGGCACGTCTATAATAATTTTTTTTTTATACTGAAAATTTAATCCAGACAATCAATTTTGATTTTTGAGTGGTTTCCATTATTCTATTTTTCTAAAAATGATAATAATGATTGCTTATGTAGCACCAATTACTTAAGAATTACTCCGGATTGCTGTGCTTGACGGTCCACACCGGGGAAAAAATCCCTAATCATGGATCAGCAAAGCCAGAAAACGAAGACAATAGAAATGATCGGGCAATAATCCACAAGAAGCAGAATTGAGGAACACATGTAGCATGACAAGGAAGGCATATGCACATACTCAGGCTGCTATATTCTTTGCTAGAACAATTAGAAAAAGCACATTTAACTGCATCGATAAAAATGTTAGAGATGCTCAATGACAGGAAGCAAAAGAAGAGAAATTGAGTACCGGGTTGGGAATTTCACTAGTCGAAACATTCGATTTTAGGTGATACTCATGCATGCTGAAGTGGGTTCTGCGGGCGTCCCCTTGTCGACCTTCGTAGTAAACCAAGATCCTCTTGAACCCTATCTCCTCACCGGTGCCCGGTGCTTGCACACCCCGTTTCTTACTCGTATCTTTCCAAAATCCGAACTCCGTCTTCCTAGTCGAACGAAGGCTATTTGGGATCTTGTTATCACGGGGGCAGAAGAAGAAACACTCGTGTCCATCCGACGGTATCCTTGACAGGGCTATACAAAAAGCAATTGGTAAAGTGTCGATTCACCAAGTCCTAGGAGCAACCAACATAAAAAACAATAAGGAAAGAGTAAATCTGCTCGATATGAACTACACAGTTACCATTGTATCTGGCAAATAGATCCTGAGGCTCCCACTTGTAGATATATAGCTCCGGTATTACGCAGATAGTTTCCTTTTCTCCTTTCAGCTTTCTTCGCAGGTGATGGTCGACGAATTCGCTCTCCGTCGGCTTGAATCTGAGTCCCTTTGGCCATGTCTCCGTCGGTTCTTCCATAATCCGATGCTGCTTACTGGGAAAGATAAGAGAAGAGTGGAGAATGGGACTAAGGAAGCAAGTAGAGGAAAGAGATTTACTCTTGGCTGGACTTTGCTATAGACCATTGACTCCAAACAGGTCATTTTCTTCGAAGACGACGACGTTTTTACAAGTAGCAGCTTCTTCGAAGGTCGAGATATGAAGTTGCTTAAGCGTTTTCTCGGTGAATAGTGTGGAATTTCACGTAAATGCATACTTTGAGCAATGATGTGTAAAGTGGTAAAGATGAAAAGATTCTTGTTAGTACGATTCCCAAAGCAAAGTCGATTCTCTTATATATCTTTAATATTATATCTTTCGGATGAGTTTAGAAAATTAAGTTCTATACTTTTGGCAAAATTGTTGTTCTTGACTAAAAGCTAAGGTTCTTATTGGAACCTTTATCAAATGTATTATATAATCACTGTGGGATGTGAAATAATGGTATATTTATAGTTACATGACTAATTTTAATGTTGCCCAGATCTAGCGAGGGCGCCACGCCTGAGCAAGCCTCCTCTCCCCAAATTTGGGCATGAGGTGGCCAGCGAGCGTGGCTCTAGCCAACCTTTGAGACTAGCTATAGGCGAAAAGAAAGAAAAAAATCAGAAAATTAAAAGAAATTACAAAAATCATCCACATTAGCTTCAGCCGTTCAATGTAGAAGGGCTCTAGCCATGTTGCCATAGAGAGATTGAATTGACAAATTTTCGAAGGTTTAGAATTAAATTAACATAATTGAAAGGTTTATAACTAAATTGGCAATTGTACAATAAGTTTATGACTTTTTGAATAATTCTCCATCTTTCCAATGATTATTGCAATCAATTTTGGTCATCATGAATGGATTTGCTAATTTATCAAAAGTTTGTTTGTTGGTATTTATGAATAGAGCAAAGTAACTACTTTTTACTTTGCTTTCAAAATTTAAAATATTATTTAAATTTAAAAATTTTCAAAAAAAATAATAATATATGAATCTACTTGTTGGTATTTACAAATCATAAAAGTTTTAGTTGTTTCATAATTGAAAAAAAAAAATCTTATGTTCGCATCATAAGATTTGAAAATAAAGTTAAAGTGAAAGCAACTCCAAACAAATCCTAATTTTGTTCGACATGTGTCACCTTGACTATAGGTATTTTTTATTTTTGGGAACAATGATAAGTATTGATCGATGCAAGTGTAGAAAAATTATCAATTCAATTATAAAACTATTTTATGAATTTTAATTTAATGATAAACATTTTAATTTTGTCAATATAGTCTAAACCTTTATGTAAAATTCCAATATAGTTCTTTTGGACATTTTTGTTTGAAATTGTTGACATGGTAGCCAATCGACTATCCTATGCGGCACATCAACGATCTAAAGTAAACAAATTTACTCAAAATGAAGTCATTTTGTTTTTTTGTTTATTTTTATTTTTTGTACCTTTCTAGATTTCTTCCATTTTTGGGTTAAGTGCATTGGAATTTCTAAAACTTGTCATAAAAGTACAATTGAATCCTAAAAATTTCAATAAACTTTCTAAATTTCATCAGCATTTCGCATGATTCTATATAAGATCATAACAAAATAATAATAAAGCTTGACTTGAAAATTATCATTTGTCAAATAAATATAGAATAAAAACTAAGGCATGACACGGATTACATTGTCAAGCATTATAAGTAGGCGAATTTTCTGTAAAGATATTAGTTGGGAATCAAAGTTACAATAAGTAGTGTCCACTCCCATATCTCGTATAATTGGGTGCGCAATTTATAGTTTCATACTACAATTATGTCAATACAATCATAATCATTTTAATTTTACCAATTAAGTCATAAATATTTTGATGATTTACAAATGTAACAAGAAATTGCCTACATCGACGTTGGCAATACAACATGCCATAATGAACATTGATGTAGACAACTTTTTCGTGTACCGACATGGTTGCCAGTCAACCATCGCTGGCCACAAGTGATGTCCGAGCGAGGGCCTCTATGCCCTTACCTAGATCCAGGAGAGAGCCGTGATTGGATAATGACGCCCTCACTTGGTTTGGGCAAAGGCCCAATACCTTTGCTTAGATCTTGAAGAGGGTACGAAGGTCCTTGCCCATGGCCAGTAAAGGCCACAACACACTCACCTAGACAAGATAAATGTCGCTAGCCCTCGCCTATGGCTAGCAACCTCACCAGCCCAAAGTTGTAAAGAAAACAATGAAAGAAAAGAATTCAAAAATTCAAGAATTCAAAAAAAAATCAGAAGAAAAAATAGAAAATTTGTAAAATTTGTGCATATCAACATCAATCGTGCCACATAGGATGGCTGACATCCATATCAATGATTTCTAGACAAAATTGATTGCATAGACAATATTGATAAAACATTGAAAAGTTTTGAACTCAATGGTTATAATTAGAATATTTAAAATTAAATTGGCACAAATACAATAAGTTTAGAACTTTTCCCCAATTGTGTTGTGTCATAATCATTCTATATCAAGTTCATGTTAAACACAAATTGGTCACAAATCTTGTTGTGAATTTGAAATTTGACCAAAACTTGATTATCAAACAAGGTAGAAGATATAGTCTCACCTAGTGTGAGCTTCTCTACCCATTATGTGGTAGCTTCTTCCTTCTCCAAATCCTAGATACCCATAACTGACCTCCCCTCCCATGACTACATCAATCCCACCATCTTCAGACTGGGGATTTGGCTAATTTTCCACCGAAATTGCTACAACTGGAATTTTTCGGTTCTGCCCCCACCTCCTTCCTTGTCGTTTCTTCCTTTTCCAAACCCCAAAAACCCAAAGTTTGTTTCTCCTCCACCATTCCCCCCATTCACAGACTGCGGATTTGCCAATACTAGTTGCAGTAGAAATTATCCACAGTTCAACACTTCACTCCTTGTTACGAGAGTCCACTACCTTCGTTCTCCCCCTCCCCCCTCCCCCTCCCCCCCCCTTTCCCCCTTCTTCCCCCAAAAGAAAATCTACAATGGGAATCACCTAAAACCACCTTCTGCCTGTACACAAACCCAAAACCCCTTACAAATACACCTTTCACAACCGCCCAAAAAAAAAAAAAAAATCACTCAAACCAGAAACCCTAAGTACAACTTTCTAAGCTCTATCAAGAACTCCCTTCACTCCATAATTTGGGCAAAATCTAACCTGTCTCCACCACATCTATATATGGCTAGGAATTCTAAGAACCAGCTGAGGCTAGCGAGATTATGCAGGAAAATGGGCAATCTGTGGCCTGAAGAAGATATCACATAGTTGGTAGCAAAGACCACTGAAGAAGAGAAATAGGAAAGTCAACTACCCCTCTATGGAAAACTTTATTCTAAACCCAACATTAATTTTCAAGTTCATCTAAGTATGATGAGGAAAGCTTGGGAGCTAGATTCAGTCAAATGTGAGCAAATAGAACCTGGATTTTTCTTTCATTTTCAGCTTTGTTGAGGATAAAAAAAAAGAGTGCTAGAAATAGGACCTTGCTCGTTTGCCAGCAATCTCCTCGTTCTATAGGAAGGAGACCCAAATATTCCAAAACATTGTTATGAATTCACACACTATGCTTTATGGGTTCAAATCTTGGGGCTCCTTCGAGCTCATACCAATGAGGCATCTGTGTAGCAAATAGCAAAAAAATATGAGGGTTGAAGAAGTAAAGATTGAAGCAAACACAGCAACTCACGCAAAGCTGGAAAAGCAAAAGTTTGCTTAAATTTGGCAAACCCACTGAAAACCGGCACTCTTATCAATATGGAAGATGAAAAAAGGTTGTTAGATTTCAGATAGAGACTTCCACATTTTTGCTACTCATGTAGGTGGATAGGTATTAATTACATGTGTCTAAAGCATCTTGAAAAAACATTAAAGAGTCATTCCGCATGCAACCCATTTATCATCCTGTATAAAATAGATTAATTAAGCTTAGCTCAAACACGCTCAATACGTGTTAGAGAATTGCTGGTCTGATTCCGTCGGATGCGCCAGGGACACTATAAAGACTACTTATTATTTGAACAGGAAATTAATATTCTGATTTTATGTTGGATGAGAAAAGCCATAGAGGTATCATTTCTATTTCTTTTATGTCCCGCTGGGTTCAGGTGCTATAGTCTTGTTATAAATGTGAATTTTTGAATCGATTAATTTTCTCTAACTTTAGAAGGGAAAGATTGTCGCAGCAAAAATTTAGTGGGGTCAAAGGGTCACATTATTACTAATATAGAAAAAAAAATGTATAACAGAAAATATTTTGAAAATCTGCGATTACCCCCGCCCCTGTACTCTCACGAACAATATTATAATAGTCCGACATGGCTTGCCGATTGATTTAGATGAAAGCATCTGATGCTGAATTGTAACTAATACATATAACAAAGTCTCGACATGGGTCACTGCAAAGTGCCCCAACCGTTGGAAACGGAAGGCCGCTATCGCAATCAGCATCTTCATTTATTAACTATAGCTTCATATCCACAATTTTGTCCAACAATTTCGTTGAAACTAGTGCAATATGGAATGTGCAATACAATACATCTCAAAATATATATTTAGGACCACCGGCCGCGGTGGCTCAAAAAATCCTCAAAAGAGGTGAAGGGTTCAAAACCCCGCTAGGTGTAAAGTGTGACTCTGGTGGGTCTTTCTAAGTGTCACTTGGGGGTTTAGCGTGATCCTGCCGGTTCCTCCAATACCAATATATATATTTAGGTACCCAAAAAAAAAAAACCCCCACAACCCTGAAAAGCTTTCTAAAGCGTGATCCTGCAAGGCCAGCTAATGGTGTTACTCTTCAGGTTCCAAGGCTCACCAAAAACCATCGCCCTGATGTACCAAACATAGTGATCATTAGTTTAATCAGGGATTACTAAATGGTCAATTTGTTTCGCCGAGTGAGTAAAACAATCGGCTCCGTTCCTCCTACCTGGCCATCGTTGTACATGTGGGGCTGCGGATGGAAAGAGCGATACGAATTGTAGTCCGGCAGGTTGTTCTCGAGCGTCTGAAATGGAACGAGCGATTCCATGGTTGCTTGAAATGATGACTGACGTCAGGCAAAAAATTTCGTATTAAAAAACACTCAAACTACTCCGGAATTTTCAGCAAACATTATTTTGATCGAAACAGGTGAGACTAGGGAAGGAAAATCCGGAAAAGAGGTTCGATCCTTTCATTTATTTACCTCCTGATCTGAGTCCTCTGTCTGCTCATGTTGAGAAATAACCGGAGTGTCCTCGGTTACCCTAAAACCTCTTTCAAAACTGGGGCAAATATCCAAGCTTTCACTTGGTTTCCTCTTCAAGCGACAAAGGATATAGGGTATCTGCAAATATTTATAATTTGTTAATGTAACAAAGATTAGAGCCAGTAGAATCCGAAAGTTTCACTTTGATACAATGCGGAAAGTAAATGAAAGACAGAACCTGAAAAGTATATAGCACATAGTCAAAACAGAAACAAATAATAATGACAAGATGCAAGAGTGTAATTGGCTCATTCTTTTCATTTTATAATCCCGGCACAAGGTGGGGCTAAGCTCATGGAAAATTGTGCAAGTCCCATGAACAGCTTAAATGAAAATTGTTGGCCTATGTGGAAGGTCCTAATCTAGAGCAGTTTATAGGCAAGTGGCTGGATTTGAATGGGTGACCTCTAATTCCTAACCTGAAAATCATTGACACCCCTAAACAATTGTGCCAATCATGAGTAGTTAATTGGCTCATTCCATTGAAAGTCATTGATGTTATGTTATAGTTCAAAACAACCATCAAGTTACTTTCTTCAGCACAGCCTAATGCTCTATTAATTCATTCCTCACTAATTTATTTTGCAAATGAAAAACATAACAGAAATCTTAGATAGATCAAATGGGGAACCTGAAAAGTTGAGGAGTATCCGTTAAGAAGTTTTGGATTCAAATGATATTCATGCATGACCCATCCAGTCTTGACGCGACCCTTGTAAAAGACCAAAATCCTCTTGGTGCCTATTAAAGCCTTGGTGTCTCGAGTTTTTATCTCATCCTTTTGGCAAGTGATCTTCCATTTACCGCTTGTTGTTTGCCTTTTGATGCGCTCGCTATTTTGGGCTAGGTAAGGAGAAGGACAAAAGAAGTACCAATCCCACCCATCAGATGGAATATTTGATATTTCTGCACACATACACAGCAAAAGACTTAGGATGACTCCTCAAATACTAATACGATAAAAGAAATTGATACTAGAACCAAAGAAAAAGGGAAGGGAGTGGGCGCATAAAACTCACGTTGATACAATTCGGGTAATTCCCAAGGATCCTTAGCACAAAAATCCTCAAGCTCGGGAATGACGCAACCATTGGCATAACCAAGTACCTTGCTCATCAAATATCCTTGAAGGAGTTCTTCCTCAGATGGAAGAAATCTGAATCCCACCTGAAATCGCTCCATACAGAGCTTTGAGCTTTGAGTATGGCTAATTAACTAAGACAAGTGATGAACTCGAGTGTGGGAGTGAATTTGTGAGTTCATATGTAAATCGGAGATGACAATTTATAGCTGGACTCAGCACTGATTCAGGCTTCTGGGTTTTTGCTGCTTGCGGGTCCTCCCTTGTGCCACAAGCCCCTTTTTCACTAAGCTCTTGCTTATGAAGGGAAGCTCGATGCATTTTCTAACTTCTCTGCTGAGGGTTACACGGTTACACCTAAGAGAAGCTACTGGTCAGATTCCCAATCTATATATTTTTAATATTATATCTTCCGGATGAGTTTATAACTTTGGAAAATCAAGTTCCTCATACTTTTTGGCAAAATTGATGTTCTTGGCGAGGAGGGTCAGGCCTGGGCAAGCCTCGCTTTTGCCAAATTTGGGCGAGGTGTGGCCGATGAGCGTGACCTTGCTGACCTTTGCAAAAGGAAGAAAAGGTGAAAAGAAATTAGAAAATTAAAAGAAATTGTAATAATCGTTCAGGTCAGTACCAACTATACCACGCAAAAGGGTACTATTTACATTGATAGGAGAGATTGAATTGACAAAGTGTCAAAAGATTTAGAACTAGATTAACGCAATTCATGACTAAATTGGTCGTTGTACGATAAGTTTAGGATTTTTTAGATATTTTTTTTTTACTTTTCAATGATTATTATAATCAATTTTGTTCATCAAGAGTGGATTTGATAATTTACTAAAAGTTTGTTTGTTGGTATTTATGAATAGTGTAAATTAACTACTTTTTAATTTCCTTTTAATTTTTTTTTCAAAAAACTTATATATGAATCTACTTATTGGCACCCACATCGGTGAGCAGCTGAGTTGGTTGGACTTTGGGCACTTCACCGCGGAGGTCCTAGGGTCAAAATTCTGCAGCTACTAACACGTCTCTAACACGTCTAGGGGACTATGGTGGTGGGGTCCTATGCTAGCTTTCCCCCAAATATTGAAGCTTGGTCATGCACTATACGGGCCGTGGGTTGCCGATTAGCGTAAGCAAAGATGGGCCCAACGGATCTTGATTACCAAAAAAAAAAAATCTACTTGTTGGAGTTTACAAATCATAAAAGTTTTGGTTGTTTGAGAATGTATATATATAATGGGCACCTAATAAGATTTGAAAATAAAGTTAACGTGAAAGCAACTCCAAACAAACCCTAATTTTATTTGACATATGTCACCTCGACTAATAGGTTCTTTTTTTCTTTTTGGGTAATGAAACACAATTTTCTAGAAAAATTATGAACTCAATTCTAAACTTATTTACAAATTCTAATGTAATGATAAAAATTTCAATTTTGCCAATGTACTCTAAACCTTTTACATAAAATTCAATGTAGTCATTTTGGACATTTCCACCTGAAATTGTTGACGTGATGACCAATGGCACACCGACACTTTGAAGTAGATAAAGTTACTTAAAAAGAAGTCATCTTATTTATTTTTATGAACTTTCTAGATTTTTTTCCTTTTTGGGATAAGTGTATTAGAAATTAAACTTGTCATGAAAGTGTAACTAATTTCTTAAACTTTCAATAAATGTAAATAAGTTTTGTAAGTTCAATTGAATCATAAAACTTTAAATAAATAAATAAATAAATAATGCAATCAAAGTCCATGGATTTGTCAACTTTGTCTAATCAAGTTTTTAGTTAATTGTATTTTTTGAAAAATTTTAGGATTCGATTACACTTTTTTGATAAGTTGTAAAATTTTATTGCACTTTTTAAATAACACTTTTAACACTTTTGTAACAAGTCATTACATTTATCCCTTTTTTCTTTTTTTTTTTTTTTCATTGTTGTTACTGTTCATCTTCTTCCTCGAGTTTCTTGGTTATCGCTCATCCTGCCATGGTCGTCGTCTCCACCCTGCCACCAAGCCCTGCATCTCCCCGTTGCTTGATTTCAACCCTCGGCAAGCCTAATACAACGAGTTGCTCCTAGATCTGGATGGCTCGATCTCCTTTCCTCATCGAATTTGATCAACAACTGGGCCACGGCCTCCTTATGGGGATCCTAAGGAAGCAGAGGGCTCTGTAGCCAACTCCCTTCGATTTACTGCAGCATCACAGCGGACTCTGCATCCAGTTTCTCTCCATGGATGAGCCCAGTGATCTTCTTGTGAATTGGATAGCACCACAACACATCACATCGCTCTCCTACTCATACTTCACTCCCTTCAGCTTGAGCGTCCACATGACTTTGCAGCTGAAGGTGCTAAGCCAAGCTCTTAGCAGTCTTCACTCCCTCCAGAAATCCTGACTTATCAGAACAATTTCCTTCTTTTTTCTGAGTCTAAGCAAAACGAAGACCAGAAAGTCCTGAGTCACTACGGCGACCAAGCTTAAGCCATCCAGATCTCAGGACAGCTTGTCATATTGGCGGGGTGGGCGTTGAAGTCGAGCAGTGGGGAGACGCACAGCTTGGCGGCGATGGCGGACACTGCGACAACAGTGGATAAACAGTAACGCGCGAACCCAAGGAAGAAGATGAACAGTAAGGAAAGAGAAGGAAGGAAAAGAAAAAGGAAATGTGGAAAAGTCAAAGAAAAATAAGTAAAGCAACATCATTTTGAGTAGATTTATCCCGGGCAAATTGCAAGCGTGCCACGTAAAATAGTTGGTGATGACTAGACTTCCACATTAATAATTCTAAATAAAACTTAATTGAAATGATTAAATTGAAATTTTATGTAAATATTAGAATTAAAATCAATATAATATAATTACGATTGAAATGATATTTTTCCTCACTTTTCCGTGGAAGTTGGTAGATTTTGTAGTAAATTCGTATAATTGAAATGTTTAACATTGAATTGATACATATGTAATAAATTTAGGATTTTTTCCCCAATTATGTCATGTCATATTCATTATATGTCAAGTTCATTTTAAACATAACTTTTTAATGAATATTGTCATGAATTTGAAAATTGACCAAGACTTGATTCTCAAACACATTGGAAGATACAACATGGTTAACACAATTTAAAATATATACATGTAAAATATGTTTGGAAGGGGAAAAGTGTTAAAAAAAAATCCTAAACATTTTACATTTGTGCCAATTTAGTCTTAAACCTTTTTTTGGTATCAATTAGAACGCGTTTGGTAACGACTCTATTCACGATAATAGATTCGATAAAAAATAATTCTTTTTTATTCTATTCTCGAGAACAATTTCTAAGCATTTTTAAGCCGTTTGTGCTTGTCCAAATTTTTTATTTTGAAATAAAATTGCGTTTAATGCGTGCTCATTAATTATGTTCCAAATCAATTTCTTTTAATTTTTAAATAATTTTTTTCCTTTTTTTCCTTTTCTTCTTTTCCTTTCTCTATCATGTTCTCCCACTTGGCCATCAGCAAGACTTGCCTAGCTCCGTCGAGGCTCGGCCTTGCCAGATCACAAGGCTTGCCCAGCCTCGCCGGTGGCCAAGCGAGTCTTGCCAGGCTGGGCGAGCCTCGCCAGGGCCAAACTAGCCTCGCCGGTGGGTGGGCTTGCCTCTGGCAACCGGCGGTGATGACGGTGGACGATGGCAAACAGTAACAGCGGGATGGCGGTCGATAAAGAAGAAGAAGAAGAGAAAATTGAAGAAGAAGAGTTGGTTTTGATTCTTAGATTTGTTCTTGGAACAATAATCAACTTTTTTTTTTATTCTTGATTATGTTCCAAATCTACTTCTGAGAATAAATAAATAAAAAAATAGAAATTTTTTCCGAAAACAAAGATTTTACCAATCGCGATTATGTTCCCAAATTGATCCCAAGAATAAAAAATCAAAATCAAGCATTGTTTTGATGATTATCAAATAGTGCCTTAAGTTCTAAACATTTTTATATTGTGCCAATATAGTCATTCCCGACCAATTTTGGCCGGATTTTGCTGACTGGACGTGAGTCGACTGACGTGACCTAATTGACGCTGATGTGAACAATTTTTAATAATATTTTAATATTTTGAATTTTTTTCTTTTTCTTTTTGAATTTTTTTCTTTTTTTTTCTTTTTTTTTTTTTTCCTTCTCTTCCTTCTTCCTCCAATCGGTCGCCGGAGCTCGGCGACGGCCTGCAGGTCGACCTCGCTAGCCACCTCGCCAGTGGCCGTGAGGGCGGCCTCACGTTGGGCGGGCCCTCGCCAAGCTTGCCCTCGCCGGATCTAGCGAGGATCGAGCCTCACCAAATCCAACGAGGGCGAGCCTTGCCCACCCGATGTGAGGCCACCCTCGAGGTCTGGGCAGTGAGGTCGACCTCGACCTCGCCGGCCATCTCCTTTGGCTAGTCAACAAGCTCCAGCGTCCGGTTGGAGGAAGAATGAGGAGAAGGAAAAAATAAAAATTCAAAAATTCAAAAATATTAATAAAAGTTGTCAACGCCAGTGGCGATCATGCCATGTCAGCCGGTCGGCATACGATTAGCAAAATCCAGCCAAAATTGGCCGAAAATGACTAAATTGGCACAACATAAAAAGGTTTAGGATTTAATTGGCACAAAAAAAAAAAAAAAAAGGTTTAGGACTTTTTTAACACTTTTCCCGTTTGGAAGTATATGAACATATCACACGTCGTGCTAATAGGTACAAATTACATGTGTCTAAAGCATATTTAAAAAATATTAAAGAGTCAATTTACATGCAATACATTTACTATTTGTGTATAAAATGGATTAATTAAGTTTAGCTCGAACGCGCTTGATACGTGTTAGAGAGTTGTGGGTCCGATCCTGTCGGATGCACTAGGGGCACTATAAAGACTAATTATCATTCGCAAAGGAAATTAATTTTTCTGACTTTATGTTGGACAAGAAAAGCTATAGCAGTACCATTTCTATTTCTTTTATGTTTTACTGTGTTCAGGTGGTCTAGGCTTGTTACAAGCGTAATTCTTAAATCGATTACAATTTGGATTTCACTAACTTTAGAAGGCAAAGATTGTGGTGGCAAAAAAATAGCAAGGGTCAAAGGGTCACACCATTACTAATTTAGGAAAAAAATGTGTAACAGAAGATATCTTGAAAATTTGCAATTAGCCGCCGCCCTTATATTCAAACCAACATTATTATAACATAATTATTATGGACCGTGATCGATTTAGGTGACATGTGGATTTGAATTAATACATATAACATAATCCCCACATGAATCACCGCAAAATGCCTGAAACGTTGGAAAGGGATGGCCAATATGACAATCAGCATCTTCATTTATCAACCGAAGCTTCATACTCAAAATTTTTGTCCAACTATGTCGTTGGCACAAGTGCATTACAGAATACGCAGTACAATACTTCTCAAAATATATATGTCAATACACACAAAACCCTGAAAAACTTTCTAAAGCGTGATCCTGCTGGGCCACACTGTTGCAGAGCTGACGGTGGTACTCTTCACATTCCTAGGCTCACCAAAAACCACCGCCCTGTTGTACCAAACATGGTGATCATTAGTTCAAATTAGGAATTACTGAACGGTCAATTTGTTTCGCCAAGTGATTAAAACAATCTGCTTTGTGAACTGTACCTGGCCATCGTCGTACAAGTGGGGCTGCGGCTGGAAAGAGCCATACGAGTTGTAGTCCGGCAAGTTGTCGTCGAGCGTCTGAAATGGAAGGAGTGATTCCGCAGTTGCTTGAAATGATGACTGACATCGGACAAAAAAATCTCATGTTAAAAAACTCTCGAACTACTCCGGAATTTTCGGCTAATAATAAATTGATCGAAACCGGTGAGACTTGGGAGGCGAAATCCTGAACAGAGGTTCGGTCCTTTCGGTTACCTCCTGATTTGAGTCCTCTGTCAGCTCACGTTGAGAAGCAACTGGACTGTCATAAGTTACGCTTGAACCTCCTTCAAAACTTGGGGAAATATCCAAGCTTTCACTTGGTTTCCTCGTCAACCGACAAAGGATGTAAGGTATCTATAAATATTCATAATTTGTTAATGCAACAAAGATTGAAGTCGGTAGAATCTAAAAGTTTCACTTTGAATACAAAGTGGAATGTAAAGAATAATAATGACATGGTACGGGAATATAATTGGCTCATTCTTATTTTATTTTTTTTATAATCCATTGCACAAGACAAGATCAGACTAAGTTTATGAAACATCATGCAAATCTTAATCTTAATTCAGAGCAGTTTATAGGCAATTGATGGGATTTGAATGTGTGACCTCTAGCTCTTAGATTGTACACTATTGACGTCACAACCACACTTATGTAGTTAATTGGCTCATTGTTTAAAAGAAGTATCATTTTCATTTCTTCAAACTGCCCTAAAACTTATTTATTTTGCAAATGAAAAATATACGAGAAATCTTAGATAGATCAAATGGGGAACCTGAAAAGTTGAGGAATATCCATTAAGAAGTTTGGGGTTCAAGTGGTACTCATGCATGACCCATCCAATCTTGGCACGTCCCTTGTAAAACACCAAAATCCTTTTGGTGCCTATTAAAGCCTTGGTGTCTCGAGCTTTGATTTCATCCTTTTGGCTAGTAATTTTCCATTTACCGCTTCTTGTTTGTCTTTTCACTCGCTCGCTATTTTGGGCAAGGTAAGGAGAAGGGCAAAAGAAGTACCAATCCAACCCATCCGATGGAATATTCGATATTTCTGGACACATACAACACAAAAGATTTAGGACAATTTCTCAAAACACTATAAGTGCTAGAAATGCGCTAACAACTTTTCGATGTGTAATTACTAATATGATATAACAAATTCATACTACAACCAAAATAAAAGAGAAGGTAGCAAGTGGATGAAACTCACGTTGATACAATCCGGGTAAATCCCAAGGATCCCATGCATAGAAATCATCAAGCTCGGGTATGACGCAACCATCGGCGTATCCAAGTACCTTGCTCGTCAAGTAACCATTAAGGAGCTCTTCCTCGGTCGGAAGAAATCTAAATCCCACTTGAAATCGCTCCATAGAGAGAACGAGTATGGCTAATTAGCTAAGGTGAGTGATGTAGTTAGATGCCGAGTGTTCGAGTGAATTTGTGAGTTCATATGTCAATGGGAGACCACAATTTATAAATGGATTCAGCGCTGACTCAAGCTTCGGGGTTTTGCTACTTGTGGGTCATCCCTTGTGCCACAAGCCTCCTTTTCCCCTAAGCTCTTGTTTCTGAAGGGAAGCTAGATATATTTTACTTTGACTTCTCTACGGAGGATTACACGGTTACACCTGGAACAAGCTACTGGTAAAATTCCCATTCTATCCCTCCCTAGGGAAGTGCGCCAAAGATTGAGCCAAAGCATGGCAGCCTAATGACCAAAGGTATAAGCATGTTAAAGCCCAGCGCATCAGCTCCATTGGTAACGTTCAAACCCATTCTTGGAAAAAGAATTCTGTCCTGACTGATTCTTCCTCTGATGAAGGTATCCGCTCGTCTGGGTCACCCGGGCATCCAATCAGTTCTTCAACTTTCACCACAAGTAATCAGGGCTAGGGCGACGACATGTAAGGGCGTGCTAACTAAATTGCCATCCGGATGCCATCATGAGCAAGTTAACAGCTAGAGAATTGACATGAACCGATAAATGAGGGAATTCTATGAAAAGAAACGAAGAGGAGAGATTATTCTTGAAAATCAAAGGAAATTAACTAATCAGTTCTAATTCAAATTTACAGATATCAATTTAATCGAAAACTTTTCAATTTTGTCAATTTAATCCGGTCTTTTTGGCGAATTTTTGCCAAAAATCATTAATGTGACAACAACTAACTATGTAACATCGACATTGACACTGCATGCCGCATAACACGACACCCCAACACCTCATTCATAAAAAAAAAAAAAGAATTTCAACTAATAATAATAAATAATTTTTAACATGTTATGACACTTTATACATATGATAAATTATCGTTTCATAATTGTTTTAATAAATTTATTTGATTCAAATTCACAAATAAATAATAATAAAAGAGCTTAAAATGAATTTACACTAAAAATATTAATTTACCATTTGCTAATATTATTCATTATTTCAATTTGATATATTCAATTCCATTCCAATAATCTATAAAACTTCAAGAAAAAAAATAAGCAATCAATATTATGGACTCAAATGTCATGGCGTGTCAGAAGAAAAGAAAAAGAATAATCTGAGGGTGAATTGTGTATTATGGAAAGTTTTCTTCATTCCCCCTTTATTAATTTTTTTTTTTTTATTTTTTACAAATTTACATTTTGATTCATCGTTTATTGAAAATTTTTAAAATTAACCATATACATGTAGGAATCATGTGTTAGAAATTGATCAAATGTTGGAGACTGTCCGAAAGTGTCTAAAAATGTCGGATACGTGTCGAAGTATCCGATGAAAGCTCTTAGAGAGTGTCAATACTTTCTAAATAACTAGACCACACCACTTCAGTCATTTTCAACCAAAATTAACCAAAATTAAGTTAACAAAATTAAAAAATTTAAGACTCAATTGACATCAATGTAATATATTTATGACTGATTGGATAATTTTCCTAATAATTAACGGAAAGGTTGGTCTATTTTTGACAATCACACATTTCACTTCACCAGAAATCCAGTTGAATCGTTAGTTTCTCTTTCTTCCAATTAAGAGTACCATTACAACGACAGTCTCCAAGCTACTAAAGCATGAGTTAGCATCATAAAAATCTCACATCATTTGGTCGAATCATCGAGTCAATACCTACATTATTAATTAGAATAAAATGAAAACCAATTCCATCACCCCTACGGTCGATGTCAAAAATGCTGAATCAACACCCGTGCCGATATTGATCAAATATTGACCTAGAAAATGGGAGAAACCATGATTCCACAAGAACCTCCATCGGGTTGGTGGACAGTGAAATCACCAAGCCTAAGCTACAGACTATAACGAAATCTATTCTATGATCTTAACAGTGTTAAAAAAGCATAATGTGAAATTTTTCAGATCGGTCATTAAAATGAAACCTCACACCGCATCTAGTAAAAAAGCATAGGTACAGCAGATCGTACGAATTACAAGATAACTGATCAGAAGAACTCGATGTGATGCCACAACAGTCAAGTAGAATCTAGCTCCAAGTTCAAAATAAATACTAAATCACGGCAACGGCATCCTCTTCTAATATTCGTTCTCTTCTATCTTATTTGTCCTCTTAGTCTGTAATTTGTCAAAATTGAAATAAACAACCTCTCCTCTTACCACTCAACACTCACCTCACTCACTTTGGGTCACTCGTGCCGCTCGCCACTTGATACTCGATTGGCTTATTGCTCCCCGCTCAACTTTTGATGCTCATTCTATTCAACGCTCACCCCACTTGACCCTCATCGCTTGCATTTCTTAGCTAACATCGCTTATTATCGAACCTATTGGGTTGGTACGGTCATCATTGGTTGCTCTTTCAAGGAGTATAAAAAATGAAATAAAAAATTATTTGTTAGTCCTTAATTGACCTTGAAACAGGACCGAACCCTTTGGTTGTGTTCGGTCCTCAATCGTTTTTTTAAGAAGTACAAAAATGAAATAAATCCATTTTATTCTTACCTTTTACCAAACAAAAATGAATAAAAAAATTATCGGTTGATCCCGGTTGACCTTGGAACCGAACCGAATCTATTGGGTCAGTCCGGTCCTCAATCCCAAGCTCAATAGAATCGGTCCTCGGTTCCAAAAATTAAGAATCAACACTATGCGGGTTGATCTTAGGGTTAGAGAGTGAACCGGCCTAACCCGGACTATATCACCTCGACTAATAGGTTCTTTTTTTCTTTTTTGGGTAATGAAACACACTTTTTCTAGAAAAATTATGAACTTAATTCTAAACTTATTTACCAATTCTAATGTAATGATAAAAATTTCAATTTTGCCAATGTACTCTAAACCTTTTATATAAAATTTCAATGTAGTCCTTTTGGACATTTCCACCTGACATTATTGAGGTGATGACCAATGGCACATCGACATTCTGAAGTAAATCAAGTTACTTAAAAAGAAGTCAACTTATTTATTTTTATGAACTTTCTAGATGTTTTTTCCTTTTTGGGATAAGTGTATTGGAAATTAAACTTGTCATGAAAATGTAATTAATTTTTAAATAAGTTTTAAAAGTTCAATTGAGTCATAAAAGTTTTTAAAAAAAAATGCAATCAAAGTCCATAGATTTGTCAAGTTGATCTAATCAAGTCTTTTGATTGATTGCATTTTTTGAAAAGTTTTAGAATTCAATTATACATTTTTGATAAGTTTTAAAATTATATTACAAAAATTTTTAGCACTTTTATAACGAGTTTTAGAATTTCATTTCATTACATGTTTCTCTTCTTCTTCTTTTGTCTTTTCATCGTTGTTACTGTTCATCTTCTTCCTCGAGTTTCTCGGTTATCGCTCGTCCTGCCATGGTCGTCGTCTCCACCCCGCCACCAAGCCCTGCATCTCCCCATTACTTGATTTCAACCCTCGCCACGCCTAATACAACGAGTTGCTCCTAGATTTGGATGGCTCGATCTCCTTTCCTCATCGAATTTGATCAACAACTGGGCCACGGCATCCTTATGAGGATCCTAAGGAAGCAGAGGGCTCGGTAGCCAAGTCCCTGCGATTTACTGCAGTATCACAGCGGACTCTGCATCCAGTTTCTCTCCATGGATGAGCACAGTGATCTTGTTGTGAATTGGATAGCACCGCAACAACACATCGCCCTCCTACTCATACTTCACTCCCTTAAGCTTGAGCGCCCACATGACTTTGCAGCTGAAGGGGCTAAGCCAAGCTCTTAGCAGTCTTCACTCCCTCCAGAAATCCTAACTTATCAGAACAATTTCCTTCTTTTTTCTGAGTCTAAGCAAAACGAAGACCAGAAAGTCCTGAATCACTACGGCGACCAAGCTTAAGCCATCCAGATCTCAGGGCAGCTTGTCATATTGGCGGGGCGGACGTTGGATGTCGAGCAGTGGGGAAACGCACAGCTTGGCGGCAATGGCGGACACTGTGACAACAGTGGATAAACAGTAACCCGGAAACCCAAGGAAGAAGATGAACAGTAAGGAAAGAGAAGGAAGGAAAAGAAAAAGAAAAGTAAGTAAAGCAACATCATTTTGAGTAGATTTATCCCGGGCAAATCACGAGCGTGCCACATGAAATAGTCGGTGATGACTAGACTTTCACATTAATAATTCTAAATAAAACTTAATTGAAATGATTAAATTGAAATTTTATGTAAATCTTAGAATTAAAATCAATATAATATATTTATGATTGAAATGATATTTTCCCTCACTTTTATTGAAAGTTGGAAGATTTTGATAGTAAATTCGTATAATTGAAATGTTTAACATTGAATTGATACAAATATAATAAATTTAGGATTTTTTCCCCAATTATGTCATGTCATATTCATTATATGTCAAGTTCATACTAAACATAACTTTTTAACTAATAATGTCGTGAATTTGAAATTTGACCAAGACTTGATTATCAAACTCATTGGAAGATACAACATGGTTAACACAATTTAAAAATATATATATAATATATATATATATATATATATATAAGCTCTTTTGTATAAACATGTAAAATATGTTTGGAAGTATATGAACATATCTAAATACATTTAAACACGTCACTCTAATAGGTATAAATTACATGTGTCTAAAGCATATTAAAAAAATATTAGGACCTTAGCATATTCTTTTAAAAGACTATGACATCCTGAAAAGATAGGATAGAGGCTGGGAACCAGGCCTCGAAAAAGATACTAGCCCGTTGGGGCATCCCGCTACAACCAACTCGAAAAAGTGGGTAGAGACCCCCTCAAATCCTTGCGATGCCGGGTCCCGGAACAAACTGGGGGAGGTACAAGGAAATGAAGAGGCCCCGAAAGGGGAGTGGATTAAAGAGTCAATTCACATGCAATACATTTACTATTTGTGTATAAAATGGATTAATTAAGTTTAGCTCGAACGCGCTTGATACATGTTAGAGAGTTGTGGGTCCGATCCTGTCGGGTGCACTAGGGGCACTATAAAGACTAATTATCATTCGCAAAGGAAATTAATTTTTCTGATTTTATGTTGGACAAGAAAAGCTATAGCAGTACCATTTCTATTTCTTTTATTTTTTACTGTGTTCGGGTGGTCTAGGCTTGTTACAAGCGTAATTCTTAAATCGATTACAATTTGGATTTCGCTAACTTTAGAAGGCAAAGATTGTGGTGGCAAAAAATTAGCAAGGGTCAAAGGGTCACACCATTACTAATTTAGGAAAAAATGTGGAAAATATCTTGAAAATTTGCAATTAGCCGCCGCCCCTATATTCAAACCAACATTATTATAACGTAATCTGATATGGACCGCTGATCGATTTAGGTGACAATTGTGGATTTGAATAAATACATATAACATAATCCCCACATGAATCACCACAAAATGCCTGAAACATTGGAAAGGGATGGCCAATATGACAATCAGCATCTTCAATTATCAACCGAAGCTTCATACTCAAAATTTTTGCCCAACTATGTCGTTGGCACAAGTGCAATACAGAATAGGCAGTAGAATACTTCTCAAAATATATATGTTAGTACACACAAAACCCTGAAAAACTCTCTAAAGCGTGATCCTGCTAGGCCACAATGTTGCAGAGCTGACGGTGGTACTCTTCACGTTCCTAGGCTCACCAAAAACCACCGCCCTGTTGTACCAAACATGGTGATCATTAGTTCAAATTAGGAATTACTGAACGGTCAATTTGTTTCGCCAAGTGATTAAAACAATCGGCTTTGTGAACTGTAGTACCTGGCCATCGTCGTACAAGTGGGGCTGCGGCTGGAAAGAGCCATACGAGTTGTAGTCCGGCAAGTTGTCGTCGAGCCTCTGAAATGGATGGAGTGATTCCACAGTTGCTTGGAACGATGACTGACATCGGACAAAAGAAGTCCATGTTAAAAAAACTCTCTAACTACTCCGGAATTTTCGGCTAACGATATATTGATCGAAACCGGTGAGACATGGGAGGCGAAATCCAGAACAGAGGTTCGGTCCTTTGAGTTACTTACCTCCTGATTTGAGTCCTCTGTCAGCTCGCGTTGAGAAGCAACTGGAGTGTCGTAAGTTACGCTCGAACCTCCTTCAAAACTTGGGGAAATATCCAAGCTTTCACTTGGTTTCTTCTTCAAGCGACAAAGGATATACGGAATCTATAAATATTCATAATTTGTTAATGCAACAAACATTGAAGTCAGTAGAATCTAAAAGTTTCACTTTGGATACAAAGTGGAATGTAAAGAATAATAATGACATGGTACAGGAATATAATTGGCTCATTCTTATTTTTATTTTTTTTAT
This sequence comes from Eucalyptus lansdowneana, assembly GCA_017140395.1. NCBI lineage: Eukaryota > Viridiplantae > Streptophyta > Magnoliopsida > Myrtales > Myrtaceae > Eucalyptus > Eucalyptus lansdowneana. The sequence continues at coordinate 23,025,428 of CM029489.1, forward strand.
AATCCACGGCACAAGGACAAGATCAAACTAAGCTTATGAAACATCATGCAAATCTTAATCTTAATTCAGAGCAATTTACAGGCAATTGATGGGATTTGAATGTGTGACCTCTAGCTCTTAGATTGTACACTATTGACGTCACAACCACACTTAAGTAGTTAATTGGCTCATTGTTTAAAAGAACTATCATTTTCATTTCTTCAACCTGCTCTAAAACTTATTTATTTTGCAAATGAAAAATATACGAGAAATCTTAGATAGATCAAATGGGGAACCTGAAAAGTTGAGGAATATCCATTAAGAAGTTTGGGATTCAAGTGGTACTCATGCATGACCCATCCAGTCTTGGCACGTCCCTTGTAAAACACCAAAATCCTTTTGGTGCCTATTAAAGCCTTGGTGTCTCGAGCTTTGATTTCATCCTTTTGGCTAGTAATTTTCCATTTACCGCTTCTTGTTTGTCTTTTCACTCGCTCGCTATTTTGGGCAAGGTAAGGAGAAGGGCAAAAGAAGTACCAATCCAACCCATCCGATGGAATATTCGATATTTCTGGACACATACAACGCAAAAGATTTAGGACAATTTCTCAAAACACTATAAGTGCTAGTAATGCGTGAACAACTTTTCAATGTGTAATTACTATTATGATATAAGAAATTCATATAGCAAACAAAATAAAAGGGAAGGTAGAAGGTGCATGAAACTCACGTTGATACAATCCGGGTAAATCCCAGGGATCCCAAGCATAGAAATCGTCAAGCTTGGGTATGACGCAACCATCGGCGTATCCAAGTACCTTGCTCGTCAAGTAACCATTAAGGAGCTCTTCCTCAATCGGAAGAAATCTAAATCCCACTTGAAATCGCTCCATAGAGAGAACGAGTATGGCTAATTAGCTAAGGTGAGTGATGTAGTTAGATGCTGAGTGTTCGAGTGAATCTGTGAGTTCATATGTCAATGGGAGACCACAATTTATAAATGGATTCAGCGCTGACTCAAGCTTCGGGGTTTTGCTACTTGTGGGTCATCCCTTGTGCCACAAGCCTCCTTTTCCCCTAAGCTCTTGTTTCTGAAGGGAAGCTAGATATATTTTACTTTGACTTCTCTGTGGAGGATTACACGGTTGCACCTGGAACAAGCTACTGGTAAAATTCCCATTCTATCCCTCCCTAGGGAAATGCGCCAAAGATTGAGCCAAAGCACGGCAGCCTAATGACCAAAGGTATAAGCACTCAAAGCTAGATATGATCAATATGCGGGGCCTAGGTAGATCGAGTCTAGTTCCGAGCGCCACTCAGATTTTTGAAAAATGGGGGGCGAGCGGCATCCAAAATGTGTTCCGACACTTGGACGGGATTTTGCCATTAGATCTATGATTAGGTCTAGTTAAAATCAATGCATGCACGTAGTCGCAAATAGGGGTAAAGGTGGCCCCACTTCCCTCGATGAAAACAAATTTTGGAAAAATAAATAATAAATGGAATTATTTGGACTGCACGTAACAATATTAAGGAATGTGATCCTCGTAATGACTTGAACTTCGTAACTTTAACTTACCAAGTTACATGGAAGTAAATAATAACTTATAGTAAGTATGTTCTGTTATTTTTCATACCTATTAGAAAAAAACATATGTTTGATGAGAAAATTTAGAGAACAATCAAGAATGGTTGATTCTACTTATGAAACACCAAAATCGTTTCAAAATGAGTCATATTATTTTCTTTTTTATGTGAAGTCAAAATAAAATTAAAGTATCGACAGGAAAGTCGATTTATTTATATACTTTTAGTCCTTGTGGTTTTGATTATTCAAATTCACTTCATTTTAATAAAATGGACCCTCTGTCTTATGTTATAATAATGTAAGGGCTTTCCCACCAATTTAAGTCCTGAAACTTATGCTCAAAGTGAATCTGATAGGATTGTGCTCTGTAATTGCTTTGGTCTAGCGTAACTCGCCCAGCATTAACCCAAGATCATTTTTCGCCCGTGTCGGCTGCGACCCTCCCATGTCAATGAGCTGAATAATAGCCCCCTTCGACCGTCTCGTGACTTATCCAATCATAGCATCGCGGCACTGTGTTCAGTTCGACGCAAACAAGGACATGAACACGCTGCACCATATTATCCTACGTTCAAACCCATTCTAGGAAAAAGAATTCTGTCCTAACTGATTCTTCCTCTGACGAAGGTATCCCGCTCATCTGGGTCACTGGGGCATCCAATCAGTTCTTCAACTTTCACCACAAGTCGTCAGGGCTGGGGCGACGGCATGTAAGGGCGTGCTAACTAAATTGCCATCCGGATGCCATCATGAGCAAGTTAACAGCTAAAGAATTGAAATGAACCGATAAATGAGGGAATTCCATGAAAAGAAACGAAGAGGAGAGATTATTCTTGAAAATCAATGGAAATTAAACTAATCAGTTCTAAATCAATTTTACAGATATCATTTTAATTGGAAACTTTTCAATTTTGTCAATTTAATCCAGTCTTTTCAGCTAATTTTTGCCAAAAATCATTAATGTGACAACAACTAACTAAGTAACACCGACATTGACACGTTTACACCCCACATGACATTCCAACAAATTTTATAAAAATAAAAAATAAAGAATTTCAACATATTATGACGTTGTATACTAAATATATATTTTTATATATAAATGATAAAATATCATTTCATGATTATTTTAATAAATTTATTTGATTCAAATTCACAAATAAATAATAATAAAATAGCTTAAAATGAATTTACACTAAAAATATTAATTCACCGTTTGCTAATATCATCATTATTTCAATTTGATATATTCTACTCCATTCCAATAATCTATAAAATTTGAGAAAAAAAAAATAAGCAATCAATATTATGGACTCATGTCAGAGCATATCGGAAGAAAAGAAAAAAATAATCTTGAAGGGTGAATTGTGTATTATGGAAATTAAGTTTCATAAGAGAAAATAAAACTAAGTTTTTCTTCATTCCCCATTTATTATTTTTATTATTTTTATTTTTTTACATGTTTACATTTTGATCCATCATTTATTGAAAATTTTTAAAATTGACCACCTATACGTGTTGGAATCATGTGTTAGAAATTGATCAAATGTCGGAGAAGAGTGTCAAAGTGTTTAAAAATGTTGGATACGTGTCAAAGTGTTCTAACAATGTTAGACATGTGTTGAAGTTAGTCCTTTAAATAACTAGACTACACCGCTCAATTATCATTTTCAACCAAAATTAAGTTGACAAAATTAAAAAATTTAAGACTCAATTAACATCAATATAATATGTTTATGACTAATTGGATAATTTTCCTAATAATCAACGAAAAGGTTGGTCTATTTTTGACAACCATAAATTTCACTTCACCTAAAATCCATTTGAATCGTTGGTTTCTCTTTCTTCCAATTAAGAGTACCATTACAACAACAGTCTCCAAGCTATTAAAGCACGAGTTAGCATCATAAAAATCTCACATCATTTGGTCGAATCATCGAATCAATACCTACATTATTAATTGGACTAAAATGAAAACCAATTCCATCACCCTACGGTCGATATCAAAAATGCTGAATCAACACCCGTGCCGATATTGATCAAATATTGACCTCGAAAATGGGAGAAACCATGATTCCACTAGAACCTCCATCGGGTTGGTGGACAGTGAAATCGCCAGGCCTAAGCTACAGACTCTAATGAAATCTAATCTATGATCTTAATAGTATTAAAAAAGCATACTGTGAAATTTTTCAGATCGGTCATTAAAATGAAACCTCACACCGCATCTAGTAAAAAAGCATAGGTACAACAGATTGTACGAATTACAAGACAGCTGATCAGAAAAACTCGATGCGATGCCACAATGGCCAAGTAGAATCTAGCTCCAGGTTATAAATACCAAATCACGGCAAACCTCCCACGGATCTTAATATCTACACCATCGACTTGTACACAAGCTGCAGGTATTCGAAACCCTTCATGTTTAGTGAGTACTAAATGGTTTCAGTCGACCTATCCATGATAATCAATATAAAGCTGCGGACCAATCCAAACAAGATGATCTGTCCCATGGGATTGGAGAGCTAAATGGGATCTCAACAATAAGCTTAAGGCAAATGGCAAATATGTATCGATAGATGCTCTGCTCAGATTTTTACACCAGTTAACCATATAAGTAGCAAGAAAAAGATCTGTGCATACACCATATAAGAGACTCTCAAGTGCTAGGTCACCTTGTCAATTACCTTTGAGATTTATTGAATAGTCGGTCTATTAGCAAATTACACTAACAAATTTCAACTGTACATCAGCAAACTCAATCCACCCTCCACCGACAATTCCATCACGATCAAGATAGTGAATTCTAGGAGGCATCAAACAGGACATGCAGCCCATACAAATGAGAAAGTGATGGTAAAGTCAAGTCAAGGTGTGATAAAATGACAAAAATCTGAGCTAACAAAATTTACCTCACCCACAAAAAGAAAAAAAGTGGTGCTATAAACAGACATAAACAACAATATTGCAAACATATCACCACCTTTCCAAATTTCACACAAACTTTCTCCTTGCTTAATAAAAAATAGGTTGTCCGCTTCATATAGAAGCTAGTTACATAAAGTGCTTTGGAGAATAATCTCTCTGCTAATACAACTAATCTCACCATCAAATTATCTGGAATGGAGAAGTAACCGGGAATCCACTTCTTGGATCAGAATGGAGCAGCCCCAGGGGCCTGGCACACTTGCCACGTAATAACAGATGCTCAGAACACTCCCGAATCCAGCCCCTTTCTGTCGAACTTACATTGCATCCAGAGGAGAACTGGAACCACCTTAGAGAAGCCGATGGACACCTGGATCTCAAATTAGAACTTTTGCTCGGCCCTACCACTAAAGGGGCATAAGCACTTCACTCGCTACAGGGTGGGATCCATTCACTTAGATTCCTGCTAGCACTACAGAAAGCTCCAGTCTTAACACCCTTACTACTGCCACGTAATAACAGATGCTCAGAACACTCCCGAATCCAGCCCCTTTCTGTCGAATTTACATTGCATCCAGAGGAGAACTGGAACCACCTTAGAGAAGCCGATGGACACCTGGATCTCAAATTAGAACTTTTGCTCGGCCCTACCACTAAAGGGGCATAAGCACTTCACTCGCTACAGGGTGGGATCCATTCACTTAGATTCCTACTAGCACTACAGAAAGCTCCAGTCTTAACGCCCTTACTACTGCAGTGCGGGGGGGGAGGGGGTTTCCATTAACCCACAACGGAAGGTAAGCAGAAAATTACATGTCGATAGATTCACAACTTTAAAGGCATCTTTTTTATCAAGAATAAACTGGGTTACACAAACATAGACTCCAAATAATAACATAAAAACCCACAAATAGAAAAGAAAAAAATAGCAAAACACAATCTAACTTAAAAGAGACTTTAAATTCCATTTTGCATCTGAGATGTCGAGCAAGTCCAATCAGCCATGTATAATTTTCTGTGCAAAAACAAAATGATGGATCCACATAATCAAATATATAGATTGAAGGAAAAAGCTTGCCTAACTTCAGGTAAACTGCCCAGTCTATTCATATCAATGCCTTCAAAAACTACAAACTTTGGAGGCATAAGCTAAAACATCTCAATTCAAATACATGGATCGTGCTCCGATTTCTTCAGATAGACTAGGAAAAGGTTTTCCTCATCGAGAGCATTCAGATTACAGTATCCATTAGCTAGAAAGCACAGACGCCAATAGCATGCCCATCTAATTCTAAGTACCACTCGATACACCATGTTTACACTATCACACAATCGAAGAAGGCATCAATATATAATCCGCCAAACACACTCTTCCATGGTAAATGCAAAAAACACCCAAAAAACAAAACACTCCGTGTTCAGATTTAGTCACATCATATCCAACAAAGAAATGCTTTTTCCTTCAAAACCGTCAAACCTTCCACCCAATTCACGGTGGGTCGATGTTATCAGCACATGGTATGCCTGATTGGACACTATAACATAGTAACATCCACATGAATGCACAGAACATGATTCAGTACCGTCTCTTGAATCCGGTTTAAACCCATTTCAAGACCAACGAACACGAATCGAGACACGTCTACATTGATTTCAATCCAATCCCAGAATCATACGAAGTCCAATCCACATCCACACGCAGACAATTGAATTAACACACCGAAACAAACGACCCCAATAAGATCTCCCACAGATCCCAAAAGGGATTTTGCCGATGGCATCGAACTCGGAGGATGTGCAGGAATTCGGACAAATGGAGTACTCGTCAATCATTACTTGGAAATCCACCCCCTCGCGGACCGAACGTCCAGCTCGGAGAAGCCGAGATTTCCGGTGCCCCGTCGCGAGAGGGAAGAACTTCAAGTAATGATGACGAGTGCTTCATGAGTCGAATTGGGTTGCCGAGCAGATGCAGAGAAGTTGGAGAAGGAGGAGGAGGGGGAGGCGACGGCTGAAGAAGAAGAGAGCAGAAAAATGTTAGCTTGGAAGCTAGGGTTTCTGAGGTACCTCTCCATGGGTGGTTACCCTATCTCATTTTATAGGAGACCAACTGGGCCAGTTTAACTTGGAAATTAAATTAATAATGTTGAGATGCAATATTAGTCATAAACTGAAAACGACAATACATAATATCAATTATATGATTTTTACAAAATAAATGTGGTTCTCGAATAGATTGGGAAACGATGTAAGACTCTTGACCCCAATTATTCAGAATTGGGATTTATTGGATAGGTTATTGAAACTGATTCATTGTGGAATTTAATACTCCCATGATTTTGGGTTGATTTTGTTTGATTTTGGGTCCAAGATTAGATTGAAGGATCCTGATGACAAAATTGGTCGAAGAGATGACCTAGGCAATTAGGAATGCCCAAAGACTTCTAGGGATTTTTAGGATACTTAAAAAAATTATTAAAAGTATTATGGGATATATAGCTTTATACTCTATGGCATTCTAATAATTAATGGGGTAAGTATTAGATTGAAGTATCACCATTAGATTGAGGGGCAATTGTACATGTCATTCAAGGGGCCCTTGTAAATTAAAAGGTCCCATCTTCCCTCATTTGTAACATCAAATTCAACACATCAAGAAGCAATGAAACATTCCCTTCCGAACACTTTCTTTCTTAAGAGTTCCTCTTTACCATCAGAAGTACACCAAGGGCGTGCATGGAAACGTTCAAAAAAAAAACGTTTGAGCGGAACACCAGTACGGATTTTGTTAACAAAAAAAACAAAAACGTTTGGTTGCGTTTAAATTCTTTTTTTGTTTTTTTGTTCGAACAAAATTGGAAAAAAAAAAAAAACACTTCTTCATAAACGCTTCTCTTCTCTTTTCTTTTCTTCTTTTCTTCTTCTTTTTTTCTTCTTTTTTCTTTGGCCGGTCGCCAACCTCGGCCATGGCCGGCGACCGGCCGTTGAGGGCCGGCGACGCCCTCAAGGGTCGGCGACCTCGCCGGAGCGTCGCCGGCTGGCGAGGCTGAGCCTCACCTTGGCTGGGCGAGCTCGAGCTCGCCCAGATCCGGCGAGGCCGAGCTCGCCAACCAAGGCGAGGCTCGGCCTCGCCAGGGGCCGGCGAGCCTCGCCGTGGCTGGGCGAGGCTACCGGCCCCGTTGGCCGGTCGCCGCGAGGTCCGGGACCGCCGAAAAAAAGAAAAAATAAAAAAGAAAGGAAAAAATGAAAAATAAAATAAAAAAAAATTTAAAAAAATTAAAAGAAATAAAAAAAGAATAAAATTTACCAAACGTGTTTCTATTCATTTTTTATTCCCGGAACAAACGTTACCAAACGCGTTATTTTGTTCAAAAATTATTAGAACAAAACACTTTTTTTTTGTTTTTACATTCTTAACAAAAAAAAAAACGAAACGTTACCATTCACACCCAAGTGACCGAGCGAGCAATTGACAAGGGGAAGGCTGAGCTTTTAAGTAAATTCTAATAAACATAATCGAGTCATTTGGAGTCTAGTTGTTGCACGATTGCAATCTCAAACATTGGCCTACGATAGGTGATATTAAAGCAAGTTGTATAGAGCATGATTGAGAGAGTTGGTAATGCATACCAAGTGATCACAAGAATGTCATTATCGTTATTGCTACTGGTGGAGACAAGGCTCAAGAGGAGTCTCGTGCCAAGAGAACTCAATGGACAACATCATTTCCAAATTCTAGGAGAATCTTACCAAGGAGTTGGTAGTGTATAGTACAATATACTTCAACAAAACGAATATCTTATCGTGAATTCAACAAAGGTATTGAAGACAAAAGTTTTATTGAAAATCATGCATCTGCGTGTATTTCATGTAAAAACTCAGGTGTTTCACTAATAGAGATGATACCTCAAATATGATATTAATGGTGATCAACAATTACGGAGACAGAGAGTAGCTAATTTATGTGCTTTACTTTGGATATAGTTCAAATATCAAATACTTAAAAATGGAGCTTGATGATGCATTACTCCTCCAGTTCAAGCAAAATTTGAATGGTTAGCTTTGTTATTTATATCATTATGAACATGAAAAGCCACGGAATGTTATATTACTCTTAATCTCTAACATCCAATCTACATCAACACTCTAGCTTGAACCACGCCCAAGTGCCAGCCTAAGATGACCTTGACACAATTCATAGATTGATGAGAAGGATGATCTCAAGTAAATCCAATTGCGAGCTATGTCAAGTCCACTCAGACAAGTAAACTGTAACCTAGCAATTTTGAACTCGACACAACAATAGAATCTATCATGACGCAAGCTGGGAAAGGCCCCATCAGAAGTAAAAACCTGCCATTCGATATGGATAGACAACTATTCATGTTCCTGCACCAGTTCTACTTGTTCTAAGAAGCACTCAGGCTAAATGCTGCAGTCCATTCTGCAATGCTTAGAAAAGGATTTGCCATTACCAAGAGTGGAACAAGAGATCATACAGTACAGAACATCCATTTGCTTATGAATTAAAGGATGGGTTTGCAAATCCAGATGCAGGGATTGAGGAACAATGGCTTCCGCAAGTTGACATTCACCCACAAGAACACAATTTCCGCACTAGCCTGCAGCTGCTGAAGAATTGTTGATCCTTTGTAAAATAGGTTTAGGGTTGTTCATTCTTGGAACTCTTTCCTTCCACATTGTTTTCTGTAATGTCGCTAGGGCGGTCAGGTCCATGAGGAATCTTTCCAGGAAAATTCGTGGCAGAGGGATCGGATCCAAGATTACTGACAATGAAGATCAGGAGGGGTGAGCAATTCAAAATAGAAGGAAATAAAGGAGCAGCGAGAGTCCACAAGCTCACCTTTTGTCCACGATAACCATTGACCGGAGTTCACAGTTTGCAAAGCTGCCCAAATATTATATGTCGTGTCATCTCATTGCAAGATTATACTACACTACGAGAAGCATTAGACGGCTCAACAACACTTCCAACCAAAAGGATACATGCAGTCACTCATTCGTCTAAGCATAACAATAGGATGGCCAAAATTAAATCCTATTGAAGTCCAGATGCTGGAGCATAAAGCAAGAGAGTTCAGTAATTTTCACGTTTCTGCCAAGGACAAAATCTAAGAATTAATGAACAGGCAAAACAGATACTCACTTTCTACATATTTCAGTTTTCACCAAAGGGTGACAATCTCCTCCAAAAGAAGCTAATGTGTGAAACAAGAAACCACTATGTGTAACAACTGCTATCTCCTTTTCTTTCCGTGTCCACAACCTGCAGAAGCAAAGAGGGCCATTAAAGCCAATTTTTATTGTTCAGCCAAACCAGAAGATAGTTTGCACAGACTCCTGGCTGGCAAAGGAGGAGGCAAGCAGCTTGCATAACTAAAGGACTGAAGTCCCTATTATAGTCAAAAGTGTATGCTCTTAATTATTGACCCTATTCATTTTATGAGCACTCTCTATCACTAGATACAGCTGTTGGCCGTCCATGAAATAATATTGTACATTTTCGCCAAACTTACATATCCACAATATCCACATAATACTTAGCTATACTTAGCTACTAGCATAAAAACCCAGGCAATGCATGGGATATCAAATTGAAAGATAACATATTCATGAAATTTCAATTATTATTAGCATGAATCTGATTTTCAGAATGTTGTCCACATTGAAATGTTATTTATGTTGTTTTCCACCTATATATATAAATCATATTATCTGTATCTTTCGACTTAAATAATCTTCCCATTTATTTTCCTTTTGCCATCAACTAAGCATTGTTTCTGAAATTCCCTAATTTTCTACTGTTAATTTCTTATAGACATAATGATATAGATTTCAAAAGTCAGCTAATCCTCAAGGGGAGTATATTTGATAATATGACAAATAATGTACACGGTCACCTTTAGGTAGTTAAAGTGTGGAAGAAGTAAAGTAACACTAAATCCAAATACAAGTGTAATTCAGCGAAAGAATGAGGATATAAATTTTTTATAGTATTTGTGGAGACAATAAAAATTTCACAATGGATATACATTAATAAAATTTACAATACGATTCATTAAAGAACTTTGAATGCAATTTTATTTTAATGTGGTTTCTTTTCTATGATTAATATACATTAGTAATTTTCTATGTTATATTATCACAAATCAGGGTTCTTTGTTTATCCTAGATGAATACATGTAGATCACACATAATACATCTTTTTTTCTTTTAATTAGTTCATCAAAATTTGGAAAACAGAAAACACCATAGTATTATTATTATTATTAGTATAATTACATGAAACCCCTTTGTCTTTTTATTCTTTAGAGTGTTAAGTGGCTTTTCTATATTGGGAAAATTAAAAATATGGCATCAAAGTAACTTGCCAATTGTCATCACACTAAAATCACCAAAACTTTCAAATTAGTAGTATGATACGGTACTTAGCTACAGTTAGCTACTGTAAGTTGTCTGGTTACAGAAGGCCTAATATAAGTTTACATGGGTCCTGCAAATCCAACTAGGTAGAAGCACTCAGGCAATTAAAAAATCCTGCCTAAGATTTTGTCATATATATAGCGCTACATCAAACTGGACTAGCATAAAGTAAAGCAAGAATAATCCTATGTATCGAAGATCTCAGTTGCATCTTCTGTTGTCTATCTCTTGCTACTTATCATGCTTGCCTATAGAGAGTAGAGAATTATCCATAGAGCTGACAAAGCATATCCACTAGTTTGACCACATCCAGTTTTGAAGCTGAACTTGGGGCACTTAGGGAAGGTTAAAAGTATTAACTCAACCAAGTTGCAAAAATGCAAGTTGAATTGGAGGCCAATGAAATCTTAAACTATCTGTTGTCAAATCTTCTGAACTAATGCCTCTAATAATGGATTGCAGGATGCTCCTCAACCAGGGAGGCAAATCAAGTTGCTGATGTGCTAATTGAAATGGGAAGGACAGCAAATCAAAGCTACCGACTTTGGAACCAAAGCCAGGATGAACACACAATTTTGGCCAAACAAGACTTCAAAGGCCTCCTTGCTACTAGACTTATTACTGTGGGACTTGGATGCAGCTTCCTTAACCATTTAAATGGGTGACATGCAAGCTTCAAGTAGCTTATGTGATGGTAGAAATGTATTAGGAAATAAGCCTGATATCAGGGTGGGCTCTTAGTATTTTGACTACCTATTGGTGCTGTTTTACGCTGTTTTTGCTGGTTTGCTTGATACTCTGCTCTTAGTTCATTAATGGATGTCTATGTTTTATCAGGGGAGAAAAAGAATGTGGCATAATATGATTACAAGAGAAACCCATAGGCTAATGAAACTATTGAAATTGCAGTTTCATTATATTGTACAGTATATGATAGGACAGAGCTTACAAATAAAACTGAATTCCATACAAATGTGAGTTAGTTTTGCAGCTGTAATCCTGCTCACCGAAAAGTGAGTGGTTTGGCAGCATGTCAACACCTAAAAAGTAGTTAAGCAAACACTAACCAGTTTAGGAATTTCAGTCCCCTAGCTGCAAGTTCTTGTTTTGTCTCTCTAACATCAGCCTTCCACAATACATCCTCATTGCTCTCGATCTGCACATAATGAGACATAATGACCAAGCTGCCACAAATGAGAAAGATCGAAAGAAGAGCACATAAAGCAGACTAACTTAACACTTTGAAGCATCAAAGAGATTCTAGTGTTATATATAACAGAAATATACTGATTTATTAGAGTATATACTAAGTCAAGTACTTTCCAGTGAGAAATCAACTCCTGGAAAAAGAAATTGGTAATCAGTAATACATCTTCTCTTATCACAAGGATGAACTCCCTGCAATCAGGAAAGGAGAAAAGAGTTTAGAATCCATGCATAACAAAATGCCAATGCTAAGGATTGCATTAATCTACTCAGGTAATTAAAAGGAAAACAAATGGAAAAGAAAAAGTGCCTAAACTAGTTAGATGAAGAAACTGAAGTTCTCTGCTACTTGCAAGACAAACTTGCTTATTACAACAAGTTGGCACGAGGACATGATGCATCAAACAACCAAATGACATCCTTGACTATGAATGAAGGGAACTAGAGTCAGAAAAGCTTAAGGAGCCATGGATCTAATCATTTTCTAGGAAATCAACATGAAACACTCAGAACAAATGAGGGGAGGGTTACAAAAGCATTTGACAGCACCTAAATTGGCTATATTGATTACACTACCTAACTGACAGAACCTACTAAAGATCGTCGGTGCAGTTTTAACTCTCAATTGTACCATGTCTATCCATCTCCTTTCTTTTGGTTAAGTGAGGAGCTTACTAACATTAAGCCTGCCGTGCACAATGTTAAACCACTTACTTTTAATCTATGGATGTCATTCTCAGGTTTACCCACTGAAGGCCTCACCAATTGAACTTGCACTATCCAGATTCCTCATAGCTAGATAACTATAGGGAATGAATGGGACAAGATTTTCTTAGAGCAACTCTCTTGTTTCAGGAAAGCACGAATTACAAGCATCATATAGCACTGCCCACAACCTTATGCACATGCAAAGACCAACTCAAACAGAAAAGGCCCATTAATCAGCAAGAGGAATCTTTGAGGTGTATCTATTCTTATGTCCATTATCTGAAAGCTTTCAATATGCTGAGAAGTCTAAAAGAAACTTACATGCATAAATATATATTAGGTGTCCCACATTCCCATTAAAAAGCATGAAGTGTAGCATTGAGTAGAGCACATTTAAACAACACATACCAAATGTTCTCGACAAAGTTCTACTGCTACAACTGGTGGAGAGTCTACACTTGAAATAGCAGCACGAGCACTATTTCCTGCATTTGCAACCATTAGTGGTAGTACATCCAACCTATCTGTGTAGGCTTCGCCACCAAATACTCCAACAGCTGTTTGAAGAGTCCTACAAAGCCATGTTAATAAGAACTGCAAGAATCAAACATCTAATAAAGCATTACAAAGAAAATGGAATATTATCTTGCACAAGTTTATTATGAACAGATATCACATTCTTTACTTAGCCATAGGCAAAGTTAACTGATACAGCACTATACATTGGCTATTGAAGTCACTAAAAGAACTATCTGCAGCAGGTTTCAAAAGCTCTAACAGAAAGCCCATGTACTTCCTTCAATCTTTTATGCAGCCTGTGACATTTCAAGGCAAAGTCCTATTCTAGTCAATGTGCCTAGACAGAAGTCACAGTTAATCCATCTATAATCCTGCTCAAAGTTTCAAGAGGCAAAATTCCATGTGACACTACTCAAAAGAAATTCCTAAAAGAACGACCCACTTCAGTATACTGACGCAACTTCCCATGGCTTTTGATCCCAAATAGGCCTCATAGAAGACCTCTTAAAATTCAATTTTTCCAAATCTTCCCCTTATAGGTCCTTGGCTTCTATTTATAGGGATGATCACCTATTTTTTATGTTAACCTTTTCAAGGAAATGATTAGCACAACTATTCTACTTCAGTGATGAACACTTTCTCCCTACCTAACAGATCACAATTCAGAATCAAAGCAAGCAGTAATAGCATTATTATCAGTTCCAGCATACAGAGGAATTCATAAATCAGTCAAAAAGCACACAAGCACTAGCAGCAGTACCTCAGCAAAGGAGATGTTATGACTAAATCAATCTTTTTGGAAAGTCCACATGCCTGAACATGCTTCCTCAGATTATCGACCTGAGCAGCACAGCGAAGCACAACACATGTTTTTCTAAGATGGACAATTCAGCCCGGAATAATATGAAATGTATGTAAATGTGGAGGATTCTCACTGGAAAATAAGACTGTTGAAAGCAAAATTACCTGCTGCCAACCTAATGGAGTGAGTTGTGCATCAAAATAATCTGGGTTCATGTAAGCTTTGTAGTTCTTATCTCCCTCTACATTGTGAATCCCCTGTCCATGCCTCACCTGGATATGGAGTCTCATAACATCATATTCTCTTCAATGCATTGCAAGAAAATCCCCTAAGAGGAATACAATGACGTCCTTCACCAGGAGTTGCAACTTCAAATCCAGAACCAACACAATATATCCGTAAACAGATGAAATTGACACTGACCAGATGAAGAGTCTTGCAGCGATGCAAAGGAAACAAGCTAGGTCCTGAAGCTCCCTCCATATCTGCCATGGATTGTTTACATGCAAAGGAAGCAACAACTATGTAGATAACAATAACAAGCAAGCTGCTGCATTAACAGTACAATATGAAGTTATAAGGAGAGAATATGCCCCCAAAAGTTGTGCCCCAAGTAGGAGCAATTCCAAGACGAAAAAAAAAGGGAAGTTGAAGAAAAAGCCCACTAAAGTATGACATCAACTAAGAGCAAACAAGAGGAGGTTAAAGTCCGCTACAAAACTTGAAAAACGACACATCATCGCAAAGCATCAGATCATGTCAACTGTCAAGAGCTCCACCAGCACTACTTTTGCATCAAGGACAAGGAATCAATGCTTTTGAAAAGTCACTAATTTGAAGATGTTCTGCTTTCATCTCACAAATGGGTCCAAGCCCAGCTCAAAAGCTAAAAGAATCACCCCCATAAATATACATCAATCCCAGTTCGAGCTGCTAATTAGCCCACCATTCTTTCCAAAAAATCAACTTGTACCACCCAACCGATGATGCTCCTTCCTAACGATGACAGAGTTCGTATACGCCATGCTAAGTTGCAAACAACAAAGACATACATCCAAAACAAGTTGCCACAGGAAACAGAAGAGAGAGCCCACTATTACCGGTCGAAAGAACTGAACAAAAGCAAATTCAAGAGCCTCCCAGTTCACCCATCAACCAATCGAAAACACCCAAAAAAAAGCTAAACCAAGAAAGACCACACAACACGCCACGGATCAGCAAAGATCCGGGGCAAGAAGACCCCGGAACCAAGAACCCATTTGCGAATGCGAACGTATCTCACCGGAAGGAGACGAGCGGCGGCAACAGCGGACCGAGAGAGGCGGCGGGAGGGACCGATGTGCGGTCCAAGTAGCGGGTGATGCTGCTGCTGCTGAAAAAGGAGGATGAGGAGGAGGAGAGACGGAGGTGAAAAGGGTGATGGCGCGGTGGTGAGTTGGGAGCGGGAGTGATATGATTGGCGAGTGAGGAGGAGCCGCCAAAGCAGACATCCAACGACCGAGACCGAGGGAATCCTCTCGCTCCCTTCGTTCGTTGGACGTGATTTGCTGAGGTTTTTGTCTCCTTGCTTCGTGGAGAAATTTCGGGTTGGGCTGATGTCTTGGTCTTTTTTGCGTCCTGGTCATCTGGTAGAGATCAATTATCTTCCAAGAGGTGACGATTTGGATTTGACATGGTGATCTTGTGGTTCTCGTATGTGCCTGCCTGATCTAGACTTTTTGGCAATTAGTATTTCGATCATGGAGGAAACTGCATTTATGGACTCGTTATTTTGATCAATTCTTAAAACAATCCATGACATACTATCAAGAAAAGCTCGAACGGCCTTCTACAAAAGGGAATCTATACCTGAAGCCGACATAGGGAAGTGAGTATGAAATACCTAGAGATGCAAAACAGCACTCTCTAAGAAACTCGGCAAAATAGCCCTATAATGATGCTCAAACAGGTCACTAGCGGTGGTCATCTCTCTCTCTCTGCCCTTTTTCCTTACAAAAAAAAAAAGATAGATATATATCTCATTTTCTTTCCACTAAAGCGAATCTCGATCATGAAAAATCAATGGTTCTATGCAATTGACATGAGCCCATTGAAGCCCTCTCTAAGAAACTCGGCAAAATAGCCCTATAATTTTGGAAATGGGGGTGCCTTCTCAATGAGGCTTTTTTTTATGATGCTCAAACGGGTCGTTAGCAGTAGTCACCTCTTCTTGCCCTTTTACCTAAAAAAAAAAAAAAATCTCATTTTCTTTCCACTAAAGTGAATTTCAATCATGAAAATCAATGATTCTATACGATTTACATGAGCCCGTTGAATTAGGCAGTGCAAATTCTTTGTACTACATATCACATACGTTATCTAATAACTTTTCCTTATGCTATAGGTGATATAGCCAATAAAATAAAACCAATCAAATGCCGGAATGACGTAGAAGTTCATCCTTTTAGTCAGACTCAATGTAGATCTTACCTAATCTTTGATAAGTCTTTCTCCTGATTCGGTAAAATGGTCCCATGCTAGTGCTCGCTATCAATATATATTTTCCCCTTCCCCTTCCCCTTCCCCTTCTCTTGGAGTCCAGGCGGCATCAAGCATTCGATTCTTTTATGTGCACTTAATCTTTTAGTGTAAGCATGACCGTTATGCCGACAAAAGGAACATCCGAATCAAAGCATAAGGTCCAAAAGAGTCTGCAGGGGATGGCTGATGAAAGATCCAGACGTGCAGATGGAAACTCATATGGAGCAAGATTGGTCAGATCAAAGCATCCAATCTTCCTGCCCCTAGCGATTGTCCCAAGTTAAAAGTGAACTTGAAAGAAGGTTCAGGGCTTTCACCAAATGTAATCATAGGCCCAGTTAATCAAGCCCAGCCCAAGTTCTCAAAACTCAGCCCATCCTCTTTCATTGCTTCTTTAAATGATTAGCGTGGAGTCAAGCAGAGCGATATAACTTATTCTTATCTTGAACGGGTATTATATACTGGATTTGAGATAAGTGAGTTTTGATATTATTTTGTAAATGTGCATAGTAAATGTTTAATCAACTTAAAAGATATGTATTGCTCACCAAAGTGTAGTTACTTGTCTCATTCATTTCAAACTTTTTCAGGTTTTCCAATTAGTAATGAATAGTATGAGAGCAATATCTATGAGAAACTTTTGGTAATTGAATTATGGGTATGAATATAAATTGTTGGATATGTTCGAATTGCTATACATTGAGGTTTAGCTTCTTCTTTTGGAAAAATGCATATATTCTTTGATGGACAATAAAAACTCTGATATTTTGTTTTGATTTTGAGACTACGTCCTTCAGGTTAAAAGAATTATGGTCGTGTCATTACCCTTTTTCTGTAGGATTCGGGGTTTGACACCAAAAGCCTTTCCAAAAGATCCAAGTTGCTGCTGATGGATCTATAATTGCCAACCAAATTCATGTGCTCCTTGAGAAAACCCTAAAGAGATCATGTAATAAAATAGTTTTGTGTCTCGTTTAAATCCTTAACTAAAGTTGTATAATCGAAGAACTGAGGTAGCACATTGCGCATTCTAGACCATGGTTAAGCTAAGGTAGCACATCTCGCCTCAGGAATTACTAACTCGGTCCCCTTCTACCTCAGGATACGGAACTGCTTGGGCGATAGGACCGCTTGCCACTCCTCCTCCGACTTCCAGATTGACCGAGCATAATGTTAATTTACCAGTCATTACTTTGCACAAAAGAGATACATAAAAAGATCAATTCATAAAGTTGCAACCAACGAAACATCCACGTAAAGGTGTTCAAAACTCAAGCAATTAAGCAAAATACCCCACTTTCACTTAACCGAGCAAATCATTCTCTCCCTTAGCGTGCTCCGTGGAAGCCCTTTGTAAAATCTGAAAGCAAGAAAAGCATTAAAATATTTGTACTCAGTCGAAGCCCAAAAGAAGTGCCTATAAATGGACATACTTAATCCCAAAACAGTAATACTTTTCTTGCTTTAAGTTGTCCCTCCTATCTCTTGATTGGAGCAAGTGCAGACCATGGACAATTATCACTCATGTTCCTCACAGCAACAATAATAACGTTAAAACTTTTGTACCAAAGGTCACGATGACAAATACCGCGGTGGAAACGGCAGGATGTGACTTGCTTCAAGAGTCAAAAGGGCCGACAAAGAACTCTCCCCCTTAGCCTCCTGATAAGTTCTCCGACTCCGGCTCAACCTAGAAGAGAAAGCAGCTACTATCACCAAGCCTCCATGCCTCCCGAAACAGAGGCAATAGAAAAGAGAAAAAGGGAAAGGAGAAAGAGAGGTCTCACGATACCCATACGCCTCTCTCCTCCGCCACAATATCCCTTGCGGCTGTCACGGCATTGCCGAAATCCCAAAACTTAGCACCGCTACCAATATATCTAACCTCACAAACCTCTTTTGCTTCAACATCCTTGGCTACGCGCTCGAGCCCGAAATCGCGTCCGAATAAGGAGTAGAAGACAAAGAAGCTCAAGAGGCCAGTCAGCGGCCGGCGAGGAGATGCGACTAGAAAGTCGATGACGGTGACAAGGACAGAGGCGAGGAGGGAAGCACTTAGGGTGAGTGAGAATATGTATGGTAGTGAGCGTGTAAAAGAAAAAAAAAAGAAAAAGCAAATATCAAAAGAGATCAGGAGATAAATCAACGTGATCTTCCACATCCAGAAAATCAAGGGAGATTGGAAAAGAAATCAAAGTGATCTTCTCAGATCTACAAAATCACAAGAGATTAGGAAATAAATCTACGTGATTTTCATATCGTACAATTCCAATTGGGATTGCCTTTGCTCCTATAAGTATGAGTGCTCCCCAATGGAGAAGAACCCACAAAAGCAAGAATATGGAAGAAACAACTTTCTTCTTCCAAAAAAGAGAGTTATCTTTGAGAGCAGCTAGAGATCCACCTTTGGCTAAAGTTGTGAGATCTACCTTTAGGTGAAGTTGTATCTCATTATTTATCATAGTGGAAGTTTGAGGTGGACTACGGTCCATGGTTTTTCCCTTCACCTTGGAGGGTTTTCCATGTTAAAATTCTAGTGTTATTTACTATTCATCTTTATTGCTTTCATTCTATTTAATTTTCACAGAATTAGTAGCGGGAAAAATTATCTAGGCCTTCTCCACAAATATTATTTTCTTTTTTTTTTCCCAACACGAGGAGTGGAGTGCTTGAGGAAGAGAGAGGCACAAGTGGGAAGAAGAAGCGCGTTTCGTTGAAAAGAGGAGAGAAAATGCAGCAAGCGGTAGAGCAGAGGATTGTGAAAAAACAGGCTTTCAATTTATTTTTTTAATCCACGTCAACAGACACGTGTTGACTTGTTAGTGGGCCAGCTAGGCTTGTGTGCGACAATGCCGATGTTTCAAGACAACAAAGTTAACTAGAATTGGAACAATAAATATGACAATGGTGTCAATATTGTCTCACTGATTCGGCAAGAAATTTGGCATTTTTGAATGCGGGGAGAGATGAGGGAGAAACAAAGGAAGAGAGACGAAGCTACAAGAGCAGGGCGAATGTGCAAACGACTGGGGAAGTGTATCGAATGATGGTCGGCTGTGAGGAGTGCCTGAAGAATGGAGTGGGGTTTATATATGCTTAGACCCTATTCCAATTTCGTTGGTGAAGATCTAAATGCCGATCATGGGACAAGAAAGTCTCCATCCGAAGTGTACATTTCCACCCATGATCGGTATTTAGATGTTCACCAACGAAATTGGAACATCAGGGGTTTAAGCATATATAAACCCCCCTCCATCCTTCATACACTCCTCACAGCCGACCAACATTCGATACACTTCCTCGGTCTTTTGCACATTCGCCCTGCTCTTACAGCTTCGTCTCTCTTCCTTTATTTCTCCCTCATCTGTGCCGCATTCAAAAATGCCAAATTTCTTGCCGAATCAGCGAGACAATAACGACGCCATTGTCACATTTATTGTTCCAATTCTAGTTAACTTTGTTATCTTGAAACATCATGGGACACCAGATTCTCTATTTGATACCCACCCCTTTACTATATTTCCCATCATTTTCACGCTTCTTCTTTATTGCTTTTTGTCCCTTCCACTTATTTTTCTTCTACCGGTCTTTAGTACTGCTCGTGGTGCCCGCATCTTTTTCTTTCTCAAGGTCTTTTCCTTTCTCTCCGTAGCTTTCCTCACGTTGCTGTTGTTCCGAGGTCTCTCCTTTTTTTTTCCTGTATTTGCCATTGTTGATAATGCTCTTTCCAGCTTACTTATGGGGTCTTATTCAAAAGCTCAAGCAGAAGATGTTAGTAGTCGCAGTCCGTATGTTCGGCTGCCGAGGAGGAGCTCTTTTGCCATATTGATTCGTAGTACTAGTAGTGTGTTTGACTAGTCAATGTTTTTAGCCAAAAAAAAAAAAAAAACTAGTTGCTGCTTAACAATTTCTTATGTCCTATTACATACTGACATTGGATTTGAGTAGTCCTTAAAAGGCTTGAGGGAAGAAGAAACGAGCGGGAGACGCGTTGGCCAACCTCTGCGTCCACCCACTCTCTCGTTCCGACGGCTGAGCAGCAGATTTGGAAACGCCAAGCAGCGAGCTCGCGGCCAAGACTCCAGATCTCGAAGCTCGTCAACCTACGCGGGGGTGCAGATTAAAAGAAGACATAACATAGAGATTTCTTTGTATTTATGATTTTCCCTTTGCATCTATTTAGTTAAGGGAAGTTATGATAAAGAATTCTATATCTAAAATTCTGGTGTGGGTTGTAATCAAGACATCATTGGAATTTGATATGGAATATATTGTTGCTTTTTTTTTTAATGCCTTTTTTAGTTTTGTATACGACTCAGTTTTGTTTTACTTGATTTACTTCTTTATCCATAGGATTTTATATATTATTTAGTATTATAGATGATATTATTTTGCATTTAATTATCATGCCAACTTTTTGAGTTTTCTAGGTTACAACTTTTTTGCTTATAGATGTAATGAAGCTTGCCCGTTAAATATATATAGATAAAACTGAGTTTTTCATTACCTTGCACTTCATGCATTATTAAGATTTCATTCCGTGTCACATTTCAATTCCTATTACCTTCCACCAGTGAAGTGGCATCAAAGCCAACAAAGATCACCGGAGAGCAAAGTCATGTCTGGTTTAACATTGAGCAGCCTTTTTCAACATGCCACATTAGAACAGCTCGGTGATATAGCCAATAAAATAAAACCAATCAAATGCCGGAATGACGTAGAAGTTCATCCTTTTAGTCAGACTCAATGTAGATCTTACCTAATCTTTGATAAGTCTTTCTCCTTATTCGGAAAAATGGTCCCATGCTGGTGCTCGCTATCAATATTTATATATTTTCCCCTTCTCTTGCAGTCCAAGCGACATCAAGGATTCGATTCTTTTATGTGCACTTAATTTTAGTGTAACCATGACCGTCATGCCGACAAAAGGAACATCCGAATCAAAGCATAAGGTCCAAAAGAATCTGCAGGGGATGGCTGATGAAAGATCCAGACGTGCAGATGGAAACTCATATGGAGCAGGATTGGTCAGATCAAAGCATCCAATCTTCCTGCCCCTAGCGATTGTCCCAAGTTAAAGATGAACTTGAAAGAAGGTTCAGGGCTTTCACCAAATGTAATCATAGGCCCAGTTAATGCAAGCCCAGCCCAAGTTCTCAAAACACTTGCCATGACAACGTGCAAATATTTCAAAATCAGTGAAGAATTTATAACCAAGATCAATGGGATCAAAATTCAAAATCATGCAATTTCTTGCATCAGGATCGCTCGAGCTTATTACGATAGTGACGACTGCATCTGAGATATATCAACAAATGAAGCAAACAGTGGTCGCAATTGAGTACAACACCTGTCTAGATTTGTCACCGGATGTGACGGAGGCCTGGTACAACCCACGGATGAGGTTGCTACCTACCATTACAATCTGTTGAAATCTCCTGCAGACAAGAAAATGCGAAAACATACATATGGAACAATTCTCCTTTCATGGGAACGTTCGATTCTCTACTCATCATTCATCATTGTAGACGGTTTAACTTGCCAGTGATTGCATCTCAAGTCGCTGTCCCTGTTCTGCTTCTTTCTCTTTGGCTTCTACTTCTCTTACAAGCTTAGGCATGCTTGTTGATTGCTGATGCGCGAACACACGAGCACACAAAATCAAAAGCCACATTGTTCCTAGCAAATGCTCGTCCAGATATGAGATAACAAGATTAATCCACACTAGGCCAACCCGAGGGGGAACCAAAAATGGGTTGTGCATGTGGTGTCATCAAATCTTCATGGCAGCAAAAATATCAGTAAAGGAACACTGACCAAGATCAATTCAATCCAATTTCAAAAGCATGAAATATCCTGCAACAATTGAAATGGCTACTTAAGCTATCAATGTGCCATATCTGATTCCTACATGTAAAATGTAAGAGTACACAAAGAACAATCTATAATTCTTCGTATTCACTAGATCACTGGAATGAATGGGAAAAGAATGGTAGCAAAAGGAATGCATCATCTATCTAGACTTCTTGTCAGATATGATGGAGACTCAGTACGCCCAGATGAGGATGCCAATAAACGGCGTAGGTACTCACAAAAAGAGCAAAGCAATTTATGCTGCTCAGACCAATCTAACTATGGAGTGTGGAAAATCCACCATAATATTTTGAGACATAGAAACGTGAAAACTGAAATGATTTTCTTTCACCAAAATGCTCATTTCTCCTCATCATCACCGGAGCTTTGCTTGCTAGATTGCATCTCAATTAGCTGCTGCTGTTCCTCCTCAGTCTCTTTGGCTTCTACTTGTTTCTCAGGCTTAGGTTTGCTTGTAGATTGCTGATACATGATCCCTCCAGTCATGCAAATTAAAAGCCCCACGGTTCCTAGCAGTTTGGAATGCTTGTCCCAGATAACAAGATTAATCACAACTGTCAATAGCTTGTTTACAATGCCAAGCACTGTAAATCCAGTGGCAGAAATTGCCCTCCTACAGGAGAACCCAAAGAACGAAATCGCTAGACCAAATATGCACGATAATCCCACGGGCAAAACCACCTGAAAGGAGTGCCAATCTGACTCGTCGGAGATTTCATGCTTGATTTTCTTCAATTCACCCATTATAAAAAGCTCCAGAGGAAACAGTAGAAGAGCCTCAAGATTATTATACAACACAAGACCCCACGTATTTAGTCCGATGGTCATGACCACGTGCTTGATGTACACAAAATCTATGGACATGCTCACGAGATAAGCCAGAGCCCAGCTGTATGCCATGAATGTGAACTGATAATCAGTAAGCACATAAAGTACACTTCCACCAAATATCGTGGCCAATGAGAGCCACGTTTTCATTGTAGGCCATGGTTGATGCAAGAAAAGAGTCTCTCCTATGGCAACAAACATGGGAACCGCAGAACGGAAGACGATGAACGTATCAACATTGGCATGGAGGAGGAGCTCGCTGTTGGTGAAGAGAGACAGGTAGAAAATTATAGCTGCGGGCAGAAACCGCCACATGGTCACTAGATCAAGTGGATCATGCTCTAAGAGCTTCAACCGACCGAAGATGAATACACCAGCAGCACTCGTTAAGTACTGCAAAGCGGTCAGAGCACCGGGGTAAGGGAACTTCATAATCGCCCATTTATTGATGATCGAGAGCAACGATGCTGAGATGCAGTATCCAGCAGCTACACCATAAATCGAGGCTTGGTGAAGCAAAGCACTGTACCAAGAAGAGGCTCCAGAATCAACTTGAGCCACCTCAGCCTTCGGATTCTCCGCATCTTTCTCAGTAGACATCCTGGTGGAAAAGGAAAACATTAAAAACCCATTTTCCCCCCTATAGTAAACGTGCTCTCCAGTTTAAAGCCAGATATCAAACATATAAAACCGGCTCGGTCGTGTATATTATAACTGATTATGGGTGGGTCTGAAAAGCAACGCAAAAGACACAACAACCCAGCACCATTCTCTCACAACTCCTCAAAATGGGTGGGTATGGAAAGCAAGGCAAAAGACACAAAAACCCAGCGCCATTCTTTCACAACTCCTCAAAATCTCCCCAGAAAAACTGTAGAAATACCCCTATAGCAATAAAAACCAGGCTCATCACCTTAAGGAAGAGCAAAATCGGGCATCCCCGCTAACCATTCCACGTCAATACAATAAAGGAAACGATCAGAAGATCAAGGACTCTAGCAATGCAGCAAAAAGAAGCACTCTTTCTTTCAAAAGCAAGGCATTCGGGAAGTGGCAGTAGCACTTCATGCTCGAGCAAGTCGAATTTAGAAGGACAAGTGAAGGTTGCACCCTGCCCAATATGGCTATAAAAGCCCAGCTCGTTACTTTAAGAAAGAGCAAAATCGGGCATCCCCGCCAACCATTCCACGTCAATACAATAAAAGAAACAATCAGAAGATTGATGACTCTAGCAAATGCAGCAAAAAGAAGCACTCTTTCCTTCAAAGTCAACGCATTTGCGAAGTGGCATTAGCACTTCATGCTCGAGCAAGTCGAATTTAGAAGGAAAGGTGAAGATTGCACCATGCCCAATACGGCTTTTCAACGGGTTGGGCACTCCAAGACAATCATCATGCCAATGAAGGGGTTTTTGGCGGTTCAATTAGCAAGAGGTGCGGGATTTCATCGAACATCAGACTTCAATCAAAGCAGCAAAGCAGCACCAAACCCCACCATAATCAACGCTCCCCATTCACGGAAGACTGACCGAACAACCCGATACGCACCGGCGACAGCGCATTGCCCCGAAAAACCGAATCGAACGAAAGGAAAAACTTACTCTCTATCTCTCTGCGGCTCGGGACTCCAGAACAAGAGGTGAGCTGCTGATCGGCTTTTTATCGCGCTCCGGCCTCACGAGATCTCGCTTCCGCCGACTCCGGCGGCATGGTTCCTCCGATCTCCGCCCCGGAATTCCTTCGGGTCGCGCGCGCGCCGGCGGGGCTCCGAATCTCGACGGAATGGAGGGAAGCGATCGATGCCGGGGCCGGATTCGGATTCGGATTCGGATTCGCTGGATTCGGGCTCGCAGTTTGGAGATGGGAGAGCGATCGAGCAAGGGAGAGGGGAGAGGGGAGAGGGGAGAGTGGAGACTGAGACGGCGGCGTTTCCGCGGGGGAAGGGCGAATGGATCTTGAAATTGGATTTCTTTTTTTTTTTTTTTTAATTTTACTATGAAATAATATTGGGTATTGGCACGTGCAAGGGAGATTGCAACTGCCCTGATCTCCTTTCTTTTTAACGAATCAATTAGTAAAGGTAATTGTAACCAACTGCCATCATTTCCAAGATACTGGGCTAGCAGTTGTCGAGAGGCCAGTACTGAAAGCTTGGATCAGACGGGGGTGTTTCCAAAATGGTTACAGTTCCCTCGCCGTTAACCCTTTCATTTTATTTGCGTGGAATGGGAGCTTCAATAACCACGGCCTTTGTTTAAGGTCCTTAGGCTAGACCAAAAGAATGATTGGTTCCCACTTCAGAATCAGAATCATCTCATTAAGGATTGATTCCAAAAAATTTGAATCGAAACCACCCATTTTGATCTAGAAGCACATAGAAACGTTTACGCTTCCAAAAATAGTTTTGGAGCAAAATGAATTTTTATTTTTATTTACTGGGCGAGTTTAAGGAAAAAATGCGTTTGATAACAATACAAAATTTCTCGCTTTCAAAAATAAAAATTCGTTTGATAACTAAATAAAATTTCTATTTCTTAAAACAAATTTTTCTTTTTTTGACCCTTCCAAAAAACGTTGCAAAGATATCAAACCAATTTTTATTCGTTTGATAACAATACATGTCAATAACAACGTTGCAAACTTGGACATTCTGATCAAGCTTCTCCTCCGTTATATAGTCATGAACCCTTCCACCTTCTCGCGTGGCTCCCAGCTGCGAGCACGCGGAAAGAGCACCAATAACCGTTACTTCATTAGGCTTCAAGCCTTCCTCTTTCATCCTCTTATACAAAGATATAGCCTCAGTGGGTCGATGGCCCTGAGCTAGGTCGGAAATCAACGCATTCCACAAGGCAATATCTCTCACAGTCATTTCATCGAACACCTTTTCTGTAGAATCAAGATCGCCACCCTTCACATACACGTCGAGCAGAGTCGTCCGCAGCAGCACGTCTGCACAGAACCCGAAACGCACCACTTGGGAGTGCAGCTGCATCGCCTCGGAGATCGCAGGGCGCTCGTGTAAGCCTTCAAGGCGAAGGAGCAAGAGAGCGCGTCGACCCGGGAGCCGCGCAGCATGGAGCAATACCAAGAGACGGCGCCGACAGGCTCGGGGCTCTGGGCGATGCCCCTGAGGATGGCGTTGAAGTCGTTCGTGGAGGGGCGGAGGATGCGGTGGAAAACGCGTGTCGCGAAAGAGAGGTCGCCGGAAGGCGAGATTGCGCAGAGCTCGACGAGCCTCGTGAGGGCGTTGGTCGACTGGAATTGGCCGGTGACCAGCAGATGGGCTTGGAGCTGCTTGGTGCGGGAGAGGGAGGTGCATTTTTGAAGAAGCAACTCCAACAAGTGCATGCCTTGCCCGCGCGAGCTTGCTAAAAAACAATGCCTTGCCCGCCGCCGCAGGGGAACGAGCGGCGGGGGTGCAGACGCGAGATCTGTTGCCGAGGGGTGCTCGGACAACAAGCTGGGACAGTGGGTCGCGGTGAGGGGGTGGATTCGCGAGCAGATGTGGATGAGCAAGAGGAGAGGCAGAGAGCATCCAGTGAAGGAGACGATCCGAGCGTCCAATGGAGAAGACGATGTCTCAAGGAGATGAGGAGAGGTGGAGGAGACGATGTCTCGAGGAGATGAGCAGAGGCGGAGGAGACGATGTCTCAAGGAGGCCGAGAAGAGGCGGAGGAGGAGGAGGCAGAGAAGAGGAGGCAGAGACGTATGAGGGAGAACCGAGTGAAATTAGGGTTTTTAGGGGGAGAAATCAGAAATTGATTTTGGAAGAAATTAGAAATTGAAAAATTTTCTACTTCGATTTATCCTCCATTTCTATTTTTAAAATAAAAACCTATTCCGTAAATAGAAAATTTAAGTAGCGTTATCAAACAAGTTTTACATTCGAAATTGGTTTGGAGCGAAAAAAATCATTTCAAATGAAATAATTTTTATCATCGCACCCCTTTATAGGTGGATTCATGTAACACGGATCATAGTTTTTACAAAATTATATTTATTAATTAATATCGAAATGAACCTAGTTTCTATGTTGAGCATTAAAGCTTGTTCGGCTTTTAAGTTCGGACTGAAGTGCAAGCCATTAATTTCATTAGGAATTGAAAATTATAGGGCTGAATAAATCGACAATACTCGTTAGCACTTCATGCTCGAGCGAGCCGAATTTGGAGGGGAAAGCGAAGGTCGCGCCATGCCCATGAAGGGGTTTTTGGCGGTTCAATCAAAGCAGCAGACCAGCACCAATCCACACCATAATCAACGCTCCCCCCGTTCACGGAAGACTGACCGAACGACCCGATACGCACCGGCAACAACAACAGCACGTTGCCCAAAACAGAAAGAACGGAAGAAGACTTACTCCCTCTCCGCGCCTCTCCGGCTCGGAATCCAGAACAAGAGCTGAGCTGCTGATCGGATTTTTATCGCGCCCCGGTCTCACGAGATCTCCCGCCGCCGACTCCGGCGGCATGGTTCTCCGATCTTCGCCCGGAATTCCTCCGGCGGTCCCTGGGGAAATGGCGCGGGATCCGAGCTCCGGCGTTTTCGCGTCGGGATTTTCTCTCTCTCGGTCGCCGGCGATTCGAGCTCGCCTTTGGAAATCAGAGAGCGATCGAGCGAAGAGAGAGAGAGAGAGAGAGAGAGAGAGAGCTGGAGAGTGGAGATGGGGACGGCGACGTTTTCGTGGGGGAAGGCGAATATATCCTGAAATTGGAATTTTAATTTTATTTTGAAATAATATTGGCACGTGCGATGGGAATTGCTACTGCTCAGATCTCCTCCTCTCTCTCTCTCTTTTTTTTCTGATCTATTAGGCCTTGTTTGGTAACCATCTAAACATGGCCAAATTCTGATTCTTTGTTCTCGATATCAATTTAGGAACAGAATCGCGTTTGGTAAAATTTTTGTTCCCAAAAACAAATTGAAAATAAAATTGTGTTTAGCAAGCCTCGCGACGCCCAGCCCCGCCGATGGCCAGGTGAGCCTCGCCCAGCGCCGACGAGACTCGCTTGGCCACTGCCGAGGCTCAACCGATGAGGGCCGACCTCGCCGAGGGCCGGCAACACTCCGGTGAGGTTGCCAGCCCTCATCTAGCCGGTCGGCCGGTCGACAACCAACCACAAGAAGAAGAAGAATAGGAGAAAAGGGAAAAAAAAAAAAACAAAAAAGAAAAGAAAAAAGTAAAAAAATTATTTAAAAATTAAAAAAATTGATTTGGAACAAAATCAATGATTACGATGCAAACGCAATTCTATTCCAAAATTATAAATTTTGGACGATTCTCAAACATGTTCTTTTACTCATAATCAATTTCCGATAACGAAATAAAAAATAATCATTTCTTGTCGAATCTCTTCCCGGGAACAGAATCGTTACCAAACGCGCCCTTAGTAAAAGTGAGCATAATTCGAATGGACATTTCCCATCTTGGAATCGAGAATCACCCATTAAGGATTAGTTCAAAAATTGGAATGGGAACCACCTGTTTCGATCCAATTCTTAAGTAAATCAATGTTATAGATCCTAATCTTTACGAAATTTAATTCATCAATTAATATCAAAATGAACCTAATTTCTATGTCGAGCACTAAACCTTGTTCAGCCTAAAATTTTGATCAAATTGCGAGCCATTAATTTTATTAGGAATTGAAAACTATAAGGCAGAACAAATCAACAATATGCGTTAGTGAGAAGCTTAATTAGCAACAAGCATGGCGAGCCCAAAGCCATGAGAAGAGAGAAGTGAACCTCCAAAACCTCGATCTCAAGTGGTCCCTCTCCTTCGCAACATTAATGATTCTTTGTAGTTTTACTTGTACTTTGGTTATTTTTAGAATAATGGTTTCTTAGTTAATTAAAAAAAAACAACTCATTAACATAATAACTTTTTAGTTATATGATAAATATAATATTTTTTTGGAAAAGAAAGGCAATGATTTCCCCCCGAATGAGGAAAAAGGAAAATCGAAAAAGAAAAAAAGGTAAGATATAATCTTAAATTAAGAATAAGCCCCATATTTGAGATTAATCTTTGTTGTTTTGAGTTTAAGATGGTAGATTTGTCTTTTAGTAAATTGAAATCAAACAAAAAAGAAGAAAAAAATATGTAAGAAGTAATCTTAAGTTAACGGCAGGACCCACAATGGATAATTTGGTCAATCCAAGATTATAGGGAGTGTCACAAGCCAAAAAAATGATGGAAAAGTGTGAGCCAAAAAATATTGCGATAGAAGAAAGTAACAGACGAGTTAGGTTCTATTTGTTTTATAAAAAATGATTGATTTGGAAAACATTTTCCTAAAATGATCTCTTATCACATACAAAAATGAACAAACAAAAAATATCTTCATTGTTCATGAAATATTAAAACATAAATTATCTTCGATAATAAAAATATTTTTAGTTGATTAATTATTTCAATTGATATGAGCGATTTTTTTAAGAAAATATTGTTCAAATCATGTACTTTTCTAGAAACAATAGACTTAAATTGGTGTAGGATAAAAAAATTACTTTTGTGTGGAATTTATACACAAGAGATTCATTAAGTGAATATGATAACTAACTTTCCCCTTGTTAGCATATAAAATAGCACATAGATATATAAATTTTAATGAAGATATAGTTTGGTACTTAATCTACATAGACCAATATAGATTAAGTTTGTGAATATATTTTTTCTACTCGGAATAGAAAAAGAGCATAAATTTATTTGGTAATGTCATATAATTTTTGTACTCTCGATAACAGATCAGTGGCTAGAAGATGAATTTAGAACATAAACAAGAAGTATAAAATACTTGGGAACAAAAAGAAAAATAAGGCCATCTTATAAAAACAAACTCAATATAACACAATGCTCGTCTTTATACAACCGACACAAGAGTCAACCTCCCGACCCAATTCAAGTCCCCATTTTTAGAAATAAACAATATAAAAAAAAATCAGAAATCTAGGAGGAAATATAGAAGTTAGAATTTGAGTAGTTTCACTAGATTTCAGTGCTAATTCTAGTTTAAAATTAGTTTAGCATTAAAAAAATGTGAAAATCTCTTGATGAAAATTGGATTCAAAATTGAATAAGCTTTTAAGGCTATATTATATAGATTTTTGAATGCCATTTTATTTTAGAGATAATGTTTGGTCGTGAAAACTTGGTGACTCTAGTCTTCTTCCCTTAAGATTATATTGGAGACATTTTTTGAAATCATCTATAGTTCTGTTTTAATGAAAAATTAGATGGCTCTAAACAAGTCTTTTGTATTAGCATTTGTCATGTATTCATAGTAGTCGAATAAGCATGTTCAATGAATTTTAGACATCATTCACTTAAAGGTTTGATGAGTTTGTGCAAATAAACATACCAAATATTGCCTCCATCCTCAATTGTTCCGTCATTACCTATTCTACTGAGCAACTTTTGCTCTTCTTCTTGTAGTTGAAAAAGCTCAAAAGGTCTATGCACATTTTTATTGTAATACCCAAAGATTTATTGTCAACCTTCTCACATTGTAAGTTATAAACCATTGAGACACTCTGTTACCATTCATCTTTGACTAACTATTAGTTGGATTTTCAAATGCCATTTTAGAATATCTTCATCAATTAAATTTTTAAAAAGTCCAATTTTACTCAAACATGAATTGTTAAGTCTCCACTAACATTTTTATAATTAAATGGAAAAAAATTGGGAATAGAAGTTATTAGGAGTGTACCAAATGCATTCTTTTTATTCTATTTCGGAAATATAAATTTTATGTAGTTATTGACATAAATTGTTGTCGGAAACAAAAATATTATCAAACACACCACAAATGCACAATGGAATTAAAGCTCTAAAATGACGCATCTTTTTTTTTTTTTTTTTTGCTTATTTTAGGAATAAGATTTCAATCACTCAAATTCATTAAGAGAAATTTAAATTTTGCATGCTGAGAGCACGATAAATTTAAGGCCACTAGATGGGCATGTTAGGTCAGGTCAAAAAAAGGTCCTGCTCAAATTAATTAAAAAGGGTAAATCATAATAATTTTGGATAAGTTTAAGGAATTATATGCAAATATGGTGATAATCGATAGCAATGTGCCTATGGCCTTGCTCAAATCAATTAAAAACGGTAAATGATAATAATTTTGGATAAGTTTAAGTAATTAAATGCAAATATAATGATTATTGATAGCAATGTACCAGTTCACTACTTACAATCCTCCTCAAATTGATTAAAAATGGTAAATCATTATGATTTTGGATAAGTTTGAGGAATTATATGCATATAGGATGATGATTGATGGTAACGTGCCACGTCACTATTTATGGTCCAGCTCAAATCGAATCAAAAGGGTAATAAAATATAATTTTTTTGATAATTTCAAGGGATTATTTGCAAGTACGTTCCTGCTCAAATCGATTAAAAAGGTTAAATCATAATAATTTTAGATAAGCTTAAGAAATTATATGGAAATACGACTATGTTTGATGAGTAATTTGCGATTAAAAATGGTAAATCATAATGATTTTAGATATGTGCAAGGAATTATCTTGCAAGTACGATTCGATTGATGGCAACCCGCCACGTCACCACTTGCCGAGATTCAGGTCGTCGTCTTCTACAGGGGGCAGAATCCCTTCTTACCATAAACAGCACAGCCTTCCCAGAGTCGCACTCCGAACGGCTTTCGGACAGCTACAAATGGCGGCCGCACGGGACGCGGCGGCCTCTTAAACCCTAGCTCCGCCGCCGCAGCAGCAGCCTCGCCCCCCCCGTCGCTCCGCCTCCGCCTCCGCCTCCGGCCGCCGTCTCCGTCGCAGGTAACGGCGGCGACTCGCCCCTCTCTCCGCCCCTTTCTCCGCCGCCGGGTTTTTCCTCCTCGTACTCTTGCTGTCGAGTCAATGGCCGGTGCCCGGTTCGCGGTCTCGTTTTCCGATCGTCTCGCTTTGGCTGGTCGGAGAGTGGGGGAATGAACCGGTGGCCGGAACGAATTTGGATTCCGGAATGGGTTGACGTCTGTTGAGATTGTTGTCTGTTTGATCACGAACGTCCTAGAACCTGCCTGACGTCTGTTTGCTTGGAGGTTTTCAAGATGGTTTTTTTTTTCAGTCCCAGATTGTGTGTCTCTTCTCTTATCTTGCATGTCATTTTGTTTTATGGTGGATTGTAAGTTTTTTTTCCTCTCGGTAATGGATGAACCTTTTGGGCTGATTGCTTGTCATTCTAATTGTAGTTGTCATAGTTGGATGCTCTTTTGTGGGGGTTTTGGGTTAATGTCTATGATGTGAGGAATTTCTTGATTCCATCTCCAGTCCAAAATGCAAGCAATTAAGAATTGGGTCATCGAATGAGTTGAGAAATTTACGGCATGGATTCTTTTTCTTTTTAATCTTCTTCTTTTCCCGGTTTTTGGGTGAGGAAAACGTTGTCTCATTTTATTCCCTTCGATAGCTTGATCCACAAGTCGTGGCTGGATATGTCATGCATATCAAACCCTGTTCAAGCTGCTCGTTGCTTCAGTTCCCTCTTGGCTGGTGCCTGGTTCATGGTTTTTTTTTACGATCATCTCGCTTTGGCTGGTCGGAGAGTGGTGGAATGAACCGGTGGCCGGAACGAATTTGGATTCTGGAATGGGTTGACGTTTGTTGAGATCATTGTCAATTTGATCATGAACGTCCGAGACGCTGACATGTGTTTGCTTGGAGGTTTTCGATGTGTAGCTTCATTTGCCAAATGAGATGTTTCTTTTTTTTTTTAGTCCCAGATTGTGTGTCTCTTCTCTTATCTTGCATGTCATTTTGTTTTATGGTGGATTGTAAGTTTTTTTTTTCCCTCGGTAATGGATGAACCTTTTGGGCTGATTGCTTGTCATTCTAACTGTAGTTGTCATAGTTGGATGCTCTTTTTTGGGGGTTTTGGGTTATGTCTATGATGTGAGGAATTTCTTGATTCTATCTCCAGTCCAAAATGCAAGCAATTAAGAATTGGGTCGTTGAATGAGTTGAGAAATTTGCAGCATGGATTCTCTTTTTTTATTCTTCTTCTGTTCCCAGTTTTTGGGTGAGGAAAACACTGTCTTAATTTATTCCCATTGCCGAGCACGAAGAATCAATCACGAAATAGCTTGATCCACAAGTTGCGGCTGGATATGTCGTGCATATCAAACCCTGTCGTGCCATCGGTTCAAGCTACTCGTTGCTTCAGTTCCCTCTTAGCAAACACTTGTGAGCCTTGAGTATTAGCTGGATTGTACTGAGTTCATTGATCTGAGATATGCAGTGACATGTGATTATATTGTTGTATTATCTTCTAGAGATGGCAAAGTGCTACTTCTGTCACTCATGTTGTTTGGAAAACTGCCACTATTTAATATAAATTGTTTTCCTTGTTAATTGTTTGTTAATTCATTAATAGGGTTGAAGTGCAGGAGTAAGATTTCCAAAGGCGCTGGGTATGGCATTAGCTCTTAAATCAACTTGCTTTGTTCAACTTAAGAGACCCAAATCTTGCTGTGCTTTTCGGTCTTCGCGGCAACTAGCAGTTGTTTCTACCAGAAGAAGTACGACAATGGCTGCTCTTAGCACTGTAGCGACAATTGGTATCTCTGAGACATTTGCTAAATTGAAGAAAGAAGGCAAGGTAAGAGAGTTTCTTATTTATTATTTTTTTAAAAATGAATTCAATGATTATCCGTTGTAACTGTTTGCTTCAAAAATTTTTCTGTTGGTTTTTTGGGTGGGAAGGTCATCTTGATGTGACATGACATGGTTGCTTCCTTGTTTGATCTCAGTTGAACTATTGAGCATTTTTATGTGAAGTGTTGGGAATTTGTAAGGTTCAGCAACTGAATTTAAGAGATTGTTGTACTATTGTTAAGATTAACCCTTGCTGCAACTAGTTCAAACTATGAGAATTGATCCTTTTATTTTGTGTGTTACTTTCTGCTCTTATCCTGTAATACATACGTACATCATTTGCCTGGAAATTTTATGTATTTGCAATTTGCAATGAGTAGCATCACACGCCATTTCATAATCACAAGAACATTAACTTTGTAAACTTCATCCTTTTTAGTTTGCAAGGCACATCATTTGAACTAAACAAGTCCCAGGGGCATTCATTGACACTTTCCAAAAAGATGGCAATTTAGTCTGAATGTAGTTGTGATGTAGCAGCCATTATTTTAATATAGGAGGGATGCTCTTTAATGACAACTGTGTTCTTTCATTTTTGCGAAGGTGGCATTTATTCCTTTCATCACAGCTGGTGACCCTGACCTTTCAACGACTGCACAAGCTTTGAAGTTGCTTGACTCATGTGGTTCAGATATAATTGAGCTGGGTGTCCCGTATTCTGATCCTCTAGCAGATGGTCCAGTAATTCAGGTCTGGTATTTCAATATCCTATAGATTGTTTAATCTAAGTTTTGGTCCTTCATCTTATACATCTTCGTTTTTAGGCTGCAGCCACTCGATCCTTGGCAAAGGGTACTAATTTTGATGCCGTTATTTCCATGTTGAAAGAGGTAAGACTGTTTGTGCTTTGTGTCATACTTGAAGAGACTGATTAATTGTTGCCAAAGCTGTGCTTATTCTCCTTCTAATGGACAGTTCAAGGTCCAAATGACTGATTCTTGTCACATTATATTTACTAACCTAGCCTTATCTTCTAGCAAAGAAGATAAATTTGTGATGCTGCTTTTGAAATTTTCCAGACTATTACATAGTGCCTTCTATCCTGATGATAGCAAGTTAATTTTTCTTGACATAATGCTACCTTTTAGGGTGAAATTTGTCTGAAACATTACATCATATTGTTCTTTTCAGATTCAGTGCTCCCATTTTGTACTAGTGATCCTCGTAGTGTAGAAACGGTGATGTATATGTGAAACCATCCTTGGCGGTCGCAGAATGTTTACAGTACTGTTGATTTATATTTTGTTTCCTTCATGCATTTTTGAGATCTCATTCTGATGCTGCAGTTTTCAATGAATAGGTTGTTCCACAATTGGCATCCCCTGTTGCTTTATTCACATACTATAACCCAATTCTGAAGCGTGGAGTTGAGAAGTTCATGTCCATCGTAAATGATGCAGGGGTCCATGGTAATTTGCAAGTTTCCCTCGTCTTTTGACTTGAAACACTTACATCTGCATACGACACTTTGGTTAAATTTAGATATATGAGGGAAAATAATTTTTTACTTTTTCCCACATCCTTGGCCAAGATGAGAAATCAGTTGAACGTATTCAATTTTGGATGTAGATGTCATGATGTAAGCAAGCATTGTCAACATGTCCATCATTACTGGCACAAACTCGATTGCATAGTTCAGTTCTTAAATTTATCCATGTTTAGTTTTTCATTGAACATTTATTGAAAGAGCTATCAAGGGAATAATCACCAACGGATCAGAGGAATACTGCAGTCATAACATTACAAGCAAAAACCAAAAGGTTATTTTGGAAATCTATCATGAAGCTTTTTATCAGAAGTGACCCTTTGTGACCCTTGGAGAAGAGTCAATTTTTGGCTTAGGCTAGGATGCAGATCAAACTGCCAGGCCAACTGGAATCAGTTTTCAATCATTATCATGGGTGTGAGGTGTTTTCTTTTTTTCTTTATAGGTGAGATGAGTATAACTAATTGATTGAAGATCTCAATTGAAGTCTATGCTATATAAGGAGCTACTAAAATTTGTTCATGTTCTCTCTTCTAAGTGATGCACCGATTTCTAAATTAGGCAGTAGTGATAGTAATTCCGTAGTATTGATAGAGGATGCTTTTTTAAATTGAAAAAGTAAAACTGAAAGTACATTCTTGTTCATTCATGGTGTTTAGATCTGTTTTAGCTTGTAATCTTGTCTGTGCCATTTTTTATTATTTTTTTCAGGTCTTGTAGTTCCTGATGTTCCTTTGGAAGAGACTGAAATCTTAAGAAAGGAAGCTCTTAAGTACAAAATCGAACTGGTTTGTCAGACTCTTAAGACAACTTAATGCTCTTCACCACTTACTTGTTTAAATTCCTGAGGATGATGCTATGCATTATAAATATAAATTTCTAATCTTGGAATTAAAACGACAGATCTACCTTGAGTTTATGACATCACAGAATCATAATTTACACATGTTTTTACTAATTGTTTCCCCATAACTAGACAAAAGGTCAAATGGTTCTTCAGTTTGTGATTTTCTCGTAGTTAGTTGTGCACCTTGTTCTTTGTCTATGTCCATGTTGCTATCGTAGGATAGGTCTGTCTTTTGTTTTGTTGCCAACTGATATACACGTCAATGAAAAGTTTACTACATGGGGCCTGCATTGAGGTCTGCTTTTAGTTTTGTAATCTTGGCCTGCTTTGTTGAAGTCTGTTGAATCTATCTCACCTTACTCTAGCCTCTGGAACTATATGATTCAGGTTTTGCTTACTACACCTACTACTCCAACCAGCCGAATGAAAGCGATAGTTGAAGCCTCGGAAGGATTTGTATATCTTGTAAGATCCTTTATGCTGTTCATCCTTATCCAATGCTGGTCATTTGTCTTGATGATGAGAATTTCTTATCCAAATTGATGCAGACTATTAGACATAGATTATTAATGTAATTGATAGTGTGTTGATCATGTTCTAGCTGCCAATTAGATCAAGCTTAGCACATATGTCTGCATCAATGAAGTCAATGAAAGGACAGATACATCCTTGCACCTATGCGTGCCTGTAGGTATACATGCATAAGCAAGTCTCCAGATTAGGACAGTATCTGATTTGAAGAGTTAAGGCAACATTGATGTTGCTTTTGTGGTTTCATTGTTCTTGCTGATCTCTAATGGAAAAGTTTTTTGGTTTCGTGCAATAGATTCTGCATTCACTTGCTTCACAAATGAAAATTTCACATATAGTAGTCTTACAGCCACGGAACATG
Source organism: Eucalyptus lansdowneana (assembly GCA_017140395.1). NCBI lineage: Eukaryota > Viridiplantae > Streptophyta > Magnoliopsida > Myrtales > Myrtaceae > Eucalyptus > Eucalyptus lansdowneana. The sequence continues at coordinate 23,062,734 of CM029489.1, forward strand.
CATGAAATACATGCAATTGTTATTGTGGGTGGTCCAGTGTCAGCATTTCGTGTGATTGTATTGTTACATTTTTCTTTGAGTTTCTGCATTTTTTTTAGTTCATTCACAAAGAGATGACATGGCCATTTATTTAATTTATTATAGGTGAGCTCTATTGGAGTAACTGGGGCTCGAGGATCTGTGAGTGCTCGTGTGGAAAATCTCTTGCGGGACATTAAGGAGGTCAGTTGATTCAGAACATTTCACTTGTTTCATAATGTGCGATTTCATGTCATCAACTACCTAGGAATACTCTTTAAGATACTTGTCATGATTAATTTAGTTTTCAAAGGATATCCTCAATTTGTGGATTGTCCTCATATATTTGCAACAGAAAAAAATTCAGTACAGCCTCAAATCCTATGGGTGTGAGCAGCCTACATTTATGGCCCTTTAAACATGATGGTAATAATGCATTCTTCAGAGAGCAGGAATTTTGTCCTTAGAGCTTCGGTTTCATTCCTTTAATTGTTCTATGCGGCTTCAAACAAATCTGACTGGAGGTGTATTTGAAATAGACACATCAGTGGGTGTCATATTGAAACTTCTAGAGCTCCAAGACTGCAGGATAATCAAATAATTAACTGACCAATAAGTTTGCCTGAAGTCTCCTATATGATTTTCTGTAGCCTGTCTTGTTAGAATCATAATGAGTTCCTGGTTGGTTGATAAGTCTAGACACCAATAATCCACATGCAGATTAACAATCAACATTTCAGGAAGTTCACGTCAATTCCAGCTCCATCATGGGGTTTTTTCCTAGCATCCAATTAGAGAGACACTTAAAGATGGTCCTGTGTGTGTTCATCAACTTGTAGAACACTTTGTACCATTTTGAGTTGCTGTATTCTCCAAAGTTGGGCATGTTGGTGAATATGCTTCGACATTGTTAAACATTGAAGTGGGACAATCAAGGGAAACTCCTTTTTCAATCATTGAGGCATGCATGCTCTTGCAGGCAACTACTAAACCCGTTGCTGTTGGCTTTGGCATATCGAAACCTGAGCATGTGAAGCAGGTTAGTTTTTATTGGCCCACTTCGAAGTGAAAGGACTGTTATATCTAGTGTTTGGTACTTGGTTTTCACTAATTTTCTCACAGATTGCGGGCTGGGGAGCTGATGGCGTGATTGTCGGGAGTGCAATGGTGAAATTGCTTGGCGAAGCCAAATCTCCAGAAGAAGGGCTGAAGGAGCTAGAAAATTTAACTAGATCCTTGAAATCTGCACTGATTTGAGAGAGGGTTTGTTTGATCTGACCGGCTTGTTAGCTCTTCATCTCGGCCTTTTGGACACAATGGCATTTGTTTAGATCAATCCGTCCGGGGTCCCTTTATAATTTTGTGTCATATGTTTGGTCGGAATTTATAGTGTCCTGTGCCGAGAACTCTTCTGAATAAATCAGACATTTGGTGCCAGAAACAGGTTTTTACTGAACTGCATTTTTCAGACTCTACTCTGAAGAGCAACCTTCACTTCTCAAAACGCTTTGTGAGATTGATCTGCATGAGATTGAGAGCTAAGCCGGTTCAAGTTATCTTTTTGCAAATGATTTGATCTTGGAAATCGCGGTAGAGTCATCAGCTTCTTTTCCGGTTTATGCCTAAGTTGATTTTTACCGGAGATGCATCAGCATGCAATATAAAATCTCCTGTGCAGCTATGACAAATAACATAGGGACTGCTCAGCAATGCATTTCGGTAGTATATTTCGATGTCATATTTGATATTGACTCGGATCAAAATCTCGCCGATTTCAGACGCGTGCTCTCACATGCAATATAATTTAGGAACCGTTCTACTATTTTGTATACTCGCATGCTGGGGTAAATTGCAAAAAGTTGAAAAATTGAGGGGAATTTTGCAACAACATGAAAAACTTGGGGAGCAATGTGCAATTTGCCTAATTATTACGCCAACAGCCTTCCCACCATATCTGCAAATTTCAGTTGAACTCTCTCTCTCTCGCCATCACAAGAAAATAAAGAAATGGGCTTTGAAGCTTTCAAGCTCTCGTCATCACTCTCATCCTCCACCAGGTCCATCCTCTCCAGCGCCACCACCAGACCCTTCTCTCTCCTCGCCTCTCCGCGCTCTTCTTGCCTCAAGACCCACCTCGCGTTCCGCCCGATAAGGCCGCCTCCGCCGCCGTCTCGTGCCGCCGCCGCCGCCGCCGCTCCGTGCATTGGTTTCGACTCGCCGGGCCGTTCGAGGAGGAGCTTCCGCGGCGGGGTGGTGGCCATGGCCGCGTCCGGGTCGGTCCGGAAGTCGGAGGAGGAGTGGCAGGCGGTCCTGTCGCCGGAGCAGTTCCGTATCCTGAGGCAGAAGGGGACCGAGTTAGTAATTCCTTTAAATTCTCTTGATTTTTTTTTTTTGGGGGTCTCTGTTTTACTGCTAGCTTATCTTGATTGTGGGTTTGTCGTTCTTGATTTTTGTTTCGTTCCGGCTCTTGTTGATGCTTCACTTTCCGTACTGGGTTGGGGTTTGTTGAATTGGGTTGGTTTCGTTTGAACGTGATTGCCATGCTGTCTTTTCTTGAAGCTTGGGAACACTGAGCAGGGAGCTTTAAACCACATTCTGTTCAATTGTGCTGTCTCGGGCCGCGTAATTATGTGATGGGCTAAAAAATTTCACCCTCTTATGCCGCAATGTAATAGGTTGAATCGCAAATGGGTTTTGAGTTTTAAAAAGGCACAGCAGAACACATTTTGAGTGCATCAAGCGGTGTGTGTTGGAGGTGGATTCTTAGTGAATTACGTCTTAGTAGGGGAATCCATTGAGGAAATGCAGGTTAGGATGTTCTCTGGGTTTTTCCAGGTGCTGGCAAGGGTTATTGTTTTCTGGTTTTTTGTGGGAATGAGCTGTTTTAGCTATTACTGAAGTTCTCTGGAACTGTCCTGTGTTTGGAAGGACTTAGTTTTTATCCGGAAATGTCGGCCCTTTTAGGTTCCTTTCGGGTGCTAAGGATTTGTTATTGCATGAGTACTGACATCTTGGTTACTTACGAAGTCTTATACTTTCCACTTTTCATCAAAACAAAGGTGAAAAGGTGTCAAAATCATCCTTAAAGTGTGAATTGTAGGGTTACCACGTACAGTTGGTGCAAATCTTTGTGCTTTGAAGAGCTTTTTCTTTAAAATTCTTGTTTCTCGAAACAACTTCTGCCTATCTGTTGTGAGGGAGTGTGATCTCCATTTTGACTCATCTAATGCTTTTGCATGGTCCTTGTAACGCTCTTTCTTTACACTCTGTATCTTGTTTTGTACTCATTTTACTTTGATTGTTCCAAGGGTCTCTTAATCTGTTAAAATATGAAAGCAATGCAGAGCCAGTATTCAAGCTCCCTAACTACTAGCTCTTAGGCTCAATACATTATACGCATGTGCAGGATATAGGAGGGATCAAAGGGCTAAGTTCCTATCCTTTTTTTAAGAGAGTCTCAGAACTAAGAATAATATCCTCTTGTTACTGCTGTGGCATTTTAGAGAATGATTCATTTGTCGTTCTCATGATCGTGCTGTTACCATCGATTGCCTGCTAAGGCTGATCGCGATAGCTTAAGTTCTTATCAACCCTCTTTGTGGGGCTTTCCTGCTTTAGTAATCAATCCATTGATGGACTGCAGTTTTGGTACTATGCGTTGCTTGGGCAAATATTGACTAGAAAACAAAAAAAAAACGCATGATATGGATAAATCAAATGACATTGGGAGCACAATGGTTTATTTTTTTGAAATACTGTGTAAGAAGATACGTTCTGATTAGTTATGTTAGTATGTGCTGCGGCATAGGTATACACCCACTAGTAAAGAAAGCTGTTAAAATAGGTGGATGATCTCCTCATATCATGCTTTGGGGAAAGAATCCTATTCCTGTGGTCATGTGTAGTATTAAATTGTTGAGGTGTTATACACACAAACAATCCTCTTCAAATATTTAATGGCTTGGAAGTGATCTGAGAGGACTTAAATGTTGCCGAGCCTGATGCAAGTAGTTGAAGACTCATGTATATTCCTTTTGAATGCAATCTCCTTTTTTTTAATTCAAGTATCAAACCAATGGAGAACAAAGGAACATAACTGAATACTTTTCGATGCCTCCTCTACTATGTTTTTGTACAAGAAGCAACTCTTTCCTCTGGTTTGATATTGGGTATTGTGTGCGGTAAATCAATATATATATTCGTGTATTATCTTCAAACAAAAAAGGGTCATCTTGATCTGTCTCATCTGTTGCTGTTTCTCTCACATGTAGATATCCAGGCACGGGTGAATACGACAAGTTTTCTGAAGAGGGGGTGTACAATTGTGCAGGATGTGGGACTCCTCTTTACCGGTCTACAACTAAATTTAACTCCGGCTGCGGCTGGCCTGCTTTCTACGAGGGCCTTCCCGGAGCTATAACCAGCACTGTGAGTCTCTCTTTTTATCAAATAAACGTGTGGTCACAGGTAACTAAGACGGTTTTGATTGAAGTTGATTTCTATTACGGCTTGCTATAGATGACATCTTCCACTTTGTGTTTGTCGAGCTTTCTAAACTGTGAAAATGACGAGAAATGCAAAATGAATCGGGCGTGTTCTGCTTCAAATCATTGATGGGCTTGCCTTGCTTTTTGATCTCAGTCGGATCCAGATGGGATGAGGACGGAAATCACTTGCACTGCATGTGGCGGCCATCTGGGTCACGTGTTCAAGGGCGAAGGGTTCCCGACACCGACCGATGAGCGGCATTGTGTCAATAGCATTTCACTCAAGTTCGTTCCTGCCAACTCTAATCCTTCCCAGTAAACTTCTGCAGCTAGACTGATCGGTCGATCACCGGATGCGACCTTCAACTGCTGCTGTTATCCAAGATTGTTTGCTTCCGATTTCCGCACTATGTACAATAAGCCCTTCCCATAAATCTTCCCAATATGGATTGAACTCGGATATTTGCTGCCGTCTCTCGAGTAAATAAAAGTCGAAATCTTTTTTCTTGTTATCCATCTCGCATATGTTTCTTGCCAAGCTGTTCTAATGTGGCATGTCGAAAAAGGCTGCTCAATGTTAAACCAGACATGACTTTGCTCTCTGGTGATCTTTGTTGGCTTTGATGCCACCTCACTGGTGGAAGGTAATAGGAATCGAAATGTGCCACAGTGAAATCTTAATCATGCATGAAGCGAAGGTAAAGAAAAACTCTCAATTTTATCTATATATATTTAAGGGGCAAGTTTCATTACATCATGCATGAATATAAGCATAAAAGTTGTAACATAGAAAACTCGAAAAGTAGGCATGATAATTAAATGCAAAATTATATCATCGAGAATACTAAACAATATATAAAATCCTACAGATAAAGAAGTAAAACAAAATTGAATCGTATCCAAAACTAGAAAGGAATAAATAAAATCAACAATATATTTAATATTAAAGTCCGATGATATCTTGATTACAGGTGCGTTTGGTTAGACTTTTGGGAAAGCCTCTAGGAGTTAAAGGAGAATCTAAAATACAAAAATGCGTTTGGTAAATTATACTTTGAAAGTATGTTGTGAAGTACTTTTGAGCAAATTAGTGTTTGGAGAAATTTATATTTAAAGGACTTTTGTGATTAAGAAAAAAATTGTTGGTTGGCGAAGGATAGGCGGCCATTGGCCAATCTCAAAATCTATCGCCAGCGATTTTTAGCCCGTATGTTTTTATTTCAATTTCCCGAGTGGTCTTGGGTCTTATAAGATTGAAATAGAGAAATACATGTTAAATGCACCTGTAATTGTGTTCAATTATTAGAAATCGAATTTTCAAAAAAATTGGTTGATAGACCGTATTTAAATAAAGATCATACTTCCTTTTTGTCATAAACCTTAAACCTTGGCACAGATGTAAGGCGCCACCCCCAGAAAGATCTGTTGAGAAATAAAGAGCAAAAAAAAAAAAAAAAAGACGATTTTTGTTTTTTAAACAGTTTGGAGAATGGAAAGTGAACTTCCTTTTGGTTCTCCAAAAAAATAACGTTCATTTTTTGAACTCATTTTTAAAGAATTCAGAAAAAAAAATTACAAAAGAATTCTTTTTTAGTTATACAGATCTTCTTCTCAACCGCAAGTCCTCCTTCATCTGCTGCTCCTTCCACGCCGACGAGTCCCACCATTGCAAGTTCCTCCGCCCCCTCCGCACCGAGCATCTCCCCCACCGCCCTCGCTCCCTGCCCCAATGCTGTCGCCCTCGACACGTCCCTCTGCCCCCGCGTCACCGACGCCTCCCTCGCCGTCATCGCTGCCGCCCGCGAGGACTTCCTCTGCTCCCTCGCCCTCCGCGTCACCGATTCTTCACCGCCCGCCTCCCTCGCCGTCGTCGTTATCCCAAATCTGGGTCGTGAATTGCGATGACCCAGATCTGGGCCGCCGCGGCTCGCCCGGGGTCGCGCAACCCAAATCAGCGAAAAAAAAGGTCGCGGCGACTCAGATCTGAGCCGCGGCGACCCAGATCTGAGCCGCGGCGACCCAGATCTGGGCCGCCGTCACTGGCCGGGGCGGCCCCTCGCCATGGTCGCGCGGCGACTCACGAGCGGTCGTGCAACGCCGCGACTCGCGGAGGTCGCCCGACTCTCCGACGACGATCGCCTAGGTTGTCGCGACCACGCCGGCGTCCCTCTAGCCGTCGCCGGCCCCTCGCAGTCAGGAAGAACTAAACCGGCCAGTGGCCACTCTAAGATGAACAGTGTGCAAAAAAGGGAAAAACAAAATGTTCGTGAGGACAATTTCGGGAAAAAAAAGGAGTGGGCCTTGGGCTTTCAACTTTCTCCTCCAATAGGGTTTGCAAAATTTTTGCTAAAAGGATCTTGGGTGTCCAAATCCCTTGCAAATGCTACTTCCAAAGGCGTCTCACACCAAAATTTTAGATGTATAATTCTTTATCATAACTTCCAAAATTTTAGATATAGAATTCTTTATCATAACTTCCCACTTCCCTTAAGAAAATGGATGTAAAGGGAAAATCATAAATACAAAAAAATCCTATGTTATGTCTTCTTTTAATTTGCACCCACACGGAGGTCGACGAACTTCAAGATCTGGAGTCTTGGCCATGAGTTCATTGCTCGTCGTTTCCAAATCTGCCGCTTGGCTGCCGGAACGAGAGAGGGGGTGGACTTGGAGGTTGGCCAAGATGTCTCCTGCTCGTTTCATGTCTGCTGCTCGTTTCTTCTTCCCTCGAGCCTTCAGTATATAATAGGACATAAGAAATTGTTAAACAGCGACTAGTTTTTTTTTTGCTAAAAATATTGACTAGTCAAACACCGACTAGTACTACAAATCAATATGGCAAAAGAGCTCCTCGGCGGCCGAACATCCGGCCTGCGACTACAAACATCTTTTGCTTGAGCTTTTGAATGAGATCCCATAAGTAACCTGAAAAGAGCATTATCAACAACGGCAAAAAGAGGAGAAAAAAGGTGAGTCCTCGGTACAACAGCGACGTGAGGAAAGCTACGGAAAGAAAGGAGAAGACCCTGAGAAAGAAAAAGATGCCGACACCACGAGCAGTACTAAAGACCGGCATACGAGCAATAAGTGGAAGGGACAAAAAGCAATAAAGAAGAAGCGTGAAAATGATGAGAAAAATAGTGAAGGGGTGGGTATCAAATGGAGAATCCCGGATCCCCTGATATTTCAAGACAACGAAGTTAACTAGAAGTGGAATGATGAATGTGATAATGGCGTCGATATTGTCTAGCTGATTCGGTAAGAAATTTGGCATGTTTGAATGTGGGGTAGATGAGGGAGAAACAAAGGAAGTTGGACAAAGCTGCAAGAACAGAGCGAATGTGCAAAAGATTGTGGTAGTGTATCGAATGATGGTCAGCTGCGAGGAGTGCCCAAAAGATCTGGGCGATTTATAGATGCTTAGACCCTTGATGTAAAATATACAATTTTCACATGGGGATGAGACCAAGCAATAAAGTATTTCCACAGGGGGACGTCGTCCCCTCACGTCCCCCTGTGGAAATTGCAATAAAATATTCCTCTCAACTTGGATTAGGGAGTACCAAGTAATAAGGCGTGCGGGGATTCCCTGGGTTACCAAAAAAAAAAAAAAAAAAATTCCTCGCGTCCCCCTGTGGAAATAGCAATAAAGTATTCCTGTCAGCTTGGACAGGGATTGTCACAACAATCCCTGATCCCTGTGGAAATTGTACATAATATTAGGTGGGCTGGGTGCTCCACGTCACCATGCGCCCTCCCAATCAGGATGCGCCACGTGGCTCCACCTGGAGCCGGGTCCCGCCTTTGTTTTTAGCCAAATTTTTGCTTACTCCTTTTCTCTCTTCATTAATGGCCGCGTCCTTCTCCCGCCCTTCGCATTTGAAGTGCCCTTTCTCTTCTGTCTTCTCCCGCACGAAGTCTCTCTCTCAAAAATCGCTCGATCGCATCCGGCAGGACGCCTCCACTGTCCTCGAGACACTCCCTCAGGCTGCACAAAGAGGCGCCATTTTGAAAAAAATTCAGTCGGAGCCGAGGAGCAACCGGTGGAAGTGGGAGGTGAGCGGCTTCGAGCCGCGGAAGTAGTCGTCGACCTCCGCCTCCTTCGACGCCGACGACCAGCACCGGCCGAGCGCCCCCCTCTTCTGGCGGTACTCAATCTCCTCCGCCGCCGCCGCCGCCGCCGCCTCCTCGCCGCCCTCGCAGCTCCCGCTGGCCTCCAAGGTCCAGCGGCTCGCGGACAATGTCCAGGTTTTTCCGAAACGCTCCGATCGTCTCGCGCTCTGTTTTGGCTCCCGATTGAGTTGGGGGATTTGCCTGTTTCGAATTTTTGCTTCTTGCTTCGGTCGATTCCTTCTCTGTCGCCGAGCTCTGAGAAGAGCGATTTCCGGATGCAGCTTGCAAGGCAGGATTACTTGGAGCTGAGACAAGAGGCGAGCAAACTGCAGGAGTATTCCAACGCGAAGCTCGATCGAGTCACGCGCTACCTCAGCGTTCTCGCCGACAAGACGCGGAAACTAGGTGAGGCGGTGCGGCGTCTGTTGTGCCTCGACGCACGTTTGCTTTCTCATTTCGGTTTTTGAGAGGTTCTGTGATTTGTGTCAGATCAAGTCGCCCTTGAAGGTGAGGCTAGGATAGCACCGCTCGTCAGTGAGAAGAGGAAGTTGTTCAATGAGTTTGACAGCCAAAGGTCAGTCTTTGGTTTCTTAATTGAATTCTCCCACTTTCCACATGAAGCACGCTGACGGGTGTTTGCTTGGAGGTTTTCAAGATGTTTTTTTTTTTCAGTCCCAGATTGTGTGTCTCTTCTCTTATCTTGCATGTAATTTTGGTTTATGGTAGATTGTAAGTTTTTTTTTTCCTCAGTAATGGATGAACCTTTTGGGCTGATTGCTTGTCATTCTAATTGTAGTTGTCATAGTTGGAGGCTCTTTAGTGGGGGTTTTGGGTTAATGTCTATGATGTGAGGAATTCTTCATTCCATCTCCTGTCCAAAATGCGAGCAATTAAGAATTGGGTCGTCGAATGAGTCGAGAAATTTAGGATTCTCTTTTTTTTAATCTTCTTCTTTTCTCGGTTTTTGGGTGAGGAAAACGTTCTCATTTTATTCCCTTCGATAGCTTGATCCACAAGTGGCGGCTGGATATGTCATGCATATCGTACCCTGTTGTGCCATCGGGTCAAGCTACTTGTTGCTTGAGTTCCCTCTTGGCAAACACTTGTGAGCCTCGAGTATTAGCTGGATTGTACTGAGTTCATTGATCTGAGATATGCAGTGACAAGTGATTATATCCGTGTATTATCTTTTAGAGATGGCAACGTGCTACTTCTGTCACTCATGTTGTTTGGAAAACTGCCACTATTTAATATAAATTGTTTTCCTTGTTAATTGTTTGTTAATTCATTAATATGGTTGAAGTGCATTCCAAAGGTGCTGGGTATGGCATTAGCTCTTAAATCAACTTGCTTTGTTCAACTTAAGAGACCCAAATCTTGCTGTGCTTTTCGGTCTTTGCGGCAACTAGCAGTTGTTTCTACCAAAAGAAGTATGACAATGGCTGCTCTTAGCATTGTATCGACAGTTGGCATCTCTGAGACATTTGCTAAATTGAAGAAAGAAGGCAAGGTAAGAGAGTTTCTTATTTTTTTTTTTTTTTTTTTTTTTTTTTTTTTTTTTTTAATGAATTCAACGATTATCTGTTGTAACTGTTTGCTTCAATATTTTTGCTGTTTGTTGGTTTTTTGGGTGGGAAGGTCATCTTGATGTGACATGACATGGTTGCTTCCTTGTTTGATCTCAGTTGAACTATTGAGCATTTTTATGCGAAGTGTTGGGAATTTGTAAGGTTCAGCAACTGAATTTAAGAGATTGTTGTACTATTGTTAAGATTAACCCTTGCTGCAACTAGTTCAAACTATGAGGATTGATCCTTCTATTTTGTGTGTTACTTTCTGCTCTTATCCTGTAATACATATGTACATCATTTGCCTGGAAATTTTATATATTTGCAATTTGGAATGAGTAGCATCACACCCCATTTCATAATCACAAGAACATTAAATTTGTAAACTTCATCCTTTTTAGTTTGCAAGGCACATCATTTGAACTAAACAAGTCCCAGGGGCATTCATTGACACTTTCCAAAAAGATGGCAATTTAGTCTGAATGTAGTTGTGATGTAGCAGCCATTATTTTAATATAGGAGGGATGCTCTTTAATGACAACTGTGTTCTTTCATTTTTGCAAAGGTGGCATTTATTCCTTTCATCACAGCTGTTGACCCTGACCTTTCAACGACCGCACAAGCTTTGAAGTTGCTTGACTCATGTGGTTCAGATATAATTGAGCTGGGTGTCCCGTATTCTGATCCTCTAGCAGATGGTCCAGTAATTCAGGTCTGGTATTTCAATATCTTATAGATTGTTTAATCTAAGTTTTGGTCCTTCATTTTATACATCTTCGTTTTTAGGCTGCAGCCACTCGATCCTTGGCAAAGGGTACTAATTTTGATGCCGTTATTTCCATGTTGAAGGAGGTAAGACTGTTTGTGCTCTGTGTCATACTTGAAGAGACTGATTAATCGTTGCCAAAGCTGTGCTTAATCTCCTTTTAATGGACAGTTCAAGGTCCAAATGACTGATTCGTCACATTATATTTACTAACCTAGCCTTATCTTCTAGCAAAGAAATTAAATTTGTGATGCTGCTTTTGAAATTTTCCAGACGATATGTTACTCTTAATAGTGCCTTCTATCCTGATGATAGCAAGTTAAATTTTCTTGACATAATGCTACCTTGTAGGATGAAATTTGTCTGAAACATTACATCATATTGTTCTTTTCAGATTCAGTGTTCCCATTTTGTACTAGTGATCCTCGTAGTGTAGAAACGGTGATGTATATGTGAAACCATCCTTGGCGGTCGCTGAATGTTTACAGTACTGTTGATTTATATTTTGTTTCCTTCATGCATTTTTGAGATATCATTGTGATGCTGCAGTTTTCAATGAATAGGTTGTTCCACAATTGGCATCCCCTGTTGCTTTATTCACATACTATAACCCAATTCTGAAGCGTGGAGTTGAGAAGTTCATGTCCATCGTAAACGATGCAGGGGTTCATGGTAATTTGCAAGTTTCCCTTGTCTTTTGACTTGAAACACTTACATCTGCATACAACACTTTGGTTAAATTTAGAAAGATGAGGGAAAATAATTTTTTTATTTTTTCCCGCAGCCTTGGCCAAGATGAGAAATCAGTTGAATGTATTCAATTTTGGATGTAGATGTCATGATGTAAGCAAGCATTGTCAACATGTCCATCATTACTGGCACAAACTCCATTGCATAGTTCAGTTCTTAAATTTATCCATGTTTAGTTTTTCATTGAACATTTTCTGAAAGAGCTATCAAGGGAATAATCACCAACGGATCAGAGGAATACTACAGTCGTAACATTACGAGCAAAAACCAAAAGGTTATTTTGGAAATCTATCATGAAGCTTTTTATCAAAAGTTACCCTTTGTGACCCTTGGAAAAGAGTGAGAAACCATTTAAACCAATTTTTGGCTTAGGCTAGTATGCAGATCAAATTGCCAGGCCAACTGGAATCAGTTTTTAATAATTATCATGGGTGTGAGGTGTTTTCTTTTTTTCTTTATAGGTGAGATGAGTATAACTAATTGATTGAAGATCTCAATTGAAGTTTTATGCTTTATAAGGAGCCACTAAAAAATTTTCATGTTCTCTAAGTGATGCACCAATGTCTAAATTAGCTAGTGATAATAATTTCGTAGTATTAATGGAGGATGCTTTTTAAATTGAAAAAGTAAAACTGAAAGTACATTCTTGTTCATTGATGGTGTCTAGATCTGTTTTAGCTTGTGATCTTGTCTGCGCCCTTTTTTTTTTCAGGGCTTGTAGTTCCTGATGTTCCTTTGGAAGAGACTGAAATCTTAAGAAAGGAAGCTCTTAAGTACAAAATCGAACTGGTTTGTCAGACTCTTCAGAAAACTTAATGCTTTTCACCATTTACTTGTTTAAATTCCTGAGGATGATGCTTTGCATTATGGATATAAATTCTAATCTTGGAATTAAAATGACAGATCTACCTTGAGTTTATGTCATCACAGAATTGTAATTTACACATGTTTTTGCTAATTGTTTCCCCATAACTAGACGAAAAGTCAAATGGTTCTTCAGATTGTGATTTTCTTGTAGTTAGTTGTGCACCTTGTTCTTTGTCTATGTCCATGTTGCTATCGCAGGATAGGTCTGTCTTTCGTTTTGTTGCAAACTGTTATGCACGTCAATGAAAAGTTTACTACATGGGGCCTGCATTGAGTTCTGCTTTAGTTATGTGATCTTGGCCTGCTTTGTTGAAGTCTGTTGAATCTATCTCACCTTACTCTAGCCTCTGGAACTATATGATTCAGGTTTTGCTTACAACACCTGCTACTTTAACCAGCTGAATGAAAGCGATAGTTGAAGCCTCGGAAGGATTTGTATATCTTGTAAGATCCTTTATGCTGTTCATCCTTATCCAATGCTGGTCATTTGTATTGATGATGAGAATTTCTTATCCAAATTGATGCAGACTATTAGACGTAGATTATTAATGTAATTGATAGTGTGTATGTTCTAGCCGCCAATTAGATCAAGCGTAGCACATATGTCTGCATCAATGAAGTCAATGAAAGGACAGATACATCCTTGCACCTATGTGTGCCTGTAGGTATACATGCATAAGCAAGTCTCCAGATTAGGACAGTATCTGATTTGAAGAGTTAAGGCAACATTGATGTTGCTTTTGTGGTTTCATTGTTCTTGCTGATCTCTAATGGAAATTTTTTTTGGTTTTGTGCAATAGATTCCGCATTCACTTGCTTCACAAATGAAAGTTTCACGTATAGTAGTCTTACAGCCACGAAATATGCATGAAATATATGCAATTGTTATTGTGGGTGGTCCAGTGTCAGCATTTCGTGTGATTGTATTGTTACATTTTTCTTTTTGAGTTTCTGCATTTTTTTAGTTCATTCACAAAGAGATGACATGGCCATTTATTTAATTTATTATAGGTGGGCTCTATTGGAGCAACTGGGGCTCGAGGATCTGTGAGTGCTCGTGTGGAAAATCTCTTGCGGGACATTAAGGAGGTCAGTTCATTCAGAACATTTCACTTGTTTGATAATGTGCGATTTCATGTCATCAACTACCTAGGAATACTCTTTAAGATACTTTGTCATGATTAATTTAGTTTTCAAAGGATATCCTGAATTTGTGGATTATCCTCATATATTTGCAACAGAAAAAAATTAGTACAGCCTCAAATCCTATGGGTGTGAGCAGCCTACATTTATGGCCATTTAAACATGATGGTAATAATGCATTCTTCAGAGAGCATGAATATTGTCCTTAGAGCTTCGGTTTCATTCCTTTAATTGTTCTATGCGGCTTCAAACAAATCTGACTGGAGGCATATTTGAAATAGACACATCAGTGGGTGTCATATTGAAACTTCTAGAGCTCCAAGACTGCAGGATAATTAAATAATTAACTGACCAATAAGTTTGCCTGAAGTCTCCTATATGGTTTTCTGTAGCCTGTCTTGTTAGAATCATAATGAGTTCCTGGTTGGTTGATAAGTCTAGACACCAATAATCCACATGCAGATTAACAATCAACATTCAGGAAGTTCACGTCACTTCCAGCTCCATCATGGGGTTTTTACCTACCATCCAATTAGAGAGACACTTGAAGATGGTCCTGTGTATGTTCATCAACTTGTAGAACACTCTGTACCAATTTGAGTTGCTGTATTCTCCAAAGTTGGGCATGTTGGTGAATATGCTTCGACATTGTTAAACATTGAAGTGGGACAATCGGGGGAAACTCCTTTTTCAATCATTGAGGCACGCATGCTCTTGCAGGCAACTACTAAACCCGTTGCTGTTGGCTTTGGCATATCGAAACCCGAGCATGTGAAGCAGGTTAGTTTTTATTGGCCCACTTCGAAGTGAAAAGACTGTTATATCTCGTGTTTGGTACTTGGTTTTTACTAATTTTCTCACAGATTGCGGGCTGGGGAGCTGATGGCGTGATTGTTGGGAGTGCAATGGTGAAAGTGCTCGGCGAAGCCAAATCTCCAGAAGAAGGGCTGAAGGAGCTAGAAAATTTAACTAGATCCTTGAAATCTGCACTGATTTGAGAGAGGGTTTGTTTGATCTGACCGGCTTGTTAGCTCTTCATCTCGGGCCTTTTGGACACAACGGCAATTGTTTAGATCAATCCGTCCGGGGGTCCTTCATAATTTTATGTCATATGTTCGGTCGGAATTTATAGTGTCCTGTGCCGAGAACTCTTCCGAATAAATCAGACTTTCGGTGCCAGAAACAGGTTTTCATTGAACTGCATTTTTCAGGCTCTACTGTGAAGAGCAACCTTTGACTTCTTAAAACGCTTTGTGAGATTGATCCACTGTAAATTGCTGCATGAGAGCTAAGCCGATTCAAGTTATCTTTTTGCAAATGATTTGATCTTGGAAATCGCTGTAGTCATCGGCTTCTTTTCCGGTTTATGCCAAAGTTGATTTTACCGGAGATGCATCAGCATGCAATATAAAATCTCCTGTGCAGCTATGACAAATAACATAGGGACTGCTCAGCAATGCATTTCGGTGGTATATTTCGATGTCATATTTGATATTAACTCGGATCAAATTCTCGCCGATTTCAGACGCGTGCCCTCACATGCAATATATTTTAGGGACCATTCTACTCTTTTTTTATACTCGTGTGGCTGGGCTAAATTGCAAAAAGTTGAAAACTTGAGGGGAATTTTTCAACAGCATAAAAAACTTGGGGAGCAATGTGCAATTTGCCTAAATATTACGGTAACAGCCTTCCCACCATATCTGCAAATTTCAGTTGAACTCCCTCTCTCTCGCCATCACATCACAAGAAAATAAAGAAATGGGCTTTGAAGCTGTCAAGCTCTCGTCATCACTCTCATCCTCCACCAGGTCCATCCTCTCCAGCGCCACCACCACACCCTTCCTCGCTCCACGCTCTTTACGCTCCTCTCCCCTGAAGACCCACCTCGCGTTCCGTCCGATAATGCCGCCGCCTCCGCCGTCTCGTGCCGCCGCCGCCGCCGCTCCGTCCGGTGGTTTCGGCTCGCCGGGCCATTCGAGGAGGAGCTTCCGCAGCGGGGTGGTGGCTATGGCCGCGCCCGGGTCGGTCCGGAAGTCGGAGGAGGAGTGGCAGGCGGTCCTGTCGCCCGAGCAGTTCCGTATCCTGAGGCAGAAGGGGACCGAATTAGTAATTCCTTTGAATTCTCTTGATTTTTTTTTTTTTTGGGGTCTCTGTTTTACTGCTAGCTTATCTTGATTGTGGGTTTGTCGATCTTGGTTTTTGTTTCGTTCCTGCTCTTGTTGATGCTTCACTTTCCGTACTGGGTTGGGGTTTGTTGAATTGGGTTGGTTTCGTTTGAACGTGATTACCATGCTGTCTTCTTGAAGCGTGGGAACACTGAGCAGGGAGCTTTAAACCACATTCTGTTCAATTCTGCTGTCTCGGGCCGCCTAATTATGTGATGGGCTAAAAAATTTCACCCACTTATGCTGCAATGTAATAGGTTGAATCGGAAATGGGTTTTGAGTTTTAAAAAGGCACAGCAGAACACATTTTGAGTGCATCAAGCGGTGTGTGTTGGAGGTGGATTCTTAGTGAATTAAGTCTTAATAGGAGAATCCATTGAGGAGATGCAGGTTAGGATGTTCTCTGGGTTTTTCGAGGTGCTGGCAAGGGTTATTCTTTTCTGGTTTTTTGTGGGAATGAGCTGTTTTAGCTATTACTGAAGTTCTCTGGAACTGTCCTGTGTTTGGAAAGACTTAGTTTTTATCCGGAAATGTCGGCCCTTTTAGGTTCCTTTCGGGTGCTAAGGATTTGTTACTGCATGAGTACTGACATCTTGGTTACTTACGAAGTCTTATACTTTCCACTTTTCATCAAAACAAAGGTGAAAAGGTGTCAAAATCATCCTTAAAGTGTGAATCATAGGGTTACCACGTACAGTTGGTGCAAATCTTTGTGCTTTGAAGAGCTTTTTCTTTAAAATTCTTGTTTCTCAAAACAACTTCTGCCTATCTGTTGTGAGGGAGTGTGATCTCCATTTTGACTCATCTAATGCTTTTGCATGGTCCTTGTAACGCTCTTTCTTTACACTCTGTATCTTGTTTGTACTCATTTTACTTTGATTGTTCAAAGGGTCTCTTAATCTGTTAAAATATGAAAGCGATGCAGAGCCAGTAGTCAAGCTCCCTAACTACTAGCTCATAGGCTCAATACATTATACGCATGTGCAGGATATAGGAGGGATCAAAGGGCTAAGTTCCTATCCTTTTTTTAAGAGAATCTCAGAACTAAGAATAATATCCTCTTGTTACTGCTGCGGCATTTTAGAAAATGATTCATTTGTCGTTCTCATGATCGTGCTATTACCATCGATTACCTGCTAAGGCTGATCACGATATCTTAAGCTCTTATCAACCCTCTTTGTGGGGCTTCCCTGCTTTAGTAATCAATCAATCGATGGACCTCATGCACGTGATGCACTACAGTTTTGGTACATTGTGTTGCTTGGGCAAATATCTGACTAGAAAACAAGAAAGAAAATGCATGATATAGATAAATCAAATGACATTGGGAGCACAATGGTTGATTTTTTTGAAAGGCTGTGTTAGTATGTTCTGCGACATAGGTATACAGCCACTAGTAAAGAAAACTATTAAATTAGGTGGATGACCGCCTCATATCATGCTTTAGGGAAAGAATCCTATTCCTGTGGTTATGCATGGTATTTACTTGTTGAGGTGTTATACACACAAACAATCCTCTTCAACTATCTTTAATGGCTCGGAAGTGATCTGAGAGGATTTCAATGTTGCCAAGCTTGATGCAATTAGTTGAAGGCTCATGCATATTCTTTTTGAATGCAATCTCATCCTTTTTTCTAATTCAAGTATCAAACCAATGGAGAACAAAGGAGCATAACTGAATGCTTTTCGATGCCTCCTCTACTATGTTTATGTACAAGAAGCAGCTCTTTCCTCTGGTTTGATGTTGGGTATCATTTGTGATAAATCCTCGGACATATATATTCGTGTATTATCTTTGAACAAAAAAGTGTCATCTTGATCTGTCTCATCTGTTGCTGTTTCTCTAACATGTAGATATCCAGGCACGGGTGAATACGACAAGTGTTTTGAAGAGGGGGTGTACAATTGTGCAGGATGCGGGACTCCTCTTTACTGGTCTACAACTAAATTTAACTCCGGCTGCGGCTGGCCTGCTTTCTACGAGGGCCTCCCGGGAGCTATAACCTGCACTGTGAGTCTCTCTTTTTATCAATTAAATGTATGGTCAACTAAATAAAGAGGGTTCTGATTGAAGTCGTTTTCTATTACGGCTTGCTCTATATGACATCTTCCACTTTGTGTTTGTCGAGCTTTCTAAACTGTGAAAATGACGAGAAATGCAAAATGAATCGGGTGTGTTCTGCTTCAAATTGTTGATGAGCTTGCCTTGCTTTGTAATCTCAGCCGGATCCAGATGGGATGAGGACAGAAATCACTTGCACTGCATGTGGTGGCCATCTGGGTCACGTGTTCAAGGGCGAAGGGTTCCCGACACCGACCGATGAGCGGCATTGCGTCAATAGTATTTCATTCAAGTTTGTTCCTGCGAACTCTTATCCTTCCCAGTGAACCTCTGCAGCAAGACGGGTTGGTCAATCACTGGACATGGCCTTCGACTGCTGCTATTATCTATGTACAATAATCCCTTCCCATAGTTCTTCTCGATCTGGATTGAACTCGGATATTTGCTGCCGTCTCTCGAGTAAATAAAAGTCGAAAAAGTCGAAATATTTTTTCTTGCTATCCATCTCGCAGATTTTTCTTGCCAAGCTGTTCTAATGTGGCATGTTGAAGAAGGCTGCTCAATGTTAAACCAGACATGACTTTGCTCTCGGGTGATCTTTGTTGGCTTTGATGCCACCTCATTGGTGGAGGTAATGGGAATTGAAATGTGCCTTGGACTGAAATCTTAATCATGCACGAAGCGCAAGGTAAAGAAAAACTCTCAATTTTATCTATATATATTCAACAAGCAAACTCCATTACATCATGCATGAATATAAGCAAAAAAGTCGTAACCTAGAAAACTCAAAAAGTAGGCATGATAATTAAATGCAAAATAATATCATCTATAATACTAAATAATATATAAAATCCTACGGATAAAGAAGTAAAACAAAATTGAATTGTATCCAAAACTAAAAAGGCATAAAAAAAAAAAGCAACAATATATTCAATCTCAAATTCCAATGATGTCTTGATTACAACCCACACCAAAATTCTTTATCATAACTTCCCTTAACAAAATGGATGCAAAGGGAAAATCATAAATACAAAGAAACCCCTATGTTATCTTTACCAAAAAAAAAAGAAAAAAGAAACCCCTATGTTATGTCTTCTTTTAATCTGCACCCACGCGGAGGTCAACGAACTTCGAGATCTTGAGTCTTGCCGTGAGCTCGCTGCTCGGCGTTTCCAAATCTGCTGCTCAGCCGCTGGAACGAGAGAGTAGGTGGACGCAGAGGTCGGCCAAGACGTCTCCCGCTTGTTTCTTGCTCAAGTCCAATGTTCAATATGTAATAGGACATAAGAAATTGTTAAACAGCCACTAATTTTTTTTTTCTTTTTTTGGCTAAAAATATTGACTAGTCAAACACCAACTATACGAATCAATATGGCAAAAGAGCTCCTCGGCGGCTGAACATCCGGCCTGCGACTACAAACATCTTCTGCTTGAGCTTTTGAATGAGACCCCATAAGTAAGCTGGAAAGAGCATTATCAACAACGGCAAATACAGGAGAAAAAAGGTGAGACCTTGGAACAACAGCAACGTGAGGAAAGCTACGGAGAGAAAGGAGAAGACCCTGAGAAAGAAAAAGATGCGGGCACCACGAGCGGTACTAAAGACCGGCAGACGAGCAATAAGTGGAAGGGACAAAAAGCAATAAAGAAGAAGCGTGAAAATGATGAGAAAAATAGTGAAGGGGTGGGTATCAAATGGAGAATTCTGTGTCCCTTGATATTTCAGGACAACGAAGTTAACTAGAACTGGAATAATAAACGTGACAATGGCGTCGATATTGTCTGGTTGATTCGGCCAGAAATTTGGCATTTTTGAAAGTGGGGATAAATGAGGGAGAAATGAAGGAAGAGAGACAAAGCTGCAAGATCAGGGCGAATGTGCAAAAGATGAGTAGTGTATGGAATGATGATCAGTTGTGAGGAGTGGCTGAGGGACGGAGGGGGTTTTTATATATGCTTAGACCCCTGATGTACCAACGACGCCCATCATGGGATAAGAAAGTCTTCGGTCAGAAACGTAGATATCATCTACAGAACTCAGTGTCGTGTGTCTGAACTCGGTCCCTCTGAACTAGTGTGTCTGAACTCGGTCCCTCTGAGATAGTGTGTCTGAACTCGGTCCCTCTGAACTAGGTCCCTCTGAACTAGTGTGTCTGAACTCGGTCCCTCTGAGATAGTGTGTCTGAACTCGGTCCCTCTGAACTCAGAGGGATCGAGTTCAGACACACTAGAGGACACTGAGTTCTGTAGATGATATTTACGTTTCTGACCGAAGACTTTCTCGTCCCCTCGTAAATGAGAAAATGTTCACAGGTGGTTAATCACCACGTCAGCCTCTAGCACAAGCATAGCTGGCCCACTAACGAGTCACACGTATCTTCTCTCCTCTGCACTATTGCCTGCTGCATTTTCTATCCTTTTTTCAACGAATCGCGCGCTACTTTCTTCCCGCTTCTGCCTCTCTCTCTCTCTCTCCCTCAAGCGCTCCTCTCCTCTCTGTCTCGAGGCCTCTCACTCACCCTAAGCGCTTCCCTCCTCGCCTTTGTCCTTGTCGCCGTCATCGACTTTCCAGCCGTGGCTCCAGAAATCGCCGGCCACTGACTAGCCTCTTGAGCTTTTTTGTCTTCTACTCCTTATTCGGACCCAATTTCGGGCTCAAGTACGTAGCCAAGGATGTTGAAGCAAAAGAGGTTTGCGAGGCTAGATATAAGGTGCTAAGTTCTGGGATTTCGGCGACGCCGTGACAGCCGCAAGGGATATTGTGGCGGAGGAGAGAGAGGCGTATGGGTACCGAGAGACCTCTCTTTCTCCTTTGCATTTTTTTTTCTTTTCTATCGCCTCTGTTTCAGGAGGCATGGAGGCTTGCTAATAGTGGCTACGTTGTCTTCTAGGTCGAGCCGGAGTCGGAGAGCTTATCAGGAGGCTAAGGGGGAGAGTTCTTCGTCGGCCCTTTTGCCTCCTTAAGCAAGTCGCGTCCTTCCGTTTCCACCGGAGTATTTGTCATCGTGACCTTTGGTATTAAAGTTTTAACCTTATTATTGTTGCTTTGAGGAAGAGCGCATGAGTGATAATTGTCCACGGTCTGCACTTGCTCCAATCAAGAGGCAGGAGGGACTTCTTAAAGCAAAAAAAGCATTACTGTTTTGGGATTAAGTATGTCCATTTATAGGCCATTGTAATGCTTTTCTTGCTTTCAGATTTTACAGAGGGCTTCCACTGAGTGCGCTGAGGGAGAGAATGATTTGCTCGGTTCAGTGAAGGTGGGCTATTTTGCTTAATTGCTTGAGTTTTGAACACCTTTAGGTGGATGTTTCGCTGGTTGCAACTTTATGGATTGATTCTTTTATGTACCTCTTTCGTGCAAAAGTAATGACTGGTAAATTTACATTCTGCCGGGTCGGTCCAGAAGTCGGAGGAGGAGTGGCAAGCGGTCCTGTCGCCCGAGCAGTTCCGTATCCAGAGGCAGAAGGGGACTGAGTTAGTAATTCCTTTGAATTCTCTTGATTTTTTTTTTTTTTTTTTTGGGTCTCTGTTTTACTGCTAGCTTATCTTGATTGTGGGTTTGTCATTCTTGATTGTGGTTCTTGCTCTTCTTGATGCTTCGCTTTCCGTACTGGGTTGGGGTGTATTACCATGCTGTCTCCTTGAAGCTCGGAAACACCGAGGTTTAAGACACATTCTGTTCAATGAGGCTTACTCGGGCTGTCTATTTACGTGACGTGCGAAAAATTTAAACAAGTTTATGCTGCAATGTGGTAGGTTGAATCGGAATTGGGTTTTGAGTTTTGATTCAGCACGGTATGACACATTTCTAGTGCGTCAAGTGGTGTGTGTTGGAGGTGGATTCTTTGTGAATTACGTTTTAATAGGAGAAATCACTGAGGAAATGCAGGTTAGGATGTTCTCTGTGTTTTTCGAGGTGCTGGGGAGGGTTATATTTTTCTGGGTTTTTGTTGGAATGAGTGGTTTTAGCTATTATTGAAGTTCTCTGGAACTGTCCTGTTTTTGGAAAGACTTAGTTTTTATTCGGAAATGTCGGCCCTTTTAGGCTCCTTTTGGGTTTTAAGGATTTGTTACTCCATGAGTACCGACATCTTAGTTACTTATGAAGTCTTTTACTTTTCACTTTTCATCAAAACAAAGGTGAAAAGGTGTCGAAGTCATCCTAAAGTGTGAATCGTAGGTTTATCATGTACAGTTGGTGCGAACCTTTGTGCTTTGAAGAGCTTTTTCTTTAAAATTCTTGTTTCTCGAAACAACTTCTGTCTATCTGTTGTGAGGGAGTGTGATCTCCATTTTGACTAATCTAATGCTTTTGCATTGTCCTTGTAATGCTCTTTCTTAACACTCTGGATCTTGTTTGTATTCATTTTACTTTGATTGTTCGAAGGGTCTCTTAATCTGTTTATGAAATCGATGCTGAGCCAATAGTCAAGCTTCTTAACTACTAGCTCTTAGGCTCAATACATTATACACATGTGTAGGACATAGGAGTGATCAAACGCTAAGTTCCTGTGCTGTTTTTAAGAGAATCGCAGAACTAAGAATAATATCCTCTTGTTACTGCTGCGGCATTTTAGAGAATGATATTTCTCGTTCTCATGATCGTGCTGTTACCATTGATTGCCTGCTAAGGCTGATCGCGATAGCTTAAGTTCTTATCAACCCTCTTTGTGGGGCTTTCCTGCTTTAGTAATCAATAAATTGGACCTCATGCACCTGATGGACTGCAGTTTCGGTACTATGCGTTGCTTAGGCAAATATTGACTAGAAAACAAGAAAAAAAACGCATGATATGGATAAATCAAATGACATTGGGAGCACTATGTTAATACTTTTGAAATGCTGTGTAAGAAGATACATTCTGATTAGTTATGTTAGTATGTGCTGTGACATATGTATACACCCACTAGTAAAGAAAGCTGTTAAAATAGGTGGATGATCTCCTCATATCATGCTTTGGGGAAAGAATCCTATTCCTGTGGTTATGTGTAGTATTAAATTGTTGAGGTGTGATACACACAAACAATCCTCTTCAACTATTTAACGGCTTGGAAGTTATCTGAGAGGACTTAAATGTTGCCGAGCCTGATGCAAGTAGTTGAAGACTCATGTATGTTCTTTTTGAATGCAATCTCATCCTGATTTGTCTTATCTTCAAACAAAAAAGTGTCATCTTGGTCTGTCTCATCCGTTGCTGTTCCTCTCACATGTAGATATCCAGGCACAGGTGAATACGACAAGTTTTTTGAAGAGGGGGTGTACAACTGTGCAGGATGCGGGACTCCTCTTCACTGGTGTACAACTAAATTTAACTCCGGCTGCGGCTGGCCTGCTTTCTACGAGGGCCTCCCGGGAGCTATAACCTGCACTGTGAGTCTCTCTTTGTATCAATTAAACGTGTGGTCACAAGTAACTAAAGACGGTTCTGATTGAAGTCGATTTCTATTACGGCTTGCTATAGATGACATCTTCCACTTTGTGCTTGTCGAGCTTTCTAAGCTGTGAAATGCAAAATGAGTCGGGCATGTTCTGCTTCAAATCGTTGATGAGCTTGCCTTGCTTTGTGATCTCAGCCGGATCCAGATGGGATGAGGACAGAAATCACTTGCACTGCATGTGGCGGCCATCTGGGTCACGTGTTCAAGGGCGAAGGGTTCCGGACACCAACCGATGAGCGGCATTGCTTTAATAGTATTTCACTCAAGTTTGTTCCTGCGAACTCTTATCCTTCCCAGTGAACCTCTGCAGCAAGACGGGCCAGTCGATCACCGGATGCGGCCTTCAACTGCTGCTGTTATCTGAGATTGTTTGCTTCTGATTTCGGCACTATGTACACTGGGATTGAACTCAGATATTTGCTGCCATCTCTCGAGTAAATAAAAGTCGAAATCTTTTTTTTTGTTATCCATCTCGCAGATGTTTCTTGCCAAGCTGTTCAAATGTGGCATGTTGAAAAAGGCTGCTCAATGTTAAACCAGACATGACTTTGCTCTACGGCGATCTTTGTTGGCTTTGATACCACCTGACTAGTGGAAGGTAATAAGAATTGAAATGTGCCACAGTGAAATCTTAATCATGCACGAAGCGAAGGTAAAGAAAGACTCTCAGTTTTATCTATATATATATATATAGGGGTAAGTTCCATTACATCATGTATGAATATAAGTAAAAAAAGTCGTAACCTAGAAAACTTGAAAAGTAGGCATGATAATTAAATGCAAAATAATATCATCTAACAATATATAAAATCCTATGGATAAAGAACTAAAACAAAATTGAATCGTATCCAAAAATCAACAATATATTCAATATCAAATTCAGATGATGTCTTGATTATGGGTGTGTTCGGTTGGACTTTTGGAAAAAGCTTTTAGGAAAATGCAAAGAAGTTAAAAGGAGTTTTCTAAAATGTAAAGTGCGTTTGGTAAATTATACTTTGTAAGTCCATTGAAAAATACCTTTGAGCAAAATAAAGTTTGGAGAAATTTCTATTTCTAAAGGACTTTTGTGATTTAAAAAAAAAATTGTTGGCTAGCAAAGGATAGGCGGCCATTGGCAGCTCTCAAAATCTATTGTCGGCAATTTTTAGCTCGTATGTTATTATTTCAATTTCCCGAGTGGTCTGAGAACTTAAAATATTGGAATAGAGAAATGCATGTTAAATGCACATATAATGGTGTTCAATTATCAGAAATTGAATTTCCAAAAAATTAGTTGATAGATGATATTTAGATAAAAATCATATTTTCTTTTAACTTTAAATCTTGGCACGATCTAAGGTACCACCCCAGAAAGAGAAAGATCCGCTCAGAAACTGACCAAAAAAAAAAAAAAAATCCTTTTAGTTCTCCCAGAAAATATCATCCATTTTTTGATCCTATTTTTAAAGAATTCGGAAAAAAATTATAAAATTACAAAAAAATTCTTTACAGATTTTAAAAGAAAGAATAATTTTTTTAAACCTATCAAAAGAAAGAAAAAATAACTATCAGGTTGCAAGACCTCATGCAGTCGCCCGACATCTTCTCCTCTTCTCCATCTTCTCCTCTTCTCCATCTTCGCCACTATTATCTTCTCCTCCATCATCTTCTCAACCGCAAGTCCTCCTTCATCTGCTCCTCCTTCCACGCCGACGAGTCCCACCATTGCGAGTTCCTCCGCCCCCTCCGCACCGAGCGCCTCCCCACCGCCCTCGCTCCCTGCACCAATCCCGTCGCCCTCGACATGTCCTTCTGCCCCCGCGTCACCGACCGCCTCCCTCGCCGTCATCGCTGCCGCCCGCGTGGACGCCCTCTGTTCCCTCGCCCTCCGCGTCACCGATTCTTCACCGCCTGCCTCCCTCGCCGTCGTCGTTATCCCAAATCTGGGTCGTGGATTGCGATGACCCAGATCTGGGCCGCCGCTGCTCGCCGGGGGTCGCGCAACCCAAATCGGCGAAAAAAAAGGTCGCGGCAACTCAGATCTGAGCCGCGGCGACCCAGATCTGGGCCGCCGTCACTCGCCGGGGCGGCCCCTCGCCATGGTCGCGCGACAACTCACGAGCAGTCGTGCAACGCCGCGACTCGCGGAGGTCGCCCGACTCTCCGATGACGATCGCCTAGGTTGTCGCGACCACGCCGGCGTCCCTTTAGCCGTCGCCGGCCCCTCGCAGTCAGGTAGAACTAAACCTCCCACCCTCAACGGAGAAAGATGAACAGTGTGCAAAACAGGGAAAAACAAAAAGTTCGTGAGGACAATTTCGGGAAAAAAAGGACTGGGCCTTGGCTTTCAACTTTCTCCTCCAATAGGGTTTGAAAAGTTTTTGCCAAAAGGATTTTGGGTGTCCAAATCCCTTGCAAATGCTACTCCCGAACACATCTCACACCAAAATTTTAGATATATAATTCTTTATCATAACTTCTAAAATTTTAGATATAGAATTCTTTATCATAACTTCCCTTAAGCAAATGGATGCAAAGGGAAAATCATAAATACAAAGAAATCCTATGTTATGTCTTCTTTTAATCTACACCCACGCGGAGGTCGACAAACTTCGAGATCTGGAGTCTTGGCCTTGAGCTCACTGCTCGTCGTTTCCAAATCTGCCGCTTGGCTGTCGGAACGAGAGGGGGTGGACTCGGAGGTTGGCCAAGACGTCTCCTGCTCGTTTCATGTCTCCTGCTCATTACTTCTTCCCTCAAGCCTTCAGTATATAATAGGACATAAGAAATTGTTAAACAACAACTAGTTTTTTTTTTTTTTTTCTTTTTTTTGCTAAAAACATTGACTAGTCAAACACCGACTAGTACTACAAATCAATATGGCAAAAGAGCTCCTCGGCGCCCGAACATCCGGCCTGTGATTACAAACATCTTCTGCTTGAGCTTTTGAATGAGATCCCATAAGTACATCCGGCCTGCGATTACAAACATCTTCTGCTTGAGCTTTTGAATGAGATCCCATAAGTAAACTGGAAAGAGCATAATCAACAATGGCAAAAAGAGGAGAAAAAAGGAGAGTCCTCGGTACAACAGCAACGTGAGGAAAGCTACGGAGAGAAAGGAGAAGACCCTGAGAAAGAAAAAGATGTGGGCACCACGAGCGGTGCTAAAGACTGGTAGACGAGCAATAAGTGGAAGGGACAAAAAGGAATAAAGAAGAAGCGTGAAAATGATGAGAAAAATAGTGAAGGGGTGGGTATCAAATGGAGAATCCTGGGTCCCTTGATATTTCAGGACAACGAAATTAACTAGAAGTGGAACGATGAATGCGACAATGGCGTCTATATTGTCTGGCTGATTTGGCAAGAAATTTGGCATTTTTGAATGTGAGAGCAGATGAGGGAGAAACAAAGGAAGCGAGACAAAGCTGCAAGAACAGAGCGAATGTGCAAAAGATTGTGGTAGTGTATTGAAGGATTTGGTGGGGGGATTTATACAATTTCCACTGGGGGACGGAGACCAGCAATAGAGTCTTCCTTTGTTTCTCTGAGATAGCTATCTTGAATAGAATTCGAAATAGCTATCTCAGAGAAAGCTTGGTCTCCGTCCCCCTCCGGTGGAAATTGTACATTTTGGATAGAGACTTTCTTGTCCCATGATTAAAATATTCATCTCTGGAGACCCATGTCATCGTGACTCATTCTCTGGAGACCCATGTCATCGTGACGCACAAGCCTAGCTGGCCCACTAACAAGTAAACACGTGTCCGTTGACGTGGATTAAAAAAATAAACTGAAAGCCTGTTTTTTCTCTCTCCCATGCTCTACTGCCTGTTGCATTTTCTCTCCTTTTTTGAACGAAGCCCGCTCTTCTTTCTTCTCGCTTCTGCCTCTCTCTTCCTCAAGCACTCCTCTCCTTTCTGTCCCGCGCCCTCTCACTCACCCTAAGCGCTTCCCTCCTCGCCTTTGTCCTCATCGCCATCATCGACTTTCCAGCTGTTGCTCCAGAAATCGCCGGCCACCGACTGGCCTCTCGAGCTTCTTTGTCTTCTACTCCTTATTTGGACCCGATTTCGGGCTCGAGTACGTAGCCAAGGATATTGAAGCAAAAGAGGTTTGTGAGGCTATATATACTGGTAGCGGTGCTAAGTTTTGTGGTTTCGGCGACGCTGTGATGGCCGCGAGGGATATTGTGGCGGAGGAGAGAGAGGCGTATGGGTACCGTGAGACCTCTCTTTCTCCTTTGCCTTTTTTTTTTTCTTTTCTATCGCCTCTGTTTCAGGAGGGCATGGAGGCTTGGTGATAGTGGCTGCTTTGGCTTCTAGGTCGAGCTGGAGTCGGAGAGCTTATCAGGAGGCTAAGGAGGAGAGTTCTTCGTCGGCCGTTTTGACTCCTGAAGCAACTCGCGTCCTGCTGTTTCCACCGGAGTATTTGTCATCGTGACCTTTGGTATGAAAGTTTTAACCTTATTATTGTTGCCGTGAGGAAGAGCGCATGAGTGATAATTGTCCATGGTCTGCACTTGCTCCAATCAAGAGGCACGAGGGACAACTTAAAGCAAGAAAAGCATTCTGTTTTGGGACTAAGTATGTCCATTTATAGACCCTTCTTTTTGGCTTCGACTGAGTGCAAATATTCTAATGCTTTTCTTGCTTTCAAATTTTACAGAGGGCTTCCACGGAGCGCGAGGGAGAGAATGATTTGCTCAGTTCAGTAAAGGTGGGGTACTTTGCTTAATTGCTTGAGTTTTGAACACCTTTACGTGGATGTTTTGCTGGTTGCAACTTTATGAACTGATTTTTTTATGTATCTCTTTCATGAAAAAGTAATGACTGGTAAATTAACATTATGCCAGGTCAGTCTGGAAGTCGGAGGAGGAGTGGCAAGCGGTCCTGTCGCTCGAGCAGTTCCGTATCCTGAGGCAGAAGGGGACCAAGTTAGTAATTCCTTTGAATTCTCTTGATTTTTTTTTTTTTTGGGGGTTCTCTGTTTTACTGCTAGCTTATCTTGATTATGGGTTTGTCATTCTTGATTGTGGTTCTTGCTCTTCTTGATGCTTCGCTTTCCGGACTGGGTTGGGGTTTGTTGAATTCGGTTGGTTTCGTTTAGACGTGATTACCATGCTGTCTCCTTGAAGGTTGGGAACACCGAGGTTTAAGACACATTCTGTTCGATGAGGCTTACTCGGGCTGTCTATTTATGTGACGTGCGAAAAATTTAAACAAGTTTATGTTGCAATGTGATAGGTTGAATCAGAATTGGGTTTTGAGTTTTGATTCAGCACGGTACGACACATTTCTAGTGCGTCAAGCGGTGCATGTTGGAGGTGGATTCTTTGTGAATTACGTTTTAATAGGAGAAACCACTGAGGAAATGCAGGTTAGGATGTTCTGTGTGTTTTTCGAGGTGCTGGGGAGGGTTATATTTTTCTGGGTTTTTGTTGGAATGATCGGTTTTAGCTATTACTGAAGTTCTCTGGAACTGTCCTGTTTTTGAAAAGACTTAGTTTTTATTCGGAAATGTCGGCCCTTTTAGGCTCCTGTTGGGTGCTAAGGATTTGTTACTGCATGAGTACTGGCATCTTGGTTACTTATGAAGTCTTATACTTCTCACTTTTCATCAAAACAAAGGTGAAAAGGTGTCAAAATCATCCTAAAGTGTGACTCATATGGTTATCACGTACAGTTGGTGCGAATCTTTGTGCTTTGAAGAGTTTTTTCTTTAAAATTCTTATTTCTCGAAACAACTTCTGTCTATCTGTTTTGAGGGAGTGTGGTCTCCATTTCGACTTATCTAATGCTTTGGCATCATCCTTGTGATGCTCTTTCTTTACACTCAATCTTGTTTGTATTCATTTTACTTTGATTGTTCGAAGGGTCTCTTAATCCGTTAAAATATGAAAGCGATGCAGAGCCAGTATTCAAGCTCCTTAACTACTAGCTCTTAGGCTCAATACATTATACGCATGTGCAGGATATAGGAGGGATCAAAGGGCTATGTTCCTATCGTTTTTTTTTGAGAGAATCTCAGAACTAAGAACAATATCCTGTTGTTACTGCTGCAGCATTTTACGAAATGATTCATTTGTCGTTCTCATGATTGTGCTGTTACCATCGATTATCTGTTAAGGCTGATCACGATATCTTAAGCTCTTATCAACCCTCTTTGTGGGGTTTTCCTGCTTTAGTAATCAATCAATCGATGGACCTCATGCACATGATGGACTACAGTTTTGGTACGATGTGTTGATTGGGCAAATATTTGACTAGAAAACAAGAAAGAAAACGCATGATATGGATAAATCAAATGACATTGGGAGCACAATGGTTGATTTTTTTGAAATGCTGTGTAAGAAGATAGATTCTGATTAGTTATGTTAGTATGTGCTATGACATAGGTATACAGCCACTAGTAAAGAAAACTGTTAAAATAGGTGGATGATCGCCTCATATCATGCTTTAGGGAAAGAATCCTATTCCTGTGGTTATACATGGTATTTACTTGTTGAGGCGTTATACACACAAACGATCCTCTTCAACTATCCTTAATGGCTCGGAAGTGATCTGAGAGGACTAAAATGTTTTTGAATGCAATCTCCTCCGTTTTTCTAATTCAAGTGTCAAACCAATGGAGAACAAAGGAGCATAACTGGATACTTATCGATGCCTCCTCTACTATGTTTATGTACAAGAAGCAACTCTTTCCTCTGGTTTGATATTGGGTATCGTGTATTATCTTCAAACAAAAAAGTGTCATCTTGATCTGTCTCATCTGTTGCTGTTTCTCTAACAAGTAGATATCCAGGCACGGGTGAATACGACAAGTTTTTTGAAGAGGGGGTGTACAATTGTGCAGGATGCGGGACTCCTCTTTACCGGTCTACAACTAAATTTAACTCCGGTTGCCGCTGGCCTGCTTTCTACGAGGGCCTCCCCGAAGCTATAACCTGCACTGTGAGTCTCTCTCTCTTTTTATCACTGTGAGTGTCTCTCTCTTTTTATCAATTAAACGTGTGGTCACGGGTAACTAAGACGGTTCTGATTGAAGTCGATTTCTATTACGGCTTGCTATAGATGACATCTTCCACTTTGTGTTTGTTGAGCTTTCTAAATTGTGAAAATGACGAGAAATGCAAAATGAATCGGGTATGTTCTGCTTCAAATCGTTGATGAGCTTGCCTTGCTTTGTGATCTCAGCCGGATCCAGATGGGATGAGGACGGAAATCACTTGCACTGCATGTGGCGGCCATCTGGGTCACGTGTTCAAGGGCGAAGGGTTCCTGACACCGACCGATGAGCGGCATTGCGTCAATAGTATTTCACTCAAGTTTGTTCCTGCGAACTCTTATCCTTCCCAGTGAACTTCTGCAGCTAGACTAGTCGGTCGATCACTGGAGGCAGCCTTCAACTGCTGCTGTTATCTGAGATTGTTTGCTTCCGATTTTCGCACTACGTATAATAAGCCCTTCCCATAAATCTTCCCGATCTGGATCGAACTCGGATATTTGCTGCCGTCTCTCGAGTAAAGAAAAGTCGAAATCTTTTTTCTTGTTATCCATCTCGCAGATTTTTCTTGCCAAGCTGTTCTAATGTGGCATGTTGAAAAAGGCTGCTCAATGTTAAACCAGACATGACTTTGCTCTTCGGTGATCTTTGTTGGCTTTGATGCCACCTGACTGGTGGAAGGTAATAGGAATCGATATGTGCCTTAGAGAAAAATCTTAATCATGCACAAAGTGCAAGGTAAAGAAAAACTCTTAGTTTTATCTATATATATTCAATGGGTAAGCTCCATTACATCGTGCATGAATGTAAGTAAAAAGTCGTAACTTAGAAAACTTGAAAAGTAGGTATGATAATTAAATGCAAAATAATATCATCTATAATACCAAACAATATATAAAATCCTACAGATAAAGAAGTAAAACAAAATTGAATCATATCCAAAACTAAAAAAAGGCACAAAAAAAAAAAAAGCAACAATATATTCCATATCAAATTCCAATGATGTGTTTATTACAACCCACACCAGAATTTTAGATATAGAATCCTTTATCATAACTTCCCTTAACTAAATGGATGCAAAGGGAAAATCATAAATACAAAGGAATCCCTATGTTATGTCTTCTTTTAATCTGCACCCACGCGGAGGTCGACAAACTTCGAGATCTGGAGCCTTGGCCGCGAGCTCGCTGCTTGGCGTTTCCAAATCTGCTGCTCAGCCACCGGAACGAGAGAGTGGGTGGACGCAAAGGTTGGCCAATGCGTCTCCCGCTCGTTTCTTCTTCCCTCAAGCCTTTTAATTATTGCTCAAATCCAATGTCAGTATGTAATAGGACTTAAGAAATTGTTAAACAACAACTAGTTTTTTTTTTTTTTTTGGCTAAAAACATTGACTAGTCAAACACCGACTAAATAAATATGGCCAAAAGAGCTCCTCCTCGGCCACCGAACATACGGATTGCGACTACTTGCATCTTCTACTTGAGCTTTTGAATAAGACCCCATAAGTAAGCTGGAAAGAGCATTATCAACAACAGCAAATACAAGAGAAAAAAGGAGAGACCTCGGAACAACAACAACGTGAGGAAAGCTACGGAGAGAAAGGAAAAGATATTGAGAAAGAAAAAGATGCGGGCGCCACGAGCAATACTAAAGACCGGCAGACGAAAAATAAGTGGAAGGGACAAAAAGCAATAAAGAGTGAAAATGATGAGAAAGATAGTGAAGGGGTGGGTATCAAATGGAGATTCCTGTGTGGCCTGATATTTTAAGACAACGAAGTTAACTAGAACTGGAATGATGAACGTGACAATGGCGTCGATATTGTCTCGCTGATTCGGCATGAAATTTGGCATTTTTGAATGTAGGGACAGATGAGGGAGAAACAAAGGAAGAGAGACAAAGCTGCAAGAGCAAGGCAAATGTGCAAAAGACTGGGGAAGTGTATCGAATAATGGTCGGTTGTGAGGAGTGCCTGAAGGATGAAGGGGGGTTATATATGCTTAGAGATGAGTGCCAGAAGAGTGGAGGGGGTTTATATATGCTTAGACCTTGATGTTCCAATTTCGTTGGTGAAGATCTAAATGCCGATCATGGGATAAGAAAGTCTCCATCCGAAGAGTACATTTCCGCTGTTCTATGTCCCTCTCGGTCTCTGCATAGTCTATGCACGGTCTCTGCACGGAGACCGAGAGGGACATCGAACAGCGGAAATGTACACTTCGGACGGAGACTTTCTTGTCCCATGATCGGCATTTAGATCTTCACCAACGAAATTGGAACATCAGGGGTCTAAGCATATATAAACCCCCTCCATCCTTCAGGCACTCCTCACAACCGACCATCATTCGACTTCCCCACTTCCCCAATCTTTTGCACATTCGCCCTGCTCTTGCAGCTTTTTCTCTCTTCCTTTGTTTCTCCCTTATCTGTCCCCGCATTCAAAAATGCCAAATTTCTTGCCAAATCAGCGAGACAATATCAATGCCATTGTCACATTCATTGTTCCAATTAAAATATTCATTGGTTATTAATCATCACATCATTGTCGCACACAAGCCTAGCTGGCCCACTAACAAGTCAACATGTGTCCGTTGGTGTGGATTAAAAAAATAAATTGAAAGCCTATTTTTTCACACTCCTCTACTTTACTACCTGCTGCATTTCCTCTCTTTTTTCAACGAAGCGCGCTTCTTCTTCCCGCTTCTGCCTCTCTCTTCCTCAAGCACTCCTCTCCTCATGTTGGGAAAAAAAAAAAAAGAATATTTGTGAAGAAGGCCTAGATAATTTTTCTCGCTACTTTTTCTGTGAAAATTAAATAGGATGAAAGCAGTAAAGATGAATAAATAACACCAAAATTTTAACGTGAGGTGAAGGGGAAAACCATGAGACCATAGACTTCCACTATGATAAATAATGGGATACAGCTTCAGTATCTCACAACTTCACCCAAAAGGTGGATCTCTCACATATGAACTTCTCACAAATTGGATAACTCACTCAAAGATAACACTCTTTCTTGGAAGAAGAAAGCAATTTCTTCCACTTCAATGCTCTGATATTCTTCCTTTTGTGTGTTCTTCTCCATTGAGGAGAGGACTCTTATTTATAGGAGCAAATGCAATCCAATTGGAATTGTACGATATGAAAATCACGTAAATTTATCTTTTAATTTCTCGTGATTTTGTAGATCTGAGAAGATCACTTTGATTTCTTTCCTAATCTCCCTTGATTTTCTGGATGTGGAAAATTATGTTATCTCCCGATCACTTTTAATATATATATATATATATATATATTTTTTTTTTTTACACACTCACTACCATACATATTCTACTACAGATATACATAATTGCCTCTGGAGTGATCTACTCAACAAATCACTCACCCCAAGCGCTCCCCTCCTGTCTCGAGCCCTCCCACTCACCCTAGCGCTTCCCTCCTCGCCTCTGTCATTGTTGCCATCATTGACTTTCCGACTGTGGCTCCAAAAATCGCCGGCCACTGAATGGCCTCTTGAGCTTCTTTGTCTTTTGCTCCTTATTCGGACCTGATTTCGGGCTCGAGTACGTAGCCAAGGATGTGGAAGCAAAAGAGGTTTGCGAGGCTAGATATACTGGCGGCGGTGCTAAGTTTTGGGATTTCGGCGACGTTGTGACAGCCGCAAGGGATATTGTGGCGGAGGAGAGAGAGGCGTATGGGTACCGTGAGACCTCTCTTTCTCCTTTCCCTTTTTTCTTTTTTATCGCCTCTGTTTCAGGAGGCATGGAGGCTCGGTGATAGTGGCTGCTTTGTCTTCTAGGTCGAGCCGGAGTCGGAGAGCTTATCAGGAGGCTAATGGGGAGAGTTCTTTGTCGGCCCTTTTGACTCTGAAGCAAGTCGCATCCTACCGTTTTCACTGGAGTATTTGTCATTGTGACCTTTGGTATGAAAGTTTTAACCTTATTATTGTTGCTGTGAGGAAGAGCACATGAGTGATAATTGTCCATGGTCTGCACTTGCTCCAATCAAGAGGCAGGAGGGACAACTTAAAGCAAGAAAAGTATTAGTGTTTTGGGACGAAGTATGTCCATTTATAGGCCTTTCTTTTGGGCTTCGACTGAGTGCAAATATTCTAATGCTTTTCTTGCTTTCAGATTCTACAGAGAGCTTCCACGGAGCGTGCTGAGGGAGAGAATGATTTGCTCGGTTCAATGAAGGTGGGGTATTTTGCTTAATTGCTTGAGTTTTGAACACCTTTACGTGGATGTTTCGCTGGTTGCAACTTTATGAACTGATTTTTTTATGTATCTCTTTCATGCAAAAGTAATGACTGGTAAATTAACATTATGCCGAGTCAGTCTGGAAGTCGGAGGAGGAGTGGCAAGCGGTCCTGTCGCCCGAGCAGTTCTGTATCCTGAGGCAGAAGAGGACCGAATTAGTAATTCCTTTGAATTCTCTCGATTTTTTTTTTTTTTTTGGGTCTCTGTTTTACTGCTAGCTTATCTTGATCGTGGGTTTGTCATTCTTGATTGTGGTTCTTGCTCTTCTTGATGCTTCGCTTTCTGTACTGGGTTGGGGTTTGTTGAATTCGGTTGGTTTCGTTTAGACGTGATTACCATGTTGTCTCCTTGAAGCTTGGGAACACCGAGGTTTAAGACACATTCTGTTCGATGAGGCTTTCTTGGGCTCTCTATTTATGTGACGTGCGGAAAATTTAAACAAGTTTATGCTGCAATGTGATAGGTTGAATCAGAATTGGGTATTGAGTTTTGATTCAGCACATTTCGAGTGCGTCAAGCGGTGTGTATTGGAGGTGGATTCTTTGTGAATTACGTTTTAATAGGAGAAACCACTGAGGAAATGCAGGTTAGGATGTTCTCTGTGTTTTTCGAGGTGCTGGGGAGGGTTATTTTTTTTCTAGGTTTTTGTGGGAATGAGTTGTTTTAGCTATTACTGAAGTTCTCTGGAACTGTCCTGTTTTTGGAAAGACTTAAGTTTTATTCGGAAATGTCAGCCCTTTTAGGTTCCTGTTGGGTGCTAAGGATTTGTTAATGCATGAGTACTGGCATCTTGGTTACTTATGAAGTCTTATACTTTTCACTAGGGGTGTGCAAAATACCCGGAACCGCCCCCGCCTGGAACCGGCGGTTTTTGAGGGAATCGGACCAGAACCTTTTTAATATTAAAAAAAAAAAAAATTACTAAAAGAAACCCTAAATTAGATCTCATCTCCTCACTCCCTTTGTCTTCGATTCTCTCTCTTTGTCTATTCCTCGGTTCCTCCTAATCCTATCGCCATTTCGATTCCTCCCCGAGCGTCGACGCTGCCGCCGCTGCTCCTCTACCGTTGCTGTTCGCCCCCTCGCATCGACCACCACCCACCATAGCCGCGGAAAATTGTTTCGTGACTGTTCTATATTGAAAACCCGACGATAGACTTTCTCCCCTTCTTCCCAACTCATAGACCCGACTGTTCTATGTTGAAAACTAAAATTGTTTCGCATCAAGATCGGCTCCATGGATCCACCTGGGAATCGTACCAGTCCGATTCCCAGGTGGATCCATGCAACAAACGGGTGGATCCCGGTTCCAATTTTTCGGAACCGGTCCTTAGCGGCCGGTTTCCGGTTCTAGGTCGAGAACCGCCCGCCCGGACCATGCACACCCCTATTTCTCACTTTTCATCAAAACAAAGGTGAAAATGTGTCAAAATCATCCTGAAGTGTGACTCATATGGTTATCACGTACAGTTGGTGCCTTTGCTTTGAAGAGTTTTTTCTTTAAAATTCTTATTTCTCGAAACAACTTCTGTCCATCTGTTTTGAGGGAGTGTGGTCTCCATTTTGACTTATCTAATGCTTTGGCATCATCCTTGTAATGCTCTTTCTTCACACTCTGGATCTTGTTTGTATTCATTTTACTTTGATTGTTCAAAGGGTCTCTTAATCCGTTAAAATATGAAAGCGATGCAGAGCCAGTAGTCAAGCTCCTTAACTACTTGCTTGTAGGCTACACGTGCAGGATAGAGGAGGGATCAAAGGGCTAAGTTCCTATCTAGTTTCAATAGAATCTCAAAAACTAAGAATAATATCCTCTTGTTACAGCAGCGGCATTCTAGAAAATGATTCATCTGTCGTTCTCATGGTCGTGCTGTTACCAGAGAACAATCTAGACTTTATCTGATTAAAAATCAGGCAGTCAAATCCGGATTCTTGTTTTGGAGATTTTCTTGTCCCTTGAGTACAACAAAAACCACACCTTTTCATATCTTCGAAAAGTTCCATTTTCGTTGGTTCTTTGTCTGAAGCCGGGACGTCCCCATGGTCAACAGTCCTAACACGTGTAGAATAACGCAGTCATCCTAAGCACTACACTGATTTCTTTTTTTCTTTCTATTGGAATGCACTATACTGATTTACTTAACAAATCCGGATAGTCAAGTACTATTTCATTTGTTCGCGAAATGTTAATAATTTTTAAAATACTTAAAAAAAATTAACCCTTCACAGGGTTATGTTTTCTGCTAATCGAGATTGGAAGAATATATTGTGCTTACAAAGCCAGATAAAGTCAACCTTAGTAATTATAGACTTCAATATGAACCTTGGTGTCTCTCAACCCAAGTTGTCTGACTCCGATCTGTCCATTTAAACCAGAAATTTTCAAATTTCCTAGCATTGATCCGTTGCACATATTAGAAGTGTGTTTGGTAACGTTTTTGTTTTTAGAAACAATTTATGTTTAGAAATAATTTTTTTTATTTCTATTCCCTAAACGATTTTTTGAGTAGAAGAACGCGTTTAATAATTATACAAAATTTATAATCATAGAATAGAGTAAAAACAAAAATGCGTTTGGTACGACCTTAAAATTTTTGTTCCCAATTTCTTTTATTTAATTTTAAAGAGACTTAACATTTCATGTTTGGATAAAGTTGGACTTTTGTAATGATTTAATTGATCAAGATACCTTAAAATGGCCTAAGAAAATCCATCATAATAGTTAGTCAAAGATGGATAGTTAGAAATGACAACAGAGAGTCTCGTTGTTTTATAACTCACAATATGATGAGATTGATAGTAAATCTCATGGTATTACAATAAACAAGTGTATAGATACTTTGAAAAGAAGAGCAAACGTTGCTTGGAATCACCAAGCTTTCACTACCTAGCATTCACTATAAACATGATATGGTATGAACTTTCATAAATGAGAGTAGACTTAATTTAATAATAAAGTTAACCGTTTGTGGTTTTTATAAGGCCCGTGGTTAAAGTAAAAATCAACTTCTACCCACGGTATTGAATTGTTGACATGTGGAAGGATTTAGTTATAGTATAGAATTAAATTCAACCTCACATGTCGCTTATCGAGTAATGGATGTGTCAGTAATTTATTTTTATGACGTAAAAATAAATTGGATACAAATAAATAATTTTCAGTATGCTTAATTATTACTAAGTATTTTTCAACTTTCGCTACTGTTAATTACTAGTTATTTTTTCTTTTGGGGTCAGTGATAATTTTCCATGAAAAAGAAAGTAATTGCCAACTTAGGAGTTTTGCATTCGTAATTATCAATTTCTCGTATAAAATTTTTTCTACATCCCTGGTCATAAGAAGCAACCTTTCTAATGCAGCATATAACTTGTCAAAACAAAAAAGTAATTATCTATTTTCGGAAATCAATAATTTTCTCTTTATCTAATTTATTTTTCTTATAAATTAAGTCACCAATGTACAAAACTGAAAGCCCATTCGCCCAATTGCCCAACTTTTTTGAATTGAAAATTGATCCAACGGGCTGCATCACGTTACAAGAATTTAACGGTTCAAATCAACACAAGGGCGTTTCTATAATTTCAGCAATCATGTCATTAGGAAAATTAATCTATTGGCGCAAATTTCTATTTTACCAATTGAGCCCATCCAGCTAATTTTAGTTAGAATTTGCTAACATGGACGCTCACTATTTTACGCAGACGCACTGATGTTGACACTGAATAAAATTTATTATGTTTAATATCATTTTTTTAATTTTTAATTATATTTTATTTTTAAATCTCTTTTCTCTTTTCTTGTTTTTTTTTTTTTTTCCTTTTTTCTTCCTTTGGCGGTTGCCCAGAAGCCATGACTGACAAGGTTTGGCCTCACAGGCCTTGGGCTCACTTGTGACTGGTGAGGTTGTGGCCTTTGGTTGATTGTCGAAGGCTGGGCGATTGGCCAAAGGAAAAAAAGAAGGGAAAGATATTAAAAAAAAGAAAAAAGAAATTAAAAACATAAAAAAATAATTTAAAATTTGGATAAAAATTAAAAAAAATTATCTACGTCAATGCCAAATTTCCAAAATTAATCAAATTGACTCAAATGGCAAAAAGTGAAAATATTTATGATTTAATTGATAAAATTGAAAAGTTTATACCGAATTGACAAAAATGTAATATGCTTACCACTTTTTGGATAATTTTTTCCCACGTCATTAGCACAAGTAATAATCCACGTGGCATCCACGTCAGACCGCCGGGAGTGAAATCGTGATCCGGACAAGGGAAGAGCAAGAATCCAGGAATCTCCTCCTCCCACGGGCGCTCGCATCTCCTCC
This sequence comes from Eucalyptus lansdowneana, assembly GCA_017140395.1. Taxonomy (NCBI): domain Eukaryota; kingdom Viridiplantae; phylum Streptophyta; class Magnoliopsida; order Myrtales; family Myrtaceae; genus Eucalyptus; species Eucalyptus lansdowneana. Next base: position 23,101,684 of record CM029489.1, read on the forward strand.
ACAATCTCTCTCTCTCTCACGATCTCTAAATTCTTGCTGCGCGGCCTCGTCACAGCCTCACCTTCGCCACCTTCAAAGCATCACAAAGGACGACGGCGACCCAAGAAGCGTCGAACATTGGTTCTTGGAGCGGAACTCCCGCATGCGATTGAGCTCCTCCTAGAGACGGTCGCGCCGCCATGTGGGAGTCCCTCAACCTGTGCCACTTCCCGAGAGTACGTACCCTCTTCGGTTTCTGGTTATGGGGTCGTCTGTCTATACGCGCTTGGCTCTTTCGTCCATGTTTTGAGCATTTTGTTTCGGAGTTTTTGATAATTTGTGCCGAGTGACCGCCTTTGGATTGAGTAGTGTCCGTGGGTCTGTCGTTTGAAACGGCTTAGAGTGTTTTGGAAAGATGGTTGCTCGTATGTTTATTCGAATGCTGAGTGCCGCTTGGGATCTGTTTTGCATATCAAGAATGCTCCTGTTTTGTAAAGCAACCCACAATACAAATTCTTGGATTCTTTTCGACTGGGTATCATGAGCATCATATAGATTAGCATCATTCTTGGCTATGACGATACCATGATTAATTGAAGTGATGCTATGTGTTACCCCTTTCTCGACTTCCAGGGATATGGCATGGCGAAGCATGGAAATGTGGTTGTAGCTTTCTCTACTCCCATCTCTTGTTATCCATCTCGCAGATGTTTCTTGCCAAGCTGTTCTAATGTGGCATGTTGAAAAAGGCTGCTCAATGTTAAACCAGACATGACTTTGCTCTTTGGTGATCTTTGTTGGCTTTGATGCCACCTCACTAGTGGAAGGTAATAGGAATCGAAATGTGCCACGGAGTGAAATCTTAATAATGCACGAAGTGCAAGGTAAAGAAAAACTCAGTTTTATCTTTATATATTTAACGGGCAAGCTCCGTTACACCATGCATGAATATAAGCAAAAACGTCGTAAACTAGAAAACTCGAAAAGTTGACATGATAATTAAGTGCAAAATAATATAATCTATAATACTAAATAATATATAAAATCCTATGGATAAAGAAGTAAAACAAAATTGAATCGTATCCAAAACTAAAAAGGCATAAAAAAAAAAAGCAACAATATATTCCATACCAAATTCCGATGATGTGTTGATTACAAGCCGCACCAGAATTTTAGATATAAAATTCTTTATCATAACTTCCCTTAACCAAATGGATGCAAAGGGAAAATCATAAATACAAAGAAATCCCTATGTTATGTCTTCTTTTAATCTGCACCCAAGCGAAGGTCAACGAACTTTGAGATCTGGAGTCTTGGCTACGAGCTCGTTGCTTGGCGTTTCCAACTCTGCTGCTCAGCCACCGGAACGAGAGAGTGGGTGGACGCAGAGGTTGGCCAACGCGTCTCCCGCTCGTTTCTTCTTCCCTCAAGCTTTTTAAGTATTGCTCAAATCCAATGTCAGTATGTAATAGGACATAAGAAATTGTTAAACAGCAACTAGTTTTTTTTTTTTTTTGTGGCTAAAAACATTGACTACTCAAACACCAACTAGTACTACGAATCAATATGGCCAAAAAAGCTCCTCCTCGGTGGCCGAACGTATGGACTGCAACTACTAACATCTTCTGCTTGAGCTTTTGAATAAGACCCCATAAGTAAGCTGGAAAGAGCATTATCAACAATGGCAAATACAGGAGAAAAAAAGGAGAGACCTCGGAACAACAGCAACGTGAGGAAAGCTATGGAGAGAAAGGAAAAGACCTTGAGAAAGAAAAAGATGCGGGCGCCACGAGCAATACTAAAGACTGGCGGACGAAAAATAAGTGGAAGGGACAAAAAGCAATAAAGAGTGAAAATGATGAGAAAGATAATGAAGGGGTGGGTATTGTTGGATTAATAATGTCTCAGTTGCTGTTTTATGTTTCTTTTTTTTTTTTTTCTGTTTTGTTTTTACTCTGTTTTCCTTTGTTTTTTTTATTAAAAAACAGCCAAGTTCAATTTAGTTATTTATTTAGTGTTTTTGTTATTTTCTAGCAAGTTAATAGCACGTTTGTGTGCGTTATGTGTTACACGTACGTGAGCAGTTTTTGTTTTGTATTTAGTGGCTGTACTTGACAGTTTCTTTAGAAAACTGATGTACGTAAGTTTGTGCTCTGTTTTCTCTGCGCTTCTCTTCCTCATCTGAAAAATATAGCTTCTGGTTTTCTATTTTCTTGTTTATCTGTTTTGATCGTAGAATAACAAATGGTATCGAGCGTGTATGATCTTGAGGGACTTGAAGTGAAGCAAGTATCGAAGTGTAAAGAAGTTAAAGGGTGATGGAGACAGGTCGAGTGGTTTCTCTCATGATGGCTTCTCCAAGATTTACTGGAGAGAATTATCAAGCATGGGCTGTTAAGATGACAGCATTTTTGGAGGGTCATGATCTGTGGGAAGCTGTGGAGGATGATTATGAAGTTGCTCCACTTCCCGCATAATCCGACCATGAATCAAATCAAACTTCATAAAGAGAGAACCACAAGAAAAGCCAAGGCAAAATCTTGCCTGTATGCTGCTGTCTCGCTTACCATCTTTACCAGAATTATGAAGTGTGACTCTGCAAAGGCCATATGGGACTTCTTGAAGGAAGAATATGAAGGAGATGAGAAGATAAGAGGTATGAAGGTGCTGAATCTCTTGAGGGAGTTTGAGAGACAGCAGATGAAGGATTCAGAGTCAGTGAAGGAGTACTCTGATAGGTTGGTTGGGATAGCTGATAAAATCAGAGTTTTAGGGACTGATTTGAAGGATGAAAGACTTGTTCAGAAGATCTTGGTGTCTCTTCCAGAGAAGTTTGAAGCCACCATAGCGTCTCTGGAAAATACAAGAGACTTACCTGATATAAAGCTTGCAGAATTGTTAAATGCTCTGCAGGTGCAGGAGCACAGAAGACTGATGAGAAGAGAAGAGTTTGTAGAGGGTGCGCTGCAAGCTAGAGTGAAGTCAAATGATGGAGGCAAAGGGAAGAAATGGATTCAGTCCAGAGAAAATGCTGGTGACTCCAAGTTTGTAGCAAAAGAAGGAAATTCTAGTGGGTCAAGCAAATGGAAGATGAACAAAAAGCCTTATCAATACCGTGGTGGAACTAATCATCGCTTTTTAGATGTTGGAGAAAGCTCGATGCTAGATGCGAAGATGTCACAAGTTGGGTCACATGGAAGCCATCTCGCAAAAAAAATTACCAAAAGGTGAAAAGCCCAGGTAGCAGTGAATGAAACTGAGGAAGAGCATTTGTTTGTAGCTTCTTTTTCTGAATCTTTTGTTGGGAATGATGCATGGCTGGTGGATAGTGGCTGTACCAATCATATGATTGGCAATTCGAAGCTGTTTAGGAGTCTAGACAGGTCAGTCAGGTCCAGAGTTAAAATTGGCAATGGACAGTATATCGAAGTGCAAGGGAAGGGTACAGTGGCTATTGAAGGAAATCAGGAGGTGAAGCTGATCAGTGATGTTCTCTTTGTGCCAAATATTGTCCATAATTTGTTAAGTGTTGGTCAATTAGTTGAGAAGGGCTATAAAGTGAAATTCGAAGGGAAGGAATGTCTTATTAATAATGCAGATAGTAAAGAAGTGCTAAGAATTCCAATGGAGGACAAGAGTTTCATGTTCAAGCCACAAGAGATGCAACAAATGGCTTTAAAGTGCAAAGAAGAAAATGCAGAGATATGGCATAAAAGACTTGGGCATGTTCACGAGAAGAGCATGTTGTTTATGCAGAGAAATAGCTTGGTAGATGACTTGCCAAGTTTGGAGGAGGAATTTCCACAGTGCAAAACTTGTCTTCTTGGCAAGCAAGCTAGATTTCCTTTCAAAGGAGGAGGCTGGAGAGCATGTGAGAAGCTGCAATTAGTCCACACAGATTTATGTGGACCTATGTCTGAGTCTTCTCTCAATGGTAGCAGGTATTTCATTACTTTCACTGATGATATGACTAGGATGAGTTGGATTTATTTTCTGCGAGCCAATTCTGAAGTTGCTGATGTGTTTGTGAAGTTTAAAGCCTTAGTTGAGAATCAGAGTGGGAAGAAAATTAAAATGCTCAGGTCTGATAATGGTTATGAGTATACTGCTCATAAGTTTAAGTTGAATTGTGAGCAAGCAGGAATTGTGCAGCAGTTCACTGCTCCCTATTCACCTCAACAGAATGGAGTCAGTGAGAGGAAAAACAAAAGTATTATGGAGATGGCTAGATGTATGATGCAAGAGAAGATGTTGCCTAAGAAGTTCTCAAATGGTCAAGCAAATGCTAATCCGTAGTGTTCTTGTTGAACAGATTGCCCACAAAGGCTTTAGAGAGGTCAACACCTTTTGAAGTCTCGGTATGGTGTTAAACCTTCTGTGAAAAATTTGAAGGTTTTTGGGTGTTTGTGTTACACTCATGTTCCCGAGGTCAAGAGGGACAAGCTGGATAAGAAGGCGAGAGCTTGGAATCTTCATTGGGTACGAGCTCCAATCAAAGGCTTATAGGATTTTTCACCCTATGACAGAAAAGGTGACTGTAAGCGTAGATGTTGTTTTTCTAGAGGAAGATGAGTGGAATTGGATGGAAGGAAAGAGTGTAGAACAAAGAATAGTTTGAAAAACAACCCGCAAAGATGTAGAGGTTGATGAAGTTATAGATGGATTGGAAGACAAAGTGTGGATGATTTACCGGTGAGAGGCACAAGGTCACTTGCTGAAATCTATGAAAGAAGCAATATGGCAATGCTCGAACCATCTAACTTTGTGGAAGCTAAGGATGATCAGAGGTGGATTGCAGCAATGCAGGAGGAGATTGCAATGATCCAGAAAAACCACACATGGGAGCTTGTTGACAGACCATCTGATAAGAATGTGATTGGGGTTAAGTAGGTGTTTAGAACAAAACTTAATCCTGATGGTTCTGTCAATAAACACAAAGCTAGACTGGTAGTGAAAGGCTATGCACAAATATGAGGAGTAGACTATTCTGAAACATTTGCTCATGTTGCACGACTTGATACAATAAAGTTACCGTTAACTATTGCAGAGAGAAGGGGTGGCCTATATTTCGCTTAGATGTCAAGTCTGCATTTCTGAATGGAGAGCTTGAGGAGGAGATTTTTGTTGAACAACATGAAGGCTTTAGTATCAAAGGGCAAGAAGAGAGCGTATACGGAGTTGAAGAAAGCTCTATATGGATCAAGGTGCTCCAAGAGCTTGGTATGGGAAGATAGATCGATATTTGCAGGATTTTGGCTTCGTAAAGCTTAAGTGAGTTCACTCTTTATGTCAAGAAGGTGAATCACGTGTTGTAATTCTGTCACTTTATGTAGATGATCTTTTAGTGACGGGGAATGATATGGAATTGATAGAGAAGGTGAAGCAAGATTTATTTGCAGTTTTTGAGATGTCAGACTTGGGAAAGATGTCTTATTTTTTGGGTTTGGAAGTCAAACGGGCTTCATATGAGATCTTCATCCGTCGGAAAAAAATACATGAAGGAAATTCTAAAGAAGTTTCGTATGGAAGATTGTCGAAGTGTAAGCACTCCTATGGCTGCTAAAGAAAAGCTACGAAGAATGATGGAACAGATGCAAGATGCTTCTATGTATAGAAGTCTGATTGGGTGTCTTATGTATCTTACAGCAACCAGACCAGATATTCTATTTGCTGTGAATGTTTTATCCAGGTTTATGAGTAGTCTTAGTCAGTTACATTTCATTGCAGCAAAAAGGGTATTGAGATATCTCAAAGGAACATTGTTCTTTGGTGTGAAGTTTAAGAAAGGTCAGAAGTTTAATTTGCAAGGATTTTCTGATAGTGACTAGGCTGGTTCAGTGGATGACATGAAAAGTACGTCTGGGTGTTGTTTCAATCTTGGTTCTGCTTGTTTCTCTTGGTGTTCCAAAAAGCAAGAGATTGTAGCTCAGTCCACAGCAGAGGCTGAGTTTATAGCAGCTACTGCAGCTGCAAATCAAGCTTTGTGGCTGAAGAAGATAATGAAGGATTTGTGGTTGAATTCTAGTAATTGCATTGAAGTTAATGTGGATAATCAGGCTGCCTTAGCAATATCACAGAATCCAGTTTTTCATGGCAAAACCAAGCATTTCAAAGTCAAATTTTTCTTTCTACGTGAGGTGCAACAAAATGGCGAAGTTAAGTTAGTCTATTGCAGATCTGAAGATCAGCTTGCAGACACATTCACAAAACCACTCCAAGCTGGAAGATTTGAAGTATTAAGAAAGAAAATTGAGTATGCAAACAAAGAATCGATCCAAGGAGGAGTTTGTTGGATTAATAATGTCTCGTTCTTTGCTGTTTTATGTTTTTTTTTTTTTTTTTTTTTTTTTTTTTCTGTTATGTTTTTACTCTGTTTTCCTTTGTTTTTTTATTAAAAAAACAGCCAAGTTCAATTTAGTTATTTATTTAGTGTTTTTGTTATTTTCTAGCAAGTTAATAGCACGTTTGTGTGCAGTTATGTGTTGCACGTACGTGAGCAGTTTTTGTTTTGTATTTAGTGGCTGTACTTGACAGTTTCTTTAGAAAAATGTACGTAAGTTTGTGCTATGTTTTCTCTGCGCTTCTCTTTCTCATCTGAAAAATATAGCTTCTGGTTTTCTATTTTCTTGTTTACTGTTTTGACCAGTAACAACAAGTATCAAATGGAGATTCCCGTGTCGCCTGATATTTCAGGACAACGAAGGTAACTAAAACTAGAACGATGAACGTGACAATGGCGTCGATATTGTCTCGCTGATTCGGCAAGAAACTTGGCATTTTTGAATGCAGGGACAGATGAGGGAGAAACAAAGGAAGAGAGACAAAGCTGCAAGAGCAGGGCGAATGTGCAAAAGACTAGGGAAGTGTATCGAATGATGGTCGGCTATGAGGAGTGCCTGAAGGATGGACGGGCGTTATATATGCTTAGAGATGAGTGCCTGAAGAATGGAGGGGGGTTTATATATGCTTAAACCCCTGATGTTCCAATTTCGTTGGTGAAGATTTAAATGCCGATCATGGGACAAGAAAGTCTCCATCCAAAGTGTACATTTCCATTGTTCTATGTCCCTCTCGGTCTCCACACGGTCTCCGCACAGTCTATGCACGGTCTCCGCACAAAGACCGAGAGGGACATAGAACAGTGGAAATGTACACTTTAGATGGAGACTTTCTTGTCCCATGATCATGAAAATGGGACATCAAGGGTCTAAGCATATATAAACCCCCTCCATCCTTCAGGCACTCCTCATAGCCGACCATCATTCGACTTCCCAACTTCCCCAATCTTTTGCACATTCGCCCTACTCTTGCAATTTTGTCTCTCTTCCTTTGTTTCTCCCTCATCTGTCCCCACATTCAAAAATGCCAAATTTCTTGCCGAATCAACGAGACAATATCGACGCCATTGTCATAGTCATTGTTCCAATTAAAATATTTATTGGTTGTTAATCATCACGTCATCGTCGCTCACAAGCCTAGTTGGCCCACTAACAAGTCAACACGTGTCCGTTGACGTGGATTAAAAAAATAAATTGAAAGCCTGTTTTTTCACACTCCTTTGCTCAACTACTTGCTGCATTTTCTCTCCTTTTTTCAACAAAGCGCGCTTCTTCTCCCCGCTTATGCCTCTCTCTTCCTCAAGCACTCCTCTCCTCATGTTGAGAAAAAAAAAAGAATATTTGTGAAGAAGGCCCAATAATTTTTCCCGCTACTATTTCTGTGAAAATTAAATAGGATGAAAGCAGTAAAGATGAATAGTAAATAACACCAGAATTTTAACGTGAGGTGAAGGGGAAAATCATGAGACCGTAGTCCACTTCAAACTTCTATTATGATAAATAATGGGATACAACTTCTGTATCTCACAACTTCACCCAAAGGTGGATCTCTTGCATTTGAACTTCTCACAAACTAGATAACTCACTCAAAGATAACACTCTTTCGTAGAAGAAGAAAGCGGTTTCTTCCACTTTGCTGCTTTGATATTCTTGCTTTTATGTGTTCTTCTCCCTTGAGGAGGACTCCTATTTATAGGAGCAAATGCAATCCCAATTGGAATTGTATGATATGAAAATCATGTAGATTTACCTCATAATCTCTCATGATTTTGTAGATCTGAGAAGATCACTTTGATTTCTTTCATAATCTCCCTTGATTTTCTGGATGTGGAAAATCACGTTGATTTATCTCCCGATCTCTTTTGATATTTTCTTTTTCTTTTTTTTTTCTTTTACACACTCACTACCATACATATTCTACTATAGATATACATAATTGCATTGGCCTCTCCAATTGGGAGTGACCTACTCAACAAATCACTCACCCCAAGTGCTCCCCTCCTCTCTGTCTCAAGGCCTCTCACTCACCCTAAGCGTTTCCCTCCTCGCCTCTGTCCTTGTCGCCATCATTGACTTTCCAGCCGCGGCTCCAGAAATTGCCAGCCACTGATTGGCCTCTTGAGCTTCTTTGTCTTCTGCTCCTTATTCGAACCCGATTTTGGGCTCGAGTACATAGCCAAGATGTTGAAACAAAAGAGGTTTGCAAGGCTAGATATACTGGTGGCGGTGCTAAGTTTTGGGATTTCGGCGACGTCATGACAGCCACAAGGGATATTGTGGCGGAGGAGAGAGAGGCTTATGGGTACCGTGAGACCTCTCTTTCTCCTTTCCCTTTTTTTCTTTTCTATCGCCTCTGTTTTAGGAGGTATGGAGGCTTAGTGATAGTGGCTGCTTTGTCTTCTAGGTTGAGCCGAAGTCGAAGAGCTTATCAGGAGGCTAGGGGGAGAGTTTTTCGTCGCCCTTTTGTCTTCTATCGCCTCTATTTCGGGAGGCATGGAGGCTCAGTGATAGTGGCTGCTTTGTCTTCTAGGTTGAGTTGAAGTCGGAGAGCTTATCAGGAGGCTAAGGGGGAGAGTTTTTCGTCACCCTTTTGACACTTGAAGCAAGTCGCATCCTACCGTTTTCACCTGAGTATTTGTCATCATGACCTTTGGTATGAAAGTTTTAACCTTATTATTGTTGCTGTGAGGAAGAGCACATGAGTGATAATTGTCCATGGTCTGCACTTGCTCCAATCAAGAGGCAGGAGGGACAACTTAAAGCAAGAAAAGTATTATTGTTTTTGGACTAAGCATGTCCATTTATAGGCCCTTCTTTTGGGCTTTGACTGAGTGCAAATATTCTAATGCTTTTCTTGCTTTCAGATTTTATAGAGGGCTTCCACGGAGCGCACTGAGGGAGAGAATGATTTGCTCGGTTAAGTGAAGGTGGGGTATTTTGCTTAATTGCTTGAGTTTTGAACATCTTTACGTGGATGTTTCGCTGCTTGCAACTTTATGAACTGATTTTTTTTTTTTTTTTTATGTATCTCTTTCATGCAAAAGTAATGACCGGTAAATTAACATTATGCCAGGTCAGTCCGGAAGTCGGAGGAAGAGTGGCAAGCGGTCCTGTCACCTGAGCAGTTCCGTATCCTGAGGCAGAAGGGGACCGAGTTAGTAATTCCTTTGAATTCTCTTGATTTTTTTTTTTTTGGGGGTCTCTGTTTTACTGCTAGCTTATCTTGATCGTGGGTTTGTCATTCTTGATTGTGGTTCTTGCTCTTCTTGATGCTTCGCTTTTCGTACTGGTTTGGGGTTTGTTGAATTCGGTTGGTTTCGTTTAGACGTGATTACCATGCTCTCTCCTTGAAGCTCGAGAACACCGAGGTTTAAGACACATTCTATTCGATGAGGCTTACTCGGGCTGTCTATTTATGTGACGTGCGAAAAATTTGAACAAGTTTATGCTACAATGTGATAGGTTGAATCAGAATTGGGTTTTGAGTTTTGATTCAGCACAATACGACACATTTCTAGTGCATCAAGCGGTGTGTGTTGGAGGTGGATTCTTTGTGAATTACGTTTTAATAGGAGAAACCACTGAGGAAATGCAGGTTAGGATGTTCTCTGTGTTTTTTGAGGTGCTGGCCAGGGTTATTCTTTTATGGGTTTTTGTAGGAATGAGCGGTTTTAGCTATTACTGAAGTTCTCTGGAACAGTCCTGTGTTTGGAAAGACTTGGTTTTTATCCGGAAATGTCGGTCCTTTTAGTCTCCTTTTGGGTGCTAAGGATTTGTTACTGCATGAGTACCAACATCTTGGTTACTTATGAAGTCTTTTAGTTTTCACTTTTCATAAAAACAAAGGTGAAAAGGTGTCGAAATCATCCTAAAGTGTGAATCGTAGGTTTATCGTGTACGGTTGGTGCGAACCTTTGTGCTTTGAAGAGTTTTTTCTTTAAACCAGACATGACTTTGTCTCCGGCGATCCTTGTTGGCTTTCATGCCACCTGACTGGTGGAAGGTAATAGGAATCGAATTGTGCCATAGAGTGAAATCTTAATTGTGCACAAAGCGTAAGGTAAAGAAATACTCTAAGTTTTATCAATATATATTCAACGGGCAAGTTCCATTACATTATGCATGAATATAAGCAAAAAAGTCGTAACCTATAAGACTCGAAAAGTAGGCATGATAATTAATGCAAAATAATATTTTCTATAATATTAAATAATATATAAAATCCAATGGATAAAGAAGTAAAACAAAATTGAATCGTATTGAAAACTAAAAAGGCATTAAAAAAAAGGCAACAATATATTCCATATCAAATTCCGATGATGTCTTGATCACAACCCACACCAAAATTTTAGATAGAGAATTCTTTATCATAACTTCTCTTAATTAAATGAATGCAAAGGGAAAATCATATATACAAAGAAACCCCTATGTTATGCCTTCTTTTAATCTGCACCCATGCGGAGGTCTAACAAACTTCGAGATCTGGAGTCTTGGCTGCAAGCTTGCTGCTCGGCGTTTCCAAATCTGCTACTCAGCTGCCGGAATGAGAGAGTGGGTGGACGCAGAGGTTGGCCAACGCGTCTCCCGCTCGTTTCTTCTTCCCTCAAGGCTTTTAAGGACTACTTAGATCCTGTGATTGGATATAAGAAATTATGCGCACGTTAAAAATTTCGTGGACATGACTAGTTAAACAGCAACTAATTTTTCTTTTCTTTTTTTTTTTGGCTAAAAACATTGACTGGTTAAACACGGGCTAGTACTACGAATCAATATGGCAAAAGAGCTCCTCCTCGGCAGCCGAACGTACGAACTGCGACTACTAATATCTTCTGCTTGAGGTTTTGAATAAGACCCCATAAGTAAGCTGGAAAGAGCAGTATCAACAACGGCAAAAAGAGGAGAAAAAAGGAGAGTCCTTGGAACAATAGCAACGTGAGGAAAGCTACGGAGAGGAAGGAGAAGACCCTGAGAAAGAAAAAGACGCGGGCACCACGAGCGGTACTAAAGACCGGCAGACGAGCGATAAGTGGAAGTGACAAAAAGGAATAAAGGAGAAGCGTGAAAATGATGAGAAAGATAGTGAAGGGGCGTGTATCAAATGGAGAATCCCGTGTCCCTTGATATTTCAGGACAACGAAGTTAACTAGAACTGGAACGATGAATGTGACGATGGCGTCGATATTGTCTCGCTAATTTGGCAAGAAATTTGGGATTTTTGAATGCGGGGATAGATGAGGGAGAAACAAAGGAAGAGAAAGTATCGAATGATAGTCGGCTATGAGGAGTGCCTGAAGGATTTGGGGGGGATTTATAGACGCTTAGACCCCTGATGTTCCAATCTTGTTGGTGGAGATCTAAACGCTCATCATGGGACAAGAAAGTCTCCGTTCCGAAATGAAGCTTCCTGTAAAATATAAAATAAGCTACATTTCGGCTTCGATTAAAATAATATTTTACGGAAAGCTACATTACACCATGAGACAAGACAAACCTCCGTTCCAAATCCGGGTTTGACTGTCATTTTTAATCAGATAAAGTCTCTATAGTCTGGACACTAGATAGAGGCTTCATCTGATAGTGTCCAGACTATAGAGATTTTATCTGATTAAAAATCAGACAGTCAAATTCGGATTTGGAACGGAGACTTTCTTGTCCCATGAGGACAACAAAAACCACACGTTTTCGTATCTTCATAAAGTTCCATTTTCCTTCGTTCTTCGTCTAAAGTTGGGACGTCCCCACGTCGACATCCAATGGTTAGCAATCCCGACACGCGTAGAATTATTGCAATCATCTTAAGCACTACACTGATTTCTTTTTTTCTTTCTGTTGGAATGCACTATGTTGATTCACTTAACGAATCAGGATAGTCAAGCACTGTTCCATTTGTTTTGCAAAAAATCAATAATTTTAAAAATACTTTAAAAGAAAATGATCCCTTTCTTCTAATCCAGATTGGAAGAATATATTGTGTTTACAAAGCCAAATGAAGTCAACCTTGGTAATTATAGACTTCGATGTGAACCTTGGTGTCTTTCAACCCAAGTTGTCTTACTCCAATCTGTCCATTTAAACCGGACTTTTTCAAATTTCCTAGCATTGATTTGTTGCCCATATTAGATTTCTTTAGCTAACATCTTTGTTCCCAAAAAAAAATTCAATTTATAAATAGTTTTATTATATTTTTATTCTCTAAATGAGTTTTTGAAGCAGAAGAATGCGTTTAATAATTGTACAAAATTTATAATCCTAGAATAGAATAAGAACAAAAATGCGTTTGGTACAACCAGGAAAATTTTTATTCCCAATTTCTTTTATTTAATTATAAAGAGACTTAACATTTCATGTTTGGATAAAGCTGAACTTTTAAAATGATTTAATTGACTAAGACATTCTAAAATGGCCTAAGAAAATCCATCATAATTGTTAGTTCAAGATGAAGAGTTGGAAATGGTAACAGAGAGCCTAATTAGTTTATAACTCACAATATGACGAGGTTGATAGTAAATTTTTTATTATTACAATAAACAGATGTCTTGATCTTTTGAGAAATAGAGTAAACGTTGCTTGGAATCACCAAGCTTTCACTACCTAGAATTCCCTATAAACATTATATGGTATGAACTTTCATAAATGAGAGTAGACTTAATTTAATAATAAAGTTAACCTTTTGTGATTTTTATTAGGCCATGGTTAGTGTAAAAAGCAACTTCTACCCATAGTATTGAATTGTTGACATGTGGAAGGATTTAGTTATAGTATAGAAATAATTTCAACCTCACATGTCTCTTATCGAGCAATGAATGTGTCAATAATTTATTTTTATGACGTAAAAATAAATTGGATACAAATAAATAATTTGCAGTATGCTTAATTATTACTAAGTACTTTTCAACTTTTGCTACTGTTAATTACTAGTTATTTTTTCTTTTGGGGTCAGTGATAATTTTCCATGAAAAAAAAAAAAAAGTAATTGCCAACTTAGGAGTTTTGCATGCGTGATTATCAATTTCTCATATAAAAAATTTTCTGCATCTCTGGTCATAATAAGCAACCTTTCTAATGCGGCATATAACTTGTCAAAACAAAAAAGTAATTATCTATTTATCGGAAATCAATAATTTTCTCTTTATCTAATTTATTTTTCTTATAAATTAAGTCACCAATGTACAAAACTGGAACCACGTCGTCAGCACGTGTAATAATCCACGTGGCGTCCACGTCAGCCGGCCAGCAGGTGAAATCGTGATCCAGACAAGAGAAGAGCAAGAATCCAGGAATCTCCTCCTCCCACGGGCGCTCGCATCTCCTCCACAATCTCTCTCTCTCTCTCTCTCTCAATCTCTAAATTCTTGCTGCGCGGCCTCGTCACAGCCTCACCTTCACCACCTTCAAAGCATCACAAAGGACGACGGCGACCCAAGAAGCGTCGAGATTGGTTCTTGGGGCGGAGCTCCCGCATGCGATTGAGCTCCTCCTAGAGCCCCGGTCGTGCCGCCATGTGGGAGTCGCTCAACCTGTGCCACTTCCCGAGAGTACGTACCCTCTTCGGTTTCTGGTTCTGGGTTCGTCTGTCTTTGCGCGCGTGGCTCTTTCGTCCATGTTTTGAGCATTTTGTTTGGGAGTTTTTGATAATTTGTGCCGAGTGACCGCCTTTGGATTGAACGGTGTCTGAGGGTCTGTCGTTTGAAACGACTCAGAGTGTTTTGGAAAGATGGTTATTCGTATGTTTATTCGAATGCTGAGTGCTGCTTCGGATCTCTTTTGCATACCAAGAATGCTCCCGTTTCGTAAAGCAACCCACAATACAAATTCTTGGATTCTTTTCTACTGGGTATCCTGAGCATCTTATGGATTAGCATCATTCTTGGCTGTGACGATACCGTGATTAATTGAAGTGTATTCATATGATTATTCGAATGCTGAGTGCTGCTTGGGATCTCTTTTGCAATTCAAGAATGCTCGTGTTTTGTAAAGCAACCCACAATACAAATTCTTGGATTCTTTTCGACTGGGTATCATGAGCATCATATAGATTAGCTATGACAATACCATGATTAATTGAAGTGATGCTATGTGTTACCCCTTTCTCGACTTCCAGGGATATGGCATGGTGAAGCATGGAAATGTGGTTGTAGCTTTCTCTACTCCCATCTCATGTGGCTGTGGACATTTGGATTCATATTCCTATAGCCAGCAAGTCCATGCGCCGCCTTATGCCTTAAAGTATCGGATTGGTCGCCGCTCTTTTGTTTCGGGAGATACCTGTGAATATATAAGTTTGTTGACTTCCTCGAGATTGGGTCAGAGACAACTTTGTCACAACAACTATAGGCTGGGTCGCTCTGGAAGAGCACGGATTCGAGCGACGATTGACGTCGCCAGTGCTGTTGATGTCATCAATGATTTAGGATTGGATACTCTTACATTCTTAGCAGTGACTGTAGCAGTCGTCCCGACATTCAAGTTACTCAAAGCGAGTCCTGTAAGAAATACCTTTTTGATTCATATTTATCTCTTTTTGTGTTGGGGCCTACCAATGGTCCTCATGCATTGACAACACGCACAAGTTTGTTAATTGAGTATATCAACAGTAAGTCTAAAATTCACTATGTGATGTCAAAGGGAAAGAAGAATATCTAGTGCTTAGGTCTTTAGTTGATAGAAGCCTGACTTCAGCAATAAAAGTTGGGGAACTGCAAGGTGCTTCTTTCAATTTCCTCTGTCCCACCTACTTAAGAGGTTGTCGTGCTATGGGCCATGGCCATCGGAATATTTGTTTTCAACCATCCTCGATCAAACAGACCATGAATAAATGCATAGACGGATCTTTTTTTAGTGAAAAGTTTAAGTCTCTTATTGCAAGATGCTATAAGGATGGAGCCATGATTGGTCTAAGAGCTATTGCTTTGTCTTCAGATACTTGGTTTCTTCTTTGCTGGAGTTGTACTCAATCAGTTTGGATTTATAAGAAATCTCACAGATGTCAAAGTGCTGTCTGAATGGGGCATCCTTTTCCTGGTAAGCTAGTTTCTCTCTGCCAATAATCTGAATTGTTGCTTCATCTTTTTCTTTTTGTCGCAGTTAATGACGTTTCTAACTTTTATCAGTCACTATATTCTGAAAGAATTGTGACTTTAAGTGTGGCCGCCCTCGCTTAGCAGCAAAATAACAAGTGAAAGTAGTGATATGTCACAATGTTTCTATTTCAGTCAAGCTTCTAACTTATTAATTGGATGACATGATACATTCAATAGACATCCAAGTCCCATCTATTGTTTGCATCTTGGCTCTAGGGTGTGGAGTGCGCATCAAGAAGACTCTCCTTTGCTTGATTTCACAAACTTTCACCTCCATTAGTGACCATTCCTATGTCCAAAAGCTGGAATTATCCATTTTTTTTGGTTTTTAACTGAAGTGTGAGCAACTTCTCACTTACTCATATTCTATACAGATAGTAAGTTAGGAAATGCAGCATCTAATTTTTCTGCCAAGTGGCGCATGTTAAGATCAAGAAGGACAATGATTTCCCATCTGCTGTCTTTGTTACTAGATTTGAGCCAAAAAGACTAAGGTGATATCTTGAAGAAAGATCTTGAGCATTTCTAACATAGTGATCCATGTGACTCCATTTGATGGGTGGCTTTGATTTATTATTTTCCTTTTTCCCTCTAGATAGTCGACTTAATTATTAACCAGTGGAGCAAGATACACATGTAAATAGATATAGCTCAACTATCATGTTCTTTATGGACATGACTCTACTCATGAAAGAGCCATGCCTCTTCCTCTCCAGCTGTTCGAGATGGGATTGGAGCTATCATTTGCACGCTTAAAGGCTCTTGCAAAGTTCGCCTTTGGCATGGGATTGACTCAGGTAAAGTGTTGTCACATGCATGGATTACAGTTTGAGTTGAATTCCTGGAGATCCCATCTCTTCTACTATTTGGCATCTTACTTTCTTTCTCAAGAGTCATTTCACATTTTGACATTTCATTTGTTTTCACCTTAAAGGTCTTCTTATCCACTCTGGTCTTCACGGCATTTGAACTTCCACCTAATGGAGCTATAGGGACAAAAATTCTAGAGTTCCTTTTCCACTCAAAGCCAGATTTGGTGAGTATGTTGTCGACCAAGTCACACTTTATTGCATCTACCGCAAGACGTGGCTTCATTCTTGTGCTTGTATATTGTGTCTTAATATCATCTCACTTGTCATGAACATTCCAGCACAATATTTCGCTCACATATATATCTTGCTATGGGTCCTTAAATGGGAAATGTTATCCCATGTACTTAAATTTCAAAGATTTTGTTATTATGCTGACCATAGGTCCTCCTTTGAACTGGAAGCTTGCTTTGAATTTGAAAGGTAGGCCTAAGTACTCACTCAGCAGGCTGGCTGCTTATTATGGGCGCTCATGCCTATCTACTTACGAAGCCAGTTACCTAGTATAAAATTTAGATAGTGCTCCATCTTAAATAACAAAGATTCTTTTAATGCACCATTGCTGAAGATTGCTTTGGCTTGTAAATTGTAAAAACTATCGCACTGGGATTGCCCAAGGTCCATACTGAAAATCCTTGTGTTGCTTTTTCATTGACCAAACTTTGTAAATTGCAGGTTAACATCAGAAGTGTGGATGAGGCAGTAGTGATTGGTGCTGCTCTCTCTCTATCTTCTTCTGCTTTTGTCTTGCAGGTAGTTAAATTTTCAGAACTCATGATTTATTTGGTATTTGCACTTTTCGTTATTCATACAGGTAGACTTTACCCTACTTTTTGCCAATTATGAGATTATAGTTGGAGGAATACATAGAATAGTATGGCAATATAGAGACCTCACTAAATAGTTATCACTCCAAAGTGTATTCGAAGATGATACATAGAGTTTAATGCGTGACCTTGTTAACCCTGTCCTACGCTTATTCTTATTTCTTTTTTTCGTCCTCTCAGTGCATGACAACAGAGTCATTCTTTTGACCGCTGATGGCAGATTAATACAGATTTTATTCATCTCGTGAGCATTTGCTCATAAGAATTCATTCACCAGGTTTCAAGAGTTTACTAAACATAATGTGTAGCTTCTTGCAGAGAAAGGTGAGCTGGCAACGAGATTTGGTTCCGCAACTCTGGGGATACTTCTCTTTCAGGTTATATTTGGTTCTAATGATATGAAATTTTCTTTGCTGCTAGTTTAGCCTGCAACTAGTTATTTCAATCTTTTACTTCACAAGCAGGATATCATGCTAAGTAGAGGAGCATGACTTTTTGGATTGAATGACTTGTTTCATTGCAGGATATTGCTGTCATCCCTCTTCTAGTTATCCTTCCGGTGCTGGAGAGCCAGGTTCTCTCTCTCTCTCTCTCACGCGCGCAGTGTGTGTGTGCTTGTGCGTGCGTGCGTGAGGTCTTACTTGTGCACGATGAGGAGGCAGCATTTACTCAGGGAGGGAGGGGGGATAAGTTTAGGGGCAACACAATTTTTATTTTTTTTTCAGAAGTCCTTTGGGTGGTGCATATGGGTACATTGCGTGTCTGGCTTGATTGTTTTTATTTCTAGGATTTACTTGTGTGGAATCTTCATATCGTAAAATACGAACAAATAGTAAGAACTAGCATTCTTTCCAAGAGTGGAACTCATAGGCAAGAAAATTGATTATAGATGGAAGCATTATAGGTCAAGATGCATGAGATAGTATAATAAATGGTTGAAGACAGCTTTTTTTCTTTTTTCCCCTCTTTTTGATGTTTTGCATTAGTTGATTTTGTTGTTTTAGTTGATTGAGAGTGTAACTCAAGTCTTTTTTAGTGTCCTCACTGTAAACACTGGGGATTCAATGGTTTCAGATACTTTATTCAGCTTATAAAACCTTCGCTTGTGGTCATCTGACTCTTCTTTTGCAGAATTTGGTTGAGGAAAGCATCTGGCCTGTGCTTGCTCAAGAAAGTTTAAAGGCTTTAGGTGGTCTTGGATTACTTTCTCTCGGAGGGAAATACCTGCTTAGGCGAGTTTTTGAGGTGTGCTTCAGGTTTCTTCAATCGTAAGAAAAATTGAAATGACATTTATTCTTAATTAACTTCATTACATCAGGTTGTCGCAGAAGCAAGGAGTTCAGAAGCTTTTGTTGCTCTTTGCCTGTTGACTGTTTCTGGGACGTCCCTTCTCACCCAAATGTTAGGCTTCAGTGATACTGTTAAGTATCCCTACCCGCAGGATGCCTTGTACTCTGAAGTGACTTCCCTTTCAGAAATTTTTACGAGATGTAAACATTTTATGTGCAGCTTGGAGCTTTTTTGGCTGGGGCATTGTTGGCTGAAACTAACTTCCGGACACAGATTGAAGCAGATATCAGACCATTTAGAGGCTTACTGCTCGGATTGTTCTTTGTGACTACAGGGACTTCCATTGACATGGAGGTGGGAATAAGTTCTTTTCAATACTATTAAACTTTGGCACCAGCTTGACCCGATCATAAATTTTCTTGTGAGAAAATCAGTGGACCTTGGTACTTTTTCTGTGAGAAGATGAGAAATTTTTAGGGTTTTATGAGTTGAGTAAGCGTTTTGATCATATGTTTGCATTGCTTGTTCTGCGAAAATTAGAAAGACACCAGCCATTAAAAGAGCATTGTAACAATAGCAAGCATGTTTTTTTTTTTTAATGCAACAGAAAATTCTACTCTTTGCAGGTGCTTTTGCGAGAGTGGCCCAATGTGCTTGCTCTCCTGGGAGGTTTGATCTTCATCAAGACCGTGATTATAACAGCAATAGGTCCCCGTGTTGGACTCACTTTACAAGAAAGTGTAAGAATAGGATTGCTCTTATCACAGGGAGGGGAGTTTGGATTTGTTGTGTTCTCCTTGGCAAACAGGTTAGTTATGGGTACTTGTTGGTTGTTTCCTTAAAGTCATTGGCTCACGAAGATTTTTACCATCTGGCCAGGCTTGGGGTGCTGCCACTTGAGCTGAACAAGCTCCTTATAATAGTTGTTGTGTTGTCAATGGCATTGACACCTTTGCTCAATGAAGTTGGAAAGAAGGCTGCCGATTTTATTGATGACAAGTTCGAAACTGAGGAAGTAAGTTTTTTTGTCATATATAAAGTTTGTTGTTTATAAGAACATCCAAAGTAGTCTTTCTCAGTGGCCTTTAGTCATTTGGATCAATCAATTAATCTCATGACCAGTGCATATTCATAAAACCGCAACTCGTGCATTATGCCTTAGAAAATTGACCTTTCTTTATTGAACTATTAAAAACCATATTTATTGAGTTAAAAATCTTAAAAACAAAACTCAAGGAAGAAATTTATATGAATCATCTCATAGGCAGCATTCATACACTTTTTGAGCCCTTAAGTCAGTCTCATGTCTTGACTAAAGGTGGCAAAAACTGATCTAACCTCAGAAATTTGCCCAAAATTCTGATTCGATATTAAACCAATTTGACCATTGTGTCAACTGCGTGACACTCGATTTACCTGAAAGTGTGATAACCAAACTTGACAACAAGATGATATCCCAAATTAACCTGATTCCAATGCGAAAAACATGTCTCTGATAGAACCATAGATTGAAGTACAACAAATCATAATCAAGAATTATTCCAAATATTTGAGATCCTTGTCTGATCGGTTCCTAAAAATGCATATTATTTTGCAAAATCTAAATTATGAAATTTGTGAAACTGAGCCTCTGCAATCAGAACTTGAAACTAACTTGTATCTAGTAAACTGAAACTAACCCTGCATCTCAAACTAACTCAACCTGCCAGAATGCCAGCTCTAGTCTTGATGGTTTCATTTACATAAATCACTAGTCAGCTGAGTGAATAGCCTGGGCTAGCTTGTTTAGCTCGCTGAAGGAATTTCGCAAGTTGTGCTGCAGATTAACTCTTACATGTATTCTTGCAGAAAGTCGTAGAGATTGCGAACTTTGATGCTAGGGATCCTGTTGTAATTCTTGGATTCGGACAGATGGGTCAGGTGTGATTTGAGCATCAAGTTCTTCCTTTGATTGAATTAGCGCTTTGACTGCTTTTTTACACCACAATTGTAAATTCTATCCATTCAGGTCCTTGCCAATTTCTTGTCAGCTCCATTGGCTTCTGGAATTGATGGTGACCTGGCTGGTTGGCCTTATGTTGCTTTTGATCTCAATCCTACTGTAGTAAAGGTTAGTTAGACCTTTTCATAATTTCCCTGTTTTAGTAAATGCCGTTGGGCTTGTGCAGCTGCTTGGTGTTTGCTGTACTTGTTCAGGTCACATTACCTAGAGCCAGAATGAAATACTGAAGTTGGTAGTGCTTTGATAATTTTTTTGAATTAATTAATCTTTTGACATGCTGAAGTTGGTAGTGCTTTGATACTATTTTAGGTAAGTTCATCTTTTTTTATTGAACTCTCAGGCATCTAGAAAGCTTGGTTTTCCTATTCTTTACGGGGATGGATCACGTCCAACTGTGTTGCAATCTGCTGGTATCACTTCCCCGAAAGCTGTCATGGTGATGTACACTGGACGGAAGAGAACAATGGAGGCTGTTCAAAGGCTTCGACTTGCCTTTCCAGCTGTAAGCTCTCTCTCTCTCTCTCTCTCTCTCTTTCCAGCGTATGTGTTTTGAGGTCCATGCATTTGATTTGTCCGAGTTCACACCTACATAATTATTTTTACTACCTTTTGCTCTTATGCCCCTATAACAAAAATAATGAAGCCAATATGTGTACCTAGCCTCTCAGAGTTTTTAAATGGACGAGTTAGGCCCCTCTTCTTTTTTTATGTTGGTTGAAATCAAATTCATGAACATGGTTTTCGAGGAACAAGAAAGAAAATTTCCAGATCTTTAGACAATAACTCTCGTGTCAATATAAAAGCTTCTTTAATATAGGTTCCTCCTAATTCTCAGTTTGTGGACATCATATAATTTATGCATATATTGTGCTTGCCTGTTGTAGTCACTTCTGAAGTTAAGATATTTCTTTGTCCCACATTAGTAGTTGTCTCATTTTCTGCTTCAGATTCCGATATATGCGAGGGCTCAAGACATTACTCATCTTTTGGATTTGAAGAAAGCAGGAGCTACAGATGCTATCCTAGAAAATGCTGAGGTAACTAGTAATATACTTTGTATGCTTTTGACTATGGTGCAAAAAATTAATTTAAGTCGAGTTTGATTTGTTCCTGCAGACAAGTTTACAGCTTGGCTCTAAGCTTTTGAAAGGTTTTGGTGTTATGTCCGATGAGGTAACATTTCTGAGTCAGCTTGTTCGAGACTCTATGGAGCTACAAGCTCAAGATGAGGTCAGGCAAAATGATGGTCGAGAATCTAATGTGATGAAGCCACTGCAGGTACTTAAACCTCACGTGTTTTGCAATCTGTTTGACTTGCTGAACTGAATGGGTGATGTCAATGTGATAATAATCTAATGCAGTGGTTTGTTAACGATGAGAATTCACTACAAAAGCCTTGAGCAGTCTTAGACCACTATATTTAGATGCCCTAGTTCTTGAGTTCAGGTTAATAGGAATGTTTGAAAATCATTTTACACCACAATAGCGCTGGAAAGTTGACGGTCTTACATGGTGGAGTTTCAATGGTGGACCTAAAAAAGATGTAGTCCCAAGACTGTCTAAGCTGTCATTAAGTTGTTGCTAAAGATTGAGTTTTGTGTCTTTTGCCTGTTTCTAGGCAATCTTACAGTTGACTTTCTAATTGAGCCACTAAGAGCTTTCATCATCAGCTCTTGGCCAAGTACTTCTTTACTAGAGTTATTTTTCCAAAATGAACCCATATTATGTCACTCTAAGGTATAAAAGTACAAGAGATTACAAGAGCGGATATGCATTTTACTAAAAGGATCAACTACCTGAACAGTGGGCGATTGTTACTCTTTCCTTGATGAAGATACTCTCCGATCAATGTAGCAATCTTCGCCTTTTAGCATCAAAATCAGATTTTTAAATGCAACCCAGATACCGTCCAAAGTGTTTGCATTCTTTCACAAATGTTATGATTCACCATTTGTCAGGTAAAAGTTGGCGACTTAGTCGGGAAACGGAAATCCTCTTTATCATCTGTCACTGAAGAGAAAACTTATGGAAAGAACCTGGAAGAGGCTGCAACAGGAATTCAATTTGAAGAGAAAGGAGCCCGAGCAGGATATGATAGAGAACTTCAGATGTCCGAGGATCTAGACAGTCGTGTTATAAGTTGTGAGCAGGAGCCTGAGAATGGTACCCTTGTTGGGAAATCCACTGTTGCTACCTCTGCACAAGATGTAGCAGACCCGGACCGCAAGTGAAGACCACTGAAGAAGCTAGAAATTTTGTAGCTGACGCACTTCGGTAGGGAACGACACTCACAAAATTACTGAGAAAGTTCTGGACAGCTTCGAAGTAGAGGATAATGTGTACATAATCAAGTCTCGTGCAAACAAAATTGAGAGGGAAAATTGATCTGTTTCGAGTGATGTAGCTTTCTTTTCGTACTTCTAGGGAGTGAATGGAGCTTCGAACAGAAGTCAGCAATTACTCTCGGAGGTGGCGGACAGTTATTCATCTTGCTGCTGTGTTGGTTGGAAAAGGTCTTGGAGGTGATGATGCATCATGTTATGCTCGATCTTGAAGGGTCGTCCAGCAGTTTCATACATGTATATATTCATTCAATCATTAGGAACAAGATCTTATTATTCGTGCACCACGCCACCATATTGAACTTATTTTGCGCGTTTAAATTCGCTCTGACATGACTATTCATTACATTTCAAAGAGGAATGTGCTGCTTCAATGCATCACGATCCCTTTAAGCATCTTGATTTGCAGGGCAATTTCAGGATTGCTATCCTCCTCAGTACTGGAAAAAGGGGCGTGTGGTCATCGTTTCCAGAACCAATACGGTTCTTATCTCATCTATTTTTTCAATGGATTTTGTTAGAAAATAGTAAGAAAATATTGCAATTTCAATTTCCCTAACATGGGCAATCAATCCTTTGAAAATCGAATGTTTTCTCATTTAGGCTCCATCCCTCTTTTATCATATTTATCTTATTCTGTAGTTTATAGTTGTTATGTAATAATAGTAACGGATGGAGAGCAAGGAAAGTGATGAGAAGATCAAGCAATTTTTGCGGTCTAAGCCTATGAAATGTGTCCTACTTGAAATTCTTGCAGGTGAAGTTATCAAAGGGAACAAAGCCTTTCAGCACATGATCATTGACGCATTTCTACAAATCATGTTATACATGAAGTGTTGTTCTCTTGAGTTCAAAGGAGTTAGTTCATGACACATGTTCACCTACTTAAAAGTGGAGACAGATTAATCTCTTTTATAAAACTGTGCAGAAAATAAGTAGAAGTCATTAGCATTAATAAGAAGTTCAGACTAGTGGTCCCGATAGAAATGAAGGGAAAGTCATTTTGTTTTCCTAAGCAAAGGATGACATAACCATAAATACGTTTTGTTTAGTTACGCTGCCAAAAGACTCATATGCATTCTTCCTTATTACTTTTTTATTGTTAGAATTGGATGACTTTTTTGTAGGATGGATTTTATTACGCCAGTTTTATGTGTCCTCTTCATATGAGTCGAAAGTTATATGAAGTGTATATTCACAGGCTATAATTGACCTATGGCTCACTTTTTTCAAAAATTGATGTTTCAACTAATGAATAGTGCATATCTTTTCGGAAGAAGGGTCTATATTACGAAAAAAATCCAACAAATTTATCCTAAATTACATTTTTTTACTATAAAAATTCCAAATTGTTATATTTATGACTAATGGGAAAATTTCGAATAAAGGTTTGAAGTGCTATCATTTTTTTAAATAAAGGTCCAAAATGGATGTTATTTCAAATGAGGGCCAGAAGCGGCCAAATCGTTTTAAATAAAGGGTTAAAATGGAATTTGTTTAAATAAAGGTGAAGTAAACACATTGGTATAAAAAAAAAAAAAAAAAAAAAAGCCTAACCTCTCTAGCCAAATGGCATTTTCATCTTTTACATTTTAATTGTTTTCCTTTATTCTTTTCTTTTTTTTTTTTTTGCCTATTCCCTCCACCATAGCCGTTGAAGGGAAGCCGGCCCTCACCAGCCCAAGCGAGGGTCACCCTCACCCCTCACTAGATTTGGTGAGGGATGCCCTCGCCCAACTTAGGCAAGGGCCACCCTCACCCTTGCCCTCACCAGCCTAGGTGAGGGTCGCCCTTATTGGATTTGGCCTCCGCTATTGATGACCATGTCGGGAAAGGAAAGAAAAAAAAAAAAATAAAAAAAAAGATGATTTTTTTTTTAAATATAGTTACAATTTTTTTGACCAAAATACCCCTTCCTCAATAGTCGGAAAAGTCACTGCCAGCCAAAGGCCTTTATTTGAAATAATTTGACCACTTCCTACCCTTCTATGAAATGATTTGGCGACTTCAAGTCATTATTAAAAATAATGTCAATTTTAAGCATTTATTTGAGAAAACTATGGTACTTCAGGTTCTTTTAAAATTTTTCCATGATAAATTTATCTTCCGTTAATCGTTAAATTGAATTAAAATAATGAAAAATTACAAACTGATACATTTGTGACAAATAAAGGGTAAAACCCTAAATCGGTTTGTTCATCATCTAATTTGACAATTTAACGGTAAAATTTAAGGGAAATTAACTAAGGATAAATTTGTTATATGTGTGCCAGTATGGGAATTTTTGTGGTCAAAAAATTAGTTTAAGATAAATTTATCACATATGTATTGGTTTGTGATTTCTTATGCTATTAACCTTCGAAAAATAAAAACATATATATTTCCAAACGACCGAAAATAATTATCAATTCATTTTTAGCTTTCGGCCAAAACCAGAAAAACAATTTTTGGAAAACACTTTCCAGTTTCCAGTGATGTCTGTAGTACAAGTAAGCGAGCTAGTCAAAGGACTGCTCGCGAGCAGCACAATCACTCCATGAATCCCGTCATGAGGAGGGGAGTCAGGGCCTTGGCAGAGCAAGGAAGCCGCCTCTTCGACCAGAACTCGAGGATCGTCCAGCTGGGTCGATCGGCCCGGGTCGAGGAAGCCGTCGACGTCTTCTCCAACATGACCCACAAGAACACCGTGACGTACAACTCCATGATCTCCGTGTACGCCAAGAACGGCAGAATTCACGATGCCCGGAAGCTGTTCGACGGAATGCCGCACCGTAACTTGGTTTCCTGGAACACCATGATTGCCGGGTACCTGCATAATGGTCGGACCGAGGAGGCTTATGGGCTGTTCGAGAAAATGCGTAGAAGGAATCGTCACACGTGGGCTTTGGTCATAACGTGCTTGACGCGGAGCGGGCAGCTCGAGAGAGCGAGGGAGGTGTTTGATGTGGTTCCTGATAAGGGAGATGTCGTTTTGTGGAATGCCATGATCGCAGGTTATGCGAAGAAGGGAAAATTCGATGAGGCTAGGCTGCTTTTCAATGAGATGCCGGTTAAGAATTTGGTTTCATGGAATTCGATGCTTGCGGGGTATACGAAGAATCAGGAAATGTGTTCGGCATTACGATTTTTTGATGAGATGGTGGATAGGGACATCGTGTCGTGGAATTTAATGCTGGATGGATTTGTTCAGCTGGGTGACGTGGACTCTGCTTGGGACTTCTTTAGTAGGATTCCAGACCCGAATGTCGTTTCTTGGGTGACTATTTTATGTGGGTTGATGCAAAATGGAAGGGTAGTGGAGGCCAGGAAACTCTTCGACGAGATGCCTACTAGGAATACAGTTTCATGGAATGCAATGATTGCAGGGTATGTTGATAATTGTCAAATGGATGAGGCCATGAGCCTATTTATGGAAATGCCAGACAGGGACTCTGTGTCATGGACTACCGTGATTAATGGATATGTTCGCATTGGTGATCTTGACAAAGCAAGAAACCTTTTAGAAGAAATGCCCTTCAAAAACGTTGCAGCCCAAACGGCAATGATACGTGGATATGTGGAAAGTCAGAGAATGGATGAGGCTACTCAACTATTCCATCAGATTGAAACCCGTGATGTTGTTTGTTGGAATAGCATGATTGCAGGATATGCTCAAGTTGGAAGGATGGACGAAGCCTTAGACCTGTTCAATCAAATGTCAATGAAAGATGCAGTAACTTGGAATACCATGATTACGGGTTATGCTCAGGCTAGACAAATGGATGATGCATTTGCAATGTTTAAGGAGATGAAAGAGAAAAACATAGTTTCTTGGAATTCTTTGATAAAAGGTTTCCTTCAAAACAATTCATATTTGGATGCTCTGAAGAGTTTCATGCATGTGTAAGACCACAATAAAACCTGATCATTCAACCTTTGCATGTGGACTCAGTGCTTGTGCCCATCTTGCTGCAGTACAGATGGGGAAGCAACTTCACCAACTTGTAATAAAAAGTGGTTATGTTGGAGATGTGTTTGTTTGCAATTCCTTGATCACCTTGTATTCTAAATGTGGACATATGATGTTCGCTCAACTGGTATTTGAAACTATGGACAATCCTGATGTTATCTCCTGGAATTCCCTGATCACTGGATATGCTTGGAATGGTCATGGAAATGAGGCTGTTGCACTTTTTGAACAGATGCTTCTGGAAGGGGTTACTCCTGACGAGGTGACCTTCATCGGAGTTTTGTCTGCTTGCAGTCATGGTGGCCTGATTGATCAGGGAACAAAATACTTCAGAAAAATGACGGAAATGTTCGCCATCAAACCTCTAGCTGAACACTATTCTTGCATGGTGGATTTGTTCTCAAGAGCAGGAAAATGTGAAGAAGCATTTGAAATAGCTTGTGATACAAACACTAAAGAAAATGCTGGATTGTGGGGCGCACTACTCGGTGCTTGTCGGAAGCACCAGAATCTAAGAATTGCCAAATTAGCGGCTGAGAAGCTCTTAGAACTTGAATCCAATAAAACCTCGAACTATGTACTCACATCCAGCATTAATGCCGAGGTAGGCAATTGGGATGAAGCGGAGAAAGCAAGGATATCAATAATGGGGAGTGGAGCAGAAAAGCAAGCTGGCTGTAGCTGGATTGAATTGGGAAATCAGGTTCATATATTTGTATCCAATGATCAAGCGCTGCCCAAACCCAAGAGATCTACACAACATTGAACTCTTTAGCTGCAAAGACTTTCGTCACATGCATGGCATAAAAAGCAGAGTCCATCTAATATTCCATGGCTTTAACATTTTACAGGAATTGGATTATTGATCATTCTGATGCTTATCACTATTGACGTCCCATGCTTGGCAAACTGTATAGTGTTTTACTAACTTGTACATTTGTGAGTTGACATCCATTTTTCTGCTGTCGAGAAGCCTTCCATTTTGTGTAAATTCTCGAGAGTGGTTTATGGTGCAAATTTTCTTCACATGCTTCAAGAGCAAAAGATTTTGTTGTTCGATATGTCTCAGTGGGCAATACGATTCGGATACACTCTTGGCTTGAGACTTGTGGAGACATGATTTACAAATATTGGTTGCCCGACCTTTTTGGCATCGCCAGAAACAAGGAGGGGCCATGGACTCTGACTTCGGGGAAACTCTGTCCTAAGTCGTTATCCTTAAGATGGCCTGAGCTTTGTCTTGTCTGTCATACTTCTAAGATGAGGTTTAAGAGGATGCAAGGAGACATCGCACATCAGGAGACATGCATCCAAGCTTCCTACAGGATGTGAAGCATCATTTAGGGGTTGCTATGTCTTGGGGACCTAGATTGGAAATGACTGGCAGAGGAAGCTATGCAAGGTTTGGGAAATTCATTTAAGTAGGCAGAGCCTTGGGGTTGGGGTACAGAGTTGTGCTAATGCGAGCTGCTATGTCGGGAAATTCGAGTATGGAGTCAAGCATGGACTTGGGTGTTCCTATTTCAGGTGAAGATTTTTTTTCTGTTCTTTGTTGTGAATGCTTTCTTGCCTCTGATTTGGCTGTGATCATGTTGATTTTTTTGTTGGGTTCAGTCTCTTTTGATTGTAGAGATAGGATATTACAATTTGATTTCTATCTGCATAGCTCTGCGATGGGTGGTATGCTTAATTGGCTGTTTGAGCAAAATGGATAGGTTCTTTTGTGATCAGGAAGTTGGTGATCATTTTTTATCCTGTCATGTCCAAATCTGGGGTTTTTACCCAGTGGATTCAACCTTGAGATATATGTGTCCTCAACGATTTTGGATACGATTTCTCAAGATCATAGAGAGTGAACATTCATCATCATGTGCTCTGGTTGATGATCTACACACAAATGCACACACAAATGCCAGGAGTTCTGTTTATTTCTCAACTTAGAAGATCTGAGGACAATAGAGGCCATAACCATTAGGCTAATTATTCAACGGTATCTTTTGCTCTGGTGAGTAATGGTTGTTTCTTGTGTCAATGATTTTTTGTTGTTATAGGAATGGAGACAAGTATGCTGGAGAATGTTTTGGCATTGGTATTCATGGATTCGGTGTCTATTGTTTTTCCAATGGCCACCGTCACGAGGGTTCTTGGCATGATGGTTCAAAGCAAGGCTATGGAATGGACACTTTCCAAAATGGTGATTCAAATTGCGGTGAACAGGACTCTGGTTCCCTCAACAAGTCTTTACCCCCACTAGCTGACGCAGTTCTTCAAGTGAATTTAGGTACTTGAGCTTTCAGCCCTCATTTCTGTTCAACGCTGATTACTAGATTCATGTGAAATTTATGGTAGAATTGGCAGTTGGATATCTGAGCTGATAAACACTCCAACTGATGAGTTTTGTTGAATCTTTTTTATCCTTTTTGGCAAGGGCCCTAATGGGATCCTATCTCTTTAGTATTCTGTTGCCTCATTCTATGTTTTGTTAATTCCCAATTTGCATTGATGTTTGACGCACTTTCTTGCCTTCTAAACGCAGGCTGCAAGAAAGGGCAGCTGAAAATGCAATTCACCTTCGTCGACTCAATGAAGGGGCTGGAAGTAGAGCTGCAACTGCTGCTAGAGTTGCCGCCGTGATAGCTGTGCAGAACCAGATGGAAAGCAAGTTTTGCGACATAGAATCTTGACCCGAGAGTGGCTTTAGGTTTTGGCTAAAAGTGTACATTTCACTAATCTTTATGGGCACAGAAGTCGTCAGCCCGGCGAGCACAAGCTCCTCTGGAGGTCGAGATCTCCTTTTTCCTCGTTGATTGCAGAACGTAACTCATTAGATGAGCGACGTGTATCGATGGAAATGAGGATTGTTCTTTCTGAATATTGTTCCTGCTCCTTCAAAGGATTGGATGATCTATTCTTGTGGGGCTTGCTTCAGGATCACTCCATTGTCATGTTCCCTTTGCACCATTATCTTCCATGGAAAGTCAAAGGACCTGGAAAATCTCATCTCCCACATTTGCTTCTTTGCTCAAACCTGCTCTTCCAGATTGCTGCTAATCGGTTATTTTCACAATGAAATTCCACAATACTGATAGAATAAAAGAAAAATACGCGATTTTGAATTGTTGCTGAATTTTTATATTTTGCATCGAAGTTCATATCATCTATATTAGGAAAATTATTGAGCTCACGTGTTTGAGATTGCTTAAGGCAAAAAGTTCTTTTTACTTTTCCGGTTAAATTTTGGAAATTCTGGATCATACATGTCAAACATAAATTTTTTCAGGTGTTTCGAATTAAAAAAAAATAAATCCAATAAAATTTAACGAAAAAAAGAAGAATTAAAAATCAATTTACACGTGCCCGTGGTTGATGTAATGAAGAGTGATGATCAGCGTCGTTTTGATTTTTGTGATTTTGGAGAAGGTATTTGTATGATATAGAGCAACATTTCGAGTATAGAAATTGCAGCTTAAGCGCATAGTGTGTGAGTGAAATTAAACAAAGAAAAGGCACAAAAAAAAATAAAAATAATTGCAAGCATATTGAAACAACAGTTTCAACGATTTTTAGTCAAAATTGACATTGACTAAACTGCTACATCAACGATTTTTAGTCAAAATTGAGTGGAAAAACTATATCGACAAATTATTAAAATATTTAATACTACATCGGCAAATCATAACAAAAATTTAGGATTAAATCGACATAATTGAAAATTTTAAAAATTAAACTGATAAATTATCAAAAATTTTTAGTATTAAATCGATACAATTAAAAAATTTATGATCAAATTGACAACCATCCGATAATTACAAGAATTTGATCAAAAACAATTTGATTGAAGACTTTTTTTATTTATTTATAATTTTCCCCACATATATGTGTACGTGCGTGCGTTATCTAATGCAATGACAAATCCGTTAAAGCTAAAAATCCTTGGCATCTTACTCAAATTTAAATCCTAGTATACCTGTTTTGTCGTCTAGCGTGAGAAAGGGAATATTCGGTATAAATCATTCTCTCCACCGTTATTTAAATGTCTATTTCCAGTAACGTCACAATTCGTCATTTTTTTTTCTTTATTTTTCTTTATAAATGTATTTGAAATTCTAAAATTTATCACAAAAATATAATAAATTTAAAAAAAATTAAAAAATATAATTAAATCATAAAATTTACCATGAAAATACAATCGTGTCCTAAAATTTTCAAAAAACATAATTTTATAATGAAAATACAATTAAATCATAAAACTTTAAGTGTTGTTCATAATAAGTTTTAGAATTTGATTATGCATTTTGAAAATGAATGACTCGATTGTATTCTCGTAATAAATTTTATGATTTAATTATATTTTTTAAAATTTTTAAGACTTAATTAACAAGTTTTCTTATCTTTTATTTTTTTTTTTTTTTATTTTTTTATTATTTTTATTGTTTGCTTCTTGGTTGGTCCCTTGCTTCCTCCCCCATCCTCCTCCTCCTCCTCCTCCTCCTCCGTCAACAACTACCATTCCACCATTGCGGGACGCCGGGAGCTCAAAAGCCATGACTCGCACTCGCATCGCCGTCGAATTCTGAGCCGAGCTGAGGAGGAGCTCCCCCCGCCGCCGCCGCCGCCGCCGACGAGCAGCTTCTGAAGTCCGCCGCGGTCGACGAACGAACTCGCTCGAGCCTGGAGATAGAGAGGGAGAGGGAGAGGGAGGGAGACATGGCGGGGGTTTCAGTGTCGCGGGCTCCTGAGCATCCGTCGTGGTTCTCGCCGAAAATGTACTCCCGAACTCGATTCCCCGATCGCTCCTCCCTTCGTTTCCGTTGCTTTTCTCGTAGTTGTTTGTGCGAATTGCGGGAATCGGGAAGTTCGGATTGCGCGATCGCCGCGCGGGGCGTCGTTGCGGGGGAAAGTTAAGTTTGGAATTGGAACGTCGCCGGCGAAGTTTTGGTTCTTTCGTCGGGTGAGCGTGGCCGGATTAGCCGTTAGCTTGAGAGGTTCGAGGTTTTCGCGAGCTGTTGGGGGAAGTGGTGAGGATGGAGAATCGTCGCGCGGTGATGATTTCTTCTCGCTATGTTCTTTGGTAAAAGCCGAGTTCGAATGGGCAGACGCCGTGGCACGACTTCAGCTAGTCTGTTGAAAAGCTGTTGAATTCTGTTTGCGAATTCTGCAGCTTAAAATAAAGAACTAGTAGTTTTTTCTGTAATGTCTCGCGCATCTAGTGCGCTCTGCTAAAAGAAGGATATATTTGAGATACAGGAGAAAGTGCACCGTCCTCCGAGGATCCTATGATGTGGCAGGGGTTGCACTGGTGAAGATGTTTCGTTTATAGAAGACGTCTTATTTTCGAAACCTTGAATGGATTGCTTGAGTCTTAACTTTGAAGGCTTTGAAAATATGATCTAAATATAGAGAGAATGCAGATAGCAAAGATCTGGATAGCCAATTTGAAGACTATGACTAGGCGGAGGCAAAGCAAGTTATTTTAGCTGTTCCTAATTACACATGCGATGCCCGGTCAGGTCAAGGATAGGTGTAAGGGGGACAAACAATGGAAATGGAAGGAAAATATGTATTTGTTAAAGTGATTAACTTTATGTTTGTTAAAACAACTACTTTGCTAAACATCATCCTTTTATGAATTTGCAGATTGCTTACCATGTTTTGCATAATCAACATGCTGACCTACGTTGACCGTGGAACTATAGCAAGCAACGGTGTAAATGGAAGCAGTGGAACATGCACAGAAAGTGGTACTTGCACTGCCGGTAGTGGAATACAGTAAGGCTGTCAGGAAGCTTTCATTTCACATGAGTAGCCAAAAATATATTGCTCCTGATATAAGATGTCATTTCCTTCAGTTAGTTGGTTCATCTCCAGCAGTTTCAGAGACTTGTTATCTTCCTTTCTCATTTTGTTTGACAGTTGTGTTTAGTACATATTCTCCAAATTTTCAGATGTCTTTTTCTGCTGGATTTATCCCAGTGAATGACCGCATGTAACACTCTGTATGTGCATGTGGAAAGATGTGCGCAAGTTTTCCCCTTTTTAACTTATATCATGGGTCCCCAGAGAACTATCTCCTATAATTCTGTCGACTCATCAAGCAGTATAAATTACACCTGTTGCTATGTGTGTTTTTTCTTCTTCTTTTTTTTCTTTCTGTTTTTTGCATTGAGATTGCCCAAGTTCCTTTTCATATGCAGGGGTGATTTTGACTTAAGTAATTTTGAAGATGGAATTCTATCATCTGCATTCATGGTCGGACTTCTCATTTCTTCTCCTGTATTTGCAACATTAGCAAAGAGGTAATAAACTTCTGCTATGATGTTGGTCATTGGGAAAGCATGAAAGTAGTTGGTTGAAGTAAAAATACATCATGTGGTAATCTGATGGAATTCTTATTTAAAAAGAGCATCAATGATAAGGCAATACATCAGATAAATCACACAGCATAGAAAAAAGTTAAGGAAACTTTAAGGGGAAATTGGTAGCTCAAAATGTCTTTTCAGAAAAATATACACTAACATTGAAATTTGCCCAAGCTTTCCTCTCTTGTGTGTCTTCAGCAATGCTTATTTTTTCAAATTACTATTTCTTGCTTTAGGCAAAGTGGTAGGTTGCCCTGTTAGAAATAGTAGCTCTTTAACATTCTAAAGTGTGTGCTGTAACTACAATTCGAGCAAAGCTTTTGATCTATTCCCTGGATGTCTAGTACAGTAAATTTAGCAGAGCATCCACAAGTTATTGAAATTCATTTTGAGATAAGTGAATTTGTCATGTAGGATTGATTTTCACAAAGAAAAAGGATTTTTGGGCCCTATGCTACATCATAATCTTCCTTAATTTGAGTGAGCAATGAGACTCGTGTCTGTTCTTTTGCATTAATTTCATTGTCATAATCATTTGAACATGCAAGTTTTGAGTTGTCGTAATGATTCCATTTTCTCTTATCCATTCTTATGTACCTTTTCTTTTGCAGCATTAACCCATTTAGGCTCATTGGGTTTGGACTTTCAGTATGGACTCTTGCGGTGATTGCTTGCGGCTTCTCATTTAATTTTTGGTCTATTACAATCTGCCGCATGTAATGCTTTACATTTTCCCCTTGCTTTTATGATGTTGACCCTTTGGATTATTTTGTAATAGCTCATGGCAGTGCTTGATTCCTTATGGTTATCTTTACTCGTGATCATGTTGTTGGTTAGGTTTGTTGGTGTTGGCGAAGCTTCATTTATCAGTCTTGCAGCCCCTTTCATTGATGACAATGCCCCGGTTGCTCAGGTTTTGTCTCTAATATTTGTGCCACGCTATTTTCAAATGTCGCCAGTCTGTTAATTCAGTTGTGCAGCTAACATTAGAAGAGAATTACTTCTTGTGAGTTCTAAGTCGGTTACCTGTCCGTGATGTCCCTTCTTGACCTTCACAAATGGATTTTTTTTGTTCTTTTTTTTTTCCCCACTTGTAATGGTGTTTATATTGGACATATCAAATAAATTATAGAGTTCCTTACTTTTAAACAGTTTTACCTTTTTTATTTTTTTATTTTCCCACTTCATTCTAAGCTCTGGTTTATGCCTTGTGAGATCTCTGTCTAGCATATGAGCCTCCATATCGATATTGACATCTTAAGTGTGGAGAAATAGGTGTTAGCACTTTCATTTAGCAGTATAGGGTACTAGTTTTAAGTTTTGTTGATGAGGCTATTGTTGTCCATTTATTCTGTCTATCCAAGAATATTTGCTGATTGGTCAAGAGTACGGTACTAATTGTGATTGTCGCAAAGATTCTACTGGTCCCTTTCTGCAGAGTGACAAGTTTAGTGGGTGGGAAGGGAGCAATCATAAAGCAAGATGACCCATGTCGTGAACTCTATCTTTTTTACCTTATTTGATGTTGTTCGATTTTCCTTCTGTTTTAGTGTACACACCTCAATTCATTGCGAAGGTTTGTCTAATAGTTGAGAGAAGTTCAACCAAATAAAGACTGGAGCTGATACATGTTTTCTTGAGTGTCGAGATCCCCTACCTGTAAAATGTTTTCATTCAGAATACCGACATTTGTTAATTCCTTTTAGCCACTATTCGGAATAAACAATTAGAAGGTAACAACTATTTGCAGTCGTCTAAAAAGTTCCTGCATTGTTGTGGAACGTCAAGTAGTTGTCATGATTGAAGATGTTTGTGTGGATTGTCTCGCACTTTTTTAATGGTCTGACTGAAACTTATGATTTATCATGCTGACTCTGAGTTGTAGCTGAAGGATGACAATTCTGCATTTTTTTGGTATTGAATCCACTTCTTCAATATACTTTACTAACCTACTCCATTTGCTTTGTCTCTGTTATGAATGACCTACTTAATGACCCTTCTGTTTTATGTTTGCCCCTGCATTGTGTAATAACATAATTTTCTGGCGATAACCTGTCTTTATTGCAGAAAACGGCTTGGTTAGCTACATTTTACATGTGCATACCAACTGGCTATGCACTTGGATATGTTTATGGTGGACTAGTAAGTTTATAATTCATGATTTTCTGATGTTGTAATTAAAGTATTAAGAAATCTTAGTATGTGACAGTTTGCACCTTTTGTTGTCTATCATGAAGCTTCTGAGGAGTTGTGATTACTAGCATAGGTGTCTACAGGGGCTTATAGTAAAGCTCAACCAGTCAGTCTGCTATTTCTCTCTTGTTCTTCTACATTGGCAGAGTCAACTTATTGTTTATGTCAAATTTGAGCTGGGCATCATAAATTATTAGGAAACCTCACTATGTACAACAGTTTGCTAGATAACCACAAAAATTAGAAACCTCAGCCCGAACTTCACTTAGACGTATATCCTAACTTGATATTATTTGTTGTCCTCATCTTGTAACCGTCCATTTTCTTATGATTCCATAGGTTGGTAGTAATCTTAATTGGCGTTATGCATTCTGGGGGGAAGCAATTCTGATGCTTCCATTCGCCATCCTTGGTTTTGTCGTGAAACCTTTGCAATTGAAAGGCATGTGTTCCATATGAATTCTGTTCTCATATTGCTGGCTACTTCAGCTGCTTCTCATATAAGACTTTTTTAAATGCAGGCTTTGCTCCTATTCAATCAAAAGAAGGACTGTCAGACATAGAGACGCCTTCCTGTGAAACTCAAGGTTCTCCTTGTTATGATTACTTTTTGGAGACATATCACTATGTTTATGTCGGCTTTTTATGTCAACTGATGTCTCATAGAGCAATGGCAAGATTTCAGTATAATTGTTTGCTGTCGTCACCGATTAACATGTTTGTTCTCTCCCTCACTTTGCATATTCTGTCGGCATTGGGGTGGGTGGTCAGTGTGGGTATAGTCTGTGGAGGTTACATTTTTCTTTTTTGTTTGATTTTCTCACGTTTTAAATGATTTGAACTTGTGACTAGATTAAAAGGCTTTAAGTCACTATGTATAACTTTTTATCTCACCTTAAAGTGCAACTGCTGTCTTGACTCAAGTAATGTTTATCTACATCCATTATACTCTTGTTGGATTGTTCTAACGACATTTTCCATAATTGTATTGTACTCCTTCAGAGCAAATATCTCTTGGCACTTGATTGATGATGTAGCAGAGGGTTAAGTTCCAAATGGAAATTTATTCTGTCAGTCTTATTATTATTAGTTGAATGCAGATGTGGAGGTCAAAGATGGCAAAATATCCATGAAGGATGAGTGCACTGGCAAATGCTCAAGTATATCATCCAGGTACTTCAAGTATCTTCAGGTTGAGAATAATTGGTTTAGTGAAGTTGTACTGAATCTCATGTCAATAGAATAAAGTGTAGTTTTTTGGATTGTCGCCTGGTCTGTTACATAAAAACTCAGACTAAGTTACTTATCCAAGGCATATTTACAGAAGTTTACATTGCGGATACCAAATAGTGAGTTAGATTTGTAATTTGCGTTGCTGCAGCATTTTACCCTTAGGTCGCCATGGCATTTTGGAAGCATAAGGGACATTCAAGCTGTCAAATTCCCACTTAATCTCACTTAAGTAGATGCTGTATGAATTGACTTGATGCATCATGGGGCACTTGCTATTTGTACGTGCTTCCGTATGATTGTTGGGCCAATGGAAGTGATGTATCCTGTTTTTTATCATAGTACAGAAGCTTCAAACTGGATAACACTGATGATATAATTTTCATATGAGCTGGATATAGGGCAGTGTCAGTGAAGTTCATGTCAAATTCTAATTTTCATATCATGATTCTTTTTTGATTCAGGTTGATGGGCTCCAGCCATTGGGATCATTTGTCAAGATTCGCTAAAGATACTAGAGTTCTATTGAGTGATAAAGTATATGTTGTCAATGCTTTAGGTAATTCTATTTCACATATTTACCTAGTTTATGTTGGTTCTGCATAAAATGAAGAGGCAACTGCCTAACTATCTTTCTTTACCTGGATAGGGGGTTGATGATTAAGAGAATCTATTATCATGATCATTAGGTGTCTGATATGGGAGTGGCAATTTTTTTTTTTTTTTTTTGGGTTGGTAGATGGGAGTGGCACGTCATTTTGATGGTTTGTGTCCAACTTTTCATGTCATACCAACTGAGGATATGCTTCTAAACGAGTCAATTTGAACATCACTAGTAGCATTAATTGTGTGGAAAGCCTCAACCCCAACATATCCTGTATATATTATAGATAACACAAATCAAATTATCATGTAATCCAATTGTGTCTCTGCAACCGAAAATTCCATGTAATACAATTGTTGCAGCTATTTGATCTATCTGTTGCCTTTTACTCATGGTAAGGCTTGGAAGCTTCTGGAGCATTCTTTATACAATCTTTAATTTCTAAGATTGTATATTATCAGAAAGTTGCAAATAATAAGACAAAGATTTCAAAAAAGTTTTGTGGAAAAGTCAACAAATTTATGAGCTTCACTTCCTTCTCTTTTGTTTTTGTTAGAAATACAAGAACCTCAAAGATAGGAGATTACTTAGATATAATAGTAGATTTATTAGATAGAACTAATACCAGATATGATAAATGCTCAAACTCAGTTATGTTCTGGGAATATTTAGCATGACCTTATATTAAATTGTTTACACAGATTTATTTTGGGTTTAACTGATACGATCTATTTACTTAAATGTCTTTTTCTGGTTTTTCTTGTGTTATGATTTAACTTCTCATCTCATGTTAGACTTAAAAATTATTGCCTAGTCTCTGGTGGCTTATGGATGAGATATCAATACAATAGTCATATGCGGATACACTGCTGCTTAGCTGTATCTCTTCCAGTAACAGTTTACATGGCATCTGGCTGCTTCAGGTACCATAGCATACAACTTTGTCCTTGGTGCATACTCATATTGGGGACCCAAGGCTGGCTATGAAATTTACAATATGGTACTTTCTTATACTTGATTGGCATCTTCTGTATCCAATGGTCTTATATTTAATTATGCAGCAGAAATCCTGCATGGCTTTGCTAAGAAGCTGAACAAGCATTTTATTGAATTTCTCCACCTAAACTTAGGTGGGCTGCATTTTGTAGATGTTATCTTATAGATTCCACCTCTTTGCAGACTGATGCAGACCTGATATTTGGAGGGATGACAGTTATCTGTGGAGTAGGAGGAACTCTCGCAGGAGGTTATATTCTTGATTTTATGTCTTCCACAATCCCAAATGCATTCAAGGTAGTGGATGCTCTTGATCTTTCAGATTAATATTGTCTTATTCGTCTGAGTATAGGTGTTCATTTTCTTTGAATTGATGCATTTTCTCCCATTTTCTTTTTCTTGATTTGTCAAAGAGAAGCAGCTGTTTACTTGGATACTTAAAGAATCTGTTTAATATTGAATTTTATAGGACATAAATGAGGGCAGCAATCCTTTATGGCATGCAATGTTGACTGCTCCATCACTTACAAACTAAGCTTGAATAAAGTGATAATAATCTGATGGACACATGAGTACTTTAAAAAGATGAAAATAAAAATTTGTAATTTAGAAAGGTTTGAGCGTGGAAAAATTCAGAATTACTCCTATGGCTCCTTAAATTGAAATTGATAGTTAGAAATGGTGCTGTTGTTGAGGGAATGTAATTTATATTCAGGAGGAGCTTGTAAATTAGACAGACCGATGGACGAAAGTTGAAATTGTCTCCGATGTAGTAATGTGCCCTTTGTGAAAGAACAGAATGAATGTGCACTGTTTTTCAGCATATCATGATGCAACAGGAGTTGTGGACTAGTAACTGAGGAAAGTTGAAGTTAAAATGTGGCGCCCTTTTTACTATTAGCGTAACTTGCAGCCTATTATCTGTGTTTAAACTTCTTTTCCAATGTTTCCTACAGCTCCTTTCAGTATCAACATTCCTTGGGGCAATATTTTGCTTTTCTGCCTTTTGTTTCAAGAGCATGTACCCTTTTCTGGCTTTTTTTGCTGTTGGTGAGCTGCTGGTGTTTGCTACGCAGGTACTATATCTTATCACCAGTCAATATACTGTTTCATCTAGGTTTTCCATTTTAATTTTGCTTCTGGTGGATAGTACTTTAATATAGTAGTCAAGTCTCCTTGAAATTGTACATTCAGAATGGCCTTAGATAAAAAGTGTATTTGTTGAGCAACAAAAGATTGATTTACTGGATCCCTGAAACGAAGCAAAATCTGGAAGCCATTTATTTTTCAGCTGTGTATTCTACATTTTCCACTTTTATCCTTTTCCATCTGGAAATTATTACAATTAATTGTTTTCAAACATCAGTATCAGGCATACATTATCTACTTACTAACATTAGCTTCCCCATCATTGACCCATCGATCGTATCTCCTCAAATAATGTTCGCCAAGACAACCATTTATTTGCCACTTTATTTATGCACAATGCTACAGTTTATCTAGTGTATTTTTATCTTGTTACTTTCTTTTTTCAAACTGCAAGATAGTTTTACATGTAAAAGATGAAAATTTCTAGGGCAAGGAAATTTCTGCAGTTTTGTTGGATATGAATGTGTGGAACATAAAAAAAACTAAATAATTTTTAGGCCAAAAAAAAAAAGCAAATAATTTGGAGTGAAAGGCCAAATACAGGAATCAATCTCATTTTCTGTTTGACTCTATATCCATTTAGCCTGCCATCGATGGGATACAAATTTTTCTGCCTAATAGTCATGACCTGACTCAAATGCTTGCTACTTTTTATTCTGCAGGCACCTGTAAATTATATAAATCTTCACTGTGTTAAACCAAGTATGAGACCATTATCTATGGCGATTGCAACTGTTGCACTTCACATCTTTGGAGATGTGCCATCATCGCCCCTAGTTGGTGTTCTCGAGGTTAGATAGTGATCTTTTTGTGCTTGTTCTGAATGTAATTATTGTTATTTGGTGGACTGAGACCGATATTAGTGAAAAATCTGGAATGCATATCTTGTCTGTAAAAATTCTGAAATCACAACATGCCAAACACATTTTATTCTTGAAACCAAATAAACTTAGGTTTCTTTTGGACACAGATTACCACTTTTGAGATTGATTTAGAGCATATTCCTGAATGAATTGGTAAAACTTCCGTAAATTACCCGTTTCAAGGTAGAGTATAGTTCACAAAGGCTTTTATAACTAATAAATCTTAGGCTAGGCAGCAGACCTGGTAGTACTGATCATGTTAAGGAACAAATATCTTTAAAAACATATTAGACGGAGGACTTTGCAATAAAAAAATTGGCTGACTAATTTGAGCTGCCACTTTTAGTATGATAATCTGTATATCTTTGCTTGCACTGAAATATTTTGGATAGGCATGACAAGGATTTTCAATTTAGCATCAAAAGGTATAACAGTCCACATATCAGAGGATGTGCCTCTTATTTGTCTTGTTTATCCTAAGACTATTGACAGTGCTTCTTACAAGTTGGAACTAATAGAGAGATTGTGCAGGACTATCTCAATAATTGGAGGGTGACTGCTCTCATTCTGACGGCAATCTTGTTTCCTGCAGCTGCCTTTTGGTTCATTGGTAAGGATTCGATTATACTTATATATTTTTTCTTGACCTGCATTTGTCTATTCCAAAGATGATTTTATTGGAAGGGCTGTAGAAAATGAAAATATAAAAAGTAAAACACACTCTCAGTTAGAGGGCTCTGGGTTCCAGGACCAATTACTTAGAAGAAATAATTTTAGGTATAGGATAAAAAATGAAAATTTGATCCTTTCCAGTTGCATTTTTTCTTGACTTTGTTTAAATCTCATTCTCTTACCATTGGCGCTCTTAACTTATTGTGGCCATGCTTTGTGATCCTTCAATGATCGTTTATCGTTAGTTACTTTGTTAAAATGCTGGTATGGCTTTCCTTAAATTGAATTATATGAATAATACGGTAAAATGACATTAGGGTAAATGTATCTTCTATTGGCTATTTGTTCATCTGACTTTTGTCGAGTCCAATACATTCCGCCAAGTTTGACCAAGTTTATCTTTCCCTTGTTAAATGGGCTCCCTAACTTCCTAGTGAAGATCAGATTGAAAAAAGTGTGGCGATTTTAGAGGACTTGAGTGAACTTGATGAGTAATTTGCCGGACAAATTTTGAAAACACTATTAAGTTAGGGAGGCCAACTTAGACTTAACCATAACGATCTTTCCACTTTAAGTAATTTCACGTGAGACATGCAGCATCATTGTTTTGGTTGAGCATATGATGACCGACGAGGGATGGTCAGATTGCTCAAGCCATGTTAAGGGACTCAACTGCAGAAAAGAAAAAGGTTGAAGGACGATATGGAAAAATAAAACTATAATTTAAAAGACAAAAAGTCTGCTTTACCTTGGTATTATATGGACAATTTGGATCACTGTCATACGTCAAATGGAATAGTTGTTCTGCACGGTTATGGAAGGGGACCGGAAGAGAAGCTTGGCACTGATGTATAAAATTCAACCTGGAAAATATTTTTGGACGGGTCATGCTGCTGAGTGAGACCTGACAATTGGCTTGGGTTCGGCATTTACAGCCAATCCTTACTAGGCCTCAACCCTACTATGATTCTTCTGTGTGCCTCCCGTTTCACTCACAAGAGTTATAACTGATGCAGTTACTTAAAACGTGTGCAGGAACTTTTCTGCCCAGTGTCGATAGATTCAACGAGGAAAGCGAGTCTGATATCATTGCAACCCATGAGTCAAGCACGACACCCTTGTTGGAAGAGAAGACAGAAACGACGGAATCTACCACGTGACCGTGAAACATCCAGATTATTTCCCCTGGAGCTGAGGTCACTGACTATACGCTTCCTTCCTGTGCATAACACTAGTCCACACGTTTTCGGATGTCTATGGAAATATTTTATTGACAGTCCATCGATGGATGCAAGTAAATCCATGCTTGTAACAAAAGAAGAAACAGAGAAAAGCAAAGTGAATAGTTTGGAAGTCTGTTTTGTAAACCAAGTGATGTGTATATATATTATCTGGCAATACAGCTGGTTGGTTTAGTTCCCAAAGTCAACCCAAAGTGGGCCAACTCTTGCCTATCAAAATTGGGAATCTCTTTGCAGGATGACCACTTTCTCAAGCGATCTGCATCTAGTAGATTTTAAGACTACTTTGGTCATTATTTTGTAGTCGATATTCCATCACAACTTCCATCAGAAACTTTAATGTATCTCTCTGGTAATCATCGGAGTTTGATGGTGAAGTTGAGAGACAAGGTAACGAGATAATCAGTTTGTTCCTAGACTGACCTGGGTAGGTACTGGTGTGTCCACCGTCGGATCATGTTCGAGTTTCGGGCCGATTTGAGCAAGAAGTATGAATTTATTGGGACCAAACCGAAAAACAGTTTGGGTCAAGTTGGGCTTCGGGTAGGAGTTCAACCAAATGAGGACGCTCCTGAGGACAACACAAATAGATCGGAAAGATCATTCGAAAAGTCTTAAACTTGTTGTATTTTTTCCAATTCAATATTATACATTTCAATTTTTCTAATTGAGTCTTATACTTTCCACAATTTGTCAATAGTCATTTCTAGCAATTTTAGTTGGCAATTGCTAACATGGATGTTGCTCATGCTACATAGGTCGACCAAATGCGATGACTTAATAATTTTTATAATTTTCTTTAAAATTTCTAAATTTTTATTATTCTCTCTTTTTTTCTTTTTCTTTCTCCATTCTTCCTTCCAAGCTAGGGCTGATGAGAGTTGGTCAACGACCCTTGTCAAGCTTGGAAGATCAAAAAACAAAAGAACAAAAAGTTACAAAAAATCATTGACATCAATGTCGACCATCTGACATTATAGATTGGTTAAAATTAGTTGAATCCACTTTATTAATAAAACATCATATTGTTTATGACTCAATTGGTAATAAAATTCATTATGCATGTGGCCCTATTGGTAAAGGGCTTAGGGGTGGGGCTAGAGAGTATCAAGTTTGGAGTTCAATATTCAAGTATCGCATACGCATGTACATAGAAGAGAGGAGTGAGACAAAACAAAAAGATAAAATTAAAGATTGAGGACACGATTGACCAAAGTGTAATATATTTAGAATTTTTGGATAATTTTCCCCGAATAATCCTAGGATGTTTTGCCCGGATCTCAATATTAATCATCACCAACCCATCATTTTCTCCCACGCATTACCAGACATGAAAACGCCCACAGTTTCAGGCTTCAGCCTGTTTCTACCAAACCTCTCTGTCTCCCAAAGTATTCTTTTTGTAACCTACAAA
This sequence comes from Eucalyptus lansdowneana, assembly GCA_017140395.1. Lineage (NCBI taxonomy): Eukaryota > Viridiplantae > Streptophyta > Magnoliopsida > Myrtales > Myrtaceae > Eucalyptus > Eucalyptus lansdowneana. Next base: position 23,145,081 of record CM029489.1, read on the forward strand.
GCTTCTCTCTCTCTCTCTCTCTCTCTCTCCTGTGTGTGTATACTTTCATCTCCATCAAGAAATGGCACCAACTGCTGCAATGCTGATACTCCCCTACCAAGAGAGAACCACTTCACCATCACCATCCCCTCCACCTCTCTCCCAAACTCCATCGCCACTCCACGTCAAGTTCTCAGCCACGTTGAAACGTTTCTTGCAAGACCATCCCTCCATGAGAGCCAAAGCACCAATGGACCAGACGATGGAGGATGCATGCACGTCTCGCCGGGCTTCTCCTCTGCCGCCGCCGCCGTCGGAAAGGGAGCTCGAAGAAGCTTTCCAGCTCAGCTGCTGCTAGGGTCTCCTCACCCGAGTCTAGTCTTTCCAATGTTTTCCCTGCTTGATATGTGAATCTGAATTTTAGCTGTGAAGGTGTACATTCATCTACGGTCAATCTCCTATCGTTCTTGTTCAAGAAAACCCAATTATGTCTTCATTTTTTCTCCTCTCTAAAGCTCTTATGCATCACAGTTGACTTAGAGGCGATCCGTATCTTGTATGGTGGCGTAGAACATTTCTGTCGTTCGTTTTCCCTCCTGTGGAGTCGAATTGGATCTGGGTACAAATTTCCTAATGGGTCACGTCGGCACCATATGTGACCAATCCAGCACCACTTGAGTCATATTTTGCTCCTTTGTCTGTCGGTTTAAGAAATACTTATAAGAATTTTTAAAATTTTTATTATATGTTTCGAAGAATTGATGCTCTGTACAGACTATAGACTAGATGGGTTGTAGTGAATATCTTTTTTAACATCATTATTGTGGCTGATGCTGCTGCTAAAGCGTTTGAATCAGCAATGATAAGGGCCTGTTTGGTAACCATCCAAACAGTGCCAAATTCTGATTCTTTGTTCCCGGAATCAGTTTCGGCCTAGAATCGCGTTTGGTAAAATTTTTGTTCCCGGGAACAAATTTGTTCCCGGGAACAGATTGGGAACAGAATCAAGAATCAAAAAATAGTTGATTCTTGTTCCGAGAATCAATTTGAGAATCAAAATCAATAAATTTTCTTCTTCCCTTCGGCCATCTCACGACCGCCGTCCACCGCCGCCCGCCACCGTCCGCCATCCGCCACCGCCGTCCACCGCCGCCGCCGGCCGACGTCCGCCGCCGCCGGTCCGGCGAGCTCGCCGGAGGCTCGCCCGGAGACTGTGGCGAGGTCCGCGAGCTTCGCGGAGGCAAGCCCCCACCGGGCTAGCTCGCCGGAGGCTTGCCGCCACCGGCGAGGCTCGGCCTCCCGGATCTCGGCGAGGCCGAGCCTCGCCGGACCGGGCAGGGCCGGGCGAGCCTCGCGACGCCCGGCCCCACGGTGGCCGCGAGGCTCGCCCGGCCACCGGCGAGGCTCGCCCGGCCCCGCCGGTGGCCTGGCAGGCCTCGCCCAACCCCGACGAGGTCGGCCTAGCCACCGGGGGCTCGGCCTCGCCGCGATCCGGCTCGGCCGAGCCTCGCGGGCTAGGCGAGCCTCGCCCGTCGGCCGCGGAGCCGCCGGCGAGGCTCGGCCGACGAGGGCCGGCCTCGCCGGGCCGGCGACGCCTCGTGAGGCCGCCGGCCCTCGTCTGGCGGTCGCGGTCCGGCGGCCGCTGAAGAAGAAGGAGAAGGTGAGAAAAAGAAAAGAAAAAAGGAAAAAAAGGAAAATGAAAAGAAAAAAAGGAAAATGAAAAGAAAAAATGAAAAAAATGAAAAGAAAAAAAGGAAAATGAAAAGAAAAAAATGAAAAAATGAAAAAAAGAAAAGAAGAAAAGAAAACAAAGGAAAAAAGTAAAAAAAATTATTTAAAAATTAAAAGAAATTGATTTGGAACGTAATTAATGAATACGGTACCAAACGCAATTCTATTCCGTAATCAAATTTTGGACAGCTACCAAACGGCTTAAAATGCTAGAATCGGTTCAGGAACAATCAAAAGAATCGGTTCGATCGGGACCGCCTCCAGGAATGTAATCGTTACCAAACGCGCCCTAAAAGTTCCTCTTGTTAAATCATGCAGCACTTTCATGTCGAGATCAGAAGCCCTTCTACGGCATGTAAATCCACAGGGACTAACTTCGACAAGATTGAAAGAAGAGGACTGACTCAACACACTATGACTTAATGTTTTATTTTTTTCCAAACTGTGACTTTCTGTTTAGTCTTTATGGACGTCTGGAAATTGAAAATTAGAAAACTATTATTTGTCTCTCAGATTACACAGATAGTCACTGTGCCCTCTGTACTTTTGGTACTTGCATTTGCCCTTAATCCTTACCTCTGAATTTTTTTCTTTCTTTGGTTGAGAATACATTCGGTCCTTAAAGGACAAGACATTGGAAAAGAGGGCAAAGATACTCAAGGAACATAATGTTATGATAGTGGAGGATACCGTGACATGAAAAACTCCAAGTGCCAAATCATACAAAAGACAAATTCCAGAGATTAACATATGCCTAAAAGAGGACACGTTTGTATTCTTGGCTTTACCTTTCAGTTGTATCAACTGATTTTCGTGTTTTTATCGGCCACATTCTGTTGCTGCCCAACACAAGGATAAGTACTCGTGCCCAAGATGCAGCACCTCAAGAAAGAGGTTGTTTTAGTGCTCGTGATGGTACATATAGAGACAGTCATGACATTACGCACTTTCAATCCTGACATTCACCTAAAAGCACATGGCGGGTGAAAGATGCATATGACTCGAATGCTCCATATGAATAAGCAGCCAGAATTTCAGAGAGGTTAAATTTCCAAAAGAACACACGAAGTCTGAGCTTTTTCAGAGACAACTCCACATGAAGAGGGAGGGTACTTTAGCTTTTTGTCTAATCTCAAATCTCAAGCGTTCAGAGCTAAATACTATTCGAATACAAATAATCCCGAACCTTAGGATTTACTGTTCTATAGTACAGTACAAAAACTTCAGTTCCACAAGAAAGACTTGAGGGGAGGGACTACAGAACCTCCATTGCTCCAACCCTTGTCAAGCAAGAAAGACTTGGAAGGGGAAAAAAACCCTTCATTCGCTGAAATTAGTCATTGCTCCATGCAACAGGTTAGCACGGGAATTTCCCTAATCACCAGGCATTTCACTGCAATTGAAGCTCAGATTGCTCTTTTAGTCATAATCAGACTACTTTTCTTCGACAAGCCTCCAAATGGGAGAATATGAGCCTAACTGCAGCAAGGAAAAAGCAAAATCATAGATTTGTAAGCTGGTCTGACAAAAATTTGGTTGGCCTGTTAGACATGCGTTCTAGTCAGATCACAAATTGTATGCCCTAGTCCAAGACAAGTGTCAGAAACCAATACAATGCTTAACAAGTATGCGAGCGCGTGTACCATTTTCATGTGAAAAAAACAAACCACGTGTGTTTGTGTGTGTGTGTGTGTGTGTGTGTGTGTGTGTGTGTGTGTCATCCATGGCAAGTTAATAGTCATGAATTACAGAATTCTCACCAAACAGGGACTTCGTTGAAGAAACCACAGACTTAGAAACTGTCTTTATGTATCTCCCGCCTTTCTTTTCTTGTTAGGTTCCGAGGCAGCCTCTGAGTGGGGCTGACCAAAAACAGATCTGCTTAAAAAGAAAAAAATCGAGTAAATTGACCAAAAAAGACAATCTGCACAGCCAGGCTGTGAGAAAATTCATAAACTCTTGCTAGTGCCCAAAAGAAAACACCATGTCCCAATTATGGGAGAACAATGGGTCCATTCATACTGGGGCCATTCATACTCAAGATTTGGTCAATCCGAGCCTTTGCACCACCATAAGTAATTGTTATTAGGGAAAATTCCAAAATAGTACCCGAAGTGCCATCTTTTTCTCAAATAAGGGTCCAAAGTGAACATTATTTCAAATAGGGACCCGAAGTGCCATCACTTTCTCAAATAAGGACCTGAAGTGGATGTTATTTCAAATGAGGACCTAAAGTGGTTATGTTTGTTTCAAATAAGGACCTGACTTTTCGGCGATCAAGGATATTTTTGTCTTTCCATTTTCTGCCTTTTTTTTTCTTTCCTCTTTTTTTTTTTTTTTTTTGTTCTTCTTCTTCCTCTTCGCTAGTGGTCAGCTGACCACCGGCGATGCCCATAGAGGGCTAGGCGAGAGCACCCACGCCGGTCCTTACTAGTAGCTAGCGAGGGCCAACCTCGTCGATGGCCCCTAGGTGAGGGTCGCCACGCCTAAGCGACGCCATCCCTTACTTGTGGCTAGTGTGGATGGCCCTCACTTGCGAAGGCGACCCTCACTCAGCCCTTTGTGGGCATCGTCGATGGTTGGCAGCCATCGACAATGAGGAAGAAGAAGAACTAGAAACAAAAAAAAAAGAAATAAGGGGAAAATGCCAAATGGTGAAAATACTATTGACCGGTCGAAAAATTAGCTAGTCGGCAATCGGCGAGGTGGGGTCCATATTTTGAAACAACCAAAGCCACTTTAGGTTATTATTTGAAACAAAGTCCACTTTGGACTCTTATTTAAGAAAATAATGGCATTTTGGGTTATTTTTTGAAATTTTCCCAAAAAAAAAAAAAAAGATGAAAGAAAAAAGGCGAAAAATCGCAAAAGATAAAAATACCCTTGATCACTGAAAAGTCAAGTCCTTATTTGAAACAAACATAACAACTTTAGGTCCTCATTTAAAACAACATCAACTCCAGGCCCTTATTTGAGAAAGTGATGGCATTTCGGGTCCCTATTTGAAACAATGTTCACCTCGGACCCTTATTTGAGAAAAAGAGGATACTTCGGATCCCATTTTGGAATTTTCCCTTGTTATTATTATCCAAGTTTCAGAAAACTATGAAAAATTAATATGTGAAATTATGTGCTAATATTGATATATAGTGAAAGTTTTGCGTGTTTGGGGTTAAAAATGTGTGTCACAAAATTTCAGTCAAGCAAAATGTAAAATGTAAAAATCTATCTAGACACGCCCTTGTCCATGTTGGTCAACTACAAATACTTGAGAAACAGAAACAAAGAGCTATAGTGTAAAAAAGAGGCAAATTATCATGGAAATGCAATTGACAGATCAAATCACTCACCCACAGGTTGAACATTTCTTGTGGTGCTTGCAGAATATAGACAAGCATACAGAACAGATGTAGCCCATGTCAATAGTTTTTTTGTGACAAAAGCACCTGCACATTTCCAAGTTCCATTAGATGTACCGAGACTTCAAAAATAAGAGTTCTATGGCACAACTTGTTCATCCCTCCAAAAAGATGAGTTGATCAGAGATTTTCTAAGGCATAGAAGTTTGTAAGCTGTTTGTCACAGTTCACGGGATTGCATGAGTACAAACAAAAATGTAGGTTAGCAGAATCTGGAGACCAAACTAATATGCCTCATGCTCATTGTCAAGCATTCCCAGGAACCATAATTAGACAGATGATAAATGCCATAAAAGTAGCTGGCACCACCAAAGTCACCCTTGTCCAGACACAATAAACTAGCAACATGACGTCCCTTTGTACAATATAACAAGAAGTTCCAGCAGAACATGAACTACTATTGAGCAAGAGAAAGTAAGAAGAAAAGGTAAACTGTAGAATCTTATCCTCTCTTATTATATGCAGATCAAATTACTGAAATTAAGCCCTTTCACTCTTGTGAACCATTTAAAAATGTGGCACGTGCTCAAAGAAAGCAATTCCTTTTTCCCCAGTCCACCTTCCACCAAGAGCAAACGAGAACCACAAAGCTGGAAGTTTAATATGTTTTCTCTATGGTTAATTTTCCGTTTTGACCAAACATGGTGGAAGAATGACCACCGAAAGCAATAGATCCAATGCCCACATCATATTCATTTGAGTCAACAAGAGAATTAAACACGAGTTAAGGAACATCTATTCTTGAGGCAGAAACAGAAGAAAAAGAAGAGATGAAAGTTTAGAGGAAGAGAACAAGAAAAAAGCAGACGGAGCACGCAATCGAGAGAAAGCCGACATACGATGCGCGAAAATCAACACCAACGGACTTAGGCAATTGCAAGAATCCACGAGAATGCAAATCAGTGCCAAAAACTGTCTGCAAGATCCAGTAAGATTGCATTAATGCAGGGAGAGGAGCCTGTAAATGAAGTAAATAGATACCAACAAAAAACCACAATATTGAAATAAAAGAACATGCTAATGTTTTGTGCATCAAAGATTTGTCCCCCTTTTACAGATGAGAGAATGCATTGACTACTGAAATGTTAATGTTCAATTCTTTTTCTGATTTTCAGTTTGATCAGTGCTTTCTCAAACTGTTGGGCTCTTCTTTGACAAATGGCTCATGCTCGACTTTTTGGGTGACTGAGATTAAATCAGGATGTCATCTAATCTTGAAATTATCAAGCCTCTCTAATCAATCTTATAAAAAACAGGAAGGAGATTGACTAGAACAAAAGAAAAAGATAGAGGACAGATGAATCTCTAACTCATTTAACTTCCTAATCTTAGGCATGGACGATCAATCTTGTGAAGCCTTGCGCCAGTCGCAATCTCAATCTCGAACATGAGGGAAAAACAGTTGTAGCCAGGGTCCATGTTCAAATTTAATCACGGTGACTTCAGCATAAAAAACACCAATGTCTCAGAATTGGCCTCGCAGAAGTAGAAATTTCAATTGGACCATGAGAAAGGAAACGTAAAATTAACAGATAACTCTTCTTTTAAACCGACAAAAGGAAAACCTATACTAACATCAGTTACTTAAGCATCATATCTTAATTCTGGTCCTGTTGTAACATGAATTTTTTTGCTGATTAGAAAGAACAAATTAAGAGCTTTTAATTTCCCACTGCAGATAAACAAGGTGCATATTTAGAACTTAATCGTTCGCCAGTCAGCAGAGCAAAATTAACTCTAAAGTAAATTAAACATAGGAGTACCATATAAAGGCATTCACTTATAACTTCATTAAAGATTACTTTGAATATGAAATTTCAATATGATCACATGGAAGGGATGACCAAGTAGATGGATTCATAAAAATACAAGTGCTTCATTGAAACTTTTTCCTTTTCCAATGAGTTGCTTCAGCTCAATTATTACAAACCTTTACAGCCAACTTAAGTTACAGAGCAAAACGAATACCCCAAACTAACAACTTGATGTTGCTTCTGTGATAAGAAATATACTTATCTCATACCGATAAATACTGAAATGTTCCCTCCAATAGCTGTGGCTTCAGATATACACCACCAGTAATATAGGAAGCCTGATCAAATGAAACCAACATCAACAGGACATAGTGCAGACAGAAGCCCAACATCAGTGAAACAAACAATATAATACTCTTTGACCTCAAAGTTAAAAGATGCTAGACTGAGAAGAAAAGGATCTGGATTTCATTTTTCAAGAAAAAATGTACCTGCTGGAGAAAGGCAGAATTTTGAGCTCCTATGAAACAGGAATCAATAGGGACCTGCAGAAACAAAGTTTCACGAGATTATACCCACCCTATAACCAAGCCAGCTTGCATATGAAAAATTAAAATTGACATTGACACCAAAGCACGAGGGAGTTAGACATGGAAACAATTGTCAGCAAAAAGAGTTGCCATAAAATTTGTGATGGTAGCTTTAAAGCAGAGTAGAACTAGACGAGAACTATATCAAATTTAGATGGAAAGTAAGAGAAGTATATTTGTACTAAACCCTATGCCTCAAAGGCCAGCTGTAACTCTAATACTACAAAGTTCTGAAATCAGAATCAAGGACAACCCAATATATAGGAAGTTGTCCCCACAAAAATGAATCTTGTACAGTTAAAGTAAAATTCAAGAATAAAATTTCAGGGTCATGACCTCAAACTGAGTATCTGCCATTTAAAGGCCATTTATCTGCTATAAGGACCAATCAAAAAATCCGTAGCAATTATTGGCATTTGCAGAATGACATGTGGCAAGAAAATAATGATATGATACTGCCATGATGTAGTTTAGTTGTTTCCTTTCGTGAAGAGTAGATCAGTCATCATTTAGTTATTTTGCACGAGATAGAAAGTAAATAAATACATACCATCGAACGCTGTGCAGAGAATATTGCATTCATGATGGCAACATATCTGAAAGGAAGATAAGGTCTTTGAGTAACTTATCCACAACAAAGATACACAAAAACGAAATGGAAAAGCAAACTGAGCACATACTGTTCAGGCCCATCCTGAGATCCATGCAAGCATAGAATCTGCAACCAGAAAAATCAATATCACTAGAAATAAACCTGGTCAAAGAACATAAAGCTACTAGATGACAGGTGTGGAAAAAAGAAACAATACAAAATGTGAAGTCCAAAAATTTTAAATGTACCCAGGGAGAAATCCTATACCTCTGTGCCATTGCTGTGTTATAAGCGTTTGAATTCAAAATTTACAAGAAAGGCATAATGATATATCCACTTGATGGAATATCTTCTCTGATAATCCATGGCCAATGTGCTCAACAAGTGAGCCTTTAAATATAGCGAAGTCCCCATTTGTATATTAGAACATTGCACAGACTCAAGTTCAGCAAATTCACTCTATTCCTGAGCACCACAATGACGGGAAATCATAGTGATAGGATGAAGGAACAACTAAATTTGAACCGTCTATAGTTTTGTCTTCTTTTTATTAAGGATTAGTCAGCTCTTTGCTACTAAAAAATTACTTCCCCTTACCCACGTGATGATTATGCATATTACATTCAGAACATCTCAGTAGGAGAAAGAACAAGATCCTTATCTATCAAAAGGATAGCCGTCTCAAACCTATGTCATCATCTTAGTGTCTGTCAAATTAAACCACAGAATAAAGATACTTATAAGGCTGGGTTACTATCATCAGTAATTCTGTTGTAACTTTCTCAATGTCATAAAATGTAATAAGCTCATAGGTTGACATTGCATAATAGAACAGAAAAGGTATTGACAAACCAAAACCAACATCACCTCTGTAAAAGCAGAAAACTTCCCTTTGGTCAGGTATATATTAACATTACAAAATCATCACATGCTAGTCCTTTCCTAATGCAAGAAGGACAAATTTACAAAATATAGGGGATCAAGTGGGAACCCCACATATAATAGATATCGGCATCTTTTGTATTGGTTCAGGTACTATCCATTTTACATTTAAAGAAAAGATTCAATACTTAAATTCACAATCAAAACTGGACCTCTCAAGGATCTGACTGTGGCTGCATCAGTACATATCTCCAGAAAACTTTTTGCCACTGTTCAATTTTATTGCTTGCATGGGAATAACTGGACATTTCTATCATCCAAACCTAAGAACAGTTAGCCAACTTTTACACCTGCAATATCTGCAACATCTAAAGGAAGTATGAACTCCTAAATTCTATCAAACCAAGCTATCATAAGCAATCTACTTTCAGTCGTAATGATAATACTTATATTGCCTTACCATCACATTCCTAAGATAGATCCACTTCAGGCACTCAAAGCATGGAACCACGAGAGCTTAGAATCTTGCTATAATGAAACTTCAAAATCCAGTTATAAACTCAATCGACGCATTGTAGACAAAAATAACTTCAGGATGTGTAATACTTACTCGAGGATGTGGATGTCGCGGTCCTGAACGAAAAACCCTCTGAATGTCTATCGGTCAAATCAAATCAAACACATTTTCCAGAAGTCCCATAAATATTTCACGCTATTTGTTAAACAATTTGCTAATTTGTGAATGATCCCAAAGCCGACTAACTCCCTACTGGTATAAAAACTACAACATCAATATGAAAAAGTACCATTTTTTCCGCCGATTGCAACTTTCAGAAAAGAAAATTCAACCTTTTAGCACTACAAAAGATAACACTCATTTCATTTCCATGACATCATGAGGATCACACTACCCACAACTCTCAAGCAATCACACTCGCAAAGGATACAGCAAAGCGCCATGGACAGCGACCCGGACAACAGCGAAGACGATATCGACCCTTCCGGCTCTTTCTTCAGCAACTTCTCATCCCGACCCACGAATTCCTCCAACTTCTCCAGAAGATCCACGGACAGGGCCGACAACTTCCCCGTCCCGGCCGACCGGCTCACCGGCGAGGAAGAATCGTACACGTAGTCGCAGCAGTTGTGCCCGTAGCTATCACCACGATCTGGTTCAGCTGGTTGAGCAGCAGGACCGAATTCAGGAACGAAATCACCTACGCAAAGTTCCCAAGAAACGATGACAACACAAAACAGACAAATGGGTAAGCTCCAAAAACGAAATCAAAGTCACGGAGAAGGAGAAGGGGATCGAGGGTAGGCTACGTGAGAGATGAACTTGGAGAAGGGGAGGGGGAAGCGCTCCAGAAGAAAGGGTTCGTGTCCAGCAACACCACGAGGAGGCTGACGTCATCTGCGGCAAATCCAGATGATCAGAGAGGAAAGGGTCCGGAAAACAAGCGTCAGCCTGAGGGGGGGTATCGGTGGAGAGAGAGGAACCTGCGTATAGCTTGGAAGGAGCAGACGCCATGGGAGTAAGCTTGCTCCGCTCCGTGGGACGAAGGTCGGTGTACATGACCTGGGTTTCGGGTCTTTGGATCTTATTTATAATATTTATTGCTTTTCATGGCATTGCTTACAATTAAGGTAGGCTTGTCAAATGAGTGGATCTAGATAATAAATTATCCTATTCAAATTGACTAATTAATCTATTTACAATCAATTTGTTAGCAATATAAATTTATTGAAGGATGCAGCGGGACGATGATTCGAGTATAGAACCTGGGTTTCGGGTCTTTGGATCTTATTTATAATGTTTATTACTTTGTATGGTATTACTTATAATTAAAGTAGGCTTGTTAAATGGGTGGTTCAGGATCATAAATTGTCTAAACCAATTGTTAATCTGTTTATGACCAATTTGTTAATAATATAAATTTATTGACCAATATCTGACCTCACTCGATCCGATTCGACCCACATTGCTAAAACATTTTTATATTTAACTAAATCTAAAAAAACTTTGTTTCTTATGATTTTAAAAAAATTATATTATTAAAACACTTCCCATACAAATATAATTTTAATGGATAAATTTTATAATTTTTTGGAAAGTGAGATTTGACTTATTTCACGAAAAAATGTGGTATTTTTGAAAATTATAAAGATAAATTAGAAAGTATTTTCCGCTTAGTATAGCAAATTTGATTTGATTTTCCAAGCACTCCTTTAAAGTATTTTTTTATTTTATTAAAATATATGTTTTAATTTTTTTTTTTTTTTTTTTTCCTCCTTCACCTAGTCACCAATCATGGCCACTGTGGTTGGCAACATGCAAGCTCTAGCCTTGCCACAAGGTCGAGCTTACCCTAATGTTGGCAAGTGCAACCTTACCATATTGGGCTAGCTTGAGCTTGGTCGAGGCTGGGGAGGCAATGGCCTTGCCCGAGGTTGGCAAGGCAACAACATTGCCCTCTTGGCAAGCTCAAGGCTCACTAGTGCAACTAGCGACTTGACAAGGGTCACAAACCTTGCCCACCATCGGTGAGGGCTTTGCGACCCTTGCCTAATAATCAGCGAGGGCCGTTGAATTTCATAGAGAAAAAAAAAAGTAAAATAATAATAATAATAATAATAATAATAATAAATAAAATAAATTTAAAAAAATCAATTTAAAAAAATTATAAATTTATAAAAACTAATCAAGAGGATGATATTCATTAATGGGTTAACTCAATTAATAACATTTATAAGTTAAATGGGTTTTAAGATAAACTCATTTATAATCCATGTATTATTAGACTTACATATAACCAAAATCCATTAATGATCCATTTATTAAAATTTAATTGACCCATATATGAGCCACCTCATCATAAATGGGTTTTCAACCTATTTTGACACCTCTGATATAAAGTAGAGTGATAGAATGTGCCATCTTTTTTTGGTAATTAGGAGAGAAAGGGGTGCTAGTAAATCCATGATAAATTCGAAAAGAAATATCCATAATAAATTTGTTTGAATATATTGAGTAATGGAAAAGAAAAAAAATTAAATTTCTCTTAAAAATTTGACTATTTAGTTCTTTCCTTATTCATAATCCATTTTCCTCTCCCATCCCTCTTTTAAAAAAAAAAGAAGAAGTATAATTGTGGGCGACTGTAAGGATATGGTCCTCCAAATTACCTCTTTCAATTTCGTTTTATTATCTACTTTTTCTCCTTAAATTATTACTTTCTCTTAAAAGAAAATAAATTGCAAAATGCATTTTTACATTAAAAAACCTAACTAATATGATAACTGATAATTTTTCAGTTAAAGAGACCAATTCAATCAATGCACTTGGAGAATGGAAGAGAAAAACATATCGGAAGAAGGGTTCGTGTTTGGTAATTTGTGGATGAAATTACCAGATACGAACTCTGGATGCAAAAAAAAAAAAAAAAAAAAAAAAACTAGCAGTAGCAATTGACGATATCCTTCACCAATTAATTATAATATTTGTAAGGTCATCTTCTTCTTTTGAAAGTGAGCAACAATTAATTATAGCTGATATTATAATATTTATTGTTTTGTGTGAATTCTCACTTGTTTTGATATGTATTTAAAAGTGTGCAGAGTTATCATTACTCATAATTAACGAGAGGAATGGCAACTGATAATTAAATTTATTTGGATATATCGAGAAAAAGGAAAAGACAAATAGAATTCTAAATTTCTCTCCTACTCCTAAAAAATTTGACCATAGTTCCCTTTGGGCCTGCATGGAATTGTTCTTTATTTCTGTTCTTGAACACTTTTTTTGTTTTTTTGTTTTTGGAACAAAAAAAAAAAACCACTTATTGACTCCGGCCCGGTAGGCTTCAGGTTTCCACATTGGAGGTTTGGAGTTCGAAGCCCCTTCAACGCAAGTTGAAGGGAGGCAGGCGTGGATTGCCGCGTGGTGACTTACCCGGTGGCATGGGGTGGTGGTTTCCCTGTGCTGCCCCCCGGTGGCATGGGGTGGTGGTTTTCCTGTGCTATCCCCAAGTTCTTCCCGCCTGACGAGCACGGCTTCTGCAAACATCAAAAAACAAAAACAAAAAACAAAAAACAAAAAAAGAACAAAAACGCGTTTGGTTGAGTTTACGTTTTTTTTTTTTTTTTTTGTTTCCGGAACAAAATAGGAACAAAAAAAAAAGAAACAAAAAATTTTTACTTTGTTCCAAAAACAATTTTGGAGAAACGTTTCTCTTCTCTCTCTTCTTCTTCTCTTCTTCTTTTCTTCTTTTTTTCTTCTTTTTCTTTGGCCGGTTCTGCCGGCCTCGGCCATGGCCTACTTATTGGCCGTTGAGAGCCGGCGATGCCCTCGAGGGTCGCGACTTACTCGGCCGAGCGTCCGCCAGCAAGTGGCGGGCGAGGCCGAACCTCTAGAAATTTTTATTTTTAGAGTAGAAATTTTATATCGTTATCAAACTGGTTATTTTTGCTTAAGATCTAGAAATAGAAATAGAAAAATCTATTTCTCTTCCGAAATCAATTTCTGATCATAATGGTTATCATTCGCTTCCTTAGTGTCTACTTTTGTTTTTTCTTCATTAATCCCTTCTTTTTTGGAAAGAAAACAACTCATCAAATTACGTATTTACATGGAAAAACCCGACCAACATGACCGATGACAAACGTTTCAATTGAAGAGACCAAAATATAACAACGGCAAGAGCGGATGATCTGGTAACGGGACCAATTCCTTGGTTCTTGTTCTCCATGTTCGTGAAAGTCGCCGTCTCCATCATTCGTCGATATGTTCCCTTCACCAAAAAGACTGGCAGCACTAAAGTTTCTTGCAGGGCTAATGGCTGCATTACCAATTTACCAGTGGTCCTAGATAAAACTACAGGAGGAGCATGCCGCTCCCTACTTGCATCATTTTGGAATAGCTCAAATACAAAATCAGCATGTTATGCAAAACGAGTAACCACCTATTTCGGTCGCTTATATGAACAATAGGCACCGAGCTACTTTTTATCTAAACACAGATTTAGAGATGAATGACTAATTTGATGGTTGGCTTAGCATGTGTTTGTTGGGTGGTCTTTGGCAAGTAAGATTACCGATGACAGGTATATCTGGGGTGAGATTATTTCAATTACTCTACATTTGGTTGTTTAGATTTCTAATCGAGATAGGCATAATAAATAATGAAATTCAGAGATTTTATTATATTTTATCAATTATTAGGTAAATCGTAGTAATAAAATATAATATATTCATATTATATTATATTATGTACATTTTTGGTATACAAAGACATGTTAGTGTAAATAAATCTAAAATTCATAAATAGAGATGGTAAAATCTCTTATGACAATCTTGCCTACATTATTTTTATTTTTTTTATTTTCTCTTTTATTTTTAATTATTTTCTTCTTTGGTTCTTTTTTACCCTTCATCATTCTCTAACAAAATTTTATTGAATAGTATACTATACTAAGATACCTAAAATATGTACTAATAATAAATATATATTGATATTAATATTTTGAATTTATATTATAATATATAATTAATTTCGAATATTAAATAAAAAATAAATTAAATTTAAAACTAAATTGTTACTTTTTGTTATTTTGAATTTCTTATATTGGCATTCAAAGCTTATTTATATTGAAATATAATTTTAATTTTATTAATCTAATAAATTCGTTATTCAAGAAAAATAACTATTCTATTATGAATCTTAAAAAATTTATTTACTTTATCTCACCTTTCCCATTTGATAATTTTTTTGGGTAATATCCCTATTAGTCACCAAATGTAGAATATGCTAAATTTTATTCTGACTGCCAAATGTAGTCTAATTGTTTAAGGAAGATGAAACAATTAAAATTAAGAAATCAACTGCCCAATTTTTATTTAAGAAATTGCACTTGATAAAATTCCGTGGTTGTCATTGAAGTGCAATTACCAACTCTATGTGAGATAAATATTATTCCATCACAATTTGGGCCTCCTGTTCTGGGTTTTTGTTAAAGCCCAAAGTCGAATTGTGATCCCGAGCCCAATTCGGCCTTACTTCAAGGCCGGCCGACTCGGCCTTCCTCGCGCTCGCACCACCCGCAGCTCACCGACGAGCAAAGCGGTTGAAGATTGGCCCCGGACGACGACGAGCAACGCTCCGATGGAGGAAGACGACGGCGACGACACGTTCTGCGGAATCCGCCTGTGACGGAGAAGGTAATGAGCCATCGGAGGCCGAAACTTGGCTCACAAGATGAATCGTTTCTGCTGCTCAATCTTATCGTGTGCGTTTAAGTGTCACTGTATACTCCAAGGGCATTGGTTTTGCCATGACTGTGCTGTTCCGAGGGATGAGCATGCTGAAACTGTCCTAGGAGAGAGAGCCGCAAATCGGGCATGCATCGAAGCCACATCAACCGAGCCGCGAGTTTTCTGCAGCATTGTTGCAAGAGATAGCAGTGCCTCCGACGTCGTTGGCGCCCGCAACCGGTGTAAATAGAAGTTGCAATAGCGAATGTGCAGTACCTTTGCAGCACAAGGTCAGTCACGTAGCTGAAAATCGTCTGAGCATGAGTCCCCCAGGTATCGGAAGGCAGAAACTGGAAGATATCCGGGATTACTCAAATAAATCTGCCGGACCGTTGTCGCCGTGCTGCGTTACTCATCGAGAAGACGATCGCGGAGTCCTTCTGCGGCATCTTCGCAACTTCGGCGTCAGGATCTCATGATCCTTCTTCTGCCACACTCGGGGGCAGGCGTTGCTTGCCACTCTAGAAGAGATAGCGAAATTTGGTCTGCTCTTGTCGATCTCAATTCGAAGTTGCTTAGGCAGCGCATGGTAACGTTTCTATTTCTCTCAATTTCTGTTCTTTTATTTCCCGGAACAAAAAAAGAACAGAAACCTTTTTGGTAAAACAATTATTCCCATGAACAATTTCTCTAATTTTTTGTTCCCGAAATGCTTTGAAAAACAAAAAAAAGTTGCTTATTATTTTTGGAATAATTTCTAAAACCCATTGCCTTCGCCCGTTGTCTTGACTCCGGCCGTCACCGTAGCCGTCACCGCCATGTCGCTAGCGCGCCATTCTTTGCCGACCCCCGCCGCCGATCACTGTGGCCGTTGCCTAAAGCCCCATTGGCCGCCACCTCCGCGGCCGGCAACGGCAATTAAGCGATGGCCGATGGGCTCTCTGTGGTGGCGGTCACCGTGATGGTTGGCGGCAAAGCGATCGTGTAGTGGTGATGGCGGGCGGCGGCGGGCGATGCGACCAATGGTTGGCAATCCGTGAGTAAGAATAAAAAATGAATAAATACAAAAAAAGAAATTGTTGCGTTACCAAACACAATTTTATTCTTTTTCTATTTCAATAGTATAAATTTTGTGTAGTTCTGCCAAACGTGTTCTTTTACTCATAAATTGTTTCTCCGAGTAGAAATAGAAAAGAACTATTTCTCAAAAAAAAAAAAACTTTTCCCCTAAACAGAAATGTTGTCCTACGCAGCCTTAGCGTCGTAAACAGCTTATCAAGTCACCTTCTGATTCTTGGATTGTAGTCAGTGAATAGATATGATGACACTGACATCTCTAAGGGCGTAATCCTGATTGAGTTTCTTCGGCATAACATAATTGCACACAGCTTAATTTTTGTGAGATGTTTAGTTTTTTGTTTCTAGTGACATATTCATTCATCTCAAGTTTGTTTTCCTTTTTATTTTTTGAGTGGCATGTCTTGAGAAAAATTATTTAATTAGCTAAATTTTTCAATTTTTATTTAATTTTAATCATAAATATTGTGTGCAATTTAAATGTGAACCTTCCAATTAATTTATGCGGAAATGGTGGATGTGACAATCCAATCATTATTACATAGGAATTTCAAGCGATGATTTAGGACTGAACTTAGACAAATTTGACAAATTTAGGAATAAATTAACATTTATACAATATGTCTATAACTAATCAGGGCAAATTTCCCCGCATATCTTGGACTTATATGCATGTGGACCTTAACAATTCATTGATCATGTTTGTGCGTCAACGTTAAATCTGCCAAGAGAAACTTTAGGAATAATTTCAAGAGGACATGCCCACGTAAACTGATCCTGAAGTGGACACGAACAGAGTAAAGAAAGGAGGACACCCACACTTCCAGCGCTTGTCATAGCTGGGTGATTTTGTCATTGAATTGGAATTGGAATTGGCTTTTGTCTTTTTCTTTTTTCCTCGTGCAAAAGTTCCCAAAAGAAGAAGAAGAAGATGAATGGAGCACATGGTTGTTTATTTGGACAGAAAGTTAGGTGTCAGCAACCCTAGAGCACATGGTTGTTTATTTGGACAGAAAGTTAGGTGTGGGGTATGGGTCTCTATCTCACCTTCAACGTCAATCATCCCTTTTCAGCGTTCAACTGCTTATGGGCATTTCCGTTTCCTTTTTCTTTGACATGTTTGTTTCCAAAAAACGCGGGCTTATTGATTTATAATTTTTTTTTTAAAATAATCGCTTATATCATTTTTAGAAGTGAATGAATGAAATTTTTTTCAAAAAATCATAAAAATGTTTTAGATATAAATTATTGTCAATATGAAAATAATTTTTATTGACTAATTATTTCAAACAATAAATAATTTTCATTGCCATTTTTTAAGAAAATGATTTTCAAATCATTTATTTTTCCTGTGAAATAAACAGAGCCTATATGTTTATAAATTCCTCATCAGTCTTAACACATTCCTCTCTAATTTCACGCTAAGTCACTCCTTCACAGTTGTTTTGATCGCGCCTTCTAATTTCTTGTCCGCAAGCTATCTAGGTTATTGCAATCAAATCCTTCTGTTAGTGCAGAAGAAGGGTCCGGACATTTTAGCATTTGAAGGACCGCCGCCGGATTGTGCAGTCACTTCTTGTTCACTTAAGTTTCTTAATCTTTTATTGCTTGGTTTATTTTTCTCTCACTAGTTTTGAGTGCTTTCCCTGGTGTTCAAACTTGGGTCCCGTTCAAGATCCTAGAGAGAGAGAGAGAGAGAGCTCGATTTCAGCACGGCATTCATCCATGTCCTGTCGACTGTCTTATCTTGACATAGCGATGTGAAAAATCCTGTGGAGACCGGCTCTTCCACAGGCGAGAAGGCTGGAGGAGTCACCGGCGGTTCAATCCGCCAGCTGAACCTAACCTTCGGATTCTTGGACGGAGGATGAGGAGGTGGAGGAGACACGTTTTGTTTGGTGCAGCTAATCAAATTTATGATTTTTATAATATGGCAGTAGCCTTGTTTTATCACATGGTTCGCGTGGAGAATTATCATATATACGTGCAAACATTAGCTCCAAGCACTTCTGAGAGGTCATATTCTAGCTCGGAATTTCGTACTCAATTGCCCAAATTTCAAAATCTTCAATCGCTCATCAACCTACCTAAAGTTTTTTAGCTTAAGTATTGTAATTTTCTATGTTGAATCATTGGTGAGCTTAATTTATTTTGTGACCGAGAATTTTAAATTGCACTGTACTTATCTTGGCTTTTAGGCTTCTTTTCTTCTTTTTTTTTCTTGAATAATAAATGATTTTGAAAATATTTTTCTAAAATCAATTGTTTATATTGGTTGACATTATTAGTTAATGAGAAAACTTTTTATTATCTACAACAATTTATGTTTCAAAATTTTCATAGATAATAATAATATTTTTCGTTTGTTCATTTTCATACTCAATAAAATAATCATTTTTAATTTTTTTTTCTAATTACTCATTTGCCGTGAAACATACGGAGCCTTAAGTTTTGCCCATTAGTTAGTATTATTGTTGTTTGAAAATTAACGATTGTCTAACATTAGAATTCACGGGTTCTCCTCTTCGTCTCTTCATGTTTCCTCTATATCGGTCATCACTTCAAGGCTTGAATCGTTGTTCGGTTGGTATTTCGGAACTTTCAAAACATAACATGTATCATAAAAACTACAAAAAAAAAACTTAATTTCAAAAAAGTATCTTGAATTGTAATCGGGAAAGTTATAAAAAAGATTATAAATCTAATGTACTTGTGTCAATTTAATGCTAAATTTTTTAATTTGATTAATTTAATTTTAAACATTTTGTCAATTAACCAAGTAAGTTATTTCAACCGGTTTTTGTTAGAAATTGCTAACATAGACAATTTTGGTAATTTTTAAATTCTTTTTGAATTTTTCTTTTTTTTTTTTTTTCATTGTGCCGGCGAGGGTCACTATCGACCACATCAACGTCTCGCCGCGAAGTCCTTGAACGAGGCCATCGTAGCACGTGATTCATCCATGTTTTCTTGATTCTCTTTTATTGTGATGGAGATATGAAATCCTGTGGAAAACACCTCTTCCGACGGTGGTTCAATCCGCTAGGTGAACCTAACCTTCGGATTCTTGAACGGAGGAGGAGACAAGTTTTGTTTGGTATAACTATAGAAATTATGATTTTATATTAAATTCTATTTTATCGTATGGTTCTCATGGCTAATTCTTTAATGAAGACCAAATCCAAACATACATTCCAAGCATGAGGTGTATTGCTCTAAGAAATCATATTCAACTTGAAATTTTCTATTAATTGTCCCAATGCAAAACCTTTGAAAAAAATTACCAATTTAGTTCTTGACCTATTGTATGGATGAATGCCATTCCAATTATAAATTTCCAATTTTGTTAATATAGTCCTAAACCTTCATGTGAAATTTCAATAGTTTTTTCAGCCAATTGCTATTGAAAGATCATTGACGTGGCAATATCCTAGTTTTAGGGTGACCAGTGACGACTAGATGTCACTTGGCGATATTTGGCATCAATTGACCGGAAAGATTACATTGGTATTTTGTGGAAATATTTAGGACTATATTGACAAATTTAAATGTTTAAGACTAACTTGACATTCGTATAATAAATTTATGACTAAATTATTAATTATCCCATATATCTTCAATAACCTGTCAACTTAGCTAAACTAAATCACTAACTTTGTAGGGCATTTTTTCTAAAAAGGATGTATTGATTAATTTAATTTATTTTTGGATCCGAGAGCTTTAAATTGTCTAGTACTTATCTTGTCCATTAATTCTTATCCATTACTTAGTTTATTGCGATGACTTTATTGCGGTTTACAGATTTAGCAATCTACATTGGAATTAAAATATTACTACCAAACGGTTGCGTCCATTAGTTTCATTTTCCTAAAAAATGAAAATAAAGAGAGCACCGTTAATGTTACTTAATCCTTTTTCTCCCCTTCGTCTTCTTCATGCTTTCTCTATATTGGCAGTCTCTTCAAGGCTTGAGTCACATTCATTGGAGCCAATTGAATTGAATCGCGAAGTCTGTCGAAGAAATCATTTATCATTAAGATGGTATTATCGATTTGCTTTACTTGGAAATTTAATCTCTTTCTTAAATTCCAACGGCAAACTTAGCTTTGTCGTGGAAAAAATGAAACTCATTCAACCATGTGAAATTGTGATTGTCAAATTGAGATAAGAATATAGTCAAGTCGAAATATCGAGCTTATGGATGAAATAATTGAAAATGGATCCGAATTGCATAATTAAATTAGACTGAAAGTCACCCTCTCATTTCCGCGTTTAAATTGGCGGTGCACTAGGTGGAATGTTAGGTACCGAGATTGTCGGATTTCCATGGCCAGCACGTGTTATAATATTATATTGTACTCTCCAATGGGTCCCACACATCGTGTTGTTATTACGTACCGAAAGGGAAAATAAACAAAAAAATTAGAAAAAAAATTAATTAAAAGAAGCAAAAAATTAGGGAAAAGGACCCCGCGCTAGCCGAAGCGGCGGAACGGATGCAACACAAAGTCAAAAGACCGGTAGGAAAGGCAATTGAAATTTTGTTCTCTTGACTCAAGACCTAAATTCGAAGCATCTGGCTTCTCTTGGATCACCTCTTAGATCCTCTAGCAAATTAGTCTTATTGGCAGGCGATTGGACGGAATTGTTGCACCCAGTGGAAGATCGATCAAGCGATTAGAGAGACCATTAAAAGTAATTTTTCTGTGAAGATTTTTATTGTAAAATTAACTCCGAACTAAATAAAATTTTGCCAAAACTATAGTTATTTGATAAATGCATTGTTTAACATTTAAAAATCTAAACAAACCACTTGAAGTTGGATTTTAACTAAAGTATAAAGATCAAAATTGATCGTAGAGACCTTAAAAGATTTGAATTAGTGAAGATGCGTGTAAAATTAACTCGGGCTTGACAAACATTGCCAAAACTAAAGTTATTAGATAAATGCGTTGTTTAATATTTAAATATTTTAACACTTCATTCGAAATTGATTTTAACTTAAGTATAGAGCGTCAAAACTATGAGCCTTAAAATATTTGAATTTCAGGATCTTTTGATAGCATGAAAAAAAAAAAAAAAAAGATTTTGTATTTGATTATTTTAAAAATTTAAGTTATTAAATGAGATATGATTTAATATTTAAGTATTTTAACAGTTCTCGTGTATCGTGAGCATGCAAGTAAAGCTCCACATACATTGGATGACATTGTTATAAACTGAACCATAAGCTTTGGATTTTGAACATTCATGCCGGAGAGATATAGAGAGTTGAAAGGGAGTTAGACCAACTCGCCTCACAGGCTAACACCTAACTTTCTCTAGCAAAACCCACGGACAAGCGCATTGATCCCCATATCCGCGCGCTCCATTTAAGATTTCCTCTGTTTCCTACTTCAACACTAGGTTCAACTTCCCCACTCTATCCCCTTCTGGTCCAGGGGATGGCAAGAAAGTGAAAGCACAGAGAAAGTACAGAGAGAGAGAGAGAGAGAGAGGAGGAGGAAGGAGGGAGACAATGGCTGTGCAAAAGGCAATGTTGAATTCAACAAGCAAAGGCATTGAGAAGAAATGGGTGTGCATTTTGCTTGTGCTGGCGTCTGCCTCAGCTGCTTCATCTCGGTACATTGTGGAGACACTCCCCGGGTTTCCTGGAACACTACCCTTCACGCTGGAAACCGGGTCAGTTTGGATTCTTTCACGTCATCTCTCTCTCTCTCTCTCTCTCCCTCTCTCTCGACAGTGATTTGAACTGGGTTGCTTCATAAGTTGCGATCCACGACACTTTGGATTGGACTGCAACAAAATAATGAGCCGACTTAGGGCAGTCTGTGACAGGAGGTGTGGTATCACGGTGGCGCCATATATAGAATATGTGATTGCTTTTTCACCAATAGTTTCTTTGATATTAGCATTTGGTGATGCATGATGGTGCTAAGATTGCAGAATTTTTTAAAAAATGAAGACACACCAGCTAAAGGGAACTTTGCAGTTTAGTCCCTACAATTTTGACTTATCTCAACTGGGTCCTAGAGTTTCTGATTGCATCTATATAAGTCCTTCCATGGTCTTTCCATTCAGCAGAGTCCTTTCTAATCTTGGAAAAAAAAACTGATAGAAGATTTTGAGAACAATTCTGACCTTGCAGCAAAATAACTGCCAAAATTGCGTACTTTTTTTTGAAGGGTGATGGTTCGACAGATAAAATCGACAGGATTAAAGTGAGACAAGTAACAATGTCTAAGAACAAAGTGTGTAAAATAACTCTGATGACGTTGGGTACCCAGTAAAGTTATTGATAGTTAGCCTGGACAAATAATCACTTATTAGATGAATTGATTCGATGTTGAATCACAACCCATTCGATTTTCTAGTGCATATATGCAAACGTTGGAAATGTTTTGCATAAGAGTTCTTCATTCAAGCAAGTAAAATTATGTTCTTTAGAGGATGAGAATGTCCACCTAAATTCCTGGTGTGCACGAGCAGATAAGTCTTAACTCATTTTGATGTACTTACTGACATACATCAGCTGCACCAGAATTTTCTCTACCTACTATGCTTTAGCCATCAGGTTCTCCTAACTTTCCATAACAAAAACACTCAAAACTCACTACAAAATGACCAATCTTTCAAAGAATATTGCTGACCTATGTTTGGCTCCTCCCAACAATATTGGAATGCTAGCATGAACTCTTTAACAATGGCTTGTATCAGTCCAAGCAAACTCGACTCCACTTGCTTTTGCAATCTCTCTCTGTTTCTGTACCTTTCTGCCTCTGCATTTTCTAGCTGGATTGCTGAGGAACTACTGGTTTATCCCGGTTTGGTTCTGCTAACTCTTTAAACAGGGTGAACTAGTGTTGCGACTGTGCTTCTTATTTCAAAATGCAGCGATGGATTTGACTTCTTCAGCGATCTTAATAGGGTATGTTGGTTGATGCAGGTACATAACTGTTGGCGACGTTGAGTTCTTCTACTACTTCGTGCAGTCTACCGGGAACCCTGGAACTGATCCTATTCTGCTTTACATGAATGGAGGTCCTGGGTGTTCGGGTTTGAATGCCTTCTTGTTCCAGCTCGGTCAGTTTCTTATTCAACACAATCCCTCCTATTATGTTATCACTTTCATTATTATGCTGCAATTGTGTCCAAGTTGGTGTTAACGTGTAGTATCTTGATGTCAAGCAGGTCCACTTAAATTCAATATTACTGATTATACTGGGGGTTTGCCGTCGTTAATTTACGAGCCAGATGCATGGACTAAGGTAAATTGAGAAGTAACATATGTGCCCATGATTTCAGATTATTTAACAAAATACTGAACCTCAATTTAATTGAAATCTCGTATTGAGTTCGTACTGACTTTTCATCCCCCAAATCTATCAGACAGCCAACATTATATTCATAGATGCACCAGTTGGCGCGGGTTTCTCCTATGCGACGACAGCATCAGCGTACGATTCGACAGACACATCCAATACTGCACAGATGCAGGCCTTCTTAAGAAATGTGAGTGAAATTCTTCACAGATCATGGTGGTTGTATCATGCGGGTTTGAAACGAATGCTAATTTGTGTATGCGATGCAGTGGTTGGCAGAACATCCAAGTTTCCAAACCAATCCAGTGTTTGTTGGCAGCGATTCTTATGCTGGTGTATATACTCCCATGCTTGCTACAGCGATTCTACAAGGTATCAAATCTATTCTATTAACCTGATTGAATGGGATAAAAATGCACGTTGTCTTCTTTCCACAACTATCGATGGTTATGAAGTATTCATTTTCGCTTCTTGTTCCAAAATCTGCAGGGAATGAAGCTGGATTTAAACCATATGTCCACCTTAAGGTATGAAAAAGCTTGCTCCACATCCTAATTTTTCCTTCTTGAGTTCGACATACAGTACCTTGGGTTAATATACTGATCCTCTCTTTGTTGAATCATTTTCAGGGGATGATATTATCATGTCCCCACACGTTCACCGATCTTGAAACGAACTCAAAAATTCCATTTGCTCATAGGTTGGCGCTCGTCTCAGATTCACTTTATGAGGTAAATGAATGAAAAATCATGTGTGGACTTACTGATGAGAGACTAGTTGAGCATTTGTGATTCCTGGGTATGACAAAATCTTATCCCTTTATCAGTCTTTAGAAGAAAATTGCGCTGGGAATTTTGTGGATTCAACGAACACGACCTGCACGGAGGATCTGGCAGCGTACGATGAGGTTAGAGAATGTGCATCCTTGATGGATACTTGTGAAGTAGACTTGTTCTTTTTCCTCACCAAAACTCTTGTTTGGTTTGAGATTTATTGGACATAAAGTCTGAGCAGAGATGTTTGGTTCTTTCTGTCTTATTTCCAGCTAATCGAATTGATCAGCAAGCAAAATGTTCTTGAACCTGATTGTGCTTTCCTCTCACCAAAATCGAATGAAGCTTTCAAATCAGCAATATCAAACCAAGAGAAGCATAGGAGGTCCATCCAAGAGTTCACCAAGGATTATCTTGTGTCACTGCCAAGACCTCGCGATCTTTGGTGCAAGGTCTCTCTGTCTCTGTCTCTGTCTCTGTCTCTGTCTCTAAATCTGTTTTCTAATTCTTTCATTGAATGTTACAGAATTTCGACTATCTGCTTATCGATATATGGGGTAATTATCCAGGCGTACAAGATGCTCTTGGTGTTCGACAAGTATGTACATGTTTTGCCATGAGTCTCTCATTCAAATTTGTTCGGTCTTGAGAAAACTAACCGGATAGTCTTTTCTTTATCGTGTCAATTTGTAGGGAACCGTCAGCGAATTTTTCAGGTGTAACATTTCCTTATCCTACACCGTAGATGTCAACAATGTGCTTGATTATCATAAGAATCTCACCAGTCTGGGCATGCAAGTTCTAGTCTTCAGGTAAAATCTGATAAAACCCATGTTGACAATATATTAGGGCAGATGTGAAATTCAGCAAAAAGAAAGAATACTTTGTTCCATCGGTGATGAATAGCTCTTTCTTTGCAGTGGCGATCACGACATGGTTATTCCACATAACGGTATTGAAACCTGGATAAAGTGGCTTGATTTGACGACGGATGTAGATTGGAGACCATGGTTTGTAGATGGCCAAGTTGCAGGGTAAGCTCATGAAGAGTTTGGTCTATCACTAGCTTTCGGTTGAAGTTATTCTTCGTTCTCCCTCTCGTTTGACCTTGATGATTTAAGAGCTTCCAAATTCACCATGTTTTAACAGGTACACGGAGAAGTATACAGATGGCGGATATCGATTGACTTATGCGACAATAAAGGTAAGAACTCCGACTTCAGTGCCGTCTCTTCCTTCTCTTCGAGTTGTTTTTGGTGTGGTAATACTTTTGTTCTTCTGTTAACGCCTTTAATACAGGGATCTGGCCACTCGCCTCCGGAGTACAAACGCAGAGAATGTTACAAGATGTTTGAAAGATGGATTCATTACTATCCTTTGTAGATCCACAAGTTTAAGAGTGTGTGCTAGGATAAATTCTGTCGCTAAATTATGAGAAAAAGTGTATTCACAGTCATTTAGCCTCGTTGTGATTGATGTAATCGGAAGAACATCCATTGAGTTACCAAAATAAGCGACATATATTAGGCCAGGTTTGGAAGGTCCATCGAGCAACGGTTACTACCTTTCAAGCTCGGGTCTTAAGTCCGTGTCGGAAACCGATTACTTCATTTTGCGTTCAAGAGCACTTAGAATGTGACCGATGATAAGATGATATGCTGATCTACGTAAAATGACCTAGAAATGTATAGTTTCTGTGTTAACTGAAGTAGAAGGAACGGGCAATTATATGTTTATAGAACTAAAGCCGGGAGTCATCACTCAAAAGTCATTTCACATCGATGTCTTTTTTTTTTTTTTTAAGATGAAAGAGGGATTTCCTTTTGGTTGCCCTAAAGTTGAAGGCAGAGCCACAATGAGACTGAACCACCCCCTTGATGAAGTTGTAGCCATTGGACAGTACCCACTACCTAAAACCAAGAAACCTGCCCAATTAGCGCATAGATTTCCCCATACCTCAGTCTAAGAAACTGATCTCACATCATCTGCTTCCTAAGGCGTGATTGAGAGAACGCCCTCGCCCGGGGCAAAGCAGGGGAATCGATGAAAGAGAGCGAAGCCAGCAGTACCTCATTAGAAACAAAACATAATAATGTTTGATAAACTACAGATGCACATCACACATGAAAATAGAGCCAAAAGTTGACATGCCTTTTGGGTAACAATTCCTACACTAATCTAGAAAAAATACAGCAAGGCAAGAGGAGGATCAAGAAAGACCCAGCAAAGATTTATCCATCCCTACACACTAATCAAGAAAATGCACAACGATTTGCTTACCATCTACACAAACTATTGACAACATAATATACAATCTTACATGTTTGTCAATCAAAATTGATGGCAGACTGCACTCTGTTTTGCCGCCCAACTTCCCACGCATTGACCACCACCAGTCCCATGCTCCGTCATACAGCAATGAAAGCATATGTTCTCCAGGGACTTCGAAGTCAATCCTCTGCGTTAAATCCCCGAACCTCACCCCGGCGGGTTTGAGAGGTCAACTTCCATGCACTCTCGAAAAGGGCCTAAAAAGGGCCTAAAGCACAAAAAAAATCTGTTTCTTCACTGCATATTAAGCCAATCTTATTTGACGGATGGTGTGTATCTCAGGTTTATGTATCGTGCCATGTAATTTTTGTGGTTTGTGGTGATGCAACCTTCAGTAGCAGCATACGTTCGGCTAAAATTGAACCTCTTATCACCAGCAAGGATGGCCCAGTAGACGTGCCCTCATGCATCCAAAAGATCGTGAGGTAGAGCCAGGGGTGAGGTAACTTGCTTCATCTCTACCAGTCACCCATCCCTGCCCTGTTCCTTCAACATAAGGGCATGAATTGCACTTGCAGAGGGAATCTCAGAAATGTAATGGTATCATCAAATACAACTGCAAAAAGCCACAACTGTTGGAGACATTGATCTTGTTGAAGATATGTCAGCAATACTGTGTTGTGCAGATTCTTTGTCAGCATCGAAAGAACATTCATTCGTCTGTGCACAACTTTTCGAGCAAAAATCGTATTCCCCTTTCCAAATTTGAATGCACGTGTGGATATATATACAGGGGATATATAAATGCATCTGTAATGCATAACTTTCTTTGGGTTTGTGCTCTGCAGGTGAGTGACCAGCAGCTCGCTGTAAAAGGGCAACGGATAATCCTTACCTTAAAAGGGGGCATAAGTCTATTGATATCCGCTACTTGAATACTTCCGTATGCACTCATTAAAACGTGATATATAAGAAGCCTGCAGGAGCTTTGGATTGAAAATGGAGGAAAAAGTGGAAATTACTTAAGACTTCTCTTAAACTTCGTGAACAATATAGTTTTGCCCCTATACTTTGATTGTTACACATTACCCTGTAAAGTTTCATTTTGTTATAGCTGTTATTGTAAAATAATTTTCGGAAATTTTTTTAAATTTTTTTCCAGTGTTCTTTTTACGAAAAATGAATTGGTTGGGCAAAATACTTTCCATCAATGGGAAAAAATCTTCTAAAAGAAGGGAAAATGTTTTTCCACTTTTTAAATAGGGGAAAACATTTTCCATATCTTCTTTCACCTCAATTTCTTTCATCAAACACATTTTCTTTTAATTTTTTTTTTTCTTTTTTTATACATTTTAAAAAATTAGTTTTTAATTATTTTTTTTCTTTTTCTTTTTTTTTTCCCTTCTTCTTCCTTGGCCTTGGCCAATTGCTAACCATGGCAATGGCCAGGTGATCAACCTTAGGAAAGCTCCAACCTTGCCATTGGTTGTCGAGGCTTTGGCTCACCCGACTCTAGTGAAGTTGAGCCTTGCCACTATGGCAAAACTCTACTTTTCCATTCTAGTGAAGCTGAGCTCACCAACCTTGGGCAAGCTTAGGCCTCGCGATCCAAGGAGGCTTGACTTCTCCGAAATTTGGTGAGCTTGAGCCTTGCTTGCTTGTGACGAGATTGTAGCTCGCCAAATTCTAATGAAGTCACCATGGCCGATGACCGGCTAAGATCAAGGAAGAAGAAGGAAAAAAAAAAAAAGGAAAAAGTAAATTAAAAAATTTAAAAATCAATTTAAAAAAATAAAATAATAAAAAAATTATTGAAAAGGAAACCATGGAGGAAAAGATGCTTCTTACTGAACGGCGGAAAATATTATTTTCCAAAAAATGATTTTTTTGGAAAATAATTTTTGGAAATGCCATATTTTTTGTGAAACGAATGGATTAGTCTTTCCTTATTCTTTCCAAGCATGGGCAATGCACGTGATTTGTAAGGGGTTATAATGTATTTTCATATCATTTTTCGAAGGAAATCTCTCTTTTATCTTTAATTTCTATATAAAAACGAAAAAGTAAAGAAAGTAGAGAAAACTAAATTAACCACGACATTCATAATAGAAAAATAAATATCAATAATAATATGACCTAATAAATATATGATGGATATATTAATAGAACTAAGCAACATATTGTAATAAAAAGCACAATTGATTAAAAAGGAAAAAAAACCTCAATAAGAGAAAGATCAAATTAAAAAAAAAAATCAACATTGATTATGTATATTTAAATAGTCAATTAATGCAAAAAGTGCTTCATCAATAAAAAAAATATCTAAAAAGATTGAAAAAATTACCAAAGAAGTCCTAAAATTATTGTAATTATGCCAATTCAATCCTAAACTTTTCCTTTGCTAATTGAGTCTTAAATATTTTGTATTTATACCAATTCAATCCATCCGACCAATTTTAATTAGAACGTTAACATAGACGTTAGGCATCCTATGTGGTGCGGCCGACACTAACATATATAATTTTTAATAATAGTTTAATTTTTTTGGGTTTATTTATTTATTTATTTTTTATTTTTTTTTGTTTTTCTTTTTTTATGGATAATTGCATTGAAAATCGTAAAACTTGTCAACAAAGTTCAATTTAGTCCTAAAACTTTCAAAAAATGTACAATTAAAACCTATTACGAAAGTGCAATCGAGTTCTAATTAAGTCAAAAAAAACTTGTCAAATATATCAAATCAAGTCATTCTTTTGATAGCACTTTTAAAAATTTTAGGCTCGATTATACTTTCATGACATATTTTAGAACTTGATTATATTTTTTGAAAGTTTTAAAGACTCAATTATATTTTTATGACAAGTTTTAAAACTTAATTGCATTTTTTAAAACTCAAGTGCACTTTTTGTGATAAGTTTTAGGACATTTAATGCACTTATTTGCTTTTTTTTTTTCTTACCTTCTTCCTCTAATCGATCGCTAGACTTTGGCAATTAGCCAAAGGTGAGGGTTAGCAATGTTGACCTCATCAGCCTTTAGTGAAGCCTGCTTGCCCCTAACAAGGCAAATTTCATTGTCGTTGGGCGAGGCTGGTCTCGCCATGATTGGGCAAGGCTCAATATTGCTAGTGGCCAATGAGGTCGACCTCACCTAGTGATGGTGAGGGCTTGACCTTGCTAAATCCGACGAGGTCGAGTCTCGCTAGTCATTGGCAAGGGCACTAAGTGATGCTCTACCTTGCCAGATCAAGCGAGTCTTGCCTTGCTAGGGTTAGGTAAGGCTTGCCCTCGCTTGTGGCCAATGGGGGTAAGCTTCACTAGTGGCCAGCAAGGTCGACCTTACCAACTCTCGCCTTTGGCCAATCATCGAGGTAGAAGGACTAGGAAAAAAAAAAAAAAGAAAAAGAAAGAGAAAGAAAAGAAAGAAAAAAGAAAATAAAAAAGAAAATTAAAAAAATTAAATAACATTAAAAATTGTTCACATTATCTTCAATTGTGTCACGTAGGGTGATCGACCTCTAAGTCAGCAATTTTTTTTATTAAAATTGGCCAAATGAACTTAATTAACACAAATACAAAATGTTTATAACTCAATTGGTCAAGAAAAAAAGTTTATGATTGAATTGACATAACAATAAGTTTAAAAAAATTTTGGTAATTTTTCCAAACAGATCACTTGAGATTCCGGTTAATAATTTTTTTTTTTTTTTTGGTGAGTTGGGAACATCATCTCTTCCTATAATTTTTCCAAATAATCTAGTTAATCATATCCACTTTTAACATTAATTATCCCTTTAAAAATGCATATCGAGTAACCAATTATGAAATGAGGAGGCAACTGATCATGAAACAGATACTACATGTACTAAAGGCACTTATCATATATGCCAAAAGAGACCTTACCCTCTGCGTCATCTCTCTTCATATATCATGTTGTTAGAATTTAATGGTTCTCTAACCCTAGAATGCAAAGGTCATCATCGAACGGCTGCTCCATGGTCGTGTGCATCGTTTCCTTTATTAGTTCTCTTTCCTTTGTTTTTCTCCTCCTCTTCGTCTTCTTCATGCTTTCTCTATATTGGTTATCCCTTCAAGGCTTGAGTTCATCCTTCATTTGGTATTTTGAAACTATCAAATTATGACAGGGAAGAGTACCAAAAAAGTCATAAACTTATAATATTGAAACCAATTCAGTCTTAAACCTTTCAATTTGATTTATTTAGTCCTAAATTTTTCACATTGATATAAAATTCAGTCTATCCGACCAATTTTTTAGGTCGACACTAACTTGACGCTACACCAATCAATCAGCCTACGGATGCTGATGTGGCAATTCTTAAATAATTTTATATTTTTTTTGAAATTTTTTTATTAATCTTTTCTTTCTCCTCTTTTTCCTCCTTTGGCTTCTTCTTGTAGTGGTCGGTGAGGCTCTAGCGATGGTTGTGGCCCTTGCCTAGCCTTGCCTAGTGGTCGACAAGGCTCTGTCCATTGGGCAAGCCTCTAGCCACTATTGGGAGAAAAAGGCTAAAAGGAAGAAGAGGGAAAAGAAAAGGAAAAGAAAAAGAAAAAATTAAAAAAAATAAAAAAATAGAATTAATTAAAAATTACCATGTTAGCATTCACTAGTCAGTCAATTAGCATCTACGTTAGTACCAACTGTCCAAAATTAGTTGGGTGGATTGAATTGATACAAATATGAAAATATTTAGGATTAAATTGGTCAAATTGAAATGTTTATGAATGAATTAGTACCAATGCCATAAGTTTATATATATATATATATATATTTTTTATATATATATATATATATATATATATATATATATATATATATATATATATTTTTTGTACTTTTCTCAATTATGACAAGTAGTAGATGTCGAATTGTGACTTGATGCTTTTCATATTGAATTGTTAGCTTTTAGTGGTGAATCCATAAAATCACTTGTTATTCAACATTACCAACATTAACCAAATGGGTAGTATTGCTATGGGAAAGAAAAGATGTTGGTATATGTTAGAGTTAAAGCTTAAACTAAATTAATCAAAAATCGATAAGATATAAACTCCAAGTGAGGTGATCGTGATTTTAAGGGCTTGTTAGTTTTGGCTTAAGCAAAGTAATTTTTGTTGTTCCTAGAGAATTTTCAAATGAAAAGTGATATGCTTCAAGGTTGCGAAAAATTGGGACAAAAAATTCTGGATGACTTTATGTATATTGAATTTGTGTGTTTTATATGATTTCTAGCGTAAAACTCATACCAAAACTCAAATTCCAAATCCTACGAGAAAAGAAGAGATAAAAAAAAGATGAAAGTGACTTCAAATATATCCAAATGAGGCGAATATCGGACTTGCCATGTGTGTGAGCGTCAAACGATAAGACTCCTTTTATCATCTGTCAAGGTGGGAACTGAGACTGACAAATTCACTCTCATATTTCCACGTTTGAGTTTGCAGCGCATCGGATGGAATGTTAGATTTGGAGAGTTGGGTAACAATAGCTGTCGTAGCCAGTAGGGTCATATAACTCCTCCAGTGGTCCCCTCAAGTTAGTTGTTACATTTATTTTGTGGCTTGGGGTGGATCATCGGCAACAAAGTGAAAGCAGAAACTAGAAGAAACTAGAGAGAGAGAGAGAGAGAGAGAGAGAGAGAGAGAGAGAGAGAGAGAGAGAGAGAGAGAAGAATGGCAAGGCAAAAGGCAATGTTGAATTCAAGAAGCCAAGGCATTGAGAAGAAATGGGTGTGCATTCTGCTTGTGCTGGTGTCTGCCTCAGTTGCCTCATCTCAGTACATTGTGGAGACGCTTCCTGGTTTTCCTGGGAGACTTCCTTTTAACCTCGAAACCGGGTCAGTTCAGATTCTTTCATGTCATCTCTCTCCTCTCACTCTCTCTGTGACAATGATTTGAACTAGATTTCTTCATGCATTGCAATTTCTGACACTTTTTATTGCGATGAAAACAACCTATGTACAACAGTCCACGACCAGAGGGCATGGTGCCCCAGTGACACCATAGATGGGAATATGTGATTGATTTCTGATATGTACATACTCATCTTTTCAAAGGTGATGGTTCAATAGTTGCAGTCAGGATTAAATGTTGCATATTCTCACAAGCTCATCTATTTTTGCCATTTTGCCATTATATTGGAGTTCTGACTTCCTGGAATTTGGTAGGTAAAGCAATTCTGAGTTCTGATAAGGTCTTATCTTTTCTCCTCTTTTTATTTCCATCTTTTTCTTCTATTTTGCCAAAATTCGCTGATAAGAAGATACTTACACCTGACACTTTGGCTTCCATTCATTCGTTTATCCCTCATTAGTTACTTTAACCAAACTGACAAAGAAATAATATCTTTGGCTAGATTGGGTTTTTTTTTTTTAGAAATACATTATACTCCTATTATCAAATTCTAAAGCTACCTTCATAATTAGTGTCAACAAGCGTGCTTCAAGCTACTAAGTTCATCTATAGTTACATTGTATGGGAAATCAAAGGGATGGATTTGATTTATTACATGGGTGTAATGTGACTGTACTACAAGTAAAATTGGTCCTGAAATGCAGGGATGCATTTGACATTTTATGTGATGTTAATTGGGTATTTTGGTAGATGCAGGTACATAAGTGTTGGCGAGGTCGAGTTTTTCTACTACTTTGTGCAGTCTACCGGAAATCCTGGAGCTGATCCTCTTCTGTTTTTCATGAATGGAGGTCCCGGGTGTTCGGGTTTGAATGCCTTCTTGTTCCAGATCGGTCAGTTCCTTCTTCATTTTTCCTCCTATTATGTTACCACTATTCAAGTAGGTGTTAACATGTAGTATTTTGATGTCTGCAATATGCAGGTCCCCTTAAATTCAATATTACCGATTACACTGGGGGTTTGCCGTCGTTAATCTACGAGCCAGATGCGTGGACCAAGGTAATGCGAGAAGTAATATATTTGCCCTTGATTTCTGATTATTTAACAAATTGCTGAACCTCAATTTAATCGAAATATTGTCCTCTTATTGACTTCATACTGACTTTTCAATCCCCGAAATTATTAGACAGCCAACATTATATTCATAGATGCACCAGTCGGCGCAGGTTTCTCCTATGCGACAACAGCATCGGCGTACAATTCCACAGACACATTGAATACTGCACAGATGCAGACCTTCTTAAGAAATGTGAGTGGAATTCTTCACAGACCCCGGTGGTTATATCAGAAAAAAAAATGGGTGGGAAATGAATGTTTATTTATATATGCAATGCAGTGGTTGGTGGCTCATCCAAATTTCGAAACCAATCCGGTATTTATTGGTAGCGATTCTTATGCTGGTATATACAATCCCATGCTAGCAACGGCAATTCTACAAGGTAAGAAATTCTTTTTTATAAACCTGACTGAATGGGACAGGCATACATGTTATCGCCCTTTCTATCTGTTGATAAATTATCAAGCACACATTTTTTTTCTCTTTTCTTGTTGTAAATATGTAGGGAATAAAGCTGGACTTAAACCATACGTCCACCTTAAGGTATGCAAAAACTTGCTCCTCATCTTAATTTTTCCTTCTTAAATTTGACATAAACTGCATCTTATGTTAATGTACTGTTCTTCTGTGTGTCGAATCAATTTCAGGGAATGATACTATCATGTCCCAACACGGACAGCCATCTTGAAGCAAACTCAAGAATTCCATTTGCTCATAGGTTGGCCCTTATTTCAGATGCACTTTATCAGGTAATTGAATAACAAATCATGTGTGAACTCATTGACAGAAGACTAGTTGAGCATTTGTAAGTACTGGGTATGATCAATTTTTTTTCTTTCATTATTAGGCTTTAGAAATGGATTGTGGTGGGGAATTTGTGGATGTGACAAATGCGAACTGCACAGAGGATCTGGCAGCGTATGACGAGGTTAGAGAATGTGCTATTTGAAGGGTTACTTTTGAAGCGGACCTGTTCTTTTTTCTAACCAAGCTCCTTTGTGGTTTGAGATTTTGTTGAACATAAAGTTTGAGCAGAGATGATTGGTTCTTTCTGTCTTATTTCCAGCTAGTTGAATTAATCAACAAACAAAATGTTCTTGACCCTGATTGTGCTCTCCTTTCACCAAAATCGAAAGAAGCTTTCAAATTAGCAATATCAAACCAAGAAAAGCACAGGAGGTCCCTCCAAGAGTTCACCAAGGATTATCTTGTGTCGCTGCCGAGGCCTCACGATCTTTGGTGCAGGGTCTCTCTCTCTCTCTCTCTCTCTCTCTTTCTCTCTCTATCTATCTAAGTATGTTCTCCAATTCTTTCATTGAATGTGACAGAATTTTGAATATCTACTTGTCGATATATGGGGTAATTATCCAGGCGTACAAGATGCTCTTCATGTTCGACCAGTATGTACATGATTTGCCATGAATTCCTCTTTCAAATTTGTTTCCCTCAGGAGAAAACTAACCAAATAGTTGTATGTTATCGTGTCCATTTGCAGGGAACTGTTAGCGAATTTTTCAGGTGTAATATCACCTTGGCCTACACTGAAGATGTCGACAATGTTCTCGATTATCATAAGAATCTCACTAGTCTGGGCATGCAAGTTCTAGTTTTCAGGTAAAAACTACTAAAGCCAACAATTACAATCTTGTCGGAACATTTTGGCGATTGTGAAATTCAACAGAAAGAAAATTTACTTCACGAGAGCGGCGATGAGTAACTCGTTCTTTGCAGTGGCGATCATGACTTTGTTATTCCGCATAATGGTATCGAGGAGTGGATAACGTGGCTTGATTTGACGGTGGATATAGATTGGAGACCATGGTTTGTAGATGGTCAAGTTGCGGGGTAAGCTTACAAAGAATTTGGTCGAGAAAATTGTTTAAAAAGTCCTAAATCTATTCCATGGCAACTAATTAAATTATAAACCTTTCAATTGTTCTAACTCTATCTTAAACCTGTGTAGCTAATTTAGTCCTAAAATTTCAAATTGTAATTCTAAACATTTTAATGATTTGCCAATTTGATCTTAAATTTTCTTACAAATTGTCAATGTAGTTTTTTTGGCTAATTTTGATTGAAAATAGTTGACATGGTAGCCCAATCAACCCCGGCTATCCTACAAGGCATGGTTAGTGTAGATGTAAATAATTTTTAATTTTCATTTTTTAAATTCATTATAATTTTTTATTTTTTATTTTTCATTTTTATTTCTTTTCTAGCTCAAGTGCTGGCCCTTGAACAGGGGTTGGCAACACTTGTTAGCCCCTAGTGAGGGCTCGCAAGCCGTCACTATGGCTGGCTAGGGCTTATGAGCCCTCGTTGTGGCCAACAAGGGCTTGGGTGAGGGCTTGCGATGCCGTGGTTGACCATAGAGAGGGCTCATGATGTGACCCTTGACTGCCGCAGCAAGGGTTTTGTGGCCCTTGCCTAGGCTAAAAAAAGAAAAAAAAAAAAAAATGAAATGAAAAAAAAAAAAAATAGGAATTTTTTTAAAAAAAAAAATGTTAATGTTAACTCCGATCATGCACCATGTAGATTAGTTGGAACCAATTAGACCAAAACATTGGCAATTTCCTACCCAAATTAGCTAGAAGGACTACATTAAATTCGTTAAAGGATTTATGATTAAATTGACTAATTGCCAAAATATTTAGGACTGAACTGGTACAATTAAAAGGTTTACAATATAATTGGTTGTCATATAATGAGTTTAGGACTTTTTTGGATAATTTTTCCGAGTTTGGTCTCTTGAAAGCTTTCTGTTGAACTTCTTTTTGATTCTACCTTCATTTTGTCCTCGATGATTTAAGAGCTTCCGATTTCACCATGTTTTAATAGGTACACGAGGAAGTATACAGACAGCGGATATCGATTGACTTATGCAACGATAAAGGCAAGAACTTAAGACTTCAATGCCGCCTCTTCCTTCTCTGCGTGGTCTTAGGCGTCATAATACTCTTGTTAACGCCATTGATGCAGGGAGCTGGTCAGTCGCCTCCAGAATACAAACGCAGAGAATGTTACGAGATGTTTCATAGATGGATTCACTACTATCCTCTGTAGATCCAGACGTTTAAGTATGGCTCCAAGATTCATTAAACAGGGATGTGGTGTCTGGCCCCTATCGTGTAGAATGTTATGTTGTGAGATGTTTCCTGGAGGGATTTATTTCAGTCTGCTGTAGATCCACGAGTTTAAAAGTTGGTTATGGAATAAACTAGTCGTCCCTCGACCATCAGCAAAACCTAAAATGAACAAGTAATTTAGTCTTGTCGTGATTGATGTGATCATACAGCAG
Source organism: Eucalyptus lansdowneana (assembly GCA_017140395.1). NCBI lineage: Eukaryota > Viridiplantae > Streptophyta > Magnoliopsida > Myrtales > Myrtaceae > Eucalyptus > Eucalyptus lansdowneana. The sequence goes on from CM029489.1 coordinate 23,182,005, forward strand.
ATCCTGTGGCTCCCATGAAATTCGACGGCAGTAATTACCAGGGTTCTGGCAAGAATTTCCCCATACAACACACCAGGAAGAAACTGTACGTGAGAACGTTGATAAACCACAGTTGATATGCATGACACGTCAAAAACAAGAAAATAGCTAACTTTCTTCTTCTTCTTTTCTTTTCGAACCAGTATAACCAAAACCACCAATGGATGCCGATGCTTACAACGCCAATACCACCGTCGGATCACACCACCAACTGCCGGCTATTTAAATCGATCAGTGTCTGGCACACTTCCGGCAACTCACTCCGGCAATCACAAAACAACAACAACAATAACAATAAAAAATCAAATAAAAGCTAACGCTGGTAAAATCTAGCATTTATAACGATCAAACAGTCATAAACGTGCCCAGAATGAAGAATAATGCTGACTTGAACAACCTAGAACCGGATAGTTGCTGGCGCCGGAATGTTGGCTCCAGCAAGGGGATGATCCGTGAACGACCAACTCCGACATGAATTTTTCCACCAAATCACATATGAACACAGAGAGAACACTAAACGCAGACATGATTTGACTAATACGGCGACGAACACGAATCGATCTTGAGTTTAATAGTGAACTAACATTCGGTCTTCAGGCATTTTATCGAACATATGATATGCAGCATCAAAAACACAACTCTGATCTTCGATCTAGAAAGGATTCCTGGACATTCGGGTTGGACCATTTAGTAACAAATAAGCACCATTTTACACAAAAACTTCGCGCAACTTCATCGCACATCTTTCACGCTCTATTTCGATCAAAACAGGGCAAATGCAGAACATGGGGAGAAAGGGTTTCGGTCTTCTGTCAGTCATTTTATCGAACACGTGATATGCAGCATCGAAAACACAACTCTGATCCGATTATCATCTGATTTTCGACCTAGAAAGGAGACGTGGAGATTGGGGTTGGACCATTTAGCAACAACTAAGCGCCATTTTACACAAAAACTTCTCGCAACTTCATCGCACATCTTTCACGCTCTGTTTCGGTCAAAACAGGGCAAATGCAGAACATCGGGGGCGAGGGACCTACCTGATCAGCTTCAGAGACGTCGACGGGAAGGTCGTTGGGCGGACCATAGCTGCTGCAGATTCCCTTCAGGCGTTCGGACTTCTCCCTTCCTCGGATGGCCTTTTCTTGGTCTTCAACTCCCTCTCTAGAGCCAGCCGCTCTCCGGTTTCAGATGAAGAGAACTGGCTTTGATTAGATTATGACGAGCTTTTGCCCTGCCACCTTTGAAAGTAATATGTCAAAGTAAAGTTGAGATTGCGGCAAGGAGACTACGGGAGTTCTCTCTGAGGAACTTGTTACTAATCCAATATACACGAGGCAAAATAATCTAGGAATTCCTGTCGAAATTCATTATACAAAATTCCGGGGCAGGTTGCATAACAGAATGGATTAAAGAAATTCGCAATCTCGCCTAAGGCAATACTCAATGCAGACACGCTATCCACGAAAAACAACGTTAATGATTTCTGAATGTGGAAAATGCAAACGCAAAGCCATGCAATATGGATATTTTTTTGACAGATTCAAATCATGAATTTATGTGAAGTGCAAGACATACTTTTGGGTGAAAAAATTTAGGTGTCATGAGGTGTTCAAATGGATTGAAAATTAGGTGTGGGATCAGTTGGTCTCTTATCTCACCTTCAACACCAACCATCTCTTTATACCATTCTTCCGTCTGATTGGATGTCAAAGTCATTTAATAGGGGTCCATATTTATACGACGTCTGGAAAAATGACATAAAGTCGCTTGGGTGCAACCACGTTAGACCCCACAATCAATGGTACAGAGGGTCATAACGCAAGATGTAAAATCTAGGGGGGGGTGTCATTGGCACCAAAGTGGAAGCAGAAACGCGCGTGAGAGAGAGAGAGAGAGAGAGAGAGAGAGAGAGAGGCAAGGAAAAAGGCAATGTCAAATCCAAGAAGCCACAGTATTGAGAGGATGTGGGTGCCTATTTTGGCCGTGCTATTGTCTGCCTCAGCTGCTTCACCTCAATACATAGTGGAGACACTTCCTGGGTTTCCTGGTAGACTTCCTTTTAAGCTTGAAACCGGGTCAGTTTGGATTCTTTCATGCCATCTCTCTCTCTTCCCCTTCCCCCGCCGCAGCGGGTTGCAAAAGAAAAAAAGAAGAAACCATCCTTCACTTAATGCAATTTTGCAACAATTCTTATTTGACCGCGACGGAAATGAGCCACTTTACAATAGCCCACAAACGGAGGGCACGGTGTCCCTGTGGCACCATAGATGACATAGGTGATGGATTTCCGATAAGTAAATGCTCTTCTTTTCATGGGTACTGGTTCTATAGATGGGGAGAATTACCAAAAAAGTCATAAATCTATTGTAATTATGTCAATTTAGTTATAATTTTTTTTTTTTTAGGCCAATTTAATCCTAAACCTTTTACAATTGTGTTAGTTTAGTCTATTTGACTAAAATTGGCCGGTTGGCAGCTAACATGGACACCGACCATTCGGCGAAAGTTGACATGGCAATTTTTTTTTCCCTACCTTCTCCTTCCTTTGGTCGATGAGGTCGGCCTCACCATCGCTGGGTGAGGCCCCGCCAGATCTAGCGAGGCCTCGCCCAGTGACGGCGAGGTCAGCCTTGCCAGTTTTGGTGGGGCCTTGCCTAGCGACGGCAAGGCCAGCCTTGCTATTGGCCGACGAGGCCGATCTTGCCGGCCCTCAACTTTGGCGGTTGGCCGGCCAAAGGAAGGAGAAGATAGGAAAAAAAAAAATCCAAAAATTCAAAAAATATTTAAAAATTCAAAAAAATAAAAATAAACATTATTTAAAAATTATCATGTCAGCTTTCATCGATGGATGGCCTCCATGTCAGTGTCGACCGGCCAATTTTGACCGGATGGACTACACTGGTAGAATATTGGCCGGTCGGACTACACTGGCAGAATTGCAAAAAGTTAAAGACTAAATTGGCTAAAAAAAAAAATTATGACTAAATTGGCACAATTGCAATAGGTTTATGACTTTTTTGGTAATTCTCCCCTCTAGATGCAATGAGAATGGTTGAGGGAGAACTTTTCAATTGATTACTTAAGTATTATAACTTCTAAATCACCACAGGCAATGGAAATCCAATACAACATGACATTTGTGTGAATTTTTTAAAAGTCATTGTGCTCAAGTGAAACTCTTTTTAAAAGTTATGGCATTCAAGTGATCGATTGAAAAGTTGTGACACGCACTTAAAGGGATAATTGTCCAAAAATTCCTTAACCTATTGCATGACAGTCATTTCATATATAAACCTTTCAATTATACTAATTTAGTTCTAAACCTTTTAATGATTTGTTAATTTAGTTCTAAAACTTTATTTTTATGTCAATATAGCCTTAAACTTTTTGAAGATTTGGTAACTTAGTCATACACCTGTTATTTGGATATTTAGCTAGAATGACTACACTAGCAAATCGTCAAAATGTTTAAGATTAAATTGGCAAATCATAAAAAAATTGAGGACTAAATTGTTAAAATTGAAAGGTTTAGAATTTAATTGGTTTTTGTACAATAAATTTAAAATGTTTTGGACAACTTTCCTGCACTCAAATAAGTGCCATAGAAAAGCTATGGCATTTATGGCGTTTGTATTCCGATTAAATGGTGTATATTATATTGGACTTATGACTTGAGGAATTGCTTCACTCTTGAAACTGGGTGATTATTAATGTGACTACAAACAAGTGATTTTGGTTTCGAAATGCAGGGATCTTAATTGGGTATTTTGGTTGATGCAGGTACATAAGTGTTGGTGAGGTCGAGTTCTTCTATTACTTTGTGCAATCTACTGGGAATCCTGGAGCTGACCCTCTTATACTTTTCATGAATGGAGGTCCTGGGTGTTCAGGGTTGAATGCCTTCTTGTACCAGATTGGTCAGTTTCTTCTTCTTCTTCTTCTTCTTCTTCTTCTTCTTCTTCATTATTCCTCCTATTGTATTGTCATTGTTTCGTTACGACGCTGCAAATATCTTCAATTGTGAATATACAGTATTTTGATGTAAGCGATATGCAGGTCCACTTAAATTCAATATTACTGATTACACTGGGGGTCTCCCATCATTACTCTATGAGCCAGATGCCTGGACTAAGGTAAAGTGAGAAGTCATAAATTTGCCCTTGATTTTGGATAATTTAACAGATTACTGAACTTTGATTCCATTTAAATATTGTTGTTCTATTGAGTTCTTACTGACTTTTTTACACCTAAAATAATCAGACAGCCAATATTATATTCATAGACGCACCGGTAGGAGCGGGTTTCTCCTATGCGATGACTACATCAGCATACAATACCTCAGACTCATTGAATGCTGCACAAATGCAAACCTTCTTAAGAAATGTAAGTGAAAATTTTTAACGGATCGCGATGGTTGTATCATTATTAAAAAAAAAAAATTGGGTATAAAATGAATGCTAATTTATATATGTGATTCAGTGGTTGGCGGCTCATCCAAGTTTCGAGACCAATCCAGTGTTTGTTGGTAGTGATTCTTATGCTGGTATATATCCTCCCATGGTTGCTACAGCAATTCTACGAGGTAATGAATTCTTTTCTATAAACCCGATTGAATGGAATTAACATAGACATTTTCGCCTTTCCACATCTATTGATGGACTTTGAAGGAAACATTCTTTTTTTTTTTTTTTTTTCACTTTCTTTTTTAAAAATTTGCAGGGAATGAAGCTGGACTTAAACCATATGTTCATCTTAAGGTATGAAAAAGCTCGCTCCTCATCTTATTTTTTCCCTTTTTCAAATTTGACTTAAACTGTATCTTATGTTAATGTACTGTTCTTCTCTTTGCCGAATCATTTTCAGGGAATAATACTATCATGTCCTCACACGGACACCAATCTTGAAACAAACGCAAAAATTCCGTTTGCTCATAGGTTGGCCCTCATTTCAAATGCACTTTATCAGGTAACTGAATAACAAATCATGTGTGAACTCATTGACACAACACCAGTTGAGCATGTGTGAGTCATGGGTATGATCAAATTATATCCTTCATTATCAGGCTTTAGAAAAAGATTGTGGTGGGAATTTTGTGGATTCGACAAACGCGAACTGCAGTGAGGATTTGACAGTGTACAATGAGGTTAGAGAATGTGCTTCTTAATGGATACATATGAAGTAGACGAGTTATTCTTTTCTCTCCAACTCTTGTCTGGTTTGAAATTTATTCATCATACAGTCTGAGCAGCGATGTTTTGTTTGTTCTGTCTTATTTCCAGCTAATTGAATTGATCAGCGAAACAAATGTTCTTGACCCTGTTTGCACTTTCATTTCACCAAAATCGAAAGAAGCTTTCAAAATAGCAATATCAAACCAAGAGAAGCACGGGAGGTCCCTCCAAGATATCACCAAGGATCATCTCATTTCATTACCGAGACTTCGCGATCATCAGTGCTCGGTCTCTCTCTCTCTCTCTCTCTCTCAATCTGTTTTCTAATTCCTCCATTGAATGTACCAGTATTTCGAATATCTACTCTCCGATATATGGGGTAATTATCCAGGCGTACAAGAAGCTCTTCACGTGCGACCGGTATGTACAAAATTTGCCTATGAACTTCTCGCTCAAATTTATTCCCTCTCGAGAGAACTAACCAAATAGTTGTATTTTACCGTGTCAAATTTCTAGGGAACCGTCAGCGAATTTTTCAGGTGTAATATTTCCTTGGCCTACACCGAGGATGTCACCAGTGTTCTCGATTATCATAAGAATCTCACCAATCTGGGCATGCAAGTTCTAGTTTTCGGGTAAAACTTACTCAAACCAATGATTACAATGTTGTAGGAACACTTTGGCGAATGTGAAATTCAACAAAGAGAAAAATTACTTCAATCTAGCAGTGATGAGTAACTTGTTCTCTGCAGGGGTGATCATGACATGTTTATGCCGCATAACGGCCTTGAAGAGTGGATAAAATGGCTTGATCTGACGGTTGATATAGATTGGCGACCGTGGTTTGTAGATGGCCAAGTTGCGGGGTAAGCTCAGAAAGTGTTCCGTCTAATGCAAGCTTTTCAGTTGAACTTCCTTTTCCATTGTCCCTTTCTTTTCGTCCTTGATAATATTAGAGCTTCCAATTCCACCATATTTTAATAGGTACACGAGGAACTACGAACACAGCGGATATCGATTGACTTATGCAACAATAAAGGTAAGAACTCAGACTGCAATATGGCCTCTTCCTTCTCCTTGAGTAGTCTTTGGCGTCATAGTACTCGTCCCTAACTTAACGTCATTAATACAGGGAGCTGGTCACTCGCCTACAGAATCCAAACGCGGAGAATGTTACAAGATGTTTAACAGATGGATTCATTATCATCCTCTGTAGATCTACGTGTTTAAGAGTGGGTGCTAGAATAAAATTCTGTTCCTAAATTATTAGGAAAACTTTATTCGCCAGTTATGGCCAATCAATGTCGAAATGACTTAGTAGACATGTATCGAAACATAAAGTATGCAGTTTCTGTATCAACTGAAGGAACATGCAATTATTTGTATTGAGAACTTAAACCGGTACTCATCGCTCGGAGACATCTCACACTGATGTCTTTCTTTTAACATGAAAAGGGATTTCTTTTTGGTTGCCTTAAAGTTGAAGGCAGAGCCACAGTCCGATTGTCCGACTGGGGCGTGCCCTTTTCCGATGAAGTTTTAGCACCCAGATTTGTACGCATCTCAGGAGAAAAATTGACCACACAAAATCCGCTTGCTAAGGCGTGATTGAGCGGCAAACCAGGCTGGTCGATGAGAGAGAACAAACCTAGCAGTAGCTCACTAGAAACAGAACGCGACACTGTTTGATAAACCCGAGTGCATGCACATCACACATCAAACTGCAGCCAAAAGTTAACAAGCCTTTCGGACAAGAATTCCTATACAAATTATAAAAACCCAGCCAAAGCTTCCATCTCTACACTAATTCGAGTGCACAATGATTTCCTTCCCTTCTCCATGAACTATTGACATCATCATAGACACTAGTAAGGAATCGTGTTTAATTATAAAAAACGATTGTGGACTGCACTCTGTTTCCTTGCCCAACTTCACACAATTCCATCATGACCACAGCCAAAGATTGTCGTCCAAGCTATTGACACCTAAATTTTGACGATTCATTTAGTCATCCATTGTATAGAGAATTAGGGTTCAACCCTCACCAATAAACAAAAACATTAATAATTTGCATTTGCATATTAGGAGCTTGTCATAAGTCCATATTGTCACGCCCTGATCCTCGAACGCGTGCTCATCCCTCACCTGGTTGATTAATAGCAACGTCCCAAGACGCATTGCCGACTCTTTTATTTTAATACGCATGCGGAAGTATAAAATAATCCCTAAACAATAAAACAATGGGATAAAAATTAGGACTATATTTTTCACTACTGAAAAACCATAATCACACTTTTACACAAGGCAAGCCACATAGTATATATTACAATACTACTCATTAAAGGCTAAACTATCACACATCAGTTCTCAGCCTAGGGTTTGCAAACAAGATGGGATCTAAGTCTTCATTTGGGTCGTACTCTAGATCCTCCTCGAGAACATCATCTTCTTCATATTCTTCTTCTTCTTCTTCTGGTTCGTCCTCGAGCTCTTCTTCCTCAAAATTCACCTCATCTACGTCCTCAAGTTCCTCCTCCCAGTTCTCTTCGGGGTACACCTCTTCTTGATCAACCTCTCCTTTTGGCATGCTCCAGCTGGAGTCTACTGCTGATGGCTTGGGAGATTCAATGTCACTCTCGAGTTTAGGGTCCTTTGCATCCACCATTGATCCATCCTTATGATCAGCCGTCCCCTTCCCGAATGCTTCCTCCAGAACGAACATATGCACATTACCTTCTAGCATGGGACCCTCCCTTCGCTCGTCATGATATTCACGATACCATGACCAATACTCGTGGGGTCTCAAGGCGTCCTTACCCACATCAACCCAGACGGTCGACTAAACCAGAACGTACTCTAGTCCTTTCGGATGGGGGTGTATTGAGAAGTGAGTTTCTATCTCCGTGACTTCCTCAAGTATACCGAAATGCATAGGAGGACGAGGAGTGGAGGTGTTGCCATCTAAGGACCTGAAATGATTATACAATAACTATTGCGACAACATCTCAGCGAGTTCTATCCCCTAAAACTCGATTAGTAAACCAATATGCCTATTTATTGTCTGCATATGCACACAGTTCGACTCGATTAGTAAACAAATAATGCACACACACGACTTACCTTGGCCTCAGATTCCACATGCAAATCAGTACAGTTCAATAGGCACCCAATCATAATATTATGGATCAATACATCGATCAATCGACCTAGTCGATTACATGTCATCATGACCATCCCCCGGTCATCTTAATCCATACCATATAATCTCCAAGATAGTATACTTAGTCACCAAGCCACGCATTCTCTAAGGCGACATATATGCTAAGGTGATGTACTTAATCACCGAGCCATGTGCATTCTCCAATGCGACTTGTCTAATCACTGAGCCCTGTGCATTCTCTAAGGCAACATATACGCCAAGGCGATGTACTAATTACTGAGCCACGTGCATTCTCTAAGGCGATATACCAAATCATCGAGCCACGTGCATTCTCTAAGACGACTTATACGCCAAGGCAACAGTACTAATTACCGAGCCACGTGCTTTTCCAGGTGATGTATATACTCAACTATTCACGTGCATTCTCTAAGGTGACCTATACACCAATGCGACTTATCTGGTCACCGAGCCACGTCATACAACATTTCTTCTCACTATTTTATCATACCCGATAAAATATCGTATGTGGATACACGATTAGCCTTAGCCAAAATACCATATTCTTTCTTTTCATAAATCCCACCATTTTTTGTAGTCCTCCAAAACATTTTTGGCATTATCAACCGATGCCCGGTTATTTTTCAATTAATAACCAAAATTATTTAATTTAGGAATAAATCCTAAAATCACCAATAAATCAATTTCTCACAAATTAAGGATTGAATAAATAAACGGACTGCACCACAGTAATCAACATAAAATTTCGGTCGTCGGCTATCCCTACCTAATTTCCAGAAAATAATTAATTAATTAATTAATTTCGAAAATTATTAAATAAATACAATAAATCTAATATAGGCCCATAATGCCTAATTGGAAGCTGAGACAAACCGGAAAAATCTCGAGGTTCGTTCAATAAATACTAGAAGCTCTCTACTTGCTAATGACTAAGTCTAATTGCCTAACATGCATCATTAAGTCACTAATTTAATTGTTTAAAATTAATCTAACCACTTAATCATGCTTAATTAACACTAATCAACCCTTAAGCATCATTAGCAAACTAAGAAAGGATTAGTGAGCTAAACTCACCCGTTTAACAGTTTGTTCGGATCGAAACGTTGGGAACGTCGCGGGGGACATTTTACTCCAAAGCGGGCCTAAGCTCTAGGGCTCGAAGCACCTCAAATCAGCCTCGGGAAGCTGCTGGAAACCCACTTCTGGGCTTGCTGTTCGGTGGCTGAAAACAGAAGAAAATAGGTTGGTTTGGTTTGGTGAGGGCCATGGTGGACGGTGAGGGACTCTGGCAGCTTGGAGGGCGATGGCAACGGTTCACGATGGCTGTGGGAGCTTTGGCTTGACTCCACAGGTTGATGGACAGAGGTTGGGATGGCGTGAGGAGGCAAGCAAGGGTGGATGGCGCGAGGAGGCAAGTAGGGGTGGATGGCGCGCGTGGACAGCGGAGCACACGGGTGAGGTGGACGGCAGCGTGAGGTGGCGATGAGCGGCTCCGGTTCTGGCGGTGGCTGCTTCGATTGGTTGCTTGGCTTTTCTCCTTTAGCTAGTGTTTGCACAAGGCAAATGGAGGGAGAGAGAGGTCTTGGACGGTGGAATGAGAGAGAGTGAGGGAGAGGATAGAATTGGAGGGCCCCCTTGGCTTGTTTTTCCACATTTGTATCTCCCAAAGGCTTGTCCATCAAGCCAACATCCAATGGCTGCAAATGAGCCACCAAAACACCCTTTTACCACTCTTGAAATGGTCCATTTGGCTAGGCATTGAGGGGCACACGAATTTCCAACAATTCCCTCTCAATTGAACACTTAATTCACTTCAATTCAACCTCATTTGGCCTTTACAATTTTGATTGGTACTTCAATACTTTAATTGACATTTTCTCTCACCCTTGGATCCATCTTGCATCCGAAATTTGCGACCACAAATAATCCCCGGCCTTAATCGAACAAGAACAGTCCTATGCCGACATTTTCCAAAAAAGTCTTGGTTGTCAGAAAAATATTCTGAGATTGAGTCAACGTTCCTAGAATTTATTGTGACATAACAGAATCTTCAGTTTCTAAAATCGGAATTGAATTCGTGGTTAATTTCCATTTGGCGTGTTTTTAGCATGACTTAAGCTACCGGGTAGTTTTCAGAGATTTTTAGTGCAAATGACCCGTGGTCGATCTTTTTTGAGTCACTATGAACCCACTTGACTCAATGACAACTCTCGATTGTCGTGAAAATCTCGAGAATTCAAATACGGACACAAGGTATCAAAACGACAGAAGAATTAGTCTAGGGTCGGTCGATGAGAATTTTTCAATTTAGTGGTGTCATCCATGAATAGCCACACATCTCAGTCGAACAGACCTATCTCTTATCTCAAATCAATTTTTAACTATGTCGTAATGGCCTCTAAAGATGAGCACGGTCGAGAAGCCGATTTCTGGTCGAATTCTCAAGTCTATTGCATTAAAATTCCTTAATAGCTTCCTTGAATAATCTAGTTATCTCGAGAGTGATCAATTATGAGAACATCTCTATAGACGCGTCAATGAAATACCCGATTTATTCAGTAGAAAACAAAAGTGAAAATTTGGGATGTCACACATATAAACTACATTATAATTGCACTGATTTAAGCAGGAAAGCTCAGAGCTTAATTGAATTATCTAGACCAAGTCCATAGGAATATAATAATCAACAAACCCACAATCTTCTCCTTATGGCCAATTTTCACATGTGGAAAGATAGTATATCTAGTGGAATTGGAGGGGGGGGAGAATAAGTCAATATCTTGATCATGGAGGCACTTAGAAAGAGCAATACATTAATTTTCCATCTTGATCTCTCTCTTCCCCTCCCCCCCCCCCCCCCCCAAGATAAAAAAGCTGAAAAATGGAGTGTGCTTCATGTATGTTTATTGAGATCAAATTGCAAATAAGCATTGTTGTCAAAATCTACTATCAAAGTAAGACAATAACATAATGGTGAACATTGCACAACAACTGTTGTTCAAAGAGATGACCAATTGCATCCCCAAATGGTTGCAAGCTTTCTATAGGAAAGGTCAATTGAATCCTGAATATATGTTTACCAGAGATAGTCAGTTGTGGAGATTTGTTGTACATATTATCATGATGAGGAAGCTCACCTTGCATATACTAAATCTTGGAGCGTAAAGCACCTTATTATTTTGATGGTCCAATTAAAAGGGTGGCCCAAAGCCCCAATTAATGGCCCAAAAATTAAATTACTTTCACATGAGGAAACAAGGAACTAAATTTGTGTCATCACCTAAACCACATGTACAACTCAATTTCTTAATTACATATTAAGCCGCTCCTTTGGAATGATCACCCAATGGCATATTCTTATGCCTATAGTGAATTGGATGCATGGTATGTATCTAGGGCCTATGTCATTTGCCATGTTATTTTTGAGGTTTATTGGGATGCAATTGTTTGATATATGCCCTGAGTTAACCATGAAATAGTTGTATGTTAGGGATTTTAATTATACTATTAATCTTATTATTTAATTAATGGCAAAGACGTATTCATTCATTTGTCCAATTATATATATAGAAAAGAAGTTGATAGAAGATATCTATAGTATTATATATATATAAAATTGAAATTTTTTAAAAATTAGACTATGTCATAGCCATAAGACAACATTTGGTAACCATAGGAAAACAATTAAATAGGATAGAATCCACCATCCGAATCCTACTCAACTCATTACACCACAAGTCGACACACTCAAAAGGCCCATATTCAAAGCCTTTGAATTCCCAAAAAACCTTAGCCCAGAGTTTGCCAAAGCCATAGAACAAAAGAAAAAACTCTTAAGGAAGTCAAAGCTAGAGCCTGCTCCTATTATAGGCACTCTTAAATTCCAGAATCTTATTATTAAAGACACTTCGGACCAACCCACTATCAGTACCTTGACCAAACACTCTGGTGTCTTTAATAATGAATCGGTCGCTAAGATTAATAGACTCAATTGGAGACAGCCTCATAAGCTTTATTATAGTAGAGCTACTCCATCGGACATTGCCCAAGAAGAATCATCACAGAAAATACATAATAAATACTCTCCTGACGCCATTTATGAATGGAATATAGATGGTGTTGTCGAAATCAATATCATGAATATTTTAAATAACATGGTAAAGCTTGTCAATGCCTACAAAACTCAGCAAGATGTTTCTAATCATGCTGTTGCTAATCTTTTAGTAGCCGGATTTACTGGACAACTAAAAGGTTGGTGGTATAATTATTTGACTGATGAACAAAGAATACAAATTTTAACTGCCTATAAAATCGATGACTTTGGCCAACACATGGATGATGATCAAGGACATCTCATCCAAGATGCGGTGAATACTCTTATCTATTCCATTTCACAACACTTCATAGGAGACTCTTCACATATTAAAGATAGGAACCAAGATCTCTTATCCAATATGCGCTGCAAATCCTTAGGAAGATTTAGAGAATACAAAGAACTCTTCCTTCAAAGGGTTCTTATTAGACTTGATTTCAATCAACCCTTTTGGAAAGAAAAATTCTTAGCAAGTTTACCCCAAATTATAGGTGATCAAATTAGAGAAAAATTAGAGAAGAATACAATGGCTAAATACCTTATGATATTCTTTCTTATGGAGAAATAGTCTCTTATGTTTACAGACAATGAACACAAATGTGTAATACTATTTAATTACAAAGATAGCTCAAGAAAGAACAATCTCTCACCAATAGAAGTCTATGAGATTTTTGTGCTCAATATAACCCCTCTTATAATGAAAAAACAAAACCAAAATATAAGGGAACTTGTCTTTATGAGAAAGAAACAAAGAAACATCAAAACAAACATCAACCTCATAGGAATAAACAAAGACATCAAAATAACCAAAATAGACCTCATATTGATAGAAAATTTTTTAAGACGTCAAATGCTATTCTTGTGGTAGAAAAAGTCATATTTTAAAATACTGTAGGATTAATAAAAAATTAAATGAAATTTCTTTTGACGACAATACTCTTAACCAGTTAAACAACATCTTCATAGAAAATGGTGATACTTCTTTTGATGAACTTCTTGAGGAAGAAGGTCTTCAGATTAATGAAATAGATTCCTCTTCGACTCGATTATGAAGACGCCTCTCTCCGAAAAAACCCATTCTTAAAATAAACATGTTAACAAAAGAAGAAGAATTTCTCCTTAGCACTGCGATAAGATCACTGACCCAAAAGCCAAGAAAGAATACCTAGATAGACTAAATTCTTCCTTAAATATTACCTCCAAACCCAATACTTCATACAATTTAAAAGGCATCTTGAATAGAAACGAAAAACCTCAATCCGACACTGTTAATATAAATGACCTCCAAAATGAAATAAAACAACGAAAATTAGAAATTCAAGCCTTGAAAGCAACACGAGTTAGAAATGAAAAAAGAGATTTCGACATAAAATCTCTTGTCATAAAAGGAAAGACAAAATTAGAAGACCAAAACAAAATCACCAATACATCGAGATATTCCGAACATAGCCTTCCTTATGTTATTAACAGAAATAACATCTAGGAAATGGATAATAAATATTATGATAAAAATCAACAATGAGTTTATTATTGAAACAACATCACTCTTTGATACAGAGCTGATCTCAATTGTATCAAAGAAGGCCTTGTTCTAACAATATACTTTGATAAAACTTCCGAATCTTTAAAATCTACCTTAGGTGATAAACTTAATATCTAATACAAATTACCAGAAACCTTAATAATAAAAGATTAAATGCCTTACAAAACATCTTTTCTTTTAGTAAAAAATATGAGGCAACAGATAATCCTTGGAATACCTTTCATATAATTAATCCAACATTTTACAATTACTAATGAAGGCATTGAAACCCATGGTCTAAACAAAAAAATCACCTTCAACTTCATAACAAAACCACAAAAGAGAAACCTAAATATTTTACAAGAACATTCTATTTTAGAAATAAATTGCCTTATAAAAGACAAAGAAAACCAGCTTGAATTCTTAAAAGAAGATTTATAATTCAAAATAATAGAAGAAAATCTTATAAAACCAAACATCATTGAAAAGATAGCTTCCCTATGAAAACGCATAGAAAAAACTATATGCTCTACTCTACCCAATGCCTTTTGGGAAAAAAAGAAGCATATCGTTGATTTACCTTATGAATAAGATTTTTCTGAAAACAAAATACCTACTAAAGCTCGCCCGACACAAATGAATCAAGAAGTTTTGAAATTCTGTCAAGCAAAAATACAAGATCTCTCAAATAAAAAAATCATAAGAAAAAGCCAATCACCATGGAGTTGTTCTGCTTTTTATGTCAATAAAAATGTTGAACTAGAAAGAGGAGTTCCCAGGTTAGTTATTAATTATAAACCTCTTAATACACCCCTTAGGTGGATAAGATATCATATACCCAATAAAAAAGATTTACTAAACAGACTTTGTAAATAAAAAATATTTTCAAAATTTGACATGAAGTTAGGATTTTGGTAAATACAGGTCGGTGAAAAAGATAAATACAAGACAGCCCTTACAGTCCCTTTTGGTCAATACAAGTGGAATGTTATGTCATTCGGTCTCAAAAATGCCCCTTCAGAATTCCAGAGAATCATAAATGACATCTTCAATCCTTATTCAAAATACATCATAGTCTATATAGATTATGTTCTTGTGTTTTCCCCTAATATAGAACATCATTTCAAGCATCTTTCTATTTTCATAAAAATAATCATACAAAATGGTTTAGTTGTTTCTCCTACTAAAATTGCACTCTTCCAGACCAGAATTAGATTTATGGGTCATTACATCCATTTAGGTGTTATAACTCCAATAGAAAGATCAATTTCTTTTACCGATAAATTCCTAGATGAAATTAAAGACAAAACTCAATTACAAAGGTTATTGGGTAGTCTCAATTATATTTTAGATTTCTTTCCCAATATAAATATCCTTTGTAAGCCTTTACACCAAAGGTTACGTAAGGATCCTCCACCCTGGACCTTTGTCCATACAGACATTATCAAACAAATAAAATTGCATGTGAAGGATATACCATGCTTACACCTTGTTGACCATTCCACTTTCAAAATAGTGGAAATAGATGCTTCAGAATTAGGATATGGTGGCATTCTCAAACAAGTCAATAACAACAAAGAACAAGTTGTTCAGTTTATATCAAAACATTAGAATTCCACACAACAAAATTATTTGACAATCAAAAAAGAAATACTTGTTATAGTTCTGTCTATATCAAAATTCCAAAGAGATTTATTAAATCAAAAATTTATCTTACGAATTGATTGCAAATCAACCAATGATGTTTACAAAAAGATGTTTTAAACATTGCATCAAAATAGACTTTTGCCACATGGCAAGCCATACTTTTAGTATTCGATTTTGACATTGAATTCATAAATGATTCTTCAAATTCATTGCCCGATTTTCTCACAAGAGAATTTTTACAGGGGATACCAATATGCCAAGATCCAAAAAAGACAAAGATAAAGACAAAGGCAAAGCCACTGCCGAACTCTCTAATACACCACCAAAGCCAAAAGGCTTAACATCCGTCAAGACATGGCTCCAAATAGCAGAAAACAACCAGACATTCTTATAACAAACACCTTTGAAAATAGAACCCATATCATCTGAACCCATGCTAGCCTTTAATCAGTTAGCCGACATGCTACCAAAAGAAATAATATTGTTATTTGCCCAGTCTTTACAAAAAGACGTAAAGAAATAGCCATCTAGTGTCATCGATGTAAGTAATAATCATTCCCTGCTTGCTACATAAAAGCAAGCAGAATACAAAAGAATTTCGAATGAGGTGGTTATTAGGCCATAAGCAAGCCCTCATTCTCAAAGATAAAATTTTTTCCCCAAAACATTATTTTAAAAAATACTGACTTTGTAGAAAATGGATTTTACGATGATAATCCAAACAAATTTGCAAAAAACATCTTCCCAAAAAACTGATTTTTCAAACCACACAATACAAACAAAACCCTTGCTTATTATGAGCAAATCCTAGTGGAGATAGAATCGGCTAGGTTTACTCACTTTGCTAACAAAACTAATACAGAAAACATCTTATACTCCACTATATCCATCAGTAA
This sequence comes from Eucalyptus lansdowneana, assembly GCA_017140395.1. Lineage (NCBI taxonomy): Eukaryota > Viridiplantae > Streptophyta > Magnoliopsida > Myrtales > Myrtaceae > Eucalyptus > Eucalyptus lansdowneana. The sequence continues at coordinate 23,198,554 of CM029489.1, forward strand.
AGTCATACATCCCTTACACTAGGGAAATTCACCTCATACACCTAGAAAATTCCAAAGTAGACTTACCCAAATCTTACCATATTCCTCCTCCTATACCTATTGGGACTACTAACAAGCCTGGTGGAATGTTTTCTACAGACAAAATACAAATTTTCAATATACTTGGCTAGTATTCTTCAAAGACAACTTCCCAGGACAAAGGCTACCAAACTAGTTCAGCTCCTGGTGGAATTTTTTTGGTCCTTTGGACATTATACTACACCCCACAGTCAATCAAGGATACCAAACATTTCGTAAACACTTTGTACCAAATCAACATGATTCAAGGTTCTTATGCCTTATGTATTTCTTCATAATATTCAAAATCTCATGGGTAATAGCCTAGGAGTTCGAATACATTACATCCACCAATTCAATACCAATACTCGTCTGAAAATACAAGACCAAATGGTAGGATGAATTCAATAGACATGAACAATGATCCGAGGCTGCGGTTAAGACATGGATAAATAACCAGAAAAATCAAATAACCACAGTCCCATCAAATAGATTTTTTTTACAAGAAAATTCCATTGCAAGCGCAGCACTAGCTGTAGTCTAGAGCAAGGAGGAATACTGCAACATCCTCAAAATAATGCCCTCTGAAGCAGAAGGATCACAATATGGATCCTCCAAATCTCAAGACAAAACAGAAGGATTCTCACAGTCATATCATAGTGGAAACACCAATGAAGACGACTGCTATGGGATCAACCTAGACAGAGATTAAAATCAAGACATCAAATGCCAACACTGTTACAATGGCGCAAATGTGACATCCAGTTTAAGTGGTATCAGAGCGAAGTTGAAGATTGGAGTGATAAGGAGCGTTGACCATGGGATAGTTAGTAGGAAAGGCTTTTAAATTCATGCTGGTGCATGTCTGTGTTAGCTGTGTGCTAAAATTGTTTGTTGTTTGGATCGCTCCGTTTCTAATTCGGAGTTGAATTGGAAACAGGTGTTAGTTGAGTGAAACTACACCATGAGCGATCAGGAGCCGAGAACTCCTGGAAAGAGGACCAGTAGAGCCGTTATTCGGGGTAGAGCTTCGACTCGTGTCGGAAACCGAGGCGGACGTGGTCGAGCGCCAGCACAGGCTAGCGCGAGTGGAGTGAATCCACCTGTCGTAGATGTCGGGGTAGCAGCCCCTAATGATCCCAGGTTGGATGGGATCTTGCGTGTTCTAGAAGCAATGGGTGTTAGAATGGATCAGCAAGCTGCTACCATTGAAGCCGGTGCTCAGGCCGCTACAACTGCCACCGCCATCGGAGTTGCCCCTGCAGTCGTACCTGCTGTTGCTCCAGCCGCTATGAATGTTGAAAATCCACCGAAGATAGTGGTCGCTGCAAGGCCAATCCATAAGTTGGTGGAGCATTTCCTAAGGTTAAATCCGCCGTTGTTCATTGGGTATGGAGATCCCGAAGCTGCTTCTTCGTGGGTTCAGAAGCTTGAGAAGGCGTTTGCACTGTTGATGTGCAACGAGACTGAGAAGGTAATGTTAGCAACTTACCAGCTGGAGGGAGTTGCGGACACTTGGTGGATGACTACTCGTGAAATGATCTTTCCAGAAGGCGCTATTCAAGACTGGAACACTTTTCGTGAAGCCTTCAATGATAAGTTTTTCTCTGAGACTGCTAGAGAGGTGAAGATGGCAGAATTTCAATGTCTTTGCCAGGTGTCGTGACCTACCCTCGGGGGGAGGGAGCAGGTTTAGGGGTATTGCCTAAAAGACGGGCCAAAGGCCCATGATTGGGCGCGGGCTCTCCCAAGCCCATACCCCGCGTGACGTTGGGATATTCTTAACAATTTTGCACAAAAGGAGTCGCCACTAGCCTATTGGGGTCGGCTAGAAACCAAGTGAGGCATGGGAGCGTGCCTCACTTCCTACGTGACCAGAGAATCTAGGTTCGGGGACTTGATTACACTAATTAACCAATTAGTGCCCTTTCGTACCTAATCTTGTTCATTTTAACAAAATGATTTTTGACAGCAGTTTGAATTAATTTTATACTTATCCACTAACATTTGATGTGATCATGGGGGTGCGCAACCATTAAAGTAATAATCATAACTATCAAGATCCTAATTGCCATAAAATTAAACACATGCAATCAAACATAATTAGATATGCAAATTAAACATGCAGCATAATCAATATACGAGCACATAAAGGTCTAATTACGCTAAAATGGCAATACATGGCAAGTCCTAATCAAACCCCAATTTTTGGATTTTCGAAATTTTTAATTAATTAATTTTTTAAAAATAAATATAACTAATTTCTAATTTTTAAATATTTTTTGGATTTTCGAAATTGTTTTAATTTTTTTAATTTTTTTTTAAATTTTTAAAAGAAAAATAACTAATTTCTAATTTTTATATATTTTTTGGATTTTCGAAATTGTTTTAATTGTTTTAATTTTTTTAAAATTTTTTTTAATTTTTTATAAAAAAATAATTAATTTCTAATTTTTAAATATTTTTTGGATTTTCGAAATTGTTTTAATTTTTTTAAAAAAAATTTAATTTTTTAATTTTAATTTGTTTAAAGAAAATATTTTTAGAATTTTAAATTAATTTTTTTTTATTTTAAAAGGTGAACCGGGCCGGGTTCGATTCGACCCGATCCGCGGATCGGAGTCCGGTCTCCGACCGGACCCGGTTCGGTCCAAATAGGGGGCGGCCCGACCAGCCTTGGTCGGGCCTTTCTTTGGTTCGGATCGGGCCCAACCGGCCGGCCCAATCTCTTTTATTTAAAAATGAAGCCCACAACTCCCTAAGCCCACAAGCCCACTAGTCCATAAGTCCCTAAAAAGCCCAAAAGCCCAAAACCAACCCAAATAGCTTAGAAACCCTACCCGGTTCACGACCCGTGTTCGTCCCGTTTCTTTTGGCCGAAACCCTAGGGTTTCTTGGCGGCGTTGGCGGTGGCGGCGATGGCAGCAGCAACAGGGACGGCGATTGCGTCGCAGGCGGAGGCACTGCAGGGGATGCGTCGGGTTGCGGATGAGGAGCGGCGTCGGGAGCCGGGAGCTCGAACGGCGTCGAGCTTAGAGGGCGGCAACGAGGATGGCGTCGGTTTGAGGTGGCGAGAATTGCGACGGCAGCGTCGCAGCTTCGGGCTGCAGGAAGCGGCGTTCGGAGGGCAGCAGCGCAGACGGCGTCGGGCAGCGAGGAGGCGGCTCGGGGGCTGGTGCTGCGTGTTGGACCAGAGGAGGAGGCGTGCGATGGCTCGGCGATAGGGCTGGGCGTCGGCTTGGCTGAGGGCTGCAACGGCGACAAGCGTCGGGGACGGCGGCGCGAGCTCGCATGTGAAGCAAGGGCGCGAGCTCGCGGGAGAGGAGGAACTCCGGCTGTTGGCGGGACGGCGGCCGACTCGGGTGGAGCGGCAACGACGTGAGGAGGCTCGGACGGCGTCGGAGACCCCTCCTCCTTCCTCCCTCGTTTCTCCCCTGTGTTGTCTCCCTCTTCTTTGTATTCTCCTCCTCTGTGTTGCTGTCCTCCCTTTCCGATCCCCCTCTGTTTCTTCTATTGCTAGGGTTTCACCGAAAATGGAGGAGGGAGAAAGCGGCATGGGCCGGGCCAAGGCGAAATTCGGCCCAGCCCCTTCCATGTCTTTTTTTCTATTTTTTGTTGTTTTGTTCTTTTTCTTTTTCTTTTTCTTGTTTTGTTATTTTTCTTTTTTTTCTTTTTCTCTAATTTTTTATGTGATTAGGTCCTAAATAAATTTGTAAAATTTAGGTGTCAACAGCTGCCCCTCTTTGAATGTAGCCTTGAAGAGGTTGCATTCAAAGATAGAAGACACCTAAATTATTTTGACGATAGAAAGACCCTAGGTGCATAGGCACGTATCAGGTCGATGGAAATGACTCATAATTATGGAAGCGCGTCTTGTCAATAAATGGAAGAAAGACTCCGAGCTACAGAAGCCTACTGGGTCATAAGAAGAGAGGGAGACTCTGGGATAGAAAGCTCTCCAGGTCATAAAAAGTTAGGAAGACTCCAGGATACAAGGCTCTTCGGGTCATGAGAAGTGAGGAAGACTTCAGGATACAAGGCTCTCCTGGTCATAAAAAGTGATGAAGACTCCAGGATACAAGGCTCTCTGGGTCATAAGAAGTGAGAAAGACTCCAGGATACAAAGCTCTCCGGGTCATAAGAAGTGAGGAAGACTCCAGGATACAAGGCTCTCCGGGTCATAAGAAGTGAGGAAGACTCCAGGATACAAGGCTCTCCGGGTCATAAGAAGTGAGGAAGACTCCAGGATACAAGACTCTCTGGGTCATAAGAAAGTGAGGAAGACTCCAGGATACAAGGCTCTCCGGGTCATAAGAAGTGAGGAAGACTCCAGGATACAAGGCTCTCCGGGTCATAATAAGTGATGAAGACTCCAGGATACAAGGCTCTCCGGGTCATAAGAAGTGAGGAAGACTCCAGGATACAAGGCTCTCCGGGTCATAAGAAGTGAGGAAGACTCCAGGATACAAGGCTCTCCGGGTCATAAGAAAGTGAGAAAGACTCCAGGATACAAGGCTCTCCGGGTCATAAGAAGTGAGGAAGACTCCAGGATACAAGGCTCTCCGGGTCATAAGAAGGGTGAAAACTCCAGGATACAAAGCTCTCCGGGTCATAAGAAATGATATGAAGACTCCAGGATACAAGACTCTCCGGGTCATAAGAAAGTGAGAAAGACTCCAGGATACAAGGCTTTCTGGGTCATAAGAAGTGAGGAAGACTCCAGGATATAAGGCTCTCCGGGTCATAAGAAGTGAGGAAAGAATGAGGTCTCCCTGTGTAACAACGGGTTTCGACCGGGTTAAAAATGCATGATTTGAGGAAAACCAATGAACCTTTGTAGATAATGTGGTTTAAGGTTGACCACGAACCTTTTGAAAAAATTGCAGTTTTAAAAATAGACTCATGAACATTTTAAAAGTGTGGTTTAAGGATAGGTCCGCGAACCTTGTGGTTTAAGGATTGACCCACCAACCTTGAAAATAACATGATTTAAGGCTGACCACGAACCTTTAAAATAACATGGTTTAAGGCTGACCACGAACCTTTGGTTTTTAGGGAAGCACCCGCTAATCCCTTAGAAAACTGCATGGCTTCACTGATGAATCCTGTCAAACTCAACTTGAGCAAATGTCATTAGAGACATCATCAAGAAACGTATTGACGATATTGCAGCAATAATTGAACAAAATAATCAAGCTAAGTTCGACTGCTTTAGAAAAACATTCGATGTCCATCAGCATCATGTGACGCAAAACTGTCATCTTTCTCGTGGATATATCATTAATCATCAAGTTCTCTAGGAGACAAATTCTCATCAGAACGGCTACGACTCGAGAAAAAGGTTCATTAAGCATGCCAAACTAGAGCTTCTTAGTCAGAAAGGGTTTCTCACGCACTCTCAATAAAATGGCTACTTGATCCCATCCATTCGTGTGGGAGATAATTGATTGCTGAAGGTCGAAGGCTTCCGGAAACATTCGCAATGAGCACAATCTGATCGATCAAAAAGGTCTTTTGAAAGGACCGCAATATAGGCTCGGTTAGGGCTTACACAAAGAAATTATTGCTTTGAGGCCAATAAAGGAACATTTGTCACTATCTTCAATGGCTTTACAAGTTGAGAGCCTGGAAGATGAGACAAGATAGAATTACTTCCACTCCTTCAAGCAGTAGCTTCTTTGTGGCATTCTGATTTTCACTCAAACCATCCCAATCAGAAGAGACTTCGGAAGAGGGTTGTAATGTTGGCTTGGGCGAGGCTCGAAAGGCTTAAAATTTTCAAGAAGGTTTTTAAGAGTCGGTGATCATCATGGCGTCATGACCAGGTCACTCGATCCTTCCAAATCATTTGGCTTTTGAAATACAACGCATCTCGAAAGTCCCTTAACTAATCTTTTATGCATGGGAGCTTTGCTCCTTTCTCTAAGGTCCTTTGCTCTTGTGATGAAATTTTTTTTTTTTTTTGCACAAGCACTTGGACCTTGATAATTTTTTTTCCACCTAAGATGCAACTTTTGGCTTCTTTTTTTCTTAACGGGCATTGGCTTTGCTTTTACAGGCACACTGCTTTTTCATGCCTCCTAGTTTGTAGAACTTTTTGCTTTTTGAACTCTTGGAGCTCTTATGACTTTCGAGATGCTTTTCACATTTTCTCGTGACTCTCAATTGTATTTGGTCAATTCTCATGCCTTGCCCCAGTGAAGGGAGATGATCACCGCTCAGGGTTTAGAAATGAATAATCAAGCCCAAATTGGTTAAAGCAATGGGTATCAGTGTTTGGGTAGAGAATGAAATGCTCCTCTTCACATTGGGATGAGTCAAGATCTAATGAGAATTCCTTTGAAGCTATCACCAGAAGATTGATGCAAGTGAAAGTAATAGGATCTTTCCCAATCATTTGCTTTACAACACGACTGTAACCTCCTGTGCTGCCCCAATGTCGGGTCATCCTCGACAGGGGTATTTTGGAGGATCATCTCTATTTGGCCTGAAGGGCTAGCAATAAATCAGCTTGGCATTTGGGAGTGATGAAGGAAACGCCTTTATCATTTCGATCTTTGCGCTCAATGCGAATGAATCATTCGTTCTAAGAGAATGTTGCTTTTCACTCAACTCTCAAAAGTGTTTGAATGACACTCAACTCTCAAAAGTGTTTAAAGGACGTGTTTGGAAATGGGCTTGCCTTTCTTCATCCTAAGCACTTCTTGTTTGGCATGGTTAAAGTTCAATCTCACTCTGTCGAGATCATCTCGAGTAGATCAATCTCCATAAGGAAATTTGATTTTAAATGAAATACCCACAAAACCATAAAACAATTTTGAGATAAAAATGATGCTAAAAAATTTTGAAGAAATTTTTTTTGTTTTCAATTTTTCATTTTTGTGCTTATTTCTAGGAAAGCGTCAAAGACCTTTTTGTAATGGAAATTCTCTTTCTTTTTTTTTTTCTTTACTTTTTTTTTACTAAAAAAAAAAAAATTGAGAAGAATGGTACTTACTGCGGCGTGGTGACCTGGTAAACCTGTAAGAATGTAAAAGAATTTGTTAGTGCAAACATCTTTAGGGATTGATGTGTTGGAAACGATACATTATTACCCTTCATTCGCTTTCATCCTTTGGGTGCTAACATCTTTTGGATTCACCTTCGTGGATATTTGGTAACTCGACAATACCCTTCCTTTGCATTCTTCTTTAAGCGTTTGACGTTTTCCTGATTCCTTGGTAGAAGACGCTGCTTCTACGGTCAAGATGCAACTTTTTATCACCCTGTAAGAAGGGAAGATGAAACGAGTTATATCTCATTTCTTAGTTAGGTTCAAATGAGGAACGATACATCCTTTTTGATGAATTTGGCAATGTTGTTCCAGCACACTTCATTGATGGATGAATGAGAGATTTTTCTTTAGATCAAACGTTGTTCTCCCACTCTTTATATGACAAACCCGTGTTCCGTTCGAGTCTGCCTTCCGTACCAAAGAAAATGATAGGTCATGTTTTATACGAAGAGAAATCAAGTTTAGGAACGAGTTACATCCTTTACAAAGTCGAGTGATCAACATCCCAATGTATCTCTCATGAAGGAAGGAATAATATTGCGCATCCGTTTCATTTGAATCCTTCTTTGTTTAGGATGAACAGGACTAAATAACGCTCCATCACGTTTGTTGGAATGTTACAAAACTTGGCACTCTTAATGTCTCCTTGACAATGAAAAGAAAGTAATGTCAAAAATGGTATTAGAAATGAATAATTGGAATCGATACAATTTACTCTTCCTTCGAATTCGCCTTTTGGATGCTTGGCAACCTCCTTCATTTGTCCCATCATGCAAAGTGAACGAGATCGACGGGTTATTTTGGCACGTAAGGCATTTGCGAATAACAAAACATTCTCAGAATGAAATTTGACTTCATTTCGCTTTTATGGAAAATTGGCACTGACGAAACCTCAACGTATGCTTGCTCCTCGAGTTCGATGAGCCCAAAAAAACGACTACGTGAAGAGAGGGCATTAAGCAACGTTTTCTTGAAATTCTTATTTTGGAAGGTAAACATATAGGTTCACTTAAAACACTTTTGAATTTGCTCTCTTTTTTTTGTTTTTGTTTTTATCTTTTGTTTTTTTTTAAATGATGATTTTCATGAAATTGAATTCCATCATTAAAAATTTGAGTTGCACGATTTAAAAAAGCAACAATCGGATTCGCAACCAAAACTCAAAAAGAAAAACATGGTTCTTAATAAGAATAAAGACTGATAAAATACAAGAAACTCTTTTACGGATGAAAGTTAAAAAACAACTCTTGTCCTAGCTCTAGAATTCACTTCCTTGAATGGTCACCATGAGAATGTCAAAGAGCATGGCGCATAACCTGCAAAAAGACAACAATGTCAATATGTGAATAAGAGAAAATGATATTTTAATGACGTCACTTCTTACAATAAAATCAAGGCGACAATACATGCCCCACAATCCTTATTACAGGACTTTAGTATTTCGCCAAGATTTTATCATAAGAAAATACTTCATTAAAATTATCAATCCACGACCATCAATCGAATGTCCACTTTTATTCGAAAAGTTTCGTAATGCAAAAGTGTCTTTGATTTTTGAAAGATTGATTTGTGATTTTACTCCTAGAAAATGAAGTGATTTCTATTTTGAGGAATTTGTACACAAAATGATTTGCATTATAGTCCCAAAACATGAGAATGAGAAAATTTGATAAAAAATGCAATTTCAATTTTTGTGCCCCAACATAAAATCAACTTGAAAGTTTTTCTTATTCTTTCTTTTTTCGAAATGATTTTGAGCCCATAACTAGAAATTTAAACAAAACCATGTATTCAACAGGGTCAGATCAAAATGTTTAGAACTTGCATTCAAATGCTCACTTGTCAAAAGTGATTGTCAATTTTTCAATCATAAGCTTGCATCACCAAGCGCATTCGATTGATTTCCGCAAATTTCAAGATGGAAATGCAATACAAAACGAGCAAATAAAAAGGGAAATGATACTTACAATGGGTGTCGACATTTGTCTCATGCTGTTTTCTTTTTCAATCACATAGACATGCACATGGAATGTGGTTCGAATTCTACTCTATACGGCCCAAAATGGAGCCATGGGATCACAGGACTGAACCAACAAGCTCGTGGCTACGTCGTGCTACTCATGACTCCGGCTTCGCCAAAGGACCGACCCGTGTCGCATGCTTGCAGACCAGGGTGGGGACCTTTGACATCAAGGAAGAAATTTCGGGGTTGAGATGGGCGACTCGTACTACATGCTTGTAGTCGGAGTGGTATCCACCTCAACACCATCCTAAGTGATCCTATGCGGCCCAGGTCCGGCGGCAGGTTGTGTGTGTTAAAGTGTAGTGCAATGTAGGAGATGCAAGCATGACAATTCATAAACAATCAACACTTCATACATGAACAATAAACCATATATTCCTTCACCTCCCTACAAGAAAAAGATGAGCAAACACTTCCCCTTATACCTCCCATTATACAAAAACATTTAACACATTTAATGTTAGGGACGTACCTGAAATCCTCGCTGCCAAAAAAAAATATTTATGAACAAGATTATTATTGGCCTAAGTCCTCTAAGGTTTAAAACAAAGTCCCCAGTGGAGTCGCCAAGCTGTCGCGACCTACCCTCGGGGGGAGGGAGCAGGTTTAGGGGTATTGCCTAAAAGACGGGCCTAAGGCCCATGATTGGGCGCGGACTCTCCCAAGCCCATACCCCGCGTGACGTTGGGATATTCTTAACAATTTTGCACAAAAGGAGTCGCCACTAGCCTATTGGGGTCGGTTAGAAACCAAGTGAGGCATGGGAGCGTGCCTCACTTCCTACGTGACCAGAGAATCTAGGTTCGGGGACTTGATTACACTAATTAACCAATTAGTGCCCTTTCGGTACCTAATCTTGTTCATTTTAACAAAATGATTTTTGACAGGCAGTTTGAATTAATTTTATACTTATCCACTAACATTTGATGTGATCATGGGGGTGCGCAACCATTAAAGTAATAATCATAACTATCAAGATCTTAATTGCCATAAAATTAAACACATGCAATCAAACATAATTAGATATGCAAATTAAACATGCAACATGATCAATATACGAGCACATAAAGGTCTAATTACGCTAAAATGGCAATACATGGCAAGTCCTAATCAAACCCCAATTTTTGGATTTTCGAAATTTTTAATTAATTAATTTTTTAAAAATAAATATAACTAATTTCTAATTTTTAAATTTTTTTGGAATTTCGAAATTGTTTTAATTTTTTAAATTTTTTTTTAAATTTTTTTTTAAAATTTTTTAAAGAAAAATAACTAATTTCTAATTTTTAAATATTTTTTGGATTTTCGAAATTGTTTTAATTTTTTTAAAATTTTTTTAAATTTTTTAAAGAAAAATAATTAATTTCTAATTTTTAAATATTTTTTGGATTTTCGAAATTGTTTTAATTTTTTTTTAAAATTTTAAATTTTTTAATTTTAATTTGTTTAAAGAAAATATTTTTAGAATTTTAAATTAATTTTTTTTATTTTAAAAGGTGAACCGGGCGGGTTCGGTTCGACCCGACCCGGTCAACGCGGATCGGGTCCGGTCTCCGACCGGACCCGGGTTCGGTCCAAATAGGGGGGGCGGCCCGACCAGCCTTGGTCGGGCCTTTCTTTGGTTCGGATCGGGCCCAACCAGCGGGCCCAATCTCTTTTATTTAAAAATGAAGCCCACAACTCCCTAAGCCCACAAGCCCACTAGTCTATAAGTCCCTAAAAAGCCCAAAAGCCCAAAACCAACCCAAATAGCTTAGAAACCCTACCCGGTTCACGACCCGTGTTCGACCGTTTCTTTTGGCCGAAACCCTAGGGTTTCTTGGCGGCGTTAGCGGCAGTGGCGATGGCAACAGCAACAAGGACGGCGATTGCGTTGCAGGCGGAAAATGAAGTTGTAAAGAGGAGAATCACTGACTAGAGTGGTACCTGAATATTTTGTTTATGTATAACTTGATGTTTTATATAAAAAGGTGGGGCTTATGGAAAAGCTGACTTTCTGAGTTCTGACGATGGGACACTAAGGTTCCGTGGACGTTTAGTTGTGACTACCGATGTAGAGCCTAGAGAGGATGTTTTGTCTGAATTGCATCATGGTAGTTATAGCATTCGTCCTGGAAATACCAAGATGTATCATAATTCGCGTCAACATTACTGTTGGTCAGGTATGAAGGCGGATGTCGCCAAGCATGTGGTCAAATGTTTGACTTGTTAGCAAGTAAGGGCCCAACATTGTAAGCCAGGAGGACTTCTGCAACCTCTCGCGATCCCAAAATGGAAATGAGAGCATATCACGATGGATCTCGTGATTGGACTACCAAGGAGTTAGAGGGGGAATGATTTGATTTGGATAGTAGTCGACAGGCTGACAAAGTCGGCTCACTTCATTGCAGTTTGAAATGACCTCAGTCTGGATAGACACGCAAACCTGCATATGCGTCAAGTGGTTCGTATGTATGGAGTGCTAGTTACGATAACATCCGATAGAGACCCGAGTTTTACTGCTGCTTTTTGGAAGGGCTTGCATAGTGCTTTAGATACAAAGCTTCAGTATAGCGTATTATCCTCAGACGAATGACTAGTCGGAGAGGACAATTCAGACTCTCGAGGACATGTTGAGAGCGTGTGTAAGAGACTTCAAAGGAAGCTGGGAAGATCAACTTCATCTAGTGGAATTCACCTACAACAACAGTTATCAGCAGAGCATCAAGATGGCTTCATTTGAAGCATTGTATGGCAGAGCATGTAGAACTTCAGTGTGTTAGGATGAAGTCAGAGAAAGGAAGAAGGCAGACCCAGAGTTGATTCAACAATCTGTAGATGTCATGGCAGTGATCAGAGACAGATTAAAGACAGCGCAGAGCAGGCAGAAAAGTTATGCAGATAAGCATCGAAGGTCTTTGGAATTCCAAGTTAGCGATCACGTTTTTCTGAAAGTGTCACCAATGAGGGGAACTTTGCGCTTTGGTAAGAAAGGCAAGCTGAGTCCGAGGTACGTAGGTCCGTTTGAGATTCTTGAAAGAATCGGAAACCTAGCGTATCGTCTTGCGTTGCCGCCAAGATTGACACGAGTGCATAACGTCTTTCACGTGTCGATGTTAAGGAAGTACGAGCCTGACTCGACCCACGTACTCAATTTCGAGGAATTGGATGTGGATGGTTGTGTGTCATACGTTGAAAGCCCGGTTCGAATTGTGGATCGCAAAGAGAGCAAGTTCTGCGTACAAAGACCATTTCGTTAGTCAAAGTGGTCTGGCAACACCACGGTACTAAAGGAGCGACTTGGGAGACTGAAGAGCCGATGAGACAATTGTACCCCTGCCTTTTTTAGCAAAGTGTGTAAGGGTTTAAATTTCGAGGACAAAATTTTTATAAGAGGGGAAGAGTTGTGACATCCTGAAATTTGACCCCGTTTCAATAAAGTGAAATGTGCATATCGTCAGCGCGCCTATGGTCCTTTTTCTCTGAGCTGATCATTCACGAGTTAACTAACCTATTTGGTGAAGCCGTTACTGCGGTAAAATCCCTAAAAGCTACATAATCGGTTAGATTGGACTAAAATCGTGTCCGGTCGATTTTAATCATGAAATTTAATTCGGTTTTGGGAATCAAATGTCCGGGCGTGTCACAATTCATTTTTAGGATCCTGTCTCATCGTCCGTCAAATTATTGACGAGTTCGAAATTTCGATAAAGAAATTATCGGAGAAAAAATCGAAGGCCGGAAGAAAATAAAAATAAGGGAATGAGAAAAGGAAAATAATAGAAATAAGAAAATTGGGTTTTCTTATTAAAGTATTATTTTCTTTCCCTTTTTCTTTTCTCTTTTTCTCTCTCTCTCTCTTTTCTCTCTCCTCTTTCCCCCCTTCGTGCATAGCCCCTCCCCACCGCCGGATGCCCCTTTGCCAATTTCAAATTGGCTTCTTCTTCTTATTCTTTCTCTCTCTACTTTGACTAGTCAAAGCCTCTTATCTCTTCTCTCTTTCTTCTTCTCTCTTCTCTCTTCTCTCTCTTCTTCCCTTTTTCCCCCACGTGACCGACTGCTTCTCCCTCTTCTTTCTTGTTCGTGCAAACTAGAAACGGAGGGAGGACAGCAGCTCGCCGAAGACTACCGCCCGCTCGCCGCTCGTCCAGCTCGCCCGCGCACGCCCGCACGTTCGCTGCTCGCCGCCGTGCGCTCCGCCGCCACCCCTTCACGCCTCGTCATCCCTGCCGTGCGCTGTCCAGGCCGTTCGGCCTCTGTTCAGCTCGGTTCCGTCCCTGTCCGGCCACCGTGAGTGGCCGAGCAAGCCGCCGGAGCCGCCGTGCAGCCTTGCCGGACCCCCGCCTACCTTCCCGACCCTTTACCGCCCCCAACGAACTCTTTTTCTCCCTGTTTTGCAGCAAGGACAGCAAACCCACGGAGTGGGTTTCCAGCACTTCGGGCCCGCTTTTGGGCCGTTTCCCGGCCCCGAACCCGAGCCGTGCTTTGAGAACAATCGTTCCTCGCGTCGCCGCCGTCGGATTGATCCGATTTGCGCGCGATTTGGTGAGTAATCTCACTAATCCAGGATTAGTTTCTAATTATGCTTAATGTTGGTTTAGATTTAATTAATTATGTTTAGGTTGTTAGATTATATTAAATTAGCAATTATTAGCCAATTGTGATGCAAATTAAATGAATTGAATGTGTAATTAGCAAGTAGACGTGGTTTACTAATTATTGGAAGTGTCTCGGGATTTTTCTCGACCCTTAGTGGGCTCCAATTACTCTTTTCGGGCCTAAGTGGATTTTTTAGTATTTAAATATTACTTTTCAGAATTAAATTAAATAATTATTTATTTTCCGAAAATTCAACTGAGATGGCTTGGAACCGGAAAATTTTGCTGATGATTGTGGTGCAGCCTATTTATTTAAATTGGCTTTGTTTGAGCTAAGTGGCATTTTTAATAATTATTAATTAATTTTCGAAATTAATTAATTATTTATTTATTTTTCGGAAATTAAGAATTTGATGGCCGACGACCGAAATTTCGTGTTGATCATCGTGTCACAATTCATTTATTTAATTGAGCTTTATTTTGTGCTGAAGTGAATTAATTGTGATTATAAGATTATTTTCCTAGGTTAATTAATTTGGAAAATTAATTGGAAAATAACCGGATATCGGTTGACAGCACCAAAAGTGTTTTGGTGGATGCTAATAATGGTGGGATTTGTGGAATCGAAATCATTATATTTTGGCCAAGGCTAATAGTGTGCTAATGCACGATATTTTATTAATAATGATAAAAGATGAAAAGAAGTGCCGTGTGAAGAAATGCTGTGTGATGTAACTCGGCGATTATTACATCGCTTTGGCATGTAGGCTACCTTAGAGAATGCACGTAAATTGTTGGATAGTTGATCATGCTTGTGTGGCGATAGTTGATCATGCCTGTGTGGCGATAGTTGATCGTGCAAGTGTGGCGTAGATTGTGCCTGTGTGGCTGTATTTCTGTGTATCGAGTATCGTGCCCATGTGGCTGAAGGAAAGTGGAATGCCTACGAGTATGCACATAAAAGTGTTTATTGTACATCACCTTGGCGAATAGACGCCCGAGAGCATTACTGTAGCTCGTGGATCGAGTGTACTATTGGAGATTATATGGTGTGGAGTGAGATGACCTGGAAATGGTCTAATTGACATGTAATCGATGAGGTCAATTGATCATTATTTTGATTTGATGTTGTGAATTAGTTGACTGAATGGAAATGACCGTGAGTGGTCTTGTTGGCTTGTAATCGACTATGTCGATTTGATCGATGCTTCGATCGATGATATGATTGCTTGAGTGCCTATTGTAAATTGTACTGACTTGCAGGTGGGATCTGATGCTATAAGGTACGTCTTCTGACCTATGCGTATTTAGGCAGCCTTTAGTATAATAGTTTACTAATCGGGCTTAATGGGGTAGAACTCGCTGAGACGTAGTCTCATCCCAGTTTGGGGAAAACATTTCAGGATCCCGACGAGGAGCTGAGGAGGAGGAATTTGTGAATGAGAACTCACAGGTGAAATTAAGGAAGAGAATGATCTAAGTGAAGAGGAATCAGAAGAAGATCATGATGATCTCGAGTATGACTTAGACGAGGATTGAAATTCCATCTCTTTGTGAACCCTTTTGTATATGTGTAGATAGAGTGAGACTCTGAAGTTGCGCATAGTTCATGAAGTGCTCTGTCTAATGCCATGTATAAAGGTTTTGTTGTAAATTTCAATATGAAATATATAGCCTGCTTTTCTATCCCATTGTTTTATTGTCTGGGGATTTATAATTGCTTCCGCATGTGCTTAATGAATGAAAGGGTCGGCGATATATAGTCCTGGGATATCGCATATTAAAATCGACCAAGAGAAGGATGTGTGCGTGCCTAAGGATCGGGGCGTGACAGCAAATGCTATACACTATAGCATGATAGGCATATACTGTTCATACACTGTTCACTGTTCACTATTCACTTTACACTGTTCATTCAGTACTATTCACTTTACACCATCCAGTATTGTAGCACTTTTACTATAGCACCCGCTATGAATACATCTTCTCGACCACAAGAAAAGGGGACTCGAAATTTTTTCAAATTTCTCTCTCCTTCCTCTCTCTCTCTCTCTCTCTCTCTCTCTCTCTCTCACTTGTAAACCATCATCTCTTCCCTCTCCATCCTCATTTCTTCCATTTCCAAGCTCTCTTACCTTGTATCTCCTAGTTTCAAAGTAAGTTAGTTTTTCATATACATAGTTTTATAAAGGGTTACCAACTTACATGATAGTTGGTTAACCATTTCTTATAATACAAACATCAATACTCCTTGGAGTGCGGATTACCGCCCTAGTGGATGACTTGATGTTTTAGTTTCTGCATCATTCAATACATGTAATTTCAGCTTTTCAACTTTATATGATACAAGTTCATACCACCTTCATGGTTGGTTTTTGTTTATGCATACTCTTACTTTATATTTTATATATTGCCTTTGCTCTTTACATTATTTTTAATTCTCACGATTTTATTTGAGTCATTTACTTTATTGTTTTTATACATTTCTAGTTCTCTCATATATCTGTTAATCTTTATACTTCCTTGTTCTCTCATATAGTACTCCGATCCTAACCTCTTTATGGTATATATATAAATGATCCCGTAAAATTAGTTGTGACTAGACCTATTCTTAAAATGTTAAAAATATGTATGATGGGTTCACAATTACACTAAATCTTTAGACTGTTTCTGGTCGATGGATCATAAAGTAGATTTAACGATCTTATTGAAACTAGTGTGTCCTTAGCTTCATCGATGAGCCACAAGATTAATTCAAGGGCCACAATTCAAACTAGGGAAGGTATATAAGCATTTTTCACTCCAAAATTTGGGTGGATTGGCCATTTTTAGAGAACTCTTTCTCTACCCCCCCTCGCCTTCTCTCTTCTTGCCCCGCCATCTTCGGCCAATCGCTGGCCATTCTCTCTCTCTCACCCTCCCTCCCTCCCTCTTTCCTCCCTCCTTCCCCCTTCGGCTATTTATTTGTGCACCGACCATCTTCATAGTGTCCCAATGCTACTTGCAAGTGGCAACTATCGGATTTTTCAATAGTTTTGAAACATTAAAAGTTATTAATTTTGTAATAGTTTTTTACCGTTATCAATTTGTAACGACTTTTGTCTGCCATTAATATAAAATGGTTTTGTATCAGTATATAACGGTCATATAATGGCTATTTAACGGTTATGTAATGATTTTATAATGGTTTTCTAACGTTTGATTTATTTCTTTATAAACCTTTCATTATGCTACATATTTTGTAATGGCTTTCAAACAACTTTCTTTATTTTTCTTTTACATATAAGTTATTACTCCTAACATAATTGGAAAATGATATCGATATATCAAAACCAAAATATCCTTATTTCCCTTTTTCTGTCTTATTACATATTTTTCTTTTTATTGCCGAATTATACACATAACGTTATTCCTAACCCTTTTAACATTCAGTGCGGAATATAAAATAAAGTCTATTGTATTTTGGGAGGATGGTTTCTAAAACCTTGTGAAACGAGTTTCGTACTCCGAGGGGCCAAATTATCCTTAAAGATAGTGCTTACACTCCTCAGATAATTGATTGTGTTTTATTTTCTTTTTCCATAGATTCTATTAATTTATTATTTTTCATATTATCTAATATTTTTCCAACGACATCCCAGAGGATCGCTGGAGCCCCCCGATTTGAGCCAATTTCTGATGGGCTCCCTCTTCCGTGCCCCATACTAGTGTGCTGCCCGCCGAGTTCCAGCGGCTGTTCTGGCCATCGGCGATGTCTGTGACCAGTTACTTTGTTCTATCCTTGAAGTGGTGGTGGCGCGACCAACCGGAATGTCACTGCATCTCTCTCAATTTGATCATTTGCTTCAGTTGTTCGTTCGAGCTCTTAATCTGAATTTTTATATAGTTTCTTTGTGTTGTGATCTCAGTGATATGCCGAGCTATCTTTTGGCATTCCATGAAGTCCTTGAAGTATATAGGAAGGCAAGATCACTCGGTCAAGTGTCAAGGCATCGCGAAGAAGGTTCGTTCATCAACAAATTTAGTCTAGGATTGTGGAGGTTGGATGATGAGGCCGATTAATTTTGGAGTAATGATGGCCATTGCTGCTAATATGTTGCCGTTGTAGGATTTACAATGGTGATGGAGTGGCATGTATTGTGTAGAAATTGTTTGCCAATTGCTTGTTGATCGATTGATGATTGCTGGCATGTTCTGCACAATTGTAACTCACTGAGTCTGTAGGCTTCATATAAGGATTCGAGCATGAAAATATCGAAATCTTGAAAGGGGTTTACCTAGAGAATCAAAATAGTTATTCTAAGCTTTGAAACAATAGGTCATACGTCAAAATCAGAGTTCATTTGCTATGTCAAAATCAGCCCGTAATCTGAAGTCAGAATCTGGAAAAATTGACTGAGGTTCTGTCATAGCAGTTTCTGATGCGACCTTGCTCCGTTCTTTGATTTTTATTATTTATCGTCTTCACAGCCTCGGAAAACGTTCTTGATGAAAGTTGTAGCTGAGATTTCAAAGTTTTTGTTTTTTTTTTTGGGTAAAAATTTCAAACTTTTTGTTGATATCAATTTAATTGAAATAGAAGCTCGTCTGGTTGCCCAAAAGGTTAATCAATGTGCCAAACTTCTCCGCACTCAGATCTGGGAAATAAATTCCCTGTATGTCTGGACGTGTTTTGCAATTTTTAATGAACTTGAGGTCCTTTTGTTCAAAAAATAAAAATTATGAAGTTGTTTATTAAGGTCTGAAATAGTAAAAGTGGACAATTTGAGGACTAAAGTGCAAGATTAGAATGACCTTAAGTGCAAAAATCTCGGATAAGGTCAGTTTGGCCTCTATAACAGAATCCTGCTGAGCTTCTATAAATAACCGATTTACTGGCAAGAGTCTATAATTAATTTCCAAAAGGTCAAAGCACAAAAGTTGTTATTAACAGCATAAGCTACCTCGCTGTAAACTTTTGCAAGATTTGAAAGCCATTTGATACTTTTCCCAAATTTTTCTAAAAAGCGGGTCGGGATCGAGTTAGAAACAGAGCATCTGGTGTAAACCATTAATTTCATATCGACAGGACCCAAGCAGAAAATGTGATCTTCATCACTTTTAAAGAACACTTCTTAAGCTTTCTAATGACACCTGAATTGTTCAAATTGAAGGTCGTTTAGTCCTTTGATTGATTGCAAATATAATCAAACTGAATTTCAGTAATAACTGAATAAGTCACCCTACCTTGGTTCACTTTCCTTTGCTTGGTTGTTTGTGAGACATGGTCAAATGACCTGAATGCGTGCCTTACTTAACGCATGTACATGTCTTTGTTAGATGAATCAGTAGGTACGGTGTATAATCGATTGGGTATCCTATTGGATTTAATTAGAATTGTGTTAGGGGTTAATTGACATCGACCATCATTTTGCGAATACAAATGATGGCTGATTATCATTAACTACTAACCAATTAACATTAGTCATTAGGGGGTCGGGATAGTTGAAATGCTTGAAATCCAAAGCCCACCTTGAGGCTATTTCTCGTTTGATGATTTGAATCTTGTTTAGTTGAATGAATTGGATGCTTGAGTGTGTGTTTGAAATGAATGGGTTGAATATTGTGATATCCTAAATTTTTCAATTATGTTTTCAATTATATTAATCGGGCCTTTCATCGACACGTCTATAGTGTTATTCTCAGAGTTGATCACTCCTGAGATAACTAGAATATCTGGGGAAGTCATTAAAGAATTTTAATGCAATATACTTGAGGATTCAACCAAAAATCGATTACTCGACCGTGCTCATCTACAGAGATCATTACGGCATAGTTAAAAGTCGATTAGAGATTAGAGATAAGTCGGTTCGATAGAGATGCGTGGCTAAACGTGGGTTTTTACACTAAATTGCGAAATTCTCGTCGATTGGCACTAGACTAATTTTTCTGTCGTTTTGGTACAATGTGTCCATATTTGAAACATTGAGATTTTCATGATAACCGATATTCGCTAATGTGTCGAATAGGTTCATTGTGGTTCAAAGAAAATCAACCACGGGTCATTTGCACTAAAAATTTCTAAAAGCTACCCGGTAGCTTAAGTCACGCTAAAATCGTGCCAAAGTGAAATTAACCGTGTATTTGAATTCGATTTCATAAATTGAAAGTTCTGTCATATCACAAATCATTTTAGGAATGTTAACTCAGTCTCCAATGATTTTTCTGTAAACCGAGACTTTTTGGGAAAAAGTCGAGGTATGGTTATTTTTGTCCAGAAAATTCAGAAAACCGTTTTTTATCGAGGTGGGGGAAAAGACATATGTTAAGAGGTATTGCTTAAAAGACGGGCTCATGGCCATTGTTTAAATGTGTGCTCTCCCAAGTCCATGCCTCGCACAACGTTAGGGTATTTAATTTTAGCTTCAAATGACACTATTAGGTTTTCTAATTGAGAGTCACTACTAGTCTATTGAGGTTGATTAAAAACCAAGCAAGGCATATGGATATACTTCACTTCTTATGCAACCAAAATATCTAGGATTGAGGACTTGATTACACTATTTAATCAACTAATGCCATTTGGTACTTAAACTCGCTCTTTTCAAGAAGACGTATTTTCGGGTAGTCTGGGTTGGTTTTAAGCCTATCCACTAACTTTTGAGGCGATTATATGGGTGCACAATTATTAAAGTAACAATTAATAACGAAGTACTAAATAAATTGTAAGGCAAAGTGACAATCTAATCATTGGGATTCGCTCCAGTGACCACCCTTTTAACATGAAAGGGGGAGGTGAGGGGTTCAAATCCCCACCTTTTCGGGGGATGGGGTGGGGACGTATAAGTTTCAAGAGTGGGTTTCGATTCCCACGCCCTGCAAGAAATAGGGCAAAAGTCTAAGAGTGAGTGTAGCGTAGGAATAGAGTAGAGACCGACAAAAAAAAAAAAGTGAGAATCTAACACTAAGAAATTAAAAAAAAAAAATGTCCTTCACAATTAGGTTAAAGGGAAACCACAATCGATATATTGAAAATGCGCAATCCATTGAAATAGAAACGCACAAACAACAACTTAGCATCCGTCTCTAAGAACATTCAAACCCTCTCATAAAGCCCTATGCACTCATTCAATTTTGAGCACAATTCTCTTTTATCAAGGAGTTTCACGCATATTAAGAGAAAATACTCAAAAACTAATTTTTTTAGCTTTTTCATAACTTTTAGAAAAAGTAAATTTTACAAAATAAAGTTTTAATCCAAACAATAGGGACCAGGTTTGGGTATCTAGATCTAGCCTGAGTTGCCAAGCCCCTCGCCGGACTGGGGTTGACATGTGGGCTCAGTCCAACTCAAAATTGAGCCCACCCAAAAAAGAACACATAAATAAGTAAGTCCAGCTCACAATTAAAAAAAAAAAAACCCAAACTCGGCCCAAAAACTACAATAAAACTTGTTGGGAATTATTTTGAAAAACAACAAACATGTGCATAGGTAAATTGAATAAAAAACGATTTACGGTGGAAGCAAAAATGTCCATACATATTTATTACTTTCACCAAAAAAAAAATGCCCATACATGTATCTCATTGACATTGTTTGTGCATTTTAATAAAAAGCATGTAGAACTAAAAAAAATGAGGCTAATCAAATTTACCTAGTACCGTGCTCCAAAAGTTTGGCTATAATGTTCTTCAAATTTTGACCATTAACATTTGATGTTCTCATAACTTGGTTTTGACGTACTCCAATTATGATGTTCTTTAGTTACAATCTCACAAATGTCGAATCTCTAGTTCATATACACTACCAATTTCGTATTGAATGGTAGAGAGAAATTGAGAGAGCCCACCATTGCAGTTGTGCTAACAATTATTCTTGTGTGTGACTAATTTGATTGAGCACTATCATCTTTCGCAATAAATGCATTCTCTCAATCGCCTCTTATAAATAGTCTCAGGATCTCATTAATTTGAGTCATTAACTCTAAAACAGTTTAAAGCATTAATTTGGCCGTAACATATAAACTCACTTTAGAATATGAATTTGAAGGTAAGTTCTAAAACCATTTTAGAGCATTAATTCATGCATTAATTTGGTAGCCATTATAGGGTATTATTATGGGCATTAATTTGTAACCATTACAAAATTTTATTTTGGGTATTAACTTTGTAATCATTACAAAACTTTAATTTAACTGTTAAGTCTGAAACTGTTTCAGAATATTAATTTGGCTATTTGAACCTAAAATCGTTTGAGATCATTAAATTACTCATTGATTATGAAACTGTTTTAGATCATTAATGTGGTCGTTAGATTTGAAACCATTTCATATATTTAATTTAGCCATTAAGTCTCAAAACCGTTTAAGATATATGATTTAGCCATTGATTCTAAACTCACTTCAAATCATTAATGCGGCCATTAAATTTTGAACTTACTTTAGATCATTAATACGGCCATTGATTTTGACTTACTTCAGATCATTAATTCGGCTATTGAATTTGAACCCGCTTCAAATCTTTGATTCGCCTGTAAAGTTTAAAACTGTTTCAGAATTTATATTTTCAACCTGACTCAATTTGAGTGTCTCAATTGCAAACACATTTGTAATATCATCTCTCCCGTTCTAATGTCATTTTAGATTGATTATGGTGTGAGACATCTCTAGGTTCATCACTAAATTAACAATAAAACTTGTACTAACATATTAGTACAACCAAAAGAATTGACCATGGATCAATCTCCTGTTTCTACAAACTATGAATGACATCTAGCAATATGTCATAACTATCCAAACAGTGTGAATTTTATATGAACATAATGAACTTGTAGCTTCAACGACTATGTAATTTAATTCTTTTGTCTTACTATGTTCCGATCGAACAAAGACCATAAAATTGTTTGTCTAGCTATCAATTCGATCATATGCCCAAACCTAACCAGCATGTATTTCTATTGGACACGAATTATTCATTCTCGCTTACAACCCTTGTTGAGGATTTCAATACAATATCACGAGTAAATCGCATACAACATTAATCTTCTGTCTTTTATATCTACATATATATAACAAGAAGACAGATAGATTCTATATTGTCCATGCTTTTACCTTTGTATGTGAAGAAAATGTGACCATCAAGTACAAAGATAGTTTGACAAAACATCAACATGCACAATGTGAACCATAGCCATCCAACATGCAAGCCAGTATTGTGCATCAAGTCTAAGAATTTTACATAAGACCAAAGCATGAATAATTAGTCATGGACCCCACTAAGAGCTTCCATGTTACTAATCATTCTATGCATGTCATGTTCAATGAACTTATCTAAGACAAGCACCTGCATTTTAGCTTGAATGTCACAATACTGTATCACTTGTGACCCATCATCATCTAAGGTATCCAATACTCAACGGTGAAACTTAAGAACACACCAGTCTCAACGGGATGATCAGTATCCTCTTAATGATCCACTATTGGGAACCTTTTAAAGATTCAGTCTAATTATGAACCCGTCACACATATTCTTAACACTTTAAGAATATGTTGAGTTGCAATTGATTATATGGATTCATTCATATAAATAGGACGATAAATGAATATTCCTTTGCCATTAAATAAGTAACGTAACTTAAAGTTCTAATATGTAACTATTACATGATGCTTTAGGGCATACAGTTAACAAAACTAACCTAAAATTAGCCGGCCCTACTCAAGCCCAAGTCGCTTTGACCAGCAATTCAGGCCAACACCACTCGAGTCTCCCCCCTAGCCCACGGCAATTTCATCCCGACGGAACGGTCACGGTGAGTAATGCTGCTCGTCTACATTTGGCTAAGGGTGTCTCTAGTGGTCACCCCAGCCAACTTGGGCTGAACACTCTGCCCCGGCCTGGCCAGCAACACTTCAATGATAGCCACAATGGATGCTACTTGGGTGCCCAATTCGCGAGAACTAGGGAAACGTTCATGAATGACCACAATGGTGGCCACGAGCTGAGCAACAACGTAGCCATCCTGATTACAATGCCTCGACAGAATGAGGCCAAGCACGGTCGACTCGGTTTTAGCCAAAACAGGGAACAAAAACTGGACATCATTAGGGCATTTTATCGACAGTTGAAATGTGCTATTGAAACGAGGGATCCCTAGCCTGAACGAAAGCGGAACCTGCACCGGCACTTTCGTCAACAAACCAGAACATGCACATGTTAGATGTATGCCCTAAAGCTGCTATGTAATAGTTACATCTTAGGGATTTTAATTGTATATATAAGGATTATGTTATTTTAATTTTAAAGAGAATTGATTAATCAATTAAAAAAATTAAATTAAAGCTTCATGCATGTGCACGAATTCGTGCACATGCACGAAGCGTAATGGTCAGCGGTTGCTGACCATTATGCACGAAGCATGGATGGTCAGCAACCGCTGATCATCATGCCACGATCGTGCATGAGCGGTTGCTCATGCACGATCGTCTGCTACAGACGATCAGCAACGGTTGCTGATCATCCATTGATTAGCACCCTTTGCTGGTCAGTTTTTATTATAAAAACAATTGAGGGATGAGAGTTAAAGGGGCTGTTGAAAAACAGAGAAAAGTGTCATTGTGTTTTGGTTTTGTTTTAGAAACACAAGCGAGAAATCATAAGATGCTTTGCTAAAATAGAGAGCAAAGTGTGTGCGTGTTATTGGGTCTTTGAGACGCAAGAAAGAAGAGCATTATCTCGTTCGGGCCGTGACTATTATACATCAAGAATACGACGGATTATTTTCACGTGATTGCTAGCACGATCGAAGTGATGAATATCCGAAAGTTCTATCTTCTGTTCAACGTTCGTTGTTGGTGTGTCTGAACTAGAGGTCCGACGCTTGTAGGACTCGAACTGTAGAACATCCGAACCGATTCGTTTCAAAGCGCGCTTCGAGAGATATTTCGTTTAACTCCCTTTTATATTTAGATTTTTGATTAAAACGCACGAACAACGCCTTAGGAGAATTATGTGTAAAATATATATTTATTTCCGCTGCGTTCATTTCGTTAATTTCTCTTATACATGATTCATGAAACCCCAACAGCACAAAGATTTGACGATGTGACCAAAATAGGGCACTTGGTAAAGGGAAAAGAAACAGGGGCGGTTGGTGGTGCACCCCACCTGGCTTGGCGGCGGTGAATAGGGAGAGTTGGACGGATCGGCCTATGTCGAGTCGCCTTGCACGCCTTCAAGCCAGAATCTTTGGAAAACGTCCCCAAATTGGAAAAGAAATAGGAAAAAAACCAAATCGAAACCTACCATGGCTTTAGCGCGGGGAAAAGGACACTACAACGGGTTGTTAGCCGCCGTCGAGGCGCAGGGGCCACCCTTTGGCTCGCTCTTATTCTTTGCCCTCACTCCCACTCTCTCAATTTCTTTCTCTCAAATCTCTCTCTGCTCTCTCTCCAAACGAACCCCCTAGCCTCACACCCCTCTCTCCCTTAAAGCTCCCCGACTTGCATGACTTCCTACCCTAGGAGCTGCCATTGCCGGCTGCCCTCGACCAGACTTCTCTGCGCAACGTTCCCTGCGACTGTCCTGTTCCCTGTCGTATCAGTGTCCTCGTTGCACTGCATGGGGCGTGAGGGAAAGAGAGGGAAAGAATAGGGTCGGGCCCGAGTGGAGAAGGAAAAAGGAAAAGAAGGAGGGGCCTGGAAGGCCCAGCGTAGCCCGACCCCACTACGTTTTTTTTTTTTTTTTTTTTTTTTTTAAAGTAAAAATATAATAGATAATTATTATTTTAATTTTTTTTAAATTTAACAAATTTTAATGAATTCTATCACTGCTCAATATAGATACTTCTAATGTCTATATGCTATGCAATTTAAATGAAAATTAATTTTTAGGGATTAAAAATTAATTCCTATTTTTCTTTGGAATTAAATCCTAAATAACTTGCCAAAATTTAGGTATCAACACACGGTAAACATCATACTAAGAATAGTTTGAGGTCATCAAAAAAAAATTTGAGATGTTTCTCTTACAACTTTGCTTGGAAAAACAACGTGAGAATGTTAATGTGGAGGAGGACGCCCAACGTGAGAATGTCAATGTGGAGGAGGACGCCATGGAGTCTAAACCCTTACCTTAAAAGTCGCATAAGTCAATCGATTTCTGCTATTTGTGTACTTTACATTATTTCCTGTCTAATTTATTGTTAAGTCCTTCTGTAGTTATTTCGATTGCATCTGTCAATTTCCTAACTGCTAGCTATCTTGTACCTTTCATTACCACAAAGAGGAGTCGACATTTTTTGTCGAGGGGCCTAAGCACATTTAGTAATTAGGGGGTAGACCCTTAATCGATAGTAGAAAGGATGGCCACCCCTCACCTAATCTGCGGGCTTAACTTAGTGATAGCATGTGGGCTACCTTAGGAGTCCTCCATCTATATTCACTTAATACAGTAATTTTATCATACGGTTCTCATGGTTAATTATACTTTGGCTTCTTGAGAAGAACATGAAAAAAGAAGAAGAAGAAGGTAAAAACATATGGTCTTTGTCCATTTAATGAACTTTAGTCTAATGCAAGCAGTAAGTCCAACCATTAGGTGTATTTCTCTAGGTCGTACTCAACTCTAAATTTCATGCTAAGAGTAAGGGCCAAGATGTATATCTTCAATAGCCTATTAAACTATGTAAAGTCTATTGCTAGCTTTGTTGTGTATTGATTATTTTAAATTATTTTGTGACCGAGAGTGTTAAGTTGTCTAATAATTACCTTGTCTTTCAATTCTTACTCATCAGTTTATTGCTGTTTAGAATTTAAACTCCATTTATTTCGTTAAAAATAATATATATTTAAAAATAATCACATGTATAGCTTGAATTAATTAGTTAATAAAAAACATTTGTATTATTGAGAATAATTATGTCTAATCATTTTCGTAGATAAGGAAATTATTTTTGTCCATTTATTTTTATAAATGATACAAGCTATCGATTTTAGGGAAACTTTTTCCAAATCAATCATTTTTCACAACACAAACCTTTTCTAACTTGGAATTCAAAGTATATCAGTAAACAATTGCGTCCATTAGCGTGTGAGTCAATTCCTTCATCTATTTGTCCATAACTTCTAGAAAAACAAAAATGAAAAGAGCACCATAACCTTACTCTATCCTCTGTTCCTCCTTCTCCTCTCCGTCTCCTTCATGCTTTCTCTATATTGGCTATGACTTCAAGGCTTGAATCGTGTTCATCCTTCTCTTTGTATTTTGAAACTGTCAAAACATAACGTGTACCATTAAAAAGACAAACAACTTCATAATTTGACAAGTAACATATTGATGCATCTCCTATTGAATGGTTAATTATAATGGGGAATCGTTAAATTTACTTAAGATTTGGCATTATATACATTAACCAAATAGGTAGTATTGCCATGGGGAAGAAAATAAGTTAGTATAGGTTAGAATTCAAGCTTAAATTAGTATAGGTTAGAATTCAAGCTTAAACCAAATGAATCGAAAATAGATACATATGGACCCCCGCGTGAGGGGATCGTGATATTAAGGGCTTGTCAGTTCGGGCTTAATTCGACCAAAAAAAAAAAAAAAAAATTTGGCTTAAGAAAATTACCTTTTTTTGGTGTTCCTCGGAAACTTCAGAACGAAAAGTGATATTCTTCAAGATTTTGAAAAAGTCAGGACAAAAAATTCTGATGACTTTGTGTACTTAGAATTTGTGTATGTTAATGGTTTCCAATGTAAAACTTATATCGAGTCATATTGTTATTGCTACGAGAAAAGAAAAGGTAAAAATAAGAAAAAGAAAGTAAAAGTCACTGCCAACGTATCAAAATGAGTTGAATTTACCCAACCACGAAACGTAGTTAGTGTGAATTCTCTCCCTCATCACAAAGGTCGAGGGTTCGAACCCTCTTGTTACTAAAGTGTTTGAAGTGGAGAGTCCTG
Organism: Eucalyptus lansdowneana; assembly: GCA_017140395.1. NCBI lineage: Eukaryota > Viridiplantae > Streptophyta > Magnoliopsida > Myrtales > Myrtaceae > Eucalyptus > Eucalyptus lansdowneana. The sequence continues at coordinate 23,226,203 of CM029489.1, forward strand.
GTATTGAGGTCCTGGGCTAACCCATTACTTGCATGAGCTTTAATTCAGGCTCATTACATGCGTGAGAGTCCGATGATTAGATTCTTTTATCATCTGTCAACATGGGAAATGAGACTTCGAGAAATTCACCCTCTCATTGCCACGTTTAAATCTGCTGTGGTTAGATACGGAGATTTGGGTAACATTAACTGTAGGGGGGTATCATAGCTAGTGCGGGATATGATATAAACTCTGCCCCACCCATTCTATTAATAAAGAAGTTCACTCTCGTTTCCGCTTTTAGATTTACAGTTTAATAGGAGAGTGTCTGTTAAACACCGAGATTTAGGTAATAGTAGCCAGCTGATTTCATAGCTGATATATATAGGCGTGAAAGGGGGGTGTCATTGGCACCAAAGTGAGAGCAGAAACGAGAGAGAGAGAGAGAGAGAGAGAGAGAGAGAGAGAGAGAGAGAGAGAGAATGGCTAGGCAAAAGGCAATGTTAAATTAAAGAAGCCAAGGTATTGAGAAGATGTGGGTGTCCATTTTGGCTGTGCTATTGTCTGCATCAGCTGCTTCATCTCAGTACATAGTGGAGACACTTCCTGGGTTTCCTGGTAGACTTCCTTTTAAGCTTGAAACCGGGTCAGTTTGGATTCTCTCATGCCCTCCCTCTCTCTCTCTCTCCCCGTGACAATGATCTGAAGTAGATTTCCTTAACGTAATGCAATTTGCAGCACTTCATATTTTACTGCACAAAAATGAGCCAATTTATGACGGTCCACAAATGGAGGGCGCGCGGTGTCACTGCGGCACCATAGATGGAGTAGGTGATCGATTTCTGATATGTAATTACTCTTCTTTTGAAGGGTAACAGTTCAATAGATGCAATGAGAATAGCTGAGGGAAAAGGAATTTTCAATTGATTACTTGTATGTCATAACTTTCGGACAGTGTTCACTTTGAATGTTGTAATTTTTCAATTGTTTGAGTGTCGTAACTTTTAAATCAATACAAGTGATAGAAATCCAATGTGGCGTGACACTTCAGTTTTCCATTTCTTCCTCTCTCTCTCTCTCTCTCTCTCTCTCTCTCAATCTGTTTTCCATTTCTTCCTTTGAATGTAACAGTATTTCGAATATCTACTCTCCGATATATGGCGTAATTATCCAGGCGTACAAGAAGCTCTTCACGTGCGACCAGTATGTACAAAATTTGCCTATGAACTTCTCGCTCAAATTTATTCCCTCTCGAGAGAACTAACCAAATAGTTGTATTTTACCGTGTCAAATTTCTAGGGAACCGTCCGCGAATTTTTCAGGTGTAATATTTCCTTGGCCTACACCGTGGATGTCACCAGTGTTCTCGATTATCATAAGAATCTCACCAATCTGGGCATGCAAGTTCTAGTTTTCGGGTAAAACTTACTCAAACCAATGATTACAATGTTGTAGGAACATTTTGGCGAATGTGAAATTCAACAAAGAGAAAAATTACTTCAATCTAGCAGTGATGAGTAACTTGTTCTCTGCAGGGGTGATCATGACATGTTTATCCCGCATAACGGCCTTGAAGAGTGGATAAAATGGCTTGATCTGACGGTTGATATAGATTGGCGACCGTGGTTTTTAGATGGCCAAGTTGCGGGGTAAGCTCAGAAAGTGTTCCGTCTAGTGCAAGCTTTTTAGTTGAACTTCCTTTTCCATTGTCCCTTTTTTCGTCCTTGATAATATTAGAGCTTCCAATTCCACCATATTTTAATAGGTACACGAGGAACTACAAACACAGCGGATATCGATTGACCTATGCAACAATAAAGGTAAGAACTCAGACTGCAATATCGCCTCTTCCTTCTCCTTGAGTTGTCTTTGGTGTCATGGTACTCTTGTCCCTAACTTAACGTCATTAATACAGGGAGCTGGTCACTCGCCTACGGAATCCAAACGCAGAGAATGTTACAAGATGTTTAACAGATGGATTCATTATCATCCTCTGTAGATCTACGCATTTAAGAGTGGGTGCTAGAATAAAATTATGTTCCTAAATTATGAGGAAAACTTTATTCACCAGTTATGGCCAATCAATGTCGAAATGACCTAGTAGACATGTATAGGAACATAAATAATGCAGTTTCTGTATCAACGGAAGGAACATGCAATTATTTGTATTAAGAACTTAAACCGGTAGTCATCTCTCGGAGACATCTCACACTGATGTCTTTGTTTTAACATGAAAAGGGATTTCTTTTTGGTTGCGTTAACATGCCCTTCGGATAAGAATTTCTATACAAATTATAAAAACACAGCCAAAGCTTGCATCTTTAACTAATTCGAGTGCGCAACGATTTCCTTCGCTTCTCCATGAACTGTTGACATCATCATAGACACTCGTAAGGAATCATGTTTAATTATAAAAAAACCATTGGGGACTGCACTCTGTTTCGTTGCCCAACTTTACACAATTCCATCACGACTGCAGTCAAAGATCGTCATCCAAGCTCTTGACATCTAAATTTTGACGATTCATTTAGCCATCCATTGTATAGAAAATTAGGGATCAACCCCACCAATAAACAAAAACATTAATAATTTGCATTTGCATATTAGGAACTTGTCATAAGCCCATATAAACTACATTATGATTGCACTGATTTAAGCAGAAAGCTCCTGAGCTTAATTGAATTATCTCGACCAAGCCCATGGGATTATAATAATCAGCAAAACCCACAATCTTCTCCTTATGGCCAAATTTGACATGTGCTATGCACATGGGATGTCCTTATTAGGGAAAAGTGCTAAAAAAAGTCATAACCTTTTGTATTTGTGCCAATTTAGTCCTAAACTTTTTTGTGTCAATTTAATCCTAAACCTTTCTACTTAGTGCCGATTCAGTCCTTTCATGCCAATTTTGGCCAGATTTTGCTGACTAGATGCACGCCGGTTAACGTGACTGATCGATCGACGTGAACGTGACTGATCGATGCGCGTGAACAAATTTTAATATTATTTTAATATTTTTGATTTTTTTTATTTTGATTTCTTTTTCTTTTTCTTTTTCCCTCCCCTCCTCTAGCCGGTCACCGGACCTCGACGACCAGCCAAAGGCGACGGTCGGCGAGGTCAACCTTGCCGACCTCACCGGCCACCTTGCCCTCGCTGCCCAACGCAATGCTGGATTTGGGGAGGGTCAGGCCTCGCCCATGGCCGGCAAGGGTCAAGCCTCGCCCATAGCCAGTGAGGCTCGACCTTGCCAGAGAGCGAGCCTCACCAGTGCCGCCCAGGCTGCGAGGGTGACCTAACATCGGGCTAGCAAGGTCGAGCATCGCCAGCCATGGGCAAGGTTCGACCTCACCAAATTGCGGCCTAGGCGATGCCGACGAGGCTCGCCCATGGCTAGCGAGGGCAACCTAGCACCGGGCTGGCGAGGTTGAGCATCACCAGCCATGGGCGAGGCTCGACCTCGCCGAATCGCAGCTTGGGCAACGCCGTAGAGGCTTGCCCTTGCCAGATTTGGCGAGGTCAAGTCTCGCTGGCCATGGGTGAGCCTTGTCGCCCAGCGCGAGGCCACCCTCGCGGCCGCTATCACGCTGGGCGGCGAACACGAGGTGGCCGGTGAGGTCTGGCAAGGTCAACCTCGCTAGCTGTCGCCTTTGGTCGGTCTTTGAGGTTCAGCAACCAGCTAGAGGAGGGGAGGGAAAAAAAGATAAAGAAAAAAATCTAAAATATTAAAATATTATTAAAATTTGTCCACGTCGGCACCAATCGAGCCATATCGGCCGACTAGCATTTAGTCAGCAAAATCTGGCCAAAATTGGTCGGAAAGGACTAAATCAGCACTAAATAAAAAGGTTTAGGACTAAAGTGGCACAAAAAAAAATTAGGACTAAATTGGCATAAATACAAAATGTTTAGGACTTTTTAGCACTTTTCCCTTCTAATTAGGAAAGATTGTATATCTAGTGGAATGGGGGGAGAATAAGTCAATATCCTGGTGATGGGGGGAATTAGAAAGAGCAATAAATTAATTTTCCATCTTGATCTCTTCCCCCAAAAAGAAAAAAAAAAACTGTAAACGGAGCGTGCTTCGTGTATGTTTATTGAGATCAAATTGCAAATAATCGTTGTTGTCAAAATCTACTATCGAAGTAAGACAATAACATAATGGTGAACATTGCACAACAACTGCTGTTTGAAGAGACGACCAATTGCATCCCCAAACGGTTGCAAGCTTTCTATAGGAAAGGCCGATTCCTGAAAATATGTTTACTAGAGATAGTCAGTTATCATGATGAGGAAGCTCACCTTACATATACTAAATCTTGGAGCATGAAGTACCTTATTATTTTGATGGTCCAGTTAAGAGGGTGACCCAAAGCCTCAGTTAATGGCCCAAAAATTAAATTACTTTCACATGAGGAAACAAGGAACTAAATTTGTGTTGTGCATTTAAACCACATGGACAACTCAATTTCTTAACTACATATTAAGCCACTCCTTTGGAATAATCACCCAATGGCATATTCTTGTGCCTATAGTGAATCGGATGCGTGGTGTGCGTCTAGGGTCTATATCTTCTACCATGTTATTTTTTAGGTTTATTGGGATGCAATTGTTTGATATATGCCCTAAGGTAATCATGAAATAGTTATATGTTAGGGATTTCAATTATACTATCAATCTTATTATTCAATTAATGGTAAAGACATATTCATTCATTTGTCCAATTATATACCTATTCTTGAGATGTTAAAAACTAGGTTGCACCGACACGGACACGCGACACGCGACACGACACGACACGACACGCCGACACGTCATTTCTCAAAAGTAGAAAATTTCGACACGTTCCGACACGTTATATATTAAATGAATATTTTTATTTTTAATTAATTTAGTTCAAATTTATAATTAAAAAAATCTATAATGAATTTACACTAATGATTTAATATACAGTACTTTTATTTTTCAAAATTATTTTTTAATTTTATTTAACAATTTTTTCGATTAAATAAAAACCCCCCAGCCCCCCCGCGCCCAAACCCCTTCCATTAAATAAACACCCTCCCGCGCGCCCAAATCCCTTTTCCCTTGTTTCTTTCCCATCCCGCAAAAAAATTTCACTTTTTTCTTCCCTCCGCCTGACGCCTGACACCCGACACCGTCGCTTCCCCCTCCTCCTATCACTTCCCCTCCCCTCCCTCCAACACGCCAAATCCCTCTTTTTATTCTTTTATTCTCAAAACCCTAGCAACGCTTCTTCTCCTCCTCCTTGCGCACGACGCATTTCCTCTCCTCTTCCTCTCGATTTCTGCTTGCCGAGGATGGAACGCGGTCCCGTGCGCCGAGAGGCTGCACACCGCCGCGAACTCCTCCTCCTCCCCCTTGCCGCCGCCGCCCCGCTCGACGACGCCACCCTCCCCACGCGTGCCTCCCTCGTGAAGTTCCTCTTCACGGCCCTTGCCTCAGTCTCTACTCTCTCTCTGGCCGTCTCTGGCCGTCGCGGGCTCGCCTTCGCTCGACTCGCGGCTTCGTCTCTCCTCCCTCACCCTCGGACACGCGTGTCGAAACATGTCGACAAAAGTTGACCCCGTGTCAACAAACCCGACACGCGGTCAACAAACCCGACACGCGGTCAACGTGTGTCCGAGCGTGTCGACGTGTCCGACACGCTCCGACACGTGTCGGACACGACACGGAGGCACATCTAACGTGTCCGTGCAACCTAGGTTAAAAATATGTGTGATGGGTTCACAATTACACCAAATCTTTAGACTATTTTCGGTCGGTGGATCACAAAGTAGATATTAACAATGTTATTGAAACTAGTGTGTCATTAGCTTCATTGATGACCCACAAGATTAATTCAAGGGCCTTAATTCAAGGGCCATAATTCAAACTAGGGAAGGTATATAAGCATTTTTCACTCCAAAATTTGGGTGGATTGGCCATTTTCAGAGAACTCTCTCTCTCTCTCTCTCTCTCGATTTATTTGTGCACCACCATCCTTTTGTCGAGATCGCCTACATAGTCAAAATCAATGAAACCAACAACTAAATGTTCTATATCATAACCTTTATTAAAGACCAAACCCCATTTGAGATATCCTGGATGTATTGAAGAACCCATTTCATGACTTCCCAATGAATTTTACTCGGATGTATCATATACCTACTCATAACACTAATAGCCTGTAAAATATCTAGACAAGTGCAAACCATAGCATACATGAGCTATCCATAGTATTAGAATATGGAACTCGAGACATCTCATCTTCCTCTTCTTTAGTTTTAGACGACAAAGAAGCCGAAAGCCTAAAATGTGACACAAAATGAGTACTTACCGCTTTAGCATTCTTCATGCTAAAGCACTCAAGCACATTCTCAATATACTTCTTCTGCGAGAGCTTAACTTCCCAACCTATATGTCTCTACAAATTTCCATACCTAAAATTTTCTTGGCAATTACAAGATCTTTCATCTCAAATTCCTTGGTAAGTTGCCTCCTTAAATTTTGTATCTCTAATATGTTATATACTGCAATAAGCATGTCATCTACATATAATAGTAAATAAATGAAAGAACTATCATGCAATCTCTTATAGTACACACAACTGTCATGCGCACTTCTCAAGTAGCCATGACTCAATATAAAGCTATCAAATCTCTTGTACCATTATCGCAGAGGTTGCTTGAGACCATACCGAAAATGTTTCAACCTACAAACGTGATCTTATTTACCCTCAACAACAAATCCCTCATATTAAGACATACAGATTGTTTCCTCAAGCTCACCATGAAGAAAAGTGGTCTTAACATTAAGTTGCTCAAGTTCTAGATCATAAAGAGCTATAAACACGAGCAACACACGAATGGAACTATGTTTCACAACTGGAGAAAACACTTCATTGAAGTCGATCACCTCAACCTAATTAAAACCCTTCTCTACTAAACGTGTCCTAAATCTTTCATCTTCAACCTCTTGGAATTCTCTATTTTCTTTTGAAGACCCACTTGCACCCAATCGCTCTTTTCCCCTTAGGCAATTTCACAAGTTCCCAAGTTTGGTTTTTATGAAAAGACTCCATCTCTTCATTCATCACAATAGGCTACTTTTTAGATTTAGAACAAATAGTAGCTTCATGGAATATAGAAGGCTCTTCAATACTAAGCTCTTTAGCAACGGTAAGAGTATATGCTATCAAAATAGTGAAACCATACCTTTGGGGAGGCCTAATTTGTTGTTTAGCCTTCTTTGTAGCCAAGTTTTGAGATTGCTCATTTCTTCTACTTTTTCTTTGATAGAATATGAATCTTGTTGCTCATTATCACTTTTTGGCTGAATAGGAACATCTTCAACCATTTTTTGTGGATGCTCTACATGAAACTCCACCTCTTTCCAAACATTCTCTTCATGAATACCTATGAACTTAGTAACAAACTTTCCCTGCTCAAATTTAGAATTTTCATCAAAAGTAACATCCCTACTAATTATAAACTTTGATGACTGAGAATCAAAACACTATAACCTATATAAGTTAACGCTGTCTACATGACTAATGAAAATACACTTCTTGGCCCTAGGTTCAAGCTTACCCTTTTTTACATGATAATAAGTAGGACATCCAAACATTTTTAAATAAGAATAATCAGAAGGTTTACCTAATTATACCTCATTAAGAGTCTTACATTCAATTGTGGTTGAAAGGAAACGATTCACTAAATAACATGTCGTGTTCATAGCTTCAGCCTAAAAATCTTTCCCTAGTCCAACATTAGAGAGCATACATCTAGCTCTCTCTAAAAGTGTTTGATTTATGTGCTCTGCCACCCCACTCTATTGAAGTGTATACTCGATTGTTTGATGTCAAACAATTCTTGAATCTTCACAATACTTGTTGAAAACACCTTTGCAAAAATCAAGACTAGTGTCCATTCTGGAACGCTTTATCTTCTCCCTAGTTTGATTTTCTATTAACATCTTTTACTTCTTGAATGTATCAAAAATGATACTTTTACGCTTTGAGAAATAAATGTCAAAAGATAAACTGCACCACCCTTAGATGTTACCTATGCCGGTCACCACAAATCAGAGTGAATATAGTCAACTGTGTCATTTATTGAGTACACCACAGTACTAAAACTAACTCTGTGTTGTTTTTCAAAACAACAATATTCGCAAAAGTTAAGTGAGATCATATGATCCCTACAAAGTAAACATGTGAGATCATATGATCCCTACAAAGTAAACCATGTTTACTCAATATAGTCATTCTTTTTTCGCTCATGTGGCCCAACCACATATACCACAACATTGATTTTTCAGAATCTAAAGAGAATGACATATTTAAAGAACCCACAACCGTACTTTCTTGCAAAACGTAAAGATTTTTCTTTATGTTACCTATCATCACAATCAATAAGCCTTTTGAAATTTTCAAAACTCCACCTCCACCTATGTACATGCATTTAATGAAATATAAACTACTCAATGAAATAAGGTTCTTCTTCAAATCTAGGATGTGCATAATGCTTGTCAAAAATTTTACTACATCGCCATGACATTTAATATGCACAATACCAATACCTACATTCCTACAAATTGCATTGTTACCCATCAAAACTAAACCTCTACTAACTTTCTCATATGTGTGGAACCAATTTCTATATGGACACATATGGTATGAACATGGTGAATCCAAAATCCATTCATTATCGACAAGAAATTATGAAAACAAAATATATGAACATTGTATGCATTAGCTGACTCATTATTTTTCACCAAACTAGTCAAATCAGAATTCTCTATCAACTTCTTCCCCTTAGCTTTGAGTACTCGATACTCCTTTTGTAATGTCTGAATTTGTGACAATAATAATACTCCACCTTATTCTTATCTCTATCTAATTCAAATTTCGAATGCCCTTTACTATCACTATGTCTATCATGATGATTCAACCTTCTCTTAACAACTAAGCCATTAGCATTATCACCACTACTACTCATATTCATTTTTGTACGCATCTCCATAGAATTCAATGAGACTTTCACATCCTTAAGAGTTATAGATTCCCATTCATACAGCATAGAATTCACAAAATTCTCATACGAGCTCGGTAGTGAACATAACATAATCTTCATCATCTAACTTCAAATCTAGATTTTTCATATCCATAACAATTTTATCAAATTCATTTAGATGTTCTTGAATAGGAATACCTTCTTGCATCTTTAACATGTAAAGACAATGCTTCAAAAATAATCTTGTCATAGGAGATTTCTTCATGTGGAGGTTCTCAAGCTTATTCCACAATCCCGAAACTGTTTCTTCATTTGTAACTTCACAAAGCACCTTATCGGATAATAACAATTGAATAGTGCTATGCGTCTTTTCTTCCACCTCCTCGATCTTAGCCATAGTCATATCATTGGGATAATTTCCGTCCAAGGCTCTAACTGAAGCTTCTCGACACAGCAACGCCTTCATCTTGATCCTCCATAGCCCAAAATTATTTTGGCCATTGAAGGGTGCCACTTTGAACTTGATAGATGCTATCTCGAACAAAAAGACCAAAATTCCTTCACTCTAATATCAATTTATTGCGGAAAAACATCAATCAAAGATGCACCAATCTAAGAACAAATAGCAAAGGATGAAAGAAAATCGAAATCACATGAGATGCAAGATTTGGAAAATCCAAAATGAGAAAAATCATAAGGAGAGAGAGGGGTTTCAATATCTTTAATAGAGAGCACAAAAGTACCATCAAAAAGCTCTAAAACCATTTGGTGAGCCACAAGATCTAAATATCTAACAAAAAGATTGGAAAAAAAAAAAACAAAACTGGAAATAATATAGAGGTTAAGGTTGGAGATATGTTATTAAACACACTTCTTTCATAGTCTCCCTTCAAAAATTCCTAAAATAAATGTGCATGGTTACTCTTATTTCTTAATTTGAAAGTTAAAATTCAACCCATTTCAATTATGTCAATTTAGTCCATACCTTTTGTCAATTTGTCAATTTAATTCTAAACTTTTCATTGGTACCAATTTACTCCTACGCTTTTTTTTTTTTTTTTAAATTTGCCAATAGTTCTAAACCTTTTGATGATTTACCAATGTAGTCCTTCCAAACAAATATCCAAATAATAGGTTTATGACTAAATTGGCAAATATTCAAAAGGTTTAGAATTAAATTGACATAATTGAAAGTTACATGACTAAATTGGCAAATCATTAAAATTTTTAGGGCTAAATTAGCATAATTGAAGGTTTATGACCAAAATGACCATCGTACCATAGGATTTAGGACTTCTTACGCATAGATTGTTATTGAATATGAAAATATTTTCCGTTGAATAATTTTTTAAACAATATAAGCAATTACTTTTCGAAAAATGTTTCCCAAATCACTCATCTTCTGTGAAACAAATACACCCTTTGAGTTTAATAGTTTTCTAACTTAGAATTCAAAGATTATCACTGAACAATCACGTCCATTAACATGTGCATTGTTTACTCTTATCTTATTTGTCTAAAAGCCTCTTCTAGTAGAAGAAAACGAGAGAGCACCATTCACGTTACTCTGTCCTCTGTATTGGCTATCACTGCAAGGCTTGAATCATGTTCATCCTTCTTGGTATTTGATCAAATTATTACATGTATCGAAAAAACAAATAAAAACTACGCCCGCGTAGTTTTTATCGAATTGCTAGGATTAGTGGTAAATCTACAAATTTACTAGCCCAATAGGTAGTATTGCTGCAGGAAAGAAAAGAAGTTAGTATAGGTTAGAGTTCGTGGAGATTCACGTTGAGACATACGGAAGGATACCTAAATTAAGACGAACGTACCTAACATTAAACTCATATGTGAGGAGGATATTATTAAGATGCACATGTAAGTTTTAAAATGTCTCACATGGAAGAATTGGTGTAATATGAAATAATTAATGGATCATAACTCCTCAAATTAAAGTTTTTAGTGAAGATAGGTCTAATTAGATATCGATAAGCCTGGACTTTTGCCCCTCTTGGCGGTCTCTCCCTAGATGAAGGAAGGGATTGGGCTTTTGATACTTGCTTCTTGAAAATTAGTATTAGAGCCTGACTTGATTAAGTTAAAGTGAATAGATTTTGACTGAAGAAGGAAAAGTGAAAATAAACATATTTGATGGGGAGGATTTTGGTTTTAGAGCTCATAGTTGATTAGTGGCTATTCCTCATATATATCAGTGCACGGTGAATATCTTAAGAAAGGAATTTCGTGACTTACACGGTTTCCTAGCAGTCTTCATGGGACTAGCGAAAGAGACACCGGTTGAGAATGGACATTGTGGTGTAAAAACAAGGTCCTTCATGATTTAATTGTCCGATGACAACCTTCATAGTTGGGACTAGAGAAAAAGACTAGAAATGAAGATGTGCATTACACATGATAACAACAATGCATTTGAGAAAGAAATAACTTCACAAACTCCATATAGAATGAGTGCGTATATACTAAACGAAAGTTTTATTTTTCATATGATAAATAATCTCACACAAATGAGCGGAAATAATAATGATGCCTGAGATACACAGAGGTAAATGTCATCTTAGAGTGCAAACTACTGGCAAATCCCGTCTCAAGAGGTCATTTCCAGCTCTATAATGGGGGAAAAAATTGATATGTCTAAGTGTGCATGCGGGAAATCAATGATCAACATTACACAAGAGACAGTTCGCCCGACGGAATTGATCTCTTCACAAGTTTGGTCCAAGATTCATTTGTCTCACTGATAACCTTCAGAGCATAAGCCTGCAGCATCATATCCCACAGTATGCAATTTATTATATTCAAATTAGAAGCAATAATAGCAAATGTAAAGCTCCCAAACTATAAAGCAAGATGCGTTCACCAATGCCTAAGTAACCTGATCTAATAATTGGAACATTCCCTAACTGTTGGTTGGCCGGGCCTTCAGGGTGGGTAAGACCAGAGACCTTTTCATTTCAAATATTCAAGACAAAAAGATGAAGGCCTATAACCAAAGGTGGAGAAACCATTCAGATCAAGGCCTATCTTACACATATGTAGCAAGGAAGCAACGCTGTTGTGACTCTGGCAAAATGCTCAAGTTGGCCAGTATACTTGCTTATCAACCTAAATGTCAACATGGGCCCAATTGACAAATGTCATCAGGCAGGTGGTCTAGGTAGAGCGACTTGCTGGCTAGTGCGGAAAAGAAGGAAAAGGAAATTTTCACAATCCTAATGGCCATGGAGCATTGCTATAAACTTATTTTATGAATGGGTAAGAGAGAACTCTCAACGTAGCAATTTGCTGAAGATGAGCATGCTATTAATAGGTAAACCACTCAAACACGAAGATAAGATAAGTCTTTGGTGAAGTAAATTGCTGGTAAACATAGAGTGCAAGCTGGGCCATGGCATTCTATCATCTCTGCACAAAATTTTTCGGTTCTTTGGGTATCAAAATAGGTGCAAACTATGTTAACGACATTGAATATTCACCTTATCAGCTGGCTTGTTTCCAAGACCAAACTTATTGGCTGGCTTGCCATCAGGAATTTTGTAGTCACGAAACCAGTCCCTGATTGCAGTCAGAGTACCCTGAGGATACAAAATAATTCTTAATCAGGATATAATTAACAAAAAACCACAGCAGTCATGGATAATTAGAACACTTCTAGGGATAGGAATAGAATATTAACACGCGCATACACACAAATGTTGAGAGTACCATATACATTAAGATAGTAGGTGTATATCCAAGCTAAAATCTTGGAATGTGGTAAGTATTCTTTTGACTTTTGTTTCTTCATGAATCTTGCAGAGTACTTTCGTCCTTTCTAATAGGTGAATGGCTTTTGCACCTTTGTTGCCCTTTCAAACATACTACTATCATGTTTTACCAAAAGAAAAAATAAGCACTCTTCTTCTTTTGCCAATGCCAGACAATTTCCCTTTCCTAGTCCAGACATCTGTAGCACTATGATAGACCAATCATTTCAAACATCACCTCTTACAAATTTTACAAAATCCTGAAGCCTTTTTCATAAATTGAGACCCTTCCAGAGGAAAAGTTCATCTGACCAGATTGCTATTTTACACATGCTTTGAATAAACTAACATACTCAAACAAACTAATTGTTATTCCAGATTAAGCATCAGAGAAAGAGAGAAATAAAAGTTAGCGCCAATTTGTAACAATGAACATATCAAAGTTGCAAAACAATGAAACTATGGCACATAACAGCATATTGTTGAGAGTGGGGTGAATAGCATGAGAAAAAGTACAATACTCATCCAAATAGAACATACCGGGAAATGCTTCTCAACATCATCTATATCATTTACAAGGGAAGCCTTAGGATCATCCAAGGAAATTGCTATTATTTTCCAGTCGAGTTCCCCCTCATCAATCATAGCTAATGCAGCCAAGGGCTTGACCTTCAAAATCTCACCAATCTGTCTCTGACTTTCACCAATCTCAACAACATCAACTACACAGTCAAAAACATGAAATACTTGATTAATATCATTCTATAATAGCATTAACAATCTTGAAGAAAGAAATGTTTACAAGAACTGGATGAAGTTTGTTAATACCTGGATCATTATCACCAAATGCCCCTTCAACTTCAGAGTTAGCAAAAGATGGGTCTTCCCATGTTTGTGGAAGCAATCCATAATTCCAGTGGATATTGTAGCTGAGGAAAACAATTAAGATGCTTCAGCTTTGGAATTTAAAAAAAATAAAATTATTAGAATACATGACTTCCCTCTAGACCTAGCTGAACTCAATTTGAAAGGACTTCTTCCTATACCTGTTAATTCCAACCTAATTGGCTACTTCCACTTACGTAATAAGCAATTTATTATAATTTTAGACTGTAGACATAAATCCAGTTCAAATATGAGAGGACCATAACCTGAAAACTACATCTCTTAAAATGTATATGTATCCTCCACAGCAGCTATGGGAGGAGGTCCCCAGGAACAGATACACTTGAGAAACATCAAATGAAAAATGCTGCAGAATTTTCATTGCTCTAACAAATATTACTAGAAGGAAATGGGCAATTACTCATTTAGGTATACATTTGTGAGATTTAACATCAAGATGCTCCAAAACCACAACACAATGGAAGCTCCAGTCAAAATGAATAAGAACCCCAAAAGGATAAGAATGCTATAAGAACAAAGATCTTGAACATAAGTACAGGCTATCATGCCAGAAATACAAAGGCATGGAGCATCAATGTAGGCTACAGGTGCACATTGGGTCTCTCCCCACTGCTCTCGACTAAAGATTCATAGCTTAAAAACAGAAAATTAGCAGATCTTCCACTAAATGAGAAATAAAGATGAAAACAACAAGGAAAACTACAATTCAGGGAAAAAAACGCACTGGATGTTAATCATAATGACCATGCATATTGAGGAGATTGACAACATGTCAATCAGCAATTCTGGAATTAAAAACTCAAAGACATTGATATCTGACACTCACGAGAGGAACTACAGGAACTAAAACTCATAAGTGACTGTGGCCATGACATATTACCGAGAAATTAAAGTGCCTAAAGTGCTCAGAAAGTAGACACCAGGATATCTTGGTTAAATGTGTGAAGAGCACCTTATCAATATACTATTATAAGTACTGGTCAGCCTATGCCTCGCAGTTGAACATATTGGCAAACAGAAAGATTCATATCAAGGAGCTGACATAGAGATACTTCAACTTAGACCTCAGGGAAGGGAATAATACGCATTAACAGAGAAGCATATCTTACGGATAATATCGAAGATTTCCCTTCTTAGTGTCCTGCTTGATGGGAGTGAATGGCTCATCAGTGGCAACTTCCATCTTTGCACTGGACTCCTTGGGTATTTCAACTACAAAGTTGAAAACCCCATCGCCCAGTTGCAACGGCATATCATGCCATGGGGATATCTGCACCAGTATCATGATTCTTCTTCATGTTTAAGCCCAAGAATGGGAAAATCGAATTTTCTTAAACCAATGCTTAGTAAATGAGATCTTTTCATTTGCACAATGTCTCTATGCCAAACAACAGAGACGAGACGAACGCGAGACACTTCCCCGTGTGGAAATGTAAACTCGAAAAACAGAAACCAGTTCAAAGTTCGGCATTCAAACAATCCCCACATCGGGCATTTTCCCGCAAGACAAACATACTTCAAAAGTCCCATCTATGCACATCGCAACAACTACATTCGATTTCTCGCGACCGCATTGTCCAGTGACTCAGAGTACACTACTATCGAATCAGGCACGGCCAATTGCAGCATCGGAAGCCGTCTGCAAGCACGCTCATTTGTCCAAGACATGATTTTGCCACAAATACAAGATAAGACGTGGATCATAATCGAACAAAGTCATCTTTTTTGGCGCTCGCTCGTCGCCATTGATCGGCAATATCACCAATCCAACGAAAACAATCACAAACGCGAAGCTTCGAATAAAGCAACAGTCTTGGCAAGACTAAAAGCTCCACATCTTCCTATCCATTATCCACTGATTTCCGAAACGCCCAAGCGAAATCCACCCCATTTCCATCGTCTTCTCGAGAATCGAATAAGCATGCTCTAAGAGAGAAGAGAGAGAGAGAGAGAGAGAGAGAGAGGGAGACCTTCTTGCCGGAATCCTCGACGAGGAAGACACGGTAATCGAGCGTCTCGGGCTTGCCCTCCTCCTTGACCTTGACCTGAGGCCTGTAGATGGCCCTGCAAGCGAACGACCTCCTGGACGACGACGGCAGCGGCGCGGTGGCGGCGGGCCGCCTGAAGAGGCGCAGCCCGGCGCCGCCGCCGCCCAGGGCCCCCCGCTTGAGCGAGCGCGGCGTCCTGGAGAGCAGGCAGGTGGTGGTGGCGGCGGCGGCCGGGATGACTCTGACGGTCGCCATGGCCGGTCGGAGGCGCTCTGCTTTCCGGCTGCTGACGGCGACGGCGACGGCGACGGCGGACGGCGACGGCGGATGGCGATTGGGAGAGCGTGCTTCGGAGGAGTGTCGAGTGAGCCACAAAAATGAATAGTTCTTGTTCTTTCCTTTTTATTTATTTATTTATTTATTTTCCCTCGGGCCCAGAAAATAAAAAATGAAATGAAATATAAAAAAATTGGGGGAAAAAGAGGGGCAATAATATCCGGTGGGCCCCGCGTGATATACTTGCCATAGAGTGACTGGTGGAGGTTGGTGCGCCGCCACCGGCAAGCCTCGAGCTGAAGTGACACATGAATGATTACACCATGAAATTCAATTTAACGAGTAACGTGATTCCTTAATTTTAAATTTATTTAATATAATTCATAGATTTTTGTTATATATTTAATCTAGTTTATTATCTTTGAATTTGAATCAATGAAAGAACGACATAGATCATTTTTATATAATTCATTAATTATATTAAATATGTATCAAAAGTTCAAATGATATATTGAATAAATTAAAAATTCAATGAAGACGTTGCATTTTATTAGGTAAAAGTTCAAAATTTGTATTGAATAAATTAAAAATTTATAAGCAATATCATACATTGAGTTAAAATTTATAAATCATTTAAGTCATTTTCATATTTAAAATTGTTGTTGATACCATATTCCGAAAATTAAACTTTTAAACCAATGCACGATTCTATAGTTCTACTGGTATTTATTGCCAAAAAAAAAAAAAGTGATATAATTTTTGAAGAGAAAATTAACTTGTGCCGGAAGAAAACATTTAGTAAAATAATTTCTATTAGAAAATTATTAGAATTTTTATCAAAAACTTCGTTGCTCGATGTATGAAACAAATAGGACTTTGCTTTGGATGATAAACTCGTTTAGACACTCCATATAAAATTGCTCTATCCCTTCGTGAAAAGGTTTTTATACCCAAAAAAAGTGTCTCTTTTATTTTTAATAAAAAATGAATGAAAATGCGTCTGTTCTTGCAATGGATCAATGGCGGCAATCTAATTCAAATCCCTAACGAGTCAGCAAATCCAGAAATTTAAGGATTTTGCCAATAATTTAGGACATTGATGGTAATTATTACCATAGGAAATATTCTCTGATAAATTCACAAGAGGAAATGCCAAAAATAGAAAAAAGGAAAGAAAAAATTGCATTATCAACACCTTTGGTATTTTATCTGATACAATCCCTCAATTTAAAGCAAAGAAAGAAGGGGGGAAATAAGTTCCACTGAAAAGCACTTGGTCCTTCTGGAATGTGATAACCCAAATTTGAAGCAACATATCTCATGATGAATTATTCAAGACAGGAAATGGGATAGGTGGATACATCAATACAAACAGATCAAACATCGAGAGTGATACAAACTTTCAGCTCTGCTGGATCCCGCTCGGCCATGTCAAGTTCTTCACCGGCTTGAGGATGGCTTCAACCTCGGAGAGCGTTTCTTGATCCGTTCCTGCGGACGCCAGCTCCGTTGCAGCGGCGACATTCTCCTCGACCTGACATGGGCACGTGAGAGTGTATCAGAGAAGTTCATTCCGACACAGCTACATGATGCGCCTTCCTATTTACAATAGTGGCGATATCACCCACGTTCTTCTCATCACAGTAGAAGGTGCTTGATGAGTTAGCTCAGAATCTTTTTGACCAAAAATGCACACTTGATAGTTATCTAAATGGCATTGGGCGTACCAGATTCCTCAGACTTTAACTTTTTTAGGAGGATGAACCAATTAAGCAATCAACGAGGACTATATGAATCTTTAGTAGAACATCAACAAACCTGAAATTTTTAAATTGGCCCATTCCCTAACTAAAGCCAAAGCCAACGTCCCACTACACTCCCAACTACCATCTAAATTATAAATTGTCCTAATCAAGAAGTTTGGATGCATATTGCACTCTGGCCATTCTCTGCACTGCCCAGAAACCAAAGGAGACAAACTAGGCAAAGACATAATGGACATTGGTAGCAACCCACAAAGAACTTAGACGTAGGATGACAAATTTTATGGGTGTACACAGGCAAAAAGCATCTGTCAATGAGATAAGCAAAGATTACACATCCAAGCATAAAGCAGGACTGCAATATGACTGTTATCTGAAATGATTCTGTCATGTTGCGATCAGTGTGCAAAACAAAGAAGAGCCAACTATGCTATTTTTTCGCTAGAATTTGGTACGACTGAAATCGGGGACATGTAAAACGGATGTAAATTAGGTAAGTAGTGCTTTGGTCAACAAAACAGGCATGGTTACGAGAAGGCAAACATCATTCACTGTACAATCCTGATGAATCACCAAAAGCACCTAGCATAAATGTTAATTCATACCTGTTTGACGCAGTTCATGCCAACCAGCACCGACGAAATATCCTTGTTTGTCAAACTGTATTGCATAGCTAACTTTGAGATGTTCTTCCCTTTCTTCTGGCAAAAGGCCGCAGCATCTTGACATGCAGACTGAAGAAAAAATCAAACACATGATGATCATTATTCTGACCAAGGTTACAAAAGCACCTACAATGTGTACCAGTCAGCATAAAAAGACATATGGCTCCCACTCCTCTCAAACACACAAGTTAGGTGGCTATAAAGGGCTAAACAACGAAAACTTTGACTAACCAGAAGATCGACCAAGGACCAATCACCTCAGTAAGTAGCATGCTAATTTTCTTCTAGCTCAGCCTTGATTGATATCACACAAATGTACTCAAATTCATCAAAAATCCCACAACTATACTCTGACCTTCCTGTACTGCCAATCTACTTCTATGAGCATCCTTCTGCACAAAGGGAAGAAATTGTACACTAACCTTTAGCTCAGGGGGAGCTGGATGCCACTCTGGTGGACCACTCTCAGTAAGAAGCCCCATTGCTAGGGGAGAGGCACTTATTATACCAACACCTTTGCTCTTCAAGTATGGCAGCAAATCTTCCAAGCTATTGTCGTTGATACTGAAATGGCAGTAAGAAAGGACTACGTCAACTGAACCTGGTGGCACACGGTCAAGCACATATGTGAAGATTTCCAATGGTAGTCCAGTAATGCCAATGAAACGGATCTTTCCGGTGTCCTTCAGTTTCAGAAGTGCAGGAATAGTCTCATTGACAATCTGTCAGTGTGGAAAAGCCAAGCGTTCACGCTCATTTTTCAGAATACATGTGACAAATCAACAATATAGTTCAGAACAAGAAAGGTAAGCACCTGATCCAGGGAGCCAAATTCAATATCATGGCACTGAAGTATATCTACATAATCAAGTTGCAGTCTTTCTAAACTCTCATCAATGCTCCTTGTCACTCTCTCAGCACTAAAGTCAAAGCCCTCTTTATAACGTCCACATTTCGTTGATACAATATACTGATCTCTTGGTACACCTGAAGCTTTAAGTGCCATCCCCAGCATCTTCTCTGACAACGTTCCTCCATAGTACCTTTAACAATAGGATACATCAGGAGATATTTTCAAGCGGCAAACCAGCGCATACTGCAAGTCCAAAATGCATGGTGCAAAAACAACAGCCAGAGCCTCCTTAAAAGCGGGTAAAACAAATTAAAGACCGGAAACTATGTGAGTATCCACCAATCCAAAAACATAGAGATACCTCGAATGAGCTGAACAAATGCTTAAGAGTCGCTAAGTCCAGATCAATTTCTCCACTTCTCATCGGTTCAATGCTTGCAGAAAGTAGTAAATTTGGATGGAGATTAAAGGAAAAGAAGAAATTGAGTAGATAATGGCAGTGTATTGCGCATGCCACCTTTAACATAATTAATGCAAATAATCTCTTATCTCCATCATCGTAGAATTATAAACACTGTTATCTCAGCAACTTCCACTAGTCCTCTTCTTATGTGATTAACTCTCAGCGATCTCATCGCTCATCAAGATTTTGAGCAAAAGAACAAATCCCCTCATCATCGTACTATCTTAAAAGCTTTCAACCGTCTTAAGGACCCCTCTCTCAAATTACAGCAATTGTACCATTAGCTCACTCTGATTCCTAAGCCACTCGTGCCCACATTCTCAGCAACAAACAGATGATCATCACCAATCCAGACATAGCTCAAGAACCCAGAACCTGCCCCTTTCTCTATCCTAGACCTTCATCCATTCTCGAGATTCAGGCAACAAAATGTCCCCAGTTCGCCGAATCCTCTCTCTCTCTCTCTCTCTCTCTCTCTCTCTCTCTCTCGCAGGGATTGACAAGAAGTACAGGGAAAAGGAAAGCGAAAACCTCTTTCGAATTTGGCTTACGGGGAGGTGTCGAACAAGTTGATGCCGAGGCGGAAAGCTTCGCGGACGGAGGCGACGGCCTCGTCCTCGGAGACGGGGCCAAAGACCCTGCCGAGAGGGGACGCGCCGAAGCCGACGCAGCTCACCTTCAGCCCCGTGCCGCCGAGGGGCCGGAGCTCGAGGCTCGCCGGCGGCGGTGCCGTCATCGGAGGACCGGCGCGTTGGTTCCTTGACTCGTGGGTCGACGGCGGGAGAGCTGGAGCTCGAGAGGCAGCGACGACGGAGGAGGGAGTGGAGCAAAGTGGAGTGGAGCGGAGAGCAGAATTTAAGAGAGAGAGAGGTGGGGCCCGATCGAGGGGTGCGCAGAAATTTCGAGGAAGACGACGTAAGGGGACGGGGCGACGTGCGGCACTGAGAATTGGACAGATCTCCCCGTGGATGCAAACTGAAGTTTCCTGTCTGTTTTGTACAAGTGTGCTTAAGTTGCATGATTGATCAAAAAAAAAAGTTGCATGATTGGTACTTTTTTTTTGTTTTTTGTCAAACCATGATGAGATGAATCATGACACTCAATTGTTTATCAAGATTAGAGATAGATTAGGAAATTGAACCTGTCACCTTCGATTTGGACATTAATCCGTGAAGATTGATTCCCCTAGGATAGGGAATTCGTATCGCATTAACAATTGATTTAAAAAAGGATCTATAGCTTTTGAAGCACGAGTAGCCTCGCCATTATATTAATTTCCCAGCTACCATATTTTTATGATGACTTGTAGAAAGTTGTCTCTTCTCACTTGAAGATGGTGCAACTTTTGAGCATTTTTTACATTAAAAAATAATCAACTTTTTGTGATCAACAAATGATAGGGATAAATTGGTTGATGAAAGTAATTAAGTCATTGAAAAGTTGACGGGTTAAGTGATGTGGGCATTGACACCTCTATGGCGATATCATTGACAACTGCACAATATTGATGGAGCACACGAGGTTGGCTATATTGAAATTTGAGTAAGTGTTGGGGATAAGAGAGAAAAGAATATGTGGATCAAGATGTCAAATTAAGAAGCCAATATAAATTGATGATTAAGTATTATAATCTCTTTAGAGGCTGGTGAGGTCGAGCCTTTGGCCAATTGCCAACCATCATTGAGGACTCACAACTAGCAAAAAAAAAAAAAAAAAAAAACAACAAAGAATATAAAATCAAAATAAATCCAAAGATTCAAAAATAAATTGTAAAAATTATCCATGTCGATGTTGGTTATATAAAAAGTCTCTCGGTTTGGTACAAGTGTGCTTGAGTTGCATGATTGGTGCTTTTTTTTGTTTTTTGTCAAACGATGATGGAATGAATCATGACACTCAATTGTTTCTCGAGATTAGAGATAGATTAGGAAATTGAACTCATCACCTTCTATTTGGACATAAATCCGTGAAGATTGATTCCCCCATGATAGGGAATTCGTATAGCATAAATAATTGATTTAGAAAAGGATCTATGCCTTTTGGAGTACGAGACGCCTCACCATTATAGTAATTTATCGACTAATATATCTTATGGTGACGTGTCAAAAGTTGCCTCATCTCACTTGAAGATAGTGCAATTTTGAGCATTGCTCACCTAAAAAAAGCCAATTGTTGGTGATCAACAAATAATAGGAATAACACCACCGGCACGGTCACCTAAAAAAAAGGGTTCAAAACCCGGGGAGGCGCTTGTATTAAGTGTGACTCGGGGGTGGTGGGTCCTCCCGCTTAAGTGTCAAATAATAGGAATAAAAAAAAAAAAAAAACAAATAATAGGAATAAATTGGTTGATGAAAGTAATTAAGTCACAGAAAAGTTAACAGGTTAAGTGATGTGGGCATTGACACCTCCATGGCGATATCATGGACAACTGCACGATATCAATGGAGCACAAGGGGTTGTCTATATTGAAATTTGATTTAGGGTTGGGGATAAAAGAGAGAAGAACATATGGATCAAGATGTAAAATTAAGAAGCCAATATAGATTGACGATTGAGCATTACAGTCTATTTAGAGGCTGGCAAGGTCGACCCTTTGGTCGGTTGCCAAACATCGTTGAGGACTCACGACAAGCGAAAAAAAAAAAAATATAAAATAAACATAAATTCAAAAAAAAAAATTGTAAAAATTATCCATGTTGACACCATGTAAAAAGGTTAGCATTCACATTAGCAATTTCCGGCTAAATTGACCCAATGGTCTACATTGGTCAATTTTCAATATGTTTAAAGACTAAATTGGCCAAATTAAGAAATTAAGAACTAAATTAGCACAAATACAATAGATTTCGACCTTTTTCAGTAATTTTCTCATGATGCTACCTATATTCAATAATCATCCTTGATAGTTGTAATTTTTTTGTAAGTTCTCATAAATGACGAGTTAGTATCCACGCATTAAGTAATACGTAGAATAATTGCTTCAAAATCTCATAAGGTTGAATATTCCTGCATTTGTAAATTTCCTGGAAAAATCGAAAACAACTTGAGTTTATTATAAGTCTTTGTTTTTTTCCTTATTCTAAGTAACTTATTTTCATGATCGTAATATTCCTCCTCTCTTCATAAAATTAAAGGCCCTATCAGCTTGTAAATTATGCCTAAATGTCGTAATTTTTCTTAATCTATAGTTATGTTTAGATGCATGCGAAAAGGATATTTATAGACTTTATTTGCAGAGTTCATTTAAAAAAAACAAAAAAAAACAAAATGGATCATGTTCTGTTATCATAACCTAAAGGACCCGAAACTTTTAGGGATTTGACCCGCCCCAATGCCATTGTCTTAATGAATGTAATAATTGGGCCGAAGCCCTTGGGCCCAAAGTCTGCCCATCAGATGAGCTCTCATCTTCTGCGGGAGCCGTGAAGACGGGGAAAAAAGGACCGACGTTATCGAAGGGAAAGGAACGAAGAAGAGAGAGAGGAACCTTTGCTCATCTGACGGGAAGGAATTTTGCGAATCTATGTAGATTTCAGTTTTTTGGATTCACATAGAGTTTATTAAGTTATGAAATTATATGGCAATGATAATTTAGGATATTGTAGAGTCGATTCAAAATTACGATTGGTTGGAATGAAAATTTTAAAGTTTCGTGCACACTGCTACCTAATTATAAATTACTGTGTTTGGCAATGGTTTTGGCCCGTCTTCTTTCATCATTTGAGTCGGTAAAGTTTAGAATCTTTTAGTATCTCGAAAGCTTTTTCTTTTGATAGTAATCCTATTTAAATCGGATTTCAGTAGAGAGATGTGGTGTGAAAAAATTTGTCGCACGAGTGGCTGTTCGTCATGAAAATGGTTGTCCGAAGTGCGAATGGCTATTCGTTGCAACTCGTCACTATAGCTCGGCTTGGTGGGTTCTCTCGCCTGGAGTGAGCAGCGGCGCCGGGATGAAGACCCAAGGAAGAGGACGATGTTTTTCTCCCTTCCTTTACTTTCTTCACCCTTGTTTTCTCTCTCTATCTAGCCTTCTCTCTCTCTCTCTCTCTCTCGTCTTGTCCGATTCTCTGCGCGTGGTCAGACTCGGACTGGAGAAGAGTGCCACACTTTTGTACACTATTGACCAAGAGACGAAGGGTAGACAAAGGGTATACAAGCAAGCACGGAGAGAGAGAAGGGCGAGGGTAATGGCCTAGTCATGGTAATTAAGAGTGCGCATGACAAAATTTAAAGCAAATTGATTTACGATCCAGAAATTGATTTCTCAATTTCTATTTTAAACCGAAATAAAAATTTTAACTTCGATTTCTTTCAAATCTATTTCGGAATAAAATGCATTTTTGAAATGAAATAAAATCAAATTGTGTACCAAACGGTTTATATTCCAAACCGCATTAACGTGAAGAAATAGAGAAATCAAGAAATATAAATTTTATCATGCGCAGCCTAAGCAATTCATCGATCCACAGTGGCTTTAGAAATGAAGAGAATCGGGCAAATAAGCAAGCAAATTCATCAAATTTTACATGATTACTCGGTGGAAATAGGTAAACTTAACTCCATACATCCACTTCTGTTTTCTTTCTTTTCGACCCCCAAGGCGACTGTCTTCTTTTCCTTTTCTCCTTATTACTCTTCTCTATTCCTTTTTCTTTCAGCCTCATCGCCGTTTCCTTTGAACACGCCCAGAACACCCGAAGGTTTGCTTCCCGATTCAAGAACATCAAGACTCCGGCCAGGCACACAACACTCCACCGCCGGCCTGCGTCGGCACAACCAACAGGAAAAATCGGTACACAACCTACCGTGGGCTTGGTTCGGAAGTGGTAACGTTGGTGGGTCGTCGACCGATTCCGAGTGTGTTTGTCACCGGAGAACACTCCCTCGCTCTCAGTTCTCTCTCATCCGCCGCCGTCCCCTTTTTTTTGTCGCTCCGGCTCTATTCAAAATGAGCTCACGGCCGTCCTATTTATAGGCTGAGGAGGCCGGTTGAGTGCACAGGCGCATAGAGAGAGAGAGAGAGAGAGAGAGAGAGAGAGAGAGAGCGCGAGGAAAATGGCCCAGCCATGGTGATAGCTCGCGAAGGCTTTGATTCACTGAGAATGACAGCTCGCCGCTAAAGTTAGAGTTGTTGCAGACTTACTAATAGGATGAGATTTCTTTTTCAATTCTTAGCTTGTTTATTTGATATAATTCATATAGGTTTTTTCATTTTTTTCCATCGTATTTTTAATTTTGGTAAATTTTCTTTTTTGATTTGATAAATAGATTTAACTCCACCAACATGTATTCTTATAAACAAATTTAAGTTGGTTACATAGTTGGGTATGGATTTTGAGGCTCGGTATTGTTTTTGAGGGTTAGATTGAATATAGAGACATTATAAAATAAAAAGGTCTGAGTTCAACGAGTCTACCCATTTCGAACCGGATCTTCCGGGCTAAATCCAATCAACTTATTTATTCTCCATTTATAATTTATGTCTAAGCATCCTTCGTAAAGTTGACCGCCTTTTTTTTTTATTTAATAAATTTTATCATGTAGGCTCTATTGGAGTCCAACACCTATCACATATAGCTTCTTGAATAGCATTTTTGTTCCATTTTTTTTTTTTTTTTTTTTGTCAATTTTATGGAATCCGTGGATTTGCTAGTTTCCCCACACATCTCACTAGGATTTAAGATCCCAAGCTCAGAGATCTGTATTGTCTGATATTCAGTCTTGACCAACTTGGCAACCTCTCAAAATTATTAATCCATCATTTATTCATATAATTGGAATGGCAACGTGGGTTAAATTGCATATAGTGAATTAATCAAATAATTTAGGTAATTAAGCAATGCATCGATCCTTTGGTACTCAGCGGCATAAAACATGAAGAGAACTATGCAAACGAGCAAATTCATCAAATTTTGCATGGTTACTTGATGGAAATAGGTAGACTCTAACTCCATAGATCCACTTTCTACAAAATATATATATGTAATAGGTATGGGTAGGCAGACTAGTTAGGGAGACATTCATGTGAATTTGTTAGCATTGCCTTTGCATGATGATTTTCTCTACTAGTGAAAGAGGTCCAAGGTGAAACGAGAAAATTGACTTAGCTACATACCTGTCCTCTCTTTGGTTTCGTAACTCGCCTTGATTGAGTATAATTTCCTAATCGCCTTGGTCATGTCCATCCGATCCGATGGTGATTCTCTCGAACATGCGACTCCAACTTCAAAAATGGAGATTATGCAATATTTGATCCTCATCTCCTGCTGTCGATCACCAACTTCACTCCAAAGCCTCAAGTCTAGAATGTCCATCGCTCGATCTGGAAGAGCCTTTCGAACAAAGTTATGAAGGTTAAGACAATGTCCCAAGGCCTCTTCGGTGGGTCTCTTTCCAGTGAAAATCTCCAATAACATAATGCCGTAACTGTATAAATCCCCAAGTGTAGAAACCTGGTGTCCTATGCCATACTCTGAAAATTACATCAAGACATTAAATAGGAATGAATATACACTTTTCTTGAAGTTAATTGCATAAAAAAAAAAAAAAAAGTTCCTAAATCTCATGGTGTTTTGCTCGATGTCAATTTGCAGGAGCTTGCCTAAGACAGTTTTGGGGGTTTGCGCCAGTCACGCCCAAATAGAGTGATGGCACGTAAGCCCTCATTGACTTCATGGTCGGGCTTGCCGTGCATGGTAGAGGTAGAGTCCAAAGGAGAGGGTCCCTAAATCCCCTCCTGGTTTTTTTCTTTCTTTCATATCTATTTGTTTAACTTTCGTTTAGTTTATTGGCTATAGCCGATGCTTAGCACCTATCGCATGCTAAAGTGGTAAAAATTGTCGCAAATGCATCAACCGTAGAGAGATGAGATTTTAGGATTTGTAAAGCGCACCAAAGATTAGTTAACAACATATGAACTCTTCTTAGTCCAAAAAGTAGTATACCCAAAGTTGTCGCATTTTGCTGAACAAATTGCCTAAACATCAAGTGTGACTTTGTCCTTTAATAGGTAGGGGAAAAAGAAGAAGAAGAATATATATGTGGTGAAGACCTTGGTGGAAATTATTTAGTGCATTTACTACATTTATTAACTAAATTTGAACCGCCAATTTTAACTGGTCACATATAGGAGACATATGAGGCTCATTATTTTTTCTGATCCAGATTCAATTCAATATCTATACCACACAAGGCAAAGAAAAGAACAATTTTGTTTTCCCGCGGGTCATATAGATGATGTTTAGGGTTATACAGGCATTTTCATTACCAGTATGGCCAAGAAGTATAGCCAACAAAGCATATTATAAATTGCACGGAATGTTAGAGGGGTGACAAAATTTCATTTAATTTTTTCGCCAGAAAATTTCCTTTAATTGAACTTGCCCCATTTATCACTTTTCCCCTTTTTAAAAACTAACGCCGATTCCACTCTTATTTGACGATATGTCGCACACCACATAGTGCCCCATTTCATTTACCGATAAACTCTAGTAAAGTCTCAGTAGATGTGTAGTGCTACTCTTATATAAATATAGTTTTAATTAACATTTGAATTATTTTTAAAAAAATTACGGAAAAAGTGGTTTTCCTCCATCATATCCTGTCACTTTTTATTAAACAGTGGACTTGTTTAGTCAATTAGTAACCCACCAATTATGTAAGGATTGACAAGCACACGGAGACGATCACCGAACATTCCATCAAATGCGTAATCAATGTGTCCCCTCTCAAATTATGCCCACGCTACTTTAGTTGCTATTAAATAGCGTTACATGTTCATTTCTTCTATTTTGGTTCAAGATAAGTTGTTCAGAATATTCTTAACGAAATCTGAAAAAAAAAAAATCACTTTTAGCGACAATATATCTTAATTTTAAAATGTTGCACTTATTATGAATCAAACCTCTTCAAAAACATAAATATGAATTAGATCTAAAATATCTTATTTGAGGTCAATTTGCTTCACCAGTATGTAACTTGATATTTTGACTCCATTTAAGATAAGGATGATGTGGAAGAGATTGTGAGAAAGGAAATAAGAAATAAACGGAGTATGATCAAATAAGAGAAATTAGCTTTCTATTATGTTTATCTTTCTTTCCAATGTTATACAGATCTCCTCTTGAGCTCGTCTCAAGCTGACACTGAAGTATGCGCTGAACATCTTTTGAATGCACGCACAAGAAGTAAAGGGATTGAACATATTTGAACTTTATAAGGATGATTAAACAAATTTTAGTTTTGAAGGTGATCTACATGCAACTACTAAATGATGAAAGGGGTCCAACGATTTATTAAGCATACAAAAGTCAAATGAAATTAATCTCTGAAGGTTACATCCACAAATCTCCATCTTCATGGATTTTATTTCAACGAGAATTTTGACCCCAGTGAAATCGAAATTGATAAAAATAAAATAACTGTGGGTGAAATAATGAAGATTAATGTGAGAAATGTGTAATTACAATATCTTTTGGTATGACAAGTTAAAATCTATCAAATTAGCTTCAATGATTCTCCAACAAAACTTCAATTGCAACTTGTAATAATGCTGTTGACACCTAAAATTTTAATTAGGTTATTAATTTGGCTTTAGTTTCTTTATTTCTTTTATATTTCCTTTTTCGGATAATAAGCAAAACAAATAATAAAAACAACAAAAAAAAATAGTAAAAACACAAGAAAACACAAAAGCCAGCCCAGCCCCCTCTTTTTCTTTTCCACGCAGGCCCAAGGCCCAGCCATTTTTCCCCCAAAAGCCTGGCCCCCTTTCTTCTTCTTCTTCCTTCTTCCTTCTTCCCCCTACGCCTCTGCAACTCACGTGCGAAGAACAAGCTAGGGCAGAGAGAGGAGCATAGGCCGGTGGCTGAGAGGACGCGGCATTAATGGCGAGCGAGCCTTCGTGGAGGGGGAGGAACTGATGCCGGTTCGGCCGGCGAAGGAAGGCCGGTTGGCACACCAAGGACCGCCGGCCTAGCCTCCGCCGACCGGCACCCCCGCGCCTATAAATAGGGTATTGGGGGGAAGGCCAAACCACGGCGAACTCGGAGATCTTCCCTTGAGAGACTTCAGGGGAGGATCAAAGAGCGAGCACGCGAGAGATCGGGTCGCGAAGCTCGAACGACCTCCCTCCGAGAGACTTCGGGGGAGG
Organism: Eucalyptus lansdowneana; assembly: GCA_017140395.1. NCBI lineage: Eukaryota > Viridiplantae > Streptophyta > Magnoliopsida > Myrtales > Myrtaceae > Eucalyptus > Eucalyptus lansdowneana. The sequence continues at coordinate 23,255,034 of CM029489.1, forward strand.
CCGGCGGCAAGCGAGCCCGAAGGGGGAGAGATCCGAGCGTGTGAGAGGGGAATTGAAGATCTGAGAAGCCGAGGACCCGTCATCGCTGCCGTCCCTCCCGACGCCGTCGATCGCTGCTCCACTATTGCTGTTCCTCGCCCCGACGCCATGCCGCGACCGACCCACTAACGCCACCCCGAGCTTTGCCCTAAAGCTGTCCAGATTTGAGTAAGTAGGCCGGAGAGAAGAGAAGATCGGAGGAGGTCCCTTGCCCCGACGCCGTGGCTGCCTCAGATCTTGCGGTGCCGCCATCCTCACGCCTCGCCGTTGTCGCCGTCCCCGACGTCGCAGCACCAGATCTCTGCCGAAGACGTCCACCGCCGTGCTGCCTCCCTACCAACGAGCCTCGGTTGAAATTCCCGAAGCCGGTGAGCATCTTTGACCTCCCCTCGTCCGCCACCTCACTTATGGGTTGGCCGTCTCTGCCGTAGCCGCGTCGAAGCCGCTCCGCCGCCGCTCGGATGCTTCCCCCCCCCCCCTTTCGCTCGTCACGACCGTTGGATCGTGAAGGCAGCAGCGGCTGCGAAAATCGGGTCAGCCGGGTCGGACGTGTGACCCGGCACCCTAGGGTTTCCATCAAGCAGGTCGGGTCGTCGGGCCGAGTTGTGCGCGTGGGCCGGGTAGCTTTTGGGCTGAAGTTTTTATGAAAATGGGCCAAGAACGGTTTGGGTTTTTTTAAAAAAATGAGAGGAGAAAAAACCTGAGTCCCAGGTCTCGCAGGTCGCGAACCGGGTCGGTCCCAACCCGGGAACCCGACCCGGTTCGTTTTTATATTATTATAATAATAAATATAATATTAAAAAAATAATAATAATAAAATAATTTATTTTCCAAAAATCCGAGTCGGGCTCGGATCGCCGCACGGGTCGGACCCAACCCGCGGATCCAACCCGGGTCATTTTTTATATTATTTTAATATAAAATAATATTTTAAATAAATAAATAAATATTTTATTTTAAAAAAATCAAAAAGTCAAAAAATGTTTTATTTTCCAAAAAATCGAGAAAAACCAAAAAAATAATTTATTTTCCAAAAATATTAAAAAATATTTAAAAAATATTTTATTTTCCGAAAAATCAAAAATCAAAAAAATTTCATATTTTCCAAAAAATACCAAAAAACCCCAAAAAAATCCCTTTTGTGTCCAAAAAATTAGAAAATGACTCAAAAAAATGTTTTTCCTCCCAAAATGCATGGAAAATCCTCGAACATCCAAAAAACCTCGGGGTTTAAACAAGATTAGGTACCGAAAGGGCATTAGTGATTAACTAGTATAATCAAGTCCCCGATCCTAATTTCTCTAGTTGCGCGGAGTGAGTATTTCTCATGATACTTCAGTTGGGTTTCTAATCAACCCACCCCAAATCGATTAGTGGCGACTCCATTTTAAAAATTGATTTACAGGTTAAAAATTTAGACTATTAAAGTCGTGAATTGGTGGATTTGGGAGAGTCCGGGCATAATTAAATTCCGCCAAGCCATTAGCCTCCTTAGGCGCTCGTACCCGATTGCGGGCGCCAGGAAAAAAGAGGTCGCGACAGCTTGGCGACTCCGCTGGGGACTTGAAGACTTAGGCCATTTTTGTCTTGTTTAAATTCTTTACTGACTTAGGTTTTTTTCTTTATGCAGGTCAAAAGTTTAGAAATTTATTTTAATTTTTGCTTAAAATAGATTATCTTGTGATTATAAACTATTGTGCATGCTTTACTGTTTTAAACACTACACATGGCACACACAACCCGGCCGCCGAACCTGGGCCGCCATAGGATTTCTAGGATGGTGTTAAGAAAGATACGACCTTGAACGCGAGACTGCGATGTAGAGGTTGCCTTTCTTTTCCCCGAATTTCTTAGCCGAGGTTAAAAGGGTATGCTGCTAACGCGAGACTGGGACGGGCGGATATCTTTTTAATCTCATCAGGCCTTCTGAGTTAGAAATCGAGCCACACATCTCATGTGTATGTCTTTGTGCTTGTCATTTTATTTAAAAGCAAAGTGATTTCTTTACTTTTACTCGGTCTTTTTATTTGGCCCATGGCAATTTAGGATAAGCTTTTCAAGTCCCAGTTTATATGCAATGGGGAAAGATGATATCCAGTTCATTCCTGCTCCCAAGGTGGAGCTCTTTAGATGGTGGGGTCAATTGGATCAGTTTGCCCAAGAGCGCGTGAAGGCCAAACTTAGTCATCTCCTATCGCTGATCCAAATCACTGTTCGTCCCGAAGTCATACAAGCCATGGCACATTTCTGGTACCCGAGGACACTTACTTTTATGTTTGGTAGGTTTGAGCTAACCCCAACCCTGGAGAAATACAACGTCATCACTGGAATGCCTCTTGAGAAAAAGCTTGTCAGGCCATCAACATGCATCATCCCATTGCGTGGGTTGGCGCGACTTTTAAGAACTGAAGTCCATATTATGACACAAATTCTTGAAAACAACCATAATACCTGCCCATTTGAATTTATGAATGCTTGTTTTCAAAATCAGCCTATGACCCAAAAAAGTGAGATTTTCCTCCTGGCCTTTTTCGGACTCATCATTTTCCCTCATCAAAGAAATGCCATAAGTCCTAAGATGGCATGGATAGTTGATCAGATCTTGAGGGGGGAAAATATGTCAACATGATTTTAACTGAAACATTCTTGTCATTTAATCGTTTTAAAGACAACACGGAGAAAATCATGCGGGTCTCTCCTGAAATTTTACAAATCTGGTTCTTTTCTCACCTAAGCGAATTCCGAGACTTCATGCGATCGTCTGAAACAAATGCTTTCGAAAATCCATTACAAAAATTTATGGTTTTAGGACCATATATTCCCAATCAAAGCTGTTTAAATTGGGTTGACTTCCTAAGAAACCCAACTCCTGAGGCATTCCAATAGTGTGTTGGTTGGTTCCATGAAAAGAGGGCTCGTTTTGCTTACAAATGCACCCACCCAATTCCGTTGCTTGGCTGCACCGGCGCTGTTCCCTATTACCCATATCGGGTGGCACGACAATTTGGAGCCCTTCAAGAGATTCCACCACCTTCCAGGAGGAGAATTCCTCCAGTTCTTTTCAACATAAGCCGTGACTATGAATTCGAAATTTCTATCGCTGAGGAAACCTGGGACAAGTGCCATCGCAAAAGGATTGTGATACCTGAAGGACTTGAGGGAGAAGAAAAAGCCCACCACGCCTCTGCGGCCTACATCCACAATCATCACATCCCGACAAGGTGGAAGCCATCAGTTCCTCGCTCAATCAGAGAGAGCAGCCCGCACGAGCATGCAGAGCTTATGGAGAGGGATTTGGGAATAGACTGGATGCACACCTCAGAGCCAGCCCAAGGAAGCAGGCATCCTCACAAGAGCAAGGCTCCCCGTCGCATATAAATTGGGAATCATGTGCCCCTTAGTGTTAATAGTGTGAAAGTTTTGTCCCATTGTTCAGGGACTTTTGTTTAATATCTAGTATTTTATTTTGTCATTTCAATTTCAAGTTCTAGATGTTAGAAGTCTGCGGTCTATAAAATCCTCTTTTGATGAATAAAAAAACAGTTAGACCATTACCATGGGTCAATTTTTGTTTACTTTCGTGCTCATTCATTATTTTCGCAACGACAAGTAATTATGAATCATTGGCCACCACTCATCCGTGAATGGCCTCATCCAATAGGGGTCGATCAGAATGATGTACAAAATCGCTTCATTAACATTAAAGACGGCGTAGGACAGATGTCCATTGTCCTTCGACAACTCTCGAGACAAATGAAATCCACTCAGGCTGAGCCCAACTCTATAGTTGCCTCAAATACCGTCATGACACCCGCAAATTTGCCAAAAAATAGCCAATACCATAGACAGTTTGAAAGGATCATGAAAAAGTTAAACCAGCTACAGGAGCAGGATCCCATGGACCTGTCCAATGACGCCGGCATTGTGATCCCTGAAAAACTCAAAGCACCTGAATGCGAAAGGTATGCTGATACCTCCCGCCCAGAGACCTACTTGCAGGCCTACCTGGTCCGAAGGATGATTCAATCGTACCAATCGAACTTGATTGGTCCTGCCTTGCGATGGTACATTGTCAAGAAGATTAGTCCTATTAAAACCTGGAGGGAACTAATTCATGTTTTTCACCAAGAGTACAATATTGACATCACCCCTGACATCACCTTACCCTACGAAAAGCCGATGATCGCGGAGCACGAGGAGCCGTTAGCCGCTGAGGTAGGAGAGGAGCATGTCGATGAAGCCTTGCATAATAAATGGGCGACTGAGCAACATCCTGCTACTGAGAAGTTTCCCACTAGGAAAGGCAAGGAGCCTTTGTACGAGATCATGGAATCAGAGCCTGTTCAAGAGCGGGGCACGACTAGACAACTCCCCAAGCTTACTCCAAGAGCTAGGGTCCAAAGAATACCAACCCCTATCAACCTGGTAAGCGAATCAGACAGTGAAACTCTAATGTCTCTCACTTCCCTTGACAGAATCAAGTTAGCAAAACGAAGGGCCTTACTCAAAAGGTTTGGACCAGAAGCCAAGAAAAGAAAGCCTAAGCAGATCAATTCAGCATCTACCGACGAGCCACCGCACCAAAGCTTCAAGCATTCCCAAGAATACAGCTTTGAAGGCCACCATCCTCTAGAGTACAACCCTGAAGACTTCCCAACCCTAGAATACAATCCCAAGGACTTCCAGCGTTATTTTGACAATGAAACTGACGATTCATCGTATAACTATTTCATACTCTCATCCGGGGATGAAGGTCCGTCAGAAGAGGAAGCATACGTCTTTATCCGCTACGATCCTAACGAAGTATTAAGCTCGTCCTCTGACCATGAGGATAGCTTCAATACTTCATCCTCATTTGGAAATTTTGACCAAGAAGAAAGCAATGGGGTAATCTCGGTAGAGTCCAACTCTCCTGAAACAGAAAAATTCACCACTACAACGAATATGCAGTGGGAAAACCAGTGGCCTAACCAGGATACATCAAGCCCGTCTTGTGCTCATAGGATCATGACCCCTGGAGGAATGTGGATACCTAATCTCCGCAAGTATAATGGCACGACTTGTCCCGTGGCCCACTTGCAGTACCTCCATGTTGAAATGAGTCGGTATTATGGCCCGATGTCATTCACAACTCAAGCCTTCCAAGAAAGTCTTACAGCGTCTGCATTGCAATGGTTCATCACAGCAGATATCTACCTCATTAGAGATTGGAATGAGTTGTCTTCTGCATTCCTACTTCAGTATCAAAGCCAGATTGGGACTGAAGTGCCTTGTCAGAACTTGGTTCACTTCAGGAGAAGACCGATGGAGGATTTCCGAGCGTATGCAAGGAGGTAGGAGGCTTTTATGATGCAAATTTACCCTCAACTGGCCGAAAAAGAAATGATAAAACTGTTCATAGGGACTTTACCTCGCAAGCATTGTTGTTGGTTGCATGGGTTGCACTTCCATAGCTTCAATGAAGTGGTCCTCTCATGTGAATACTTCGAGTCTACTGGAGGCGAGGAACTCAAAGGCGCTTGATTTCGGAACCAACACTATCAAAGCACTCATTTACACAGGAGTTTTCATGGGTTTTACTTGTTTTTATAATTTCATGTTTCTTATCTTGTCTAGTGTACTACTGTTGTATTTTTCATTCCAAGTAATCTAATGTACAGTTCTAATATTTTGTTTTGAAAGCATGAGGCGGTATCCCAAACCGGCCTAGTGATGTTATCCAACCATGAAAAGAAAATATCGTCCAAGGAGAATACTGAGGGCTGGGCTTCCTCATGCTTTTTCTCCCCCAAAGACGTATTTTGAAAATAAAAAATATTTCATCACCCGAAAGTTTTTGTTAAAACAAGATGATAAATTTAATCATGTTTGTCTTTCTGACTCATTCACTTCATGTCTCAGAAGATCATTCCCGTCCCCTTTGACTTAGTGTGACAGAGGGCATTTGAAGCAAGCGCATCAGGTGAACTCGCCAAATTCAAAGACACCTTACCAAGAAAACATGGGCAAATAAAAAAGAGCATCCCGTTTTAAAAAAAAGGGTAAGTCTTATTCCCTTAACATAATATTGAGAATGACAATCCCTCTTTTCTATTTACAGGATACAAAAGGTAAGACGTAATAGGTACATGCATACAGTTGAAATCAAAGCATCCATGACATGCCTCACTACTGCCCAGCTCCATCCTAAGCCAAAGGACTATCTTGTCGCACGACGCGCCCAAACGGCTAGATGTTACAGTATCAACTTCAACATAAGGAAGGAGTTCCTCCTCTTCCTTTTAAGTGATTACTGTCAACAGGGAGAAAATCTAGACAGTCAAGGCGATCTATAGCCCCACACCCTGGACAATGACTTTGGAATTTAGAAGCTTCACTCCAGACGCATATTCTCGCAAGAAGTAATTGCCATAAGAGAATTTGAGGTTTTGATTGTCCATCTCAGATTCCATAGAAGCTTGAATGACTTTGCTCAATGCTACTAATGGTCATATAGTCAAAGACATAAGAAAATTCCACAGAAGGAAGACATTGAAGATAAATCAACAACCATCAATCATGCATACATGGCCATGAGTGAGGAAGGCCAATCGAAAGAAATGTCAAACTGTGCCGAGACGAAAAGGCTGTCATTAATATTCAAATATCCCTAGGAGTTAGCAAATACAAACTTTGGAGAAGAGTAATTTGGTATCGTTTCCAATACTCCCCCCCTCTTTGAATTCACTTTTAACATATTTTCTCCTATTGACAGGAAGCATAGGATTCAAGAAGCAAGCTTAATGATTTAATTTGGACAAATCAAATGACCCATATCGATTTATCTAACTTGGTATGAAAGGACGTGACGTCCAGGAACCGAGTCGGTTAAATGAAAAAAACAGCGCCCTACGAACACCGTCGACACCTTTAGCCGAGTGGCATCCGGGAAGAAGCGAAATGGTCCGAAGTCGGGGGTTCAAATCCCCGACGCGACAGTTAGCCGCTTAGTAGAAAAAAATTAAAAAAAAAAATTGCTTCTCTTGCGCTTGCAAATTACGAGAAAGCAGGCGATCTAACGAAGCAAAAGACATAGGACTTCGTGTCCCACTCGCATTTCAGGTCCATCCAATCATCTGCAAAGCAGTGAAGGGTAATGTTGTATCGCTCCCAGTTGTTTAAACTCCTATGAAAAATCGTGATTGACACATTCTTTCCTATCTTTTGTAGGATCAGCCGACTGTCAAAAACAAAGATAACAGATCAATGAGAGGCATGACAAACCCTTCCAAGCAAAATGGCGTCTCAAGCATTGCCAAAGCAAATAACAGAAAATCTTCAGGCCTCAACTCACATTTGATTTTGGCCGACTAATTGATCTACTTGTACATCTTCTCTTCTCATAGGGCAAAAGCGAGATGCCCGATCAGATTCCCAACCCCGACTGATCATTCATGTGTCATATCCTTAATCAATAGGGACAACTATCGACACCCATTTGCGAATAACCCTTTTGATGTTCAAAATTTAACATATTTGGAAACACCATTATGTTAACTCTTAAAGTTGTCAATAGGGTCTTTTTTGAGTCGAAACCATTCACTTGTTTTGAAGAGTTCAAACTCTATCATATTCAAAATGTTGCATGTCACTTCCAGATGAATTCCGCATGATGATTTTGTTTGTCTAAGTCACTGATTCCACTGAGGATTATTAGAATAGACAGCTAAGTGAAGAATACAAGATTGATTGAGCATGCTGGATGAGGCGCGTCAGAATGATGACAAGCAAGCTATATCCTACACACAGGCCCCCCCATCTATACACTTGTGAGATGAGTGCAGAAGATTCCATGGCTGCAGGGTAAAGAGTTCTCTCGCGAATGGTACGATAACCAAAATAGTGAGAGGCATTCCATCGCTCACCTCATTGAGCCCCATACACTGATGAAATTTCTGTCCTATCCCTTTCAAGAACCACCCCACACTGGGGCAGATCAGAGGTGAAGCAACATCACAAGGTGAGAAGAGAGATAGAAATTTTCTTGCTCGCACTTGCATCAATCTTTGGGTGTCTTTATTGCATATGAACACTCGCATTAATTTAAGTGCCCTAGAATGACGAAGAGCAATTCTTTCTTTACGCACTTGTATTCATTGTACAACCCGAGTGAGCCTGTAAATTCACCCTCACATGGAGGCAAAACAGAAGCTACTGCCATTTAAGCAGCATAATCAGAAGCACCGGCAAAAGATGAAGACTCAATAGTCTAACAAAGGCGTTTGCTTGAACCCGTCAGGATCAGCTCTCAAGCAACAAAGACAAAATAGGGGTATAAAAAAGCAGTGTACCTGGTAAAAGCAAGGTCAATGCCCATGAATGAAGAACTGGAATAAAATAGGGGCATAAAAAGCAGTGTGCACGATAAAAGCAAGGCCAATGCCCCCCAAAAATACAGCCAAGAAAAAGTTGATGTTGTGATCCATAGAGCCTCTATCTAACGTGAGAAGAAAAGACCGGTGACAAACGCCAAGACAATCACCACGAACTCTCACCCTCTTACATATGAGCCAAGTCTACGTCACATTCTCATTGTAAAAAGTCTCTTCAGACTAGGGGCACTTCAATTAACATAAGATTTCATGTGTATATAAGCATCGCTCGAAGAAGTACGAGCAAGATTATTCTATCTCTTTTCACAGGATTCTTGACTTGCAAACCTGGAGATGATCGTGCGGCACTTTGTTCATGAGCCTTGACCTCGACGGTCCCATTTGATGAGCTATTGACCAAGTCTTCATCACAATTTCAACAAAGACCTCTCACATTGGTAAAGTCGTACCACTTACGAGAATACTCAGACCCCTGCTGACATGATGACAGTGAGAAGTATGATCCTTATAAATCCTGCATCAATGGTCAGGATAGCCTTTTCCATGAGAGTGAGCGAAAAGTCCCTTTAGACTGAAAGTCCCTCATCTGGCATGCTCAAGACATCTACATTATAAATGAAGGTTGTCTTTCAAAATCTTCCCCAGTGGAACTCAGATGATACAAAACTGACAAAATTGTCATGCATGAATCACATTTAAATTCATGAATTTACAGCATATACAATCATGTGTACATATTGTGCAAATAGCAGACATACTCTCAGAGATCAGAGATATTGCCAAGTAAGCATATCTCTATCCCTATTTGTCTTAAAGTACCTACCACTATCTAGGTACTCTCTTCTTGACACTTGACCTATTCGAGTCGTCCCTTGAGTTTGGGTGCTTGCAACTGTCTAAGTACCCCCTTGTTTTCAAGTATCCACCACTTGCCGGGTGCTCCCTCTGTTGACACTCGACCTATTCGAGTCGTCCCTTGAGTTTGGATGCTTGCAACTGTCTCAACATCCCATTGTCTTTGAGTACCGGCCATCGTTCGGATACTCCCTCTTCCTGACACTCGACCTATTCGAGTTGTCCCCAGAGTATTGATACTTGTGACTGACCAAGTATCCCTTTATTGTTGAATATCTACTGCTGTCTAGGTATCCCTATTTGTCTTTGAGTACCGACCACCGTTCGGATACTCCTTTTTCTTGACACTCGACTTGTTTGAGTTGTCTTCATAGCTAGGATGCCTACAATTGACCAAGTATCCCATTACCTTTGAGTGCCTTTCATTGTCTAGGTACTCCATTTCCGTGACACTTGACATGTCCGAGTTGTCCTCAAAATTGTATCATTGAATACTAGTAGCCATTCAAGTATTCCATCGAGTTGTGCGCCTATGGTTATCCAGGTATGTTTTCTTACACTTGGACCAGCCAGAGTGGTCCCAGACCGTATCATCAAATACTTGTGTTCATCCAAGTATTCCAGTACTTTGTACACCTGCGGCTACCCAGGTGTTCCAGCCCTTTTGAGTGCCTGCGGCCATCCAGGTAAGTCTTGTGCTACATTCAAGTTTATGTTGCCAGGAGGTGGGATACCTTCACGAATATCTCGGGTACGTCCTCAATATTCCCAACTACCTGGAGGTGAGAGACCTTCACGAATATGCGAGGCACGTCCTCGATATTCCCAATTACCAGGAGGTGAGAGACCTTCACGAATATCTCAGGTACGTCCTCGATATTCCCAACTACCAGGAGGTGAGAGACCTTCACGAATATATCGGGTACGTCCTCGATATTCCCAATTACCAGGAGGTGAGAGACCTTCACGAATATGCGAGGCACGTCCTCGATATTCCCAATTACTAGGAGGTGAGAGATCTTCACGAATATCTCAGGTACGCCCTCGATATTCCTAATTACCAGGAGGTGAGAGACCTTCACGAATATCTCAGATACGCCCTCGATATTCCCAATTACCAGGAGGTGAGAGACCTTCATGAATATCCAAGGTACGTCCTCGATATTCCCATTACTAGGAGGTGAGAGACCTTCATGAATATTCGGGACACGTCCTCGATATTCCCCATACCAGGAGGTGAGAAACCTTCACGAATATTCGGGGCACGTCCTCGATATTCCCCAAATTGCCAGGAGATGGGAGACCTTTACGAATCTGCGAGGTACGTCCTCGATATTCCCAATTATCAAAAGTTGAGGGACCTTCGTGAATATCCCAGGTACTCCAACGATACCTGCGAACGCCAGGTATCCTTCAAGAGTTTGTACTTGTAATTATCCAAGTACTCTTCCGACACCTACAAGCAATCAGGTACTCCTTCAACGTCTGCGAAAATCCAGGCACCCTCCAAGAGTTTGTACTTGCGATCATCCAAGTACCCCTTCGATGCCTACAAATGCCCAAATATCCTTCAGGTTAGTACTTATGAATATCCAGGTACTCTTTCAATGCTTGTGAATGTCCAGGCACCCCCAACAAATCGATGCCCTAAGAAAGGTCGGTGTATCCTCCCGAGAAAGGTCGGGTTCCAACTGGTGTCTTCGACAGAAGACAGACACCCCACAAATCGATGCCCTGAGAAAGGTCGGCGCATCCTCCCGAGAAAGGTCGGGTTCCTACTGGTGTCTTCGACAGAAGACAGACACCCTGCAAATCGATGCCCTGAGAAAGGTCGGCGCATCCTCCCAAGAAAGGTTGGGTTCCTACCAGTGTCTTTGACAGAAGTCAGACACCCCAACAACTATGATGCCCTGAGAAAGGTCGGCGCATCTCCCGAGAAAGGTCGGGTACCAACTGGTGTCCTCGATACAGATCAGGCACCCACAAACAGATGCCTTGAGAAAGGTTGGCGCATCTCCTGTCAAGGCAACCGAAGAAAGGTTCGGGTCCTAGACAAACAACTTATTGCTCTAACAGGCGACCGAAGAAAGGTTCGGGTCTTGGAAAAGCAATTCTCCGTCAAGGCGACCGAAGAAAGGTTCGAGTCCTGGAAAAGCAATTCCCCGTCAAGGCGACCAAAAAAAGGTTCGGGTTCTAGACAAACAACTTATTGCTCTAACGGGCAACCGAAGAAAGGTTCGGGTCCTGGAAAAGCAATTTCCAGTCAAGGCGACCGAAGAAAGGTTCGGGTCCTAGACAAAACAACTTATTGCTCTAACAGGCGACTGAAGAAAGGTTCGGGTCCTGGAAAAGCAATTTCCAGTCAAGGCGACCGAAGAAAGGTTCGGGTCCTAGACAAACCAACTTATTGCTCTAACGGGCGACCGAAGAAAGGTTCGGGTCCTGGGAAGGCAATTCTCCGTCAAGGCGACCGAAGAAAGGTTCGGGTCCTAGACAAACAACTTATTGCTCTAACAAGCGACCGAAGAAAGGTTCGGGTCCTGGAAAAGCAATTTCCAATCAAGGCGACCGAAGAAAGATTCGGGTCCTAGACAAACCAACTTATTGCTCTAACAGGCGACCGAAGAAAGGTTCGGGTCCTAGACAAATCACTTGTTGCTCCAATAGGCGACCGAAGAATGGTTCGGGTCCTGGAGAAGCAATCTCCTCATGCAACAGGTAAGATGACGCCTTGATACTTGCCAAAACTCGGGGTTCACACCCTATCTCACTCACTCCCGGTAAGTAACTACAGGTATCTTCTTATCTATCTTAGTATATGCAATGTTATATTACTCATTTTCTGCATAGGACACTAGGTCCTAAATATCATATAATCTATTGCATATATATAGACAAAATTTAGGTATCAGGTTTATCTTTGAATGCAACCTCTGCGAACTCACCTTCAAAGAGGGGCAGCTGTTGACACCTAAAATTTTAATTAGGTTATTAATTTGGCTTTAGTTTCTTTATTTCTTTTATATTTCCTTTTTCGGATAATAAGCAAAACAAATAATAAAAACAAAAAAATAGTAAAAACACAAGAAAGCACAAAAGCCAGCCCAGCCCCCCCTTTTTCTTTTCCACGCAGGCCTAAGGCCCAGCCATTTTTCCCCCAAAAGCCCAGCCCCCTTTCTTCTTCTTCTTCCTTCTTCCTTCTTCCCCCTACGCCTCTGCAACTCACGCGCGAAGAACAAGCTAGGGCAGAGAGAGGAGCATAGGCCGGTGGCTGAGAGGACGCGGCATTAATGGTGAGCGAGCCTTCGTGGAGGGGGAGGAACTGATGCCGGTTCGGCCGGCGAAGGAAGGCCGGTTGGCACACTAAGGACCGCCGGCCTAGCCTCCGCCGACCGGCACCCCCGCGCCTATAAATAGGGTGTCGGGGGGAAGGCCAAACCACGGCGAACTCGGAGATCTTCCCTTGAGAGACTTCAGGGGAGGATCAAAGAGCGAGCACGCGAGAGATCGGGTCGCGAAGCTCGAACGACCTCCCTCCGAGAGACTTCGGGGGAGGCCAGCGGCAAGCGAGCCCGAAGGGGGAGAGATCCGAGCGTGTGAGAGGGGAATCAAAGATCTAAAAAGCCGAGGACCCGTCATCGCTGCCGTCCCTCCCGACGCCGTCGATCGCTGCTCCACTATTGCTGTTCCTCGCCCCGACGCCATGCCGCGACCGACCCACTAACGCCACCCCAAGCTTTGCCCTGAAGCTGTCCAGATCTGAGTAAGTAGGCCGGAGAGAAGAGAAGATCGGAGGAGGTCCCTTGCCCCGACACCGTGGCTGCCCCAATCTTGCGGTGCCGCCATCCTCACGCCTCGCCGCTGTCGCCGTCCCCGACGTCGCAGCACCAGATCTCTGCCGAAGACGTCCACCGCCGTGCTGCCCCCTACCAACGAGCCTCGGTTGAAATTCCCGAAGCCGGTGAGCATCTTTGACCTCCCCTCGTCCGCCACCTCACTTATGGGTTGGCCATCTCTGCCGTAGCCGCGTCGAAGCCGCTCTGCCGCCACTCGGATGCTTTCCCCCCCCTTCACTCGTCACAGCCGTTGGATCGTGAAGGCAGCAGCGGCTGCGAAAATCGGGTCAGCCGGGCCGGACGTGTGACCCGGCACCCTAGGGTTTCCATCAAGCGGGTCGGGTCGTCGGGCCGAGTTGTGCGCGTGGGCCGGGTAGCTTTCGGGCTGAAGTTTTTATGAAAATGGGCCAAGAACGGTTTGGGTTTCTTTTAAAAAATGAGAAGAGGATAAAAACCTGAGTCGGGCCCACGTTGCGGGCCCGTCCAGGTCTCGTAGGTCGCGAACCGGGTCGGTCCCAACTCGAGAACCCGACCCGGTTCGTTTTTATATTATTATAATAATAAATATAATATTAAAAAATAATAATAATAAAATAATTTATTTTCCAAAAAATCCAGTCGGGCCCGCAACGCGGGCCCGCCTTCGTTGAATCGCCGGCCGGGTCGGACCCAACCAGCGGATCCGACCCGGGTCAGTTTTTATATTATTTTAATATAAAATAATATTTTAAATAAATAAATAAATATTTTATTTTAAAAAAATCAAAAAGTCAAAAAATGTTTTATTTTCAAAAAATATTTTTAAAAATGTTAAAAAATGTTTTATTTTCCAAAAAATCGAGAAAAACCAAAAAAAATAATTTATTTTCCAAAAATATTTTAAAAATATTTTATTTTCCGAAAAATCAAAAATCAAAAAAATTTCATATTTTCCAAAAAATACCAAAAAACCCAAAAAAAAATCCCTTTTGTGTCCAAAAAATTAGAAAATGACTCAAAAAAAAAATGTTTTTCCTCCCAAAAATGCATGGAAAATCCCTCGAACATCCAAAAAACCTCGGGGTTTAAACAAGATTAGGTACCGAAAGGGCATTAGTGATTAACTAGTGTAATCAAGTCCCCGATCCTAATTTTTCTGGTTGCGCAGGAGTGAGTATTTCTCCTGATACTTAACTTGGGTTTCTAATCAACCCACCCCAAATCGATTAGTGGCGACTCCATTTTAAAAATTGATTTACAGGTTAAAAATTTAGACTATTAAAGTCGTGAATTGGTGGACTTGGGAGAGTCCGGGCATACTTAAATTCTGCCGAGCCATTAGCCTCCTTAGGCGCTCGTACCCGATTGCGGGCGCCGGGAAAAAAGAGGTCGCGACAAATGCTTGAGAGGACTTTCGTGTAATCCTAAGAAGGAACGACGAGGGAATAGGAAACCATATCTCATTTATTAAAGTCGCCCCTCTCTTTTCCATTTTTAACAAACTTTGTTGGAAAAGAACACTAGAAGTACCAAAACCTTGGTACGAGATTACTTTAGTGTCAAACTTTTTTTCCACCACTTAAGTGTCATAACTTTTGTATACCTTAACTCCTCACGAAAATGGTGCCTCATGTTCCATCAAATGCGTTTTATCATGTTCTTTCCGTTGCTAGCCCCAGCTCATTATTACATCCAGTGTATTCAATTGAAAACATGCCCAGCTATACTTGCAAAGTACAAATATTCTCTTCAAGTGACAAAAGTTCATGAGATTCTATCTATTAGGGAAAAATTAAGGTAGAACTGCTCCTTACAAGGTGTTATGTACTAATAAAATTCTAGATAGAATCTATCTACAAACATGGTCCTACTGTGGAGGAGCCAAAGTTCTAACAAAGGAAGGAGGCCCAAATTTTCAATGCATTCACACTTACAATATGTTTAGTTTTATTGTTATTACATGTAGAAAAATGTTGTCTGACAAGGAAAGTATTCAGTTTTCAGTAAGGACATTGGGCTAACCTCTTTAATGGACTTCTTTTCACCCTTCCCTCATGGTACTAATTCGCAATTGGTCAAAAGTGAACATGTAAAAGGATAAGAAGTCTTTGGTTCTTGAAAGAAGATATACAAAGATGTTTTTTTTTCTTCTTTAATGTGTTTGGTTTCAAAAGAGTACTTTGAAAACCATTCCAACCATCAAACAAGTTGAGGATGAGAAACTATTTTGGGTTTAAATTTCATTTGGGATGGGGAAAGGACGGTTTTTTTTTTTGACAAAGAAATGATAGCCTATTATATTGAACTCATACTTCTTTATTTCATATTTGGCGGCTAAAGTTCTTTGAACGTAGAGTGGTAGTGAAGTTTGTCAAGTGAAAACCATCCACTCTTATGTTCACAAATGTATCTCTTTCCTGGACTTCTTCAAGCAAAATTACTGTCCAATACTTTTCACTATGATCAATTCACAAGATTCGCTTGCCATCAGAAGGAACTCGTAGTAAGGGAAGATGCATCAAATATGATTTATTGTCCACTCATAGTTTGCTATGTGGTTTTGTACACTAATATTAATATAGAGGATAGTATTGTGCAATAATAAACACCATAAAAAAATTGAGGAGAGAGAAAGTAATATTTAAGGTAATAAGAAAGAAGAAAGGGAGGAAAAAACCAAAAAAAGGACAAATTGGTAGACTGAAGGCTGAAGACTAGACAAATCGGTGCCTCATGTTTTCTATCAATTACGGAAGGATTGAGAAGTCCATGGAGTCGAAAACTGAACACTCCATCAAATGTGTTTTATGTTGTTCTTGTCTTTGCTACCCTAGCTCATTATGACATCCAGTGTATTCAAGTGAACTTATTCAATTGAAAACACGCCTAGCTATACTTGCAGAGTATAAATATTCTCTTCAAGCCACAAGTTCATGGGATTGTATTTATTAGGGGAAAAAATAGATAGAAGTGCTCCTTACAAGCTGTTATGTACTTAGAAATTCTAGCTACAATCTATCTATAAACATGCTACTTCTGTGAAGAAGCTAGGGTTCTAACGAAGGAAGGAGGCCCAAATTTTCAATGCATTCGCACTTACAATATGTTTAGTATTTATTATTATTACATGTAGAAAAATGTCGTATGATGAGGAAAGTATTGTGGTTTTCAAGGAGGACATTGGGCATGTCGACCTAACGGGGTTCTTTTCACCCTTCCCTTACGGTATCAATTCGCAATCGGTCAAAAAAGGATGAGAAGTCTTTGGGTCTTGAAAGAAGATTTACAAGGATGTTCTTCTCTCCTTTAATGGGTTTGGTTTCAAAAGAGTATCTGGAAAACTATTCTACCCATCAAACAAGTTGAGGAAAAGAAACTAGTTTGGCTTTAAACTTCATTTGGGATGGGGAAAGGATGGCTTTCTTAACTCTTTTGACAAAGAAATGATAATCAATCATTTTGAATCCGAATTCCTTTATTTCATATTTGACGGCTAAGGTTTCTTTGAATGTAGAGTGATAGTGAAGTTAAGAAAGAAATTAGCTTCTTATTCTGTTTATCTTTCTTTCCGATGTTGTAACAAATCTCCTCTCAAGCTCGCCTCAAGCTAACACTAAAGTATGCTCTGAACTTCTTTTGAATGCAAGCAAAAGAAGTAAAGGGGGCCATAAAGAAATTGAACATATTTGAACTTTATAAAGATGATCAAACAAATTTTAATTTTGAAGACAATCTACATGCACCTACTACATGATAGAAGGGGTCCAACAATCTATAAAGCGTGCAAAAGTCAAATGAAATTAATCTCTAGAGGTTACATTGACAAATCTCCATCTTCATGGATTTTATTTCAGCAAGAATTTTGACTCTAGTGAAATTGAAATTAATAAAAATAAAATAACAGTGGGTGAAATAATGAAGATCAATGTAAGAAATGTGTAATTACAATATATTTTGGTATGACAAGTTAAAAGCTATTTGGTTAGCTTCAATGATTCTCTAGCAAAACTTTAATGGCAGCTTGTAATAATGCTTGAGAGGACTTCCGTGTAATCTTGAGAAGGAATGACGAGGGTATAGAAAACTATATCTCATTTTATTAAAGTTGCTCATCTCTTTTCCCTTTTTAACAAACTTTGTTGGAAAAGAAAACTGCAAGTACCAAATGATTACTTTAGTGTCATAAACATTTTTTCAACCACTTGATTGTCATAACTTTCATATACCTTAACTCCTCACGATTTGGTGCCTCATGTTCCATCAAATGTGTTTTATCATGTTATTTTCAATGCTGGCCCTAGCTCATTATAACATCTGGTGTATTTTATTGAAAACACACTTGGCTATACTTGCAAAGTACAATTATTCTCTTCAAGCGACAAGTTCATGAGATTCTACTTATTAGGGGAAAACTAAGATAGAACTACTCCTTACAAGGCATTATGTACTACCGAAATTCTAGCTACAATCTGTCTACAAACACGGTACTATTGTGTAGGAGCCAAAGTTCTAATGAAGGAAGGAGGCCCAAATTTTCAATGCATTCACACTTACAATATGTTTAGTATTTATTGTTATTAAATGTAGAAAAATGTTGTCCGACAAGGAAAGTATTGTGGTTTTCAATAAGAACATTGGGCTAATCTCTCTAATGTAGTTCTTTTCACCTTTCCCTCACAATACTAATTCGCAATTGGTCAAAAGCGAACCTATAAAAGGATGAGAAGTCTTTGGTTCTTGAAAGAAGATATATGAAGATGTTTTTTCTTCTTTAAAGTATTTGATTTCAAAAGAGTACTTTGAAAACCGTTCTAACCATCAAACAAGTTGAGGATGAGAAACTATTTTGGGTTTGAACTTCATTTGGGATGGGGAAAGGATGGCTTTTTTTTTTTCAGACAATGAAATGATAACCAATTTTATTGAACTCGAATTCCTTTATTTCATATTTAATGGCTAATGTTCTTTGAACGTTGAGTGGTAGTGAAGTTCAGCAGGTGAAAACCATATACTCTTATGTTCACAAATGCATCTCTTTTCTTGACTTCTTCGAGCAAAATTACTATCCAATACTTTTCACTATCATCAATTCACAAGATTCACTTGCCATCAGAAAGATCTAGCAATGAGAGAAGATGCATTAAATATGATTTATTGTCCACTCGTAGTTTGCTATGTGGTTTTGTACACTAATATTATATATAGCATAGTATTGTGCAATAGGAAACACCATAAAAAGTTTAGGAGAGAGAAAGCAATATTTAAGGTGAAAAGAAAGAAGAAAGGGAGGACAAAACCCAAAAAAAAAAAAAAAGGGACAAATTGACAAACTGAAGGCCAAAGATTGTATGAATCGGTGCCTCATGTTTTCCATCAGTTTTCCATCAATTATGGGAGGGATTGAGAAGTACATGGAGATGAAGACTAAACATTCCATCAACTGTGTTTATGTTGTTCTTGTCGTTGCTGCCCTAGCTCATCTAGTGTATTCAATCGATCTCATTCAATTGAAAACACACTTGGCTATACTTGCAAGGCACAAATATCCTCTTCAAGGGACAAGTTTGTGAGATTGTATTTATTAGGGGAAAAATTAGATAGAGGTGCTCCTTACAAGGTGTTATGTACTACAGAAATTCTAACTACAATCTATCTACAAATACTCTATTTTTGTGAATGAGCTAGATTTCTAATGAAGGAAGGAGGCCAAATTTTCAATGCATTCACACTTACAATATGTTTAGCATTTATTATTATTACGTGTAGAAAAATATCGTCCGATGAGGAAAGTATTGTGGTTTTCAAGGAGGACATTGGGCATATCGCCCTAATGGGTTTCTTTTCACCATTCCCTTACGATATCAATTTGCAATCAGTCAAAAGTGAACATGTAAAAGAATGAGAAGTCTTTGGGTCTTCAAAGAAGATTTACAAGGGGGTTCTTCTCTACTTTGATGGGTTTGGTTTCAAAAGAATATTTGAAAATTTATTCTACCCATCAAATAAATTGAGGATGAGAAACTAGTTTGGCTTTAAACTTCATTCAGGATGGGGAAAGGATAGATTGCTCTTGAGGTCTTTAGTCGACGCATGGTAAACGATTTGACTCCAAAATGGTGTCTTCGTCTCATCATGTTTTAGTTATGGCTTTTTACTTAATTGATAAGATTATAAGTCGGTCAATTCAAGTAGCCACTTAATTGATAAGATTATAAATTCGTCAATTCAAGTAGCCTTCGTTGTTTTGTTATGGCATTTCTAGGTGAGTGGTTGTCGTAAACTTCCCAAATTTTTTCATGCGTCGGAAATTTTTTGCTATGTCTAGACAGTGGTGCTTCTCTCTTCTTAAAATTTATAAAATCATATTTCTAAAGTGATAATAATTTCATATATTATGTGGAAGGTAGGATTTGGTTAAAAGACAAAAGTGATGTTGTGTGTTGCTGCATAAAAACTTAGCAAGGCAAATACTACCCTTTTTGGTTACTTGTGATGACGAAATATCTTTGAACTAGTTTGAGTTGATTATTTGTGAATGGTTGATAAATGCTTTGTGAAAGGAACTGCAAAAGGTTATAAGGATTGGTTTATGAAATGAATATTGGTTGTGATTTATGGGTATTGGAAGATGACTATATAGTTCATGCTCATGTCGTTATGATTAAAATCCATTGAGGGTTTGAGTATGCATACTATTTTTAAGATATTCTTTTGGGTCGAGTTACCACTTGATATAAGTAGAAACCTAGCCAAGGGGAATCTTGGTCATCTTTGTCACACAGACATTAAGCGTTACCATAGCTGCTATATTGAGCAAGAGATTAATCAATGCATTGAACTATTGACGTTTGTTTTAATATTATTGATTGAAGGACTATCTTTAATATGTATATGATTATATTAAAGTGATATAACTCATTTTAATCGTGTACGTATATTGTATATTGGATTTGAGAAAAATGAGTTTGGATATTGTTTTATAAATATGCATAGTGAATGCTTGATTTTTTTCGAAGAGATTTGTATTACTCACTAGGATGTAGTTGTTCTTACCATTCATTTTACATATTTTTTAGGTTCTTTAGTTAGTGAATAAAACAAGAATGCTATTGACAGAAATTTTTGGTAGTTGGATTTTGGATATGGTCCAATGCTATTGTATATAAGTTTGGTGATAGTTGACGTGTTTAGGTGAGTCATGAAATGCATATATTCTTATTGTGGATTAGAGAAACCTTAATTTTGTAACCAACTTACTATTTTATTGGATATCTCGATGGATATATATATTTTGATAGCAGTTTTATGTTGGTAAGGCCCTTTAGGTAGGAGAACGACTGTGTGATTCCCCTATATTTGCAGGAATCGGGGTGTGACAGTTAATGTTGTTTGGGGACTAAAAGCATTTTTTTGTCTAGCAAAAACCATCTATGCACAGTCATATATTCTTAGAGTAGAGTTTTATGAACAAGCTTCATCATGACAAATCTCCATTCCATCCCACTTCCCTTAACATTAATTAGACACACTTCTTTACATCAATTAGAAAAAAGCACTTGATGATCTCCTTCATCATATCCAATGTTGCTAGAAGAACATATTATCATCAATTTGCCTTACTCTTAATCTAGATGGAATATCATATACAAGTCAATAAATCTAAACTCACCAATCAAGAATATTACTTTCCTTCCATTTTATCATTATGCGATACACAAGTTATTATGTATCAATGTGCTTTACATGTTTATCATATACACACGCCAATGTATCAAAGTCATGTGTCTCGTCATATGATCCGCTTTCTTAGAGATATCATCTTCGTATTGAAACAAATCACCATGTCTATTTAACACGTTTTCGAATTAGATATCTCATTTTGACACGACATTGGACCAATTGTCTATTTTAATTCGTTATTATAGACTTCGACACCTGCTATAAAATATTACATTTAAGCCATAGTTATCTCGGGCGACCATGATAACTTGGCAACTTTTCTTGGGTAAGTCCTTTCGGAAGATTTGGCTTTTTTAGGGATGGGTCTAATCCCTAGTCAAAGTAGACAGCTCGAGCTATCCGCGGAAGTCTAGAAAGGACAAAGATAGTGGACAGCAAGTCAACGATTTTGTGTCTCCTTTTTCTCCGACGAAAGAGACATTCGACTGGAAATCAGGGTCCACCGCACCGCACATACTTCACGGCACTTCTTGAAGTTATTTATCACGTCATTTTCAGCAGCATAATTTATCTTAATTGGACCAACGGCAAAGAATTGTCTATATAATTTACTTTTCGTACTTTGCTTTTTAATTTTTAGTTCGAGAAGCGCTCTATATGCTCATGAACTGATTAAGTTTGGACTTTAACTTGTACAGAATGACCTATTCCATAGTAGCTTGCACATAATCACTAGAATTTGGACATATGACTCTCCGGTTTCTTAGCTAAATCCTGATGTAACAACTTCCAAGTTCCAACCAACCGTGTCAACCTAAGCAGATTAATTAACACATTTTATTAACAAACTTCCCACATACTTGTGAAGTACCCTTAAAAAGTTGATGCTTATATTTTCAAAATATTAATTGCACATAAAACTATTGCAGTGCAAGCATTTTAGTCACTGGATTAATAAGTGTATAATAAACACTCGTCAATCATTAATCGAAAAGGCTTACTTTAACTTATATTACAAATAAAATGGGTTTGATAGTGGAAATTGAAGTGGTCGTTATTATTGAAAATCACATGGGGAATTTGAATTCATACAAGGTAAAATTAATTAGATCTTATGAATTGGGTCAAGTTCAAGCCACTAGCCATGTGAACTCTGCGAAAAACTAAATTAATGGTTGTGATTGAATTTGGTACATAAACCCTAATACATGTAAGCATTATACTTTATTCTTAGTATTCATTTTTTTCCTCCTTCTACCCCTTTGAAGATATCTTTCTAGAGAATTTTTTCTTTTTTTCCACCCGAAACAGACCATAAAATTAGGGCGGCAATTCGTGTTCATTTATCATAATGAGTTCTACAACAACGTCAAATGAGGTTGTTAATAATTCGTGTCATTTCGAATTTGATGGACGAGGCCATTCGCGTCATGAATTGCACTCTTCTTATTTCCCACTTTCGAAAATCAAAATACATTGTTTTCTCCTAGCGCTTTCGAAATTCATTATTCTCTCTTTTTTTCTTTTCCAGGGGGGAAGAATGTCGACTAATCTACGGCGGAGGATTTCATTCATGAAGAACGACATGGTCGGTCGGTCCCCTCCACGTGGCAAACACAGAAAGTGGGAGTCAATCCTGGCGGCCATATCAGTCCAGGTCGGCCTCAATGGAGGGAGAAGTCAAAGAAGAGCGGTGCAAACTCTCGACGTGGCACAATTTAAGAATGTTAGGCTAGGCTAGGGTGACTTCAAAGTGTCCCTTCTCGTAATTCGTGTGCTTTTCGCATGAATTCGAATAGACCACGTTGGGTGAGTCGGGTCACGTTAAATTGGATTATTTTATTCGCATTATATGAACAAATCGTGTCCAGTATTATTAACGCCGTCTAAATCCTTCCGAACGAGAAATCATTAGACACGCTTTTCAACTAATCCTCCTCAAAAACAGGTCAACTAACGATAGAAAGAATAAGGGAAAATGTCACAAATGGTCCCTATACTTTTACCTAATGTACAATTTAATCCATGAACTTTCAATCGGCTCAATTTATTCCATAAACTATTGATAAATGTCCAATCTAGTCCCTGAACTTTTGATTGGCCCAATTTGGTCCTTGAACTATTCATAAATGTCCGATCTAGTCATTTGTTACTGTTTTTCATTTTTTAAAATTTTAAAAAAAAATTTGCTTTTTCTCTCTTCCCTCTGTCGAAGCTGGCATCCGGCGAGGGCCGTCCTCACCAGACGCAGGCGAGAGCGGCCCTCGCCGGGGTGCTCCCTTGCCGGCGTCAAGCGAGGGGCTCCCTCGCCAACGTCGAGCAAGGGCCGTCCTCGCTAGACGCAGGCGAGGGCGGCCCTTGCCCGACACAGGCGAGGGGCTCCCTCGCAGATCTGGTGAGGGAGCACCCTTGGCGAGGGAGTCCCTTGCCCGACGCCAGCGAGGGGCTCCTTAACAGATCTGGCAAGGGGCTCCCCTCGCCAAATCTGACAAGGGCGGCCCTCACCTTACGCAGGGGTGCTCCCTCGCCCAACGCCGGCGAGGGGAGCCCCTTGCCAGATCTGCGAGGGAGCCCCTCGCCGGCATCAGGCGAGGGGCTCCCTCGCCAGGGGTGCTCCCTCGCCAGATCTGCGAGGGAGCCCCTCGCTTGTGTCTGGCGAGGACAACCCTCGCCCGACACTGGCGAGGGAGCCCCTCGCTCGACGCCGGCGAGGGCCGGTGTCGCCTACGTCCGATGAGGACGGCCCTCGCCGGACGCCGGCTTCCCTCCGCCGGCTCCGGCAGAGGGAAGAGAGAAAAAGCAAAAAATTTTAAAAATTTTAAAAATTTAAAAAAAATTAAAAGGAAAAATAGTAACGAAGGACTAGATCGGATATTTATGAATAGTTCAATGACCAAATTGAGCCGATCAAAAGTTTAGATTACGTAAAAGTATATCGACCATTTGTGACATTTTCCCAAAGAATAATTAGTATCGATCGCAATCCATGGCCACGCAATTGTTAGCTCCTTGTGCTCATAATTTACATTGATTCATATCAATATACATCGTTAGACGCGTCGGATGATATTGAATCAACTTCCTTCTTTATACTTCGTAAATCATCTGATGTTTTGTTAGCATAATATGAATGGGAAAATATCATTAAAAATCCTAAATTTTGCCCAAAATGACAAATTTACCTCAAAGTTTTTTTTTTTTTGTGACATGAAAAACCACTAACTTTATAAATTGTGACATATTTATCCCATTAAGGGCATTTTTGTCTTACTCTTTATATTTTTCCTTTTTCTTTTTCTTTTTTCTTTTCTCTTCTCTTTGCCATCCACAGCAAAGCTGGCGTCGAGCGAGGGCTACCCTCGCTAGCGTCAGGCGAGGGCGAGAGGCGAGGGTCGCCCTCGCCTGGGCTAGCTAGGGCGGCCCTCACCAAACTCGGGCAAAAGGTGCCCTCGTTGGCGTTGAGCGAGGGTGACCTCGCCAGATCTAGCGAGGGAGGCCCTTGCCCGACACCAACGAGGACCGCCCTACCAGCCCAAGCAAGGGGTGCCCTCTCTGGCGTTGGGCAAGGGCCTCCCTCGCTAGATCTGGTAAGGGCACCCTCACCCAATGTCGGCGAGGGCCGCCCTAGCCAGCCCAGGTGAGGGATACCCTTGCTCGACGCTAGCAAGGGCCGCTCTCACTGGATGCCGGCTTTCCTCTGTTAGCTCCACCATGGCCAATGGAAGGAAGAAAGAAGAAGAAAAAAAGAAAAAAAATTAAAAAGTAAAAAGACCAAAATGTTGGGAAAACTATTTGTGGAAAACGCCCAGAAAATTTTTCCTGCTACTATTTCTGTGAAAATTAAATAGGATAAAATACTAACTGAAAGCAGATGAATAATAAATAACACCAAAATTTTAATGTGGAAACCCTCCAAGGTAAAGGGAAAAACCACGGGACCATAGTCCACTTCAAACTTCCACTATGATAAATAATGGGATACAACTTCACCCAAAGGTGGATCTCTCTCTGTCTTCAATTTGTGGATCTGAATCTCTCACAAATTGAATAACTCACTCAAAGATAACTCTCTTTCTTGGAAGATGAAAACTATTTCTTTCGTTACACTGCTCTGATATTCTTGCTTTTGTATGTTTTTCTCCGTTGAGGAGGACTCCTATTCATAGGAACAAATGCAATCCCAATAGGAATTGTACGATACAAAATCACATAGATTTATCTCCTAATCTCTCGTGATTTTGTATATATTAAAATATCACTTTGATTTCTTTCCCAATCTCCATTGATTTTTTGGATGTGGAAGATCATGTTAATTTATCTCCCGATCTCTTTTAATATTTTCTTTTTCTTTTTTTCTTTTTTTCTTTTTTCTCTTTTTCTTTTTCTTTTTTCTTTTACACACTCACTATCATACTACTACAAATATACATAATTGCGTTGGCCTCTCCAATTGAGAGTGACCTACTCAACACAAAATGCCTTATAATTTATGGTAGATGTGTCACACGAATGAAAGTTTTGAGTTTTTTTGTGTCACAAAAAAAAAATTTGGGTAAATGTGTCACGGTTAATAAATTTCTGGATTTTTCATATCACGAAAAAAGTTTGGAGTACATTTATCACTTTGGATAAAACTTGGGGTTTTTGGTGTTCTTTCCCTATTATGGATGGGTGGTATTCCACATTACTCAGTGTAGTCTAAGTCCTTCGGCAAGAGGAATTATTACGCGAGCTTTTCGACCAAATCCTCTTCGAAAGCAGGTTGATTTATTAGCAAGGAGAAAAGAATAATCGATATCAGTCGCAATCGATCACGAGGCAATTATTAGCCGCTGACGATCGTGACAATCACCAACCGACCTCTCCCTCGTCTTTTTCGCCTGTCCGCTTTGACTCCATCGTGCCCAGCAGGCGACTTCGTGCATGGCTGCGTCCGATTTTTGGACTCTCCTTTCGCCATGTGAAGCTCCTCTGTATTCAACTCTCTCTCTCTCTCTCTCTCTCGTGTTAGATGAATTTTGACTACATTTCTCTACAAGCTCCTTCTGTCCTGACAAGCTCTACTTCTTCTTCTTCTTCTTGTTTTCCGGTGGCTCGCTTGGCCGGCAAGGATGGAGAGGCCGTCCGGAATGTCCGCCGGGGTTCTTTTTCGGCGAGTGCTGATGCTCTGCCTCACTCTGAGCGTGGTTTCAGCCTCACAGGCAGATGAGCTTCAGCTGCTCCTGAAGCTGAAGTCCGCGCTTGCAACACCATCGACCACAGGCGTTTTCAGTTCATGGACGGTCGGCAACGACAAGTGCAGCTTCGCTGGAATCGTGTGCAATTCAGACGGTTTCGTTACTGAGATCAACCTCTCTCAAATGGGACTGGTGGGTACTCTCCCTTTCGACTCGATATGCTCGCTCAGCTCTCTTGAAAAGATCGATCTTGGAGAGAATCGTTTCTACGGTAAGGTAGTGGATGATCTGAGAAACTGCACGAGGTTGAAGTACTTCAACTTGGGGTTCAATTCCTTTTCTGGGACTGTTCCTGATTTGTCCACTTTGAGCCGCTTGGAGTTCTTGAATCTGAACAACAGTGGATTCTCCGGGATCTTCCCATGGAAGTCGCTTGAAAACATGACCAATCTTGGCTTTTTGAGCCTCGGAGACAACTTTTTTGACGTGACTAGTCCATTTCCTATGGAGGTTATCAAGTTGGAGAAGTTGTATTGGCTTTACCTGACCAATTGCAGCATCAGAGGGCAGATCCCCGAAGGCATCGGGAACCTGACACTTCTCGAGAATCTCGAGCTCTCGGACAATGAATTGTCCGGCGAAATCCCTCGGGGCATCGCAAGGCTTGGCCGGCTTCAGCAGCTCGAGCTCTACGACAATTTCTTGACTGGTAAGCTTCCTCTCGGGTTTTGGAACCTCACAAGCCTTGTGAACTTTGACGCGTCGCATAACAGACTCGAAGGCGAACTCTCGAGATCAGGTTCTTGACAAGCCTGGCCTCCTTGCAGCTTTTTGAGAACCAGTTGACAGGGGAGATTCCAGAGGAGCTTGGAGAGTTCAAGAATCTTACTGAACTGTCTCTCTACTCGAATAGGCTGACCGGTTCGCTTCCTCCGAAGCTTGGCTCGTGGTCGGACTTCAATTACGTAGATGTTTCGGACAACTCGCTCACGGGAAGTATCCCACCGGATATGTGCAAGAATGGGAAAATGACCGATTTTCTTATGCTGGATAACAAGCTCACTGGGACTATCCCAGCGACCTACACAGATTGTTCATCCTTAATTCGGGTACGCTTGAACAATAACTCACTCTCTGGTGCCGTTCCTGCTGGAATATGGGGCTTGCCAAATCTCATCATAATTGATCTTGGGGAAAATCAACTCGAGGGATCGATAACGTCTGATATCAGAAGGGGAAAATCTCTGGCTCAGTTATTGCTATCTGATAATAAATTTTCAGGCGAATTACCAGAAGCGATGTCGGAAGCATCTGCTTTGGTCTCAATTCAGCTGAGTTTGAATCGATTCGTGGGAAAGATTCCGTCGACAATTGGGAACTTGACGAAATTGAATACACTCAATTTGAATGGAAATCTGCTCTCCAGTAGCATACCTGTATCTATTGTCTCCTGCGTCGCCCTTGATGTTGTAAACCTCTCAAACAATTCGTTGACTGGAGAAATTCCCGACGGCATCAGAAACTTACAGACTCTGAACTCCCTGAACCTATCCAATAACAAACTTTCTGGTGAAATCCCATTGAGCCTGGGATTAATGAAGCTAAGCCTTCTCGATCTCTCGAACAACCGGTTAACTGGTCCCATACCGGACTCCCTATCAACAGAAGCCTACCATGATAGCTTTGATGGGAATCCCAGCCTGTGTATTCAGAGGCTTCAACAATTCCGGCCATGTATTTCGAGTTCGCAGGCAACCACTCCGGTCGGGGTTATTCTCTCGTGCTTCTTTGCTGGAATAAGTTTGTTGCTGATCATGTTCGCAATTATGATGTATGCGAAGTTCAGAAAGAGAAGCAAGAGTCTCAAGAGTGTCAACAGTTTGTGCAGGCCAGATTCTTGGAACATGAAGCCGTACTGCGTACTAAGCTTCACAGAGAGGGACATAATTGATTACATAAAGACTGAAAACTTGATCGGGAGGGGTGGATCCGGGAACGTGTATAAAGTCGTCTTGGGGAATGGCAAGGAACTCGCGGTGAAGCACATCTGGGCATCGAGTTCAGCCAGCTTCAGCAGCCATCCCAGCAGTTCAGCCATCCTCAGCAAGAAAAGCAAGAGCTCGCCCGAGTACGACGCCGAGGTGGCTGCACTGAGTTCGATCAGGCATGTGAATGTGGTCAAGTTGTACTGCAGCATCACGAGCGAGGACAGCCACCTGCTTGTTTATGAGTACTTGCCGAACGGGAGCCTGTGGGACAGGCTACACGAGAGCCAGAAGATGGAGATGGGATGGGAGGTGCGGTATGAGATTGCGTTAGGGGCTGCCCTGGGATTGGAGTATCTGCACCACGGATGTGCTCGGCCAATCATACACCGCGACGTGAAATCGAGTAATATTTTGTTGGACAAAGAGTGGAAGCCGAGGATAGCGGATTTCGGGCTAGCGAAAATCATGCAGGCCAGTCCTGGTGGTAATTGGACACATGCCATTGCAGGGACTCTTGGATACATAGCTCCAGGTAAATCTGATTTTAGATTACGACCCTTCAAGAATGGCCTGAATTAGATTCTTGTAGTGATCAGTTAGAAAAAGGAAAAATGAGATTTGCGCTTATGTATTACATTGGATTTCGTCCTTTCATTCTCTAAAGGCGGTCCGTGCTTCTGTTCTCCTTCCTATAACTTTTTATTGTTCATTTTTCCTTTCACAAACTGTCCCTTTCTCGTGCTTGCTGCAGAGTATGCATACACCACGAAGGTCAATGAAAAGAGCGACGTCTACAGCTTTGGTGTCGTCCTGATGGAGTTGGTCACAGGAAGGAGGCCCATCGAGTCAGAATTCGGAGAGAACAAGGACATTGTTTATTGGGTGCGTGAAAACATGAGCAGCAAAAACTCTCTGCTCGATTTGGTGGACTCGAACATTTCCGACGCCCTGAAAGAAGACGCCGTTGAAGTGCTCCGAATAGCCATCCTTTGCACGGCTAACATCCCAGCCGTGAGGCCATCAATGAGGATGGTGGTTCAGATGCTAGAGGAAGCCGAGCCCTGCAGCCTCAACAATATCCTCATCGACAAAGTAGACGAAAACAGTGAAAAGACCGAAGGAAAACAGCTAAATTCAGGCTCTCAAAGCTGAATTCTGCTTCTCTGCGTTAGGTATTCATGTAGCAGACATGACATTAGCATAAAATAAACCTTGAGGGAGCCCATCTCGGTTCAGTTTGGTTAAAGTGCATCAGATTTTGGAGCTGATGTGCTGAATCCTGATTAGAGCTGTTATGAGAGAGTTAAAAACTTATGATTTTAGCTTTTTGGGTTAAACCGGGAAAAGATCTGGAGTTGTATTTTAGCCATTATAATTTCCTTCTGAGAACAGAGTCACAGCAAAGCCATAGCTTTTTTTTTCTTGGATTTTTGTCCTTAATCGAATGGGACAATATGTAAGCCAAAATTCGAACACGGACTTCTGATGAGGCCTTGCTTCTTGGTCTTGTCCTTAGCTCATATAAGGTCCTTGTACCCTTTAGATACATGGATCTGGAACCGAGAAATATGCACAAATTCTCCAGAATATGGTTGGAAAATTGATGAAAGAGAGGTATGCGATTCTGCAAATTACGATCGACTCTGGTCGCACTTTCGTCTATCCACAGGCTATATAACTAGTAACAAAAAATCGACTCCTGGTTCAATATCGCGCCCTGTTTTCTGAATCGACATCTCCAGTTTAGAGTGGTTAGTTTAAGATTGTCTGACATTCTTGGTGAACTCAAACTTTTGAGGAGTAGACAGATGTATAACGTGGGGGGCAGACTTTACGTCCACCCGAGATGAGACGAACTCCACCATCTCTAAGAGAGGCATCCGACTCTGCTGATTCCAACAAGTTTGATTTTGATATCCAACACATGATCGCATCATTTATCGAACAGCTTAGATGTTTTGATAATGTTAGTTGGTATTTCAGGTTTCTTGTGCTTCGTCTATAATCACTCCGAAAAATGATCAGCAGCAAACTGGAATTCAAGCCTCGTTTATAATGGAAGGACGGAATGCAATCGCAGCTTCATTCCGTCTCAAGAAGCAGTCGGTAGAAAATCACAATGAGCAGCGTCTATCTCCATCAATGATCAAATGATTCTTATTTCTGATGAGCAGGAATCACTGGTCTAACGAGGAATAAGTAAAATCCTAACACAAGTTTCTCTGGCTACACCTTTCTTCTTCTTTTTTTATTTTTATTTTTTTGATACCTTCCCCAACAATAAAGCAGCAGAGACAATCCCAAATAATGGCGTTCACTTGTATAGCTGCTTAAATCTTCTACATGCCTCGATGATGTTGTCTCTGTGTCCGAAAGCACTAACCCGGACGAAGCCTTCACCACCAGGTCCAAACCCACTGCCGGGTGTGGTAACCACGTGAGTCTTCTCAAGAATCTCGCTGAAAACATCCCAAGAGCTTCGCCCTGGGAAGTGGACCCAGACATAGGGTGCATTCTTCCCTCCATATACCTTGAAACCAAGAGAGCTAAATGTATCCACAATTATCTCGGTGTTTTCTTTGTAGAAACCAATCACATCACGCATTGCCTGCAAGAAAAGTAATAACTTCATGGCATTATGAATTGAAACTTAGAAGAAGAGCATAGGCAACCCCCTCGAGGCCAACAAAATTAAGGTTGTAAATAGCAATCGGCAATCACTAGAGTAACATCATTTAATTAAAAAAGATAGCACAAAACAGCTCACAGATAGTCCTTCGGGAGAAAGGCATGCCAATCCACCAGCTTGAGCAATATTGGATGCACCGTTGAAGCAAGTGCAGACAATGCGGCTGAAGTCCTTAGCAACAGGGAAACCATCTGAAAACAGCAACTCTTTGGGAACCACAGTCCAACCAAGACGAACGCCAGTAAATCCAGCATATTTGCTAAATGAGGACGTCTCAAGTGCAACCTTGAACAACCACAGCAAATTTTATGGGGTGGATAAAAAAATGCATCAAGAACAAGTTGAGAGGTAGAAGGATAACAAATATTCACAATAGGAAATACAGATCTATATGTCAAAATAATTTGGTAGAAAGCATCCCGGTAACTCAACTGATGCAAACGTGTAAAAGGAATAAAGCAACTTGCAAGGGAAAAATGTGGATGTAAGTTCAGCATTACCTCTTTGGCACCTGGAATTTCAAATATGCTTTGAGGGTTGTCATCTGACACGTACAGTGCATATGCAGAGTCATAGACAATAATGGAGCCATTGTCCTTAGCGAACTTAACCAGCCTTGTCAGTTGCTCCCTCGTTGCGGCTGAGCCAGTAGGATTGTTTGGTGAACAGAAGAATATGATATCCGTTCGAGCTACAGTCGACAAATCAGGAAAAAAACCATTCTCTGGTGTGCACTTCATGTATTCGATTTTTGCATACTTTCCAATGTCTTCTTGAAACAGCCCTGTCTGGCCCATTATAACACTTGAGTCTACATAAGCCTACAAAATACAGAAGTTTCAAAAATTGTTATTAAATGTCAAGTTGAGATAGACACGTCATATTAACCAGCAAGAAGTTGCCCTATTTCCAATCACAGTGAGTTTTACAACATGTTTTCTGGGACAGCATCTCCATCAAACTTTACTGAAGCCGCAAGTGCAAGACATAAAGAATCCAAATCGGTTTTTCTATGATGCATCAGAGCAGAATGTGGTACAGCCACCTAAAAATGTTTTCCTTGAGTAGGTACATCAATGAGAAGTAAAGTAACTTATTTTTTGGATAAACGAGTTACCACGTTTCACATAGGATTACCAACACAACAAAAGAAGTTCACCATATTTTATAGGTGTTTACAACCCAGTTATACAGTGCCTCGGGGTATTGCAGACATGCCTGAATCTGAGCATTCACCTCTAAAAGCGAATGCAATGAAATGCTTCAACTTACCCACAGAAAGCTTACAACTCTTTAACTGCAGCCAAAGGAAACAGAATAATTTCTCTCATACATTGAAGAAACAAAAATTCAAACTCCCCGAGCTGTTTGTCATTTCTCAGTAAAAATGGAGGACCAATACTCTGACAGAACTTAACACTAGGGCTCAATGAGGCGACTGAAGTCTTTCACTTTATGCAAAATATAGACAGAATCAAACATAGATTACATGGTCTCGTCTAGAAAGATCATGATTACCGGGTATGATGGATCTTGCACAGCCATTGTAACATGTGACCCAAAAGCAACCTGACATAAGCAAAGCAAACGAATTAGTGTCCACAAAAGACAAATAAAGTAATTTAAGAACCTCCTTGAGATGGAGTAATCGCAAATTAAAAATCTTGCATCAAACCAGCAGTCAACAACAAAACACACCTAGGTAAGGATTCAACGTAAAAGACCACCTGGAGGAAGAGAAGTTGTACCTGAAGGCGAGAAATATCACATTTTGCCCCATCTGAAACAAAGATATCTTCTTCCCCTATGCCAAGGTCTCTATAGAATGTTGAAGCAATTGCAGCTCTCAGTGGCTGCAATATTAAGAAGGATATCACGTTGGCTCGATTGCAAAAGAGTGAGAAGACTTTAAAGTTTACTGCATCACCCAGCATTTTATATCTTTGATTTTCCTT
Source organism: Eucalyptus lansdowneana (assembly GCA_017140395.1). Lineage (NCBI taxonomy): Eukaryota > Viridiplantae > Streptophyta > Magnoliopsida > Myrtales > Myrtaceae > Eucalyptus > Eucalyptus lansdowneana. The sequence goes on from CM029489.1 coordinate 23,287,604, forward strand.
TTAAGTTCCAGTAGAATAATGTCAACAATCTATCTTGAAGAAAGTTAGCTATGAAATAACTCCGGACCAAACACATCTGCAATGCCATATAGGTAAACATAATAGGTCATGGAATCAAACAAAAGCTTAAATTGACGTTTAGTTTAGCTTAGCTATTCAAGAACTTTGGTTTTATGTCCTGTCCTTGATTACTGAGCAGTTTGATACTAAAGAAAGCTTGATCATACAAGAGGATACATGACATCACTTTGTCGAAAAATCATCACTTGTTTTTACTTCTGTACTCTTCCTCAAATAGATATTTTAAACATATTTAAGTTGCATATCCTACTATCCATTGCATGGACATAGCAGGTCAATAGTAAATGGGAAATGGAGACAGATGCAAGGCCATGAAAATCAATTGAGGAAACTCTTAATAATATTAGCAAAATGTAGAAGGATTGTTTCGTCTGAGTAGACCTTAAGAGTACATAACAGACTGATGCACAGCAATGTTGTTAAATCATAAGCTGTATGAAGTGACAATTGCAACATGTATACAAAACCTCTGCAATATTAGCAACTAAGGTTTCCAAATTCAATAAGTCTAACCAGCAAAAGAAGAAATGTGGTTGAAAGACAAGTACCTTTTCACCCTGCTCTGCACCATACCCACTGTAACCCTCCAAAGTTGACAGTGCATAAGATCTCTGTCAAATTTAAAGAAGTTAACTATTTACCAAACAATAAAATTACTAGAGATATTAAAACATCAAATAGGCATGTTCACATAGAGCTGAAAGACATATCTGAAGCATGCAACAACAATTTCAACCAAGCTCTTAGAGCAAACAGTGAGGCTTGAAATCAAAGGACAGAACACAAATAATTCATCCAGGAAGTACCATACAATCGACTATCTGAAATTTGGGGGTAACAAAAGCAACAGGTAGATCCATTCATATGGCATGATCACTAACCAGAGGCCTCCTGTGACAAAAAATAGACATTTCTAACTTACATCACCAGTTCAATTATGACAGTTTGTGGCTTCATGGTACCAATAAAGATATTCAAAGTTGTTCCATAACTGGCTTTATCCAGCCATCTTGGGAAGTAAATGATGGTAAATTGTGCAAAAAATCCAAAAGAACGGATGCCTTAATTCCATCTCTTCAAACGACAATTGATAAAGATTTAAAAATTACTGAAAGAAAGGCAACCACTCAAGGTACGGGTCATAAGAAATATGATCTAGCCACAAGACTACAGGCATATAAATGATAAGAACCAGAATTTCAGAAAAGAATGATTTGTAGCGATTGAATAAAATTGAACCACGATGTGCACTTCAATGAACCACAAGAATTAACCCAACAATTTACCGTTCTATTAATTCCACTGTCAGTTCAAAATTACAGAGAATGACCATAGATTAAAAAGATAAATAAAAAAACCATATTCTAAATAAGAATGACCAGGCGTCTTCCTTAGAATATAGCAGCACCTTTGCCATGCCTGATGTGATAACATCTGGAATGGGCTCAGTGGTATCCCCAATCCCCAAGCTAATGACTTTCGCGTCGGGGTACTTTTGCAAGTGTGCTGCCTTTCTTCGAGCAATCTAAATTAAAAAAAAGAATTAGCCATACAAATAATACACGGGAAAAGAATAGTCTCCACAAAATAAGAGTGTTTCTTGTTTAACAAGAGAGTAATCCATGGTAGATATTAGACAAAGCCCAATCCTGGATGCAAATTTAGAAATGCAAACGTAGTAGGAAAGGATTCTGCAGAAAGCCGAATAAATCAATACAATGACAATGATGGCAGACCTCGGGAAAAAGGTAACCAGCTTGAAGCTTGGCCATGTTGGCATTGCGGGAGACCTTAGTCTTGTAAGCTACAGACACAACAACAAGAAGTCAGACCATCAGCAATCTATAGGGAAGACTCCTCCCATGACTCTGAACTAATTCTAAAATGTTCCCATTTTCGCTTCAACAAGAGAAAAGGAAATTAAAACCGCCTAATGCCCCAAAACTAAACTGACTAAATTTCACTCCACTACCACATTTTGAATCAAGAGACACCTTATTCCACCCACAGTGATCTTATCGCGCGCGCCCACACACACGCACACACGTAGAGAAGGACTCTTACTGGTCTTTTCCTCATGAGGCACGGCTACACATCGGACAGCTCCAGTCTTTTTCGCAGGGACGGACATGTTGGAAGCCCTGTTCACCAAAACGAATGAAAAACAAGCACAGCAAACGCAAAACTCTGAATTCGCTCTGCTCTCATATGGGTCGTCAAGCGACACAGATTCACGTCGAGTTCCGGGCATAAAAATACCACCTTTCGATAGCATACAACAAGAAATGGTAGTCTAAGCATCAAAAGCTTCGACCTTTCCACAGCCACAACCTCGGACCAGGCGGAAACAGAGAAAAAGAAGAAGGATGGCAATCGAAAAAGGGAAAGGGTAGTCTTTCCTGTTGACCCAAAAAGGGAAACCTGTACCTGGAAGAGCCCAAGTTGGAGGGAGCTAGGAATGCGGAGGAAGACGAAGAGATCGCGGTGGTGAGGTGATTCTGCAGAGCCATATTCTCTCTCTCTCTCTCTCTTTCTCCGACTTGGTGCAGAGAGAAGGACCAAAGATAGGGAGGGGAAGAGAGACCAGGGACGAAGCAACAGAAGAAAGAGAAGAGAGAGAGCCGCCAGAAGAGTGGAAGTGGAGAACGGTGCGTGTACGCAAACCCTAAGGTTGACCAAGACGACTGACACGTCGGACGACTGGCCTGACCGCATGGGGTTGGCGGGAACATGCGTTTTCGTGGGCCCCGCCGCGCTGCAATTTTGATTAGATGTGCAACGTTTTCCTTAGACTTTTAATTTACTTTATTCTAATGTTCAGTGTGCTAAATTTTTAAATTGCACGTCTAATCAAAATACAAACATGGTATTGTTAAAAGTTTATGAACGATATTGTACATTAAACCAAAATTTAGAAATTATTTACATTGTTATCTCTTTCAATCTTTTATAATTTGTGGATCTGCCCCTCCCAGTGCAGTCGCTCCTGTCGTGAAGACAAAGCAATGTGAATTGAAAGTACATGCAAAGCATGCTACTTGATGTTCAAATTGGGTGTTTTCTTTTGTATTCAGTTCTTATAACCGGCCTTTCCCTCTTTTTTAGCAATGCGATATGAAGCTTAGCAATGTTGCTCATGAGAGAATGGGCAACGTTCTTGTAATGAAGGTGAACGGTGCCTCCACAATAGCCAGTAATGGGGTGTGGCACGTTGATCCTTTCAAGGTCGGAATGACACGCTCATAACTCACCTATCGAAAAAACACGACGGCCACACCATTGTCGAAGATACCATATCAAAGGCGGCAGCTCTTTTTCTTACATGTTTAGCCTGATGTCATGAAGCAAGGCAATGGAGATCAATCTAGCTTCTTGCAAATGACCATGGAATAGTTTAGCCTGTTGAAGTGGGCTATGCACGCCTGGTTGGAGTGAGGATCTTGTCGCCCCTGACGCCTTTGTTTGCCCCTTTCTGCAATGAGTAAAAGAATTCCTTGAGCTAAAGGGTGTGCTGGCGAACCACTTCCTAATACAAAGGCACCGGATCATTCGGCAATCAGAACTTACAGATCAATGCCCTATTTATAACAAAGAGATTGTACAGAGATACCATCATATTTTCATCAGGTCCTGGAACCAGTGGCAGAAGCCTAGTTATGAGAAAAACTAAGAGCGCGCGTTTGGTAATGTTTCTGTTTCAAAAATTGTTTCGAACGAAAATAAAAAAAAAATAAAAAAATAAAAAGTGTTTCTATTCCCGGGAAACAATTTTTTACCGAAAGACGCATTTGGTAAATTTGTTCTAGGAATAAAAATAAATAAAAACACGTTTGGTAAATGTATATTCTTTTTTTTTCTTTTAATTTTTTAATATTTTTATTTTTTTCCTTTCTTTTTTTTTTTTTTTCTTTCGGTCGGTCGCCGACCTCTAGCGACTGGCCGACGGGGGCCGGTGGCCTCGCCCAACCACGGCGAGGCTCGTCGGCCCCCGGCGAGGCCGAGCCTCGCCATGGTTGCGCGAGGCTCGGCCTCGCCTTGGTCGAGCTCGCCCAGATCCAACGAAGCCGAGCCTAGCCAACGTGGGCGAGGCTCGGCCTTGCCTTGGCTGGGCGAGCTTGGCCTCGTCCAAATTCGAGCTCGCCCAGATCCGGCGAGACCGAGCCTTACCAAGGGCCGGCGACGCTCCAACAAGGTCGCTGACCCTCGACGGCTAGTCGTCGGCCATGGCCAAGGCCGACGACCAGCTAAAGAAAAAAGAAGAAGAAAAGAGAAGAGAGAGAAGTGTTTCTTCAAAAGTCTCATTTCCATTCTTTTTTCGTTCCGGGAACAAAAAAACAGATTTTGAACAAAAACGCAAACAGATGCGTTTCTGTTCTTTTTTTTGTTCCCGGGAACAAAAAAACAAAATTTCTGTTCAAAAAAAAAAAAAAAATTACCATGCAGCCCCTAAAATGTCATGTTGAGAAACCAGATACAGCACTTGATCTCAGCCAAAACGCCGAGAAAGGTGCTCCTCTCACTTTAGTGTTACTCTCGGCTATGCATGAGTCCAGATACCACTAAATAATCAGGATAGCTACACGAGCTGTAAAATAACCGTTAAAAACTTGGCTCAGTTTGCATTCCCGACAGAGAACATGAAACATTGTAATTCTCATCCATAACTGATTACTAAAGAGCGTTCCTGTAGTCTGGACTTCCATGGCAGCATCATTGGAAATCAGGAGATTGTGGAGCTATAGGCAATGATCCGGGAAATGTAAAAACTAATTGGTATCGCAACAGAGCATGAAGTCAGTATGTGCTAAGTCAATGCATATTTGAAATGTAGCTGGAAAATATATAACTATGCCAGGAACCATTTAAAGAAGATCTATGGAATATAGCAACAGTAAAAAGATCAATGGGATACAAACAAAACTGGAACCACATGGAAATAAGCATTAAATCGTCCCCGCAGTGAACGCTTTCCCGTGCATTTTTATAGCAACAGTAGTTTTAAAGGTTTTTATTTCCTGCTTTGTGAGTTCCCGGAAGGCTATTCGTTAACTATAATGAGTGGTGTCCAGTTTCACCAGATTACCAGTTTCGTCTACAGGAAAGACATCATATCCTTCCTTCCATTAGTTTGAAATCTCCAACAGTCCCTATCTAGGCAAAGTTTCAAAAGAATCGTGCAATGATTTAACAATTCTAATCGTTGTAATCTTTAGAAATCTAGCAATCTGCAAATGGATTTCCTGACCAGGAGAGTCGAGATATACTAGTGGCTCCATATCGATAAGTACATCATTTATTGGCAAAAGAAAGCCATGAATGAGTTTCACAAAATTGCCAGATACCAGATCATTGAAGCTGTTCCAAGGTTGGCATGACTGACTGTTCCAAGGTCTCGGATCATGTCATCTTCTGTATGAGCTCACGTGCAGCAGCAATGATTAACTCTTCATCGTGTGTCGATCCTCCACCTTTTTCCAGATCGTCGAAGCTGAGCACAGGCTGTGAAGATAACAAAGAATAAATAACATGACCCTGAATAAACGAATGAAAAACAAGCACGGCAAATGCAAAACTCTGAAATCGCTCTGCTCTCATATGGGTAGTCAAGCGACACGGAATCACGTCGGGTTCCGGGCATAAAGATCCTACCCTTTCGATGGTATACAAGAAGAAACGCAACTAAGCAAGAAAAGCTTTGACTTTTCGACAGCCACAACCTCGGGCCAGGCGGAAACAGAGGGAAAGAAGAAAGATGGCAATCGAAAAGGGCAAAGAAGAACACTTTCGAGCGCAAAAGCGGCGCCTTTTCCGTTGACCCAAAAACGGAAACCTGTACCTGGAAGAGCCCAAGTTGGAGGGAGACGAAGAGATCGCGGTGGAGAGGTGATTCTGCAGAGCCACTCTCTCTCTCTCTCTCTCTCTCTCTCTCTCTCTTCCGACTTGGTGCAGAGAGAAGGACCAAAGATAGGGAGGGGAAGAGTGACGAAGCAGCAGAAGAGAGAATTGACAGGTAAAAAGGGTTTCGTACGTCGTGTCACAATTCATTTTTTTTTTTTAGTCAGGAACTTCTAAATTGACAGCGAACAAGAACTTTGGAAGAGCAACTGTAGGACCCACCATCACCATAATATTTAAGTAAGAATTCTTAATGACGCTTCTAGAATTCAAACTCCTCCTCTTCGTGAGAAGGAGAGTTATTGGCGCTCCAGTGCCAAAAAAAATATAACGGCTGGATTTAACATATGGGCGATAATCCACAATTCATTTGTATGTAGCTTGTCTTCCTTTTGATGCTAATGCTTTATACTTCTTTTTGCATTAACGGAATTTGGAGTTCTCACTGGATGTGAGACTGCTCTGTAATTTACTTTCTTCCCTCCCCTCTGTATATAATGCGAAGAATCAGCAAAATGCAATAGTGATGTCTCCTTTAAAAGTTTATTTTCAGTCCATCATTCCATGTTTCTTTAGTTTATCAAACTCAACGAAGGATCGATCACATGAGATTGGTTGTTTTTGTAGGCGCGCTTCATGGACACAGAATGCAAGCTAATCAGTCTACATAAGGAAAAAACCTACTCTATACAATGTTAAATCTGAGTCTTCCTAGAATCACACACGTTTACTCATAACACAAAAAACAACAAACGAAGACCAAGAATACATTCCAATTCCAACACACTGAATTTCAAGAGTGAGAAATAGGGGAGAGCTTATATTTAGAGACATTCAGTACACCAATGACCTATATCGGGCTGCTCAACAAAATCCAAAACACAATTTATGATGTGAGGAGGGCCATAAACATATGGATCGCCTTATGACAAGGTCCCCCACGGCACTTTCTCGTTTATGTAACAGTAACCTGCATTCTTGGCAGGCTAGAAATGTCCTAGTATAGATGAAAGTTCACATGACGATTTCCAACATAACAGCCTCTCTCTCTCTCTCTCTCTCTCTCTCTCTCTCTCAGACACGCGCACCCATCCACTATGTAACATAATTTGTCGCGCCAGCACAGCATCATAGTGCTGTTATTAATGGCAATTGAAGATAAATCTTGACAGAACAGACTTGAGTGACACGATTGTTCTAGAAAGAAGATGAAAAGACAATGTTGGAGGAACAGTACAAGTTACAGACCATATTCAAGCTTGACCAATTAAAAAGATTAATTTACACTACATCTTTCTAATTTTGACCAAATTGTCACTGTATTTTCACAGTATTTTTCCAGGAGCATCAGAAAGGACTTAACTAGGGAGACTTTTCATTCTACAACGTCCCGTGAGACGACTAAAGGGAAATAATTGGTGATTTGAGGGAGATCTAGTTCCATTTGTTTGAGCTTCAAAAAAAGTACCTATGGTGTTATTTTGTTCCCTCCAAATCAGAGCGGTGATTCCACCAAAAATAAAATAAAATACAGTAGCGTTAATAGTAGGGTTTTGGAAATAGAGCGTGTTTACCGTTCCTTTGCACTATTCTGACTCAAAACAGTGCTTTTGGAGTAATAAGTAGGGAAAAAGATAGAAAAGGATTCCCATTCAAATGCCGACTTTTAGGGCTGTTTGTTTAAAAAAATTTCGAAACACAAATTTTTGTTCTTTTGTTCCGGGGAACAAAAAAATAACAGAAACGCATTTATTTACATTTTTGTTCTCAAGAAAAAAAATCTATTTTTTGTTCTCAGGAACAGATTTGGAACAAAGATAAAAAAGTAGAAATAACTCGTTTCTTATTTCCGGGAACAATTTCGATAAATACTTTTTTTTCTCCTTTTTCTTCTTTTTTTTTTGCCGATCGCCGGCCTTGGCCATGGCCGATGACCGACCGTCGGGAGCTGACAACCTTGCCAGAACGTCACCGGTCCCTAATAAGGCTCGGCCTCACATTGGCTGAGCAAGCTCGAGCTTGCCCAAATCTGGTGAGGCCACTGGCCCTCGTCGACCGATCGTTGGTCATGGCCGAGGCTGATGACTAGCCAAAAGGAAAAAAGAAAAAAAGAAGAAGAAAAAAGCAAAAAGAAGGAAGAAAAAAGGAAAAATAAATCCATCTCACGGTGGACGAGATGGTTCGCGCCTTACCCCTCAACTGGTAAAGAAGAGGTTTGAAACTCTCAGCACCCATTGCGCGACTCACCTGCGGCCCGTGGGAGGTGGGTCCCTGCGGGTCGCCCTAGGTTTACGCCGCCAGCTTCCAATTATACGGCGGTTCCCGAGTCACCAAAAAAAAAAAAAAATATATATATTAAAAAATTAAAAGAAATAAAAAAAATTATACAAGTTTATCGGATATGTTTTTAAAATAAATTTAAGACACTAAATACATTCTTCTATTAAAAAATTATTTTTCGAACGAAAACGTTACGGAACACAACCTTAAAAACAAGAAAAACAAATAAAAAAAATGCCGACTTCTAACTTCTTTCTTTTGGCAGGGGAGGGATAGAGAAAAGGAGAGCAGTGGAGAAGGACATCGACAAGACTAAAAGATTACAGCGATGGCCATCCTCAAGAAGGTGAACACAGTCTCTCGCGGAATTCTGGAAAGAGGACAAAAGGGAAAGAATAAACAAGGCCAGATGTGGGGTCCATCAGGCACGGTGGATTAACTTCTCCAGCAAGTGGGAGACTTCACCAGACAGAGTTGCTTGGCATGAGTCAAGCGTCCATCATAAACAAGGACAGATGTGGGAATCCATCAAGCACCATGGATTAACTTCTGAAGCAAGGGGGAGACTTCACCAGACAAACTTGCTCGCCGTGAATCGTATTCTATAAATTAAGCATTTCCATGTTCAAGTTTAACAAACAGCTCTAGCTAAAGCCACTCTCTCTCTCTCTCTCTCTCTCTCTCTCTCTCTCTCAGCATAGCCAAGAATCAGCAAGAGAGTATATCATCTGAAAAAATATTGTCTGGTGCCCTTGTTTGAATCACGTGCGGCGCACGGACCACTTCTTTAATGCCTCGTTGCAGCACACAGCATATCTTTATCTCGGGAGGACGACAAAAATAATTTATAAATTTTTATTCATTATAAAATATAATTCTTAGATTTTAATTTAACCTTTAAACCAGGCGTATTGTTGTTTCATTACCTATCTAAGCTAGGTTCAAAAGTTCACCTAGGTAGGCTCCACAGCAATATGGAAGAGGTCTAGCCTCTCCAATCAAGCCTACCAATGTCTGCACACGTCCTAAGGAGAGGTGGCGGGCTCGTTGGATTCGCTCGATATAATACCTCAAGGACATGGCACTTGGCTCCTCCTACAACCAATCCAATATTTTTCTTCTCAAATTAGCAAGGAATAAAAGCCACAACCAAGTGAGGTCTCCTACCCCAAGGCAATTCTCCCACCTGTCTAGAAGACTCTTAAGTTATGTTTGGTTGTTCGGATTTCTAATTAGGATAGGACTGGATAGAATATGATATGTAATCCTGAAATTTTTTTATATCCCGTCTATTGTTTGGTGAATTGTAATATTAAAGGCGGATATGTTCACATCATATCATGTACATTTTTTGATATAAACGATATAAATGAATCTAAATATTTATAAACGAGATGATGAAAATCTCTCATAACACTATTCCTTATTTTATTTTTATTTTATTCTTATTTTATGTTCCCTCTTTTTTATATTATTTTCTTTATTATTTCTTTTTTCCTCTTTCATTATTCTTTAATAAAATTTTATCAAATAGTAAACTATACTAACATACCTAAATACAAAAATACCTAAAATATATAATAAATATAAATATTTAATTTATAGATTGAATGTTTATTATAAGATAGAATTAAAGTTGAATATATATATATTTATATATATATATTTCATTTTTTTAATTTCTTAAATTAGAATTCAAATATTATTTATATTGAAATATAATTTCAATTTTGTTAATTTAATAAGTTTGTTATTCAAGAAAAATAACTTTCCTATTAAAGACATCAAAATCCTATCCACATTTATCCTACCTCCCCCATAGGATAATTTAATCCCGTCTATATTCCCTTTTATATCCGACTTTATCTTATGCTGAGCGAGCACCAAACGTAGAATAGGATAAATTACATCATATCCTGAATTTTATTCCGACTACCAAACATAGCCTTAAGCTTTTTATAGACTTGCTCATATTCAAGCATATCTTTATCTTGTGAGGATGACAAAAATAATCCATAAATTTTTGTTCATTATGACATGCAATCCTTAAATTTTAATTTATTATACAATATCTTCCTTAAATTCTTAATAGTTTCAGAATTTTGATTCAATATTTAATATAATTTAGTTTAGAGACTATATAAAACATTTACTAATTATTCATGAATCAAATTTAACAAATTGAAAGTCTAGTATAGGTATTGTACATATTAAAAACTTAAAGATAATATTGGACATTAAATCAAAATTTGAAGACCATTTGTGCGATTATCTCTTGATGCAGTTGCTCATCACGTGAATACGGAGCTCTATGGATTGAAAGTGCAAGGCGTGCATGCAAAGAATGCTGCTGGATGTCCAAATTGGATGTTTTCTTTGTATTTGGTTCTTCAAACTGGTTTTTACCTCCGTTCTGCAATGGGAAATGTCTTGTGATGAAGGTCAGCAACGTAGCTTATGAGAAAATGGGCCACGTTCTTGCAATGAAGGTGAACAGTGTCTCAGCAAGAGCCAGTAAAGGGGATTGGCACACCCATCATTTTGACGTCAGAACAACTCGTCCTTAGGACGTGTTTGGTAATAATTCTATTCCCGGGAATAGATTTTGACTATAAATGATTATTTTTTATTCTGTTTCTGGAAACTGATTCTGAATAAAAGAACGCGTTTGGTAACTGTCCAAAATTTGTGATTCTGTAATAGAATTGTGTTTGATGCAGACGTGTTCAATTGATTATGTTCCAAATCAATTTATTTTAATTTTTAAATAATTTTTTTACTTTTTTTGTTTTTCTATTCTTTTGTCCTTTTTTCTTTTATTTTCTTTTTCATTTTTCTCCTATTCTTCTTCTTCTTCTTGAGCATCCTCATCGGAGCGTTACCGGCTCTCGTTGGCCAAGCCTCGTCGATAGCTAGGCGAGGCTCACTGGTGGCTAGGCTGGCCTCACCGAGGTTGGGCGATGCTCGCCTGGCCACTAGCAAGGCTGGGTGTCATGAGGCTTACCTAGCCTCACTAGTGGCCAAGCAAGCCTCACCCCCACCGGGCGAGTCTCGCCGCCGGCCTCACCGATCTAGCTTGGGGCCGAGTCTCGGACCGATAGACGAGCGGCCTTTGCGATAGACTTGCGGCCGACGAACGGCGGTGGGCAACGGTTGCGACATGGCCAAGGGGAAAAAGAAAAAGAGTTGGTTTTTAATTCTCAAATTTATTCCCAAAACAAGAATCAACTTTTTTTTTTGTTCTTGATTCCATTCCCAATCTATTCCCGAAAACAAAAATTTTACCAATCGCGATTCTCAGCCCAAACTGACTCTAGGAACAAAACATCATAATTTAACCCTGTTAGGATGATTACCAAACAGGGCCTTAATTTACCTGTCAAAGAGCACGAAGGCATGGCCATCGTCGACATACATTTTTAGGCCTGATGTCATTAAGCAAGGCAATGGAGATCAATCTCGCTTATTGCAAATAACCATGGAACAGTTTAGCCTGTTTAAGTGGCTGGGTAGGCCTGATTGGAATGAGGATCTTGTCGCTCCTGACGCTTTCCCGACGCCTCTGTTTACCCCTTTCTATGATGAGTAAAAGAATTCCTTGTGCTAAAGGGCGTGCAGGCGAACCGCTTCATGATACAAGGCACCGGATCATACGGCAATCAGAACTTACATATCAAAGCCCCATTTAGAGCCAAGAGATTGTGCAAAGATACGTTCACATTTTCATCAAGTCCTGGAGCCTAGTGGCAGAAGCCTAGTTCTGAGAAAAACTAAAATGTCATATTGAGAAACCAGGTACAGCACTTGATCTCCGCCAAAAGTCCCAGAAAGGAGCTCCTCTCGCTTTAGTTACTCTCAACCATATCTGAGTCCAGATATTAATAAAAAATAAGGATGGCTACACAAGCTGTAAATTAACCGTTAAAAACTTGGCTCAATTCGCATTCCCAACAGAGAACATGAAACATTGTAATTCTCATTCATTGCTGATTACTGAAGAGCGTTCCTGTACTCTGGACTTCCATGGCAGCGTCATTGGAAATAAGGAGATTGTGGAGCTATAGGCAATGATACAGGACATGTAAACACTAATTCGTACTGCAACAGAGCATGAAGTCAGTACGTGCCAAGTCAATGCACATACCTGGAAAATGTTTAACTATGCCAGGAATTATTTAAGGAAGATCTATGGAATACAGCAACAGTAAACAGATCGATGGGATACATATGAAACTGGAACCACATGAAAATAAGCATTAAATCGTCCCCGCAGTGCACGCTCCACATGCATTTAAAAGGTTTTTATTTCCTTCTTTGTGAGTTCCTGGAAGGCTATTCATTTACTATAATGAGTAGCACCTAGTTTCACCAAATTACCAGTTTCGTCTATAAGAAAGACATAATATCCTTCCTTCCATTAGTTTGAACTCCCCAACAGTCCCTATCTAGGCAAAGTTTCAAAAGAATTGTGCAATGATTTAACAATTTTAATTGATGTAATATTTAGAAATCTAGCAATCTGCAAATGGATTTCCTGACCATGAGAGTCGAGATCTACTAGTGGCTCTGTTTCGGTAAGTACATCATTTATTGGCATAAGAAAGCTATGAATGAGTTTCACAAAATCGCCAAATACCAGACAGATCCATCAAGCTTGGCAAGAATGACTGTTCCAAGGTCTCGTATCATGTCATCTTCTCTATGAGCTCATGTGCATCAAGCTTGGCATGAATGACTGTTCCAAGGTCTTGTATCATGTCATCTCCATCGTGTGTCAATCCTCCACCTTTTCCCAGATCATTGAAGCTGAGCACAGGCTGTGAAGATAACAGTGAATAAATAACATGACCCTGAATAAAACTAGGAAAAGAGTCTGGAAAACTAACAAATCTAGGTGGCATACTAACAACTTTATACAGCATCAGGAACAAGCTATCTACTCACTAACAAGTTCCAACTCCATGTCCATAAAATAATGGGTGCAGAAGTATAGAAACAACCTTATTGGCAGGCCAAATTTACTCTTAAACAGCCATAGCATAACATCTCAGCCGTAAATGAAATGAAGACATATATCGTACAAATACCCGCATAAGGTTCTCACATTCATACAAGGCAAAGAAACAGCAGTATGAACTGACAACCGTGTCAAGTCCAATAGAAGTTTCTCTTGGCAAAAATTGAATTTGTAAAGTGAAGAAAGAAATTCACAGAATCTGGAATAACTGGAGCAAGCAATTTCCAGCATTGTGCTGGATAAATACCTAGCCCTTGCTGCTCATGTCAAGTCCAAGAGAAATTGATAAGTTTCTCTTGGCAAAATTAGATTTTAAATAAAGTGAAGAAAGACAATCAGGATCAACTGGGAGATTAAATCCTTCAAATATTACTAATTTTCTATGTGACAATCTAGCTCCCATTGGGACGAAGCTGCACTTTTAGCTATGATATAGCTGAGCAACAAATAGGACCAATTAATTTACCAATTTCAAAAGCTTCACAAAGTCAATTCCTCAAGCATCCGGTGCCACTGCTTTTGACGCAACAATCAGGTAAATGACACAGCACAGCAAATCTCAGCATGCAAAGGCAAGCACTGGTGATCAATTGCAATTCTCAGGAGATTGTTCTTAGGACTGAAGTATTCTCATCTTCTCTGATAAGTTCTGGAGGGCCTCGGACCTATTTGCCAATTCCATCAGGACCTTAATTCTCCTAAAGGAAACATGACTTGGCTTTTGACCTTTCTCTACCATCTGCAGGAAACACTTTTCAGCTTCCGCCAACTTCCCCAAATCACAGAGCAAATCAAGTAATATATCCGATACCAATGTGTAAGATCCAAATCCTTTCTCAATCATGTCATTCCATAGCTTTAAGGCAAAGTCCACATTCTCCTGCCTCTTACACAACTTAACCAGAAACATACAACTCTGTGTATTGGGAAGACATCCAGCATCCATCATCCTCCGATACAAGCCATCAGAACGCCACAAGTCATTTGACCAAAAGAAAACTCTAAAGAACAGATTGTATGTCGTAGCATTTGGACTTAAACCCTTACTCTCCATCTCATCCAGCAAGCTATACGCATCACCAAGCCTTTTCGCAATACAGTAATTTCTAATAGCAGCATTATATGCAGCGACATCTGGGTAGCAACCATACTCCTTCATTTCCTTCAAGACATCTCTAGCTTTATCTGGCTGACCAATTAGCCCCAGCCCACCAATAATGCTAGTATAGGTGATCACATCAGGCGAGATATCTTCTTTCCTCATTCTATTGACGACCTTATATGCATTGTCAATTTCTCTACCTTTACAATACACATCAACTAAACAATTATACGAAACAACATCAGGTTTCACACCCATCTCCTTCATTTCCTCGAAGAAACTCTCGGCCTCTTCTGCAGATTTCCATCCCGACAAAAGTATATTTAAAGTCTGCAAATTCGGCCGGAAATCGTGCTTCAGGGCGTGGTAAACATTCCTAGCATCGTGCATGCTCTTTTCCTGACACAAGGTCCTCAACAGCGCGTTAAAGCAGGTCGTATCGAACTCGGGGACGAACTTCCTAAACATCCGAAACGACTCCACTGTCTGCCTCACGGAGCAGACCTTGGCGATCCTGCCCAGGACCACCATCACAGTCCGCGGCGTGATCATCGACCGATCGGTCCGCTTCATCTCCGTCAGGACCTCCCAGACCAGGTCGAACTTGCGGCTCCTCCCCAGGATGTACAGCATCGTGTCCGCCGAGAACGCGGAGTGGTCGAACCCTCGCCGGCGGCTCGCGTGGCGGAAGAACTCGAGCGCCTGCAGCGGGTTCCCGTGGCCGAACCTGAACCTCTTGAGCACGCCGTCGACCACCTCGTTCGACAGCACTATCCTGCTCGACTTGAAGTACTGCTTCAGCTCGTCCGGAGACGAGAAGCTCCGTATCGCGTCGTACAGCCGGTCCGCGTCGACGTCCGCCCGCGTCTCCGCGGAGGCGAAGGAGCGCAAGACCGTGTCGGCGCGCCATGGACGGGAAGGATAAGACAGCGCCCTGAGGTTTCGCATTGCTCCGGTCCGATGGCGAACGGTTCCCGATCGATCCGGTCCGGAGAAGCGAAGGATGCGGAGGGGATCGGAGCTTCTGCGCGAGGTCGGAATCGGTGGTCTCCGGCCGGCGAGGCGGAGAGGTTCAGGCGAGCACGGCGGTGCCGAGCGGAGGGGAAGGGGGCTAGGGTTTTAGGATGAGCAAGCTGGCGACGGATGGAGGGAAAGAGAAGAGGATCAAAACTTCGAATTTGCAATCTGGGCCTCCACTTTTTGGAAGTTTTACGTTTATCGTCCTCGATCCTAAAGTCTGTTGCAACTAGGTATTTGGGAATTTGAAAAATGCTAGAGATGCTTACCGTTATGATCCGTTGGTAAATCTCTTAAATGGACGGGGTGGATCAATTTGGATAGAACGAAAATGGATCCAATCCAAATTCATTTAAGGATGGCAGTTCTAGTGTAGATAGGTCTTAAAAATTTCAATTTTTACAATTTCAAACCTATAACATATCTTGTTTTTGATTATAAAGTTTACATTGGAATTAGCCAATTCTTTTTCTTTTGTTTCATTTTTTGCACTCCTTGATACTGTGGGTGCATAATAACCGTTATTTATTGTTTCATAAATAATTTTTCTATTACAAACATGTTTCAAATAGAAATCCGTTTAATAAACTTATTTTATTTTTTTTTTTATTTTTAAAATAGATTTATATTCTAGAAATATGTTTGGAATAGAAATTAAAAATAAAATTTTTATACTTCTCTATTTCTAGAACATAAATGAGAAATAAAAAATTTTCTCATCATTCATCAATCGATCCTTCATCTGTTATCATCACCGTCACCTACCACTATTCGAAAGGAAAAATTTTGTGTTGTTATCAAACGAATTTTGAAGTAGAAATTTTGTATCGTTATCAAACGATTATTTTTGCTTAAAAAACTCTTCTATAAATAAAAATAAAAAAATCTATTTATATTCCATAAACTATTTATGGAATAGAATGATTGTCATGCGCGCTCTATATTATTCAAGACTTCGATTTTTCAACTACACAAGTAAATGCCTTTTGGAAAACCTTTGTATTTATTGGAATCGAAGAAATAGAGCTTGAGTGTCTTCAATTCTTCTTGTATAGTCAAGTGATTGATATCTACAGGAGGCTCGTCATCTTTGAACGGTTGATAAATTAAAATGAAATACAAGGTAAAAATACAAATAAAAAAAAAACAAAAGGAGAGAGTTAGGGCACATCCAGTAACATTTCTATTTTAAAATTGTTTTAGGAAAATGTAAATATAAAAAGTGTTTCTATTCCGGAACAATTTTTGAACAAAAAAACTCGTTTGGTAAACTTGTTTGGGGAATAAAAAATGAATAAAACACGTTTGTTAAATTTGTATAATTATTTTATTTTATTTTATTCTATTTTCTTTCTTATTTTATTATTTATTTTCCTTTTTTCTTTTTCTTTTTTCGTTTTTCTTCTTTTTATCGGTCGCCGGCCTCGACCATGGCCGCGATTGACTAACGAGGGCCGGCGGCCTCGCCTAGCCACGGTGAGGCTTGCTGGCCCCCGGTGAGGTCGAGCTCGAGCTCACCCAGATCTGGCGAGGCCGAACTCGCCCAGCGACCGACGAGGCTCGGCCTCATCAAATCTGGGCGAGAGATCGAGCTCACCCAGCCCGGCGCGAGGCCGAGCTTCGCCAGGGGCCGAGGACGCTTCGGTGAGGTCGTCAGCCCTCACGACGTCGCCGGCCCTAGCCGAGAACGGCGACCGACCGAAGGAAAAAGAAGAAGAAAAGAAGAAGAAAAAAGAGAAAAGAAAAGTGGTCAAAGCAAGGTAAACAGTGAAGGAATAAACTAGAAGTAGAGGCAGCAATAGCATGAATTAAGATACAAGGTAAGAATACAAATAAAAAAAAATAAAAAACAAAAGGAGAGAGTTAGAGTTTCTTGATCCAATCCGATTCTATGGTCTATCTTGAATCGATGCTTACCCTAAATCCATTTAACCTATATTGTAACACAAATTTAAGTTTAATATCCAATCCGATCTGAACCTAATCCATTCAAACGTCAATTTTTTTCTTAATCATTAAGTGAGGCATTTTAAGTGATTATAGAGTAAACTTGCCAACCTCCTCCTATGGATAACAGGAACTTAGTTGGAGCCAATTCGAAGTAAGAGAGGCACGATATGCTCGTGCAAATTTGAGAAGCAAACAAAATGATTTCATAATTCTCGACATGGAACATCTTTACCTCCTATGACATGGACATGGAGGCCCGGCGCGACCCGAGACCTCGCCGTGCGATATCTCTCTACGAACTGACAGATTGGATGGATGCGCACGACCATCTCGAATCGGCAACGCGACACCATCGCACGGGGGAAAGCAATACGGGTGGCGCGTAAAACGCCCTCTAGTTTTTCCTTCTTACTTATAAATTAACTGAACAGTCAACTCGGTACAGAAGCGCACGAGAATCTTCTCTCTCCCTGTCTCTGTCTCTGTCTCTGTTTCTCTCTCTGTGGGGAGCTGAAGTGTGGAGTTGTACTGGGTCAGATCTAGATCCTGCCCACCTCCCGCGATCCCCCACCAGGTAATGGGTTTTCTTCAGCGGTGGCGAATTCAGTCTTTGATGCGGTCTGAACAGCTGCAGTCTCCCGTCTCTTTTTGGCCGGTCAAGTGCGGTTCTTTTTGCTTCATGTCGAGGCCGATGGGCGTGTTTCGTTCTGGGTGCTTGCTGCTTTCGATGTTTGTGTTGGTCTGGGAATGCTTTCTAGCATTTTGAGGAGTGGTGGTGTTGGATTTGGGAGGACCCAGTTTGGGTTTGAGTTGGGATTTGTTTATTCTTGGCTTTGTCGAGTTATGCTAGCTTGGTCGTTTTGTAGTGATTGGTCGTTAGTAGATTAACTTAAAGAAGAGTAACTTAGGTTGCGGGATCGCTTTGGGACTCCGGTTTTGTCCTCTGTTTTTGGTGGAGGATATGCAAGGTTGGCGTTTTCTGGGGAAAACGAAATCTGGGTCGGTTCGTGATGGTTCTCTTAGGTTGCGTGAGGTGGGAGTGCGTGCGGAGAATGAGAAAAGTTGGGAGGCAGGGAGTGATCCTGAATGAAATTTATCAATGGACATTTGTGCTTAGTCGTGTGTGCTGATTTTCTTCTTCTTTTTTTCCTTTTTTTTATCAGATTGAAAATTTAATATCAACATGTCGAGGAGGGCTGCAAATGCCACAAGGCGCTTTGCAGATGGTGGAAGCATCCCTTTTGTTGGTGCGGTGCAATCCAAAGCACGGTCGTCAGCTTTACTACCTATCGGACTTTTAGTTGTGGTATGTCGCAGTCCTGCCGTTACTCTCTGCTGTTCACTTTCCTGGTCTTATCTTATCTTATGTAAGCTTTTCCTTGTAAATATTAACGACCTCATATTCTGCTTTCTTTGAAAGGATTTGCAATTTTCCTTTACATTCTTTTGCTTCTATTGATTAATTAATGCTGATATGAATTCCAGTGATTTGTTTTGACCTCTTTGATTGCTTGTACACTTTCAGGGTGCAATCCTTCTGATTGGTTACTCTTTTAGTGGATCAGGTGTGTACTTGATGTTTTCATTTGTTTATCGTTTGCTGAAGAAATTCCTTCAAGCGTATCCCCTAGATCTACCTCCCCCCACTTTTTTGTGTTGTAGATTATGTATCAATAGCTCCCTCCAGAGTTTGCACTAGCTCAAACATGTCTCAGAATTTGTTCATTTACCAGCTCCACCCAATGGATTTAGTAGCATAAAGGACTGGGGTATTAGTGTTACAAAGAATGTTGGCTGCTGAATGGATAGGATGTTAACTGCAAAATTCTGGTTTTCATTCTTTGCTCAGGTTTTTAGTAAAATAAACAGTATTACTTATATTTATGGACTGAATCAATCTTCTGGATTTGTGTGACAGGAGGATCAAGCAGTGATGGAGATGCTGTAAGTAGAATTGAAGGTAAAGTTCGACAATTTTTCTCTTTCCTCTCATTACATAAATTCCTGTATGCTACTGGTATGGGGTAGTTGATACTTTTTTCTTTTTCATAAGCCATTGTTTGTGTCCAGTTTTATCTTGTCCTTTTCAGCAAAATAGACCTCTGCTTTTGCTTTTGACTTGATCTGATAGAATCTGTTGGTGTTATACCAAATTCCCGCTAGGCGATACCAAGAAGTGACATGTCAGTAAACCCGAGTCAGCTCATGAATGATAATTGATTTGTGATTATAAGCTGACATATGGATGAAGTATATATATCTTACCTCATATGTTCTCGGGCAATAATGTCCCAACCTCACCACCTTTTATTCTTTACATCAACGACTGGATTATGGTCCTATTTCTTACCTTCTTTCTTCTTCTTCTTTTTTTTTTTTTTAAAACTTTTTCATTCTTTTCCTCATCATCTGATCATACTTGTAAATTGCTGGGTCCTGTCAAACAAATCTCTGCATATTCTGTGGAGTATACTTGCAGCAATCCTGCCCCACTTGAGGTTTTACAATAATGCAACTGTGTCAAGCTGGATACTGTAGTCTAATTAATGTCATCTTGAGGACATCAATCTCCATTTTAGTGCCATGTATAGAACTGTTTATAAGGGGACATAAATCCAAACTTGAAGTGAGATCCTTTTGCAGGTGGTGTACCATGCAGTCTGGAAGTGCTGAAAGCATTACCTGTTCTGAAGAAAGCATATGGTGACAGCATGCACAAAGTGTTGCATGTCGGTCCTGAAAGTTGTTCAGTGGTGTCTCAATTGTTAAAGGAAGAAGATACTGAAGCTTGGGGTGTTGAACCATATGATTTAGATGAAGCTGGGGCCAACTGCAAAAGGCTTGTTCGCAAAGCAATTGTACGGGTAGCTGATATCAAGTTTCCTCTTCCTTACCGGGCAAAATCTTTTTCTCTTGTCATAGTTTCGGATGCGTTGGACTACCTGTCTCCAAGATATGTTAACAAAACCCTTCCAGAATTGGCAAGGGTATCCGCTGATGGTGTTGTCATTTTCACAGGTAATGTTTTATATCTAAGTTATTTTCTGCAATATGGATTTGTTATTTTGATGATAAAGTTGATTAGAACCTCATTCAACCTGGTCTAGTTGTAGTTTTTTGATGGTAGGCTTTTAATGCATATTAGACAATGTGGATCCAGTTGTCAATATGATCTCATATTCTTCAAATTGCCAGTAGAAGGTTCCTGCTCTAGTCAGATGCAGTCTGAGATGATATCTTAACAGGAGAGTTGTATTCTAGTGCATGTCATAATATAGAGTGTATGTATGTCATGAGAAAACTGATTTATACAGAAGCATGTTAGAAAACCACCCAAATGGCTTTGTCACTCTTTGAGATTGCAAATCCTGAAATAAGTACTGGACTGAAGGATGCACAGGAAAATGTGTGCAAGTGTTTATATGAGTGCATGTGTGCATCATATGCTGAGAAGGGAAGGAAAAGGGGAAGATTTAATAAAGCATGAGAGAAATCTTATGGTCCTTTTTTGTCATAATTGATGGGAAGTGCAGGCCCCTATGTTTCCTTCAAACATGTATGTGATCTAGTTTAGGGTTAAAATCATAAAAATTTGCAAAACCTGTATCCCATGACACATTTGTCCCTTCAATTTTCAACCTCACAAGAAATCCTAAGTTGGTTCTCCATGAAACATCTTCTCCAAACTAATTTTTGTCCCACAAAAGATCTGAAACCGATTCCCTTGGCCCAAACTAGAAGTCCTGCAATGCTCTTCATGGCCACCAATTTTCTGATCAAAAGCAAGCCACACTTTGTGTTCTGAAACACTCTCAGAAATCGTTGACCAAGAGAAAGGTATAAAAGGAGAAACAATAAAGAAAGAAGAAGTGACAAGAAGTCGACTGCTGGTTGGGAACAGAAAAATCTATCTCCCTTGTGCTGATTTTACCTCTCAAAATCTTTCCATATTTTGGGAGACCCCACCAAATTTTGCCGATGCCATGCTTGCATGCCAGAATGTCACACCAAACTGCCTCCATCGTTTCATTGTTGAGCACCAAGATTTTGTTGCATTTGGCCCCCTTCGAATTTTCGTACGTTTTGAAGAATGGCGGCGTGCCCGATCAAGTTCTCCTGTGATCTTGAAGCCACATTCCTTGTTGCTCAGGAGAAATCCCTCAAGAATGCAGTGGTTGGATAGCTTGCGCCCGAGGTCCAGGTGGACTGGGCATGCTCGCCAAGAATCATACTCTGCCTATTTCTCTTCTTACAGTACTTGAGCATATCCTGCAAGGCCTCATTAGGATATTTGGGGGATCTTTGGGTGTGGCTCACCCTCTCTGTTTAGTGTAGCTGCCTTTGCCATTCAGACTCTGGTTCCGTATTTCCTAAAATTACAGTAGTCCTCCCTTCACACCAGTCATTGCTTATGATTTCTTGCTTTTTGGTGACAAACATGGGAAGTGAAGTTCAATGATGAGCTCTTATTGTCAATGGACATGAAGACAGAGTGGCAAAGTGCACATGGACATCTGATGGGGAAGGGGAGTGAAAATGGTCTGTGAGAGGGAAAGCATTAAAAATGGCCATGACTAGGAGAAGAGTAAGAGGAAAAAAGAGAGAGGATGAAGAAGGGAAAACACGGAGATGAAGGCAGAAACAGAGGGAAAACCCAGAGACATACTGACTGAGATTGAGATGATGATGTGAGAAGGTGGTGCTTGCAGAGCAATACGTAATACATTTTTTCTCGATAAATGGCGATATATATGCTATAAATACAGGGAGGAAGAGAGGCATGCTACTCTCCTATCCTCTTAACATGTCTGGATCTCTGTCCTCTTGACAATATGCTGGCATTTGTACATTGAGATCTGGAATTAAATATTGCCCAAATTAAAACACTGCCGATTCCCCTTAAAATATTGCTGAGTAAAAGATTTGGGCCCACTTTCTCTCCTTTTTCCTTTTTGTGGTTGCAATATGGCACTGTCCTTCTCTATCTTGTTTGTTATTTTATTGTTTCTTACTTTGAGAAGATTCCCCAGTAAATGTAGTTATATGATTTAATTCTACTGAGCTATTGTTTTGCTGTTCATTAAGTCCTTCATGCACATTGTAGGCACTTTATGGTTCTTTGTTAATCAGCTGCATTTAACTGGGAAAAGAGAGTCAATTACTAGTTCTGTAGATATTTCTCTGGGCTCTGGAGCATTAAAATTACACTTCTCATGGTGACCGATTTTATTTCTTTTTGCTGTTGCTTTTGCAGGCTATCCAGGTCAGCAGAGACCTAAAGTTGCTGAGTTATCAAGATTTGGCCGTCCAGTGAGTTGTCATCACTTTCTGATATTGATGGTTCTTACACTTACTATTTACCAGAATAATTTTAGGCTTGAAAGATGATTTAATTATATTGTGTCACTGGTGTTATCTTTACTATTCCATGACTGAACTGGAAGCATTTGATGAAACGATGTTTTTAACACAAAGTAAAGTTGCAGAGAGAGTATGAATGCAAGAGAAGTATGAGTAACATATTTGAGATCACAAAATATAGATTTTCTTTTGGTCATGGATGGCAAATTATAGTTTACAAGCAGAAAAATGTTAATGAAAATTTATTGATGACAAGTTGTGATCCAGTGCTGTGAGTGTTTAATGTTTGCTTAATAGAGAATGTACCAGTCCCCAGCAAAGGTTTACAGTTTATATACCTGTGCATTTTAAAGATTTACTAATTTTCATCACTTATGGTATGCAAATGATCCTTTCTTGAAGGCCAAATTGCGGAGCTCATCTTGGTGGATAAAGTACTTTCTCCAGAGCAAACTAGAAGAAAATGAATCTGCCACGAAGAAGTTTGAGCAAGCTTCAGTTAAGCAGTCATATAAACCGGCCTGCCAGGTTTTCCATCTGAAATCATTGCCTTGAAATCCCACAGCGATGTCTTGTTCTCTGAGCTTCCTGAAGAAACAGTGGGGCAGCGAGATCCTTCAAACTTCACACCCAAAGGGTTGTGTCGACAGTCGGATGGCCCGATCAGTTTTACCAGTGATATCATAGATTTGTTTAATTTCTTAGTATAAATTCAAAGGAGGATGCACCAAGTTGGCTTCCACCCTTAAAGAATTCTGAGAATAGGTTTTTATTTTTTCAGAAGCTGCTACTTGGTAGTTTCCTTTTGTGATGTCTATTGAAAACGATAGCTCATGAATTTTTTATTATGATGGTCTTGTCTTTGGTTAATACTATATGGATGGCCTATCAGATTTACTGTGATGTGCTGGATTCCTGCTGAAATAGAAGTGGAGGGAAGTTAACGTTGGACAGCTTACAGTAGAGGAAGACTCCATGTTGATTGCATTATGGCCTCTAAGGAGCAAATCTTGCAAGTCATGTCAACTGCTGTGTCCTCCACATTTTCAGATTTATGGGAATATTGTTTCGATTGTTTCCGTCACGATCCTCAGGTATCTGAACTTCGTGCCTGGACAGCATGGTTTCTTTTTCCAGTCTTGGAATGCCTGAGTAAAGGGTTATAATGAATTTGATTGTGTGGAGCGATGTCGGTTTGGTTTTTGGGCGACCGTATCGACGCTCGTCACCACGTAATGTGTGTGGATTGTCTGCGGATGTTTTGTACCATGTTGTAGCCACTCTAAGCAACGGGTCACGTTGCGGCGACCGGGGAATAAGTGGCTGCAGCCACTACTGTAATGAGCTACTTTTGAACTAGTTTTTACCATTTGAAGCTTTTAGATTCTACTCTTAAAACGAGGGTTGCCCTGTTCTAATCTCTGCCTTCCTAGTTTCCGACCAGTTCGCCCTTTTACGTACCGGAAGATCTAGGGTGATAATGTTGGGATACGCTCGGCGACCGTACTTCAGACGCCTAAAATGGGATTCGACTATTTACGTGGAAACTTGGAATTTTCGAGCTCTACTCTAGATTGGGGTGTGTTTCGTTCCCAACTAAATCGGGAATTGGGACCTACCGAGCTGAACTGACTGGTTTTGGATTGTTCAGGAGGGTTTTGGTCCGGTTTCTGGTTCCACATAAGGAATTGGATTGATCAAATCATCACTGATTGATGGATTGACCAAAAATTCTTTAATTATTATTATTATTATTTATTCTGAATTAAATCCTAAATAGTAGATTACTAGGGATAGAAGATGGGCAATGGTTGATAGACTTGAGCGAAGCTCTATTTATCTTGTGGTAGTTTTTGACACCATCCCATCATATCGTCCTACCCAACAGTAGCTAGCATCAAAGCATTGATGTGGAGTCTATCTTCCTGCCAAATTTTTATTTCTGAGTGAGTGGGAATACAGAATGTGACATTACGAGGTCTCTCATCATCTTAGGATGGATCTCCTGCTTTATTTTTCTCCTTGAAAATTTCTTCGGATTTGGAAAGGGAATGATAAAACCCACCAGTTTAGTTTATATGAAATGAGTCAATAAAACCTAATATAGCATAAATGAGATATTTAAAAAAAAAAAAAAAAAAAAAGTGATAGAGTAAGTGCATAGTACGTGACTTACCAAAGTAAGATTTTATTATTTTTGTTAGAAAAAAGGTAAGATCTTATTATGTGTAGTTTTTTTTTTTTTTGAACAACTAATATGTACCAAAAACTTTTTAAGGATATGGATATGTTAGGGCCTGTTTGTTAATATTCTTTATTTCTATTTATGAATAAAATTTATGTTTTTTTATTCTAGGAAATAAAAAAAGAATAGAAACGCATTTGTTTGCGTTTTTATTTAAATCTATTTTTTTGTTCTCGGAAACACATTTGGAATAAAACAATAAAAAGAAAAACGTGTTTCTCGTTTTAACAATTTTTAAGAACAAATTTTCTTTATCCTCTCTTTTTCTTCTCTTTTTTTTTTTCTTCTTTTCTTTTTTTTTCTTTGGCCAATCGCTAGCCTTGGCTATGGCCGGCGATCGACTGTCGAGGGCCGGCGACGTTGTTGAGGGCTGGCGACGCCGTCGAGAGCCGATGACCTCGTCGGAGCATCGCCGGCGCGGGGCAAGGTTGGGCGAGGCCACCGGCCCTTATCGGCCGATCATCGGCCATAGCCAAGGCCTGCCACCGGCCCTCGTCGGTGGTCGCTGGCCATGGCCGAGGCCGGCGACCGACTAAAAGAAGAAAAAAAAAAAAAAAAAAAAAAGAAAAAAGAAAAAAAAAATTAAAAAATTAAAAAATGAAAAGAAACAAAAAAATAACACAAATTTACCAAACGTGTTTATTCATTTTTTATTCTTAGAACAAGTTTATCGAATGCCTTTTTTTATTTAAAAATTGTTCCTCGAGAAAAAAAATATATATTTTTTTTTATTTATTTATTTTTGTTCCTTAAACAATTTTTAAGCATAATGTTACTAAACACGCCCATAGGCCATAGCGTCCAATTTATAAGGAATAGAAGAAACCAAAATCAGAAGAAAAAGTCATTGATTTTGGGATCTGACCCTAAAATCAAATCAAGTGGGTCGATACTTGATTTTACAAATTGAGAATCAACCCTATCTGGTTAGGTTCCAAGTTGAGAAACGACCTAGCCTAGAACCAATGGAGATTTGAGTGTGGTCCTTTTGAACATATATCAATGCTCCTTTGTGTGAATGACTAGAAGACTTTGAACATATATCAATGCCCTCTCTTCTTCTTCTCTTCTTCTTTTCTTCTTTTTTTTCTTCTTTTTCATTTTGGCCGGTCGCCGGCCTCGGCCATGACCGGCGACCGGCCGGCAACTGACCGTCGAGGCTCGGCGTCGCCGCGGCGTGGGCGAGGCCAAGCCTCGCCTTGGCTGGGCGAGCCCGAGCCTCGCCGAGGGCCGGCGACGCTCGGCCTCGCCCAACCACGGCCCGAGCTCGGGCTCGCGTGGGGCCGACGAGCCTCGCCGTGGTTGGGCGAGCCGCCCCGTCGGCCACACCGGAGGCGGTGACCGGCCGAAAAAAAGAAAAAAGTAAAAAGAAAGGAAAAATAAAAAAAAAAAAAATGTTTAAAAAATTAAAAGAAACAAAAAAATAATAAAATTTACCAAACGCGTTTTATTCATTTTTTATTCCCTGACCAAATGTTACCAAACGCGTGTTTTTTTGTTTCAAAAACCGCTTCCCCTAACAAACACTTTTGATGTGGAGAAGCAATAAACTTGCCGGCGAATTGCATCAGAGGTGCCGACCCCATCAATTCGACTCGACGCCAAACCCACTTTTAACGGGTCTGACCCGACCCGGAAAGCACGATCCATTTTGCGTTTCCTACCCACTTAAAAAAGGTTCCAGCGCAGTTCGCCGACGGTGGCGGCGGCGGCGGCGGCGGCTCGGAACCTACGACGGCCATGGCCACCGCGAGAGACCTCCGATCGAAGCCCAACTCCCTCCTCCCCCTCCTCTCCCTCCTCTGCTTCGTCTCCCTCTTACTCGCCCTCTCCCTCTTCCGCCGCGCCGCCTCCCCGACCCCCGCCGCCTCCCACCAGACCCTCGAGGTGAAGCGGCAACCCCCGACCGGGGACGCCGGCGGCGGCGGCGGGGGCGGCGGTCCTGCGATTACTCCGTCGGGTCCTGGATCTACGATCCGAGCTTCGAATCGTCGGCCCGGTACGACGGCTCCTGCAAGGAGATATTCAAGGGGTGGAACTGCATCGCCGGCGGCAAGCCTGGCGCCCGCGACTTGGGCAAGTGGCGGTGGAAGCCCGCGGCCTGCGATTTGCCGGCATTCGATCCCGTCGGGTTCCTGGAGATGAACAGGAATACCAACATTGGTACTCTCCCTCTCCGTGTGCTGTGTCTTACTGTGAAGTCATGTGCGTGCGTGCGTGTACTAGCTGAGAATGCGTTGGGGGAAGAAGGAAGGCGGTCTTAGCAATGGGTAATTCATGGACTCTGCAGTTGGGCGCATGATAGGATGAATCTGCGGTGAAATTATTGATTTTGTGTGACGTTTTCACGTGAATCCTGAATTCAATTGCTGGGGAAGTTGACAGTTGTTGCTCGGCGCTTGATTCGGAGGTGATCGAAATTTAGTTAATTATAGGTTAATGCTGTCCTCGGGGAGCTGATACATTCGACGGTGCAGGGTTTGTTGGTGATTCGTTGAACAGGAATATGTTTGTCTCTCTTTTCTGCTCTTTGAAGAAGGTATCGGGTGAGGTTAAGAAGTGGCGGCCTGCTGGTGCTGATCGGGGGTTCACGTTTCTTCGGTACAACCTTACCATTGCTTATCACAGGACGAATCTCTTGGCTCGTTATGGTAGGTAAGCTATGCTTTACATGATGATGGCTATGTTGCTCACATGTTCTTTCTTTCCTTTCTGACTGTAGTCATTAATCTACGATCTTTTTCCAGGTTAATTTTAGAGAAACTGGTTGATCACGTTGAGCTGAATTATGTTCTGTCTGATTGTTCAGTCATTTGGCTTTTTCCAGCCTTTATGCCTTCAAATAAAAATTTGAAGAATAATGAATGCTGCATAATTATTGTATTGATGGTGATAGTGCCTATGTAGATCCAATCTAAGGCTAGCTAAGAGAACCATTGCCTGGAACCTTGTCTTTGAATTTGAAGTGGGAGTTGGCTCTATCTCTTACTTCTAATATTCTCCTTTAGTGCAATCATCCCTCGGGGGTAAAACTTCACCTGTCAAGAGGGAGTTCATGCGTTTTTTATATGCAACAACCAAGGGAAGGTAGGATGCCTTATTAATTAGCAAGTAATTGATGGCTAAAAGAGGAGTGGGAATGTTACCTTATTGGTGGGATGGGAGATTAGATAGTGGTGTCTTGGTAATGCTGTGCATAGATGCTGACGTTACCAGAAGCTCTGCCTGTACTGACTTCGTTGCATGATGTCATGTACTAATAATGCTGTTCCCATCTTCAGCTCAAGCCATCATAAATTTTCCATGGATAACACGTTAGATTATACTTTTGTGCAGCATAGACAACCTTAGAGCATGATTATTAGATTGTGGTGTCCTGGTAATGGAGAACATAGATACTGATATTTGGAAGCTCTTCCTGTGGTCTTTTGATGTGGTATATTAAAAATGCTTCGCTCATCAGCCCAAGCCATCAAAATTTGATTGTTGTACGGTTTTACAAACTAAGCAGCTTGGAGCATATAAAAAGGCTTGAAGTGGCAACTAGACTTCCATTAGCTTAAAAAGCAGAGAGTTAAATGGATAAGTTCTGTATACTGAAACATGGGTGTGGACTTATATTCATTAGCTAAGTGATATATGTATGGATGTGATTGTTGGTAAGAGGATGACGGTGCTGTTAGTGACATGCTTTGTTTATGTATTGGCTGTGAGGTCCTTCTATTCTTCATTTACCTGTAGTAGCATGTTATCTATATTCTTTGTTCAATCATTGTGCATATCTATTTTGCATTTATTTGTAGGTGCTTAGTGATCTATTTAAAAATATGAATTTGGTTGCTGGTATTGGAGAACTTGTTTGCAGTTTTAATTACAAGGCATTTAGGCTTAAAGCAGTCAGTTATGTGGCTGCATGGTAAAGAAGCAGAGGAATTCTTTCTGCCACTTTGAGAAAGATGCAGTTAATCTGTTGAGTTCTTTATTGCTTGGGCTTGCTTTCTGTAAAAGATTTCTTGCATTGTCCTTTCTTGGGTACTTCATTCCAAATGGCTTTTTCCATTTTTTTGTTAAATGTGAGCTTCATTTTGTTGTTAGTGTATCTTAAGGAGTATTGTTTTGAGCATAGGTTAATTTTATGTTTTGTGCTAATATGTAAAATATACTTCGCACCACACTCTAATAGCTTAAGCTTTTGGAGTAAATGGTTGCGCATATTACCATAAGCTGGTATTAGAGACAGGCTTCTGCATCCTTCATGCCCTAAGTTATTTTGCGTATGTGTGCTACCCATTCCATGTACCATCCTTATGGTGTCAACCTGGCTTGCACATGAGGGGGTAATAAAATATTATCCAACATCGCTTGACTATCCTAGGTTTGACTGAATCTTATGTGGTCTCTCCCCACTTTGTTTTTGGGTTGCACTTTCTAATATTTCAAAACATTTTAATGTTCCAAAGTTGATTCGGTTTACCCATTAAATTTGATAAGCATTGGTATTTCACTTGTTGACTCTGCTTTGGGTTGAATGCAGGTGGTCAGCTAATGCCGATGATGGGGAACTGGTGTCCCTTGGATATAAGGAAGGTTACAGAGTTGATGTAGATCTTCCAGAAGGGACATGGGCTGCGGCTCCTCAGTTTGATGATATTCTAATATTCAATACTGGGCACTGGTAAAAATGTCTTTCCCCTATCTGCATGGCCAACCTAGAAAACGGGCCTCATAATCATTGATAGTTGACATGGCAGGATTGTGTACGGTAGCTGCTGTCCTGATTTCACTCATGGAGACTAAATCGATAGTAATTTAGTCAATTAAAAGTCTGGATCAGGAGTCAAAAAGTGGGTTTTGCTGTTAATAATGATTCTGAGAAAAGCCTTTGGCATAGTTTCTCTGCATCCTTTATGTTTATTCATCCCAACTTCTGTTAGTTTCTTTGATTCAGTCCCATTAAATTCTACATACTGCCACACAATTTGCAGGCCTTGCTTGACCACTGGGATTGTCTATTATCTTTTGATGGTTGTTTTAATTGGGCTGTTCAGTACGATGGATATTGTGAATGATGTTGCCAGTTTAGCATGTGCTGGTTGGAGTTTCTTTTTCCTCAATAAATAATTTGTTTTGTGGATACTGGTAAGGTGATGGTTGAGCAGCAAGACTGAGAAGAAATGTTTTACCTTTTTGTTGGTGCTGATATCACTTTGCTGTAAAGTTCTTTTTGGTTAAAAGTCCATACTAATCTTACCTTACTAAAAAAAGGAGGGGGGGGGGGGGGTTAAGGGAAGAAGATGGTCGTCAAATTAATACTTGAGGACTAGATGCACAAATATTCCTGGATTCCAAGTTTTAGCAACAACCCTTTATTTGCATGTTGATGTTATCTGCCCTGACAAGCTGCACGTTTTGGTGCATCTTGAACTAAAAGAGAACACTGAGAAATATTTGCATGTTCCTCCTTTCCCCAGACTTTAAAAAAGTGGGTTAGGAAGCCTCCTCGTCTTTATGTGAAATCAAAAGTTAGAATGCAAGACTATACATTCATTCACCCTTTATCTCCCATCCTTTAATTGCTTATCCTGTTAAAAACCATAGCACTGAAACTTGCAAATTTGAGCATTTCTTGACATAAACTACGGTGTGTCATCTTTTGCTTATAGGTGGTGGGCTCCTTCAAAATTTGACCCAATAAAGTCACCCATGCTTTTCTTCAGAAAGGGTCAGCCGTTGATCCCTCCGGTGAAACCTGATATCGGCTTGGATTTGGTTCTTGAAAACATGGTATGCCTTTTTATATTTTTATTCATTATGTCAGTTATGCTTGATTAGATTAGGTATGCCAATAGGTTTCAGCGATCAACTTTGCATGATGCTTGTGATCTTCCTCTGCTGCTTAAAATCTAGGATATCAGCATGATAATTAACAATGGCCAATAGCATTGAAAGCTGAACAGAACACTAGAACTTATGCTTCTTAGTCAATAATGTCTTTTGGGCAGTTGGAATTTTCTAGAGAATGAATGCTTAATAAAAATTTCTCCAAAAGAGGAGAAAGATTGTACAATATGGATTCTGAGGATATAGCCAAAAGTTAAAAGTAGAAGGGTGATAAAATCCTCCCCTACAAATTGGCATATAGTCCAGCAGGGGTCTGGCCATGCATTTCATTGGTATTTTAATTTTACCAACTAAAAGTCTGTTTATTTATTTATTCTTTTCACTTTTCAACTGTCATTTGGAAATTTAAGGTCTAATTAGCGCTTGATCAGAATCATTTAAATTATACAGCTACTCTGTAGATTGAGAACTCGTAAAAATTATTCGTGACTGACCAAGAGATTTTTCTGCTGATTCGAGTTGTCCATTAGATGAAGTATGCGACCAAGGAAGCAAAGTCAAGCGCCATCAAATTCTTTCGTACTCAATCACCTAGACATTTTGAGGGGGGAGACTGGGACCAAGGTGGTTCTTGTCCACGTTCTAAACCTTTATTACCAGAACAGGTGAGGTTCTCTTGTTCTCTTGAAATGCTTCTTTCTTTTTTATCAATAGAGATTATATAAGCACTCTTGAAATGCTTCTTTAGTTTAAGCATAACTTGCATTTGCTATCTTGATTCAACTATTCAGTTGCTTGTCACTTACTGTGTGCGACTTATTCATGGCTATTGATAATTTCTTGTCTTCATTCTTCTTCAGGTCGAAGAGCTCTTTGGAATTGAGAATAACGGAACTAATGTGGAGGCACGCCTTGTTAACCAGCACCTCTACAAGGCGCTTAAAGGTTCAGATTTCCACGTGCTGGATATTACTCACTTAAGCGAGTTCAGAGCTGATGCTCACCCATCCACATTTGGTGGGAAGAAACACGATGATTGCATGCATTGGTGCCTACCAGGAATCACGGACACTTGGAACGATATTTTTGTTATGCTTTTGACGCAAATTAGACAATCAAGATGAAATTTTCCGAATGCTTTTACCAGATTTCTTTCATTGTTGAGGTCAAAGCTGTAAAAGTGCGTTTTACTCATTTTTCTTGTAGGCAAAATGTATACTTCTCACCCAGACTTTGCTCAGACTGCTTGCATGTCTGTTTTGTGGTTATATCTATTAGAGATGTTCAAGTCCAGTAACTTACTAGGCTTGCAAAGTCCTCGAATAAGTTGTTCGTTTTTGGATGAAACAACTGCGACGCGTCTCTATGTAAAGACGATGAAAGGAGAGGAAAAGGAATGATACTTCTCTCTTTCCAATGTCGATGTAAAGAAAGAGTAGAGAAGATGTTTTTGGTGCCAAATGGAATGTTGGATCATAAGGCAGAAGTTAAAACTAGAAGGTTGCAACGCGCTGAAAGAATTGGATAGGGAGAGATTTGTTCAAAGTGTAACTTGTCTTGGATGAAACAGCTATTTCAAAATCCTCTCGTACTGCATCTCTTTGTAAAGACGAGAAAAATGGAGAAGAAGGAACTATTCGTTTCTCTTTCCGATGTCAATGTGAGCAAACAGGGGGATATATCTCTGTGGTGCCCCTGAAATATGTCACTTTCCAGTACATTTCAGCTAGCTTGTTTCTACATTTTCATAGGCAATAGAGAATAGATATTAAGCTTGGTTAAGTGTCAAAGTCCACCCAAGGTTGTCTTCGGCAGTACCAGTTTGAATCGCTGCCAACCTTGCGCGAAGCCTTTCGGTCACTGTGCCGGCTCCTGTTTTGTACTCGCACCTGCAGTAATGCAACTGTTGGTACTGAATGGTATATGTGGTTTGCTTTGATAGGCAGACCTTGACAAACCAATTCTTCTTACCTTTTGCCCTGGTAGGTCACACTACCAACCGGGGTGACACCCACAGCTGTTCCAGTACAGAATACCTCATCAGCGTCCATCACATCCTCCACCATGAGTTGACATTCTTCCACCTGATCAAAAAACATTTTTAATGCGCAGATTCTTGAGGTTGCAATTTAGACGACTATGAAGAGAGTTGAAACACGGCTTCTTTTGAGAGCTTCCTACTGCACAAGTGTCCGGTGAGTCAAAAGAGAAATTCCTTTACCCTTTCCGAATGATTAATGATTCATCGTGTTCATCCTGCGCTTAATGTTTTATGTAGGAGTATCAATTATTTCTGTATCCTAAAAGAAGAAATGTCTATTTACTGGAGAAGAATCTCTAGTCCTAACTTGCTAAGTGTAGTCGGAACTGACTCTGGTCTTGGTGACAAGTTTTACCATTTATGTACGCAGGAAACAAGGAGTTGGTTAGCTCAAAGTGAATGCGCAAAACACGGAGGATAGTGCTAGAGCATGCACACATAAGAAGACTGCTCATGTTTTGGCAATTATTGTTTGACTAAAATTTGCTATACAAAAGTAATCTGCGTGGACGACGTTATGAAAGTTATAGAGATCTGTCTGGTGTTCAAACACTTAAGATTAATGAATTTCTTTCCCTAAGTTGTCATGTAGCCAAAGTAATCAGATTTATTTTCTTTATGAGTCCCACACACCTGGTGTTTGAAGCTGAGAGCAATATCAATTATGCTCTTTCTTGTGATTCCGGGCAAGATGGTATCTTGTAATGCCGGTGTAGAGATGACGTTACCCTGTGATAAATCACAAATTTGGAGTTGTCATTTTCAGCGGGATCAAAAGTTTGTTACGACTTATACTATATAGCCAATAAAATACCTTGACTGTAAATACATTGCACGAAGAAGCCTCTTCGATGAATTTTCCTGTTGCTGCATCCAGGAACAGGATATCGGAGAACCCTGTGGACTTTGCTTCACTTATGGGCTTGAAAATCTGTTGAAGAAACTCATAGTCACCCACATATGCCTTAAGAGTAGATCTCCGTATGGAACTAGTGTATTGGCATGAGCAGAAGCAAAGAACAAGTCATTAACATCATATGATGAGTAGAAATTTTCCTGTTTGATGGCTTACTGGGGAGTAGTTTGTGATGGATTTGATTCCCCCAGTTCCTCCAGGAGTAGCTCTATGGGATTTATCCTGGATGACCAATTTCATGGACATCTGTGGATACAAATAAATCAATGCAATATCGAAATCTTCTCCAACCCAGAAAGAGAGAGAAAAAAAGTTCTGTAGATTCTTATTATTCACAAGAAACTGATTGTCAGTCGCCCACCTTATGGAGATTACCAACAGGTGAAGCATATACCAGAAATGTATATTCTGGCGCTGGCCCCATAAGCAAAACTGGTCCACTT
This sequence comes from Eucalyptus lansdowneana, assembly GCA_017140395.1. NCBI lineage: Eukaryota > Viridiplantae > Streptophyta > Magnoliopsida > Myrtales > Myrtaceae > Eucalyptus > Eucalyptus lansdowneana. Next base: position 23,321,793 of record CM029489.1, read on the forward strand.
CCGATGAGCAAAGGTCTAACGTACAACGATCCTTTTCCTGGAGGAGGAACCTGCAGAATGCATATAAATCAAACATAACAGTATCAAGTGTAATTGAGAAATACTTGAGGTCTAGAACGCTTTGGGTTTTGTTCTTGTTGGAAAGATGCTCATGAAGATAGTGCTGATACGGTGATACCCAATGCTGGTTGGCTAGGACAGTCTGCTTCACGGCATCAATGAATTGCTCTAAGGATGGTGATGGCATGCAGAGCCTGTTGGCCCCCATCTTCATGCGCAGGCCGTTCTCTTCTGGCCGAAAGAGCAGGATCCGACCATCTTTTGTCCGTTGTGCCTTTAGGCTTTCCAGCAATCCCTAAGACAAGACATCATCATTTGATGGTTCGAACTGCAGCAATGTCACTTAACATCATGGTATTAGCAACATATGAAGAACTTAGACTATATGACCATTATCAAGAATTTTACATTAACAAATCCTGCATCCAGAAAGACCGACTTTTTGTTTCCATACAGCTACCCCTCTATTTTATTTTCTGCAAATTCTCTTAATGCAAATTCAATCCAATTAGTCAGGAAACACAAATGGAGCACTAATTTTGACGCTATGGATATTTATGTAACTCAATCAAAGCCCAGGAATTGTGCCTTCAATTATGCCCAGTATTTTTCTATCTCATAGAAGAGATTGACTGAATGCTGCTAATCACTGACCTGCCCATAGTTGAGGATCCCAGCAGAAGGATCAATTTCGAGCTTGGAATAGCGAGTGAGAGCTCCTTGAGAGAAGTTCTCGCCATCATTGCACTTTATTATGTACATATAATCGGCCGGGATCAGATTGAATCCCAATTTGTCCCAATCGACATTGGCATATGTATGTTCACAACCGCTGTCATAAAAAAAACAGGCAGTTATTTATTATCAGGATGAGCAATATAACTGTCTGAATCGACAAAAGAGATTTTATAGGTCACCTCCCTACAATCGCCCCTGTATAGGACTGCATGATTTGAGACGTGGTCGGAACGTGGAATGGTGAATAGATGAATAGGTACTCGCTGCAGAAGGAGAGACGTTACAAAAAAGAACCCAAAAGACTGAATTCCGTGTACTGTGATTACTCAGCAGAAATGAGGTCAAATGGTAATGAAAGGCATGACAATTGTGTTTTGTATAGTCCAGTGGATGCATTCAAAAAGAGATCAATGCCAATCTATCTATGCACTCACGACAATAACAATAGTGATACATTGCTTTCACAGACGCTCTGAGCTGACAGCTTTGACACTGTGAACTGTTTTAAGGATCATGGCATGACTCTGCATATAATGAGGCATATTTGAGATTGGACCTAATCTATATCGACGACTAATTCCAGGCATGTAGAGACTGATTGTGAAGTGATGTGACGAATCTTAGGTGGGCATGCATCCAGATAAGCGAACAAACACAGTCTAAAGCTTCGCCCCAGAGAGATGAGAGAGAGAGAGAGAGAGAGAGAGAGAGAGATAGAGAGAGAGAGAGTACATCAAAATGCAGATAATGAATCTTCACAAAGATGAGCTTCCCAAGGATGCAACAAGATATAAGTAAATACTCGGAGCTGCCTCAGGCCATTGACATTGCTTCTGTAGCCTTATATAAGTCAAAGCCATCATCGGTAGCAGGTTCAACAACCACTCATGAAGGCTTTGGTAGAGACGAAATCCTTCACGTCAGTATTTAATTATGCCAAAGGAAATCAGGGTTTTGACCAGAACAGCGTGCACTCGAAGGTCATCATATCGTCACATCTTTGATTCGATTACTTACCCTCTTACACTTGGTCAACCTTGTTTTCCCAGAGATTGTTCATCCTTCTCTTCATTGTGTAGCATTCCTTAGATTTTTTACTCTGTTGCCTTTCTTTCCAATGTGGTGACATATCTCCTCTCAAGCATCATCACAAGCTGCCACTGAAGTATGCTGGACAATGCTTGAAGATCTTCACATATTTCGAATGCAAGCATAAGTAAAAGGAGCCATAAAAGTATTGAATGTATTTGAACTTTATGAGGATGAACAAGCAAATTTTAGTTTTGAAGAGGATCTACATACAACTACCAAAGTATTCAAAGGGTACACATGATAAATCTCCATCTTCATGGGTTTTAGCTCAGCGTGAATGTTAACTCCGATGAAGTCAAAATAAATAAAAATAAATAAATTATGGGTGAAATAATTACGATCAACGCGAGCAAAGTATAATTACATTACATTTCGATATAACAAGTTAAAAAACTATCTGGATTACTTCAAGGATTGTCAGATAAACTACAGCGGCAGCTTGATTTAATGCTTGAGAGGACTTGTGTTTAATTTTGGGATGAAATGATGGTGGAATAAAAAACTAAATTTCCCTTACTTGATCTTGCCCCATCCATCTCTATTTCCTTTTTCACAAACTTTATTCTAATGCAGATTACACGCTTACTTGATGACATGCCACAGCGCGTCATCTCATTTTGTAAGAAATTCTTGTGAAGTCTTAGTATGCATAGTGCTATTAATATCCTGACATCTTGCTTGCTCTTAATTTTACGATAAAAACGAAATGTCAAATCCTAAGTCTGTTTTATAATTTGGTACTATATGTCACGTGGCATATTGTTATTAATTATTGAATAAGATACTGTCCACTTATAGTCTGCCGCTTGATTTGGTATATTAATATTAATAGATAACATAGCCTTGCCCAACAAGAAATACCTTAAAAAAGTTGAGAAGAGAGCATTATTTAAGGTAATCACAAAGAAGGGCAGGGGACGTAGCGCGATGTACATAAACAATTACTCAAACAAAAAGGATATTGTAAGTTCATAGCATGCACCATTGACTCTTAATTTGAGAGAACAAAAAAATTAACTTTATCAAGGAAATATCAAGATCATTTCGCTTTTTTTTTTTTTCATAGAAAAAAATTAGCACAGAAATCCACTGCCCTAGCCGCCCGCTTGAATTGTATTGCGCAAGGGAGGAACTGGAATGATTATCATTAATTTTTGGGCCGAAAGTATGAGAAACGCCCTTATCACTTGGTGAATCCTAGGTGGGTTATTAAGAAAATCATTTCAATGGAAAACGATCAAATTTTCGTATATGGTTGGACTTTTAAAAAGGAGTTGAAAATCATTATCAAATATTTGTTATCAATTTGCTCTTAAACCTTTTTGGATGAATGAGCTCAGATTCAAGAGGAGAAATCTAGCGTTCACTTCTTGCATAAAAAAGTTTGATCTAGAATTACTTATCTATATATAATGATGGACTTGTTTTGTCAATTAATACCCCATGTCACTTTAGGAGAGGAAGAAAAGGAATAAACTCTTGGTGTGTTTGTTCACGGAAAATGAGTGATTTAAAAAATATTTTATGAAAAATGATCACTTTTGTTGTCTAGAAAAATAAATGGATAGAAATTTTTTCTTTGCCCATGAAAATAATTAGGCATAGATATATAAGCAATTAAATTCAAAAATTTTGATATTTTTCAAATCACTTATTTTACATGAAATTTCTTTTTTCAAAGTATACAAACAAAGCTGTTTTCCTCAATCATATCCTATTATTTTATTGAACAAGCGATGGATTCAGAAGTCCATGACCGAACATTCCGTCAAATGCTCTTGATTTTGCATAAATAAAAAGAGACATGGCTCATGGGATGCTCTTGATTTACATGTGGCTCATGACTAATCCATGCATCAGATCCACCGGTAAAGAGAGCAGTGAAGTATCCTGTTTGTGTTTTTTCCAATTAGAGAGAAGTGGACCGATCTGATTTTAGAAAAAAAGATTAAAAAAAAAAAGGATTGAAGTCTGACAAGTGAAATGTTGATTAATCGTGTTTATGGATTTTTATGTAAGAGGTCGACACCTTCTTTATATAATGTTCTATATGTATAATGAATCGGTTATGTTAATTTGCACTCATCCTATGTGGTATCGATTATTCATATGCTCTGAACTCATAACTAAGTAGGGTAGGCACGGTTTGGACGGGTGGGCTTCAATGCTTTTTTCTTTTGCCCGGCCCGAACATGTGGGTGTGGAACTTCTAATTCCGGTTAGCAGGACCAGTTCAACATTTAAAGAAAGAAAGAAATAAATAAATAAAGAAATAAAAAAGAAAGACCATACAGAACTAGACTAGGCAACCGACCAAAAGAAAACTACTGGGCTGGTTTAGGCCTAGTCCAACATTTTTTTGTTGTTTTAAATGAAAAAGAGATGAGCTACTATATTTTGGACCTCGAAAATCGCTTCTTTTATATGTTCAGATATTTTTAACTTAGTTATGAGTTTGTTACATTGTATTGAGTAGAATTGATATGTCTTGTATTGGGAAAAGTGTCAGAAAAATCCTAATTTCATTACATTGATATCTATTTAATCTTAAATATTTTAATTATGTCGATTTAGTTCAAACATTTTGACTCAATACCAATTTAGTCCTTAGTTTCTTTAGCTAATTTTGACTAGATATTGCTAACGTGGACTTTGGTCGACTTATCTGGTATAGTTGATATTGATGTTGATAAATTTTAATAATATTTTAATTTTTTTTTCAAAATTTGTATTCTTTTATTTATCTCTTCTTTCCCTTCCTTGTTCATTTAGCAAATCACTAGACCAATGACTAGCTAGAGGTGAGGGCCAACAAGGATCAACCCTTACTAAACATTGTGAGGTCATGGTCTTCAAACTTGCAACCTTTGGCAAGGGACACTCACCAGATCTACCGAGGTCAACTGTCATTTATAAGGGGTGATTAGCTCCTAGTCCGATCTGATTCCAAGGTGGAACTGAGACTAGACTGGTTGATTCTTGGACCAAGAACTAGACTACATCATTGGTTTGATCCGATCTAATAGAATTGGTCACTTATTTTTTCCAATATTTTTCCCCATTATTTTTTTCCTACTACTTAAAACTGGATCGAGATAGTGTTTTGTTCACATTTTACTAATTTTTTTTGAAGAAATAATACAATAAAAAGTATTTTTAGTCGTTCCAATCCAATTCCTCCTTGGAACCAGGAACTAGACTACTTGGACACCAATTCCATTTTTAGAAATTGGGAATTGAACCAACACTCCTGGGAACAAGATTAAACCAGTTGGTTTGGTTCAGTCTAAGCAATTTTCTATTCGGGCAGTTCATTTTATACATTCCTATCTCCCATCTCATTAGATTCGATGGGGGTGAGCCTCAATAGAGGTTAGGTGACGTTGCTGGATTTGGCAAGGCTAGCCATATGCTGGGAAGGTCAAGGTCCCTAGAGGAAGAAGAAAAAAAAAAAAAAAAAAAAAAATTGAAAAACATTAAAATATTATTAAAAGTGGTCAACGTTAGGGCCGATCATGCCGTATATGCCGACTGGTGTCCACATTAGCAATATATGGTAAACAAATAGCTGGAATAATTGAATTGATTAAATTAAAAAATTTATGATTGAATTGATATTACTAAAAAAATTTAGAACTAAATTGGCATGACCACTATAATATGTTTAAGATTTTTTTCACATTTCCCGTTTTCACTATTAATATCATACACTTTATTAATACTTTTTTTTTAATTTTTTTAAAAGATAGTTTGGGCCAAATTGGGCCATTTGGAGGTTGAGATATGGCCCGGCTCTACTTGAGAAAAGGGGAGCTCGAAATCTAGACTAGGACTAATGGGCCTGAAAATTTGGGTTAGTGCAGTTTAGGCCTATTTGGGCTTTCACTCTTTTTTGTTCCCCTCTTAGAGGTAAGTGTCACATGGGACAGAGTGCTACATTGTGAAAACCACCTTTTGAATCCTGTAAGAGCAAAGTGGTACATGGTGGAAATCATTCCCGAAACCCATGTAGGCTATCTTTAGAGTCCTTCACTTGTGAGCAGTTGGAGTATGTCAGTAGGATTGGCTACACGGAATGCATAATCGAATATCATTTGTGTGATCTACAATTATTAGCCTTTCTAATCCTTAGAAGATGTGGTCAATGTACTTGCTCAATTGGTGAAATGCTTCCTCAACATTGAGGCTGACTTACTAAGAGCGTTGCATGCTAGAACTGTATTATCCTGAAAATTTGACACCTAGTCACATGTCATAGTCTATTTGAGACACTATGAGATTGTAATAATAGGAATAAGATGGATTGATTTTACGGTTGCACCATGTAGATATGATATTTGATGAACATTTAAAAAGTAGCTCATTTGCATAAATTATGTAAATGCCCAAGAAATCGTTCCCACCACATGAAAAAGTAAGTATAATATAAAGTATACCTACCACGATAAGTGATAAAATGACAATTGAGTGTTACTTAATCATAGTCATACCGTTTTATTTCCTATTTCTCTATTCGTTTAAAATTAAACTTAAATGAAAAAATACTGAAAAAAATATAGCATATATATAAAGAAATCCAAAGTTGTAGCTATTTTATATATAACTTCTTATATTTCCTTGTGTTTTCATATTACATATCATCTTATATACATGATCTTGGTAATGATTATTAAAAAAAAAGAAAGGTAGTGTAGAGTTTTAGCATGGTCATCTTAAACGTTGAACTAAATTTTCATCTAAAGAATATGCTGAATATCGTTATTTTAAGATAAAGATAAATTTGCCACAATGCTAGTAGTTTTCAAATTCTGTATACTAATTTTTCCCTCATACATCCCTTTTAACTAAATTTTAATTTTGAAAACTTACATGATGCCTTTCTGAAGTTTAACTTTGAGCATGTTCCTTATTTTTGTATGTTAAAATTCATGAACGAATTTCTTTTAAAGTGTTTGTGCATTGGTCCAACACATTCATAAAAATATAATAATTGAAAAAATTCTCACTATCATAAGTGACTACAATTATATGCCAATTTTGATAAACATAACATGTGAAAATACCGATATATGCTGATAAAAAAATGTATCCAAGTGTGCACGCAGGTTTTGTAACTAATTACGAAAGAAAGGGTAAAAGTTAGGGGTGAACGATGTTGGTTTTGTCCAGGTTCCATTTAGAGCTTGGAACCAATCCGTTGGAATAGGTTTTCTAAGTTTGAAACTTGGAACCTAATGTAGCTAGCAAATATCACATAGAGAAAGGGGTGTGGGGGTGAGTGAATAGTTGATTTAATAGAATCTTGACAGATTAAAGTGAAATAGAAAAAAAAAAAGAGTCAAGATTTCAGTTTGAACTTAGAGCACAAATTCCATATTCTGGAATAACGTTCAGAAACAGTTTTGTGATTGAATGAACTTCTGAAGCAACTCACAGTGTGCAATAAACTATAACAATAAGCAATTAAAGTTTAAGGATAAAAGAATTTGAACACTAGGTTTAAGAAGTTTGGCTTAGATTAAGCCCACGTCTACTTTTTGACGCTGACAGCCTACTTAGTGGATTCTATAAGATGATCAATAAGAGATTACAATATTGAGTGATCACACTTAGTGTGTGATAAGTCACACTATCTCACTCAATCACTCTTTTATGTACTTCTCTTATGATCACAAAATTGAAACTTATGAAAAACAAGTGTGTGATCAAAGTACGCTCAGATTTTGAAATTTTAGATTTTGGGGTTTGTCTCTTAGATGCTCTTCGGCACCTTAGTCTCTTTATATACTCCTCCACTTCCCAACTAGCCATTAGACAGTTTTTAAATCTATCCATTGGATATATATATGTTAAGAAGATTGAGTGGCTTTTGAGTGATAGAAGAGGAATCTTCACTTGGTTCTAATCGCCCATATAAGTAGTCTTGATTTTCGTAAGTAGAGTTTTTCGTTTAAAAAAAAACTTTTTTTTTTCTGAAGATTTATTTTCCAATTGAATAAGATTGAGTTAATCAAATCTTTCTAGGTGTGAAATCCAAGTTAGGTCACTAGCCATTAAATTACATTTTGGATTGGTGTCACATTCTGAACTTGGTCATGTCTCAACTTATGTCTCATTTTGAATTTGTGTCTCCTTCTGAACTTGTGTCACCTTCTAAACTTGTGTTATGATGGGAATATAAGTGATTCTCTTAGTTTGGGGATCTTTATATCTTCAATATAAAGTATGAACCTATTCCATCTAACGTAGATTCCACAATCTGGACTTACACACACATGCGCACGCACACACACACACACACACGACTTACTTGAATTTCATGGACAATTTTGTCAACTTTAAAATTCATTAGAAAGTCTTCTCAATAAAATCTACCCTTGCATACCCAAGAACTTAGAACCTAGAATCTACCATATCACAGGTTCTAGAGTTAGTTTTAGGGTCTATCTGGATTACACATATATTCTTAATAGAACGATTGTAGTAAATTATTACTTCTAATGATAACTATTCGCTACTATCCATTAATTATAACTCATGTTATATACATGAAGATTAAGAAATATAAATAAAGTATAATTCTTAGTCATGGATATAGTTGGAATAGGAAGCTCATACTAGTGGTTTCATATTATATACTTACCATTAGACGCCAGGGAATGCCACAAAATCACGTGGAGATAGAGAACAAGACAAATACAAAAACATGTTTTAAATTCTACGTTTCCCAATTTTTGGAACTTGAAACCTTTCTTGCATATCTTTGAACCTAGAACTTAGAACCTAAAACCGAATTGGTTTTATCAAGTTTTCAGTTCTCTCCTATAAATCTTGAAACCATGCTCACCTAGGGTAAAAGCCACTAAAAAATCTAAACTATACTCACAGTAACACATTTCATCTAAAGTTTTTTTTTTTTGTGATACTACAAATCCCAAATTTGTACTTATGTGATATATTGACCTTCCATTAAAGTTTTGTCAGTAAGAATCGTTAAAAATCTATCTACATTAATGCCAAAAAGCAAATAGTGATGTGGCACCCCGTGTCTTAAGTGAAATAAAAATGAATTTGTTTTGTTTGAAAATTCATTTAATGAAATTTGACGGAGGATAAATGTGTCACATAGGTACAAGTTTGGGATTTTTTATATCGCAAAAAAAGTTTAAGATAAATGTATAACACTAGGCATAGGGTTTTTAATATTACAAAAAGCACATAATAAATATGTTATAGTGGACAAAGTTTAGATTTTTTGTGGCTTTAAAAAAAAAAGAAAAGAAAAGAAATCAAAGCATCTAGTTTCAAGGAGTGATGAACTTGGCTACCTCATGACTAGAGCTGGGCTAGAAACATTGAACTTGGCTACCTCATCTAGTTTCAAACAATCACAATTGCCTGTTGCTAAAGGTTGATGAACTTGGCTACCTCATGACTAGAGCTGGGCTGTGACGGCTCAACTTTGGTAAAAAAAAAAAATCAAATAAAAGAATATATCTATTGATTTTTTTTTCTTTTTTTTTTTTTTTTGGTGAATGGTAAGAATATATTGAGCTTTAACTAATAATTACAAAAGATTCGGCGCCACAAAACTTACACTCAACAAGACAACAAGTCAGAGTGAGTGGAAGGGAGTCGAATGCAAAAGAGGACAGCAAGAGCGGGCCTAAGGAAGCAAGACAGCCAAATAAAGGCAAAAGGAGGCGAAAAGCAGCGGGATGCCATGAAAGGCCAGATGAACCACGATCTACACACACATCCAGCATCGACAAAAGGGAAAAATTGTCAAGGAAGCAACCGTGAAGAAGAAGAGTATCTAGACAACAAACACTAGGCTAGGGCCCTGCAGAAATAGAAGAGTCCCTAGTTGAAAAAATGATTGGATCAATACCCTAGCTATGCTGCAGCCTCCGGTTTCTATAAGTATCATCCACACTCCTGTAGGTGGTGGCCTTGTCTCTAACAACCTTGAAAAGTTGATTCTTCACCGCTGGGATGGATAAGCTTTGCTCTCGAAATAGGATGCTGTTTTTGTGCTTCCATATGAAATAACAAAGAGCACCAAAAGAGAAGCGAGCAATGCACTTATAGAAGTCTTTGCCAATAAGGAAAGTAGCGGCCCAATTAAGATTCTTGACCCACAAATTGTTTCGCCACGGAAGATTGCACCTAGAGGCCCAAAAGAAGGCGATGCCAGCGGAGAATCGGTAGCCAAAAAAAAGGTGGTCTATAGAATCCGGCACCTCGTTGCAGAAGGGACACAAGGCACTATCTATCCTACCATAAGATAATAATAGAGCTTGGGTAGGAAGCCTGAATTTGGCAATAAGCCAAAGGTTAAATTGGTACCTTGGAGTGATGGAGTTGTTCCAAATGAATGTGTGCCAGGAGACCCGAGTCTTCCTCCTCCTAATCAAATCCCACGCCGAGGCCACCGTAAAGAGATGGGAGGTGTTTCCCTTCTAGCCGAAACGATCGGAAGAGTGGAAGAGGGTGGGAAGGGGATCCGCCCAAGAGTCTAAGACCCCCTTAATCATAGCTCCACAATTAGAGAATATGTTCGCCATTGTCACCTGCCTAGGAAGGCCAGATGCATATATGGCTGAGTCCGGAAAGTACAAGTTCGAAGGGCTCCTGGGGTGCCAGTTATCAAACCAGAGGGATACCGAGCAACCATCCCCAATTTTTCAATAGAAGGAGCTTCGACACTCAATCCTGAGTTGGACGATCTTCTTCTAAGCCCATGAATAGCAGGCCAGCTTTTTGGCCACCTAGAAATTCAACCTTTTTAAGAAGGTCGAGTGAATCCATTTGCACCATAAAGATTCCTTATTGGCAAACAGAATCCAGATATGTTTTAACATGGTAGCTTTGTTATACTCCCGAAGCCTTCGGATCCCAAGGCCCCCCTCGTCTTTTGGGCAACATACATCCTCCCAGGAAATCTATTGAGATTTTTTATTTCCTTTCCAGATTAAAAAAAAAAAAAAAATCTTGTAAATTGTTTCCCACCTCACTCCACATCCTTGATGTGTGACTTTTTTCGTCTAACACAACATTGACCATATTTGCAATAATATTTTATGGGAATTTTTTTCTAAATCACTCTAATGATTTTAGCTTTTGAATGAAAGTGGATCAAATTGGATATGTTAATAAATTTGGATTTGGGTTCTCTCTTAATAATCTTCCAAGGTGAAGGATTGGGATTTGTTATGCATCCCCAACAAGTGATATCAGTGCTGATAGTTGATTTGCCCCACTCACGATATGTATCGATGGTCTGGTGATTATCTCATGAAAGATTTTGATTCTCTAATCAAGGTTGCAGATAATGTCCACTGGCTTCTTCCTAAACTTGATTGGGCCAAGACGATTGAGGTAAAGTCCAAAGGCATACGGTGTGACTCAGTTCTAACAGTTGCGAAACTTGGTTGACTTAAGGTGGTGATTTGAGTTAAAATAACAATGGAGAGAAAGGAATACCTAAATTAAAGGAGACAACGGGCCTCGTATAGGAGGCTCACATGTGTGAAGGGCGGTTCTCCCGCCTGTTTCCTCCGTGAGCCTTTTAAGGACTTGCTTAGGTCCGAATTCAAGCATATAGATCCAAGTGGGAAAGAATATTCTAGCTATAAGTCCGTGACCTTTCAAAGCAGTAGGCTGCTATATAAAAAAAGAATTGAAATGGAATACGAAGTTAGGCAATTTTGACTTGTCCTTACTGACACCAAATTTATTTTTTTCCCGAAGTTTATCGACACCTATTTAATTAACTAGAGGTAATATTACTTTCTTGGTCAACTAAAGATCTTCGATGACCCAAAAAAAAAAAAAAAAAAAAAGGAGTTCAATTCATCAATACATAATAACTATCGATGAATATATCACCAAGTCCAAGCTATTAAATAATATTAGTCCCACATTTTAATCTTTTTTTTTTCTGTAGAAGTACTTATCAATTCTTTCATATATATAAATCTTATAAGCTTATTGAGCAGAATGTATTGTGATATGGTCGAGATGGCCATTGCTATGTGTTTGAAGAAAGAGCTAATAGAATGAACTCGAGAGTCAAATCCATTGTAGAGATCATACTTAGCTTCTCTTTCACAATGTGAAGAGACTTCAGAGGATTGAAATTCCTTCACTTGAAAAATTGATAGAGAGAGAGAGAGAGAGATATTGATAAGAGATTAACTTTTTAATCAGAAAAGAGACGTACCTATTAGGTGCATTATTTTGACACGATAGTTCATCTCTGACATACAACTTTTTGTAATTCAATAAGGCTTTTGGCCTATATAGTTCCCAGGAGGATCATAGTTACAAGTGATCAAAGTACCGCCAGTCGCGCATTGGGCCTTTGCGCATCCAAACTGAGCTGAGTTACGCCACACCACCTGAGTGTAATGCCCGCAGACCTTCCCGGGCCCGCACGAGTTGGAATTGTAGTCGTAGTCAGGCTTTTCCCCGACCCACATGTTCACCGCGCTCGTGCTGGTGAGATCAGGGGAACCCCACGCGAGGTTCTCTCCATAGGGTCCGCCTGAATGGACCAGCTGCGTGCAATCCCTGGCGTGCTTTTGGGCGTAATCCCGGGCATAGCTAGCCACTCGCTCGTCCCAAGTGATCGGGCCTACACCGACCTGAGAGCGGGCTGCATTGTGGGCGACGACGTAGTTCCGGGGCAAGTCTTGGGCGACAGACACAAAGATCAGCGCCAGGGTTAGCGCAACGAGGAAAATGACATGGAGAGGAACACTCATTCGGGAACTCATATCGTAAGAGACCATAAAAATTGGCAGCGGAAAGATCTTAGTTGGTTGATGTAAGGGATGGGCAATAGCTAGGGAGTATGTAGATGGCGATCATGTGGAAAAATCTGTCCATTCCGTGTGGAAAAATCTGTCCAAGGAAAAGCCGAATATTCGAAATAGGCCACGATGACTAGGTCAAATTGATCGACTGCCAATGTGATATTTTTCATACTCTGTGCAACGTTAATTATTGTACCCCGATAATGACCTCGTCGTCTTCTTCTTATCATTTTTTCTTTTTTGTTTCAATTTTAGCCATAGAAATATTGATGACAAATAGCGACTTTGTACCAAGCCAACAAGTCTGTTGAAGACACTATGCGAAGCATAGGTCGACTTGGGAAGAAGCAAGATTTTGACAGGGATTTCAGCTGTAATTTGGCTTGCACCAGCACCTAGCCTGAAGAACGATTTATTTTAATGTGTCAGTGCTTGCATGCCTTATCCCTCTCCTCAATTCCCGGTATGAGTTATTTTTTCTTCCTTGTTGGGCCGAGAATACGGGGCGACATTAGGGAATCCCGCCCCTCGATGGTCCTCTTTCCCCTCATTTCTTTCCCTTGAGCCTTTGCACGATCATCGGACGCCTTTAGAGGCAACTTATCTTAGAACTCTTTCTCTCTTTCCACAAAAATTGTCGTCTCTTGGGTAAAACTTTTCTCCCCTACTTTTCACTGTTTCTTTTGGCGTTTTCTGCTAAATTGGTTTCGCGTCTTAAGTCAATTATAATTTATGAGTAAAGCACCAAAAGCTGAAAGATCGAGCTCAAGTAGTCAAGATTGATGCATTCACTATTTTTTTTTTCTAACTTGTGTTTCACGAAAGCTGAATTTGAAAATGTGAAACACATGAGTAAGATTTTTATTTTGGATTGTAATTTGAATTTCAATAATTACTCTCGAAAACATTATATGATTTGAAAATGCAACTGTCGGTAATTGGAATTATGATACCTGATTATTGAGGCTAAAGAAATGTAAAAATATACTAAGAGCATGCATTAAAACCTCCCATCCATTCTTTGAGCGGTAGGGGCAATATTGCATGTGAGTTCGTCGTTCATATGACAAATATAGAGGAAAAAAACAACTTTTTTTTTTTTTTTTTGTCGAAAGAGGAAAAAAACAACCGAGTATAACACGATAAGGTACACGTAAGTTAATTAGCCTTGCTCAAACCCCTACTAATCGGTTTTGGCAGGTGCCACTGTGCCCCCAATGAAAATTATTGGCCCAACCACACGGGCTATGTCTCCTTTTTTTTTTTTTTTTTTTTTAAATAAAAAAGTGAGCTAAATAATAAATAAAATGGAAACATAAATAGAAAATAAATGAGTACTTTATTATAGATGAGTTATAAAATAATTTTCTTTTTCTATTTTCAGCCTCCTTTCTTCTTATAATGTTTACGAATTTTTCTATTTTAGAGTGAACAAAAGAAGTACGCTCAATTTGAAAAATATGTGAATTTCAATAAAATTATATTTTATTTATAGCACATCATTAAGTTTATTATTATTAATTATGAGGAAATCAAATGGATAATAAATTCTTGTTACTTTAATAATACCAAAAAAGTGATATTTATCTCAAATTTGCACTATTTTTAAAGTAAAAGTAAGATTAAATTGTAAAAAATATAGAACATCTGAATTCTTTTTTATTTTATTTTCTACTTTCAGAGTAGACTTAATTTAATATAGTTTCCATTATTGTAAGTACAATATTGAAGCATGAAGATTCATCTACCAGACCTAGCTAAAATTTTTAACAAGACCTAGCCCTGCACCTTGGTGTGTGGCTATATAAATTATAAATCAAAATGAAGAATATGAAGTATGAGATGTTTAAGCATAAAAATGGCCGAAAATTCTAAAAATTATGCATCAGTGTTTTGAATAATCATATTATATGTACAAACTCACGAATCTGATATCATAAGCTATTCCTAGTCTTGGATAATTCCATTGATGTAGAGTGCTTAACTTGAGAATCCATTTTTAAAGAAGGTTCGGCAAATGATCAATTTGGACTAACCTAACTGTTTTGATCTTCTTTCTCCTCTTACGAACGTATTCTTTGACATTTAGTATGAACCTCTGCCTTCTCTTTCTCTATCCTTGGGAAGAGGAACAATAAAGACAGGTGAATAACTCAATACTTACTGCCAAATGAAAAAACAAAATAAAATTTACATGCAGGGTAATCTCTAAATCAAACTCAGTATTTCAGAAAGTAACTAACCAAATGCAAAATATGAAACTGGCACCGATCGCTGAATCAATTAGAGAAGCATCGAAAGGGATTTTTTTCTTGAAGAAGAAATTATTGGATGAATCAGATGCATCCATCTTGAATTTATTTGGAACATTAAATATGATAGATCCTACATATAAAGAAGATGGGCCTTATTACGTTAGACAATCTAGAATATTTGGGTTCACATGATTGATGAATGTAATAACCTTTCTTCTCTAGAAGAGAGAATCGATGGCGCTTAAAATAAACCCTCTCAATAAGTAAGACAACTTATGCACGTCTAATTGTTCCTCGTATTGTTCGGCCAACTATTGCATCCTCACCATGTCCCCAAATTTTGGTGGATAGAGGGCTGTGCTTGTCCCCAAACTATCAATATGCATGTATTATCAAAAGCGGATGAAGTTCTAAGGAAATAAGAAAGTGAAATTTAAGGAGTGGCAAGTAAAAGTTAAGAACAATATGCACACTGCTTCCAAAATTTAGAGGGTCCATGTAAATTTCCCTAAATTTAAAGTGGAGATAAATGATATGAAGTGTGGGATAAGAGATAATTTTTGGGATATAAATTAATAGACAATCGTAATGCATGTACTAACTTGAACCGTCTTATTTAAAAATAATGGGGCTTATGTATATAGGTCCCATCTAGGACTCACTAAATTTAATGGTTAATGCTATAAATTATTTTAAATTAGTAGACCCATGACAAATTTACTCTAAACTAATTTTTTGACCATAAAAAACATCAAATTTAATTTCCGCTAAATTAGATTAACACCATGAAAAATCACAAATTAGTATACTTGTGATAAATGGAGGGTAAAACTCAAAATTGGCATATATATATATTTTTTTGGTAAAAGGTAATAGGTATATAGGCAAAGACAAAAAGCTATACAGTAAGTACAAAAAGGGAGGGGACCCAGCACCAGCTCACACTCAGAAGGACATAAAATCCAAATGAGTGGAAGGGGGCCAGGGCCAAGGGAAAAAAAGGGGGGGGAAAGAGCTGCAAGAGAGATACATTGCAAATACAAGCAGCAGCAAAAGAAGCCCAAAACAGCGGCCAAGGGCAAAGAGCACACAACACTGTGGCCCGCACAAGGAAAAGACGCAAAGAGGAGAAGAAGTATAGGAGAGACAGAAGATGGGAACCCAACCCGCAACAGGATCGGGAGAGATCCATCAGAAGTATCAACTAGCAAGAGCGAGAGCCAAATCAATGAAAGATGGAGGGAGGGATGCCCCAACTAAGTTGTAGTCTTCTATTACGGGGGTCAAAACTGGTATATTTGTCAACTGTCAATTTCGTAATTTGACAATAAAATTTAACGGATGGCAAATTCGTTATAAATATATCAGTTTGAGTTTTTGGTTGTCAAAAAATTAGTTTATAGTAAATTTGTTACATATATACCATTTTGAGGTTTTTTGTTGTATTAGCTCTAAATTTAATTTAGTACATAATTTACTGAATAGTTTTCGGTGGGAAATATCATTGTCACTATCGCTATGGTCATCACATGGACTATTTTCCACATTCAAGGAGGCCAAATCAAAGAAGGAAAAGAACAGAAGAGAAAAAGATAACAAATCAAACCGCGGAAATTCGTCCGGTGATGCCGCTCTTCCCATCATGGCTTTCTTTCTATTTCTCCAAGCTCGTCGAAAATGTTGACTTTTCTTTAATCCCACGAAACCCTAGAAACCCTAGTTTCTTGTTCTGACCGTTTCTTGTCTTTGACAATTATTTATTTTTCTGGAACCTTTTGAACTCCCGAATCTGATTGGCTCGAACCAAGAATTTTCCCTTTTATTTTTTAATAAGACGGTCACGTCGTTGGGATTTCCTAACAGATTTGAAATGTTAAATTGCTTGTGATCTCCGGCAATCTAGCAAACAGACAAATTGAGGTCCCATAAATAGAATCTGCGTATCCTACGCCTCCAGTATTTCATCTTTTAGGTTCTATTGCGTATGCTTTTTCTTTCCTTTTTTTGCCCTAAATATAGCGAGAAAACCGCAGATTACGACTCCATGAAATATCATACTAATCTCAACAATCAAGATACAGATCAAAACACCCAGTGGATAACGCAAACATGAGATTATATAATGTCTTGCTCATGCCTATCCTTTACCACGAAGCTACGACAAGAATTGCATGTAATCTTCTATACAATAAATTGTAATATTATTCCTGAAAGTGGGTCTTCGTCGGTCGTGCCCATAAAGCAAGTGGAATACATGTTGAGCAAATTTCGGGGACACTAAAAAAGTCTTTCTTGTTCTTTTGTTGTTGTTGTTGCAGTGGCATAAAGCTATCCATAATAAGTTTTGGAAAATTATCTAAAAATGTCCTAAACCTATTGTACGATGGCAAATTTAAGCCTCGACTTTTTAATTTCGTCAATTCAATCCTCAACTTTTTTTTTTCGTTTATTTTCCAGACAAGGGTTCAAATTTAGGGTTATTTATTTATTTATTTATTTTTTGTCTATATATAGTAATCACTGTAAGAGAAATAGAAAAACTTTTTGAGAGTGGCGTCAATTAAGGCGTGAAGACCAGTTTGTAAATTAGGTTATTATCTATATGAAGACTCGTACGATAAACAAGGCCGCTTATAAATTAATTTTTTTCTTTAATAGTGGTTAGTACTTCATCATATATTGAATTTTATTTTTCTTTTATCGTGAAGAACTGGCTTATGGCTTCTTTCATGCATGGCATCGTATTCCATGAAAGCGAAACCCCTCACATGTTAATTCACCGTCACAAGCGCTGATTGCCAGCCGAAACTTATGACCTTATGATAATATATACCATGCTACGCACCCTGGAATTAATCAATTGACGTTAGCATTGCTATGCTTTCGACTCTGAAACCGATGCTTGTGGGTATGATTCCTATCTCAGAGAACTTGGATTTAAGTTGGAGTCCATAAAGGCGGATTGAGTTCCTTAAGCCGGCTAACTACGGTAATGCCTCTGTATTATTTTAAAAGAAAAAAAAAGTGATGCCCGTCTGTCTTTATTTTACTCGATAGATACACATCTATCTATATCTATATACATAAGTCAAAACACCCTTTGTCTCACTTTTAGAATCCCAAAATTACCTTTCCTTCTTTGTCTCATACGCACTCATTTCATAAATAACAATCTGATTTCTTTTGTCTCGTCATAATTTTAGACTTCTTTATTACCTTTGTTTTCTTTTTCTTATACTCACCTAGTTTATACGCCGGCATGCGCACAGCCAGTGGCTGCGCCCTGGAGCACTCGATGGGCCGGTTCGGCGAGAAGCTGGCGGAGGGCTATGGCGAACTGAGCGGTGAAGATGCTGTCAAGATGTGGGTGAGCGAGAGGGCCAACTACGACCATCGCTCCAATGCTTGCGTCGGCGGTGAGTGCTTGCATTACACACAGGTCATGTGGAGGAGCTCGATTCATCTAGGGGGTGCTAGGGTTAAGTGTAGCAACAGGTGGTAATTCGTGACATGTAATTATGATCCTCCGGGGAATTTCGAAGGTTAACATCCCTACTAATAATGAGTGTACTTTTCATGTGCATTGGTGACATATGGTCTATGTGTACTGGAGACGCTAGCTAGGAGTTTCCAAGTTGAAATAGAATATTAATCGATTATTATATGTAGTTTACTTTCCTTACATATGGAGGATTCATGTGGATTTATCGTTGCCTTCTTTCTAAAGGTGTAATGCCGTCTATATCTAGGCCTCTGTGCACTCTTACCTTTGATTATAAAAGCGTTATGATTGAATAAATGATTGGGGAAAATGATTATAAAAACATCACTACCGTCAAAAAGCCATGATAGTGTACCTTGGCTTCGTGCTAAACTTGATTGGGTCAAGACGATTGGGGTGAAGTCTGAAGGCATATGGTGTATTTTTTTTTTTTGGTAACCAAGGATCCGCTGGAGCCCCTTTTCGCTTACGCTAATTGGGTTCACACGACCTGCCGGTGCTCAGTGGCACCGTCAGGCCTCGCCGCAAGTCCCTATTTAGACGTCAGTACCTTGAGGGAGACTAGTCTAACAACCCACCGCCAAGGCCCCTCACTTAAATCGCGATAGCAACGTGGGGAGTTGATCTCTCGACCGCAGCGTGGCAAGGGAGAACGAACACCAACGCAGATGCCCATGGGTGGGTAAAAAAAGGTATATGGTGTAATTCAGCTCCAACATCTGCCAAAATTGGTGGGTTCAAACATTGGTGAGGAAGGAAAACTTGGATTAAAAGAGACAATGGATCTCGCATAGGAGGTTCACACGTGTGAAGGAGATTTAATGAAGTGCACGCATGGGGATCTTAGGCACAAAAAGTCTCACATTAAGAATATGCTATATGGTGAATCATATTAATATATCCAAGTTGAGATTTGTTCATAAGCTTGGATTTGAGCTCTTTCTTGGCGATTTCCCAAATATAGATATCAAGTTTGTGTTGCGTGGTCCTAACATTCAATATTTTTAGAGCTTTACATTAGTCATTTCATCCTCCTAGTCATGTATAACAACGTTGTCTCGATTCCCACGATTGACTCGGCGAGCAATAAACTCATAAATTGGAATTCATTAAACTCAAATTGCAGTGTGATCGTGTGTTTAATTTTTATTTTTTAACGACGTGATTTGAGATAAAATGAAAACATCTTCCAGGTCGTTGTCCAGGCATCCAGATCCTTGCGGGAAAGAATATTCCAGCTATGAGTTTATGACCTTTCAAAGTACTATAATGGGGTGCCGTGGATAAAAGGGACTCATATCGAACACAAAGTTAGTCAAGTTTGACTAGCGCTATTGACACCTAGTTGATTAGGGATAATGTTACTTACTCGGTCAACTAAAGGAGTTCAATTCATCAATTTATAGTAACTATCGACGAATATACCACCAATTCCAACATTATTCGCATTTTAATCTTTTTGCCGTGGATGTATCATCGATTCTATCAAATATAAATCTTAGAAGCTTATCAAATGGAATGTATCCTTATATGGTCGAGACGGCCATTGCTATGTACCAAAATCAATTAAAATTGAAACAGCTAATGAAATGAACTCGAGAGCAAAATGCGCCATAGAGATAATACGCAGCTTCTCTTTCGCAGTGTTAAGGGCTTCAAAGGATCGTGATGTGCTTGAGAGAAGGGAGCTGAGGTGATTTGACCAAGGATCGAAATTCCTTCACTTAAAAAATAGAAAATTGCGAGAGAGAGAGATAATTATTGAAAGAGATTAACTATTTAATCGGCAAATAGATTTGCCTTCATCATTCACATGACTTTATTGAATTTTGATGCATATAAAGCTCTTGCCTCATCCTAATGGGGCATTATTTTGACATGATTGTTCATCATCCGAGATACAAGTTCTTATTCAATAAGGCTTTTGGCCTACATAGTTGCCAGGAGGATCATAGTTACAAGTGACCAAAGTACCGCCCGTTGCACACTGGGCCTTCGCGCATCCAAGCCGAACCGAGTTACGCCACACCACTTGAGTGTAATGCCCGCAGACCTTCCCTGGCGCGCATGAGTTGGAATTGTAGTTGTAGTTCGGCTTTTCCCCAACCCACAGGTTCACCGCTCTCGTGCCGGTGAGATCAGGGGAAGCCCACGCGAGATTCTCCCCATAGGGTCCTCCTGAGTGAACCAGCCGCGTGCAATCCCTGGCGTGCTTTTTAGCATAATCCCTGGCGTAGCCAGCAACGCGCTCGTCCCAAGTGATTTGGCCGACACCGACCTGAGAGCGGGCCGCGTTGTGGGCGGCGACGTAGTCTTGGGGAGAGTCCTGGGCGATGGACAGAGGGATCTGCGCCAGGGCTAGTGCGACGAGGAAAATGATATGGAGAGGAACACTCATACGGGAACTCATATTGAGGGAGACCTTAAAAGTTGGCAAAGGAAGATCTTAGTTGATCGATGAAGAGATAGGCAGGAGCTAAGGGGGTATTTATATGGTGATTATGTGGAAAAGTCTGTCCATGTGGAAAAGTCGAATGTTTAAAATGGGCGGCCATGACTAAAAGAGTGCCCGTCAAATTGATTGATGATAATGTGATAATTTTCATATTATTATTTTCTCTTGAAAATAATAATATTTTCTGGAAATATTGAGGACAGATATTGGACAACGTTAATTATTGTACCATTGATGATGACTTCGTCTTCTTATTATTATTGTACCATTGATGATGACTTCGTCTTCTTCTTATTATAATTTTCTTTCCTTTTTATTTCAATTTTAGCGATAGGAATATTGAGGACAAAGAGCGACTCCATCGATTCTTTACATGATCATTGGACGCCTTAAAAAGTATCTTATCTTGAAATTCTCCTTTCTTTCCACAAAAATTGTCGTCCCGAGTAACAGTTTTCTTCCGTACTTTTGACTGTTTCTTTTGGCGTTTTATGCTAAATTGGTTTCGCGTCTAAGTCACTTATAATTAACCAATATCTGAAAGATCAATCTCAAGTAGTCAAGCTTGATGCATTCTCTATTTTTTTCTTAACTTGTGTTTGCACGAAAGATGAATTTGAAAAATGTTAAACACATGAATAAGATTTTCATTTCAGATTATAATTAGAAATTCAATAATAAATCTCGAAAATATTATTTAATTTGACAAAGTAACAATCGGTAATTGGAATTATGGTGCTCGGTTATTGAGGCTAGAGAAATGTAAATTACACTAGCATGCCTCAAATCCTCCTGTCCATTCTTTGAGCCAATAGTGGCACTATTGCATGTAAGTTCGTTCATATGACAAATATAGAGAAAAATATTCTGAGTATAAGTGCAATAAGGTACGCATAATTAGATATGATCATTGGATAGGTTCGGTTTGAATTTATAGGAGCCTTGCTCAAACCCAAACTAATGGGTTTTGGCAAGTGCTAGGCTTGCCCAATAAAAGTTATTGGCCCAACCACATGGGCTATGTTTACTTTTTTCCAAAAAATAATTGAGCTAAATAATAAAAAAAATAGAAACATAGATAGAAAATAATTTCTTGTGGTACTTTATTTTAGATGAGTCATAAATACTTTTCTTTTCTTTTTAAGCCACATTTTCTCTTCTATGCAAACCAATAAGAATGAAAACGCGAGTGTGCCAGCCCAATCCCCTTGTGGTGAAAACTATCATAGAAGGAAAGGTTTCTAATTTTTGGAATTTGGAATTTACTCTACATATTCTAGAACCTATAATTTAGAACCTGAAATCGGATCGGTTTTATCAGGTTTTAAGTTCTATCCTAGAACTCTTGGAACCATACTCACCCCTGGTAAAAGCCATTAAAAACTCTAAACTATCTCACATGTGACACATTTCATCTAAACATTTTTTTTTCCATGACACTAAAAATTCCAAACTTGTACCTGTGTGATATATTGACCTTTCATTAAAGTTGTGTTAGTGAAAATCATTAAAAATCTATCTAAATGGATGCGAGAAAGCAAACGGTGTTATTATGACACCCATGTGTCCTAAGTGAAATAAAAATGAATTTGTTTTGTTTAAAAAATCATTTAACGGAATTTTGATGGAGGGTGAATGTGTCACATAAGTACAAGCTTTTTTTTTTTTTTAATGTCACAAAATTTTTTAAGCTAAATATACGACACGAGGCACAAGGTTTTTAATATCACAAAAAAATAGAACAAATGTATCATAATGGACATAATTTATATGATTTTTTTTTTCAAAAAAGAAATCAAAGCATCTACTCTCAGTGAGTGATTTCCACTCAACTAAAACATTGTTCAAACAATCACAATTGCCTCTTGCTAAAGGTTGATGAACTTGGCTCCCCCATGACTAGAGCTAGGCTGTGATGGCCCCAGTTCGGTAAAAAAAGATCAAATAAAAGAATATATCTATTGAGATTTTTATTCCCTTTACTGGATAAAAGAAAAGAAAAAAAAACTCTTGCAAATTATTTTCCACTTCACTCCACATCCTTGATATGGGACTTTTTTCGTCTAACACAACATTGACCATATTTGCAATAATATTTTATTGATTTTTTCTAAATCACTCTAATGATTTTAGCTTAAGTGAATTCAACTAAATATGCTAATAAATTTGGATTTGAGTTATCTCTTGATAATCTCCCAAGGTGAAGGACTTGGATTTGTTATGCATCCCCACCAAGTGATATCGGCGTCAATAGTTTATTTACCCCACTCACAATATGTATCAATGCTATGATGATTATCTCACGAAAGAATTTTGATTCTCCAATCAAGGGGACATATAATCTAAGTAGACTGACATTGACACGCGACACGCGACACGATATGACACAACACGTTGACACGTCGTTTCTAAAAAAATAAAGAAATTCCGATACCTTCGGACATTATATATTAAATATATATTTTTATATATACATAATAAATTATCATTTTTATGATTATTTTAATCAAATTAATTTGATTCAAATTCAAAGATAAATAAATAATTAAAAAAACCTAGAATGAATATACACTAAAAATATTAATCCGCCATCTATATATAATGATGGACTTGTTTTTTCAATTAATACCCCATGTCACTTTAGGTGAGGAAGAAAAGGAATAAACACCGGTGTGTTTGTTCACGGAAAATGAGTGATCTAAAAAATATTTTATGAAAAATGATCACTTTTGTTGTCTAGAAAAATAAATGAATAGAAATTTTTTTCTTTGCCCATGAAAATAATTAGGCATAGATTGCTATCGATGATGGAAGTTTTTTTTTTTTTGCTAACTAATTTTTCTAAATGATATAAGCAATTAAATTTTAAAAAATATTTTTCAAATCACTTATTTTATATGAAATGAACACACCTTTGGTTCTTTTTTCAAAGTATACAAACAAAGCTGTTTTCCTCCATCATATCCTATTATTTTATTGAACAAGCGATGGATTCACAAGTCCATGACCGAACATTCCGTCAAATGCTCTTGATTTTGCATAAATAAAAAGAGACATGGCTCATGGGATGCTCTTGATTTACATGTGGCTCATGACTAATCTATGCATCAGATCCACCGCTAAAGAGATATATCAGATTTTATACGAGTCCATTTAGTTGAAATATAGAGTTTGATGTATAGATTGAGAACAGTGAAGTATCCTGTTTGTGTTTTTTCCAATAAAGAGAAGAGGACCGAGGCATATTGATCTGATTTTAGAAGAAAGATTAAAAAAAAAAAAAAGGATTGAAGTCTGACAAGTGAAATGTCGATTGATCGCCTTTATGGAATTTTATGTAAGAGGTCGACAATGTTCTATATGTATAATGAATCGGTTATGTTAATTTGCACTATGTGGTATCGATTATTCATATGCTCATAACACAAATTGATACTTGTGAATTAGTCATAACTAAGTAGGGGTGGACATGGGTTGGACGGGTTGGACGGGTGGGCTTCAATGCTTTTTTCTTAAGTCCGGTTAGCAGGGCCATTTCAATTAATTTCAACAACAACAACAACAACAACAACAACAACAACAACAACAACAACAACAATAAATAAATAAATAAATAAATAAAGACCATACCGAACTAGACTAGGTAACCGCCCAAAAGAAAACTAGACAGGGCTGGTTCAGGCCTAGCCCAACTTTTTTTGTTGGTTTTACATGAAAAAGAGATGAGCTACCATATTTTGGACCTCGAAAATCGCTTTTGAACATGTTTAGATATTTTTAACTTAGTTGTGAGTTTGTTACATTGTATTGAGTGGAATTGACGTGTCTTAAATTGGAAAAAGTGTCAGAAAAATCATAATTTCATTACATTTGTACCAATTTAGTCTTAAATATTTTAATTGTGTTGATTTAGTTCTAAACATTTTGACTGAATACCAATTTAGTCCTCAGTTTCTCTAGCTAATTTTGGTTGGATATTGCCAACGTGGATTTTGGTCAACCCATGTGACATGGTTGATACCGACGTTGATAACTTTTAATAATATTTTAATTTTTCTTTGAAAATTTTATTTTGTTATTTATCTCTTCATTTCCTTCCTTATTCCTTTAGCCAATTACTAAACCAGTGACCAGCTAGAGGTGAGGGCCAGTGAGGATCAACCCTTGCTAAATATCGTGAGGTCACGACCTTCAAAGTTGTAGCCTCTAGCAGGGAACCCTCGCCAAATCTAACGAGGTTGACCGTCGACCATTAGGGGTGATTGACTCTAGTCCGATCAAATTCCAAGGTGAAACCGAGACTAGACTAGTTGATTCTTGGACCGAGAATTGGACCGCATCATTGGTGCAGTCCGATCTAATAGAACCGATCACTTATTTTTCTCAATTTTTTCCCATTATTTTTTCCTACTTTTTAAAACTGGATCGAGATAGTGTTTAGTTCACATTTTACTAATTTTTTTTTGAAGAAATAATACAATAAAAAGTATATTTAGTCGTTCCAATCTGGTTCCCCTTTAGAATCGGGAACTAGACTGCTTGGACACCAGTTCCATTTTTAGGAACCGGGAATTGGACCAACACTCTTGGGAATAGGGCTAAACTAGTTGGTCTGGTCTAGTCCAAGCGGTTTCTATTTGGGTAGTTTGTTTTGTACATCCCTATCACCCATCTCATTAGATTCGACATGGGTGAGCCTCAACAGAGGTTAGGTGACGCATGACCTTGCGGTTTGGCAAGGTTGGCGATGCTGGAAAGGTCCCTCATCTTTGGCCGATGATTGGCCGGAAGGAAGAAGAAAAAAAGAAAAAAGAAATAATTTGAAAAATATTAAAATATTATTAAAAGTGGTCAACGTTAGCGCCGATCGTCTTATATATATGCCGACCGATGTCCACGTCGGCAATATCTAGCAAAGAAAAAAAGCTGTAAGAATTGAATTGATATTAAATTAAAAGATTTATGATTGAATTGGTATTAATAAAAAAATTAGAACTAAATTGGCACCACTGTAATAGACTTTTCTAAAACATGTCTCATCTTTCACTATTAATATCATATACTTTATTAATAGTTATTATTATTATTTTTTTAATTTTTAAAAGGTAGTTTGGGCCAAATTGGGCCATTTGGAGGTTGAGAAATGGCCCGGCTCTACTTGAGAAAAGAGGAGCTCGAAATCTAGACTAGGTCTAATGGGCCTGAAAATTTGGGTTAGTGCAGTTTGGGCCTATTTGGGCTTTCGCTCTTTTTGTTCCCCTCTTAGAGGTAAGTGCCATGTGGGATAGAGTGATACATTGTGAAAACCACCTTTTGAATCTTGTAAGAGTAAAGTGCTACATGGTGGAAATCACTCCCTGAACCCGTGGAGGCTACCTTTAGAATCCTTCACTTGTGACCAATTGGGATATGTCGGCGGGATTGACTCTATGGAATGCATCATCGAATATCATCCGTGTGATCTACAATTATTAGCCTTTTTGATACTTAGAAGATGTGGTTAATTACTTGCTCAATCGGTGATATGCTTACGCAACATTGAGGCTGACTTACTAAGGGCGTTGCATGCTAGAACTGTACTATCCTGAAAATTTGACACCTAGTCACATGTCATAGTCTATTTGAGACACCACGAGATTGTAATAATAGGAATAAGATGGATTGATTTTGTGGTTGCACCATGTAGATCTGACATTTGACGAACATTTAAATAGTATATGCTGAATATCCGTATTTTAAGATAAAGGTAAACTTAAATTCGCCCCAATGCCACTAGTTTTCAAATTCTCTATCCTAATTTTTCCCTCATACGTCCGTTTTAACTAAATATTAATTTTGAAAACTTACATGCTGCCTTTTTTTTTTTTTTTTTAAATAACTTTGAGATTGCTCCTTATTTTTGCATGTTAAAATTCATGAACAAATTTCTTTTAAAGTGTTTGTGCATAGGTCCAACACATTCATAAAATTAAAAAAAGTGAAAAAACTCTCGATATCATAAGTGACTACAATTATATGCCAATTTTGATAAACATAACGTGTGAAAATACTGATATATGCTGATAAAAAATGTATCCAAGTATGCAGGCAGGTTTTGTAACTAGTTACAAAATAAAGGGTAAAAGTTAGGGGTGAATGATGTTGATTTCGTCCAGCTTCCATATAAAACTAGGAACCAACCCATTAAAATAGGTTTTCTAATTTTGGACCTTGCAACCTAATGTGGCTAGCAAGAATTACATAGAGGAAAAGAAAAGTGGAGGAGGGGGGGGGGTGTGAATAGTTGATTTAATAGAATCTTGACAAATTAAAGCAAAAATAGAAAAGAAGTCAGGATCTAAGTTTGAACTTATAGCGCAAAGTCCATATTCTCGAATAAAGTTCATAAATAGTTTTGCGATAGAATGAACTTCTGAAGCAGCTTGCAAGTGTGCAATGAACTATAACAATAAGCAATAAAAGTTTAAGGATAAAACGAATTTGCACACAAAGTTTATAGTAGTTTGGTTTAGATCAAGCCTACGTCTACTTTCTAAGGATTCTACTAGATGATCAATAAGAGATTACAATATTGAGTGATCACATTTAGTGTATGATAGGTCACACTATCTCATTCAATCACTCTTTTTATGCTTCTCTTACGATTACAAAATTGAAGCTCGTGAAATACGGTGTATGGTTGAAGTACGCTCAGATTTTGAAATTTTAGATTTTGGCCTTTGTCTCTTAGATTCTCTTTGGCACCTTGGTCTCCTTATATACTCCTTCACTTCCCAATTAGCCATTGAACAGTCTCTAGAGGATCGTCTCTCAATCTATTCATTGGACATATAAGTATTAAGAAGATTAAGTAGCTATTGAGCGACAAAAGTTGAATCTCCACTTGATTTTGGTCATCAATATAACTAGTCTTGGTTTCCATAAATAGAACTTCTTCATTTAGAAAAAAAACTTATCTCAAGATTTATTTTCTAATTAAATAAGATTGAGTTAATCAAATCTTTTTAGGTGTGAAATCCAAGCTAGATCACTAGGGCTTCGTTTGGTCGTTCGGATTTCTAATTGGGATAGGACTGGATAGGATAGGATATGAAATCCAGGGATTTTTTTTTTTTATATCTTGTTTATTGTTTGGTGAATCGTAGTATTAAAGTCGAATATGTTCATATCATATTATGTACATTTCTTTATATAAATGACATATCATTATAAATGAATCTAAATGTTCATAAACGAAGATGGTGAAAAATCTCTCGTAACACTCTTTCTTATTTTATTTTATTTTTCCTCTTTTTTAATATTATTTTCATTATTATTTTTTCCCCTTTCATCATTCTTTAATAAAATTTTATCAAATAGTAAACTGTACTAACATACCTAAAATACAAAAGTACCTAAAATATATACTAAATATAAATATTTAATTTATAGATTGAATGTTTATTATAAGAAAGAATTAAAGTTGAATATATAAATTAAAATAAGATTAATTAAAATGCATTTTCATTTTTTATTGTTAATTTCTTAAATTAGAATTCAAATAATATTTATATAGAAATATAATTTCAATTTTGTTAATTTAATAAGTTTGTTATTCAATAAAAATAACTTTCCTATTATGGACATTAGAAATCTTATCCACTTTTATCTCACCTCTCCCATGGGATAATTTTATCCTGTCTATATCCCACTTATATCCGACTTTATTCTCGTCCTGAGCGAACACCAAACGTAGGATAAGATATGATTTATCCTATTCCGAATTTTATCCTGACTGCCAAACACAGCCTATCTATTATATTACGTTTTGGATTGGTGTCATGTTATGAACTCAGTCACGTTATGAAGTTATGTCTCATTTTGAACTTGTGTTAGGATGGGAACATAAATGATTCTCTCAGTTTGAAGATCTTTATAACTTCAATATAAAGTGTGAACCTATTCCATCTAAAGTAGATTCTACAATCTAGACTTGAATTTGAATAAGATTAAGATTGTTACTAACTTTTCTTTCAAGAGTAATTCCCTAAATCAAAATACTTCAAAACATATACCTAACTTACAAGAATTTCACGGATAGTTTTGTCAACTTAAAATTTATTAGAAAGTTTTCTCAACAGAAGCTACCCTTGCATACTTAAGAACCTTGAACCTACTATGTCACAGGTTTTAGGGTCAATTTCATGGTCTACCAAGATTACACATATTTTTAATTGAACGATTGCAATGAATTATCACATCTAATTACCATTATTCGCTACAATCCATTAATTACAACTCATATTTATATACATGAAGATTAAGAAATATAAACAAAGTACACGCCTTAGTTATGGATATAGTTGGAATTGGAACCCTAGACTAGTGGTTTCATATTGCAAACTCATCATTAGACACCATAGAATGCCATAAAATCACGTGGAGACATAGAACAAGAGAAATACAAATACTTGTTTTAGGTTCTAGATTCTCTAATTTTTGGAACTTGTAACCTACCTTGCATATCCTAGAATCTAGAACTTAGAACCTAGAATCAGATTAGTTTTATAAGGTTTTCGTTTCTACCCTAGAACTCTCGAACCATGCTTTCCCTTGGTAAAAGCCACTAAAAACTCTAAACTATGCTCACTGTAACACATTTCATCTAAACTTTTTTTTTATGACACTAAAAATCTCAAAATTGTACTTATGTAATACATTGACTTCCATTAAAGATTTGTAAATGAGAATAATTAACAATCTACCTATATTGATGTCGAAAAGCAAACAGTGTTGATATGGCACCCACGTGTCCCAATTGAAATAAAAATGATGTTGTTTTGTTTGAAAAATTATTTAACAGAATTTTGACGGAGGGTGAATATGTCACATAGGTACAAGTTTGGTTTTTTTTTTTTTTTGTCATAAAAAAAATTTAAGGTAAATGTATAACACTATGCATAGGGTTTTTAATATCACAAAAAATATAGAATAAATGTATCATAGTGGGCATAGTATATATTTATTTGTGGTTCTTTCTTTGAAAAAAAGAAAAGAAATTAAAGCATCTAGTCTCGGTGAGTGATTTCCACTCAACTAGAAACATTTTTCCAACAATCAAAATTGCCCGTTGCTAAAGTTTGATGAACTTGGCTCCCCCATGACTAGAGCTGGGCTGTCACGGCTCAACTTCGGTAAAAAAACAATCAAATAAAATGATATATCTATTGAGATTTTTTTCCCTTACCAGATTTAAAAATAAAAAAAAAATACAATCTTGCAAATTGTTTTCCACCTCACTCCACATCCTCGATATGGGACTTCTTTCATCTAACACAACATTGACCATATTTGTGCTAATATTTTATTGGATTTTTTTTTTTCTAAATTACTCTAATGACTTTAGCCTTTGAATGAAAGTGAATCCAACTAGATATGTTAATAAATTTGGATGGGTTCTCTCTTGATAATCTCCCAAGGTGACGGATTGGGATTTGTTATGCATCCCCAACAAGTGATATCGGTGTCGATAGTTGATTTGTGCCTTACTCACGATATGTAACAAGGTCTGGTGATTATCTCAAAAAAGAATTTTGATTCTCTAATCAAGGTGACAGATAATGTCCACTGGCTTCTTGCTAAACTTGATTGGGCCAAGACAATTGAGGTAAAGTCCAAAGGCATATGGTGTGACTCAGCTCCAACATTTGGGAAACTCGGTTGACTTAAGGTGGCGATTTGAGTTAAAATAACATTGGTGAGAAAGGAATACCTAAATTAAAGGGGACAACGGGCCTCGCACAGGAGGCTCACATGTGTGAAGGAGATGTAATGAAATGCACGTGGAAGAGTGTTAGGCACAAATAGTCCCACATTAGAGATGTCTTTAGGGTGAATCATATTGACTTATCCAAGTTGAGATTTGTTTACAAGTTCGAACTTAAGCTCTTTTTTGGCGATTTTCCCAAAAGCAGGTATCAAGTTTGTGTTGCACGTTCCCAACAATCAATATTTTTAGAGCTTTAGATTAATCATTTCATCCACCTAGTCATATACAACAACGCTGTATCAATTCCCACAATTGACTCCACGAGCATTAAACTCTAAATCGGAATTCATTAATTGCAAGTTGTAGCGTGTTTGTCTGCCTAAATTTGTTTGAACAACGTGATTTGAGACAAAATGAAAATGTCGTTGAGGTGGCTATTCAAGCATATAGATCCTAGTGGGAAAGAATATTCTAGCTAAAAGTCCATGACCTTTCAAAGTACTAGGCTGCTATATAAAAAAGAATTGAAATGGAATACGAAGTTAGGCAATTTTGACTTGTGCTTATTGACACCAAATTTATTTTTTTCCCGAAGTTTATTGACACCTAGTTGATTAATTGGAGGTAACATCAGTTTCTTGGTCAACTAAAGATCTTCGATTTTAACCAAAAAAAAAAAACTAAAGGAGTTCAATTCATCAAATACATAATAACTATCGATGAATTTACTGCCAAGTCCAAGTTATTAGGTAATATTGGTCCCACATTTTAATCTTTTTTTTTTTTCTGTAGATGTACTTCTCGATTCTAGTTTACATACAAACATACATTCATACATACATATATATATATACATACATACATACATACATACATATATATATATATACATATATATATACATATATATGTATATATACATACATAAGGGGTTAGGATCGGAGTACTATATGAGAGAACAAGGAAGTATATGAGATTAACAGATCTATATGAAAGCAGGGAAGGATGTATCTAAAAGGAAACGATATATAAGAACAAGAAAGTAAATGACTTAAATAAAATCATAAAGGGGTTAGGATCGGAGTACTATATGAGAGAACAAGGAAGTATATGAGATTAACAGATCTATATGAAAGCAGGGAAGGATGTATCTAAAAGGAAACGATATATAAGAACAAGAAAGTAAATGACTTAAATAAAATCACGAGAATTAAAAATAATGTAAAGACCAAAAGCAATATATAAAATATAAAGTAAGAGAATGCATAAGCAAAAACCAACCATGAAGGTGGTATGAACTTGTATTATATAAAGCTGAAAACTGAAATTACATGTATTGAAGGATGCAGAAACTAAAGCATCAAGTCATCCACTAGGGCGGTAATCCGCACTCCAGGGAGTATTGATGTTTATATTACAAGAAATGGTTAACCAACTATCATGTAAGTTGATAACCCTGTATAAAACGATGTATATGAAAACTAACTTACTTTGAAACCAGGGGATACAAGGTAAGAGAGCTTGGAGATGGAAGAGATGAGGATGGAGATGGAAGAGAGGATGGTTTACAAGTGAGAGGGAGAGAGAAGAAGAGAGAAATCTGGAAAATTTCGAGCCCCCTTCTTCTATGTCGAGTGGGTGTATTTATAGAGGGTGCTACAGTGCTGAACAGTGTAAAGTGAACAGTACTGAACAGTGTATGAATAGTGAACAGTGAACAGTGTATGTCTACTACGCTCCGGTGTGTAGCCTTTTGCGCCGTTTGTAATAGTATCTGCATGTGATGTCTTTTAATCTCTGTCCAGATTGATCCCGTAGCAGTCGTCTTCATTAGTGTTTCCACTATGATATGACTGGGAGGATCCGTCTTGACTGTTTTGAGATTTGGAAGATCCACATTGTGATTCTTCCGCTTCTGAGAGCATCGTCCTGAGGATGTTGCAGTATTCATCTCTGTTTTGGACTGCTGCAAGTGCTGCACTTGCCATGGATTTTTCCTGTAAAAACGATGTATTTGATGGGGATGCGATTATTTGGGTTTTCTGGCTATTTAGCCATGTTTTAACCGCAGCTTCGGATCCTTGATCAAGAAATCTGAATCCATCCCACCATTTTGTTTTGTATTTGCGGATAAGTACTGGTACACCCGGTTTATTGGATGTATTGTATTCAAATTCCCATGCTGTTACCCAAGAGATTCTGAATATTATAAAGAAATGCATAAGGCATGGGAACCTTATATCATGAGGTGTTGGTATGAATTGTTCTCTGAAAATTTTGTATCCTTGTTTGACTGTGGGGTGTAATATTATGTCCAAAGGACCAAAGAGATCCCACCGAGTCAAACCAAACTTTGGTAAGCTTTGTCTTGGGAAGTTGTCTTTGAAGAATAATAACCAGGAGTGTTGGAAATTTTTATTCTGTCTGAAAAGACGTTCCACCAAGCTTGTTGGTAGTCCCGGTGTGTATATGAGGAGGAGTATGGCAGGCTTTGGGTAAGTCTGGTTTGGAATTTTCTGGGTGTATGGGGTGAGGCGCCCCAGTGTGAGGGGTGTATGACTTTACTGATGGATATAGTGGAATAAAGGATATTTTCTGTATTGGTTTTTTCGATAAAGTGAGTGAACCTTGCCGATTCTGTTTCCACTAAAATTTGCTCATAATAAGCAAGGGTTTTGTTTGTATTGTGAGGTTTGAAAAGCCAATTTTTTGGAAATATGTTTTCTGTAAATTTGATTGGATCTTTATCGAAGAATCCATCTTCCACAGTCAATATTTTTTGAAAAGATGTTTTGGGGAAAAATTTTGATCTTTGAGAAGGAGGGGTTGCCTGAGGCTTAATAACCACCTCATTCGAAATTCTTTTGTATTCCGCTTGTTTTTGTGTAGCAAGCGGGGAAGGATTGTTACTTACCTCTATGGCACTGGATGGCTCTTTCTTTACGTTTTGTAAAGACTGGGCAAGTAACAATATTGTTTCTTTTGGTAGTATGTTGGCTAACTGATTAAAGGCTAGCATGGGTTCAGATGTTATGGGTTCTGTTGTCAAAGGTGTTTGCTGTAAGTATGTTTGGTTGTTTTCTGCCATTTGGAGCCATGTCTTGACGGATGTTAAGCCTTTTGGCTTTGGTGGTGTATTGGAGGGTTCGGCAGTGGCTTTGCCTTTGCCTTTATCTTTGTCTTTTTTGGATCTTGGCATATTGGTATCCCTTGTAAAAATTCTCTTGTGAGAAAATCAGGTAATGAATTTGAAGAACCATTTATAAATTCAATGTCAAAATCAAATACTTGAAAGTATGGCTTGCCATCCGGCAAAAATCTGTTTTGATGCAATATTTAAAACGTCTTTTTGTAGAATGTCTTTGGCTGATTTGCAATCAATTCGCAAGAGAAATTTTTGGTTTAATAAATCTCCTTGGAATTTTGATATAGATAAAACTATAGCAAGTATTTCCTTTTTAATTGTCGAATAATTTTGTTGAGTGGAATTCCAATGTTTTGATATAAACTGAACAACTTGTTCTTTGTTGTTTTTGACTTGTTTGAGAACGCCACCATATCCTAATTCCAAGCGTCTGTTTCAACTATTTTGAAAGTAGAAGGGTCGACAAGGTGTAAGCATGGTATATCTTTTACATGTATTTTTATTTGTTTGACAATGTCTCGTATGGACCGAAGTCCGGGTGGAGGATCCTTACGAAGTCTTTGATGTAAAGGTTTGCAAAGGATATTTATATTGGGGAAGAAATCTAAAATATAATTGAGACTACCCAAAAACCTTTGTAATTGAGTTTTGTCTTTAATCTCATCTGGAAATTTATCGGTAAAAGAAATTGATCTTTCTATTGGGGTTATCGTACCTAAATGGATGTAATGACCTAGAAATCTAATTCTGTCCGGAATAATGCAATTTTAGTGGGAGAGACAACTAAACCATTTTGTATAATTATTTTTATGAAAGTAGAAAGATGTTTGAAATGTTGTTCTATATTAGAGGAAAAAACTAGAACATCATCTATATAAACTATGATGTAATCTGAATAAGGATTGAGGATATCATTCATGATTCTTTGGAATGATGAAGGGGCATTTTTGAGACCGAATGGCATAACATTCCATTCATATTAACCAAAAGGGACAGTAAAAGCTGTTTTGTATTTATCATTTTCACCGATTTGTATTTGCCAAAATCTTGACTTCATGTCAAATTTTGAAAATAATTTTGATCTACAAAGTCTGTTTAGCAGATCTTTTTTATTGGGTATAGGATATCTTATCCATCTAAGGGCTGTATTAAGAGGTTTATAATTGATAACTAATCTGGGAACTCCTCTTTCTAGTTCGGCATTTTTATTGACATAGAAAGCAGAGCAACTCCATGGTGATTGGCTTTTTCTTATGAGTTTTTTTATTCAGGAGGTCTTGTATTTCCGCTTGACAAAATTTCAAAACTTCTTGATTCATCTGTGTCGGGCGGGCTTTGGTAGGTATTTTAATTTCAGAAAAATCTTGTTCATAAGGTAAATCAACGATATGCTTTTTCCTTTCCCAAAAGGCATTGGGTAGAGTAGAGCATATAGTTTTTCTATGTGTTTTTGTAAGGAGGCTATTTTTTCTACGATGTTGGATTTTATAAGATTTTCTTCTATTCTTTTGAATTCCAAGTCTTCTTTTAAGAATTCAAGCTGGTTCTCTTTGTCTTTTATGAGGCAATTTATCTCAGAAATAGAATGTTCTTGTAAAATATTTAGGCTTCTTTTTTGTGGTTTTGTCACAAAGTTAAAAGTGATTTTTCTGTTTAAAGCATGAGTTTCAATGCCTTCATTAGTAACTCGTAAAAGGTTGGATTAATTGAATAAAAGGTGTTCCAAGAATTACCCGTTGTCTCATATTTTTTACTAAGAGAAAAGATGTTTTGTAAGACATTTGATCTTTTATTATTAAGGCTTCGGTAATTTGTATTGGATATTAAGTTTATCACCCGATGCTGATTTTAGGGATTCGGAAGTTTTATCAAAGTATATTGTTGGAACAAGGCCTTCTTTGATACAATTGAGATCAGCTCCCGTATCAAAGAGTGCTTGTTGTTTCAATAATAAACTCATTGTTGATTTTTATCATAATATTTATTATCCATTTTCTAGATGTTATTTCTGTTAATAACATAAGGAAGGCCGGGATCTGGAATATCGAAGTATTGGTGATTTCGTTTTGGTCTTCTAATTTTGTCTTTCATTTTATGACAAGAGATTTTATATCAGAAATCTCTTTTTTCATATCTAACTCGTGTTGCTTTCAAGGCTTGAATTTCTAATTTTTGTTGTTTTATTTCATTTTGGAGATCATTTATATTAACGGTCTAGACTCAGGGGTTTTCTGTTTCTATTCAAGATGTCTTTTAAATTGTAAGAAGTATTAGATTTGGAGGTAATATTTAGGGAAGAATGAAGTCTATCTAAGTATTCCTTCTTGGCTTCTGGGTCAATAATCTTATCAGCAGTGCTAAGGAGAAATTCTTCCTCTTTAGTTAACATGTTTATTTCAGGAGAGGCGTCTTCATAATCAGAATCAGAAGAGGAATCTATTTCATTGATCTGAAGACCTTCTTCCTTAAGAAGTTCATCAGAAGAAGTATCGTCATTTTCTATGAATATGTTATTTAACTAGTTAAGAGTATTGTCATCAAGAGAGAGTTCATTTAATTTTTTATTAATCCTACAAGTATTTTGAAATATGACCTTTTTTACCACAAGAATAGCATTTGATGTCTTTAAAATTTTTCCTATCATTATGAGGTCTATTTTGGTTATTCTAGTGTCTTTGTTTATTCCTACGAGGTTGAGATTTATTGTGATGTTTCTTTGTTTCTTTCTCGAATGACAAGTTCCCTTACATTTTGGTTTTGTTTTTTCATTATAAGAAGGGTCGTATTGAGCACAGAAATCTCCTAGACTTCTATTGGTGAGAGATTGTTCTTCCTTGAGCTGTCTTTGTAATTTGATAGTATTACACATTTGTGTTCCTTGACGGTAAACATAAGAGATTATTTCACCATAAGAAAGAAGATCATAAGGTATTTGGCCATTGTATTCTTCTCTAATTTTATCCCTAACTTGATCACCTATAATTTGGGGTAAACCTGCTAAGAATTTTTCTTTCCAAAAGGGTTGATTGCAATAAGGTCTGATGAGAACCCTTTGAAGGAAAAGTTTGTATTCTCTAAACCTTCCTAAGGATTTGCAACGCATATTGGATAAGAGGTCTTGATTCCTATCTTTAATATGTGAAGGGTCTCCTACGAAGTGTTGTGAAATGGAATAGATAAGAGTATTTACCGCATCTTGGATGAGATGTCATTGATCATCATCCATGCGTTGGCCAAAATCATCTATTTTATAGGCGTTAAAATTTGTATTCTTTGTTCATCGGTCAAATAATTATCCCACCAACCTTTTAGTTGTCCAAAGAATCCAGCTACTAAAAGATTAGCAACAACATGATCAGAAACATCTTGCTGGGTTTTGTAGGCATTGGCAAGCATGACCATGTTATTAAGAATATTCATGATATTGCTTTCGGCAACACCATCTATATTCCATTCATAAATGGCATTAGGAGAGTATTTATTCTGTATTTTCTGTGATGATTCTTCTTGGGCAATGTCAGGTGGAGTAGCCCTACTATAATAAAGCTTCTGAGGTTGTCTCCAGTTGAGTCTATTAATCTCAGCGACTGATTCATTATCAGAGTCACCAGATTGTTTGGTCAATGTACTGATAGTGGGTTGGTCAGGGGTGTCTTTAATGATAAGATTCTGGAATTTAGGGGTGTCTATAATAGGAGTAGGTTCTAGCTTTGCTTTTCCTAGGAGTTTTTTCTTTTGTTCTATGGCTTTGGCAAACTCCGGGCTAAGGTTTTTTGGGAATTCAAAAGCTTTGAAAATGGGTTTTTTGAAAGTGTCAACTTGTGGTGTGACGAGTTGAGTAGGATTCTGAATGGTGGATTCTATCCTATTCAACTGTTTTCCTATGGTCACCAAATGTTGATTAGTGTAATTGTTTTGTTCAATGACTTTGTGAGTATAAAGAGAGTCTCCTTGATCTGGAAGCCTAAAAGGAGTAGCTGTTACCTCACTTTCTCCATGTTGTATTTTTATTCTTCTAAGGGGTGGATGATTGGATTCTATGGTTTCACCATTATCAAGTTTCCACTTATAATGATGATCTAAAACAAGTATTTCTTTTGGTTGAAGGAATTGTTCTTCTAACCAATCAAAGAAGAATATATGGACTTCATATTCGTATATGTAGTCGTAATATTTTTGTTTGACGTCTTTTGCTTTGTTAGCAAAGGTTTTGAAGAACCATTCTCTGATTTGTTTGTTGTCTTTAGAATTAAATTCTTTATTAAGAAAAGTTTTGTTTGGTTCAAAATGTTTTTCTAAAACATTAAGCTCAGCATCTATCATTTGAGAAAAAGTAGGAGAATGATGAGGGGAATCTGTATTTTCTAGGACCGGTTCGAGGCTGGTTTTGTTGATAAACCGGCCTGGAAATCCCGATCTATTATCTAAACCACTAATTTCTGGTTCCGGGGTGTCTCTTGATTACTTCTACTGGTGGAAGGGGGTAAAGGTGTTGTATCGTGTGTGGGAGTATCTCTATGTATACTAGGAGGAGGAGTGTTTCGTGCGTCTTGGGAGGAATGGTGATTATAGGAGGAAGATTAGGATTAAGATCTATGGACCTCGTATAAGAATTATGAAAAGAAGGACTAGATCTTGAATCGAAAGATCTTCTAGGAAATCTAATGGTCACTCTTCCTTCGGATGTTGAATGACATTAGTCGGATCTGTATTTTGAACAACTTGTTGGGGAATTTGGTTTTCTAATTCCTATTGTTCTGGTAAAGTAACTTGGTTCCAATTAATAGACCTAGGAATTGTTGTATTAGCTCTAGAAATGTCGGTTTGGAGGAGAAGTGTTTCTCCTCGAGGACTATGTTTGAAAGCATTTTCTCCAAAGGCTGAGGACATGGCTTTATAATGAATTCTATAAACAAGGGCTAAAGGAATAGAACCATCTGCCACTTTGTAATTATGGGTTTTGAGAATGTTTTTATCTTTGAGAGATACAGAAAAATTGGGGTAACAGTCAAAATGTATGGGTCCTTTGCAGAGACTTGTCTCTACAGTACCGAGAATGGATTCATCGTAGTTTAAAAGACGTGAATCTCGTAAAACTAAGAGAATGGAAGTATTAAGGCCTTCTTTTGTAAGAGGTTTGACTCCTACTTGGACTAGTCCTATATGAATGTAATTGTATTTTTGTTTATGCTTTTGGATGGACTCTTTATTCAAAAGATGTATTTTTTCATAGGAATTAGAAAGAGGAACATCTCTTTCTTCGGTGGATATGACATAGTCTGATTTTTTGAAAAACTTCAACTTTGATTGCTTGTATATTTCCTTAAGTTGTATTTTAGGAATTTCCCAATTTTCTATAGATTTGTTGAAATCTTCTATCCGTACTTCTTCTCTGTGTATAGGACTTGGATTTGAGTCCATTTGTGATAGAGAACTAGAGGAAGATGTAGATCTTCTATGTAAGCTCACACTTAAGATCGGAACTAACCCTTCTTCAGAACCGTTATAGAGCTAAACCAACGGTCTAACAGCCACTCATGGACTTACGGCCGGACCACTCGTAGAAACAAGAAGGATGCCAACGAATGGCTCTCGATCTAAGTGTATGTTCTTACAAAGACTATCTATACTTTCCTGATACATATATGGATATATATGTATATATATGATTGAGATGGCCATTGCTATGTACTTGAAGAAATGGCTAATGGAATGAACTTGAGAGTGAAATTCACCGTAGAAATCATAGAGAGAGAGAGAGAGAGAGATCGAGATCTAATTGTTGAAAGAGATTAACTTTTTAATCGGCAAAGAGATTTACCTTCAAAACTCATATGACTTTGTTTAATGTCGGTCCATTTAAAGCTCTTGCCTCATCCTAATGATGCATTATTTTGACACAATAGTTCATCATCCGACATACAACTTTTTGTAATTCAATAAGGCTTTTGGCCTATATAGTTCCCGGGAGGATCATAGTTACAAGTGACCAAAGTACCACCAGTCGCGCATTGATCC
Organism: Eucalyptus lansdowneana; assembly: GCA_017140395.1. Classification (NCBI taxonomy): domain Eukaryota; kingdom Viridiplantae; phylum Streptophyta; class Magnoliopsida; order Myrtales; family Myrtaceae; genus Eucalyptus; species Eucalyptus lansdowneana. The sequence goes on from CM029489.1 coordinate 23,361,626, forward strand.
TTCGCGCATCCAACCCGAACCGAGTTGCGCCACACCACCTGAGTGTAATGCCCGCAGACCTTCCCGGGTGCGTACGAGTTGGAATTGTAGTTGTAGTCAGGCTTTTCCCCGACCCATAGGTTCACCGCTCTCAGGGGAAGCCCACACGAGGTTCTCTCCATAGGGTGCACTTGAATGGACCAGCCGCGTGCAATCCCTGGCGTGCTTTTGGGCGTAATCCCTGGCATAGCTAGTGTTGACACCTAAATTTTGACGATTTAGTTTATTTATTTATTGCATAGGAAATTAAGGGTTAATTTTATTTAGATTGCATTTATTTTGTTATTTGCATCTTTTGCATTTTTATTGGACCAGTTAGAAATGGGTTCAAATTAGTTGGACTAAGCCCACGAAGCGAGCTAGTTGGCCCAAGCCCATTTTTTTTTATTTATCTCGTGAAAAATAAAAATTTTGAATTTTTTCCGGGATATGAATCTTTTGTATATGGCACATGTGTGAAAAAATATTGCGATATTGCAATTTATCTTTGCGAGATTTGGATTTCGAGAAAATATTTATCGTAATCTTGAATTCTTATCAATAATGATCGGTTGGTGAAAATGTATCGCGGATGTAGATTTGAAGGGGAAATCGAAAGCTTATCTCCTACCCCATATAAAAGCAACCGTGTACGAGAACCGGAGCTTCTTGGGAGACAAAAAAAAAAAATTCAGAAAAAAGAAAGAGAGAGAAGGGGCTTTTCGCTTGGTTTTCTTTTGATCAAGGAAGAGAAAAAAAAAGCAAAAAAGTGAAAAGTGAGAAGTGAAAAAGGAGAGTGACAGGAAGAGACAGAGGAGAAGCGGAAAAGCAATAAAATTGGCGTGATTTGACCCCTACTGTTCATCGTCTCTCCAAGTTTGCTGCCCCCGCGTTGCTGCTCCATCCGCGACTACCCGGAGCTCCTCCGCCTCACCACGCGACTACCGCCGTTCACTGCACCCGTGTGGCTGCTCCGAGAGCCCGTGGTGCCTGCAGCGCCTCCATCTCCGATGCCCCTGCAGCTGCCAAGCCTCCGCATCACCGCGCAATCCACCACCGCACCGCTACGCCTCTCTTCCGCTTGCGCCGAGACCCGACGTTCGCTCATCGGACGCCGCACCGACACCCGGCCCCGCCGCCCGACCGCCTCCGTCCCTATGCTTGGCTCAGAAGCCCACAAGCCCCCTCGCCCAACCTCGGCTTCAACCTCGCGATTCGATGCTACCGCCGAATCCCTGTGCCCTGCTGCCCGGAGCTTCTACCGACGCCGTTCCGCCCAACGCTGGTCCTGCTCGATCCGCGACTCCCGCACCTGGAGCCCCAGACGTAACCGATCTCGCCATTGCTCCGCTACCCCCGCTCGAATCTTTACGAGCAGCGATCGGGTGACTCGACGACTAGGTGCCCCGTTAAATGTGACGCCCGAGCCGCGCTTCATGTCCCCGCGTCACCGCTCGCAGCCGCCCTTGCCGGATCCCCTTTGCCGGACCGATCGCCGGCTCCCTTGAGATTCACAGCTGTGCGTGGAAAGGAAGGAAGAAAAAAAACAGAAAAACAAAAAGAAAATCTGATTAGGTGGTTTTTCTTTTCTTTTATTTTACCTTTTTTTAATATTCTGTTTTAGTGGAATTGTTCCTTAATATATTATTGATATCCCAACATGAAATAGTCCCTCAAGCTAGGGATTGTCAGTCCGATTTTCGTGACCGAAATTCAACTCGCAATTCCTTATAAAAATCGACAATCCAATCTCAAGCCCGAGATTCGATTCGCGATTTAATTTAAAATTGGCCAACCCGATCTCATGCGCGAGATATGGTTCGTCAATTTTTGGATATCAATATTATCTTGTTTGATTTGCCATCGTCAAGTTAATTAAGTCAATCTTAATTTCGTAAAAGAAAAAAAAAAAAAAAAAAAAAAAGAAAAATCCAAAAATACTTGAGTTAGGAATAGATTTGCTTTAGAATATTCCTAGTCTAAGGTTTAAAATCGCAATCTTATTTCGAATTTTTAAATAAAAAATAAAAAAAAGTGCAATCATTTAGGTTGTTAGTTTTGCATGTTAGTTTTAATTTCGAATTTCTTAAAGAAAAACACAAAAAAATCATTGTGCATATTAGATTAGAATTGCATGTTTCATTTTAAATTTAGATCATTTTTTTAGATAAATTGCATTTTAGATTTAGATAATGTCTTTGTTTAAATTAGGATTTAATATGACTTAATCCCTAGTTTAAATTAGATAGAATCTTAATCTAGCTAGATCATTTCAAATTTCATAAAATTTGTCTTAGGATAAATTAGTTGCAATTTCTAGGATAGATTGCATTTTTAAAATAAAAAATGTCATTTGCATGTCATATAGAATTAGGTTCATGAAATGCATGTCATTTTAGTGATTATTGTTAGGTTCATTTCTAATTAGAAATTGTCCATCATTAGATTAGGTCATTTAATAAATGTCGCGTGACATATAGCTCGCATATTGAATTATATGTCGCATGTCATTTTAGTTGAAATAATTTTGTACGTCATTGTATTGCATTGCACGTCATTAGAATTAAGTCATTTTGGTTAATTTAAATTGCATATTTAACAATTACATGTTCATTATGAGATCATAAAATTTTTATTCATATGTTTAGGACATATTGCCATGCCATATCATTTTATATTAGATTAAAAGCATTGCATTGCATATGGATTGTAGTCTCGTTTAATAAGTGAAAACAAAAAGAAAAGAAATTGCATGTTAATTAGAAACCATATCTAGGATTGTTGATGTGGATTTTAATTTAACATTGCAGATGCTTTCGTTGCTTTGAGGTAAGTTCTGCATCATTTAATTGCTTTCTTGGGTGTTAAATTGGTGGTTTGCGCACCTGTATGAACACCTCACATGTTAGAGAAATAAATTCAAAATCAATCCAAATTGCTTGCCAAATAGTTTTCAAAATAAAAAGAAAGGTACCGAAAGGGCGTTAGAGAAATCTAACGTAACCAAGTCCCCGTACTCCTAGTCTCTGGTTCATAGGAGTAAAGTGAATCTCCCATTACTTTACTTGGGTTTCTAATCGACCCACCAAAAATAGAGTAGTGGCGACTCCTAATTAAAAAATTTGCATGTTAACAATTCAAACCTAAGTTGCAAATTGGTATGGGCTTGGGAGAGCTCGAGTTAAGTCTAGGCTTAACAATCCATTAGCCAAACCCTAGGTGGTTCACCCCCGAGAAAATTTGGTCGCGACAGCTTGGCGACTCCGCTGGGGACTTGAATTAAAACTCTTAGTGGACTTAGGCCAATTTTTCTTTTCTTTTGAAAAAAATTTTCTTTCCTTCCAGGTACGTCCCTAACATTTAAGGTGTTAAATGTTTTTGCAGGATGGGAGGTATAAGGAGAAGTGTTTTCTAACCTTTATTTTGCAGGGAGGTGTAGGAATGTATGGTTTATTTTCATGAACGAAGTGTTGTTTGATTTAAACTGCTGTGCATGCTTTGCATTTTGCACTACACTATTGCACACACAACCTGCCGTCGGACATGGGCCGCATAGGATCATTTAGGATGGTATTGAGATGGATACCACTCTGACCGCATGCCCGCGGTACGAGTCGCCCATCTCAATCCCGAAGTTTCTTTCATGGTGTCAAGAGTACTCACCTCGGTCTGCATGCCCGCGACCTGGGTCGGCTCTTTGACCAAGCCAGAGTCATGAGGACCCGACATAGTCCACACGCCTGTGGCTAGTCTGATCATCCTTGTGGCTTCACTTTGCTAAGCCTGTCTAGAGTAGAAATCGAGCCTCACATCTCCTGTGCATGTCTATGTGATTGCCATTGATTTTCCTTGGTGAAGTAAGTCTTCTATTCCTATACCATGCAATTTATTTTGTCATACTTTTGGTCCGTCCATGACAATCTAGGATAGTCAGTTGATCTAATTCCTTTCAAGAATGAAATGAGGAAATTGCCATGCAATAAATCATTTGGAAAATAAAAAAAATTGGAGAATTTGTTTTCAATTCATGTCTAGGAAATTTGATCTTACTATGATGTCTATTTTTCTAGCTCTCTTTAGGAAATTCCCTCCTTGTAAAAGCATTTCATTGTAAAAAAAAAGCATTTTTCCAAAGCTTGTAGCAAATTAAACTTGTTTGTTTGTCTGACTCCTTTGCTTTTTGTCTCAGTGCATAATTCTATAACTTGTTATGACAAGGGACATCTGAGAATAGCGTATCAAGTTTCAATAATCATAAACTTGCCTTGTGATCAACAGGTTTAGAGTGCATTTGCAATGAAAAAAGATTTGGGGCAAGTAAGAGAGAACCATCATTCTCCGATGGAGGATCCTAAGGGCAAGTTTGCTCCAAATTACAGCCTATATGTGGTAAGGAATGTACTTCCAGGAGGTGCCATCATAACAGAAATGGATGGTTGTGAGTTTTCAAACTCTAGTGAATTCTAATGCTTTCAAGAAAGTATTAATCCATGATAGAATTTGCCATGTCATAATTTGAGCTGCAAGCATTTCTATGATGAGTAAATTGCCTCATTGAGTTGCAAATTAAATTGTCTAAACTTGTTGCAAATCTTGCATTTTTCTTCCTTGATGAATTGTGTGAGATGAATTGAATGTGTGAAATGGGATACTTTGGAATGTTGAAAGGCAAACCCTATTCCATACACTGTTTCATACACTAACCCCTAGTGAGTTGTGTGGAAAAATTTCATACCTATGAGGAAAAGGTGATCTCGCAAATGGTACGTCAACCAAGGTGATGAGAAGCAGTTTCTTCTGCTACCCGAAACACTATAGGTAAATCCATTGTTCAGCCTTTTGAGGCCACACACATGAAGAGCTTTTTAAATCATCCCTGTCAAGGATCGTCCTATACTAGGACGATATTTGAAATGAATGATAGGAATTTCCTTACTCACACTTGCATCAATCTTCGAGTATTGCTTTCGCAGTGTAACTTGTACGATAATTTAAAGTGCCTTAGGACAATGAAGAGTGGTTTTTTCTCTATCCTATACAATTTATCCATTGCATAGCCCCCTTGAGCCTATGAATTCATTTCACATTAAACCCAGTTGGTGATCATCCCACACACTGGGGCAAGGAAAGAAAAATCAAACCACTCAAGTAGAATGATTTACAATGCTGATAAAAATGGAGACTTTGTCAAAAAAAAAAAAAAAACAAAAAATGGGGCATAAAAAAGCAGTGTGCCTGGTAAAAGCAAGGCCAATGCCCAAAGAAACAATTAAACACTTGATGAAGTGAGTCGTATCCTCAACAAGATGGTACCCAAAAAAGAAAAAAACTCAAATGTTGAGATGTTGCAATCAGTGGAGTTGTGATGTGAAGAAAATCATGGGGAGGAAAATTGTTGAAAATGTCAAGATGATCACCAACTTTGACCCTCTAAATACTTTTTGAGCCAAATGATCCTTTCGTTTCTCAACCCATGAACCCAACCTACGTTACGTCCCTTACAAAGTCTCTTCATATTAGGGCACTTGAATTAACGCAAAATTCATATGTTTGAAAGCATCGCTTGAAGAAGTGCGAGTAAGATAATTTCTGCTTCATTTCTCATGTTTCTTGGCTTGTAAACCCCAAGATGATTGTGAAATATCATTCATTTTTTAATAGCCTCATCTCAAGGAGTCTCCTTTGCTAAGCCGTTGATCAAGCCAGCGTTGCAATCCCTGTTAAAGACCTCTCAGATTGGTAAGTTCGTACCACTTGCGAGATTGCTCGAACCCTTGTTTGGCATGATGATGGAAAGATAGAGTGATTGTTAAAAATCTTGCATCAAAGGTCAGGATAAAACAACCCATTTTAATGAGGATGAGTGAAAAGTCCTTTCAGACCAAGAGATCCCCCATTTGGCACATCCATGACACTCATGTGTTCAGATTGGAACATTCTTTGTGAAATCCTTCTCAGTGAAAATTAGGTGATGTAGGCTTGATATAAATCATAGCGCATGAACCTCCCTTAAATTGATGCACGTTTGTGATCAAAAACGCATATTGTTTTTCCTATGATCATGTTTTGCAGAAGACAATTTTCCCAGGAACAGAGATGATACTAGGTAAGTATATCTCCATACATACCTTAAATACTTGTCATTGTACAGGTATTTCCCTCTCAAATGCACCGACACTCGACTCGACAGAGTTGTCCCCCAAAAGTTTTCCTCAGATTCAGGCGATCGAAGAGAAGTTCGAGTCCTGGTTGGATAATCAATATTGCAATGCTAGGCGACCATACAAAGGTACGAGTCTTGGATATGTAACCAACTATCTTGAATCACTCTACCATCCTTGAAGGTAAGATATTCCAGGTAGGTTCCTTTACCATTTGCATACAAATTGCATTCCAAAATTTTGACATCTCGATCGGATCTAGATGTCTCAATTCTCTTTGTTGAACATTTCACTCTGATGTGAATGTTCTTCGATCTTCCTCGTTATACCTTAGTTTGGATCTAGGTATTTCGAGTTCAAAATCTTGACATCTCTGTCTGGACCCGGATGTCTTGATTATTTTCGTTAGAGCATTTCACTCTGGATGTGAATGTTCTTCGATCTTTCTCGTTATACCTTAGTCTGGATCTAGATATTTCGAGTTTCCAAAATCATGACATTTCTGTTTGGACTCAGATGTCTTGATTATTTTCGTCAGAGCATTTCACTCTGGATGTGAATGTTCTTCGATCTTCCTCGTTATACCTTAGTCTGGATCTAAGTATTTCGAGTCCCAAACTCTTGACATCTCAGTTTGGGTCCGGATGTCTTGATTATTTTTATTCAAACATTTCACTCTGGATGTGAATGTTTTTCAATTATTCTCGTATACCTAGTTTGAATCTAGGTATTTCGATTTCCAAAATTTCGATATCTCAGTTTGGATCTGGATATCCTAATTATTTTCGTCTAAACATTTCACTCTGGATGTGAATGTTTTTTCAACATTTTTCGTTATACCTTAGTCTGGATCTAGGTATTTCGAATTCAAAAATCTTGACATTTTAGTCTGGATCTGGATGTCTTAATTTTGTTTGTTGAACATTTCATTCTGGATGTGAATGTTTTTCGATCTTTCTCATTATACCTTAGTCTGGATCTAGGTATTTTGAATTAAAAAATCTTGACATCTCAGTTTGGATCTGGATGTCTCAATTCGTTGAACATTTCACTTTGGATGTGAATGTTCTTACCTGTTGTGCTTTTCAAGGAACCTGAGTGAGAGTTGGGTAGTTGTGAAGTAAATAGGGAGTTATCATGTACCTCAAGATATTTTACCGCATTGACTGGTAAGAAATTGCAGATACGTCTTTTCCTTTTTACATCATGCATTTGCATTAGCATTTTCATGCATCATATTAATTGCATTTTAAAATGGAGTTCTTTTTCCGAAAAAAGGAAAAAATAAAAAAAATATTAAAAAAATCAAAAATTAAAAATTAATAATAACAAAAATCAAGTCACTCAATGCATGTGCATGGTCAAAATTTAGGTTTCAATTTGTCTTTGAATGCAACTTCTACGAGCTCACTTTCAAAGAGGGGTAGTCATGACACCTAAATTTTGACGATTTAGTTTATTTATTTATTGCATAGGAAATTAGGGGTTAATTTTATTTAGATTGCATTTATTTTGTTATTTGCATCTTTTGCATTTTTATTGGACCAGTTAGAAATGGGTTCAAATTAGTTGGACTAAGCCCACGAAGCGAGCTAGTTGGCCCAAGCCCATTTTTTATTTATCTCGTGAAAAATAAAAATTTTGAAATTTTTCCGGGATATGAATCTTTTGGATATGGCACATGTGTGAAAAAATATTGCGATATTGCGATTTATCTTTGCGAGATTTGGATTTCGAGAAAATATTTATCGTAATCTTGAATTCTTATCAATAGTGATCGGTTGGTGAAAATGTATCGCGCGGGTAGATTTGAAGGGGAAATCGAAATCTTATCTCCTACCCCCTATAAAAGCAACTGTGTACGAGAACCGGAGCTTCTTGGGAGACAAAAAAAAAAAATTCAGAAAAAAGAAAGAGAGAGAAGGGGCTTTTCGCTAGGTTTTCTTTTGATCAAGGAAGAGAAAAAAAAGCAAAAAAGTGAAAAGTGAGAAGTGAAAAAGGAGAGGGACAGGAAGAGACAGAGGAGAAGCGGAAAAGCAGTAAAAGGGGCGTGATTTGACCCCTACTGTTCATCGTCTCTCCAAGTTTGCTGCCCCCGCGTTGCTGCTCCATCCGCGACTACCCGGAGCTCCTCCGCCTCACCACGCGACTACCGCCGTTCACTGCACCCGTGTGGCTGCTCCGAGAGCCCGTGGTGCCTGCAGCGCCTCCATCTCCGATGCCCCTGCAGCTGCCAAGCCTCCGCATCACCGCGCAATCCACCACCGCACTGCTACGCCTCTCTTCCGCCGCGCCGAGACCCGACGTTCCTGCTCATCGGACGCCGCACTGACACCCAGCCCTGCTGCCGAATCGCCTCCGTCCCTATGCCTTGGCTCAGAAGCCCACAAGCCCCCTCGCCCAACCTCGGCTTCAACCTCGCGATTCGATGCTACGGCCGAATCCCTGTGCCCTGCTGCCCGGAGCTTCTACCGACGCCGATCCGCCCAACGCTGGTCCTGCTCGATCCGCGACTCCCGCACCTGGAGCCCCAGACGTACCCGATCTCGCCATTGCTCCGCTACCCCTGCTGCTCGAATCTTTACGAGCAGCAGATCGGTGACTCGACGACTAGGTGCCCCGTTCGTGACGCCCAGCAGCCGCGCTTCATGTCCCCGCGCGCCCGGCCGCCCTTGCCGGATCCCCTTTGCCGGACTGATCGCCGGCTCCTTGAGATTCACGGTTGTGCGTGGAAAGGAAGGAAGAAAAAAACAGAAAAACAAAAAGAAAATCTGATTAGGTGGTTTTTCTTTTCTTTTATTTTACCTTTTTTTAATATTCTGTTTTAGTGGAACTGTTCCTTAATATATTATTGATATCCCAACATGAAATAGTTCCTCAAGCTAGGGATTGTCAGTCCGATTTTCGTGCCCGAAATCCAACTCGCAATTCCTTATAAAAATCGACAATCCAATCTCAAGTCCGAGATTCGATTCGCAATTTAATTTAAAATTGGCCAACCCAATCTCATGCGCGAGATATGGTTCGTCAATTTTTGGATATCAATATTATCTTGTTTGATTTGCCATCGTCAAGTTAATTAAGTCAATCTTATTTTCGTAAAAGAAAAATCCAAAAAATACTTGAGTTAGGAATAGATTTGCTTTAGAATATTCCTAGTCTTAGGTTTAAAATCGCAAACTTATTTCGAATCTTTAAATAAAAAATAAAAAATAAAAAAAAGTGCAATCATTTAGGTTGTTAGTTTTGCATGTTAGTTTTAATTTCGAATTTCTTAATGAAAAACACAAAAAAATCATTGTGCATATTAGATTAGAATTGCATGTTTCATTTTAAATTTAGATCATTTTTTTTAGATAAATTGCATTTAGATTTAGATAATGTCTTTGTTTAAATTAGGATTTAATATGACTTAATCCCTAGTTTAAATTAGATAGAATCTTAATCTAGCTAGATCATTTCAAATTTCATAAAATTTGTCTTAGGATAAATTAGTTGCAATTTCTAGGATAGATTGCATTTTTAAAATAAAAAATGTCATTTGCATGTCATATAGAATTAGGTTCATGAAATGCATGTCATTTTAGTGATAATTGTTAGGTTCATTTCTAATTAGAAATTGTCCGTCATTAGATTAGGTCATTTAATAAATGTCGCGTGACATATAGCTCGCATATTGAATTATATGTCGCATGTCATTTTAGTTGAAATAATTTTGTACGTCATTGCATTGCATTGCACGTCATTAGAATTAAGTCATTTTGGTTAATTTAAATTGCATATTTATGAGATCATAAAATTTTTATTCATATGTTTAGGACATGTTGCCATGCCATATCATTTTATATTAGATTAAAAGCATTGCATTGCATATGGATTGTAGTCTCGTTTAATAAGTGAAAACAAAAAGAAAAGAAATTGCCTGTTAATTAGAAACCATATCTAGGATTGTTGATGTGGATTTTAATTTAACACTGCAGATGCTTTCGTTGCTTTGAGGTAAGTTCTGCATCATTTAATTGCTTTCTTGGGTGTTAAATTGGTGGTTTGCGCACCTGTATGAACACCTCACATGTTAGAGAAATAGATTCAAAATCAATCCAAATTGCTTGCCAAACATTTTTCAAAATAAAAAGAAAGGTACCGAAAGGGCGTTAGAGAAATCTAACGTAACCAAGTCCCCGTACTCCTAGTCTCTGGTTCATAGGAGTAAAGTGAATCTCCCATTACTTTACTTGGGTTTCTAATCGACCCACCAAAAATAGAGTAGTGGCGACTCCTAATTAAAAAATTTGCATGTTAACAATTCAAACCTAAGTTGCGAATTGGTATGGACTTGGGAGAGCTCGAGTTAAGTCTAGGCTTAACAATCCATTAGCCAAACCCTAGGTGGTTCACCCCCGAGAAAATTTGGTCGCGACAGCTTGGCGACTCCGCTGGGGACTTGAGTTAAAACTCTTAGTGGACTTAGGCCAATTTTTCTTTTCTTTTGAAAAAAATTTTCTTTCCTTCCAGGTACGTCCCTAACATTTAAGGTGTTAAATGTTTTTGCAGGATGGGAGGTATAAGGAGAAGTGTTTGCTAACCTTTATTTTGTAGGGAGGTGTAGGAATGTATGGTTTATTTTCATGAACGGAGTGTTGTTTGATTTAAACTGCTGTGCATGCTTTGCATTTTGCACTACACTATTGCACACACAACCTGTCGCCGGACATGGGCCGCATAGGATCATTTAGGATGGTATTGAGATGGATACCACTCTGACCGCATGCCCGCGGTACGAGTCGCCCATCTCAATCCCGAAGTTTCTTTCATGGTGTCAAGAGTACCCACCTCGGTCCGCATGCCCGCGACCTGGGTCGGCTCTTTGACCAAGCCGGAGTCATGAGGACCCGACATAGTCCACACGCCCGTGGCTAGTCTGATCATCCTTGTGGCTTCACTTTGCTAAGCCTGTCTAGAGTAGAAATCGAGCCTCACATCTCGTGTGCATGTCTATGTGATTGCCATTGATTTTCCTTGGTGAAGTAAGTCTTCTATTCCTATACCATGCAATTTATTTTGTCATACTTTTGGTCTGTTCATGACAATCTAGGATAGTCAGTTGATCTAATTCCTTTCAAGAATGAAATGAGGAAATTGCCATGCAATAAATCATTTGGAAAATAAAAAAAATTGGAGAATTTGTTTTCAATTCATGTCTAGGAAATTTGATCTTACTATGATGTCTATTTTTCTAGCTCTCTTTAGGAAATTCCCTCCTTGTAAAAGCATTTCATTGTAAAAAAAAAAAAAAATTTTTCCAAAGCTTGTAGCAAATTAAACCTATTTGTTTGTCTGACTCATTTGCTTTTTGCCTCAGTGCATAATTATATAACTTGTTATGACAAGGGACATCTGAGAATAGCGTATCAAGTTTCAATGATCATAAACTTGCCTTGTGATCAACAGGTTTAGAGTGCATTTGCAATGAAAAAAGATTTGGGGCAAGTAAGAGAGAACCATCATTCTCCGATGGAGGATCCTAAGGGCAAGTTTGCTCCAACTTACAGCCTATATGTGGTAAGGAAGGTACTTCCAGGAGGTGCCATCATAACAGAAATGAATGGTCGTGAGTTTTCAAACTCTAGTGAATTCTAATGCTTTCAAGAAAGTATTAATCCATGATAGAATTTGCCATGTCATAATTTGAGCTGCAAGCATTTCTATGATGAGTAAATTGCCTCATTGAGTTGCAAATTAAATTGTCTAAACTTGTTGCAAATCTTGCATTTTTCTTCCTTGATGAATTGTGTGAGATGAATTGAATGTGTGAAATGGGATACTTTGGAATGATGAAAGGCAAACCCTATTCCATACACTGTTTCATACACTAACCCCTAGTGAGTTGTGTGGAAAAATTCCATACCTATGAGGAAAAGGTGATCTCGCAAAGGGTACGTCAACCAAGGTGATGAGAAGCAGTTTCTTCTGCTACCCGAAACACTACAGGTAAATCCATTGTTCAGCCCTTTGAGCCCACACACATGAAGAGCTTTTTAAATCATCCCTGTCAAGGATCGTCCTATACTAGGACGATATTTGAAATGAATGATAGGAATTTCCTTACTCCACTTGCATCAATCTTCGAGTATTGCTTTCGCAGTGTAACTTGTACGATAATTTAAAGTGCCTTAGGACAATGAAGAGTGGTTTTTTCTCTATCCTATACAATTTATCCATTGCATAGCCCCCTTGAGCCTATGAATTCATTTCACATTAAACCCAGTTGGTGATCATCCCACACACTGGGGCAAGGAAAGAAAAATCAAACCACTCAAGTAGCATGATTTACAATGCTGATAAAAATGGAGACTTTGTCAAAAAAAAAAAATGTACAAAAAATGGGGCATAAAAAAAGCAGCGTGCCTGGTAAAAGCAAGGCCAATGCCCAAAGAAACAATCAAACACTTGATGAAGTGAGTCGTATCCTCAACAAGATGGTACCCAAAAAAGAAAAAACTCAAATGTTGAGATGTTGCAATCAGTGGAGTTGTGATGTGAAGAAAATCATGGGGAGGAAAATTGTTGAAAATGTCAAGATGATCACCAACTTTGACCCCTAAACACTTTTTGAGCCAAATGATCATTTCGTTTCTCAACCCATGAACCCAACCTACGTTACGTCCCTTACAAAGTCTCTTCATATTATGGCACTTGAATTAACGCAAAATTCATATGTTTGAAAGCATTGCTTGAAGAAGTGCGAGTAAGATAATTTCTGCTTCATTTCTCATGTTTCTTGGCTTGTAAACCCCAAGATGATTGTGAAATATCATTCATTTTTTAATAGCCTCAGCTCAAGGAGTCTCCTTTGCTAAGTCGTTGATCAAGCCAGCGTTGCAATCCCTGTTAAAGACCTCTCAGATTGGTAAGTTCATACCACTTGCGAGATTGCTCGAACCCTTGTTTGGCATGATGATGGAAAGATAGAGTGATTGTTAAAAATCCTGCATCAAAGGTCAGGATAAAACAACCCATTTTAATGAGGATGAGTGAAAAGTCCTTTCAGACCAAGAGATCCCCCATTTGGCACATCCATGACACTCATGTGTTCAGATTGGAACATTCTTTGTGAAATCCTTCTCGAAAAATTAGGTGATGTAGGCTTGATATAAATCATAGCGCATGAACCTCCCTTAAATTGATGCACGTTTGTGATCACAAACGCATATTGTTTTTCCTATGATCATGTTTTGCAGAAGACAATTTTCCCAGGAATAGAGATGATACTAGGTAAGTATATCTCCATACATACCTTAAATACTTGTCATTGTACATGTATTTCCCTCTCAAATGCACCGACACTCGACTCGACAGAGTTGTCCCCCAAAAGTTTTCCTCAGATTCAGGCGATCGAAGAGAAGTTCGAGTCCTGGTTGGATTGCAATGCTAGGCGACCATAGAAAGGTACGAGTCCTGGATATGTAACCAACTATCTTGAATCACTCTACCATCCTTGAAGGTAAGATATTCCAGGTAGGTTCCTTTACCATTTGCATACAAATTGCATTCCAAAATTTTGACATCTCAGTCTGGATCTAGATGTCTCAATTCTCTTTGTTGAACATTTCACTCTGGATGTGAATGTTCTTCGATCTTCCTCGTTATACCTTAGTTTGGATCTAGGTATTTCGAGTTCAAAATCTTGACATCTCTGTCTGGACCCGGATGTCTTGATTATTTTCGTTAGAGCATTTCACTTTGGATGTGAATGTTCTTCGATCTTTCTCGTTATACCTTAGTCTGGATCTAGATATTTCGAGTTTCCAAAATCATGACATCTCTGTTTGGACCCAGATGTCTTGATTATTTTCGTCAGAGCATTTCACTCTGGATGTGAATGTTCTTCGATCTTCCTCGTTATACCTTAGTCTGGATCTAAGTATTTCGAGTCCCAAACTCTTGACATCTCAGACCGGGTCCGGATGTCTTGATTATTTTTATTCAAACATTTCACTCGGATGTGAATGTTTTTCAATTATTCTCGTATACCTAGTTTGAATCTAGGTATTTCGATTTCAAAATTTCGATATCTCGGTTTGGATCTGGATATCCTAATTATTTTCGTCTAAACATTTCACTCTGGATGTGAATGTTTTTTCAACATTTTTCGTTATACCTTAGTCTGGATCTAGGTATTTCGAATTCAAAAATCTTGACATTTTAGTCGGATCTGGATGTCTTAATTTTGTTTGTTGAACATTTCATTCGGATGTGAATGTTTTTCGATCTTTCTCATTATACCTTAGTCGGATCTAGGTATTTTGAATTAAAAAGTCTTGACATCTCGGTTGGATCTGGATGTCTCAATTCGTTGAACATTTCACTTTGGATGTGAATGTTCTTACCGTTGTGCTTTTCAAGGAACCTGAGTGAGAGTTGGGTACTTGTGAAGTAAATAGGGAGTTATCATGTACCTCAAGATATTTACCGCATTGACTGGTAAGAAATTGCAGTACGTCTTTTCCTTTCACATCATGCATTTGCATTAGCATTTTCATGCATCATATTAATTGCATTTTAAAATGGAGTTCTTTTTCCGAAAAAAAGGAAAAAATAAAAAAAATATTAAAAAAATCAAAAATTAAAAATTAATAATAAAAAAAATCAAGTCACTCAATGCATGTGCATGGTCAAAATTTAGGTTTCAATTTGTCTTTGAATGTAACTTCTACGAGCTCACTTTCAAAGAGGGGTAGCTGTTGACACCTAAATTTTGACGATTTAGTTTATTTATTTATTGCATAGGAAATTATGGATTAATTTTATTTAGATTGCATTTATTTTGTTATTTGCATCTTTTGCATTTTTATTGGACCAGTTAGAAATGGGTTCAAATTAGTTGGACTAAGCCCACGAAGCGAGCTAGTTGGCCCAAGCCCATTTTTTTTTATTTATCTCATGAAAAATAAAAATTTTGAAATTTTTCCGGGATATGAATCTTTTGGATATGGCACATGTGTGAAAAAATATTGCGATATTGCAATTTATCTTTGCGAGATTTGGATTTCGAGAAAATATTTATCGTAATCTTGAATTCTTATCAATAGTGATCGGTTGGTGAAAATGTATCGCGGAGGTAGATTTGAAGGGAAAATCGAAAGCTTATCTCCTACCCCCTATAAAAGCAACCGTATACAAGAACCGGAGCTTCTTGGGAGACAAAAAAAAAATTCAGAAAAAAGAAAGAGAGAGAAGGGGCTTTTCGCTAGGTTTTCTTTTGATCAAGGAAGAGAAAAAAAAGCAAAAAAGTAAAAAGTGAGAAGTGAAAAAGGAGAGTGACAGGAAGAGACAGAGGAAAAGCGGAAAAGCAGTAAAAGGGCGTGATTTGACCCCTACTGTTCATCGTCTCTCCAAGTTTGCTGCCCCCGCGTTGCTGCTCCATCCGCGACTACCCGGAGCTCCTCCGCCTCACCACGTGACTACCGACGTTCACTGCACCCGTGTGGCTGCTCCGAGAGCCCGTCGTGCCTGCAACGCCTCCATCTCCGATGCCCCTGCAGCTGCCAAGCCTCCGCATCACCGCGCAATCCACCACCGCACTGCTACGCCTCTCTTCCGCCGCGCTAAGACCCGAAGTTCCTGCTCATCGGACGCCGCACCGACACCCAGTCGTGCTGCCGAATCGCCTCCGTCCCTGTGCGTTGGCTCAGAAGCCCACGAGCCCCCTCGCCCAACCTCGGCTTCAACCTCGCGATTCGACGCTACCGTTGAATCCCTGTGCCCTGCTGCCCGGAGCTTCTACCGACGCCGATCCGCCCAACGCTGGTCCTGCTCGATCTGCAACTCCCGCACTCGGAGCCCCGGACGTACCCGATCCCGCACCGGAGCCCCAGACGTACCCGATCTCGCCATTGTTTAAATTGCATATTTAACATTTGCTTGTTCATTATGAGATCATAAAATTTTTATTCATATGTTTAGGACATGTTGCCGTGCTATATCATTTTATATTAGATTAAAAGCATTGCATTACATATGGATTGTAGTCTCATTTAATAAGTGAAAACAAAAAGAAAAGAAATTGCCTGTTAATTATAAACCATATCTAGGATTGTTGATTTGGATTTTAATTTAACACTTTGCCAGATGCTTTCGTTGCTTTGAGGTAAGTTTTGCATCATTTAATTGCTTTCTTGGGTGTTAAATTGGTGGTTTGCGCACCTGCATGAACACCTCACATGTTAGAGAAATAGATTTAAAATCAATCCAAATTACTTGCCAAACATTTTTCAAAATAAAAAGAAAGGTGCGAAAGGCGTTAGAGAAATCTAACGTAACCAAGTCCCCGTACTCCTAGTATCTGGTTCGTAGGAGTAAAGTGAATCTCCCATTACTTTACTTGGGTTTCTAATTGACCCACCAAAAATAGATTAGTGGTGACTCCTAATTAAAAAATTTGCATGTTAACAATTCAAACCTAAGTCGTGAATTGGTATGGGCTTGGGAGAGCCCAAGTTAAGTCTCAGGCTTAACAATCCATTAGCAAAACCCTAGGTGGTTCACCCCCGAGAAAATTTGGTCGCGACAGCTAGCCACTCACTCATCCCAAGTGATCGGGCTTACACCGACCTGAGAGCGGGCTGCATTGTGGGCGGCGACATAGTCCCGGGGCAAGTCCTGGGCAACAGACAGAGAGATCAGCGCCAGGGTTAGCACGGCCAGGAAAATGACATGGAGAGGAACACTCATACGGGAACTCATATTGTAAGAGACCATAAAAGTTGGCAAAGGAAAGATCTTAGTGGGTTCATGTGGAAAAATCTATCCATCCCGTGTGGAAAAATCTGTCCATTGGAAAAGTCGAATATTCGAAATAGGTCACGATGACTAGAAGAGTGCCTGTCAAATTGATCCATTACGAATGTGATATTTTTCATACTCTGTACAACGTTAATTATTGTACCCCCGATAATGACCTTGTCGTCTTCTTCTTATTATTTTTTCTTTTTTGTTTCAATTTTAGCCATAGAAATATTGATGACAAATAGTGACTTTGTACCAAGCCGACAAATCTATTGATGACAAATAGCGACTTTGTACCAAGCCAACAAGTCCATTGAAGACACTATGTGAAGCATAGGTCAACTTGGCAAGAAGCAAGATTTTGACAGGGATTTCAGCTGTAATTTGGCCGGCGCCAGTACCTAGCTTGAAGAACGCTTTATTTTAATGTGTTAGCGTTCGCATGCCTTATCCCCTCCTCTATTCCCAATGAGTTATTTTTTCTTCCTTGTTGGGTCGAGTATATGGGGTGAGATTGGGGAATCCCGCCCCTCGATGGTCCTTTCCCCTCATTTCTTTCCCTTGAGCCTTTACGTGATCATTGGATGCCTTTAAACGTGGCTTATCTTAAAAACTCTTTTTCTCTCTTTCCACAAAAATTGTCGTCTCTCGGGTTAAAATTTTTCCCCTACTTTTCACTGTTTCTTTTGGTGTTTTCTGCTAAATTGGTTTCGCGTCTTAAGTCAATTATAATTTGTGAGTAAAGCACCAAAAGCTGAAAGATCGAGCTCACGTAGTCAAGATTGACGCATTCACTCTTTTTTATTTTGTATTTTTTTTCCTAACTTGTGTTTCGAGAAAGCTGAACTGGAAAATGTGAAACACATGAGTAAGATTTTTTTTTTTTTGGATTGTAATTAGAAATTCAATAACTACTCCCGAAAACATTATATGATTTGACAAAGCAACTGTCGGTAATTACAATTATGATGCCCATTTATTGACGCTAAAGAAATGTAAAATATACTAAGAACATGCATTAAATGCCTCCATCCATTCTTTGAGCGGTAGTGGCAATATTGCACGTGAGTTCATTCATATGACAAATATAGAGAAAAAAAAAAACAATTGAGTATAACACGATAAGGTACACGTAAGTTAATTAACCTTGCTCAAACCCATAAAAATGGGTTTTGGCAATTGCCACCGTGCCAGGTCGCCCAATGAAAATTATTGGCCCAACCACACGGGCTATATCTACTCTTTTTTTTTTTTTTAAATAAAAAAGTGAGCTAAATAATGAATAAAATGGAAACATAAATAGAAAATAAATGAGTACTTTATTATAGATAAATTATAAAATAATTTTCTTTTTCTATTTTCAGCCTCCTTTCCTCTTCTAATGTTTATGAATTTTATATTTTAGAATGAACAAAAGAAGTACGCTCAATTTGAAAAATATTTGAATTTCAATAAAATTATATTTTATTTATAACACATCATTAAGTTTATTATTTTTAATTATGAGGAAATCAAATGGAATAAGAAATTCTTGTTACTTTAATAATACCAAAAAAGTGATATTTATCTCAAATTTGCACTATTTTTAAAGTAAAAGTAAGATTAAATTGTAAAAAATATAGAACATCTGAATTCTTTTTGATTTTATTTTCTACTTTCCGAATATACTTAATTTGATATAGTTTCCATTATTTTAAGTACAATATTGAGGCATCAAGATTCATCTACCAGACCTAGCTAAAATATTTAACAAGACCTAGCCCTGCACCTTGGTGTGTGGCTATATAAATTATAAATCAAAATGAAGAATATGAAGTATGAGATGTTTAAGCATAAAAATGACCGAAAATTCTAAAAATTATGCATCAGTGTTTTGAATAATTATATCATATGTACAAACTTGCGAATCTGATATCATAAGCTATTATATTCTTTATATTCTTTATAATGTCCTAGTCTTGGATAATTCCATTGATGTAGAGTGCTTGACTTGAGAATCCATTTTTAAAGAAGGTTGGCAAATGATCAATTTGGACTAACCTAACTATTTTGATCTTCTTTCTCTACTTACGAACATATTCTTTGGCATTTAGTATGAACCTTTGCCTTCTCTTTCTCTATCCTTGGGAAGAGGAACAGTAAAGACAGGTGAATAACTCAATACTCACTGCCAAATGAAAAAAAATAAAAATTACACGTAGGGTAATCTCTAAATAAAACTTTGAATTTCAGAAAGTAACTAACCAAATGCAAAATATGAAACTGGCACCGGTTAATGAATCAATTAGAGAAGCATCGAAAGGGATTTTTTTTCTTGAAAAAGAAATTATTGGATGAATTAGATGCATGCATCTTGAATTTATCTGGAACGTTGAATATGATGGATCCTATATATAAAGAAGGTGGGCCTTATGTAAAAGAACGGAGGAATTTTGGAATAAGAATTCTGTCCTTCATTACCACAGAAACGTAACATATATACAAGAAGATACATCTATCAAACAATCTCCTAATTAGGCTAAACTACCAAAAATACAAGGACAACACAATAAATGAATAAAAAAGATATGCACACAAAACTTCCTAAGTAAACGTCCTAAATAAAAGCATATCACAACTGTCTTTCTTCCAATATATTTTCCTTTCCAATACCCGCTTTCAAGTTGGAGCATGGAGATCTCGAATGCCCAACTTGCAAAGAAGAAAGTTAAATTGATCTTTTCCCAACGCCTTCATGAAGATATCAGCTAGCTGCATTGAACTACGTACATAATCTATTGGAATGTTACCATTGAGTATCTCATTACGTATAAAATGACAATCCACTTCAATATGCTTAGTACACTCATGATAAACAGGATTAGTAGCTATATGTAAAGCTGCCTGGCTGTTGCAATATAGGTGCATAAGTTGAGAATGTGCCACACCAAGAGAATCCAATAATCCTTTTAACCACTTAAGTTCACAAACTGTAGTACTCATAGACCTGTATTGAGCTTCAGCAGATGAGTGAGACACTGTCTGTTGCTTCTTAGTCTTCCACGAGATAGGCGATTCTCCCAAAAGAACAAAGTAACCAATCAAAGATCATCTTGTCAAAGGACAACTAGCCCAATCAGAATCCCAGTAAGCAGACAATTTGAGGTCACAATTGGCATGCAACATAATACCCTGACTTGGATTTCCTTTCAAATAACGCAGAACTCTCACAGCTTGCCTCCCAATGAGCTTTCTTTGGCCATCGCATGAATTGTGCAAGAATATGCACATAGTAAGACAATTTAGGTCGAGTTATTGTTAGATAAATAAGCCAACCCACTAGGCGCCTATACTGAGCAAGGTTGTCTACATCATCACTCTCAGTAAGGGCCAGCTTGTGATTTTGTTCAAGAGGAGTTTTAGCCAACTTGGAACCCAGCAATCCGACCTCAGAAATCATATCCAATGCATACTTACATTGACATAAGAAAATACAATTTGAATTTCTCGCCACTTCAATCCCCAAGAAAAATTTCAGCTTCCCCAAGTCTTTCATATGAAAACGACGACTTAAATAGTTCTTGAACTTTTGCACAGCGGAAATATCATTACCGGAGAAAATGAGGTCATCAACATAAATAAGCACATTCAATTGAGCAGTCCCAACTCAAAAAGTGAACAAGGAGTAATTATAATATGACTGTTGAAATCCATAAGCTTTCAAAGTGCAGCCAATTTCGCAAACCAACATCTAGGTGCTTGCCGCAAACCGTATAGAGATTTTCGAAGTGTACATACCTTCCCTGATGATTGAGAGGCAAATCCAGGCAGCATCTTCATGCAAACCTCTTCCTCTAAATTGCCATGTAAGAAAGCATTTTGAACGTCCATCTGATGAAGTTCCCAATTCTTTGCAGCTGCAACGGCAAGAAAAGTGTGTACAGTGCACATTTTTGTTGTAGGAGCAAAAGTCTCTTGATAATCTATGCCTTCAACTTGTTTATTTCCTAGTATCACCAACCACGCTTTGTATAGTTCAACGCTTCCATCAAAATTATACTTAATTTTATACACCCACTTGCTCCCAATTGCTTTCTTCCCAGGCGGCAAATTTTCGATTGTTCATGTGCCATTATCTTCTAAAGCTTGTATTTCTTTACTCATGGCCTCTCTCCACTGTTCATCTTTAATTGCTTCTGCATAAGAGTTTGGTTCATGTCTTGCAGTAATTGCTGCCAAGAAACACCGGTGTTGTGCAGAAAATTTTTCATAACTCACATAATGTGCTATAGAATAAGGCGTACCTGAGGAATTGGTTGACGGGGTTTGTCACATAATCTTTCAAACGAACAGACGGTTGCTTGACCCTTTGTCCCCTGCCTAATTGCTCTTTGACAACTTCACTTCTTTCCACATCCTCATTGTTTGTGTGGATCAATTCCTCCATTTCATGATTCACCTCATTTTCTCTATCTACACTTTCGGTGTGCTCCTCTCTCAAGTCACTTTCTAAATCATCAACTTCATCACCCAACTCCATAACTCTATTTTTAAGGAGTCCATCACTTACAATTTTCTCATCAGCATATGGAAATTCTGTTTCAGCAAACACTACATCTCTTGATACAAAGTATTCACCAGCTTCTAAATCATACAATCTCCACCCCTTCTTTCCCAACGGATAACCAACAAAAACACACTGACGACTTCTACTAGCAAATTTATCGTTATCCTGATTCTGATTATGCACATAGCACAAATAACCAAAAATCTGAATATGTTTGTAAGAAGGAGGTTGTCCAAAAATAATCTCATATGGGGTTTTACCATTCAATAATATAGATGGAGTCTTGTTTATCAAATACCTAGCTGCAAGTACAAATTCTCCCCAAAATTCTATGGGTAAATTTGCTTGGAAATGCAAAGCTCTTGCAACATTAAGGATATGTCGATGCTTTCTTTCTACTCAGCCATTTTGTTGAGGTGTTCCAACACAAGAAGTCTGATGCAAAATCCCATGTTTGTCAAAATATTCTTTCAAACGCAAAAATTCACTTCCGTTATCACTTCTAATGATTTTCACATTTTTCTTGAATTGGCATCTAACCATTGCAATAAACTTCCTAAGAACACAAGCCACTTCCTTTTTTCCATTCAGCAAATATATCCACATAGCACGAGAGTAATCATCAACAATTGTCAAGAAATAAATTGCTCCACATGAAGCTGGAACTCTATAAGGTCCCCACAAATCACAATGTATCAATTCAAAACAATCTTTAGTTTTATTGTCACTAGAAAAGAAGATCTCTCTTGTTTGTTTTGCTCTAAAACAAACCTCACAAGTTTTATTGGTTTTCCTAACCATTTTGCCAGCTTCTGGAATGACCCATTCTTTTATGCCAAAGCTCAAAGGATTCCATGTCGAACACCGTGCAAGCATGTACTGAAGTCACTCCCTTGAGAAAGTAAAGCCCCTCGCGTTGCTCACCCGCTCCAATTAGGTTCCTCGAATTTAGGTCATGTATAGCACATATTTTGTTACTGAGTTGAATAACCAAATTTGAATCATTAAGAAGTTGTGATATAGAAATCAAATTGCATTTCAAATTTGGCACAAAGAGAACTCGTTGCAATTTCAAGTCTCCTCCAAGCAACACAGTTCCTTCTTTCATTGCCATGGTCTTTTCTCCATCAGGTAACTCGACTGAGCATGGCACAATATCACACAATTCTCTCAAAAATGCCAAAGTTCCTGTCATATGGTGGGAAGCTCCTGTGTCAATAATCCAAGGAAAAATACTCTGTTTACCCATCAGCCTCTCATGGCCACCATTCTGATGAGAACTTAACATTCCCAATAAAGTTGCCCACTGCTCATCATTCAATCCACTAAGACTCTTTCGATCCGAATCCATCACAACTCCTTGCCCACCATCAACTCCAGTTGCCTGTGAGACGTTGGCATGAGCACCTCCTCCATTGTTACGTCCACCTCTATTATTACACTTTTGACCACTACCTTGTCCAGCAAAGGTTCCACATGGTCTATTACCCCACCATTCTGGATATCCTATTAGCTGGAAACAACTTTCAGCATCATGTCCCTCTCAGTTGCAATTAAAACAAAACGGGATTTTATCTTTCCCCCCCCCTTGAATTTTGACCACCTGCTCAGATTGCAAAACTCATGGGATTGCCTCTTTCATCCTTGGTTCGTGTATCGCTCTTGCTGGACAACCATAGCATAGACACGATTCAGATTAGGCAAAGGTTCAGTGCTCAAAATATTAGCGCGCGCTGTTCCATATCCTTCTTCATCTAAGCCCATCAAAAACTGATGAACTCTCTCTTCTTCACGCTTTCTTTCCAATTTAATGGTAAAATTGCATCTGCAACCTATACAAACACACACTTGTATCTGATCATAGTTATTTATTTCATCCCACAAGATTTTGAGTTTATCGAAATAGGTTACGGTGGGTTGACCATTCTGCCTACAATTGGCCAAATCCGATCTCAGTTGCTGCATCTGTGGACCATTCCCAATTGAGAATCTCTATTTGATATCCTCCCACAGATCTTTCGCATTCTCCATGTGAGAGATAGTCGAGCGAAGTGTCGGTTCAATGGTATTAAACACCCAAGAAACCAACATGGAATTAACCATCCACCAATCTTCAAGTTCCAACGAATCATCTGCTGGTTGCTTGATAGATCCATCAATAAAACCATATTTCTTCTTGGCTCGTAATGCAGTCCGCATAGCTCGCGCCCATTCTTCATAATTCTCGCCCTTCAACTGAACTTGGGTAATCAGGTTACCTGGGTTGTCATTCGAATTTAGTGTGTAAGGGCTAAAGGTTTTCTTGTCTGTTCCAGAACTCTCCTCACTTTTTTTTCCATCAGCCATGGCTCTGATACCATGTAAAAGAATTGAAGAATTTTGGAATGAGAATTCTATCCTTCATTACCACATAAACGTAACATATATACAAGAAGATACAACTATCAAACAATCTCCTAATTAGGCTAAACTACCAAAAATACAAGGACAACACAATAAATGAATAAAAAAGATATGCACACAAAACTTCCTAAGTAAATGGCCTAAATAAAAGCATATCACAGCTGCCTTTCTTCCAATATATTTTCCTTTCCAATACCTTATTACGTTAGACAATCTAGAAATATTTGGGTTCACACAATTGATGCATGTAATAACCTTTCTTCTCTAGAAGAAAGAATCGATGACACTTAAAATAAACCCTCTCAATAAGTGAGACAACTTTTACACATCTAATTGTTCCTCGTAATGTTTGACCAACTATTGCATCTTCACCGTGTCCCCAAATTTTGGCGGATAGAGGGCATGTGCTTGTCCCCAAACCATCAATACGTATGTATTATAGAAAGCGGATGAAGTTCCAAGGAAATAAGAAAGTGAAATTTAAGGAGTGGCAAGTAAAAGTCAAGAACAATATGCAGATTACTTCCAGAATTTAGAGGGTTCATGTAATTTTCCCTAAATTGAAAGTGGAGATAAATGATATAAAGTGTGGAATAAGAGATAATTGTCGGGAGATAAATTAATAGACAATCGTAATGCATGTACTAACTTGAACTATCTTATTTAAAAATAATGGGGCTTATGTATATAGGTCCCAAATAGGACTCACTAAATTCAATGGTTAATACCATAAAAAATTTCAAATTGGTATACCTATGATAAACTTATTTTGAATTAATTTTTTGACCATCAAAAACCTCAAATTGATACATTCCATCCGTTAGTTTCCGCTAAATTAGATTAATACCATGAAAAATCACAAAATTAATATACTTGTGATAAATGGAGGGTGAAACTCTAAATTAGTATACTTGTCAACAGTCACGTGTAATTCAACTCCATAATTTGATAATAAAATTTAACAGAGGGTAAATTTGTTATCAATATATTAGTTTTAGTTTTTTGTGGTAAAAAAATTAATTTGTGGTAAATTTGTCGCATATGTACTAATTTGAGGTGTTTTTTTTTTTTTTTTTGTATTAGCTCTAAATTCAATTTAGAACATAATTTACTGAATAATTTACTGAATAATTTACTGAATAGTTTTCGGTGGGAGATATCATTGTCACTATCGCTATGATCATCACATGGACTATTTTCCACATTCAAGGAGGCCAAATCAAAGACGGAAAAGAACAGAAGAGAAAAAGATAACAAATCAAACCGCGGAAATTCGTCCGGTGATGCCGCCCTTCCCATCATGGCTTTCTTTCTATTTCTCCAAGCTCGTCGAAAATGTTGACTTTTCTTTATTCCCACGAAACCCTAGCAACCCTAGTTTCTCGTTCTGACCGTTTCTTGTCTTTAACAATTATTTCCTTTTCTGGAACCTTTTGAACTCCCGAATCTGATTGGCTCGAACCAAGAATTTTCACTTTTATATTTTAATAAGACCGTTATGTCGTTGGAATTTCATAACAGATTTGAAATGTTAAATTGCTTGTGATCTCCGGCAATCTAGCAAACAGACAAATTGAGGTCCCGTACATAGAATCTGCGTCTCCTACGCCTCCAGTATTTCATCTTTTAGGTTCTATTGCGTATGCTTTTTCTTTCCTTTTTTTGCCCTAAATATAGCGAGAAAACCGCAGATTACAACTCCATGAAATATCATACTAATCTCAACAATCAAGATACAGATCAAAACACCCAATGGATAACGCAAACATGAGATTATATAATGTCTTGCTTTTAATCCACGTGCTCATGCCTATCCTTTACCACTAAGCTACGACAAGAATTGCATGTAATCTTCTATACAATAAATTGTAATATTATTCCTGAAATAGTGGGTCTTCGTCGGTCGTGCCCATAAAGCAAGTGGAATACATGTTGAGCAAATTTCGGGGACACTAAAAAGTCTTTCTTGTTCTTTTGTTGTTGTTGCAGTGGCATAAAGGTATCCATAATAAGTTTTGGAAAATTGTCTAAAAATGTTATATGACAGGCAAATTTAAGCCTCAACTTTTTAATTTCATCAATTCAATCCTCAACTTTTTTTCGTTTATTTTCCAACCAAGGGTTAAAATCTAGGGTTTTTTTTGTCTATATATAGTAATCACTGTAAGAGAAATAGAAAAACTTTTTGCGAGTGGCGTCAATTAAGGCGTGAAGACCAATTTGTAAGTTAGGTTATTATCTATATGAAGACCCGTACGATAAACAAGGCCGCTTATAAATTAATTTTTTTTCTTTGATAGTGGTTAGTACTTCATCATATATTGAATTTTATTTTTCTTTTATCGTGAAGAACTGCGTGAAGGACTGCCTTATGGCTTCTTTCATGCATGGCACCGTATTTCATGAAAGCGAAACCCCTCACATGTTAATTCACCGTCACAAGCGCTGATTGCCAGCCGAAACTTATGACCTTATGATAATATATACCATGCTACGCACCCTGGAATTAATCAATTGACATTAGCATTGCTCTACTTTCCACTCTGAAACCGAACCAGCCGAAACTTATGCTACGCACCCTGGGATTAATCAATTGACATTAGCATTGCTAAGCTTTCGACTCTGAAACCGATGCTTGTGGGTATGATTCCTATCTCAGAGAAGTTGGATTTAAGTTGGAGTCCATAAAGGCGGATTGAGTTCCTTAAGCCGGCTAACTACGGTAATGCCTCTGTATTATTTTAAAAGAAAAAAAAAGTGATGCCCGTCTATGTCGTTATTTTACTCGATAGATACACATCTATCTATATCTATATACATAAGTCAAAACACCCTTTGTCTCACTTTTAGAATCCCTAAATTACCTTACCTTCTTTGTCTCATACCCACTCATTTCATAAATAACAATCTGATTTCTTTTGTCTCGTCATAATTTTAGACTTAATTTGAGACAAAATGAATATATCTTTCAGGTCGTTATCCAAGCATTCAGGTCCTTGCGGGAAAGAATATTCTAGCTATGAGTCTATGACCTTTCAAAGTACTATAATGGGCTGCCATGGATGAAAGGGACTGATATCGAACGCAAAGTTAGTCAAGTTTGACTAGCGCTATTGAGACCTAGTTGATTAATTAGGGATCATATCACTTACTCGGTCAACTAAAGGAGTCCAATTCATCAATTTATAGTAAATATCGACGAATATACCACCATTTCCAACATTATTCGCATTTTAATCTTTTTGCCGTGGATGTATCATCGATTTTATCAAATATTAATCTTATAAGCTTAGCGAATGGAATGTATCCTTATATGGTCGAGACGGTTGCTATGTACCAGGATTAATTGAAACAGTTAATGAAATGAACTCGAGAGCGAAATGCGCCATAGAGATAATACGCAGCTTCTCTTTCGCAGTGTTAAGGGCTTCAAAGGATCGTGATGTGCTTGAGAGAAGGGAGCTGAGGAGATTTGATCAAGGATCGAAATTCCTTCACTTAAAAAATAGAAAATTGAGAGAGAGATAATTATTGAAAGAGATTAACTTAATCGGCAAATAGATTTGCCTTCATCATTCACATGACTTTATTGAATTTTGATGCGTATAAAGCTCTTGCCTCATCCTAATGGGGCATTATTTTGACATGATTGTTCATCATCCAACATACAAGTTCTTTTTCAATAAGGCTTCTGGCCTACATAGTTGCCGGGAGGATCATAGTTACAAGTGACCAAAGTACCACCTGTTGCACACTTGACCTTCGCGCATCCAAGCCGAACCGAGTTGCGCCACACCACTTGAGTGTAATGCCCGCAGACCTTCCCTGGCGCGCACGAGTTGGAATTGTAGTTGTAGTACGGCTTCTCCCCAACCCACATGTTCACCGCTCTCGTGCCGGTGAGATCAGGGGAAGCCCACGCGAGATTCTCCCCGTAAGGTCCGCCTGAGTGAACCAGCCGCGTGCAATCCCTGGCATGCTTTTTAGCATAATCCCTGGCATAGCCAGCAACACGCTCGTCCCAAGTGATTTGGCCAACGCCGACCTGAGAGCGGGCCGCGTTGTGGGCAGCGACGTAGTCTTGGGGAGAGTCCTGGGCGATGGACAGAGGGATCAGCGCCAGGGTTAGTGCAACGAGGAAAATGATATGGAGAGGAACACTCATACGGGAACTCATATTGAGAGAGACCTTAAAGGTTGGCAAAGGAAGGTCTTAGTTGATTGATGAAGAGATAGGCAATAGCCAAGGGGGTATTTATATGGTGATCATGTGGAATAATCTGTTCATGTGGAAAAGTCAAATGTTCAAAATGGGCGACCATGACTAAAAGAGTGCCCGTCAAATTGATTGATGATAATGTGATAATTTTCATAAATAATAATATTTTCTAGAAATATTGAGACAGATATTGGACAACGTTAATTATTGTACCATTGATGATGACTTCGTCTTCTTCTTCTTATTGTTTTTCTTTCCTTTTAATTTCAATTTAAGCGATAGGAATATTGAGGACAAATAGCGACTCCGTCGATTCTTTACATAATCAGTGGACGCCTTAAAAGGTGACTTATCTTGAAACTCTTCTCTCTTTCCACAAAAATTCTCATCTCTTGGGTAGTGGTTTTCTCCCTACTTTTTGACTGTTTCTTTTTGGCATTTTATGCTAAATTGGCATTCTCTATTTTTTTCTTAACCTGTGTTTGAACGAAAGATGAATTTGAAAAATTTTAAACACATGAATAAGATTTTCATTTCAGGTTATAATTAGAAATTCAATAATAAATCTCAAAAACATTATTTAATTCGACAAAGTAACAATCGGTAATTGGAATTATTGTGCCGGGTTATTGAGGCTAGAGAAATATAAATTACACTAAGAGCATGCATCAAATCCTCCCATCCATTCTTTGAGCCAATAGTGCCATGTAAGTTCGTTCATATGACAAATATAGAGAAAAATATTCTGAGTATAAGTGCAATGAGGTACGCATAATTAGATATGATCATTTGATAGGTTCGGTTCGAATTTATAGGAGCCTTGCTCAAACCCAAACTAACAGGTTATTATTGGCCCAACCACATGGGCTATGCTTACTTTTTTCCATAAAGTAATTGAGCTAAATAATAAACAAAATAGAAACATAAATAGAAAATAATTTCTTGTGGTACTTTACTTTAGATGACTCATAACTACTTCTCTTTTCTTTTTAAGCCACATTTTCTCTTCTAATGCAAACCAATATGAATGAAAACGCGAGTGTGCCAGCCCAATCCTCATGTGGTCAAAACTATCATGGAAGGAAAGGCGTGCCGCGGTGCCACTTTACCACTCCGCAAAGTGGAATTCTTCTCCTAATAGTTCTTACTTTGTAACATGTATTCCCCTAGATCGAAGGTAATTAAAAATTCTAGGGAAAAAAAGGAAGAAAATGAAATATTTATTAATGAGTTGTTCTCCTTCTGCAGAGCCGTAACTTTTCCATGTTTTACATGTCCCGTTGTTCACACCGTCTGCAAATGGCTAATGTATATAGAAATTGTTCGTTCTGCACACTCATACAAATATCAGTAAACTTAGATTATTTCATCATCTTCAAACATCGTGGGAGATTTTATAAGAAAATACACAACATGGTTTTGTTAGATGGGCCATATTCGACTAATAAGCGTTTAGATGAGTGATTTATCATCTTCCAATTTCTATCCTTCAGATTTTTACCTCTTATTAAGTTTAAACTCGAGAAACGGATGAATTAGAGGAAGTTTGATATAGAAGATAGTTCATGAGCTTTATTTTTTGTAATATAACAACCAATCTAATAAATAGATAAAGATATAGTATTTTTAACAAAAATATAAAATAGTGAGTTTACGTAAATCCTATTGGAATTTCAAGTACATCCTACTTCATTACATAATAAATCTGACTAATATAAAGAAAAAAGAAAACTCATTTAATTAAAACAACACTGTTCAGAATTTGTAGTATTATCTTATTACCTGTATATATTTCACTTGCTTTAAATGTATTTTAATAAAAGTGAAATAGAAAGTATAGCTTATACCATTAATTGAATAAGTTCCACTCTACCGATGTTCGTTATTGTAAACATATTTTTGTTCGTTAAAGTATAACTGATTCTATTTGAGTAATTTGACTTAGCATATGAAAATAATTAGAGTGAACAAAATAAATCCACTCGGTTTAAAAATATATGAATTTTACTAAAATTATATTTCATTTATACACATCATTCAGTTTATTATTTTTAATTATTGTGAAATTTAAATTGAGTAAGAAGTTCCTTTTACTTTAATAATACATATAAAATTAATATTTATCTCGAATTTGCAATATTTCAACGTAAAAAAAAAAGATTAAATTGCAACTCATTTTAAATATAGAACATCTGAATTCCATTTGATTTTATTTTCTACTGTCGGAATAGACTTATTTCAATATAGCTTCCATTATTCCAAGTATAATATAGAAGCACGAAGATTCATATACCAGACCTAGCTAAAATTTTTAAAAGACCTAGCCCTGCACCTTGGTGTGTGGCTATATAAATTATAAATCAAAATGAAGAATATGAAGTATGAGATGTTTAAGCATAAAAATAACTCAAAATTCTAAGCTACTATGTTCTCTGTGTTCTTTATAATGTCCTATTTATAGATAATTTCACTGATATATACAGTGCTTGACTTGAGAATCCATTTTGATAGTGGGTTCGGCAAATGATCAATTTGGACAAACCGAAACCATGTTGATCGTCCTTTTCTTCTTGGGAACGTATTGTTTGACATTTAGTATGAACTCTTCCTTCTGTTTCTCTACCGTTGTGGAGAGGAAAAATAACACAGGTGAATAACTCTACACTTACTGCTAAGTGAAAAAGAAAAAAAAATTTAAATGCAGGGCAATTTCTAAGTGAGATTTTGTATTTCAGAAAATAACCAATTGAGCGCAAAATACGAAACTAGCATCGGTAATTAACTAGAGAAGCATTAGAAGCGATCTTTTTTTCCTTGAAGAAGAATTATTGGGTGAATTAGATGCATGCACCCTAAATTCATATGAACCATTGAATCTGGTGGATCCTATATAAAGTGAAGGTGGGCCTTACTACATCGAACAATCTAGAAATATTTGGGTTCACATGCTTGATGCAGTAATAACCTGTCTTCTCTAGAAAAGAAAATTGATTGCGCTTAAAATAAACCCTCTCAATTAGTAAGACAACTTATACACATCTAATTGTCCCACATATTGTTCGACCAACTATTGCATCCTCACCATGTCCCCAAATTTTGGTGGATAGAGGGCATGTTCTTGTCCCCAAACTTTCGTTATGTATGTATTATCAAAAGCGGATGAAGTTATGAGATAATAACAAAGTGAAATTTTAGGAGTGGCAAGTAAAAGTTCAGAACAAAATGCATATTACTCCCAGAATTTAGAGGGTTCATATAATTTTCCCTAAATTGAAAGTGAAGATAAATGATATATAGTGTAAAATTAGAGAGGATTGTTGGTAGATAAATCAATAGACGATCATGGTGCATGTACTAAATGGAATTGTCTTATTGAAAAATAATGGGCTTATGTACATAGGTCCCACCTAAGACTCGTTAAATTCAAGGGTTAATACCATAAAAAAAAACCCCCAAATGATACATTTGTGACAAATTTACCTTCTATTATATTATGTTAAATTAGATTAATACAAAAAAAAAAAAAACTAGTACATTTGTGAACTCCAAATTAGTATACTCATTAGCTGTCACGTATTATCCAACTCAGTAATAAAATTTAATGGAAATTAATTGAGAGTAATTTTAACACGGGTGTACCGATTTAGGGTTTAGTTTGGCGTAAATTTGTCATATGTGTATCAGTTTAAGATTTCTCATGGTATTAGTCCTAAATTCAATTTAGTACATAATTTACTTAATATTTTTCAGTGGGAGATAACATTGTCACTATCGCTATGATCATCACATGCACTATTTTTCACAATCAAGCAGACCAAATCAAAGAAGGAAAAGCACAGAAGTGAAAAAGATAACTCAAACCGCGGAAATTCGTCCGGTGATGCCGCTCTCCCCATCTTGGCTTTCTTTCCATTTCTCCAAACTGGTCGAAAATGTAGACTTTTCTTTATTCCGTCATAACCCTAGGAACCCTAGTTTCTTGTTCTGACCGTTTCTTGTCTTCAACAATTATTTATTTTTCTGGACCCTTTTGAACTACTGAATCTGATTGGCTCAAGCCAAGAATTTTCGCGTATTATTATTTAGCAAGACGGTTATGTCGTTGGGATATTATAGCACATTTGAAATGTTAAGTTACTTCTAATCTCCGGCAATCTTGCAAATAAGACAAATTGAGGTCACATGCAAAGATTCTACGTATCCTACGCCTCCAATATTTCATCTTTTTTGTTCTATTGCATATACTTTTTCTTTCCTTTTTTTCCTAAATAAAGTGAGAAAACCATAAGTTCCGACTCTATGAATCAAACTCCAAATGAATAATTTAAACATAAAATTATTTGCACTCGTGACATGTGGAGCCAAACTAAGGTCTTGCTTTTAATACACGCAAACAAGTCTAAGCGTTCACGAGAATTGCCCGTACTCTTCTCTGCAATGAATTGTAATATTTTTCCTGAAATAGTGGGTCTTCGTTGTTTGTGCCCATGAAGCAAGTGGAATACTTGTTGAGCAGGTTTCGGCTCCTACTTTAGGACACCAAAAGCCAATTCCATTTTTTGTTTTCAATAACATAAAGTTACTTCATTACAAGTTCTGAAAAATTGTCTAAATCCCTAAGTTTATTCCACGACGGTCAATTTAGTTTTTAACTCTTCAATTTGCTCAATTTAATCTTTAATAATTTTCGTTTATTTTTTAGCTAAGGATAAAAATTTAGGGTTCTTTTATATATAATAAATACTGTCAGTAAAATGGAAAAACCTTTTGCTAGCTGAAGGTGTGAATATTACCTTTTAAGTTGTGGTGTTATCTATATGAAAACTCGTACGATAACCAAGGCCGATTATAAATTATTATTTTACTTAATAGTGTTAGTGCTTCATTATTTAATGGATTTTATGTTTTTTCCGTGAAGGACTGCCTCATGGTTTCGTCCATGCATGGCACCATATTCCTTGAAAGCGAAAGCCCTCACATTTTAATTCGCTGTTAGAAGCGCTGATTATCAGCCGAAACTTATGACCATATGATAATATATACTATGTTACCCACCCTGGGATTAATCAATTGACAATAGCGTCAGTATGCTTTTGGTTCTGGAACCACTTATTCAAGGTTTGATTCCTATCTCAGAGAACTTGGATCTAAGTGGAGGCCATAACGATGGGTTGAGTTTTTTGCAGCCGGGTAATTAGGGTGGTGCCTCTCAATCATATATATAAAGCCATATGCATCTATGTCTTCTTCTGTTATTCGACACATATACACCTATCTATATCTATATACCGGCGTCAAAACTGCTTAGTCTCACTTTTAGATCCTCTAAATTACCTCTTTGTCTCATACCAACCAATTTCATATATAACCATCGGGTTTCTATGTCTCCTCATAGTTTTAGACTTCTTTATTACCTTTGTTTTCTTTATCTTTTACTCACCCCTATTTCGTATATAAACTTACTCATTTTCTTTCAATGCATAATTATCTTAAACCAGTATATAATAACAATGTGGATGATTGCCATTTGCATTCAAGCCAAGCGATTGCATTGTTAGTAATTTCAAGATATTTTCAAATGGACTATGTACTTTCTTTGGGAAAATAGACGATGGTTCTCGAAGGTAGTGATATTACTTTGCCTCTTTCCACAAAAGAGATGCATCCTCAGTCAAGGCCTGATTCACCGGAGAGATGATTAAGGAGATCGACGTTTTCAACTATCATAAGGTAAGCTACAAGTCCATATAGGGATGTCACTCATCTTTAAATTCTCTTTTCAAGATGAAAGCAAACTGACAGTCAATATAATAGTTTGGCGAAGTCACCACAAGCGCTTATAACTTGGCGTCTTAGATTTTACACTTAAGTCAGCTATAACTTCAAAACTAAGACACTTAAGTCTTTACTTTTTTTTTCGAAATGTGGACACTTAAGTGCCACCTCCGGCGACCCTTCTTGGAAATCCTATGTGGCAATATTTTATTATTATTTTTTGCCTACGTGGCTCGCTAGAGCTCCAAATCATCATAAAAATTAAAAAAATTATAAAAAAATTTTAAAATTTTAATTTTAAAAAATTAAAAAATAAAAAAAGAAAATTCTAAAAATTTTAATTTTAAAAAATTAAAAAATTTTAAAAAAGAAAATTCTAAAAATTTTAATTTAAAAAAATTTTAAAAATTAAAAAAAACAAAATTCTAAAAATTAAAAAAAACAAAATTCTAAAAATTTTAATTTTAAAAAATTTTAAAAATTAAAAAATAAGAAAATTTTAAAAAATTTAATTTAAAAAAAATAAAAAATTTTAAAAAATAGGAAAATTTTAAAAATTAAAAAAAAAGAAAATTTTAAAAATTTTAATTTTTAAAAATTAAAAAAATTTATAAAATAAGAAAATTTAAAAATTTAAAAAAAAAGGGGGGTTTGGGGGGGGAGGGAGGGCGGCGGCAGCAAGGGAGCCACCCCGTTCGGCCTCCCCCCCCCCTTCTTTTTTTATAATTTTTTTTATAATTATAATTTTTATAATTTTTCTTAATTTTAAAAAAAAATTTAAAATTTTCTTAATTTTAAAATAAATTAATATTTTCTTAATTTTTTTAAAATTTTTTAAATTTTTCTTAATTTCTAAATTTTTTTAAAATTTTTAAAATTTTTCTTAATTTTTCTTAATTTTTTTTAATTTTTTTTATTTTTTTAAATTTTTTGAATATTTTAAATCTAATTTAATTAATTTATATACTATTATTTACACGTAGACACCTAAACGGCGTCGTTTTTGCATTTTCTTTGCCACGTTAGCGTGCAAAAAAACGACGCCGTTTTGGACCGAGCTCACGGAAAGTCGCCACCACGTCAGCCATTTGGCCGGATTTTCGCCGGAGTGGCATTTAAGTGTCCCATTTTACTCCGATGATGGCGACTTAAGTGTACCATTTTAAAGTTATACGACTTAAGTGTCCGACGCGTCTTAGGTTATGGCACTTTCCAGGTGTCCTCACCTCATAATAGTTTCTACAATAGTTTTTACATTTTTTTCAAATCTCTCAACAGTTGCATACAGTTGATTATATCTTTTTATATTTCAATTTTCTTTTCTATACAAGCAAAAGTTGTTAAGTGAAACCGTCCCTTTTTTTTGCCTATAAATACTTCACCCTGTTAGTGCTCGTCGTCATCATCACATACACTCTCAAACCTTTTATACTGGCTCGTTATGGCTTCTTTTAGTAAGTCCTCACTAGCAATTACATGCCTCGCCTTCCTCTTAGCCATTGCTGAAACCTCATTAGCCCAAAGCACCCACCAGGACTTTGTTGATGCGCACAACGCAGCCCGCGCCCAGGTCGGGGTGGCCCCGCTAGCATGGAATGACACCGTTGCTGCCTATGCCCAGACATACGCCAGCAAGCGCGCTGCCACTGGCTGTGCCCTGGAGCACTCGACGGGCCCGTACGGCGAGAACCTGGCGGAGGGCTATGGTGAGCTGAGCGGTGAAGATGCTGTCAAGATGTGGGTGAGCGAGAGGGCCAACTACGACCATCACTCCAATGCTTGCGTTGGCGGCGAGTGCTTGCATTACACGCAGGTCGTGTGGAGGAGCTCCATTCATCTTGGGTGCGCTAGGGTTAAGTGTAGCAATGGGTGGTGGTTTGTGACTTGTAACTATGATCCTCCAGGAAATTACGAAGGTGAAAGTCCCTACTAAGTAATAATGAGCGTACTTTTCATTTGCATTGGTGACATAATGTCAATGCGTACTAGAGACACTGACTAGCTATAGCCAGCTAGGAATTCTCCTAGTTGAAATTGAATATTGATGGATTGTCATATGTAGTTTGCTTTCCTTACACAAGAAGGATTCATGTGGATTAATAGTTGCCTTCTTTCTAATGGTGTAATGATACGTATGGCTAGTCCTCTGCACTCTTACCTCCGATTATAAAAACAGAAATCTGGATTAAAAAGATTATGTTAACAAGTGATGGGGCGGTAGTGGTGCCATAGGGCCTTCTCGAGGAAGAAAAAGAAGGAAAAGGAAATAAATAAATAAAAATGAAAGAAATGAAAGAAATAGGAAAAAAAAAGGAAAAGGAAAAAAATGATAAGAGCACATCTAAGTGATTGAATGTTCAAAGTGCTTATATATTCTTATCTGAAGGGAGAGTAAATTGGAAACGTAAACTCATCCCCATAAACGGAGAAGCACCCAGAAAAATATACTAGCATCAAATAATAATTAACCTGATCAAAGCAGGTGCCAAATAAAAAAAATATCCTAAGGAACAAACTTATAGGTACTAAAAATTCCTACTAAAACACTTTTTTTTTATACTATGACGTGGTAATTTCCTAACAGTTATTGAAAGAAACTATAATGATTCAATGCATGAGTCTCGCTCATTTTATACCCAATTGTAAATGGCCATATTACTTATTAAATATGTTCTAGCAAAAGTTCTTATTAGATTTTCTATATGAACACTCGTACTTTTATTATCTAATGAAATTTGTATTTTTTTTTTCACGTGAAAGAATGACTTTTGGCTTCTTTCATGCACGGAACCGTATTTATCAGCCGAAGTTTATGATGATACACACCCACCTATGGTTTATCCATTAACAATGGCGTTTCCATACTTTCGGTTTAAGAAGCGATGGTTGTGGATTTGATTCTTATCCCGGGAAATTCAGATTTACTTTGCTTGCTCTTAATTTTACTATAAAAACAAAAAAGAGAAATGTCAAATCCTAAGTCTGTTTTATAATTTGGTACTATATGTCATGTGGCATATTTTTATTAATTATTGAATAATATTTACTGTACACTTATAGTCTGCCACTTGATTTGGTATATTAATATTAATAGATAACATAGCCTTGCCCAACAAGAAATACCTTTAAAAAGTTGAGAAGAGAGAGCAATATTTAAGGTAATAACAAAGAAGGGCAGGGGACGTAGCGCGATGTATATAAACAATTACTCAAACAAAAAGGATATTGTAAGTTCATAGCATGCACCATAGACTCTTAATTTGAGAGAACAAAAAACTTAATTTTATCAAGAAAATATAAAGATCATTTCGCTTTTTTTTTTTTTTTCATGGAAAAAAATTAGCACAGAAATCCACTGCCCTAGCCGCCCGCTTGAATTGTATTGCGCAAGGGAGGAACTGGAATGATTATCATTAATTTTTGGGCCGAAAGTATGAGAAACGCCCTTATCACTTGGTGAATCCTAGGTGGGTTATTAAGAAAATCATTTTAATGGAAAACGATCAAATTTTCGTATATGGTTGGACTTTTAAAAAGGAGTTGAAAATCATTACCTAATATTTGTTATCAATTTGCTCTTAAACCTTTTCGGATGAATGGGCTCGGATTCAAGAGGAAAAATCTAGTGTTCGCTTCTTGCATAAAAAAGTTTGATCTAGAATTACTTATCTATATATAATGATGGACTTGTTTTGTCACTTAATACCCCATGTCACTTTAGGTGAGGAAGAAAAGGAATAAACACTGGGTGTGTTTGTTCATGGAAAATGAGTGATCTAAAAAATATTTTATGAAAAATGATCGCTTTTATTGTCTAGAAAAATAAATGAATAATTTTTTTCTTTGCCCATGAAAATAATTAGGCATAGATTGCTATTGATGATGGAAATTTTTTTCGCTAACTAATTTTTCTAAACGATATAAGCAATTAAATTTCAAAAAATATTTTTCAAATCACTTATTTTACATGAAATGAACACACCTTTGGTTCTTCTTTTCAAAATATACAAACAAAGATGTTTTCCTCCATCATATCCGTTTATTTTATTGAACAAGCGATGGATTCACAAGTCCATGACCGAACATTCGTCAAATGCTCTTGATTTTGCATAAAGAAAAAGAGACATGGCTCATGGGATGCTCATGACTAACCCATGCATCAGATCCACCGCTAAAGAGATATATCAGATTTTATACGAGTCCATTTAGTCGAAATATAGAGTTTGATGTATAGATTGAGGGCAGTGAAGTATCCTGTTTGTGTTTTTTCCAATTAGAGAGAAGAGGACCGAGGCATATTGATCTGATTTCAGAAAAAAGATAAGAAAAAAAAAAGGATTGAAGTCTGACAAGTGAAATGTCGATTGATCGCATTTATGGATTTTTATGTAAGAGGTCGACACCTTCTTTATATAACGTTCTATATGTATAATGAATCGGTTATGTTAATTTGAACTCGTCCTACGTAGTATCGATTATTTATATGCTCTGAACACAAATTGATACTTGTGAATTAGTCATAACTGAGTAGGGGTGGGCACGGTTTGAACGGGTGGGCTTCAATGTTTTTTCTTTTGCCCAGCCCGAACATGTGGGTGTGGAACTTCTAATTCCGGTTAGCAGGGCCAGCTCATTTTTTTTCAAAAGACCATACCGAACTAGACTAGGCAACCGACCAAAAGAAAACTAGAGTAGGCTGGTTCAGGCCTAGCCCAACTTTTTTTGTTGGTTTTAAACGAAAAAGAGATGAGCTACTATATTTTGGACCTTGAAAATCACTTCTTTTATATGTTTAGATATTTTTAACTTAGTTATGAGTTTGTTACATTGTATTGAGTAGAATTGACGTGTCTTGTATTGGTAAAAGTGTCAGAAAAATCCTAATTTCATTACATTGGTACCAATTTAATCTTAAATATTTTAATTGTGTTGATTTAGTTCTAAACATGTTGACCCAATACCAATTTAGTCCTTAGTTTCTTTAGCTAATTTTGACTAGATATTGCTAACGTGAAATTTGGTCGACTTATCTGGCATGGTTGATATTAATGTTGATAATTTTTAATAATATTTTATTTTTATTTTTTCGAAATTTGTATTATTTTATTTATCTCTTCTTTCCCTTCCTTCTTCCTTTAGCCAATTATGAAACCAGCGACCAGCTAGAGGTGAGGGCCAACAAGGATCAACCCTTGCTAAACATTGTAAGGTCACGGCCTTCAAACTTGCAACCTTTGGCAAGGGACCCTCGCCAGATCTACCGAGGTTAACCGTCGTTCATTACGGGTGCCTGGTTCCTAGTTCGATCCGATTCCAAGGTGGAACTGAGACTAGACTGGTTGATTCTTGGACCAAGAACTAGACTGCATCATTGGTCCGATCCGATCTAATAGAACCGGTCACTTATTTTTTCCAATATTCTTTCCCCATTATTTTTTTCCTACTACTTAAAACTAGATCGAGGTAGTGTTTTGTTCACATTTTACTCTTTTTTTTGAAGAAATAATACAATAAAAAGTATATTTAGTTGTTCCAATCCGATTCCTCCTTGGAATCAAGAACTAGACTGCATGGACACTAGTTCCATTTTAGAAACCGGGAATTGGACCAACACTCTTGGGAACAAGATTAAACTAGTTGGTCTGGTTCAGTCTAAGCAATTTTCTATTCATGTAGTTCATTTTATACATTCCTATCTCTTATCTCATTAGATTCAATGGGGGTGAGCCTTAATAGAGGTTAGGTGATGTTGCCGGATTTGGCAAGGCTAGCCAAATGCTGGGAAGGTCCTAGAGGAAGAAGAAATAAAGAAATAAAGAAGTAACAAATTTGAAAAATATCAAAATATTATTAAAAGTGGTCAACGTTAGCGCGATCATGCCATATATGCCGACCGATGTCCACGTTAGCAATCTTTGGCAAACAAATAGTTGGAATAATTGAATTGATTAAATTAAAAGATTTAGAATTGAATTCATATTACTAAAAAATTTAGAACTAAATTGGCACGACCATAATATGTTTAAGACTTTTTTGACACATTTCCCATCTTTCACTATTAATATCATACACTTTATTAATACTTTTTAATTTTTTTTTTAAAAGGTAGTTTGGGCCAAATTGGGCCATTTGGAGGTTGAGATATGGCCTGGCTCTGCTTGAGAAAAGGGGAGCTCGAAATCTAGACTAGAACTAACGGGCCTGAAAATATGGGTTAGTGCAATTTGGGCCTATTTGGGCTTTCGCTCTTTTTTGTTCCCCTCTTAGAGGTAAGTGCCACGTGGGACAGAGTGCTACACTGTGAAAACCACATTTTGAATCCTGTAAGAGCAAAGTGGTACATGGTGGAAATAATTCCCTAAACCCATGTAGGCTACCTTTAGAATCCTTCACTTGTGAGCAGTTGGAGTATGTCAGCAATTGACTACACGGAACGCATTATCGAATATCATCTGTGTGATCTACAATTATTAAACCTTCTAATCCTGAGAAGATGTGGTCAAGTACTTGCTCAATTGGTGATGTGCTTCCTCAACATTGAGGCTGACTTACTAAGAGCGTTGCATGCTAGAACTGTACTATCCTCAAAATTTGACACCTAGTCACATGTCATAGTCTATTTGAGACACCATGAGATTGTAATAATATGAATAAGATGGATTGATTTTGCGGTTGCACCATGAAGATATGATATTTGACGAACATTTAAAAAGTAGCTCATATTTACGTAAATTACGTAAATGCCGAAGAGATTGTTCCTACCACATGAAAAAGTAAGTATAATATAAAGTATACCTACCACATTAAGTGATAAAATGACAATCGAGCGTTACTTAATAATAGTCATACCGTTTTATTTCCTATTTCTCTATCCATTTAGAATTAAACTTAAACCAAAAAAATACTGAAAAATAAAAAATATAGCATATTTATAAAGAAATCCATAAGTTGCAGCTATTTTATATACGGCTTCTCATATTTCCTTGTGGTTTAATATTACATATTATTTTATATATATGATCTTGGTAATGATTATAAAACAAAAAGGCAGTCTAGAGTTTTAACTTGGTCATCATAAACGTTGAACTAAATTTTCATCAAAAGAATATGCTGAATATTCGTATTTTAAGATAAAGGTAAACTCCCCAATGCTAGTAGTTTTCAAATTCTCTATCCTAATTTTCCCCCCATTCGTCCGTTTTAACTAAATTTTAATTTTGGAAACTTACATGCTGCCTTTTATTAACTTTGAGCATGTTCCTTATTTTTGTATGTTAAAATTCATGAACAAATTTCTTTTAAATTTTTTGTGCATAGGTCCAACACATTCATAAAAATAACGTAAGTGAAAAAATTCTCGATATCATAAGTGACTACAATTATGTGCCAATTTTGATGAACATAACATGTGAAAATACCGATATATGCTGTTAATAAAATGTATCCAAGTATGCACGCAGGTTTTGTAACTAGTTAAAAAAGAAAGGACAAAAGTTAGGGGTAAATGGTGTCAATTTCGTCCAGCTTCCATTTAAAACTAGGAACCAACCTATTAAAATAGGTTTTCTAATTTTGGAACTTGCAACCTGATGTAGCTAGCAAGAATTACATAGAGGAAGAGAAAAAGAGGGGGGGGGGGGGGGGTTGGGGGTGTGAATAGTTGATTTAATAAAAAATTGACAAATTAAAGCGAAAATAGAAAAAAAAAGGTCAAGAACTAAGTTTGAACTTATAGCGCAAAGTCCATATTTTGGAATAACGTTCAAAAATAGTTTTGCGATAGAATGAACTTATGAAGCAGCTCGCAAGTATGCAATAAACTATAGCAATAACCAATAAAAGTTTAAGGATAAAAGGAATATGCGCATAAAGCTTATAGTAGTTTGGCTTAGATTAAGCCCATATCTACTTTCTAACGCTGATAGCCTTCTGGCTGGATTCTACTAGATGATCAATAAGAGATTATAATATTGAGTGATCACACTTAGTGTATGATAGGTCACACTATCTTATTCAATCACACTTTTTGTACTTCTCTTACAATCACAAAATTGAAGCTCACGAAATACAAGTGTATGGTCGAAAAACGCTCAGACTTTGAAATTTTAGATTTTGGCCTTTGTCTCTTAGATGCTCTTTGGCACCTTGGTCTCCTTATATACTCATTCACTTCCCAATTAGCCATTGAACAGTCTCTAGAGGATCATCTCCCAATCTATCCATTGGACATATATGTATTAAGAAGATTAAGTAGCTATTGAGTGACAAAAGTTGAATCTCCACTTGATTTTGGTCATCCATATAACTAGTCTGGATTTCCATAAGTAGAGCTTCTTTATTTAGAATTTTTTTTTTCAAGATTTATTTTTCAGTTAAATAAGATTGAGTTAATCAAATCTTTTTGGGAGTGACATCCAAGCTAGATCATTAGCTGTTATAGTACATTTTAATTTGGTGTCGCGTTTTGAAGTTATATCTCGTTCTGAAGATGTGTTAGGATGGGAACATAAATGATTCTCTCAGTTTGAAGATCTTTATAACTTCAATATAAAGTCCAAATCTATTCCATCTAAAGTAGATTCTACAATCTGGACTTGAATTTGAATAAGATTAAGATTGCTACTAATTTTTCTTTCAAGAGTAATTCCCTAAATCAAAATACTTCAAAACATATATCTAACTTACAAGAATTTCACGGATAGTTTTGCCAATTTTAAAATTTATTAGAAAGTTTTCTCACCAGAACCTACCCTTGCATACTTAAGAACCTAGAACCTATTATGTCATAGGTTCTAGGGTCGGTTCCATGGTCTACCAAGATTACATATATATTTTTAATTGAACGATTGCAATGAGTTATCACATCTAATTACCATTATTCGCTACAATCCATCAATTGCAACTCATAT
This sequence comes from Eucalyptus lansdowneana, assembly GCA_017140395.1. NCBI lineage: Eukaryota > Viridiplantae > Streptophyta > Magnoliopsida > Myrtales > Myrtaceae > Eucalyptus > Eucalyptus lansdowneana. The sequence continues at coordinate 23,404,445 of CM029489.1, forward strand.
TTATATACACAAAAATTAAGAAATATAAACAAAGTACACTTCTTAGTTGTGGATATAGTTGGAATTGGAAGTGTAGACTAGTGGTTTCATATTGCAAGCTCATCATTAGATGCCATAGAATGCCATAAAATCACGTGGAGACATAGAATAAGAGAAATGCAAAGACTTGTTTTAGGTTCCACATTCTCTAATTTTTGGAACTTGTAACCTACCTTTCATATTTTAGGATCTAGAACTTAGAACCTAGAATCAGATTGGTTTTATAAGGTTTCGGTTCTACCCTAGAACTCTCGGAACCATGCTCTCCCTTGGTAAAAGCCACTAAAAAGTCTAAGCTATGCTCATTGTAACACATTTCATCTAATTTTTTTTTTCTATGACACTAAAAATCTCAAACTTGTACCTGTGTAATACATTGACCTTCCATTAAAGTCTTGTTAGTGAGAATCATTAAAAATCTATCTATATTGATGACAAAAAGAAAATAGTGTTTATATGGCACCCATGTGTCCTAAGTGAAATAAAAATGATGTTGTTTTGTTTGAAAAATCATTTAACGGAATTTTGATGGAGGGTGAATGTATCACATGAGTACAAGTTTGGGTTTTTTTTTTTTTTTTTTTTTTTTTCATGTCACAATTTTTTAAAGGTAAATGTATAACACTATGCATAGGGTTTTTAATATCACAAAAAAGTATAGAATAAATGTATCATAGTGGGCGTAGTTTTTATTTATTTTTGGCTCTTTCTTTCAAAAAAAAAAAAATCAAAGCATCTAGTCTCAGTGAGTCATTTCCACTCAACTAGAAACATTGTTCCAACAATCAAAATTGCCCGTTGCTAAAGGTTGATGAACTTGGCTCCCTCATGACTAGAGCTGGGCTGTCACGGCTCAACTTCGGTAAAAAAAAAAAAAAAATCAAATAAAAGAATATATCTATTGAGATTTTTTTATTTCCTTTACCAGATAAAAACAAAAATACACAATCATGTAAATTGTTTTCCACCTCGCTACACATCCTCGATATGGGACATTTTTCGTCTAACACAACATTGACCATATTTGTGTTAATATTTTATTGGAATTTTTTTTTCTAAATCACTATGATGACTTTAGCCTTTGAATGAAAGTGAATCCAACTAAATATGTTAATAAATTTGGATTTGGGTTCTCTCTTGATAATCTCCCAAGGTGACAGATTGGGATTTGTTATGCATCCCCAACAAGTGATATCGGTGTCGATAGTTGATTTGTGCCTTACTCACGATATGTAACAAGGTCTGGTGATTATCTCAAAAAAGAATTTTGATGGATTTATGAGGTGGGCTTAAGGCCCATCCGATCAAGTTGGGCCCAAAAAGTCCGGCCCATGGGAATAGGGCCCGTGGATGGGGGAAGGTATAAAAGGGAGGAGAGAGAGAGAGAAGACAACTGTTGGAAAAACAAACGTAAGCTTCCTCTCTCGCGCGCATTCTCTCTCAAAAACAAAAAGAAGAGGAAACGCTTAAGGCGTCCCGTCTTCCCTTCAAGGCAAATTGGCATCATTGGATCAGAATTTCTTCCTCGATCTTCGGCATTGGTGTTTAATCTGTGGCTAACAAGATACGCTCGAATCCGTGGTGTGCTTTATGATCGGTGATACGTGTTATTCCCGGGCTTCGTCTTCTGCATTGATTTAGGGGTTCGATTCAGTGTCGAATCCGGTTTTCGGGGATCCGTTATTCCCAACATTGGTATCAGAGCCCTAGTTCACGTTTTCCCGATCAATTTGATGTTTTTATGATTGATTTTTCTCGAAAATTTTCGGCCGTACGGATCGGGGCGAGAAATTCCGACACCCGAGCATTGTTCGGCCATTTTTCTGAGTTTTCGTAAGTCGAAATCGTTTTCTGAACACACGGGGAGAAAGGCGACGTCGAGACGAGTTCTGCGACATGTCGCACGCCGCCGTACGACACCGCACGAGCCCACACACGCGGCCAGAAGTTGCTGCGCGTGGGCGCGACGCGCTCGAAGCGCTGGCTATGGCTAGCGCGTGCGCCACACGCGCCGGTGACGAACCGGCACGTGCGCGCCGACAACCGGCAAAAATGCACGTGCGGTTGGCGAATCGACGCGCGTGCGCGTCACCGCGACGTCATTGTGACGTCACCCAACAGTCGATAACCGTCGGGATGACGTCATTGATGACGTTAGCGCCGACGACGGTTGGCCAGCCAGCGACTCGACCCGACAGTGACCGACCCAACCCGATCAACCTGGCGCATGCCGCGCACATGCGGCTGATGTCTGTGTGACGTCAGCATGCTCACGCACGAGGCACGTATCGGCTGACGTCTGCGTGACGTCAGCCAGCGCACGCGCGCGGTACGTGCGGTCGGTTCGTTCGACCGGTCCGACCGGTCCTCCGACCCGCGCGCCTGTTGACCGTTGACTTTGACCGTTGACCGTTGACTTTGATGTTGATCGTTGACCGGAAAAAACAAAAAAGGAATTTGTTTCTTTTTCAGTCATGTCTATGTGGGTTATAAGTAATCCATTTTTAATTCTGCATTTGTTGTATGAATTTTGGAAAATTATGTATTTTCCCTTATATTTATTATGGATTATAAGTGATCCATTTTTTAGTTCTGCATTTGTTGCGGAAACTATGATGTGTTATGCAAGGATACTTGCAATCCCGAGAACGGACAAGGGAAATGCAAGACTTAAGAGGCTGATGACAGAGTTAGCTGATTATCGGTGGCATGACGGTGATTTAGTATCACATGTGGTCAGGGTCAATCAGATGATACGGGAAATCATCTAGAATGGTTATCTTATGCCGGATTTTGAGAAGGTGCAGGCTTTGATGAACACTTTTCCACTTGAATGGCAAGCAGTGTTAGATCGGCTATGGGAGGTCAACGTGGTCCTGGGTTATAGGAGGCTGGTGGAAGCTTTTGTAAGAGAGTACTATATGATTGAGTTGGCCAAAACTTCAACCTTTAGATTGAATGCCACATGGCGCAGAGTGAATACGCCTTGGTGGCGACATGAATGCTCTCCAAAAGTTTTTCCATGGTTGGCAAATATGCCTTCAGTTTTCTCAGATGTTTTGACTGATGGATTATAAGGGACATTCCCTATTTATTTCTTTGATTAATTATGTAATGTTTACTTTGCGCCGATTGTTGTTGATGAAGCAACCGATATGTTAGTTGTATCATGTGAAAGCATTGTTATTTTATTGGATGTTAAGATTTTATTTGCTTTTTTTACTGCTGGTTGCTGTGGGTAATTTGCTGTGGGTAATTTGTTGTGGGAAGTAATAGAAGTCATAGAATTTATTTGCATAAGATAATTATATTAATGATAATTTTAAGTTAGGATTTTTGGAGGATGATTGGAAACAAAGTGACCTTTTGATTCGAAGCCTTACTTGAAATTATTGATTAATATGATGGGTCTATACAAATAGGGATGCATAAATGATAGTCATTAATTATTTGTGCATGTATGTCTGATGTGTTCAGAACGATGGTTAAGCAATTAAGAATGTAATTGCTGATATGAACGGCTACAATTGTGAAATATTGAATATGAAGATTCAATATGTGCTGGAAAAGCAAGAAGCACTAGAAGCTCTTGACCATGTTATGGAAGATCTTAAGGATGCCATGCACCACCTTGAGCTAGTAGAGGACCGCCTAACGGTATTTGAGCCGAAAATAGACATTTGCAGTGCTGGTTCTAGCTCAGAAAGGGCTTTGTGCTCTAAGCGCAAGCATATTGATTCGGTCAATATGTGGGAATGCAAAGGATGAAGTCCTTGTTGCAAGAAATTAAAAGTCAACCAACACAAGAGAGGAAAACGTCCTCAAGTGAAGAAAATGTCAAGGGTGAAATGTTACAATTGTGACAAGAGAGGTCACTATGCTCGCGACTGTCGTGAGCCAAAGAAGGTATACACCTCTTGTACATTTGAGAACTTTGCTTATGTGTCAAGTTCTGCATTATAGGCTGAATCCAATCCTTTGTGGAATGTAGATTCAGAAGCGACAAACCATGTAGCAAAGGATAGAGGATCCTTCGTGGAATTCCGACGAGTACCAACTGGAACTAAGTGGATCTATGTGGGATATGAGTCCAGAGATGAAGTTAAAGGGATTGGCACCTGCCAATTGAACATGCATGGTGGACGCATCTTGATGTTCTATATGCTCTGAAGATTCGTCGAAATTTAGTGTCTGTCTTAGTGTTGGTTAAGCTTGGTTTTGGTATGAACTTCCATAATAAAGGTGTAGATTTGTGTTTAGATACAAACTACTATGGTTGTGGTTACTTACTGAATGGTTTTATTGTACTAAATATTGACTGTGATGATAGCAATATGTTATTCCCTTATTTCACGTCTTCTACCTTATATGATAATGATGTGTATATGGTGGCATGATAGACTTGGTCATATGGGCCAACAACATATGAATAGACTAGCCAAAGAAGGCTTGTTGGGCAATATTGAAAAAGTCGATTTGTCCATAAGTGAGCATTGCCTAGTAGGGAAAATGACAAGGAAACCATTTGGAAAATGTAAAAGAGCTGAATTTCCTCTGCATTTAATCCATTTGGGCGTCTGTGGTTCAATGAATGTGAGAGGAAGGCAAGGGGTTGTTTATTTCATGACTTTTTTTTTTTTTTTTATATATAGATGATTATATTCGAATCGGATATGTCTATTTGATTTCTCATAAATCTGAAGCATAAGTTGTTTCAAAAGGTTTATGAACCTAGCAGAAAATCAATTAGACAATAAAATAAAGTTATTTAGATTCGATCGAGGTTGAGAATATTTATTTGATAAGTTCAGAAAATTATGTGATGAAAAAGGAATAGAAAGATAGTTGTCTATTCCATATACTCCTCAACAAAATGGTGTTATAGAGAGAATAAACAGAACTCTACTGGAATGGTTAGGTCCAAGATGGCGCATGCTAACTTACCTATCACTTTTTGGAGTGATGTATTGTTAACTGCTGCCTATATACTTAACCGGGTGCCTTCCAAATAAGTTATTTCCACTTCATATTAGTTATGGACAGTTAGAAAACCGAACTTAAGTTTTCTTAAGCCATGGGGTTGTGCTGCCTATACTCATGAGTCCTCTCACAAGTTTGGGAAATTGGGTCCCGAAGGAAAGAAGAGTATTTTCATGAGATACTCCGAACACTCAAAATGGTATGTGTTCATAAGTGAGCAGGAAAGTGGGAGTATAACTGAATTTGAATCACGGGATGTCACATCCTTAATGGATGAATTTCCTAAGAGGGGCGAAATAAGGGAAAATAACTCCCTATTTGAAACCTTGGATCAAGATAATGATGTCAGTGGAGTTTGTCCAAGTGGAAGTAATATGAGATGTGATGAATTGAATTCAACTCATTCTCAATTGCAACCACCTGATGTGACGACATCATCATTACCTAATCCAAGTGAGAGCATGATGGGGAATGATGTGCTAAGTGTACAATCTCCCATACGGTGAACAAGTTGCCAAAGTATTCCCCGTCGACGTTTTGACATTGAAGGGGAAACTCTTATAATTGCTCCACGAGATGAGGATGAGCCAATAAATATTAATGAGGCTCTGAATTGCCCTAATAAGGAAAAATGGATTCATGCAATGAAAGAGGAAATGGAGTCAATGAAATCAAACCAAGTCTGGGAACTGGTTGATCTTCCAAAAGGACACAAAACTATTGGGAGCAAGTGGGTTCTCAAAATAAAGCGAAAGGCTGATGGCTCGATAGAAAGGCATAAGGCTCGCCTTGTGACGAAGGGGTATAATCAACAGGAAGAAATTGATTATGAAGATACATTTTCTCCTGTAGTGAGATTTACCTCGATTCGCATTATTCTGGCAATAATGGCAAGTATGGACCTTGAGTTACATTAGATGGATGTAAAGACTGCTTTCTTCAATGGAGAATTAGAGGAAAAAATATATGGAACAACCTGCTGGTTTCATAGTGAAAGGCCAAGAAGAAAAGGTATGTCGACTTTGGGGGGCGATATATGGCCTTAAGCAGTCGTCAAGACAATGATATATACGTTTTCATAATGCCATAATGGCATATGACTTTACAATGATAGATGATGATCATTGTGTATATATCAAAATATCCAATGATCAATTTGTGATCATATTATTATATGTTGATGATATACTAATTGCCGGAAGTAATATGGAGTTTGTCAATACTGTCAAGAGATGGTTGTCTTCTAACTTTGAGATGAAGGATATGGGTAAGGCTGCATACATTCTTGGAGTTAAGATTTCGAGAGATCGTTTGAAGAGATTGTTGTCTCTTTCATAAGAATCATATATAAATAAGATTCTTGAACGATTTTGTATGCAAGATTGTAAACCCATAGACACTCCTATTGCAAAAAGGTGAAGGATTGAGCCATAGTTTGTGTCCAAGGACTTCACAAGAGAATGAACAAACGGAATATGTTCTTTATACTAGTGCTGTTGGGAGCTTGATGTACGCTATGATGTGTACAAGACCTGATTTATGTTTTGTAGTTGGAATGGTGAGTAGGTACCAATCCAATCCAGGTCCAGCACAATGGAAAGCCGTTAAGAGAATACTAAGGTATCTAAAGGGGACTGCTGATTATACGTTTGAGTTATTAAGGAAATGATCTGCAACTCAAAGGTTATTGTGATACTGATTAAGGAGGAGATTTAGATGAAAGAAAATCTATCTCTGGGTTTGTTTTCTTACCGAATAATGGCACCATATGTTGGAGCAGTAAGAAACAAAAGTGTATAGCCTTGTCCACGTTGTAAGTTGAGTTCGTGGCATTATCAGCAGCAGTGTAAGAAAGTGTTTGGCTTAAGAGATTTTTTGGATCATTTAGGTGTTATTGGAAGTGCTGTAGATTAATTGTTGGCTAACTGTGATAGCCAAACAGCAAAAGCGTATACCAAAGATCCAAAATATCATGGCAAGACCAAACATATAGATACCAAGTATAATCTTGTCAAGGATATTGTTGCACGAAAAGATGTGAACTTAGAGTACATACTACGCATGGAATGGTAGCAGATCCTATGACAAAGCCAATACTTAGAGATGTGTTTTGTGGCCATATGAAATTTCTAGGATTGCGTAGAGGCTAATGTACTGAATATTGTAATTTCCCTAAGTGTTCACATTTGATGAATTTGTGTTTTCATCATTAATGCCTATGAATTTTTGTTTGATCTTTATGCATCTTAATGCTTAGTGCATTACTTTAAGTTGAGAAGTATGTCGGACAGATATAAGATTAGCCCACTCACACGGGTAATCGCCTCTATTTTACTGTGTGATAAATAGAGATGAGACTGTTTTTAAGCTTATTATCTAGGTGATAATTGAGAGCTCAAGCTTAAAACACGTATGTCACTTTAACTGAGTGTTAAGATGAGGACATAATATATATATCATTATTTAAAAGAGATCAAGAGAGATATAAATGTGATCGATCGATCTAGGGTACTGCATACTAAATCTACTCGGAGTGTGATGCCCATTATGAGCTGCTATATATTCCTAACAGATGTATGGCAACGAGCTCTCAAAGTATGCTGGTCGCACGGATTATTCACCGGTATAAATGTTGAAGAGAGGAAAAGAGGATTCTGTTCGGCCCACCATGTTAAGTGAGAGTCTATGATGGATTTTTCTCTGATGGGGATGAGTAGGGACTGTCCGCCCATGTTGGTTTTAGACCACCATGTGCGAGTGGGAGATGATGGATTTATGAGGTGGGCTTAAGGCCCATCCGATCAAGTTGGGCCCAAAAAGTCCGGCCCATGGGAATAGGGCCCGTGGATGGGGGAAGGTATAAAAGGGAGGAGAGAGAGAGAGAAGACAACTGTTGGAAAAACAAACGTACGCTTCCTCTCTCGCGCGCATTCTCTCTCAAAAACAAAAAGAAGAGGAAACGCTTAAGGCGTCCCGTCTTCCCTTCAAGGCAAATTGGCATCATTGGATCAGAATTTCTTCCTCGATCTTCGGCATTGGTGTTTAATCTATGGCTAACAAGATACGCTCGAATCCGTGGTGTGCTTTATGATCGGTGATACGTGTTATTCCCGGGCTTCGTCTTCTGCATTGATTTAGGGGTTCGATTCAGTGTCGAATCCGGTTTTCGGGGATCCGTTATTCCCAACAAATTTTGATTCTCTAATCAAGGCGACAGATAATGTCCACTGGCTTCTTGCTAAACTTGATTGGGCCAAGGCAATCGAGGTAAAGTCCAAAGGCATATGGTGTGACTCAGCTCCAACATTTGGGAAACTCGGTTGACTTAAGGTGGCGATTTGAGTTAAAATAACATTGGTGAGAAAGGAATACCTAAATTAAAGGGGACAACGGGCCTCGGACAGGAGGCTCACATGTGTGAAGGAGATTTAATGAAATGCATGTGTGAGGGTGTTAGGCACAAATATTCCCACATCAGAGATGTCTTTAGGGTGAATCATATTAATATATCCAAGTTGAGATTTGTTTACAAGTTTGAACTTAAGCTCTTTTTTGGTGATTTTCTCAAAAGGAGGTATCAAGTTTGTGCTGCACGTTCCCAACAATCAATATTTCTAGAGCTTTAGATTAATTATTTCATCCACCTAGTCATATACAACAACGCTGTATCAATTCCCACAATTGACTCCGCGAGCATTAAACTCGTCAATCATCGGAATTCATTAAGTGCGAATTGCAGCGTGTTCGTCTGCCTAAATTTGTTTGAACAACGTGAATTGAGACAAAATGAAAATGTCGTTGAGGCGGCTATTCAAGCATATAGATCCTAGTGGGAAAGAATATTCTAGTTAAAAGTCCATTACCTTTCAAAGTAATAGGCTGCTATATAAAAAAGAATTGAAATGGAATACGAAGTTGGAGGCATATTTTGGTCATTTGATTTCAACCAAAAAGAGAAAAAGAAAAGAAATTATTCAATTCATCAATACATAATAACTATCGACACCAAATATTGGTCCCACATTTCAATCTTTTTTTTTTTTTCTGCAGATGTTTATAATGACACCTAGTTGATTAATTGGAGGAACATATTGTAATATCAGTTTCTTGGAATGAACTCGAGAGTGAAATTTGCAGTAGAGATCAACTTTCAAAAGATCTTCGATTTCAACCAAATAGGAATAGAGATATTAACTTTTTAATTAGCAAAGAGATTTACCTTCAAAACTCATACGACTTTATTTAATGTTGGTCCATTTAAAGCTCTTGCCTCATCCTAATGGTGCATTATTTTGACACGATAGTTCATGTCCGACATACAACCTTTTGTAATTCAATAAGGCTTCTGACCTATATAGTTCCCGGGAGGATCATAGTTACAAGTGACCAAAGTACCGCCAGTCGCGCATTGGGCCTTCGTGCATCCAACCCGAACCGAGTTGCGCCACACCACCTGAGTGTAATGCCCGCAGACCTTCCCGGGCGCGCATGAGTTGGAATTGTAGTCGTAGTCAGGCTTTTCCCCGACCCACATGTTCACCGCACTCGTGCCGGTGAGATCAGGGGAAGCCCACGCTAGGTTCTCTCCATAGGGTCCGCCCGAATGGACCAGCCGCGTGCAATCCCTGGCGTGCTTTTGGGCGTAATCCCGGGCATAGCTAGCCACTCGCTCGTCCCAAGTGATCGGGCCTACACCGACCTGAGAGCGGGCTGCATTGTGGGCGGCGACGTAGTCCCGGGGCAAGTCTTGGGCGACAGACAGAGAGATCAGCGCCAGGGTTAGAGCAACGAGGAAAATGACATGGAGAGGAACACTCCTACGGGAACTCATATTGTAAGAGACCATAAAAGTTGGCAGAGGAAAGATCTTAGTGGGTTGATGTAAGGGATGGGCAATAGCTAGGGAGTATTTATGTGGCGATCATGTGGAAAAATCTGTCCATCCCGTGTAGAAAAATCTGTCCATTGGAAAAGTCGAATATTCGGAATAGGTCACAATGACTGGAAGAGTGCCCGTCAAATTGATTGATCGCCAATGTGATATTTGTTCATACTCTGTGCAACCTTAATTATTGTACCCCCGATCATGACCTTGTCTTCTTTTTTTCTTATTTTTTCTTTCTTGTTTCAATTTTAACCATAGAAATATTGATGACAAATAGTGACTTTGTACCAAGCCAACAAGATATTTTTCATACTCTGTGCAACCTTAATCATTGTACCCCTGATAATGACCTCGTCGTCTTCTTCTTATTATTTTTTCTTTTTTGTTTCAATTTTAGCCATAGAAATGTTGATGACAAATAGCAACTTTGTACCAAGCCAACAAGTCTGTGGAAGACATTATGCGAAGCATAGGTCGACTAGGTAAGAAGCAAGATTTTGACAGGGATTTCAGCTGTAATTTGGCCAGCGCCATCACCTAGCCTGAAGAACACTTTATTTTAATGTGCTAGTGCTTGCACGCCTTATCTCCCTCCTCAATTCTCAATATGAGTTATTTTTTCTTCCTTGTTGGGCCGAGAATACGGGGTGAGATTAAGGAATCCCACCCCTCGATGGTCCTTCCCCCTTATTTCTTTCCGTTGAGCCTTTACATGATCATTGGATGCCTTTAAAGGCGGCTTATCTTAAAACTCTTTTTCTCTCTTTCCACAAAAATTGTCGTCTCTTGGGTAAAAGTTGTCTCCCCTACTTTTCACTGATTCTTTTGGCGTTTTCTGCTAAATTGGTTTCGCGTCTTAAGTCAATTACAATTTATGAGTAAAGCACCAAAAGAACTGAAAGATCGAGCTCAAGTAGTCAAGATTGATGCATTCACACTTTTTTTTTTTTAATTTTTTTTTTTTATTTCCTAACTTGTGTTTCACGAAAGCTGAATTTGAAAATGTGAAACACATGAGTAAGAATTTTATCTTGGATTGTAATTAGAAATTCAATAGTTACTCCCAAAAACATTATATGATTTGACAAAGCAATTGTCGATAATTGGAATTATGATGCTGTCGAGGAAAATATATATATATATATATACTAAGAGTATGCATTAAATCCTCCCATCCATTCTTTGAGCCGGTAGTGGCAATATTGCACGTTAGTTCATTGATATGACCAATATAGAGAAAAAAAAAACAACTGAGTATAACGCGATAAGGTAGTTTATATTAGCCTTGCTCAAACCCATACTGATGGGTTTTGGCAAATGCCAGTGTGCCAGGTCACCCAATGAAAATTATTGGCCCAACCACACGGGCTATGTCTACTTTTTTTTTTAAAAAATAAATAAAATAAAAATGTGAGCTAAATAATGAATAAAATGGAAACATAAATGAAATAGATGAGTACTTTATTATAGATGAGTTAAAAAATAATTTTCTTTTTCTATTTTCAGCCTCCTTTCCTCTTCCAATGTTTACGAATTTTTCTAATTTAGAGTGAACAAAACAAGTACGCTCAATTTGAAAAATATGTGAATTTCAATAAAATTATATTTTATTTATAACACATCATTAATTTTATTATTTTTAATTATGAGGAAATCAAATGGATAAGAAATTCTTGTTACTTTAATAATAATACCAAAAAAGTGATATTTATCTCAAGTTCGCACTATTTTTAAAGTAAAAGTAAGATTAAATTGTAAAAAATATAGAACATCTGAATTCTTTTTTTTTTATTTTCTACTTTCAGAATAGACTTAATTTAATATAGTTTCCATTATTGTAAGTACAATATTGAAGCATGAAGATTCATCTACCAGACCTAGCTAAAACTTTTAACAAGACCTAGCCCTGCACCTTGGCGTGTGGCTATATAAATTATAAATCAAAATGAAGAATATGAAGTATGAGATGTTTAAGCATAAAAATGACTGAAAATTCTAAATTTATGCATCAGTGTTTTGAATAATCATATCATACGTACAAACTCACGAATCTGACATCATAAGCTATTATATTCTTTTTATTCTTTCTAATGTCCTAGTCTTGGATAATTCCATTGAATCCATTTTTAAAGAAGATTCGGTAAATTGGACTAGCCTAACTATGTTGATCTTTTTTCTCCTCTTATGAACGTATTCTTTGACATTTAGTATGAACCTCTGGCTTCTCTTTCTCTATCCTCTGGAAGAGGAACAGTAGAGACAGGTGAATAACTGAATACTCACTGCCAAATGAAAATAAAAATAAAAATACATGCATGTTAATCTCTAAATAAAACTTTGTATTTCAGAAAGTAACTAACCGAGCGCAAAATATGAAACTGGCACCGATCGATGAATCAATTAGAGAAGCATTGAAAGGGATTTTTTTCTTGAAGAATAAATTATTGGATGAATCAGATGCATGCATCTTGAATTTATTTGGACTGTTGAATATGATGGATCCTATATATAAAGAAGGTGGGCCTTATTATGTTAGGCAATCTAGAAATATTTGGGTTCACACAATTAATGCATGTAATAACCTTTCTTCTCTAGAAGGAGAATCGATGCTGCTTAAAATAAACCCTCTCAATAAGTAAGACAACTTTTGCATGTCTAATTGTTCCTCATATCGTTCGACTAACTATTGCATCCTCACCATGTCCCCAATTTTGGTGGATAGTGGGCATGTGCTTGTCCCCAAACTCTCAATATGTATGTATTATCAAAAGTGGATGAAATTCTAAGGAAATAGGAAAGTGAAATTTTAGGAGTGGCAAGTAAAAGTTAAGAACAATATGCACATTACTTCCAGAAATTAGAGGGTTCATGTCATTTTCCCTAAATTGAAAGTGGAGGATAAATGATATAAAGTGTGGAATAAGAGATGATTGTTGGGAGGTAAATTAATAGACAACCGTAATGCATGTACTAAATTGAACCGTGTTATTTAAAAATAATGGGGCTTACGTAAATGGGTCCCACTTAGTACTCACTAATTCAATAAAAAATATCATAAAAAATTTCAAATCAATACACTTGTGACAAATTTACTTTGAACTAATTTTTTTTTTTTTGACCGAGGGACTGCCGGAGATTACCCTTCGGGATTACACAACTCTCCCGCCGCAAGCCGCTATTTAGACGTAAACCCTCGGGGGTTAGCCTAGTAAACCACCCTTGGGACCCCCACTTAAGTCGTGAGCGTTTGGAGATTCGAACTTGTTCCTTTGGTGATGAGGTAGTAAAGCCCAACCATCACGGCTACCTACGGGTGGGTTACTTCGAACTAATTTTTTAACTATAAAAAATCTCAAATTGATACATTTGTAGTAAATTTACCTTCCGTTAGTTTTTGCTAATTAGATTAACACCACAAAAAATCACAAACTAGTACATTTGTGATAAATGAAGAGTAAAACTCAAAACAAGTATATAATTATCAATTATCACATGTTATTTAACTTCGTAATTTGACAATAAAATTTAACAGAAGGTAAATTTATCATAAATATATCAATTTAGATTTTTAGTAGTCAAAAAATTAATTTGTGGTAAATTTGTCACATGTGTATCAATTTGAGGTTTTTTTTTTTTTTTTTTTTTGTATTAGCTCTAAATTCAATTTAGTACATAATTTTTTTGATCGAAAACGTGCAGCTTTATAACTTAACGAAGACGACCACCGTGTGCCATAAAGTCAGTACATAAAATATCCAAAAGGGGTGGGGGAATAGAAGCGCGTCAGCTTGGAGGAAGGCTTCGAGAGTCATTGGCTTTGGCAGTCCAATTGGCGGCCTCATTTGCTTCTCTCTTGCAATGCGCAATACACAGATTAGGGAAACTGGGGATCAGCGCCACAGCCTCATCAAGCAGCGCTCGAATTTCCCATGGGGTTGAGCAAAGGTTGTTCACAGTGTCTACAAGAATCTGGCAATCCGATTCCAAGGTAAGTAGTTGATTTGCTTACCCTTTTTGCAACAAGTTTCGGAGGGTGAGATTAAGGGCTTGAGTCTCCGTCTGTAGAGTCGAAGAGGCATTGACTCGACTGGTAAATCCATCAACGATCCGACCGTAATGATCTCGGGTAATGGAAGCCACCGATCCTTCAAAAGACACAAGGGTGAAGGCTCCATCAATATTGATCTTTAGGGATCCAGGATCCGGTGGACGCCATGTCCGAGTTGAGTCTGAGGAGCGAGGCCGAGAACCTATGCTACCTCCATATAAGCGACGATCAACCAGGGCATTCACTCGAGCCACTTGAACAACCTGTACTGGATCTGGAGGGAGCCTACAAAAGATAAAATTATTCCTTGCTTTCTAGATCTGCCACAGAAGATGCGCAAGGGTCGCCAAATCAAGTAAGAGAGCTCTATCTTCCAATAGATCCGTTAACCACGCGTCAATGCGTTGTATGTGATATGCCTCCAATGTGATTTGAACCTATGGGTGAGACCATACCTTCGGTGTCCATGGACATAGTAAAAATATGTTCTCTGTTGATTCTGGTAATTGTGCTTGACAAAGAGGACACATTGCATCTGGAATTATATGTCTGTAATAGAGGTTCTAATGAGTAGAGATAGCATTGTGGCACAAAGACCACATAAAAATACAAAGTTTTGGGGATGTCTTCATTTTCTAGATCTTGCACCAAATATGCTGCGGAGTTTGGTAGGAGGATGATGCTCTGCTGAGTTTAGTTCTTAATTGTGTATACACCGTTATGAGTTCCTGTCCAAATGATCCGATCGGCTGTGCATTGCGCTCGAAGTTGAATAGTTAGGATTTCCTTAACTGTCTGGTCATCAAAAGAGTTGTGCAACATAGGTTCATTCCATTTATTCTGGCCTTGTAAGATGAAAGTTGCAACCTTCGCTAGTTCTCCCAGGGGTGTAGGGCTGCCAATGGTCCCTCTTGAAAGCCATCTATCTTCGCAGATTGAGATGTGTTGCCCATCCCCAATAGACCATTGAATTTTGTTCAATATCAAGTCTCTGCCAGTCAGTAGACTCTACTAGCCCCAGGATGGTCTTGCACCTTTATTGGCATACCAGAATTCCTTTGAATGATAGTAAAGCCCTTTAAATCCATAGGGAAGTAGGGTTTTGAATGAGACGCCATGCTTGTTTACCAAGTAAGGCTTTATTGAAGGTGATGAGGTCGTGAAAGCCCATTCCACCGGTGTCCTTTCTAGTTGTAAGGGAATCCCATCGCTTCCAATGGATAACAGCCTTGGTGTTAGTATTTTGCCACCAGAATTTGGCAATTTTCTACTCAATAGATTTGCATAGAGAGATAGGAATCTTAAAAATAGACATCGCATATTGAGGGATTGCTTGGATGACTATTTTAATTAAAAGTTCCTTACCACCTTTTGAAATGAACTGCTCTTTTCAGCCTTGTAGTTTCAAATTCACTCGACCTAATATCCAAGCGAACATCTACTTTTTTGATCTTCCCCAATCTGATGGTATGCCTAGGTACTTACCAGTCTTGGTAATCATAGGAACTTGAAGTTCACTTGGCCAAATTTTCTTGTACACGAGTAGGACACGCCTTGTTAAAGAGAATGCTTGATTTGTTCATGTTCATAGTCTGATCGGTTGCCATGTAATATTGATGTATGAGATTAGCTAGGTTCTGACATTCTTGAAGTGTGCCTTCTAGGAAGAAGATTGCATCATTAGCGAACAATAAGTGAGAAAGGATTGGACACCACCTATTTAATTGAATGCCTTTGAGATTTCCCATTTGGAAAGCTTAATGGATAAGTATGGATAAAAAATTCGCTACTAGGATGAAGAGATATGGAGATAGAGGGTCGCCCTGTCTGAGTCCTCTAGAAGGGTGAAAATACGGGAGGTTGTCTCTATTAAATCTGACACTAAGTAAAGCAGTTGTAATACATTGCATGACCCATTGGATCCATACTGAGTGGAAACCCAATTTAAGCATGTAATCTTGTAGAAAATCCCATTCAACCCGGTCATAGGCCTTTTGCATATCTAACTTTAGGACCGCTTGAAAGTGTTTCTTTCTGTTTCTGACCCTAATCTGATGGAGGACCTCTTGCACGACTAATATGTTATCTTGAATCGCGACCACTAACAAATGCATATTGTTCTATGTAAATCAACTTTGGTAACCAAGGTTTAAGACGGTTTGCTAATACCTTTGAGATGATCTTGTACACATAGTTGCAAAGGTTGATCGGACGGTAATGTTTGAGTCGTTCCGGGTTGGGAACTTTGGGTATTAAGGTTATATTTGTCTGATTGAGTCCAGGTTGCATAACACCAAAATGAAAAAATTCTTGTACCAAGCTGAGTAGATCATCTTGTAGAATATCCCAATGATGTTGGTAGAAAAGCCCATTTAGTCCATCCGGCCCTGGCGCTTTTATGGCTCCCAACTGAAAGGCTGTCTGTCAAATTTCTTCTTGAGTAATTGCTTGTGTGAGATGATTGTTTATTTCCTCTGTAACCATTCGTGGGCATTGCAACAATAGAGGCATGTAATCACGATGGCCCATGGATGTGTACAAAGTTGTGAAATAATTTTGGGTCATGTCCTTTAGTCTTTGTTGATCGCGAACCCATGTCTGATCTTCGTCTTGTAGCATACTTATCCGGTTTCTCTGTCTATGTTGAATAGTGGAGGCGTGGAAGAATTTGGTGTTCTTGTTGCCCCATCTCAGCCAGTTAATTTGAGATCGCAATGCCCAATATTGCTCTTCCTGTTGCCAGAGTTGCTGAATTTCCTTTTGCAGACGAGCTATAGCTTTATTATCATGATTGCTATGAGGTTGGTTTATGATATGTTGGAGTTGTTTCAAACAGGTGATTTGCTAAAGACCATTGGCAAATTTTATTTTACTCCAAATGGTAAGGGCAACTGAAATAGCCTTGAGTTTCGCTAACATAGAAGGATTTGACCTTGGATTGGAAAGCCAGGATTCAGCTATTATGTGGCGGCACTCTTGATCTTGTAGCTAGAAAGCCTCAAAAGTAAATCTTCTTCTTCCCTTGATATGATTGGCGTTGGTTGTTAATAAAAGTGGGCTGTGATCTGAGCCCGGGGCAGGTAAAGCAAAAACCTTAGCCTCTGGAAAAGTCAGATGCCAATCCATTGTACAAATAGCACGATCCATTTTTTCTTTAATCAACTCATCTCCCTCTCTATTGTTAACTCAAGTGTATGCACAACCCTTGCTTTCAACTTCCATAAGTGAACAGGTATCTATAAAAGCATGAAAAGACTATAAACAATAGGGATCCGCGAGGCGCTTACCTGTTTTCTCCCAATAATACATAATTTCATTTAAGTCACCAACACACACCCAAGGTAAAGTGTTATAGTTAATGATTTGGTTCAGCTCATCCCATATACATTGTCTTTGACTGTACACCGAAGGGGCATGAACATAGGTGAGGCGCATGGGTAATCTATTGTCATTATTTGTGCAGATCATATCTAGATAGTACGCTGTTTGATTGTCAATAGAGATAGAAACTCTCTCATTCCAAAAAATCGCCAATCCTCTTGCTATTCCCATAGGATCTTCAAGTATATAGTTTGCAAAATTTAATCTCTTATGGATTTTTATCAGCACCAGTTGTTGGTTCTTCGTCTTCATCAAAAAAACTACATGGGGCTTTTCATGGGCCACTAGGGCCCTTAAGGCTCGAATTGTTAGGGGATTGCCCAAACCGTGACAGTTTTAGCTTAAAATCTTCATTTGTGGTGGGGTGGCTTATTCGGGCTAGCCACCACAGCCCATCTACCTGGTTCTTCGATAGCAAATATGGGAGTATCCATCAGATTCGAGTCATCAAAGTCCTTTGGTCCATGAGGTTTCAGCTCATAGGAAATGTACCGTTTAGCTTTCTTTGTAGGGCTAGCTTTGGGAAGTAACCGACGGTCCTTTATTTTCCTCTGTGTGGAAGCGCCAACTACTGCAAGTGAGTGAACTTCAATATGTGCTGATGCAGGGGATAGTGTAGGCAGTGGTAAAATGCCTTCTGAAGGGCCAGATGGAGGTTGGCATTGAGGAGGTTCGGCTAAGGTGAGAATAGGTGGATCTGGTGGGGGTTCAACAGGTGCCTTACCACGTTCCTTGCTTTGTTGATCAACGGGTATTAATTGGTTGGATGGCTGAGGAGTTTTCGGTATGATCTCATCCATATCCTCTTCGTTACCGTTCGACTCATGAAAAGCTACCCAAAAGGGGCTATGTTCCTTAACTTTAGCACGAACCCATTGGCCGTAACAGAGATCGTCTTTCATGTCCATTTTTTCTTCATCATAAGAAAATCTTTTACAGTGCATAGCATAATGACCAAGGACTCCGCATGACTAATAGAAATGGGATAGTTTTTCATAATGGAAATCCAGCCATATATTCTTGCCTTCTAATCGAATCAATTGGCCAGGTTTTAAAGGGTCTTGAAGGTTGATTGCTACTCGAGCTCGCCCCGTTTTGAAGGTACCGTCTCTACTTTCGACTTTAACATCTAGCACCGTTCCCACATGTCTCACTACTCTAGTAATCATATCCGCAGTGCACCTTTCTAGAGGAGCCCAAATATTTGAATCCAAAAAGCACATGTTGTGAAGTCGTAACAGTGGAGGGGTGTATTCGATAACCAAGGTTTGAGGATTACTAAATAGTGAGAGAACAACCAAGGTCCATTTTCTAATACTCTCTGCTTGTCGACTTCCTTTGTAAATTTATCCACATATAACCCTACTTCAGGTTGGGAAATGTTGACATTTTCAGTACGCCAAGCTCGTTTCATGGTATTTTGGAAAGCCGGGAAATTGATCGAGGGGGTTAGATAGGATTTTACCTACCAATGTAAGTTTGCATTCTTCTAACTTTTCTGTCATGGCAGCCTCATCACAGACTTCAACTTGCTGTTCGGGCCAGAGGCGACCTAATCTCTGGCATAGAGCTGCCAGTCGAGCGTCTTCATCCGAGTTGGTGTGCTCCATTGGTAATCCGACAGAATAGGGTAGCTTCAGCTTGGATAAATTGGGTTGGATAGAAAGGCCATAGGTTTGAGATAAGAGGGTTTCGATGGAATCCTATATTCAACAATCAAACCATGGGGCGATGTATCAAATGGTCAAGATGGACAGAGGCGATGTTGTAAACAAAGTGTTTGATGCATGCAGAACTGAAGAGTAGCAGATGAGGGGTACCCAGAGGTCAAGCATCTCCATTGCACGGAGATAGACAATGGCAAAGAAGGGAGGGCAATTGTGAGGAGAAGGAAAGAGGACTGTGTGTAAAGGACGGAGGTCAATTGCAGTTAGGGATGGGGAGCGTGGTGAGATGAGGGATGCGATTGGGAATGGGGTGCGTAGTAAGAGAAGAGATGCAATTGGGTCGAAATTCAGGAGCCATGGCTTGGAAGATAGGTTACAGCTTCGAAAGCGCGCAAGGCAAGTAACATGGAAAGGGAAAACAAGAGAAGAGGAGTGAAGAAGAAGGTCAGGGATTAGGGTTTCTAGATTAAACTACCATGGCAGTAGAGGCTGCTTTGGAAAACGAGAGACTTGTTCTCTTGGGTTAAACTCCGCGATTTTCCACACTAATGTCTTTAAATGGTTATGGAAAGATGGTTGACAATTTAGTACATAATTTACTGAATAGTTTTCGGTGGGAGTTATCATTGTCACTATCGCTATGATCATCACATGGACTATTTTCCACATTCAAGGAGGCCAAATCAAAGACGGAAAAGAACAGAAGAGAAAAAGATAAGAAATCAAACCGCGGAAATTCGTCCGGTGATGCCGCCCTTCCCATCATGGCTTTCTTTCTATTTCTCCAAGCTCGTCGAAAATGTTGACTTTTCTTTATTCCCACGAAACCCTAGCAACCCTAGTTTCTCGTTCTGACCGTTTCTTGTCTTTAACAATTATTTATTTTTCCGGAACCTTTTGAACTCCCGAATCTGATTGGCTCGAACCAAGAATTTTCCCTTTTATATTTAATAAAACCGTCATGTCGTTGGAATTTCATAACAGATTTGAAATGTTAAATTGCTTGTGATCCCCGGCAATCTAGCAAACAGACAAATTTGAGGTCCCATACATAGAATCTGCGTCTCCTACGCCTCCAGTATTTCATCTTTTAGGTTCTATTGCGTATGCTTTTTCTTTCCTTTTTTTTTTTGCCCTAAATATAGCGAGAAAACCACAAATTACGACTCCATGAAATATCATACTAATCTCAACAATCAAGTAAGATACAGATCAAAACACCCCATGGGTAACGCAAACATGAGATTATATAATGTCTTGCTTTTTATCCACGTGCTCATGCCTATCCGTTACTACTAAGCTACGACAAGAATTGCATGTAATCTTCTATACAATAAATTGTAATATTATTCCTGAAAGAGTGGGTCTTCGTCGGTTGTGCCTAGGGGTATAAACGGTTCGGTTCGGTTCGGTTTTTTTGAAAAACGAACCGAACCGAACCATTAAAAAAATCTTCTGAACCGAACCGAAACCGAACCGAACTCAATACGAACCCAACCGAGATTTTGGTTCGGTTCGGTTCGGTTTGGTTCGGTTCGGTTTTTCGGTTTTCGGTTTTTAGCCTTTGGTTTTCGGTTTTTGTTTTTGTTTTTGTTTTTTTTTTCTGTTAAACTTAGATTTCTCCACTTTTATTTCTCCATTTTTATTTGTTGGTTCGGTTCGGTTCGGTTAACCGATAAAAACTGAACCGAACCGAAAATTTTCGGTTTCTAATGAAAACCGAACCGAATGAAAATCGAACCGAAAAAACCGAATTTTTTCGGTTCGGTTCGGTTTTCGGCTCGATAGTTGTGCCCATAAAGCAAGTGGAATACATGTTGAGCAAATTTCGGGGACACTAAAAAGTCTTTTTTTTTTTTTTTGCTTTTGTTGTTGTTGCAGTGGCATAAAGCTATCCATAATAAGTTTTGAAAAATTGTCTATAAAGGTCCTAAACCTATCATATGACGGCAAATTTAAGCCTCAAATTTTTAATTTCGTCAATTCAATTCTCAACTCTTTTTCGTTTATTTTCCAGCCAAGGGTTAAAATTTAGGGTTTTTGTCTATATATAATAATCACTGTAAGAGAAACTTTTTGCGAGTGGCTTCAATCAAGGCGTGAAGACCAATTTGTAAGTTAGGTTATTTTCTATATGAAGATTCGTACGATAAACAAGGCCGCTTATAAATTAATTTTTTTCTTTAATAGTGGTTAGTACTTCATCATATATTGAATTTTATTTTTCTTTTATCGTGAAGGACTGGCATATGGCTTCTTTCATGCATGGCACCGTATTCCATGAAAGCGAAACCCCTCACATGTTTATTCACCGTCACAAGCGCTGATTGCCAGCCGAAACTTACGACCTTATGATAATATATACCATGCTACGCACCCTGGAATTAATCAATTGACATTAGCATTGCTCTACTTTCCACTCTGAAACCGAACCAGCCGAAACTTATGCTACGCACCCTGGGATTAATCAATTGACATTAGCATTGCTATGCTTTCGACTCTGAAACCGATGCTTGTGGGTATGATTCCTATCTCAGAGAACTTGGATTTAAGCTGGAGTCCATAAAGGTGGATTGAGTTCCTTAAGCCGGCTAATTACGGTCATGCCTCTGTATTATTTTAAAAGAAAAAAAAAAGTGACGCCCGTCTATGTCCTTATTTTACTCGATAGATACACATCTATCTATATCTATATACATAAGTTAAAACACCTTTTGTCTCACTTTTAGAATCCCTAAATTACCTTTCCTTCTTTGTTTCATACCCACTCATTTCATAAATAACAATCTGATTTCTTTTGTCTCGTCATAATTTTAGACTTAATTTGAGACAAAATGAATATATCTTTCAGGTCGTTATCCAAGCATTCAGGTCCTTGCGGGAAATAATATTCTAGCTATGAGTCTATGACCTTCAAAGTACTATAATGGGCTGCCATGGATGAAAGGGACTGATATACTAGCGCTATTGAGACCTAGTTGATTAATTAGGGATAATATCACTTACTCGGTCAACTAAAGGAGTCCAATTCATCAATTTATAGTAAATATCGACGAATATACCACCAATTCCAACATTATTCGCATTTTAATCTTTTTGCCGTGGATGTATCGTTGATTCTATCAAATATTAATCTTATAAGCTTAGCGAATGGAATGTATCCTTATATGGTCGAGATGGCCATTGCTATGTACCAAAATTAATTGAAACAGCTAATGAAATGAACTCAAGAGCGAAATGCGCCATAGAGATAATACGCAGCTTCTCTTTCGCAGTGTTAAGGGCTTCAAAGGATCGTGATGTGCTTGAGAGAAGGGAACTGAGGAGATTTGATCAAGGATCGAAATTCCTTCACTTAAAAAATAGAAAATTGAGAGAGAGAGAGATAATTATTGAAAGAGATTAACTTAATCGGCAAATAGATTTGCCTTCATCATTCACATGACTTTATTGAATTTTGATGCGTATAAAGCTCTTGCCTCATCCTAATGGGGCATTATTTTGACATGATTGTTCATCATCCAACATACCAGTTCGTTTTCAATAAGGCTTCTGGCCTACATAGTTGCCGGGAGGATCATAGTTACAAGTGACCAAAGTACCGCCCGTTGCACACTTGGCCTTTGCGCATCCAAGCCGAACCGATTTGCGCCACACCACTTGAGTGTAATGCCCGCAGACCTTCCCTGGCGCGCACGAGTTGGAATTGTAGTTGTAGTACGGCTTCTCCCCAACCCACATGTTCACCGCTCTCGTGCCGGTGAGATCAGGGGAAGCCCACGCGAGATTCTCCCCATAGGGTCCGCCTGAGTGAACCAGCCGCGTGCAATCCCTGGCGTGCTTTTTAGCATAATCCCTGGCGTAGCCAGCAACGCGCTCGTCCCAAGTGATTCGGCCGACGCCGACTTGAGAGCGGGCCGCGTTGTGGGCGGCGACGTAGTCTTGGGGAGAGTCCTGGGCGATGGACAGAGGGATCAGCGCCAGGGCAAGGGCTAGTGCGACGAGGAAAATGATATGGAGAGGAACACTCATACGGGAACTCATATTGAGAGAGACCTTAAAGGTTGGCAAAGGAAGGTCTTAGTTGATTCATGAAGAGATAGGCAATAGCCAAGGTGGTATTTATATGGAGATCATGTGGAAAAATCTGTCCATGTGGAAAAGTCGAATGTTCAAAATGGGCGACCATGACTAAAAGAGTGCCCGTCGAATTGATTGATGATAATGTGATAATTTTCATATTTTTATTTTCTAGAAATATTGAGACAGATATTGGACAACGTTAATTATTGTACCATTGCTGATGACTTCGACTTCTTCTTCTTATTGTTTTTCTTTCCTTTTAATTTCAATTTAAGCGATAGAAATATTGAGGACATATAGCGACTCTGTCGATTCTTTACATAATCAGTGGACGCCTTAAAAGGTGACTTATCTTGAAACTCTTCTCTCTTTCCACAAAAATTCTCATCTCTTGGGTAGTGGTTTTCTCCCCTACTTTTTGACTGTTTCTTTTTGGCATTTTATGCTAAATTGGCATTCTCTATTTTTTTTTTTTCTTAACCTGTGTTTGAACGAAAGATGAATTTGAAAAATTTTAAACACATGAATAAGATTTTCATTTCAGGTTATAATTAGAAATTCAATAATAAATCTCAAAAACATTATTTAATTTGACAAAGTAACAATCGGTAATTGGAATTATGGTGCCGGGTTATTGAGGCTAGAGAAATATAAATTACACTAAGAGCGTGCATCAAATCCTCCCATCCATTCTTTGAGCCAATAGTGCCATGTAAGTTCGTTCATATGACAAATATAGAGAAAAACATTCTGAGTATAAGTGCAATAAGGTACGCATAATTAGATATGATCATTTGATAGGTTCAGTTCGAATTTATAGGAGCCTTGCTCAAACCCAAACTAACAGGGCCCAACTACATGGGCTATGCTTACTTTTTTCCATAAAGTAATTGAGATAAATAATAAACAAAATAGAAACATAAATAGAAAATAATTTCTTGTGGTACTTTACTTTAGATGACTCATAACTACTTCTCTTTTCTTTTTAAGCCACATTTTCTCTTCTAATGCAAACCAATAAGAATGGAAACGCGAGTGTGCCAGCCCAATCCTCATGTGGTCAAAACTATCATGGAAGGAAAGGCGTGCCGCGGTGCCACTTTACCACTCCGCAAAGTGGAATTCTTCTCCTAATAGTTCTTACTTTGTAACATGTATTCCCCTAGATCGAAGGTAATTAAAAATTCTAGGGAAAAAAAGGAAGAAAATGAAATATTTATTAATGAGTTGTTCTCCTTCTGCAGAGCCGTAACTTTTCCATGTTTTACATGTCCCGTTGTTCACACCGTCTGCAAATGGCTAATGTATATAGAAATTGTTCGTTCTGCACACTCATACAAATATCAGTAAACTTAGATTATTTCATCATCTTCAAACATCGTGGGAGATTTTATAAGAAAATACACAACATGGTTTTGTTAGATGGGCCATATTCGACTAATAAGCGTTTAGATGAGTGATTTATCATCTTCCAATTTCTATCCTTCAGATTTTTACCTCTTATTAAGTTTAAACTTGAGAAACGGATGAATTAGAGGAAGTTTGCTATAGAAGATAGTTCATGAGCTTTATTTTTTGTAATATAACAACCAATCTAATAAATAGATAAAGATATAGTATTTTTAACAAAAATATAAAATAGTGAGTTTACGTAAATCCTATTGGAATTTCAAGTACATCCTACTTCATTACATAATAAATCTGACTAATATAAAGAAAAAAGAAAACTCATTTAATTAAAACAACACTGTTCAGAATTTGTAGTATTATCTTATTACCTGGATATATTTCACTTGCTTTAAATGTATTTTAATAAAAGTGAAATAGAAAGTATAGCTTATACCATTAATTGAATAAGTTCCACTCTACCGATGTTTGTTATTGATAAACATATTTTTGTTCGTTAAAGTATAACTGATTCTATTTGAGTAATTTGACTTAGCATATAAAAATAATTAGAGTGAACAAAATAAATCCACTCGGTTTAAAAATATATGAATTTTACTAAAATTATATTTCATTTATAACACATCATTCAGTTTATTATTTTTAATTATTGTGAAATTTAAATTGAGTAAGAAGTTCCTTTTACTTTAATAATACATATAAAATTAATATTTATCTCGAATTTGCAATATTTCAACGTAAAAAAAAAAAGATTAAATTGCAACTCATTTTAAATATAGAACATCTGAATTCCATTTGATTTTATTTTCTACTGTCGGAATAGACTTATTATAATATAGCTTCCGTTATTGCAAGTATAATATAGAAGCACGGAGATTCATATACCATACCTAGCTAAAATTTTTAACAAGACCTAGCCCTGCACCTTGGTGTGTGGCTATATAAATTATAAATCTAAATGAAGAATATGAAGTATGAGATGTTTAAGCATAAAAATAACTCAAAATTCTAAAAATTATGCATCATATATTGAATAATCATATCATACGTACAAACTCATGAATATGATATCGTAAGCTATATGTTCTCTGTATTCTTCATAATGTCCTATTTATAGATAATTTCACTGATATATACAGTGCTTGACCTGAGAATCCATTTTGATAGTGGGTTCGGCAAATGATCAATTTGGACAAACCGAACCATGTTGATCGTCTTTTTCTTCTTGGGAACGTATTGTTTGACATTTAGTATGAACTCTTCCTTCTGTTTCTCTACCTTTGTGGAGAGGAAAAATAACACAGGTGAATAACTCTATACTTACTGCTAAGTGAAAAAGAAAAAATTACATGCAAGGCAATTTCTAAGCAAAATACGAAACTAGCATCGGTAATTAACTAGAGAAGCATTAGAAGTGATCTTTTTTTTTTTTTTTTGAAGAAGAATTATTGGGTGAATTAGATGCATGCACCCTAAATTCATATGAACCATTGAATTTGGTGGATCCTATATAAAGAGAAGGTGGGCCTTACTACATCGAACAATTTAGAAATATTTGGGTTCACACGCTTGATGCAGTAATAACTTGTCTTCTCTAGAAAAGAAAATTGATTGCGCTTAAAATAAACCCTCTCAATTAGTACGATAACTTATACACATCTAACTGTCCCACGTATTGTTCGACCAACTATTGCATCCTCACCATGTCCCCAAATTGTGGTGGATAGAGGGCATGTCTTGTCCCCAAACTTTCAATATGTATGTATTATCAAAAGCGGATGAAGTTCTGAGGAAGTAACAAAGTGAAATTTTAGGAGTGGCGAGTAAAAGTTCAGAACAAAATGCATATTACTCCCAGAATTTAGAGGGTTCATATAATCTTCCCTAAATTGAAAGTGGAGATAAATGATATAAAGTGTAGAATTAGAGAAAATTGTTGGTAGATAAATTAATAGACGATCGTGGTGCATGTACTAAATGGATCTGTCTTATTTAAAAATAATGGGGCTTATGTACATAGGTCCCACCTAAGACTCGTTAAATTCAAGGGTTAATACCATTAAAAAAAAAAAAACCCCCAAAAATGATACATTTGTGATAAATTTACTTCCATTATTTATGTTAAATTAGATTAATACAAAAAAAAAAATAAACTAGTACATTTGTGATAAATAGAAATTAGTATAACTCAAAAATTAACTGTCACGTATTATCCAACTCAATGTAATAAAATTTAATGGAAATTAATGGAGAGTAATTTTAACACGGGTGTATACGATTTAGGTTTAGTTTAGCGTAAATTTGTCACATCTTTCTCATAGTATTAGCCCTAAATTCAATTTAGTACATAATTTACTTAATATTTTTCAGTGGGAGATAACATTGTCACTATCGCTATGATCATCACATGCACTATTTTCCACAATCAAGCAGACCAAATCAAAGAAGGAAAAGCACAGAAGAGAAAAAGATAAATCAAGCCGCGGAAATTCGTCCGGTGATGCCGCTCTCCCCATCTTGGCTTTCTTTCCAATTCTCCAAACTCGTCGAAAATGTAGACTTTTCTTTATTCCCTCGAAACCCTAGAAACCCTAGTTTCTTGTTCTGACCGTTTCTTGTCTTTAACAATTATTTATTTTTCTGGACCCTTTTGAACTCCTGAATCTGATTGGCTCAAGCCAAGATTTTCCCGTATTATTATAAACAAGACGGTTATGTCGTTGGGATATTATAGCACATTTGAAATGTTAAGTTGCTTCTAATCTCCGGCAATCTTGCAAATAAGACAAATTGAGGTCCCATGCAAAGATTCTACGTATCCTACGCCTCCAATATTTCATCTTTTTTGTTCTATTGCATATACTTTTTCTTTCCTTTTTTCCTAAATAAAGTGAGAAAACCATAAGTTCCGACTCTATGAATCAAACTCCAAATGAATAATTTAAACAGAAAATTATTCTCGTGACATGTGGAGCCAAACTAAGGTCTTACTTTTAATACACGCAAACAAGTCTATTCTTTGGCCACTAAGCGTTCACGAGAATTGCCCGTACTCTTCTCTGCAATGAATTGTAATATTTTTCCTGAAATAGTGGGTCTTCGTTGTTTGTGCCCATGAAGCAAGTGGAATACTTGTTGAGCAGGTTTCGGCTCCTACTTTAGGACACCAAAAGCCAATTCCATTTTTTGTTTTCAATAACATAAAGTTACTTCATTACAAGTTCTGAAAAATTGTCTAAATCCCTAAGTTTATTCCACGAAAGTCAATTTAGTTTTTAATTCTTCAATTTACTCAATTTAATCTTTAATAATTTTCGTTTATTTTTTAGCTAAGGATAAAAATTTAGGGTTCTTTTATATATAATAAATACTGTCAGTAAAATGGAAAAACCTTTTGCTAGCGGCTTTAATGAAGGTGTGAATATTACCTTTTAAGTTGTGGTGTTATCTATATGAAAACTCGTACGATAACCAAGGCCGATTATAAATTATTATTTTATTTAATAGTGTTAGTGCTTCATTATATAATGGATTTTATGTTTTTTCCGTGAAGGACTGCCTCATGGTTTCGTCCATGCATGGCACCATATTCCTTGAAAGCGAAAGCCCTCACATTTTAATTCACTGTTAGAAGCGCTGATTGTCAGCCGAAACTTATGACCATATGATAATATATACTATGTTACCCACCCTGGGATTAATCAATTGACAATAGCGTCACTATGCTTTCGGTTCTGGAACCGCTTATTCAAGGTTTGATTCCTATCTCAGAGAACTTGGATCTAAATGGAGGCCATAACGATGGGTTGAGTTTTTTGCAGCCAGGTAATTAGGGTCGTGCCTCTCAATTATATATAAAGCCATATGCATCTATGTCTTCTTCTTTTATTCGACACATACACACCTATCTATATCTATATACCCGCGTCAAAACACCCATAGTCTCACTTTTAGATCCTCTAAATTACCTTTTTGTCTCATACCCACCAATTTCATATATAACCATCCGGTTTCTATGTCTCCTCATAGTTTTAGACTTCTTTATTACCTTTGTTTTCTTTATCTTTTACTCACCTATTTCATATATAAACTTACTCATTTTCTTTCAATGCATAATTATCTTAAAGCAGTATATAATAACAATGCGGATGAATTGCTATTTGCATTCAAGCCAAGCGATTGCATTGTTACTGACTATATACTTTCTTTGGGAAAATAGACGATGGTTCTCGAAGGTAGTGATATTACTTTGCCTCTTTCCACAAAAGAGATGCATCCTCAGTCAAGGCCTGATTCACCGGAGAGATGATTAAGGAGATCGACGTTTTCAACTATCATAAGGTAAGCTACAAGTCCATATAGTGATGTCACCCATCTTTAAATTCTCTTTCCAAGATGAAAGCAATCTGATAGTCGATATGATAGGTTCTACAATAGTTTTTACATTTTTTCGAATCTCTCAACAGTTGCATACAGTTGATTATATCTTTTTATATTTCAATTTTCTTTTCTATATAAGCAAAAGTTGTTAAGTGAAACCCTCCCATTTTTTGCCTATAAATACTTCACCCTGTTAGTGCTCATCGTCATCATCACATACACTCTCAAACCTTTCATACTGGCTCGTTATGGCTTCTTTTAGTAAGTCCTCACTAGCAATTACATGCCTCGCCTTCCTCTTAGCCATTGCTGAAACCTCGTTAGCCCAAAGCACCCACCAGGACTTTGTTGATGCGCACAACGCAGCCCGCTCCCAGGTCGGGGTGGCCCCGCTAGCATGGAACGACACCGTTGCTGCCTATGCCCAGACATATGCCAGCAAGCGCGCTGCTACTGGCTGTGCCCTGGAGCACTCGATGGGCCCGTACGGCGAGAACCTGGCGGAGGGCTATGGTGAGCTGAGCGGCGAAGATGCTGTCAAGATGTGGGTGAGCGAGAGGGCCAACTACGACCATCACTCCAATGCTTGCGTTGGCGGCGAGTGCTTGCATTACACGCAGGTCGTGTGGAGGAGCTCGATTCATCTCGGGTGCGCTAGGGTTAAGTGTAGCAATGGGTGGTGGTTTGTGACTTGTAACTATGATCCTCCAGGGAATTACGAAGGTGAAAGTCCCTATTAATTAACTAATAATGAGCGTACTTTTCATTTGCATTGGTGACATAAAGTCAATGTACACTAGTGACACTGACTCGCTATAGCTAGCTAGGAATTCCCCTAGTTGAAATTGAATATTGATGGATTGTCATATGTAGTTTGCTTTCCTTACACATGAAGGATTCACGTGGATTAATAGTTGCCTTCTTTCTAATGGTGTAATGACATGTATAGCTAGATCTCTGCGCTCTTACCTCCGATTATAAAAACAGAAATATGGAATAAAAAGATTATGTTAACAAGTGATGGTGCGGTAGCGGTGCCATAGGGCCTTCTCGAGGAAGAGAAGAAGGAAAAGGAAATGAAAAAATGAAAGAAAAGAAAAAAAAAAGGAAAAAAAAGGGGAAAAGGGAAAAAAATGATGAGAGCACATCTAAGTGATTGAATGTTCAAAGTGTTTATATATTCTCATCTGAAGGGAGAGTAAATTGAAAACGTAAACTCATCCCCATAAGCGGAGAAGCACCCAGAAAATATACTAGCATCAAATAATAATTAACTTGACCAAAGCAGGTGTTAAACAAAAAAATTATCCTAAGGAGCAAATTTATATGTACTTGAAAGTCCTACTACAACGTTTCTTTTTTTTTTACTCTTGACCTGGTAATTTCCTAACAGTTATTGAAAGACACTGATGATTCAATGCATAAGTCTCGCTCATTTCATACCCAATTGTAAATAGCCATATTACTTTGTAAAGATGTTCTAGCAAAAGTTCTCATTAGATTTTCTATAGAAACACTCGTACTTTAATTATCTAATGAAATTTGTATTTCTTTTTTCCCGTGAAAGAATGACTTTTGGCTTCTTTCATGCATGGCACCGTATTCCATGATAGTGACGCCACTCACATGTTGAATCACTGTTAGGAATGCCGATTATCAGCCGAAATTTATGATGATATACACCCACTTATGGTTTATCCATTAAAAATGGCGTTTCCATACTTTCGATTTAAGAAGCGATGGTTGTGGATTTGATTCTTATCCCAGGAAATTCAGATTTACTTTGGGGTTCCATAATGGTGGGTTGTCGTGCTAGATTCCCTTTTTCCGCTTATTACGGTCTGTGTTTGGATATATAAAAGACACCCACATGTATCTTTATTTATTTATTTTTCATATCCAATACAAACCCATCAATTTATATCTATATAAATAAGATAAAACACCCTTTGTCTCCCCTCTTACATTCCCTAAATTACCTTTCCTTTCTTTTGTCTTATACCCACCCATTTCATAAATAACCATCCAGTTTCTTCATGTCTTCATCAGGGATAATTGTGTAAAAAGTTTTAAACCTGTTATATGGCAGCCAACTCAGTCCTAGAATTATTAATTATGCTAATTTAGTTTCGAATCATTTGACGATTTGCCAATCTAGCCCTAAACTTTTTGACAATTTATCAATGAACTTATTCAAGCCAATTTTGGCATGAAATTATTGGCATGGTAATCATCCCACATAGGATGACCGGCGTCCACTTCAATAATTTATGGTCAAAATTGACCAAAATGATTATGTTGGCAAATATTCGACATTTTAGGACCAAATAGGTAAAATAAAAAAGTTTAGGACTAAATTAGCTGTTGCACAATAGGTCTAAGATTTTTGAACAATTCTTCCTTCTTCATAGTATTAGGCTTCTTAATTACGCTTGTTTTTAATCCCATTACTTATGATGATAATACGGATGAATCGATATTTGCGTTTGGGCGAAGTGATTGCATTTATTTTTAATTCGAAGTTATTTTCAAATGGACAAGATACTTTCTCTGGTAAAATAGACGATAGTTCTCAACGGCGGTGATGTTGCTTTACCTCCTTCCTTATGCACAAAAGACATGCTTCCTCATTCAACGCCTGATTCGCCGGAGAGATGATTAAGGAGATCGAGGTTTTCAACTATCATAAAGTAAACTACAAGTCTAGCAGACGGTATAATATATCCATTATAAGTTTTTTTATTCAAAATATCCATTATAAGTTAAGTCACTCACATGGCGGTGAACATGGGCGCTATTCACACCTAATTTTGGTAACATATGTAGTCATATGCTGCATAAAAAAATTAAGGATTGACCCTGACTCTAAATTAAAAACATTAATCTAATTGCATATATACATTAGCATTATTGGGCAAATGCGAAACAAATTCAATCAAGGAGCTCGCGGACATGATTGAAATAGCAAGAGTCATGGATGGCCAGGAGGAGTCATCGGATATCAGAATATGTGCGGAGAAAAAGAAAAAATAAAAGAAATATACTCTGGGGATATACTCGCTAAGGCATGTGAATCTCGGAAGAGAGCACATATCCACGGTTGATTACAGAGTATATTTGGTCAATTATTTGCTTGATTCTGGACAAAAGCTGAATTTTCGAGAGGGAACCAACCAATCTAGCATATATTTCAGTTAGTCTAGAGGAGAAAATCGTGGGGGTATCTTCTCATTTTAAGGCACAGCAATTGAGGAGGGTAAAATAAAGGAAGAAAGTAAAATGAAAGGAAAGCAAGAGACAAATGGGCAATGCTTTGCCGAAAATCATTCAGCTGAATGAAATATGAAAGGAAAACAAGAGGGGATCGATTTGATTGATAATGCAAGGAAGGTGGGAATTCTGGCCAGCCATTCTTACTTTGACATATATTCAATCTCGGTGAGTGAGGAGCCAAATTTCCTGTCAATCTTGAACACTAAAAGATCAAGAGCTAGGAAATCCGTTGAATATGAAAGTGGGGAATTTGATAAAAAGGAAGGAATGAAAGAGTTTAAGGCTGATTAGAATACCAAAGAGGAAAGGATTAAGCCAACCATGAAATGGTGCACAAATTTCCCAGACCATGAATTAAGGCAATGGGGAAAGGAAACTACGATAATTGCCCATAGAAAGAGATGCTCGGAGCCATTACAAAAGGAGGGGAGAGAAGTACAGTGGGATCATGAGTTTTCTCACGTTATTGTCTCACTGTGCTAAGCTTTCCAGCGATCTCACGATGCTGTGGTCCCTTGCACATACCACAATGCAGTCCATTTCTTGAGTCCTCGGTCCTCAGGTGAGTTTCCAGCAGCGTCTGCAAAGCCCTGCCATCATTAAAGACCTCAATTGCTACTACTTCCGAAACATTACACTTGCCGTCGCCGTGCTGCCCTTCCTCGTCGCTCCTCACTGTTACGGTGCTGCTGTTCACTGCTGCGTTACTGCTGATTTTCGTCAATTTCTGCTGTTTGTTGCTGCTGTTTCCTGCTGCGTTACAGCTGCTCGTCGTCAATTTCTGTCGTTTGCTGCTGCCGTTTACCACTAATCACTGCTGTTTATCGATGCTCGCTGTTATTTATTGTTCTTTGCTGTTGTTTGTCGCTGCTTTGCTACCATTTGCTGTTGCTGCTACGCTATCATATCCATTATTTGCTGTTGGTTACTACTGCTGCATCCTAGTTGCGTCCCGCAACATTTTGCTTCTGGTTCATGCCAATCTTCCGTAGTTTACTCTAACTATGAAACCTTGCGGAAACAGATAATAACATGTTTTTTTTTCAGTACGTCTAGGTTATTGAATTTTTTCTATAATTTATTCAAGGTTATGAACATTTGATGTCATTTTCTCATTTGTGCATTTGCATAGTCATATTTTATATGTTAGTAGCGTAATATTACCAAAATCAGCAAAATGTAAAATATTTTCAAAATAAAGAGAAAAGGTTCTGAGTCCCCATACTCATGAATTTTTGGTTTGCTAAAGTAAATGTACTCCCGTAATTTACTTGAGTGTTTAATTGACCAAAAATCAATTAGTTCCATCTCCGACAGGTAAGATAAATTGGGTGGGGAGTTCATGCTAAGCATTGTGCTTAGTAATCCATTCAATTCCTCCGGGAATGTCGCAACGGGCGTTGTCATTTATAGTGGCAAAAACAGCAAAGGAGGAGGGCCAGATAATGAGGTTGAATTAGGACAAACTAATAGCGATACATTGTCAAAGGAGGTTGACGATTTTAATGGTCATTACGGTCAATTGGGTTTGGTGATGGAGGAGGAGGGATCGGTCGAAAGGTCAGTACCAGTGGATGCTCCATTTCAAGT
Organism: Eucalyptus lansdowneana; assembly: GCA_017140395.1. Taxonomy (NCBI): domain Eukaryota; kingdom Viridiplantae; phylum Streptophyta; class Magnoliopsida; order Myrtales; family Myrtaceae; genus Eucalyptus; species Eucalyptus lansdowneana. The sequence goes on from CM029489.1 coordinate 23,438,178, forward strand.
AATCAAATTGCGCGGACGTTTCGGAATTGCAATCGTCACATGCGAATAAGAGCTAGTTGATCAATTGGAGAGGATGTCTGTTAGATGCATCACTCCATTGTTTGAAGATAATAGTATTTGTTAATTTTTTTTTTTTTCAATGTGAATTTATCCCATTCCTATCTCAAATTTCTTATCCAACATTTTGTCTGAGTATTTCTGTTCTAAAGGACATCTCCAAACACCGGATAAAAATATGTTGTTATTCTATTTGAACTCAAATTCATACTACTAAATGCAACTACTTCATAAATATGACTCTTTATATACAGTCTTTTACTTTTGTAGAATTTTCCCATTTCTATTTGGCCTGAAAAGTTTCCTATTTCTATGATTCACAATTTTGATCGAGAGAGGTGATCTATGTTGCCGGCTACAATGATTTTAACTTTTGTATGTTTGTTTCCTAAAACTAAGTTTGTAGAACCTCTGTTTCAATTGGTAATATATAAGGATTCGCTTTTGCTTGCACATGCATTCTAGATTCTTTAATCATTTTAATAATTTATTTATTGTTGGGATTATTGAGTACTACACTATCGTTTGTGCACATGCATAATCATTTCTCACACTTTAGTAGTTTATGAGTAACGTCGATAAAAGATAGCATGTAAAACATTTTAGAAAATATACAGAAAATGTATTGAAAGTGCATTAGATTAATCTACATAAAAAAAGTCCCCACATTAAAAAAAGTCCCCGCATTCATAAATGTCTAGTTTGTAGAAGTAAAATTTGCTCCCGCATTTTATTTGGTGTCTAATCGATCAATAATTGACTAGTGGTGGCTCCTAAATAAATTGAATGCCTTGTATAAATATTGAGAATCCAAGTTGCAATTGGAAGCGTTTGTGAGAATTTGCAGTAAGTGATAGCAGTTGCCTTGTGAGGAATCTTCGGTCCTATTTAGTAAATCCGTTAGCTTTCTTTTGATAGTTCCCCTTGACTAAGGTTGAAACACATTTAAGATGAAGTTTCAAGATGATTGAACAATAAAGACTCAGTTACCTGAGTCAGAGGTTTCTAATTTGAAGTTGGTTTCCTATTTTGAATAGAATTCCTAATATGACTAGATTTCCTTTTTTTTTTTTGGTTTAAATTTGATATTTCCTAACTTTATGCTGTCTAGTTTAATATTTCATAGTTTAAGGTTTTCTAATTTTGGTTGTTTATGAATCAAGTGTCCTAGTCCCTTTTTAATAGAGGTGCTTCTCAATTGCAATAGGCAGATTTGCGTTTCTCAATTGTACTCTCATCATCATCATCACCATCACAGACACCCTCAATCTCTTAGTAACATGACATTAAAAGTGTCAAAAGTTTCTTATGATGCTCACTTTAATATTAATTTTTTTTTCAAATTACTTGAGTGCAACTTTTTTGAGAAAAAAACAATCATTTCAATTTCAATTTGATTTGATCACTAGAAATCCTACATGGTCATATTTTATTAATATCACCAATTGACATGACTCGTCGGCATGCCCAGTCAGCCTATTATTCCATAAACAACACTGTCTACGAGTTTTGCCCCAATTTCAAACCCTATATCATCAATTCAACGAAATTCCCAAATTTTAAACCTAAATCACAAATTCAACGAAATTCGTAAATGTCCAAAGAGGAAATGGGGGTCGAATCTGAGTAAGGAGATCACAGGAGCAACATTGTGGATTGGAATCGTCGAAGGAGGCAGTTTGACTAAGGTTGGAACACTTTGGCAATAGTGACTAAGAAATAGGGGCAAAGAGTGAATGAGAGGAATCAATTCGAGAGAGCAAATTCATGTTGAGCTCTCTTAAGTGTAAATGTGCTCTATTATGTGTTATAACCCATGGTCGTCTGATGCTGGATGAGCAGCAGTTGTTAGTGATCATAGATGGAGAAGCCTTTGAAAATTTAGGACGCATGATAAAATTTCTACTTCTCTATTTTTCTATTTCTTTGTTTCTCGGAATAAGTTTGGAACAAAATCCGTTTGATAATGCAATTTGATTTTTTTATTTCTGAAACAGATTTTTATTTTAGAAATAGATTTGAAGAATAAATCAAAAGTTAAAATTTTTAATTTCTGAATTTCTGAAATAGAAATTGAGAAATCAATTTTTGGCAAGAAATCAATTTTTGTTTTAGAAATTTTATCATGCACACCCTTATAATCCGAGAGATTTTCCTGGCTGTTCGAAAATTTATTGATTCCTTCCTTTCCGGACTCTATTTTTCTACTCTGAACACATGAGAGCTATCGTGGCCAACGATGGTGGATCAATGATGGCTATTGGCGGACCGATAGTGACGGAGAAGAAAATCATGGTGGATTGACGTTTTGGCTCCTGGGAGTCGTGCAATGTCATTTTAGGCAAGCTAGCCACCTTGACTTTTTAACAGTGGAAGAGCGACATATATTAATGATAAAAATCCGTACAACCAGCTGCAAGAGCATCCGCACATAACAAATTCAATAGAGGAAGGGGCTGATGAAGAGGGGATATGCTAATCGTAGGATTTCTACTATGGGCTTTACAGGCCCAGTCGGCGACCGCGTTAGCTTCCCTAGGGCAAAACCCTAGCGAAAGATTGGGGAAGAGAGAGAACAGAAAGGCCGCCTCCGAGAAGAGAGCACAATCCGGCCATGGCGGTTGTGCTCGTCGATTCAGTGCTTCCACCAAGGAGAGGTTGTCAGAATCAACAACAAGTGAGGCGTTTTGAAGCCCCTGATCAAGAAGATGACGGAGCGTTAAAGATAGGGCCTGGATCTCCACTTGCAGAGCAGAGGAAGCTTCAACCCTTGCTGAGAAAATATCGGTAAGTTTGCCTTGATGATCCCTGCAAATACTAGCGATACTACCGTGAGTGCTACCTTGGTGATGAGATCCGTCAATGTAATCTTCAGTGTACCAGGATCTGGGGGACGCCATAAATGACCCATTTGAATGACTGAGGGCTTCTGGTGTGCAGAGGATGGCGAAGACAGTCGATCTACTTGGGTATTCGTAAAAGCTGCTTCTACAACAACGGTCGGATTAGGAAATTTACCCCGGAAGAGGAAGCCGTTTCGAGCCTTCTAGATCTGCCACAGTACATTTGCTATCAGCGCAAGTCGAGGTAAGCGGTTCCCATTAGCAATCGTAGATACAAGCCATGAGTCCAGCCTCTGGATATTAGTAGGATCAATAGATATGCCAATCTGAGAGTGTGACCATACCTCTTTAGTCCACGAACATAGTAAAAACAAATGTTCTAACGTTTCGGGAATCTGTGTTTTACAAATTGGGCAACACGGACTGTCTATGATGTGTCTTCTGTGCAGGTTGTGTCTCGTTGCTATGGAGTCATTACAAATGGACCAGAGGAATATACGGACTTTAGGAGCAGCAGGCATCTTCCAAAGATTTCTCCAAAACCAGGTAGGGGTTCGGTATGAAGTAGAAGCACCATCTGTTAATCCACTGAGTTTAGTCTGAGTAATTGCGTGGTATGCCGACTTTACAGTATATGTACCCTGAGTTGTAGCTGTCCAAATGAGTGCATCTTTAGTGCAAATTGGTCGAATCTGAATGGCTGTGATTTCCTGAATTATTGGCAAGTCGAAAAATCTATGCAGTAGGTCTGTTTTCCATGAACCAGTAGACTGATCAATAAGATCAGCTACTAGAAGGGGTTCTGCTTGGGCCTTTGGTGCACCTAGAATACCCATGGGTAACCATCTGTCTGTTCTGATGTTGATGCATTTCCCATCCCCTACTGACCAACGGATGTTCGGTAGGATAGCTGCTCGTCCACTCAAGAGGCTCTGCCAGGCCCATGATGGGCGGGAGCCCTTGACAGCTTTAAGAAAGGTGGATGAATGAAAATATAGTCCTTTAAAGAACTTAGCCCATAATGAGAATGGTTGATGAATAAAACGCCACGCTTGCTTACCAAGCATGGCTTCATTGAAACTGATTAATTGTCTGAATCCCAAACCCCCTTCCTCTTTTCGGTGTTGTAGTCTTTCCCAACATTGCCAATGAATTCCAGCTTTGCTTGTGTCATTGTTCCACCAAAATTTAGCCATACGTTGTTCTATAATTTTACATAAGGACCTAGGAATCTTAAAAATAGACATGGCATATTGGGGAATAGATTGAATCACGGTTTTTAGCAGAACTTCCTTCCCTCCTTTAGATATAAGCTTCTCCTTCCACCCCTGTAATTTCAATTGAATTCTAGTCAGGATCCAAGAAAACATATCCCTCTTAGATCTGCCCCAATCAGTAGGTATCCCTAGGTATTTACCACATCGCTACAAAATAGGAACCCTTAATTCACTTGCCAAATTTTCTTGAAGTGACATAGGACAAGATGGACTGAAGAAAATTCCAAATTTGTTTCGGTTAATAGCCTGTCTATGTGATGCTATTTTGCACGTCCATGCGGACTTGATTTTAAATCAAATAGGTCAAATCATATTAAAATTTCAATTATAAAAGTTACGCAATCATTTTGATCTGAATTTTTTAGCAAGGCACTTAAATAATCATTTTTTCCTCATTTGATATTTAAGTAAGTCGACAAAAACTTTTGACACTAAGTCCGTTTGTTTCACAGAAAATATTTTCTTAGAAGTCATTTTATAGGAAAATGACAATATTTTCTAGTGTTCGGCTAAAACCTGAAAATGTTTTGGAAAATATTTTCCAATATTCTGCAAGGAAAATATTTTCTAAGACTTCATTGCTTAGGCATGCATTACTTACCGACCTATAAATCCATCAAATATGAAATTGCCTTTAAATCTAGGCAAACTTACTTCATATCTTTATTCCCTCATTGTCACCAAATGCTCATCTTCTCTAAAAAAAAAATGTTTGTATGGATTTTAAAAAGAAGTAAAAGAGAAAAGAAGCAAAGCATGTACAACTCTAATGAGAATCTTCTAGTTCAGTGGCCTGTTCTCCTCCTACGTCTTTTGTGTTCTAATTGTCACGTCCCGAATCTTGAGCGTGCGCACAACCCTTGGTGGTCGATAGAATTTTGCGACGTTCCTAGGACTCGTCGCCTACCCTTTTTATTTTATTGCACATGCGGAAGTGAATTAACTAATCCTCTAACAACGACATACATGGGCTAGAAAAGTAGGACAACCAATTTTAAATCAAATACATTTTTATAAACACTTCAAGCTTATACAGAATGTCTATGTCAAAAAGAACTACTAAGCCACCTATGCTCCTGACCCTTCAGCCTCAAGCTCCTGGCTCTTCACACTAGGGACTTGAAAATGGTTATTCAATAACCAATGAGAGATAAATCTTAGTGACTCCACCCCTAAGCCCTGGTTAGTACTCCAACTCAACTCGGGGTATTTATCTAGAACTACCTCACCACAAGCAACAATCAATAGTCGATTTGCATACAACCTTATCTGGTATGCCATACCCTGCAGTTATAATTCAGCACAATATACACAATGCACATGGCCATTAGATGATATATTTCATCAATCTCATACAAGTCGCATCACAAGCGATCTCACCTAGCCATTGCCACACCCTACATGTTATTGATTCATGTGTGCGTGTCATAAATAATGTGCTTAACTCATGCATGACCGAAATCACAGATGCCATGATTCTCATGCATTCTCGCACATTAGCACAGTTCAAAAACACCATGCATATACTCAATGCATACAGCAATTGAAAAGCCTTATTCACTCAATTAATAATAGGGGTCCCAACCCAATCAACTTAAACAATCATGCGTTCCAATTGTTAAATTTTCCCCTTAAGGGTACCACCTACTCATACGTTCGGTGTCTTTTAGCATAGTTAGGCTTTGTCTCACCACCATTGAGCACGACGACATCTATTTCTTAATAGACGGCTTCCCCGAAGGGGCGTAGGTCCAAAATTTACTGCGACCCGAGTACAACCTACTCATAAGTTTGATGTCTTCTGGCATAGTTAGGCTTCGTCTCCCACCATGAGCGTGGCGACGTCTCTCAATCAGACGGCTTCCCCGAAGGGATGTAGGTCCAAAATTCTACTGCGACCCACTACCCTAATGCATGGGTAACCCAGGATTTAGTAACGTCCGGCTTAAAAGCTCGAGACGGTTTCTCTTTATCCAACACATGATCAATCAATCTCGGCCCAGGATATCGTGTTTTGCACTCAAATTTCTCCATTAAAATGGTGGTCCTTGCCTATTTTATTCGTATTAAAAACATCCGGAAAATAGGCGTGTGTGGGTACACGGTCAATTCGAACCTTGAAAAGTGATACCCTTTTTTTTTTTTTTTAAATCCCATGGTTTGATATATTCATTAAAACCACTTTTGGTGTTAAAACCTAACACTTGGGATTTTCAGAATAAAAGCCATATTTTCACTATCACCACTCAATTTCACCATCCAACAATCAATTCATGTTGATGCTTATGCATTTACACATCCATTTACTTCATGAATTCAACACACATGAAACAAGGTAGTTTTTCACTCTCGAGTGAATAGTGCACGTGAATAGTATTGCATCGAGTGAACAGTAAATTTCCAGAATTCGATATTTAATAAATTAAATTCAAAAATTAAATAAAACATTAATTAAAAAAACAAATAATTAATTAAGAAGAACAAGCTTAATTAAACAAATAAGCACAATTAAGCAAATAAAGCAAGATTAAGCTAAACTAATCTAATCCATCTATCTAACCACCTATCTTAGGATTAATAAAAGTTAATTAAATCACCTAAGCCAGAATTAGATCTAATTAAACCAACCCTAAGCAAGTTTAAGCACTAATCGAAGGATTATGAGCCAAACTCACTCGTTAAGTGGGCCGGAGACATCAACGAGGTGACGGCGATGGTGGCTACGCACCGGGACCTCTACCACAACTATCCAAGGCGGTCTCAAGCTCGGCACAACAATCACAGCCTTTGCTTCTCTCTGCAACTCTCAAAAATTGACTACTAGAGGAGAAACGAAGTTGAACGGGCTGATCGGAGCTCCGACGAGCGGGTGGCTAGCAACTGGCGGCACCAAGGGGTCAATGGGGAGTGGCTAGTAGCTAGGCTAGGTGAAAGAACGGTCGAAAATGGAGAAAACTCGAAGAAAACTTGAAACAAGCAAAGCTGGGCGGAACACCGCCCGGTGGCTGGTGGCTTGTTTCCAGATTTCGAGACATTTGGCGGCTCCGTTTGGCGAGCGGCAACCACCATACATACAAACTCTCTCTCCTAGTCACGGTGGTGGGTGGAGCATATGCTAATTCTTCCAGGAAAATAATTTTTAACTTGGATCTTTGACAAAAGGTTAGCTGGAGCAGAACAACGCCAAGCGGTTAGCCTGCCATTAGCTTCTAGCCGGCCCACGGGTCAAATAACAGCTCCTACCGAAAAATGGCTAGGTCCAGGTAGATGACTAGAGTGTCCTCGACACAGTGGTGGGTGGCACATGAGTTGATTTGTTCGGGAAGCCAACTTTTAACTTAACTCTTTGGAGGAGGGTTTGCTGGAACAGAAACTGGAGGAGGAAAATGAGGAGAGAGAGAGCTCCGTCGAGGGAGAGCCGAATGAGGGGAGAGAGAGAGTGAAGCGAGGGATGTCAAGGCCTCATCAATACTTGCCCAACTCCCCATGCAAATCCCCTCACCTTCTCTCTCTTCCTTTGCCCTTATCCACTTGCTTTTATGGGCAATTTGGTCATTTCCACTTTGCGCAAATTACCAATCTGACCTTAGGTTGAAATTGGTGGATGGGCCTAGGAAATGGGCTTGGCCATGAATAAGAATTGGCTTGGAAATTGATTGGGCTCAAATGGGCTTAAGGTTAGATCATGGGCTTGAAAGATGAATAGTTGATTTGGCCCAATGGGCTCATTTGCTTGTCTTAGGCCCATTTGGTGGCTATCCCAACTTGGGCCTAAGGCCCACATTGGCTTGGCCCCGCCCATGTCTAAACTGGCTTATTTTCTCGGTCCAAAAATCCCTTTTCTAATTGCTTGGCTTCACTAGCTCTATCGACTGTTAAAGCAACTTCATCTAATGTTTGTCTCGGACATTCCCAATAATTCGAAGTTCAATCCTAAGTTCTCTTGCCATGTCAATTTCACCAAATGCCATTTTGGTTACAACTCAAACTGACAGCGGGCTCCGAGGATTCACACGTAATCGACTCGTGCCAAACCACATTCAAGACATTTTGACATATGGATGTCCTTGACTGCATGAAATTACGGAGGATATATTCTTATTTCAAAGTACGCGATTATTAAGGATCGACTTAGGGTCGTTCGCGGGCTCAATAACGGTAAACGGAATCACCCGTCGTTCCATTATGTTCTGTCCACGAATCAACTTCTAGTCATCCTTGGAATTAGCCTGCCTATCTACAAGATCTTCCTCACACAAGTTTCACGATCAAGTCATTTTCCCAAGTCAAGTTCTTTAGTCGTACAAGTTCTGTTCTCATTAGCTTTTCCCCTCAAGGTCAAGATCTCAAGAGTGATCAATTCCGAGTGAAATCGACCAACAATGCATTAACGAAATTCATATTTATTTATCCCTCAGAGGACTCGAATTTCAAGATGTCACACTAATAAACAAAAGAAAAAAGAAGCAAAGCATATAGAGCTCTTTGCTTAAATAATGTACAACTGCAGAGTAGAGTAAATAAAGAAAATGATAAGCAAGAGCACAGAGCGTGAGCTTGGGATCGACGAGCTCAAGGTTCACTTAGTAACAATTGACGACTAGCCGAGAAAGAAGAAGATGGGAAACAAATAAAAGAAAAAAATAAGAAAAGGAAAAAAATTAAAAATTAAAAATAGAAAAAAGAAATTAAAAATAATTTGAATTAAAAAAGAAAAATAAAATAAAATAATTCGAATAAAGAAAGAAAAGAAGAAGAAGAAATGAGAGAGGAAATAAGGATTTGTAGAGGTGTAAGATAAGAGAGATCAAGTAAGGAAAATGTTTTCCACTTTCAAAAGTGGAAAACATTTTCCCCTAATTTAGAAGACTTTTTTTTCTTTCATGGAAAATATTTTTTTTTTCCAAGGAATTCATTTTCTGTGAAACAAATGCTGGAAAATCCGAAAACGTATTCTCGAAATTATTTTCCACGAAACAAATGGAGCCTCAATTGAGTATTATACGAAAATCTTGGCACTTTCAATATCCTTTTGCCCCTTTAAATTGGACAAGAATGACTTCCTTTATCAAGCCCTCACTAGCGATTACATGCCTCACCTTTGTCTTAGTCATTATCGAAACCTCACTTGCCCAAAGCACCCACTAGGACTTTGTCGACACGAACAACGCATCCCGTGCCATGGTCGGGGTGGCCCTGCCCTCGTGGAACAACATCGTCGTAGCCTAAGCCCAAAGAAATTCGAGCAGTGGCTACGAATTGGAGCACTTGATAAACCCATATGGGCAATAACTTGGCCGAGGGCTCCGATGACCTAAGTGGCGAAGATGCTGTGAAGATGTGGGTGAGCGACTGGGCAAGCTACAACTATCGGTCCATTGCTTCCGTTGGTGGCGAGTGCTTGCATTATACATAGATACACCGATAAGATGTCAATTGATGTTAATAATAAATCAAGTATAGATCTAATCATGAATTTGACGACTCACGGGTACATTGATGAGATGAACGGATTTGACTGAAAATTTAGCACTCATTGGTAGGCTCGGATAGTACATCCTAGTCCTACAGCCTCGTCGCTAAAGTGGGCTGGACCAAGGGCTTTGAGGCTCAACGTAGTCCGCCCAATAATCGTTTTAGCTAATTTGATAAAATATTTATTTTAGTTTATCTACCTCAAAATACAAACTTTGTAAATGTGGGAAGAGAAAATGAGGCTTAAAACAGATAAAGAAAAGCATCTTATGACACATTTAAAGTAAAATACTACAAAATTGTGGAATTGATTTCTATTTGTGTTTCCATTTTATCTATTATTAAGTTCTTCTTTTTTTGTTTAAAAATATAGCCATAGTCCGTGTGATTGGGCCAAGAAATTCTAGTGGGCAAGCTTGGCAGTGGCCAAACTCTATCAGCTTAGGGCCCATTTAGTTCAACTTTGGGGAAATGCAAGTAACTTTAAATGAATGGGCATTTTGTGAATGCAAGTGTGTTTGGAAACTTATTTTTGTGTATATTTTGCAAAGCAGCTTTAAGGTGAAAAGAAAAAGAAAAAAAAAAAGAAAGGAAAAGAAAAGGGAGGAGGAGACGAGTTGCTCGGCAGTGGTGGTGGTGGGGAGGTGGCTGGTGCTAGTGGTAGTGGGGGGAGGCGGCTCGCCTGAGGTTGGGGACCTTCGACAACACCTGAGGTCGCTCAACCTCAAGCCACGTCGCTTGAGGTCGCGCGACCTAAAGCAAGACTTCCCATCGGCTAGATTTGGCCGCTCGCGATTGAGCGCCACTCGTTGACTAAGCTTTGCGAGGAAGAAGGAAGAAGACGCTGAACAGTATTTTTCGAGGGCAAAAGAGGAAAACATAATTATCAGTAAGGGTAATAATGGAAAGAAAAAAAAATCATTAAACTTTAGAATAGTATTCCAAATGCTAGCATTTGGCAAATGGAGACTCAAAAGTGTGAACCAAACACAAAATATTTTCCCCAAGAGGCTTTAGGGGCCCAAAGCCCCTTGGGAAAGCCGAACCAAACGGGCTTAATCTTTGATGTTTTATCTCATGGAGAATTCCAATCATAAGAAATTGCAGCTACTAGACGAGGTCTTTTGACCATAATTAACGTGGGGATTGGGACTAGGCACCCCTTATTCCCTCCATCCTGGGGCAATGGGTGTGCTCAACTAGCAAGCAATTGCATTAAAAGTTTATTGAAAATGAATGAAGGATAATACACTAGGAGATAATTTGAAAGGGAAATAGAAGTGTGAGGACTCGAAAGAAACTTGTAGGTTTCATTAAATCGACCAATGGAAACTTCACGAATCATTTAATAAAGAGGACTTAATGCATATTCCTAGTAAATTTAGCATTTCTCTAACCTCAATGAAGAAGGCACCATATAACATTTTCAAAAGCTATCATCAAATTTCCAATTGTAACCCAAAATAAATATCTTCAGAAGCTATCATCAAATTCCCAATTGTAACCCAAAATAAAATTCTTACTCAAGCATTTAATATTTTCGGATTTTTCTTTCATGCAAACATAAGTCAAAAGAAATTGCATCAAGCTTGACTACTTGACCTTGATGTTTTAGCTTTTGGTGCTTGACTCATAATTGACTTGGACTTTAAATCAATCTCATATGAAAAGCCAAAAGAAACAATCAAAAGTAGGGGAGAAAACTTTAACCCAAGGCATTAGCGAGTCAATTAGTCTATTCTAATGCGAAAATCACTCTCAGTTTTCTTGAATCGAAGTGCACGGGATGCAATCTCTTCATTATGGAAGCAAAAAAGCTTGCCCGTGATTGACGTACATTTCTTTTGAAGGCCCAAATGAAATTCCCAAGTGCTTTTTTCATGACTTGACCACGAAGAGCATTGGACTAATTGCATAATGTATCGCACTTGAGAAAAATGAAAATGATTTTCACTTCAGACAAAGATCACGATCCTCGCACATCACATCACGTTTAAAGATATTACAATTTTAAAATCCTTTTGCTTTACTTTCACATTTCTAGATTGAAAAATAGCAATACTTATTTTTTAATATCTCGGGCCCCATTATGTAATTTTGTCCGCTTTTGGTCACTTGCCCTGGCGTGAACAAACCGTCATCCCAGCCACGGTCTTTTCTTTCACGGCTTTAAAACGCGTGTGAGGCCACAGCAAGAATGCTATTCTGACTCCCGACCTTGTGTTGGGCCACAGCGAGGACGCTGTTCTATTAAGATGTGGAGAGTGTGACAGCTTGAGTGACGGTCCTCGGACGTGCATAAGGAAGGGTCCCTCTCTTCTCTTGTCCCACATCGCCTAGGAGGGAGGTCTTAATTAACTTATAAGGCTTAGATCCCTCTAATCCGTGTAACACGTTTTAAAGTCACGAGGGAAAAGACCGTGGCTAGGATGGCGGTTTGTTCGCGCCAGGGTGGGTGACCCAAAGCAGACAATATTACATAGTGGGGCCCGAGATGTTACAATTTCAATCAACGAGAAAAAAAAGTTGATTGGATGACTTTTCTATTCAAAAAGAGATTTTGTGGAAAATATTTTCCTTTTGGAAAAGGAGAGAACCATTATTATTATACAATAAAAGTTAGTTGATTTGTGACAATGATTTGATCTTTGTGTTCATATTGACAGAGTAAATATCATTAAACTATCATTAAACGAGGGTTTTGTTCATTGTTCTAGAGGTCATCCGGAGGAGGGTCATTGTTAATAGGAGACACCAACTTATCTGTCACGCGACCCCAGACATTTCAAAATAGTTTATTATAAATTGTATAGTATGAAATTGAACCCCTTGAATCGTCTAGAAGTTGTACGTAAATTATCTTCAAAATTAATATCTGTTTGATCATCGTTATAAAGTTCAAATATGTTCAATACCTTTGTCGGCTGATCGCTTCTTGTCCTTGCATTCAAAAGATGTGAAGAGCTTTAAGGACTGTCGACTATACTTGAGTGGCAGCTTGAGAGGATGTTTGGGAGGACATTTCTTACAACATTGAAAAAGAAGATAACAATATATGAAGCTAAATTTTGATTGATTGATCCTACCCCATTTTTGTTTATTTCACCCATTTAATATAATCTTTAGTTTGGTAGCTGACTTCACACCTACTTGATGATATGGCGCAAGCTACATAGCCACCATGTCATTAGCATTACTTTTGAAATACTTGTCTCACTATGCCCACTAAAACATTACAGTTCTAGACACTATATCTTGAGTGTGAGATACCAAATTTCGTATAGGTTTCACGTGGAACTTGGAATCTATTTAATAGAACAAGTTCATCATTTTTTAGAATCTAGAACATACATTATTACAAGTTTCACGGTTGGTTCCGAGGCTTACCTAGGTACATTTTTATTATTAATTGAATAATTATAGTGAAATATCACCTGTAATAACGACTACTTGTTGTTATAATTCATTAACTATAATTTATATTTAGATACATGAAAAATATGAAATATTAAAAAAATAAAAGTCTTAATCATAAAATGTAAACTAGGACTAATAGTTTCAAATTATGCACTTATCACCACAAGATTGCTTGAACACATAGACCAAGAAAAACACAAAAACTCATCCAAGTTCAATATTTCATGCTCTAGGTTCTACTAACCTAAAACTTGATTTCTACTTGTTGAAACATGTTCCTCAATTTTTGAAATCTGAAACCTTCCTTACATATCTTAAGATCTAAAATCGGACAGTTCCCATCGGTTTCCACTGGTTCGGTTCATTAACAAAGTAAAAGCCTTAGTCATAAATTGGAAGCTCAGACTAGTAGTTCTAAATTACATACTCATTATCGCACTTGGAATTTACCTATCAAAACAGGTTCTCCAATTTTTTGAACCTAAAATCTACCTTGTAGAATTAGAACTTGAATCCAAATAAGTTCTCACCGCTTTGGTTCTCAAGTTTCAGATTTTATTCTGGAACCATGCTCGCCCCTACTTTATATGTTGGGGCAACATTGTAAAATGCATTGGGTTTATGTTAATCTAGCACATCATAATTCTCAACTAGAGTGTTTAATTTCCACATGGGACTTACATATCTAAACTTGATTAGACTCATATAAGTCCAATGGACATACTTCCTTGGTGATCATATTGGCCAAGAACTCTTGAAGTTTCCTTATTAGAATATTTCTTATTAACAGGTTCAACAGTTTCTCATAATTGTCATTTATCTTAGATTTTGTCCCAAAAGTCTCTAAATTTATGCATCCCTTGCAAAAGGTCATGAAGAAGAATCCACTCCCATGTAAAGGAGAGCATACTAGTGCAGTTGAGGTGTCAAAGGAGAAATTGCTGCCTCCTTCCCCATTGCAAATTCAATCTGATGGCAAGCGAATCTTGCGAATGAATGCTAGTGAAAAATATTGGATAGCAGTTTTGCTCTAAGAAATTGATGGAAAGTGGTACATTTGTGAATATAAAAGTGGACGGCTTTTGCTTGTCAAACTCCACTACCACTCTTCATTCAAAGGAACCTTTACTGTCAAATATGAAATTAAAAAATTTGAATTCCATTTGATTGGTTATCATTTCTCTGTCGAAATGAAATGTCATCCTTTTCCATGTGCTGAAGTTTTAAGCCAAAAAAACAGTTTCTCATCCTCAATTTGTTCAAAGGGTAGAATGGTTTTTCAATTGCTCTTCTGAAACCAAACATATCAAAGAAGAGAAGAACATCCTTGTAGATCTTACAAGACCTGAATACTTCTAATTCTTTTACATGTTCACAGTTGGCCAATTACGAAGTAGTATCGTGAGGGAAGGGTGAAAAGAACCCCACTAGGGTGATATGCCACCTAAAACACTTCAGCTTGTCCTTTCCGGATAAATCTAAAGAAATACGAAACCCCTCTTTGGGGATCAATTGAAGATAGCAATATGAATATCTCTATCTCATAACCTTTGATATTAATCCATACCATCCGCTCATCCATGTTTTCACATTCAACATCACCAATTTTCCAGAGGAATTAAGATGGTTCGGTTGGTATCCGTTTCATAGCTATACTTCAGCCATTGAAATCCCTGTAGCCACTGTCTATAGGATCATTACTGCCATTCTTATTGAAGGTTTTTAGTAACATTAGTGTATGCATTTTGCAGAAGTTCTTGTGTGCTTTCACCCTTTTCCTAGTTGGCAAAACCTATTCTCTACCGAATTGAAGCGCAGAGCTCCAAATTCAGAAGTTCATATCACCACTTTTCTTCAACAGAAATGGTGACTTCACACGTCAGGACTACTAGGACATATCAATTGCCCTATCCCATTTTTAAATTATAAAAATCTTATGGTTGTAGTTTCAGAGAAATTCGTAAAGAATACCGAGAACTTCAGAGGATCCTAAGTGAAGAGAATCAAACTGTTCGGAAGTCTTTGCGGCTTAGTACTTATCAAGAAGAAATGCCATGGGATGATACCCACGGATATCATGCCACCAAGGATGCCATCCACTAGGCATTAAATGAGTATAAGCAGACCAGCCAAAACCCATAGAACTTTCGAGAATCTTACCTTGAAGACAGAAGGTAACTGGATTTTTAACTCTAACAAATATCTTGATCTCGACCTAAATCATGAACCCGTCAATAAGTAAATGAATCTTTTAGAGTTCTCATGACTACTATGTTAAAGTTATAAGCTTTGTCGTGCTATTGAGTTTGTACCGTATATTATTTATTTTGTACTGACCTTTTCAGATTTTCTTAATCCTGCAGTATTCCCTCCTTGCATTCTGTAAAAAGCTTTGTCTGCCATACTTCTTCGCCATACTGGTTATGAAAATGTTTGTACTATCCTTAATCTTAGCTACTAAGGGGATGTGATGTTTGAATAAAAGACAGAGTCCAGAGAAGAGAAAATTCCCCAAACTTCTACTCTCCAATGTTCTTATAAATCTTTCTCACAAAGACCTCTTGATATTGGAATGATAGAATTCCGATCATGATCAGATAAGATGAATTGATTCAGTAAATATGCTCTCTACCTGTGACTCTAAATAGATCCTCTAGATAAAAAAAAAAAAAAAAAAAAAAAAAAAAAAAAAAAAAAAAAATCTAAGGTCAGAGAGCCCTAAGACGAAGGCTAATTTTATTTGGGAACTAAGAGTCAGTCCCATTTGACGGCTGAAAGAGAGAAGGGCCCGAGCTCTGGGATGTCATACTCGTCTCGAATTTTGTTAGTCTTCCTTATATTTTATGATTGTGTATGTCATTAGCTTGTTCCATTTCTCTCTTTCTGTCTTTCCTTTTTTTTTTTTTTTTTTTTTTTTTTTCTTTTTTCGCCCGGGGGGGTGTTAATTGCCGCCAGCTTACATGAGGCATTTGACGGAATGTTCAGTCTTCGTCTTCATGGACTTCTCAATCCTCTCGTAATTGACGGTAAACATGAGGCACCAATTTGTTCAGTCTTCAGCCATCGGTCTTCAGGAGAGAGAAAGCAATATTTAAGCTAATAAGCAGCATTCTCTTTTGTTCAGTCTTTAGTCTTCGTCTGCATGGACTTCGTGGAATATGGGGCACCAACTTGTCCTTTATATGGAACTTTCTCTTTTTGCTGTTTATTTAGTGTCCTCCTCCCTCTGTTCCTTCTCATCGCCTTCAATGTTGCTTTATTCAATAAGTAAAAACAAAACATCACATCAATCATTGTACCGAATTTATTAAACGATCTTAATCTGTTTGACATTCAATTTTTTTTTTATTGTTTTTGGGATAAAAGTGAAAACAAGCAAACACGTTGAAATGTGAACAACACTTCACACGCAAAGACTTTACTAGAATTTCTTACGGAATGAAATGGCACTAAATGCAGCTAAGACTGAAAGTTGGGATCACAAGAGGAGATGGGGAAACAACTGTTTCTTATTCTTAACTCTGCTCTCTTGTGGTGGTGGAGCTCAATCACAATCTCAAGAGCATACTTGCAAAACCAAACGGATCGGCTCGCGTTAGCCTCCTTCAAAAATGCAATACACAAAGACCCATTTGGAGTCTTGAGCTCTTGGAATGATTCTACTCATCATTGTGAGTGGCAAGGTGTTTTGTGCAGCAAAAGACATCATGGGCAGGTCACATCTCTGATCCTGAGATCACAAGGCTTGGAAGGCTTCCTATCTCCTCACATAGGTAACCTCTCTTTTCTAAGGGTCATAATTCTGCAGAACAACAGCTTTCATGGTGAAATCCCACCACAAATTGGCAACTTGTTTCGGCTACGTGTTCTTGTTCTTAGTAACAACTCATTTGGTGGGCCGATACCCTCTAATCTTTCCCGCTGCTCGAACCTCGAGACCCTAAATCTCATAGATAACCAACTTGTGGGGGGAATTCATTCTGATCTTGGTTCTTTAACAAGACTCAAAGGCTTGGGCTTGTATAGGAACAATCTTGTAGGTCCTATTCCTCGTTCGATTGGAAACCTCTCGCTGCTACAACGGCTCTCACTGGGAGAAAATGCGTTAAGCGGAGAAATACCTGAGGAATTGTCCAGACTCAAGAGATTGATACTTTTCCAACTATTTTCCAACAAACTAATCGGTGAGGTTCCAGCGGGGCTTTTAAACATCTCTGACATTGTTTTATTCGATGTTGGTATTAACCAGTTGCGGGGGAGCTTTCTCAATGATGTCAGCACCGCTCCTCCTTCTCTCTATTTACTTGGCGTCGATAATAACTTGTTCACCGGGATGATTCCGTCAACGTTAACGAATGTCACAAGCCTTGGATGGCTTATCCTTGAACAGAACAACTTCCATGGGCCAATACCCAAAAATCTAGGAAGGCTAAAGGGCCTTCAAATTTTTTGTCTTGGGTCTTAACCAATTGCAGGATGACTTGAGTTTTATTTCTTCTTTAGTTAATTGTTCCAACTTAGCATATCTTGAGATGGAATGAACTTGATTCACGGATCATTGCCGAGATCCTTCTCCAATCTCTCCACCAGCCTTAAATGGATTTTATGTCAAACAATCGGATCCAAGGATCTATTCCTTCAGCCCTCCGGAAATCTCTTCAACTTGTCTGTCTTGGTTTAAAATAATTTTCTAACCGGTTGCATTCCTCATTCCATCGGAGCACTTTCCAACTTGCAGCAACTTGATTTAGGCAGGAACATGTTTACTAGAGAGATACCGTCTTCCATTGGTAACATTACGTTGTTAAATCTCCTTGACCTTTCCTCCAACATTTTCCAAGGCCACATACCACAAAGTCTCGGCAACTGCAAGCAATTAATTGGGCTTAATCTTTCGAACAATAACCTAATTGGCTCAATTCCTATCGAAATCATGGATCTTTCTTCCTTGTCGATCATCCTTAGTTTAGCAAATAATAATTTAAGTGGATCTGTTCCATTGCAAGTTGGATCTTTAAAGAATCTTGGCATATTAGATCTGTCTCACAACAGATTGACTGGCTTAATTCCAACGTCCATCAGCGAGTGCTTGGTATTGGAACAACTTCACTTAGAAGCTAATTCTTTTCATGGTCAAATCCCCGAAGCTTTACGTCCATTACGGGGTCTACAAGAGCTAGACCTTTCCAATAATAACTTTTCTGGTCCAATCCCAAGCTTTCTCACAGGGCTTTCACTACTCAAGTACTTGAATTTGTCCTTCAATCAACTAGAAGGACAAGTTCCAAAGGGTGGAGTTTTTCTTAATGCAAGTTCTGTATCGATTTATGGAAATACGGAACTCTGCGGAGGTGTTCCTAGTTTGAAGCTTCCTCTTTGCAAATCATCAAGCTCTAAGAAGTCTTCTTCAACCACGGCCAAAGTTATATATGTGGTAGCTGGCAGTTTGTTATGTTTAGTTTTGTTGCTCCTATGTTTGTCTATCTCCCACAAAAAGAAGCAGATGACAACCAATGCCTCCACTTCATTATCTTTCGGAGAACCAATTCTTGAGGATTTCTTATGAAGAACTCTTAGAGCGACCGACAAATTCTCCAAGACCAATTTAATTAGTAAAGGGAGATATGGCACAGTTTATAAGGGGATTCTTGATAGCAGTGCCACGGTGGCAGTGAAGGTGCTCAATCTAATGCAAAGAGGTGCTGCGAGGAGCTTTATCTCCGAATGTCAAACTCTAGGAACCATTAGACACCGAAACCTCGTGAAGATACTAAGTGTCTGCTCGAGTGTGGACTTTCATGGAAATGACTTCAAAGCTCTAATAAATGAGTTCATGGCTAATGAGAGCTTGGAGGAGTGGCTGCACCCTAGGACTATAGGACGAGATGATGAGCATAGTGAATCAAGAAATCTGAGACTAGTGTAGAGGTTACAAATTGCCATTGACATAGCTACTGCGATCGAATATCTCCACAAGAGTTGTTATTCAACAATCGTCCATGGAGATTTGAAGCCAAGTAATGTGCTTCTGGACAACGACATGGTGGCTCGAGTTGGAGATTTCGGGCTTGCAAAGATCATTTCAATGGTGTCTGCTGAAGCCACAAGAGTTCAGGACCGGGGTAGTTCAACTTCAACTGCAATCAGAGGATCCATTGGTTATGTGCCTCCTGGTATGAATCTATCATATTTTCTCGATTAGTTTTTTATTAACAAACAAGATCCTTGATATTATGTTATGCTTTGAATGCTCTAACACCTCTTTCTCACAACATTATTTCCTTTTTTTTTAATTAATAGCTTCAATGAAAAAGAAAATACATATGTTTGTGTATGAAAAGATTAATAATAGCATTTTGTAATCATATTGAAATTAAGCCAAGAATAAATCATTTTAAATTTGATCATTGAATGGATATATATAAAATCGAAACTTGTGAATTCGTACCAATAAATAGATTAAGCATATTGTGTCCTATCACATTTGCATTTTCTTTCTATAATGGGTAATCTATCTCATGCCATGTTGATGCCGTGAAAATGGATTGTGTCTAATATTGTCATAAAGTCACAGTATGAGAAATTGATGAGAACTTGTGATTCACTTTTGGTAAGCCATGACTTAAGGTCTTGACAGTAAGTAATTGACCCCTCATGGTGGACCCTTTCCTTTTGACTTGACCTATAATTCCATATTTCTAAAATTTGTTTAGATGACATGACATTTAAGTCTGAATCCGCCTGAGGTCTTAAACCCATAAATGCACAATAATATCACACAACATACACTAATTTACAGCATGATGGACTCCATCCAACTTTCACTCCCCTAAACTTCTTGTTTAGAGCATATTTAGACAAATTTACGCATTTAACAAGTATAAATCCATTAGAAATAACAAATCACTCCAAGTCTCTTCTTTTTCCCTAGTCTTCTAGGCATTTTTTTCTATTCTTTCTTGTAGAAAAGAAATAGTGTGGTATAGGCATTAAACTGAATTCGGATCATGAAAATGATGAGCCTTGTGTGCATTCCATGTGTGTCCAATCAAAACTAGCGATTCAAATTTAGTTAATACATGTACTAAGTGCACTAAATAGTTTTCGCCGAGGCCTTCATTGCATATATTTTCTTCTTTTTTCCATTTTCCCCCTATACCCTACTAGAGGAAAAAGTCACTCTTGATGTTTAGGCAATTTTTTTTAGTGAACATGTGACAACTTTGGGTGCACTTATTAGTTTTGGAGAAAGAAGAGTTTATATGTTGTTAACTGATATTTGGTGCACTTTTTACATCCTAAAATCTCATTTCTCTATGGTTGATGCATTCCAACTTTTGTGACAATTTTTACCACTTTAGCATCCGACAGGCAATAAACATCGACCATAGCCAATGAACTAAATGAAAGTCAAACAAAAAGATATGAAAGAAAAAACTAGTAGAGGGTTTTATGACCATCTACCTTGCTCCAACAAAGGGTCACTTGGCCTTTGCCATGCATAGCAAGTCGGACTATGAAGTGAGTGAGACTTGTAAGCCATCGCTCTATGTTGTGCAACGATGCAAGCCCTCACAACTATCCTTGGCAAGCTCTTGCAAATGGACATCAAACCAAATCCCATGTGACTTAGAAACTTTTTCCAAACAATTAACTTCAATAAAAAGTGTGTGTGTGTGTGTGTGTTTTTTTTTTTTTTTTCTATTAATGTCTTAATGAAATTTTCAGAGTATGGCATAGGACACGAGGTTTCCATACTTGGGGATACATATAGTTACGGCATTCTATTATTGGAGATGTTCACTGGAAAGAGACCCACTGAAGAGGCCTTTGGGCACTATCTTAACCTCCACAACTTTGTCCTAATGGCTCTCCCGGATCGAGCAATGGACATCGTAGACTTAAGGCTTTGGAGTGAAGCTGGTGATCGACAACAAGAGATCAAGATCAAAGATTGCATTATCTCTGTATTTGAAGTTGGACTCGCATGTTCGATGGAATCACCATCGGATCGAATGGACATGACCGAGGCGATCAAGAAATTACACATGATCAAGGTGAGTTACGAAACCAAAGAGAGGAGGATAGGTATGTAGCTAAGTCAGTTTTCTCATTTCATCTTGGAACTCTTTCACTAATAGAGAAAATCGCTGTGCAAAGGCAATGCTAGGAAATTGACATGAATGTTTCCCTTAACTAGTGTGCCTACTCATACCTATTATGTGTGTTTTTAATGATGACACCAATATCTATATTTCAAAATCATAGAAAATGGATGTATGGATTTATAGTTGTCGCGATCTACCTTTTTTTCATGGAGAGGAAAAGACATAAGTTTAGATATATTGCTTACAAGCCAGGCCTATAACCCTTAATTAGGCATAGGCTCTCCCAAGCCCACACCCTGCCTGACATTGGGGTGTTTAATTTTAGTTTCAATTAAAGCTATAAGAATTTTCTAATGATGAGTCACCACTCACTTGTTGATGTCAGTTAGAAACTAAGTGAGACATGGAAGTATACCTTACTTTCTATGCAACTGGAGAATTTAGTAGCGATGACTTTGTTACACTAATTAATCAATAAGTGCCATCGCGTGGTGCATAATCTTGTTCATTTTGTTTGTCATGCGGTTTGATTGACTTTAAACCTTTCCACTAATATATGAGATGGTCATGTGGGTGTACAATAATTAAAATAACAATCAGCAACCAAAGAAGAATAAAATAAATTGCAAAGATAAATTAGAATTTAACGCTATGTAGGCTATATGAAAACCAACTTCAACATATCGGAAGTTTGCAACCAATTGGCAATTGAAATAGTAATGCGCAAATAACGACCTAGCATTCATCTTATAGAACATTCAAATCTTGGGCTAAAGGTCTAAGAGGTTGTTCAATTTTGAGCACAATTTTTATCAAATATTTTCACACATTTTAAAAAGAAACTACTCAAAAAACCGATTTTTAAGCTTTTTCCCAAAGATTTCTGATTTTTCTTAATATTTTATGAATTTTTTTAAAAAATATATAATTAATATATAATATAATATACTAATCCAACCGGGCTCGTCGGCCCGGGTTCACTGTTGGACTCGGCTCAGCTATTGAGCCCAGTCCGGTGAAACCCAAAACAAAATAAATATAAAAACTAAGCCCAACCCACAATGAAATAAACCTAAGTCGAAGCCTCATTAGACCCACTGAAACCATATCAACGCTCAAGCCCAGCCATTTGATCCGAATTTTTGTTTCTTTTTTTATTTTTGATTTTTTAAGTTTCCTTATTTTATTCTTTTATTTCTTCCCTTCTTCTCCACGTCGTCTTATTCACGACGTCCCCTTCTCGAGCGATGTCCTTCACCCGAAGCTCCGAATTTCTTAGACAAGCCTCGGGCCAAAGCTCAAGGTGCCGCCGAGCCACCACCCTTCATCAGTCGTCTACTCCGACCGCCACTCGTCGGCCGACCTCCCCGCTGCCGGCCGAGGACCACACCACTCGGCCGGCACCAACACAACAGGAAAAACGACAGGGCCAAAGCGAACAAAGCCACGGGCGGCCCCCGAACAACGTCAAGCTCGAAATCGCAGCAAAACGATAAGATTAACAACACGCGGGAACGTCGATTCAGCCCCGAACCAAGAACACGAAAGCGGATCTAACTTAAGCATTTCATCGAGCAGTTAGAGCGCACTGTCTAAAACGACAGGAAAACGAACCGGCCGAGCTCAAATCGCCCCAGGACTCATGACAATCAACATACAAGAACACAGACACAAGACACAAGGACGAAGTGGGCCGGAGCTCGCGTGAGCCGGAGGCCGCGAGCTCCGGCCCGGCATGCCCAAAAACAGGGCAAAAATAGGGTCAGGCTTACTGGAGTTTTGGCGCGGGAAAGGAGGCACGGCGGCGGGTCGTCGGCCGCGATTCAGACGCGCTGGCCGGCGGTCTCTCCCTCCAAATTTGTTCCCTCGCTTGAACTCTCGCTGCTCTCTCTTTCTCGGATCTCTCTCCTCTCCCCCCAAAAAATCCCCTCTCCTTCTCTCCCTTTTAAGCTCTCTAGCCGGCGCCCATGGCGTCCTGCCATGCCAGCTGTCGCTGCCGGTCTGCCCCCGACCACCAACTCCGGTACGACGCTTGCCCTTGTCTCCTCTGCCTCCGTCGCGTCCGCCGTCCTTTCCTCCGCTCTCTGTTCTCTGCAGAGGCGTGAAGGAAAAGCGAAAAGGAAGGCGATGGGGGCCGGGCCAGGAAACGAGGAGCGGGCCGGCTCAGGTGGAAAGAAGTGAATAAGGGAGGGAAAAAGAAAAAGGGGCCGAGCAGGCCCAGCCTTGGCCCGGCTTTGCTCTCCCATTTTTTTTTTTTTTGGATCAATAATTTTAATTTTAATTTTTTATATAAATTTTAGTAATGGTAATGCGAATATCTAAATACCTATATGCTATGCAATTTAATAAAAAATTATTTTTGCTAGGGGTTAAAAATTAATTCCTAATTTTTCAATGCAATTAATAAATAATTAAATTGATTAACAAAATTTAGGTGTCAACAATAATCTATCTATTTCCACCAAGTAACTATGTAAAAATATGATGAATTTGCTTATTTGTAAGGTTCTCTTCATTTTTGCAATGACACTATATACCATAGGACCGATGTGTTGTTTAATTACCATGGCTGGGCCATTGCCCTTGCTTGCCCACCCCCCCCACCCAAAAAAAAAAAAAAAAAAAAAAAAAAAAAAAATCTTGATCTTCTCTATGCTTATGCGATTGTGCACTACAATACAACCTCATCGTGAGGTCACTAGCTCAAGGCTAACTCTTAATGTCGCACTTAACTACAAGCCCACGGTCAAATCCAGAGAGCACGAAGAGGGAGGCAACCTCATCGCAAGATCATGAACTCAAGCCCAACTCTCGATGTCACGGTTGAGCGAGAGGTCACTATCAATTAGAAGCCATGCTTGATCGAATTTGGGTGGCATTGCCAACGAAATTCTATTGTGGTTATGGTGCCGATACTGGCAGTCACTAGAGATACAGAGTTAAACATACACATGAATGGGACAAGAACAAAAAAGAAACATGGATGCATATTTTGTTGCACTCCTTGGTGTGTTGATCACATTGTCTAGTAATATTTGTCAAGTCTTCTCACCCAACCAACGCTCTCTCTTTCTTCACCATTAGCCATCGTCTCCGGCCATTGTGGCCACTTGTCATCACCGACGCCTTCTTCACGTCTTGATTATTTTGAAGATAATTTTCATTAGAAAAAATCATCTTCTAATTCAGAATCTTTCTTTCGAATTTAAATTACAAAATTTCAGTTACCCCATTGCCAGAGCCAGTTTACACAAGGGTTGGCCATGGCCTCGACATCCCACCCGCGCCACTTTGTTAACTCGAGCCTATATTCTCTTCAAGCCATAGGCGGGGACCGCGAAGTCATCATGTTCGGCTTTCCAACCGAATAATCGACGCATTTGGTCATCGTTCAATGGCTTCTTGAGATACATTATTGTCAAAGATCCTACACCTCTGAATCTTCATTTGCGAGATGGTTGTCTCCAAACATTGTGTTCCCCATGATCTTTCCACTCCGATGCCAATCGACGTAGCGGAAAAACTCGCAATTTGCTACACGAGCAAGTAACTCGCAAAGGCACAGGTGAAGCATATACACGTGACACATATAGAGAGAAATTTATCATTTTTTTTTTTTTGGTATTAAGTTAAATTACAAGAGAAACATAATCCATACTCGTAATAGAAAACCTAATGAACTTCTAAGTATAAGACATAATATAGATATACTAATAAGAAAATCTATACTACTGAATATTAAATATCTAAATTAATAACTACTAAAAGTTGAAACAAATCACCCAATATCCCAACATAATTTCTAAAATAAAAAGATAAGAAAATATGTGTCTCGTCTCATTATTATTGTCATCGTCTCATCATAAATTGTTTTCCACGGTTTAAGAAGCGCAAGACAATATAACCGAGGCTATCGGGCTAACAAGTCAATTGAAAGACACTATGCAAAGCATATGTCAACCCATCAAGAACCTTTTCGAGTTCCACTTTATCACCCTAAGCATGAGAGGCTATTATATCTACCTACTCGGCAATAGCTATTTTTGAAGATATGATGGGGCATTTACCTACACCTCCCAAGGCCCCCCAAGTTTCTAGATGGAATCTTTTTCTTCCCCACCTAAGAGGAAATACTTTCGAGATTTTACATTACAGAGTTTAGATGAAACAATTTAAGGACATATCTTAGGAAAAGACTGTTGACCAAGAAAAAAAGGGAGAAAAACGTGACAAATCAAACCGTGGGAATTCCTCCGGGGATGTCGCTCTTCCCATCGTGGCTTTCCAACATACTGGGCAATAGCTATTTTTGAAGAAATGACAGGGCATCTACCTACACTTCCCAAGGCCCCCCAAGTTTCTAGATGAAATCTTTTTCTTCCCCACTTAGGAGGGAAGACTCTCAAGATTTTACATTACATAGTTCAAACGAAACAGTTTAAGGACATATCTTAGGAAAATACTGTTAGACTAAAAAAAGAAAAAAAAAAAAAGAGGGAGAAAAACGTGACAAATCAAACCGCGGAAATTCCTCCGGGGATGTCGCTCTTCACCATATCTCCAACCTTGTGGAAAACGTTGACTTTACTGTATTCCCAGGAGACCCAACTTTCTTGTTTAGACCGTTTCTTCTCTTAATGATTATTTATATTTCTGAAACCTTTTGAATCCCTGAATTTAGTTGGCTTGAGCCACGAATTTACCCTATATGTTTAATAAGATAGTTATGTCGTTGGGATTTGATAACAGATTTGATGTAAAATGTTGCTTTTGATCCCCGACAATCTTGCAAATAGACAAACGAAAGGTCTTCTGCCTCCAATATTTCATCTTTTGCGTTCCGTTGGATACATTGAGCAATTGAACCAATTCAATTTATGAACCAAACTGAATTGGCCTTACTCGATCGGTTCTGCATCTAATGACTTGGGGATTGGGTAGTTTTTGTTTCCAAACAATCCCTAGTTCCAAAACGCCAGAACCAGAAACCGAACATAATAAGATCTAGATTTTTTTTTTTTATCTAAATCTATCTGTCCTGGAGCTAATCTAAATTCTAGCATAAGACCGTTATGTTTTTTCTTTCTTTTTTTTGTCTTTTTTTTCCATGTAGAGAGGAACCATCTTTAATAAGTAAGTTCGGAATCCATGAAATACTAATCTCAACAATCGGATAAGACATGGGTCAAAACACTAGATGTATGATCTAGAGATGGAATTATTTACGTTGGTAACTTACAATGTCGGATAACATCTGGCTTTGTTGGTAGACAAAAACAAAGAACTAATGCCTTGTTCTTAATCTACACACTCATGTCTATTCTATAGTAGCTAAGCCAAGATGAGCAATTGCATCTAATCTTTTATGCAATGAATTGTAATATTATTCCCGAAATTGCGGGTCTTCGTTGGCTGTGCGCCCATAAAGCAAGCGGTGGAATATATGTTGAGCGAATTTTGGGGGGCAGAACCGACAAAGACCCACAATTTCAGGAATGGTTATTTCTTACATAGCAAACACTTGGAATAGAAAAACTTTTCACAAGTGGCTTTAATCACCGTGCGAGCATCAGCTCCTTAGTCAGCCTATTACCTATATGCGCACTCGCACGATAATCAAGGCCGCTTTGATAAACGCCAATTACCATCCGAAATTTATGACATCATGACCTTTAATGGGTGGTTGTTCAGCTAGTTCACTTTAGCTGGCTAAATACGATCAAGCCTCTAAGTCATACAAAAAATATGTATACCTATCCACCTCTTTTTTGATCTGACCCTTACACATTTATCTATATCTATATAAATAAAACCAAAACACCATTTGTCTCAATTTTAGATTTCCTAGATTGTCATTCAATTTCTTTCTCTCATACCCTTCTGTTTCAGAAATAACCATCCATTTTTTGTATCTCTTCACAATATTAGATTTCTTAGTTACCCTTGTTTATGTTATTGTATATTTACCCATTTCATATATAACTACTCAATCTCTTTCCATGCATAATTATCTCATTATTTGCTCACGCCCCTAACATGACAATAGCGATGATAACATGGATGAATGACTATATCCGTTCAAGCGAAGTGAATGCATTTATTGTAATTTGAAGATATTGTCAAATGGACAATATACATTCTCAAGGCGAAAAAATGATAGTGTTTCAACGGTGGTGATACATTCTTATGCACAAAACATATGCATCCTCAGTCAGTGCCTATATCATAGGCGAGATAATCAAGTAGATCGAGCTTTTCAACCATCATAAATTAAACTACGAGTTTATATCAGCTATGTCACCAATATTTATATTCTCTTTTCAAGTTTATATAAAGTGTAGGTCTAATCATGGATTTGGCGACCTGCATGTGCATCAACAAAACCTACTCGTTTGGGTTTGGGGAAGGCCCCTAGAAGTTCAAACCAAGCCTACTCAACAATTAGGTCTAATTGTAAGATTTTTTCTAATGTGCGCTAATATTAATTAATATTGTAATTTATCGTTTTACGGAATTGGTCTAATAACGTAAGATATAAGATTTCTTAATTAGTTTAATATGAGACATGTTAATATGGGCTAAGTAAGACTCGACTTATGATGAGATGGCCTGTGGTTTAAAACTCTATAAATAGTGTTTAAGTTTCTCTTCTAATTTTGAAGCATTAATATCCTCACATAAGGAGCATTTACAAAACATTAAGGGTGATAGACAGTCTCATTGACCTAGTGATATAGAAGGCAATAGAGAAGAAGAATGGTGAATTTCAAATTAGGTATGCAAATCTCTTTACTTGATTATATGTGTTTTTTATTTTACTTATGGAGATCTTGGGGTGCTATTTTCGCATATTATACTAAATAAATGTAATACATTTAAACCCCTCTCTCTATATATTATTATATAGAGTTCATGTGAATGAGTGGTTTGCAGTATTGCCATCTCTAAGAGAGGATGGGACCCTAATTGACATGGGGATTGGGAGTAGACCCCCTTTATCCCCTCCATCCTAGGACGAGGAGTTAGCTCACCTAGACAGTAATGTTAGGACTGTTACAATTGCATGAACATTTTCTTAATTAAACGATGCAATAACACATTTGGAGATAAATCAATGGAAAATTAAAGCGGGAGGACCCAAAACAAGGTTATATGCTTCGTTCAATCCACCGATGGAAACTATATGAATTAGTTGATAAAGTGGATTTAATGCATATTTTTAGTACACTTTAGTATTTCTATAGCCTCAATAACTATGCACCACAATTTCAATTACCGACTAGTGCTTTGTCAAAGCATATAATATCTTCGGAAGTTATCAAAATTTCTAATGATAACCCAAAATATTCATCACCCTCACATATTCAATATTTTCCAAACTCGCTCACATGCAAACATGAGTTGGAAAAGTCAAGAATGCATCAGCTTGACTAGTTGAGCCTGATGTTTCGGCTTTTATTGCGTGACTCATGATAGACTTGGACTTGAAACCAATTTCGTGGAAAAGGCCAAAAGAAAACAATCAAGAGTAGAGATTTACCCAAGAGATGACATATGTAAAAAAAAAAAAAAAAATTGTGGAAAGAGAGAAAATGATCACATGAAGGCAACACTCCTTCATCAATCAATTTGACCGGCAACTCTAGGCATGGCGGCCTAGTTTGAACATTCGACTTTTCCATGCACAGATTTTTCCACATAATCACCCTATAAATACTCATTTAGCCTTTTCTTTTCTCTTCATCAATCAACAGAGATCCTTCCTTCGCCAATTTTCTTTTGGTCTCTCACAATATGAGTTCCCGTATGACAATCCCTCTGCATCTTATTTTTCTCGTCGCGTTAACCCTAGCATTGATCCCTCTGTCCATCGCCCAAGACTCGCCCCAAGACTATGTCGCCGCCCACAATGCGGCTCGCTCTCAGGTTGGTGTGGGCCCGATGGCGTGGGACGAAACCGTCGCTGGCTATGCCAGGGATTACGCCAACAAGCATGCCAGCGACTGCACGCAACTCGTTCATTCAGGCGGACCCTATGGGGAGAACCTTGCGTGGGCTTCCCCCGATCTTACTGGCACCGGAGCGGTGAACATGTGGGTCGGAGAAAAGCCTGACTACGACTACAATTCCAATTCATGTGCACCGGGAAAGATGTGTGGGCATTACACTCAGGTGGTGTGGCGCAACTCTGTTCGGCTTGGATGCGCAAAGGCCCAATGCGCGACAGGCGGTACTTTGGTCACTTGTAACTATGATCCTCCTGGGAATGTTGGTGGCCAGAAGCCTTATTGAATTACAAAAAGTTGTATGTCAGATGATGAGCTATTATGTCAAAATAATGCCTCATTATGATGAGGCTAGTGCTTTTGATGCACCAAAATTAAATAACATCATATGAATGATGCATGTAAATCTCTTTACTGAAGAAAAAGTTAACCTCTTTCAGTATTTATTTTTTTCTTTTTTTATTTTGCAATTTCTTTTTTTCAAGTGAGAGAAATTTCGATCATTTGTCTAACCTCCTCAGCTCCATGCTCTCAAGCACATCACTATCCCTTTGAAGCCTCATCACACTGTGAAAGAGAAGCTAAGCATGATCTCTATTACGCATTTTACTCTTGAGTTAATTATTTTTGGCGTTTCTATTGATTGTATGTAGTACATAGCAATGGCCGTCTTGGCCACATAACGATACGTTCCTGTCAATAAGCTGATCATTCATGGCAAAAAACATTAAGATATGGACCAATATAATTTAATAATATGGACTTGGTGGTATATTCGTCGATAAATTTTATGTATTGATGAATTGAACTCCTTCAGTTGACCAAGTAAGTAAATGATCTCTAATTAATCAACTTGGTGTTGATAAGTACCAGTCAAAATTGCCTAACTTTGTATTCTATTTCAATCCATATAGCAGCCTAGTACTCTAGAAAGGTCGTTGACTCGTCACAGTTGGAAAATTCTTCCCTGAGGGTTTCGTGTGCTTGGATATAACCACCTAAATGAATTTTCATGTCATCTCAAATTACGATGTTTTAAAAATTAAGACGGAAGAACACGCCAAAATTTGCGGTCAATGAAATCTGATTACAAGTTTTACGTCTGTGGAGTCAATCATCGGAATCGATACGAAGTTGTTGTATATGACTAAGTGGATGAAATGATTAACCTATAATTTGGGAAAGTATTGCGAAAGCTCTAGAAAACTTGCTTGTTGGGACAGTGTAATACAAGCCCGATACTTTCATCTGGAGAATAGAAAAATAAAAAAAGAGTTCAAGTCCAAGCCTGTTAATAATTCCCGATAGATGATGAAAATTTTTATTCATTTCATTGGCAAATATTGGTTCTAACATTCATCAGTAGAACTGCGCATGTTAAAAAAGCAATAATCACTCACTTCGTCCTTCCTATATTAACATTATATTCAATCTGTTTTAATGTTATTGCTTAACAGAAAATAATTGACAACATTGTATTTTTTTTGTCTAGTATACGTAGATAAGAAAATCTCGATCAATTTCTTTTCGGGAAAAGTGCCAAAAAAGTCCTAAACCTTTTGGTTTTGTGCCGATTTAGTCATAAACCTTTTTTTGGTGTGCCAATTCAGTCATTTCCGGCCAATTTTGGCCGGATTTTGCTGACTAAACGTTGACCGGCTGACGTGGCCTTGACGCAGGTCGGTGCGCGTTTACAATTTTTAATAATATTTTTATATTTTTAAATATTTTTAAATATTTTTAAACATTTTTTATTTTTTATTTTATTTTATTTTTTATTCATTTTCATTTTCTTTTTATTCATTTTCTTTTTTCCTTTTTCTTTTTTTCCTTCTCATCTTCTTCCTCCAGCCGGTCGCCGGAGCTTGGCGACCAGCTAGAGGCGACGGCCGGCGAGGTCGACCTCGCCGGCCACCTTGCCAGTGGCCGCGAGGGTGGCCTCGCGGCCGCCGGGCGGGCGAGGCTCGCCCTCGCCGGATCTCGGGCGAGGTCGAGCCTCGCTTGCCCGCCCGGCGCGAGGCTGCCCTCGCAGCCTTGGGTGGCGAGGCTCGCCCTCGCCGGATCTGGAGAGGGTCGAGCCTCGCCCATGGCCGGCAAGGGCGAGCCCCGCCAGCTCGGCGAGAGGCCAGCTGGACTCCTCCCCGGCTCCGTTCTCCGATCCCAATCTCGCCCTAGAAATTTCCTCCCTCCTCCGCTCATCGTCATTGTCGTCTCTAGGGTTTACAGGAGCTCGGGGTGTCTTCGGTCGCGTGGCTCCAGCCCCGGATTTTCGCCTGTTTCTCCTGCGGCGGCGATTCGTCGGGGGTGGGGGTTTTGTGATTCCTGGGTTCTCCGGGGGTTTTGTGATTCCTGGGTTCTCCGAGGCAGTTGGCCTCGCGCCGAGCTGGTGGGGCTCGCCCTCACTGGCCATGGGCGAGGCCCCTCGCGGCCTGGGTGGCGAGCCGGATTTGGAGAAGTCGAGCCTCGCCGGCCATGGGTGAGGCTCGATCCTCGCCAGATCCGGCAAGGGCGAGCCTCGCGGCCACTGGCAAGGTGGCCGGCGAGGTCGACCTCGCCGGCCGTCGCCTCTGGCCGGTCGCCCAGCTCCGGCGACCGACCGGAGGAAGAAGATGAGAAGAAAAAAATAAAAATAAAAGAATAAAAGAATAAAAATAAAAATAAAAAGAGAAAAAATAAAATAAAAATTAAAAAATATTTAAAATTATTAAAATATTATTAAAAATTTTACACGCGCGCCGATCAAGCCACGTCAACGCCGATCAAGCCATGTTAGCCGGCCGGCATCCAGTTAGCAAAATCCGGCCAAAATTGGCCGGAAAGGATTGAATTGGCACAACGTAAAAAGGTTTAGGACTAAATCGGCACCAAAAAAAGGTTTAGGACTAAATCGGCATAGAGCCAAAAGGTTTAGGACTTTTTTGGCACTTTTCCCATTTCTTTTCTTATTTTCTTGTGTCAAAGTTGGGACGGCACAACCTAACATTAGCCACCAGCGAGCCACTTCATCCGCATACAGGCCAATTGTGATTATTTGACCGCGAAGCTCGTCGAGGTGGAAGTAATTTTCACTTCCTGTTTCGAAGAGAAAATTATTCTCTCTGCACTAGAAGTTTTGATTAATTTTCTCTTTACACTGGAAGTTTGATTTCTTCTGTAACAAGTTACAAAGTCCTAGCTTTGCATAGGCATACCTATATGTAAATATTTTATCCGAATATATTGGTATTTTCACATGTTATTTTTATCCATTTTAAATATATAAATTTTGTCACTTAAGATTTCGAAAATACTGGCACTCATGTTGTGATATCCTGAAATTTGGTCCTATTTCAAAATATATGAAATGGTTATTTATCGACGCACTTATAATTATTTTACTCGGAATTGATCACTCACGAGTTAACTAATCTTTTAGGTGAGGCCATAAAAGGGTTAAAACGCGAAAGATCAGAGAATTCGATCGAAAATCAACCGCTCGACCATAATAAACGGCAAGGGTCAATACGATATTGTTATAAATCAATTAGCGAACAAATATAAAACGATTCGATAGGAGTACGTAGTCAAATTGTAGATGGTTCCGCATGATTACGATATTCGTGTGGAACGGCAATAAACCGATTTTTTTATTGATATTATATTCAAGGTACGTGATTAAATCCTTGCGATTACATGACAACCGAGGGTCATCTACGATGTGGAGATGCACAAACGTGGATTGAAAATTATCGACCACGGGTCAAACGTGCTAAAACCCTTTAAGGCTACCCAATAAATTAGGTCGTACTAAAGTCGCGTTCAATTGATTTTAATCACGAAATTTAATTCGATTTCGGGATTCAAACTTTCAAGCGTGTATCACAATTTAATTATTGGATGTCGTCTTATCTTTTGTCGAATTTTCGATGAGTCTGAAATTTTTTGGAAGAATGATTTTCGGACAAAAAGAAAAGGGAAATGAAATTCGGATGGGGAAGAAAATTGGAAAATTGCTACCAAAAAAACTTTAATTTTGGGAAATTAAAGTTAAGAAAGTATTTGGGAGACTACAGATAAGAGTAGAAGACTTTTGAGGCATTGATGAATTGAGATATTTCTCAAGAGTTTTGATTGGTGGGCTCTTGTTCCTCGTTCTCTCTCTCACGCAAGTTCATCCCCTCCCCCCTGCTGCAACCGACTCTCCCCTTCTGCTCCCTTCTTCCCATCTTCTTCCCTCACGTATTGCCCATTTTCCCCACCAGCAGAACAGCCCCCTTCCTTTTCCCCCTCTCATTCTGCCAGCGTCCATCTCGCACCAGGCCACCATCCACCATCACCCCAACATCTTCATCTACCATCAGCCCCCCCATCCATCATCATGCCATGTTCTCCATCTCACGCCCGCAACTCCCCAATCACCCGCCATCTCCACCGCTAACACCACTCCACCCCAACATCTTCATCAACCGCCAGCATCCTCCTCAGCTTCACCTCACGCCCTCACCACCAGCAACTTCACCTCACGTCCAACACTTCAGCATCGCAACTCCATCCACCCGCCAGCTCCACAGCAGCTTCATCTCCACGTCCAGCCGTCCACCGCCACTACTGACCACCAGCAGCCAAGCCTTTCCCCCTTGGCCGAGGGCTTGAAGGGTTGCCACTGCTGCCGTTGAGCCCTATTTGAGCCGCGTGTGCCTCGCCCTCGACGCCGTCCCGTCACCGTCACCGCGAGCCCGCCGCCCTCAAAAACCCGTGAGTTAACTTCCTAATCTTTGATTATGCCGTTAATTGCGTTTACAGGGTGATTAGATTAGTGCTAATGAGGATTAGATTAGTGTTAATGATAATTAGTCTTAGTTAAGCTTAGTTTAGTTTTAATTGCGATTAAGGATGGTTTAGGTTATATTTAACTACGATTAGTGTAAATGATTTTGATTAGTCTAATTAAGTATGGTTAGATTAGTTAATTAAGTTTAGCCTTATTAATTTGGATTATGTGCATTAATCGTAATTTGCGTAATTAGCGATGGATTAGTCGTTAGGTAGAATTTTACGCTCATTTTCTTGGATGAAATTATGCGTGATTTGGATTGTTTGCTCGTATGATATTATGTGATTGATTGTTCTATGATAACTATCTATGGTTATTACAAAAGATGGTTTCATGAGCTATTAAATTTAAAAATAAAAATAAAATGAGGTGTTGGGTTTGGACGCCAATTTTTATGTGCTCAATAAAACAATGGGGTTTCAAAATAGAAGTGTGCAAAGTTTGACGGGTTGATTTCAAATACGTGACCCTGTACAAATTTTTTTCGGAGAGTTTCAAAGAAAAAAAAAGGTTGGCCAAGTTTATTATTTGAAGGTGAAATATGGTGTTCTTGACTAATAACGGCAATAAAAGTGGTTTGATTGATGGCGTGCTCGTGTGGTCACATAATTGAACCCACCACCCAATGGGAGTTTGGGGGCGATACCCGATTTTATCGGATGCCCGGAGGGGGTCCAGATACCAAGTCGCGGTTGAGGCCGGACCAAAGCTCCTTTATGGAATGCCATTTAAGTGGGGGTCCTAGACGAGCCATGCCTAACAGGGTGGGACGATGCCCAGTTATGTCGGAAGACTGCAGACACTTGTGTTGGCTGTGGCTTGAGGGATCATAATAATCGGAACATGTGTAAATGATTGTGATGCATTGCGCTTGATTATGTGATAAAACTATTAAGCATGGTATGAGATTAAAACGAGTTTTGCCTTGTGAATGCTTAGAAAATGAGAATTATGTATTCTAATTGTTATTTATGCACATTGTACTATTATTATTGTACGAGATGTACTAATATGCAGGGATGTGCCGAGGCGAGGTGAGTTTATGTGTGGTGCATGCTTAGGCTGCCTTCGAGGCAAATTCACATCCTAATTGAGGCTTAGAGATTTTAACTCACTGAGATTTTATCTCACCCCGTTGTTGTCAAACATTTTTCATGCAGATCTTAGTGCCATGTTTTGCAACACTTTTGGTTGGCTTCTTAGTGAAGTTTAGGTTAACCCTAATCCTTGAAGGTTTTTGTGAGGGTCGATAGGAAGTAGCCGTAGAAAGGCTTGTAATTATTAAACTCCTTGGGTTAACTAGTTGATAAATAAATCGTGGTTTTTGGAAAATCATTGTTGTCTTTTACTATCCCTATTGTTTGTTTATTGACCAGGGGTTTAATTAATTCACTTCCGTATGCGTTTAATTGAAAGATAAAAAGAATGGGTCGGCAACGCGTCCGAGATGTTGCATTTTTAATCGACCGCCAAGGGATGTTCGCACGCTCGGGGTTCGGGGCGCGACACATGTTATTTCTATGAATGTCCTGGACCTATATCAATGCATAAATACTTAAAAAGCACTTACCATTGTTTTTTAACTTAGCTTCTGAAGGAGGAATTTGAGTTTAGTTCTTCACGATACAACTCAGCAACCCACGCCCATATCAAGCGATTTTGACAAGCAATTCACCAAGAAAACCGAGCTTGAGTCAAGCTCGAATTGCCGTTCTTCCCTCAATTGATGTAAAAACTCTACATACCCCTTTATTCTTCAATTTCTTCATACCAGAAGCATTAACTTGCTGCGTAGACATGTCAAAATTTAGCTTCATTACCATGGAGACCCCAAAATCTTCTTCTCCGTTGGTCCCTCTTTCGTCCGTCCCCTTCTTAGTTCTTTCTATTTCTTTTCTCTTTTTCTTCTCTCGCCCTTGTCTTGCTTGTCTCCACTATAGCAAGGAGACCCAGATAGATTAGCTACCTTAATGAATCATGAAATCCACTTAACTCTCCAAAGTGTCCACCATAGACTTTAAAGCCAAAATATAATGGACTAACTCATTTCATGCATGTGTCACGGTCCCAAGGTTTACCATGCGCCAAAAATTGTGTATGATAAAAGACGATCGAGCCAAGTCTCTTGGAGCTTCTAGAACATTCCCAAAGACCAGTGATTCAGTTATTGTACTAACTTTTGGAGTCTTCTTGTCATGATTGTTTTTTTTTTTTTTTTTTTTGGTAAAGATTCTTGTCATGAATTTTTTTTTTTTTGTGCGTAGGAACCGCTTTTTTTTTTAGTAAAGTTTCTTGTCATGATTGTTAGTAGATGATAAACACCCAGTGGAAACCTCTTTGCATTGCAAAGGCTTCGAACTCTCACTTCGTTAAATCAAAAGGCATCAATGATTGTTCCTTGTCATGATTATTGGTAGTTGGTAAATGGAAAAATGCGATCTCCTCCGTTAAATCAAAAGGGCATCAATAATTGTATTAAGAGGGTCTCTAGTATGAGAAGGATGTCCTCCCTCCTCATTTGTAATAATTTAAACACTTCAAAAAGTAAAAACATCATCTCCCAAGGCTTCTCTCTCCATGATCTGGATGAATGAGTGATCGATCCTTGGGAGAGGCTTGGTTTAGGCGCTCAAGAACCCTAAGTCACCGCACAAGTCCAATCCGAACAATCGACTCGTGACACATGGCTCTTGTTCCACCACTTTTATAAATCGAAGAAACTGTATAAAATTGTTACCCATTATTCAATTTATGGATTCGCTTTTATTTCTTGAGCACTTGCATAATTTAAGTAGATATGAGATACTTTTCAAAGATTCGCTAAACATTATATCTGCATTCTACAACCACAAAATCAATCTATCTTATCCCAAAATCATGTAGATAATTCTTATTATCACAATCTCATAATGTCTCGGATGGATGTCAAATTGTCACTAGGTGTCAAAATTTCAACCTACAAACACAATTAGTGAGTTAACCTCAATGTTGAGTGAGCAAATTATCGATTGATCAAGTAATTGCTCACCTCTTCTTGGGATTATAAATGCTAATAATAGTAAATCACATAGGATTTTGGTCATCTGCTTACATGATGCATTCAATCGTCTCCATTGACTTCCCAAAATCGGTGACGGGAAATATGACGCACCTAATTTGTTCAGTCTTCAGTCTTCGGTCTTCGTCTCCATGGTCTTTGATTGACTTTTCTTGAACGGGCTTCTTGTAAGTTTTCGATCGGGCTCATTCCCTTAGGAGAGAGGGTCCGTGAAAATCTCACTTATTTACTCTCTCATTCCAATTTTGAGCTCTGCATCCAATCATTATTGAGTCGGATCAATAATGGTGAAACTACGATCTCAGGCTATTCATGGCTATGGATAGCAAAAGTACGCAATGCATGATTGAATTGGAAAGATCAGGTTTGTACTATCTAGGCCCACTGATCTCTCATGCGTTATGCAGACCTTCTTCCTCAGTCACATTGCCAAAACGGACAAGGGAGGCGAAGGACGACGGAGGCAAAAATTAAATGGCTTCACCTAATAACAACACTGGAGGTTTTGATAGAAGCCATCACGCCACCACCTCTCTCTCCCCACCTACACACCTGCAGGCGTCATCCCTTGGGTCTCCATAATTAGTCAAATGGGACTTCAATAATTAATTTACGGAAAACGTTACTATCATTAAAAAAAAAAAAAAAACTCTATTAGTCGAAACACTCATGTTCACAGTGAAAATATTTTCTTCAGTGCATTTTATTTTTTATAAATACAAGTGATATTTTAAGAAAATAACATCAACAACATCGTTTTTTTCGCGAATTGAACGCTCCATACAATAGATTATTTTAAAGAAAAAAGTCACAGAAAATTCCAAATTATACCTGTTATCACACATTTACCCAAAACATGTTATATCCACTCAAGATTGAACATGAAAAGTTAAAAATAAAAATAAAAAAAGGACACAAAATAATAACTTTAAAACGAAAGAAGACTGCACGAACGTCTTCCATTGAGGTTATAGCGATAAGAGGACACAAAGAGAGAAAGAGACTATCAAAGTGAAAATATTGCGAGGCCGTTTGGCAGTCACAGGCTAGGTGTGCCTGGCCTAGCCCGTTCCTTAGCTAATATCTACCCAGAAAAGGGAAATTAATATCGCTTTTGAGAAAAAAAAATAGTTGATGGAGAAATATTTTTTATATAAAATTGATTTCAAGGAAAATGATTGGTTCTTAACCGTGTATATAAAAGTGAGATGGAAAAAGGTTTTCGATGTTCAAATCTTACTTTTAAAATTTATTCTCTCCATTGTAACTATATTTTGTTCCAAATATAAGATACTAAATTGATAGTGAAATACTTGCATATTTTAATAACAATATGCCGCCTTATTTATCTTACAAAATATATAAAATAGTCTTAGTGTGTTTAAAATAATAATAATAATATTTGATTATATTGCCACACTTTGCACCATATTGTTCCATGGGCTTCAATGCGTAGAGTGTACGTTTTCTGAAACCTCATGGAACATATATCTTCAAGATAGACAATGTAAAATTGAGGACCACATAATGTTCTTATAAGTTTATAGTACTTCCCTTAGTGGAATCAATCAATAATTGATTTGTGCAAAAGACGGTGGTGTTAAATGTAGGTAACACTGAAAGTGGATCATTGAAGGAGATGGGGAAACTACTGCTCAACTTTGCCCTCTTGTGGTGGTGGAGCTCAATCCCTAGCCCCAGCACTTGCTTGCAAGACCAAATGGATCGGCTCGTGTTAGCGTTCTTCAGAAATGCTATAGATGAAGATCCATTAAGAGTCTTGAGTTTTTGGAATGATTCTACCAATCATTGTGAGTGGCAAGGTGTTTTGTGTAGCAAAAGGCATCCTGGGAGGGTCATGCCCCTGATCCTGAGATCACAAGGCTGGGGAGGCTTCTTATCTTCTCACATAAGTAACCTCTCTTTCCTCAGGATCATGGTTTTACAAAACAATAGGTTTGGCGGCGAAATCCCATTAGAGATCAACAACTTGTTTCGGCTCCATAATCTTGATCTTACTAACAACTCATTTGGCGGGCCGATACCCTTTAATCTTTCCTGCTACTCAAACCTTGAGTCCTTGAATCTCGTAGATAACCGACTTGTGGGGGGAATTTATTCCAATCTTGGTTCTTTACAAAGGCTCAAATTCTTGCGCTTGTCTAAGAACAACCGTGACATCCAAAATTTTGACCCCGTCCCAACAAAATGAAATGGGCATTTCGTCGATGCGCCTATGGTCATTTTACTCTGAGATGGGCCCCTCATGAGTTAATCGATCTATCAGATGAAGCCATTAAGTGATATAAATGCGACAGACTTGAGAATTTGATAAGAAATCGACTATTCTACTGTGATAGTCAGCAATGGTCAATACGGCACCGTTATAAGTGATTAGGGATCTGATATAGGTCGATTCGACAAAAGCACACAATTGAATGATTGGTGATTCCACTTGATTGCAAAATTCGTGTCGAACTGCACTAACCCAAATTCCTATTGATTCGGTATCCGGTACTCGTAATATAAACCTTGAGATTTTTATGACAACTGAGAGTCGTCGATAAGTCGGAGATCCACAAACGTGGATCGAAATTATCGGCCACAGGTCAAACGTGATAAAATCCCTAAAAGTTACCCGATAAGTTAGGTTGCACTAAAATCGCGTTCGGTCGATTTTAACCACGAAATTGAATTTGGTTTTGGGAATCAGACGTTCAAGTATGTCACGATTCATTTATAGGACCTCGTCTCATCCTTTAAAGAAATTCCGTTGAGCCCGGAATTTTGCGGAAAAATCGATTTCGGACAAATCGGAAAAGACTTGCAAATTTGGATGACTGAAGATTTTGGGTTTTTCTACCCTAAATTGGTTTATTTTGGGCAAAATGAAGGTTAATTCTTATTGGTGGAGTGCTTGACTATTGGCATGAAGACTTTGTGGACATCACAATGATGAAATTGATATTTTTCCCATGACTTTGTTGGCTCTAATCCTCCCTCCCCTCTCTCTACCATTCATTTCCTTCCCCCCCTTGCATATGTGAACCCCTCCCCCTTTCCCTCTCACGCACGTCTCTCCCCTCACAGCTATAGCCAACCACCTTCTGCCCACTTTCCCTCAGCCTTATCTTCTCCATTTTCTCCTTTTATTTTGTTTCACAACTCCTCACGTGTTTTTTCTTCTCTCCTAGAATTCGGATTAGTTCACTAGACTCTCGCCCTTTGTCATTTTTGTGGATCAAAATGT
Organism: Eucalyptus lansdowneana; assembly: GCA_017140395.1. NCBI lineage: Eukaryota > Viridiplantae > Streptophyta > Magnoliopsida > Myrtales > Myrtaceae > Eucalyptus > Eucalyptus lansdowneana. The sequence goes on from CM029489.1 coordinate 23,478,482, forward strand.
GTTACGTTTTTTAGGTTACTTCCTTCATAAAAAATGTTCTAAATATCTTAATCTATGATATATATGTTACTCAAGTTTTTTAGGGATTTGAAAGAATGAGATTTCGATTTCGTCATTTGCAACAGAATCTCGATGGAACTGGTGACTTTTTGGTGTTCAAAGGATATTTATCAACCCGTAGGGTTCTATTTTCGAAATGGTTTCTTCAAAAAAGTTGTTCCTTACATATTTTAGTTTAACATAATCAAATTTCAGATCAAATAGACATGTTTTGGATTTCGAACCAAACTGATTTTTGAAAACATGATTTCTGGAAACAGACCCAATTTTGGTCTCAATTTGAGCGATTTACTGCTCTCATTATAGAAAGATTTGGGTCATGGTATTTTCATGAAAATGTTTTTTTAGGTGTCTTTTATAAGATATTCAAATTTGAGTATTTTCTGAGCTCGTTTGATTATGTTTCTAGATTTAAACTTGGAAATGCACGAATGACCCGGTTTCTGCCAATTATGACCAATTATGGTTTTGTGGTTGTTCTTGATGTTGTGCTTGCTGAATAAGGTGTATTTAGTGATGTGATGGACTTGTGGCATGCTGAGAGCTTATGTGTGAGATCATGAGGTGGATTGCTCCTTGTTGGTTGTTTATTGTTATTACAAAACATGATCCTTTGGACTATTGAATAGAAAATAAATGAGGTGTTGGGTTTGGACACCAAAACTAATTTGCCCAATAAAACAATGAGGTTGTAAATTAGGTAAGTTTGACGGATTAATTTTAAGTATGTGAGCACCTATGAAATTATTTATAAACGTTTTGAACAAAAGAGAGAGAGAGAGAGGGGTTTCTAAGGTTAGTTTTCAAAAGAGGGTGGTTGGAAAAAAAATTATAAAAGAAATATGGTGTCTGGTTTGGACGCTAAGTTTTGTGTGCTCAATAAAATGAGGAGGTTTTATACGAGGTGCGTGCAAATTTTGGCGGATTAATTTCAAATACGGGATCTTGTACAAATTTATTTCGGAATGTTTGAACAAAAAAAAAAAAAAGAGTTACTAAGTTTATTTTTAAAAGGGGATTTTGGTGTTTTGGCTATATGGTGACTTGATCAATGATGTGCCTACATGGTTAGGTTAATTAGGTAGTTCGGTTTAATTAAACACAATTTATTTATTTAATTACAATTTATTTAATTATTTAATATTTTCCGGAAATTATACGGGATAGCCCGTAGTCGGAATTTCGTGCTGATTGCCATGGTGTGATTAGTTTATGCAATTGAGTGGTGATTGTGATTTTTCATTAATTATTTCAAAATTGTAAAATTTGGTATTTAATTGGAAAATACGGGTGTCGGATTTTAACCCCGAAAATATTTTTAAATACTATATAAAATAGTGGGATTTTAAATGGAACGATATCAATTTTTCTGGTTCGATCTGTACTCACACACGATTATTTTACTGAGTGTTTTTAATACGAATAAAACATGTCAAGTTCATTATCTTAAGTGAGGCATTTGAGTGTAAAGCACAGTGTCCTTGGTCGGAATTGAATGGTCGGTGGTGGTTAAGAGAACCCGTCCCCGATGTGAGTCCGATGAACATTGCCCCTATATGGGATGCCCCTAGACAACGGATGCCAGTTGCATTAGATTTTAGACTGATGCTCCTTTGGGATTGCCATCTAGTATAGACGTTGCCATGCTCAATGGAGTGAGACGATGCCTAGCTACGCCAGAAGACCGTTGAACAGCGAGTAGGCCATGCATTAAGGGCCATAAACAATTGGAACGTGTGAATGATTGAGATATATGTGCTGGATTATGGGATAAAATTGTGTGACACGGAATAGGACGTGTCATAACAATTTGGCCATATAATCAGGACACTTGTGATTGAGTGAGACATTCCAATTGATGTGTGCATCTATTATGTGCATTTAGTATATGAACTGTGCTGACGTGTAAGGAGGTGCTGAGGCGAGGTAAGCCTTCTTTGATGTGTGCTTAGGCTACCTCTAGGTGAATTGTCTTCCTAATCGGGGTTTATGGTGTAGACTTGCTGAGACATTGTCTCACCCCGTCATGGTTTATAATTTTCAAGTCCCTAGTGTGGAGAATCCGGAGCCCGAGGCTGAAGGGTCTAGAGCGTAGGTGGCTTAGGGTTTTCTTTATGGACATAGACTTGTGTATAGACTTGATGTGTTTATAAATGGTGTTTTGTTTAAATTGGTTGTCCTGTTTTTCTATCCCATGTTTAATTGTTGTATGGGGTTTATTAGTTCACTTTCGCATGTGCATAAAACGAATGGGTTGGTGATGTGTCCTTGGAACATCACAAATTTTTTAAGTCAATCGCCGAAGGATGTGCGTGCGTTCGGAGTTCGGGGCGTGACAACAACCTTGTAGGCCCTATTCCTCATTTGATTGGAAACCTCTCACTGCTACAACACCTCTCTTTGGTAGAAAATGCGTTTCGCAGAGAAATACTTGAGGAACTGTGTTACGACTCACCCCTTGGGAGAGGGAATATGTTTAGGGGTATTCTCTAAAAGGCGGCCTATGGCTCATGATCAAATATGAGCTCTCCCAAATTCATACCTTACATGACATAGGGTATTCATAAGAATTTTATAATAATGAGCCATCACTAGCCTATTAAGGTTGGCTAGAAACCAAGTGAATATGTGGATTGGGGAAAAATGTGACTACGACTACAATTCCAACTCATGAACACCAAGGAAGGTATGTGGGCATTACACTCAAGTGGTGTGGCACAACTTGGTTCAACTTGGATGCGCAAAGGCCTGACGTGCTACAGGCGGTACTTTGGTTACTTGTAACCACGATCCTCCTGGCAACATTGTAGGCCAAAAGCCTTATTGAATCACGAAAAGTTGTATGTCAAATGATGAAATATTATGTCAAGATAACGCCTCATTATGATGAGGCAAGAGTTTTAGATGCACCAAAATTAAATAACGTCATATGAATGATGCAGGTAAATTTCTTTACTGAAGAAAAAGTTAACCTCTTTCAGTAATTATTTTTTTCTTTTTTTCTTTTGCAATTTCTATTTTTCAAGTGAAGGAATTTCGATCATTGATCTAACCTCCTCAGCTCCATGCTCTCGAGCACATCACTATCCCTTTGAAGCCCCATCACACCGTGAAAGAGAAGCTAAGCATGATCTCTATTACGCATTTTACTTTTGAAGTTCATCGTATTTGCTGTTTCTATTGATTGTATGTAGAACATTGGAATGGCTGTGTTGACCATATGACGATACGTTCCAGTCAATAAGCTGATCATTCATGGCGAAAAAAATTAAGATATGGACCAATATTATTTAATAATATGGAGTTGGTCGTATATTCGTTGATAAATTTTATGTATTGATGAATTGAGCTCCTTTAGTTGACCAAGTAAGTAAATGATCTCTAATTAATCAACTTGGCGTCGATAAGTACCAGTGAAGATTGTCTAACTCATAGCAGCCTAGTACTCTAGAAAGGTCGTAGACTCGTCACAGTTGGAAAATTCTTCCCTGAGGGTTTCATGTGCTTGGATATAACCACCTAAATGAATTTTCATGTTATCTCAAATTATGAGGTTTTAAAAATTAAGATCCAAGAACACGCCAAAATTTGCGGTCAATGAAATCTGATTTACAAGTTTTATGCTTGTCGAGTCAGTTGTCGGAATCGATACGAAGTTGTTGTGTATGACTAAGTGGAACCCATAATTTGGGAAAGTATTACGAATGCTCTAGAAATCTTTACTGTTGGGACGGCATAATACAAATCTGACACTTTCATCTGGAGAACAGAAAAATAAAAACAAAACAGTTCAAATTCAAGCTTGTTAATAAATTCTGGTGGATGATGACAACTTTTATTCATTATATTGGCAAATCTTAGTTCTGACAATTTTTTTTTTTTTTTTTTGGTGAAGGTAATAATAGTATTAAGGGAATGGACAAACGTACAAAAGATCGGGTCCAAAACCTACACTCTCGCGAAGACGCAAAAGTGGAGGGGATCCGATGTAAAACCACAAGACAAATAAGCCTACAAGGAAGAACCCACACAACAAACCGAACAACCCACCCTCAGGCAGGACCACCGAACCTCGCACCCTCTAACAAGGAAAGGCGAAGAGCGGAAATGAGAACAACTGCAAACACAACCTAAGGAGGATCCGGAGAGCTCGAGAAAATCACGGGGTCAAAGCCCCACCCACTTTGAAGCCTTTTGTTCCTCGGAGAAGGGGCAACATCCTTGAAGGTAAGGGCTTTGTCCCTAACCACCATCAGCAAATGGTTTTTGAGAGTGGCCACCACACACGATTCACCCTTGAAGATGATTGCATTCCTTTTCTTCCATATGAGGTGGCACAAAGCACCAAAGGAGAACCGTGCAATCCTGTGATAGAAGTCATTTCCGGAGAGGAATTTCATGGCCCAGGAAGCACTTCATTCCAGCACCTGTTCCTCCGGGGAGGTTGCACCTGTGGCCCAAAAGAAGGCGAGTGAAGCCGAGGTGCGACACTCGAAGAAAAGTGGTCTATAGAATCTGGGACCTCGCTACAAAAAGCACACACATTAAAGTCAATACGTCCATGGGATAGAAGCATGACTTGTGTGGGAAGCCGATTCCTGACTATGAGCCATAAGATGAACTGGAAACGAGGGGCTATAGCATTGTCCCAAATGAGAGGAGCCCAGCTGACCCGAGGTTTCTTCGATCTGATAGAATCCCATGCAGATGCAACTGAAAAAGAACCTGACGGATGACCGCACCAAATAAATCTGTCGCTTCCAGCAGTCAAAGAGGGAATAGCAAGGCCCCATCTTGACAACAATTTCCTAAATATGAGACCCATCGGGGTAAAAAGATCAGCTATCATCGCATGATCGGGAATAAGGGGCCTTTCCCTGAAGGAAGGAGGCACGGACCCATCCAGAGGGCCACAAGACAACCAGTAGTCATGCCATAAAGAAACCGCCAAGCCGTTTCCAATGTTCCACCGAAAAGAAGTTCGGAAATACCTTCTAAGCTAGAGAATTTTCTTCCACGACCAAGAACAAGTCCTCAGTTGGGAAGCGATCCAGAAATTTCTCTTGGCTAAAAAGATAGAGTGGATCCATCGACACCACAGCGATTCCCTATCAGAAAAGAGAATCCATATAAACTTTACCATCGAAGCCTTGTTGCAGTCTCTCAGGTTCCGAATGCCAAGACCGCCTTCTGCTTTAGGGTGGCACAAATCCTCCCATGCGACCTTGGCTCCCCCTCGGCCCAGGGCCGTGCCTTTCCATAGAAATTGTCTCATAATTCGTTCAATGTTTGAAAGAACCGAGGCAGGGAGAGTAAAGACACTCGCCTAGAAAGATTGGATCGAATGAAGAACAGAACGAATAAGCTGCAGCCTCCCTGAAAATGACAAAAAACGATGCGCCCAAGATTGGATCCTAGCCGTAATGTGATCCATCAATGCAATGCAGTCCGCTTTACTCAGTCTAGAAGAGATAATTGGAACCCCCAAATACCGAACAGGAAGTTTCCCCTCCCGAAATCCAAACGCCCAAAGGATTCTGTTCCGAATGCAGGCGTCGCCTCCTAAGATGAAAATCTCACTCTTATTTTTGTTGGGGACGAGACCGCTCCAGGAAGAGAAGATGTCGAGTCCTCTCTTAAGCATAGACACCGAAGGCCAGTCCGCCTAACAGAAGAGGAATACGTCGTCGGCGAAGAACAAGTGAGAGAGTTGGACGGGCTTACATCTTCAATAATACTTGAACTGTCGATTAGTCGTGCGAGATGCCAAAATGCCGGAAAACACTTCCATTATTAATGTGAACAGGTAAGGGGACATAGGATCCCCTTGCCTGAAGCCTCGCCCTCCCGGAAAGAAACCTTGAAGATCACCGTTAATGGATATGGAAAATCTTGGTGTCCGAACACATGCCATGACTAGTTCAACAAAAGCAGCAGGGAATTGAAAGGCCACAAGAACAGATTCTAAAAAATCCCAATCAATAGAGTCATAGACCTTATGAAAATCAACTTTCACCGCTACTTGGGTAGATATGGTTGAAGGTGGAACCCTGCAAACAATTCTTGGGCAAGGAGGATATTATCTCTAATCCTCCTACCTTTGACGAATGCATTTTGAGATTAACTAATGAGATCATTCAAAACCAACGCTATCCGGTTAGCCAAGATTTTCGTAATCACTTTGTAGATAGTGTTACAACATGCAATCGGTCTGTAGTCAGAGACAGCAGTAGCATTTGGGACTTTAGGGACTAGAGCAATAATTGTAGCGTTTACCTCTTTTAAGAGCCGACCGGATTGGAAGAAATCATGGACCGCCAGCAGCACCGAAGGTCCAACAATCTCCCAATTGGATTTGAAGAATTCCACCGAAAAACCATCCGGTCTCGGAGCTTTGCCTTTGGCAAGGGAGAATAAGGTGGATTTGATTACCTCATCCGAAACCGGCTCGCTCAGGATACTAATCTGGTCAGGGTCTAGCGGACGACGAATGACACACTTGACCTCCTCAATAGATGGCTTGGATAAGGCCTCATGAGGGGATAGCAGAGAAGAGAAGAACCTGATGAACACCTGAGGTACCACCGCTGGATCGGTTATTACTGTCCCCGAGGGGTCTTTGACAGAGAGAATCCTATTGGCAAGCTGTCTCCTTTTCACGGAGTAATGGAAGAACTTAGAATTCCTATCCCCTTCTTTTAGCCATCTGATTCTCGATTTCTGTCTATAAAAAGACTCTTCATGGCTTCTTAATTCAACAAAAGCCCGGTGACAACTCCTCTCCCTTTCAGTAAGATCCAAGTTTGCCGGGTCATCCTGAAGATCAGATTGAATGGCACTTAAGGCCTGCCTTGCCTCCGCCGTTCTTAGAGAGACCTCCAAAAAGGCTTCCTGGTTTAAGAGCTTTAGGCGAGCCTTCAACATCTTGAGCTTGGAGACTAACTTATACATGGGTACCCCAGTTACCGAAGTACTCCACACATCCTGCACTAAGGATTTGAAATCCGGGTGCTTCTCCCAAAATTCAAAGAACTTGAAAGGCTTACTCCTACGGGGAGGATGAAGAACTCTAACCACCATTGACGTGTGATCAGAGATACCCGGGCTAAGGAACGCCGCCTCGGAGAAGGAAAAATCAACATTCCACTTATTATTGACGAGAACTCGGTCTATCTTCCTCATCTTTCTAGCAGCACCGGCCGATGTACTCCAAGTATACCGAAGGCAAACAAATCTTAGGTTCGTCAGCTCCGTCTGCACCAAACATTGAGCGAATTCGTCGAAGTAAGAGATCCATGTGGTAGTACCTCCAACCCGGTCTGACGGATCTTTGATTGCATTGAAATCGCCGGCAACCACCCACGCAACATCCTGAAAGATCTCATTGTAGTGCTGGAGATCATCCCACAGAGGTCGACGACGGACAAAGGAATGTTCCCCATACACAGTAGAAATATAACAGCTCACACCGGAAGGTATCCACTTAAGACAGCCATACAAAACTTGGTCACTGACCAAAATGGGATTAAACTCAACAAAATCCGGGTTCCACCCGACCCAAATCCTCCCACGAGGAGCACAGTCATAATTAGCAAGCCAACTCCAACCCCTAATGAGGGTGGAGGAAATAGAATAAAAAAACTCCTCTGGGACTTTGGTCTCAATCAACCCAATGAAGCAAAGCTTATTAACAGCAGCGAAGCGCCTAATCTCGGCACGCCTAATAGGATCTCGGATGCCTCTCATATTCCAGAACCCAAAAAACATCAAAAAACATGAGAACGAGCAGACTTACCTCCTCTTGGAGGTCCTGGAGCCCGCTGCAGGGCCCTTCGGAACCTTAGGAAGGGGGGAATCATCTGGTCTTGGAAATTAGCAGCCAAATTTATAGACGGTCTTCCCCTTACAGGTTTGCCGACAGCTTGAGAATCATCATCACTCGATCCTTCATGAAGGTTGGAATTACAAATCTCATCTGAGCTCTCATCCTCGGCCAACGCCGACTTCAGATTAGGAGGGTCTGCCGAAGGAGAGGCCTCCTTACTTACCGGGGCATGCGCCTCTAAATGAGAGGATTCTTTATGGCTAGAAGGGTCACGATTCAGAGCCTGACCTTCTTCCGTGAGGGGGAAAAGGCCAAACAAAGTCTTAGCTATAGCCATATGCCTGTCCCGAGCTAAGGCAGCCACTTCCCTCGCCGCTTGCTTCTTCTTCTTCTTTTTATTATTCTTCCGCTTTACCTGATTCCACCCCAACTGAGAGTCATTCGCAGGTTCAGACGGAACAGGGACGCAAGGATGCGTATCAGGAGGGTCAGATGGTCCTCGAGGGACCGCTTGGGGAGCGCTCGATTCTCCCACAAACAGGGTTCTGTTAGTGTTACCACCAGCAGAGGGCCCTGCAGAAGCCACTCCAGCTTGATGGCTGTGGGAGTTGTCAACATCTTTCCCAGCTGGGGTAGGCAAAGCTACCTATTTACCTTTGGCCAAAATAGAAGCAGCTTCAGGATTCGACTGGGCAGTAGCCTTGTCCTGAGCAGACGCCTCTGCAGAAAAACCAGCACGAGTTTCTTTGCAACTATGACCAAACATGCCACATTTGAGACAGGCAACCGGCTTCCATTCGAACTCCACTTCCACCACATCCGTTTTCCCGTTCGTGATTAAGTCAATGGTCTCGCATAAAGTTTGCTGCACTGTGATTTCCACACATACCCGTGCAAATGACAGCATGGACATTTGCTCCGTTCTCTTGTCCACATAGAGTGGCCTTCCAATAGCACTAGCAACCTTGCCAATTGACTGAGCAGACCAATAAGCGAAGGGGAGATTTCTTAGCCGTACCCATACCGGCACGGTCATGTGAATGTCTTTTTTAAGCTCAACACCCGGTTGCCATTGCTGCAACATGAAAGGAATTCTTGCCACAGTGATAGGACCGCCTTTTAGGATTCTTTTCCTGAATTCCTTATCAGTAATACGCAGAAGATACACTCCTCTCCCATTTGAAAGGACTTCCAGTAACATTGGACCCCAAGCTCTCCTCAGGGCTTCTTCGACTACTTTGAACGGTAATTTCCTACCGATAAAGTAACCAACCAAGCAGTCATACAGTTTGGGATCAGCTGCCTGCAAATCAGACTCATCCATATGTATCACAGGCTTGTTATTCACAATCTGCGGAGCAGTATAATCCAGGTCATAGCCTTTGTTTGCCGAACTAGCTACCGCAGCCCATGAACGGGCTTCCGGCTTCTTTGAGGCACCCCTTGATTTAGGTCTCTTGGACTTAGATCTCTCTCTGTTATTCAGCCGGCCTCTACCAGCCGCAACAAGAGATCTGGATTTCGAACGGCCAACAGAGGAAGAGGGAATACTTTGATTTCCAGCATTCACCGAAGGAGCAACCAACGAAGGTCGCACAATCCTAGGGGAGGAAGGAGACCGAATACTAACCCCCTTATCATTCTCACGGTACTGTACCGAGTTGCTCTCCATTGCAGCAGAAGATTGCACCCAAGAAATGAAAAGACCCTAATCCATCGATCTCAAAAGAAACCGTTGGAGGGAGACGTACCAAGCGGAGCTTCGGAGGGTTTTAAAGAGCAAGGAGAGGTGCCTCTTGTCGCCGAAAATCGGCCCTAACCAACGGCCAAACCGGGCGAATCAGCAACTTCATAATCGCAGGAACAGTGCAGAAATCGGGAGCTCCTTTTGCTTTCCTCGCACTGCGGCCCCCTTTGAGCCGAACCTCGAAGCCTACTTCCTGCGGAGTAATCCACGCCGCGTCTAGGCTGATGCCGCTGCGTGACGAGGCTGAGCCGCCCCTCCGTGTCGAAGACAGAACGCTTCAGATCTACGAGTGCGCTTATTTCATGGTTCTTTTGGATAGAAAAAATGACGATGAAATTGAAAAGTGCATATCTTAGTTCTGACATTCATCTATAGAATTGCGCACGTTAAAAAATGTATAATCACCGACTTCGTCCTTCCTATTTTAACATTATACAATCTGTTTCAATGCAATTGTTTAATGGAAAATAATTGACAAGATAGTATTTTTTTTTTTGTCTGGTATATGTAGATAAGAAATATTGATAAATTTATTTTCTATTTTCTTATTTATTTAGGGTGAAAGTTGGACGTCACGACCTAGCATTAGTCATCGGTGAGCCACGTTCATCCGCATACAGGCCAATTTCGAGGTGGGAGTAAATAATTTACTTCCTATTTCTAAGAGAAAATTATTCTCTTTGCACTAGAATTTTTGATTTCTTCTGTAACAAGTTAAAAAATCAGAGCTTTGCATAGGCATGCCCAGGCGTAAATGTTTTATCTTAATATGTTGGTATTTTTACATGTTATTTTTATCCATGTTGAATATATAAATTTCATCGCTTAAGATCTTGAGAATGCTGGCACTTATGTTATTCCTCTATATGTGTTGGACCTATATCGATGCATAAATACTTAAAAAGCACTTACCAACGTTTAAACCTAGCTTCCAAAGGAGAATTTGAGTCTAGTTCTCCGCGATACAACTTAGCAACCCGCATCTATATCAAGCGCAATATTGTAAGCAATTCTCCATGAAAACGAGCTTGAATGAAAGCTAGAACTGCTGATTCTTCCCTCGATCAATGTACTAACTCTTCATACCCCTTTATTCTTCAATTTCCTCACACTAGACGCATCAACTTGCTACATAAACTGTTGCGAAAGGCGAGCGATCGAACAATAATATAAACATAAGAAGAAAATAAATCGGACACCAGATTTATGTGGTTCAGTCGTAAAGACCTACGTCCACGGGGAGAGTAGTAGCGAATTTCATTATAGATCAAGCAATACAAAGAGATTACACACTCGAGTCACTCAAACACTCTCTCGGTGTTTCCCAAGCCCCAACTATACCCAAACCCAACTCACGGCACAAAATTATCGCGCGTCCCTTACCTTAAAACGCGCAAGGATTCAAGGACTTGTGGCTCCCTTCTATGTAGAGCTTTTCTTTTTCTGATCACGTAGGGCTTCAACGGCACCGTCCTTCTCTCGGCATGTACGTATAGCGGCCAAGAAGCGAAAAAACCCTCACTGTCAGCATCCTTTTTATATGTGTGCCCCAAAAGTCAAATTCTTGACCTAGAGCCCACTTTCTTTTCCTTTTTGGCTTCACATGAAAGACAGTGCATTGGTCTTTCATGTCTTTGTGTGTGCATGTGTGCCCAAGGTCAAACTTTTGACCTTGGGCCCACCACTTTTAACTCTTCATGCAGAGGACTTCTTTGGCGTGGATTGGATGAGGAAACTTGCTCCTTTTAATTTTATATTTCCTCTTTTCCAATGAATCGCTTTTTGTAAATGCTCAAACTTGAGACATAATTTAACAATCTCCACCTTGGCTCGATGTTTGAGCCAAATTACAATCACTTCGTAAAAATTCAAATTCTGCTGCTACTTTTACATAGCCCCCGATAGGCTCAATTGCCATAGATATTATCCAAGTTCAAGCCTTGCTTGAACTTCGCCATAACCGAGGACCTCATTAGAATACCAACTCCACATGCACCTTTAACTACTTCGTAAGGATTTTCTGACACAACCTCCTCAACCACAGGTAAAGTAAAACCATTATTGCATCCATATCCATCAGGAGATCGAATACGTACCCTGTTAATATCAGTAGTTACAACAATCGTCGACTCTATAAGCTCTACCTCGCTACAAGCACCATCTGTGTCGATTACTTTGCTAGTACTCATACTCGCTACCTCAGGAGTTTCTGGTCGCAACTCCACCTCAAGCTGAACACCGTCCAGATATGTATTAATACTACCACAAACACTTCTAACCAGAAGTATCGGAGACTTGTCAATGGTAACTTATTTGCTGTCAATAGAAGAATTTATATCCGAGCACCACAACTGATTGCCCCATTCACCTTGTGCATAGCCATGCAGTATGCATCTTGTCCTCCAATCGAGCTTACCATCACTTACTCGAAAGTAACACAAGCAACCAAACATTCTAAGAAAAGAATAATCAGCAACGTTACTTGACCACACTTCTTCAGGAGTCTGCTATTCAATAGTAGTTGATGGGGATCTATTCACTAGGTAGCTTATCATATTTAGCACATCAACCAAGAATCTCCTAGCCATACTAGCACTAAAGATAATTTTTCGGGCCATCTCTAGTAATGTTCTGCTCGTCAATTCTGCAAATTGTTGTGATTTATTGGCACCGGTGCGGTGTTTTACTATGCTCTATTTCATGCAGAATTTATTTGCCAGCTCCAAGCAAAACTCCATGCTATTGTCAGTCTGCACATGCTTGATCGACTTACCAGTCTCCGTCTCGATCAAAGCTCTCAATTGTGTGGTCCTGACACCAGCATCAAACTTGTGCATTGGCACAAACACTCAGGTCTTCCTCGAGCAGTCAATAGACTCTCGAATAGATGCATCCGACGTCTCCGGGGTAAAATCTGTCATTGTCTCATCTTGAAGTTTGTACAGGCCTCCATGCTTGATTCCTTTTATTATTACCAAGGCACATCGAACAACCTTCAGAACTCCACCTTTTGAAGAATACCTGCAACCAGCTGAATCTAGGGCACTCAAGGAAATTAAGTTCTTTTTCAATTCTGGCACATGCCTCACTCCAGTCAATATCCTCACGATACCATCATGCATTCTGATTTTAACATCACCAACACCCACAACATTGCACTCAGCGTTGTTCCCTAACTAGACTTTACCACTACCCGTGCACTGATAAGTGATAAATCAGTTTCCATTTGGTGTGACATGAAAAGAACAACTAGAATCCATAATCCATCCATCAAGCGATGAATCATTAGTGACAGACAAGACATAATCGACATTATCTGCTATAGCCGTAACATTATCTACAGAATCAACTATAATTCCCTTAGCCTTCTCATTCTTCAACTTAAGGCAATCTCTTCTAAGATGCCCTTTTTTGCCACAACTCCAACAAACAACATTAGCAGTCCTAGATTGATTATGTCTGTTCATATGTACTACCATTACTCACACGTGTTCTAGATTTTCCTCTATTTTCACCTACTAGAGTAGTAGATACAGATTCGCCAGATTCTCTTCTACGAATATCCTCGCTTAGAACTAAATCTCGAACCCCATCAAACATCAAACTTGTTGACCTAGAGGAATTATTAACAGCAGTAACGGTAGTATTCCAACTATCAGGCAATGAGGATAATAGAATCAAAGCACGTATTCATCTTCAAAATCAATCTCAACTGAACTCAATTGACTAACAATCACATTGAATTCATTGATATGATATGCAACTGACGCACCTTCTCTCATCTTCAAATTAAACAGACGTCGCATTAAACAGACCTTGTTGATCGCAGAGGGCTTCTCGTACATATCCGACAGAGCTTGCATCAAATCAGCAGTGGTCTTCTCTTTCAGGATGTTAAACGCGACGTTACGAGCCAATGTCAGCCGAATAACACCCATAGCTCGTCTATCCAGCAAATCCCAATCAGCTTGCTTCATCATCTCTAGTTTCTCCCAGATAAAGGCAAGTGCAGATTCATCTGGTAAAGATAATCTTTAATCTACATCTTCTAGAAACTAAAATCCTTCCTATCAAATCTGTCGGTTCTCACTTTAACTTCTTTTGTCGCCATCGATTTGCTTCAACTTATCCAAGCCTGGCTCTGATACCACTTATTGCGATGGGGCGAGCGATCGAATAATAATATAGACATAAGAAGAAAATAAATTGGACATCAGATTTACGTGGTTCGTCGTAAAGACTACGTCTATGGGGAGAGTAGTAGCGAATTTCATTATAGATCAAGCGATATAAAAAGATTACGCACTCAAGTCACTCAAACACTCTCTTGGTGTTTCCCAAGTCCCAACTATACCCAAACCCAACTCACGGCACAAAATTACCGCGCATTCCTTGCCTCAAATTGCGCTCGGATTCAAGGACTTGCGGCTCCCTTCTACGTAGAGCTTTTCTTTTTCTGATCACGTAGGGCTTTAGCAGCACCGTCCTTCTCTCGGCATGTACCTATAGCGGCCAAGAAGCAAAAAAACCTTCATTGTCGGCATCCCTTTTATACGTGTGCCCCAAAAGTCAAATTCTTGACCTATGACCCACCTTCTTTTCCTTTTTGGCTTCACGTGAAAGACGTTGCATTGGTCTTTCGTGTCTTTGTGTGTGCGTGTGTGCCCAAGGTCAAACTTTTGGCCTTGGGCCCACCACTTTTAACTCTTCATGTGGAGGACTTCTTTGGCGTGAATTGGATGAGGAAACTTGCATCTTTTAATTTTATATTTCCTCTTTTCTAACGAATCGCTTTTTGTAAACGCTCAAACTCGAGACATAATTTAACATAAACATGACAAAATTCCCTTGTCTTGCTTGTCTCCACCATATCACGGAGACTCAAATAAGACTAGCCAACTTAATGAGTCATGATATCCACTTAACTATCCAAAGTGTCCACTGTAGACTTTAAAACCAAAAAACCAAGAGACAACGGACTAACACCTTTTCTTGCACGGCTCTTGGTCCCACTTTCTAGAAATCAAAGAAACCATGTAAAATGATATTTGAGGTGAAAAACCTAACAATTGATCTATTTTTTATACTTTGTTAAAAAAAATTATTTTTTATACGAAAGCTAGGATTCAACCAGCCTGGACTTCTATTTCAGCCTCGGCCAGGCCTGACATGGACTCGTCGATGCTCACTTTTTCTTTTTGGTTGGGTTATCGTCGTCTGCTTGAACGACGCGCTTAATGGAATATTCAGTCTTCGTCTCCATTGACTTCCCAGTCCTCACGTAATGGATAGGGAATATGAGGCCCCAATTTGCTCGGTCTGCAGTCTTCGTCTGCATTGATTCCATGGAATATGAGGCACCAATATGTCCTTCATAATATGGACCTTTCACTTTTGTAATATATTTATTCTAACATGCGAAATCATATGGCATAAAATAAGTGGAAGATAAGCCATACACAATAATTAATAATAGTATGCTACATCAATTATGATACCAAATTTATAACCGGATAGGACTAGATTAGATAGGATATGAAATTCAAGGATTTCATCCACTGTTTAGTGATTTAAATGATAAAGTCGAATATATTTACACCATATAATCTATATTGTTTGGATAAACCTAAGCATATTAATATAAATAAACGAAAAATTTTACAAATGGAGATAGCAAAAATCTCTTGCAACACTCTTGCTTACTTTATTTTTATTTACTTTTATTTATTTTATTTTCCTCTCTTTTTAAATTAATTTCTTTTTCTATTTCTTTATTTTCCTTCCATCATTCTCTTATAGATTTTTATTAAATAGTAAACTACACAAGGATACATAAAATACTAAATACCTAAAATATGTAATAAATATAAATATATTTTTATATATGTTGAATTTATTTTACAAAATAGAATTAAATTCTAATATATAAATAAAATAAGATTAAATTAAAATAACTAAATTTTTATTTTTTGTTATTTTGAATTTCTTATATTAGAATCCAAATATTAATTTATATTGAAATATAGTTTTAATTTTGTTAATTTAAGAATATTGTCATTTAAGGAAAATAACTTTCCTCTTATGAATATTAAAATCCTATCTACCTTTATTCTACATCCCCTATGAGATAATTTTGTCCAATCTATATCACTTTTATATCCGACTTTATCTTATCTTGAAGCGTTGCCACCAAACGCGGATAGGATAAATTTTATCCCAACTGCTAAACGCAGCTTAGAAAGGTCATAGACTCGTCATAGTTGGAAAATTCCTCATTGAGGATTTTATGTGCTTGGATATGACCACCAAAATGAAAATTAAGACCCAAGAACATGCCAAAATTTGCGGTCAATGAAATTTGATTTACAAGTTTTACGCTTGTGGAGTCAGTCGAGGGAATCTTCCTTGAGGATTTTATGTGCTTGGATATAACCACCTAAATGAAATTTCATGTTTTCTCAAATTACGATGTCTTAAAAATTAAGACCTAAGAACATGCCAAAATCTGCCGTCGATGACATCTGATTTACAAGTTTTACGCTTGTGGAATCAGTCGACGGAATCGATACGAAGTTGTTGTATATGACTAAGTGGAACCTATAATCTGGGAAAGTACTACAAAAGCTCTAGAAATCTTTATTGTTGGGATGACGTAATACAAGCCCGATACTTTCATCTAGAGAATAGAAAAACAAAAACAGAGTTCAAGTTCGAGCCCATTAACAAATTCCGGTGGATGATGACAACTTTTATTCATGTCATTGGCAAATCTTGGTTTTGACGTTCATCAATAGAACTGCGCATGTTAAAAAACGAATAATCACTGGCTTCGTCCTTCCTATTTTAACATTATACAATCTGTTTCAATGAAATTGTTTAATGGAAAATAATTGACAAGATTATATATATTTGTCTGGTATATGTAGATGAGAAAATCTTGATAAATTTATTTTCTATTTTCTTGTTTATTTAGGGTCAAAGTTGGGACGTCACAACCTAGCATTAGTCATCGCTGAGCCACGTTCCTCCGCATACAGGCCAATTTCGAGGTGGAAGTAAATAATTTACTTCCTATCTCTAAGAGAAAATTATTCTCCTTACACTAGAAATTTTGATTTCTTCTGTAACATGTTACAAAATCCGAGCTTTGCATAGGCATACCTAGATGTAAATGTTTTATCTGCATATGTTGGTGTTTTTACGTGTTATTTTTATCCATGTTAAATACATAAACTTCATCACTTAAGATCTCGAGAATGCCAGCACTTATGTTATTTCTATATATGTGCAGACCTATATCGATGCATAAATACTTAAAAAGCACTTACCGCCGTTTAACCCTAGCTTCCAAAGGGGAATTTGAGTCTAGCTCTTTGCGATATAACTCGGCAACCCATGCCTATATCAAGCGCAATATTGCAAGCAATTCTCCGTGAAATCGAGCTTGAATGAAAGTTGGAACTGCTGATTCTTCCCTCGATCGATGTACTAACTCTTCATACCCCTTTATTCTTCAATTTCCTCAGACCAGACACATCAACTTGCTGCATAAACATGACAAAATTCCCTGTCTTGCTTGTCTCCACCACAGCACGGAGACTCATATAAGATTAGCCAACTTAATGAGTCATGATATCCACTTAACTATCCAAAGTGTCCACTGTAGACTTTAAAACCAAAAAGCCAAGATACAACGGACTAACACCTTTTCTTGCACGGCTCTTGGTCCCACTTTCTAGAAATTAAAGAAACCATGTAAAATGATATTTGAGGTGAATAACCTAACAATTGATCTATTTTTTATACTTTGTTAAAAAAAAATTATTTTTTATATGAAAGCTAGGATTCAACCAGCCTGGACTTCTATTTCGGCCTCGGCCAGGCCTGACATGGACTTGTGGATGCTCACGTAATTGATGGGGTACTAAGCTGTGCATGATAAAATTTCTCGTTTCTTGATTTCTCTGTTTCTCTGTTCCCCGGAACAGATTTGGAACAAAAATCCGTTTGGTAACGCAAATTGATTTCTCAATTTCTGAAACATATTTCAGAAATTGTTTTGGGAGAGAAATCGAAGCTAGAAATTGTAGCTTCTCTGTTTCGAAATAGAAATAGAAATTTTTTTTTTTTGAGACTTTTTTTTAAGAAACATGCATGACTTATGTATTTCATTTCATGACTTATGTATTTGAGACTTTGTTTATTTATGTTTTTAAGTTGCAATTATGATGATATTATTGCTATAGGCATTCTTCTTTAAGGAATGTCATTGAAAGATCATTTGGGGTATTGAAGAATCGCTTTTTCATTTTGAGGCACATGCCCTCATTTGCACTTTGAAAGCAATCACATATCGTAATTGCATGTTGTGACATCCATAATTACATCCGCGATCAAGACAAGATGGATAAGAACTTTTCCCTATATGGAGATCCGATGTACGTGATCGAACCTACGCGGATGAGCTTGTAAACATTCAACATGACCGAGGAGGGAAACCAAATAAATATGCTTAGGAAAACCATTGCCAATAAAATGGCAAGGGAATAATATGCCGGAAATTTCATGAAATTGTATTTTCAACTTTTTGTAATGTATTAGTATTATTTCGACTATTATTTTGTATTTGAGGATTTCCTATGTTGTTATCTAATCAATTTCTATTTCTAGCACAACTTTCATTTTATTAATTTCGAATCGCTCGCAAATTGCGCCTCCCTCCATGTCAACTAGTACCTAACATAAAATCACTTTGTGGTCTCAAAAGAATGCAAAAAAGTGTAATGACTTAAACCCGAATCTTGAATGAGGAGAATAAATACATTCACTATTTGCATATTAGCATTTGAAAATACCAAATCTTTTATAGTTTGCATATTAGCATTTTTTATACTAATTACTAGCTTTTATTTACATAAATTGCTAATGTTTTGAAGTTCCTAACTACTCTATCGAATTACCAATATAAATTAAAGTGATTTATCGAATTTTATCAAATTAAATTACCATCATAAGCACCAAGAAGAGTGAGGTAAAATGATGGGGACAACATGATTCATGAAAATGTAAATTTTTTTTTCGTTATCAAATAGATTTACTGTTTAAATAAAATTTTGAAATCGTTATCAAACTGCCTGTAAACTCACTTTAAATAAAATTGAGAAATTGATTTACTACGAAATCAATTTCTGTTTTAGAAATTTTATCATGCACAGCCTAAAAGACTTGTCTCTTCATTTTTTCTTTTTGGTTGGCTTATCGTCGTCTGCTTGAACGACGCGCTTAATGGAATATTCAGTCTTCGTCTCCGTTGACTTCCCAGTCCTCACGTAATGGATAGGGAATATGAGGCCCCAAATTGACTCCGTGGAATATGAGGCACCAATATGTCCTTCATATGGACCTTTCGCTTTTGTAATATATTTATTTTAACATGCGAAATCATATGGCATAAAATAAGTGGAAGATAAGCCATACACAATAATTAATAATAGTATGCCACATCAGTTATGATACCAAATTTATAAAATAATCTTAGTGTGTTTACAATAGTAATAACAGAATTCATTTATCCTACCACACTTTGAACCCAATAACTCTTGTTTCATGGTCTTCAAAGCGTAGAGAACGTAAACCTCAGGGTACGTACATATTTCTTCAAGATAGACAAAGTAAAATTGAGGACCACGGAAAGTTCGGATAAGTCTATAGTACTTCCCATAGTTGAATCAGTCAATGACTGAATTTTGCGCAGGACCGAGGTGTTAAATACAGCTAAGACTGAAAGTGCGGATCACAAAAGAAGATGGGGAAACATCTGTTTCTTACTCTTAACTCTGCCCTCTTGTGGTGGTGGAGCTCAATCACAATCTCCGAAGCATACTTACAAAACCAAACAGATCGGCTCGCATTAATCTCCTTCAAAAATGCAATACACAAAGACCCATTTGGAGCCTTGAGCTCTTGGAATGATTCTACTCATCATTGTGAGTGGCAAGGTGTCTTATGTAGCAAAAGACATCCTGGGAGGGTCACATCTCTGGTCCTAAGATCACAAGGCTTGGAAGGCTTCCTATCTCCTCAGGTAGGCAACCTCTCTTTTCTGAGGTTCATATTTCTGCAGAACAACAGCTTTCATGGCGAAATCCCTCCACAGATTGGCAACTTGCTTCAGCTACGTGTTCTATTTCTTAGTAACAACTCATTTCGTGGGCCGATACCCTCCAATATTTCCAGTTGCTTGAACCTCAAGACCCTGAATCTCATAGATAACCAACTTGGGGGGGAAATCCATTCCGATCTTGGTTCTTTAACAAGACTTGAAATATTGGGCTTGTCTCGGAACAGTCTTGTAGGTCCTATTCCTCGTTCGACCGGAAACCTCTCGCTGCTACTAAAGCTCTCCCTGGGAGCAAATGTGTTAAGCGGAGAAATACCTGAAGAATTGTCCAGACTCGAGAGATTGACATTTTTCCAACTATCTTTCAACAAACTAACTGGTGAGATTCCAGCAGGGATTTTTAACATCTCTAACATTACTCTATTCAGTGTTAGTTACAACCAGTTGTGGGGAAGCTTTCTCAATTATGTCGGCACCACTTCTTTTTCTCTCCATCTACTTGGCGCCACCAATAACTTATTCACCGGGATGATTCCGTCAACGTTGACGAATGCCACAGGTCTTGAAAACCTTTTTCTTGATGACAACAATTTCCATGGGCCAATACCGAAAAATCTGGGAAGGCTAAAGGACCTTTACAAAATTTCATTGGCTAATAACCACTTGCAGGATGACTTGAGTTTTATTTCTTCTTTAGTTAATTGTTCCAACTTAATTATTCTCGTTATGGATGGGAACTTGATTTACGGATCATTGCCGAGATCCTTCTCCAATGTCTCCACCACCATTGAGAGGCTTTCTATGTCAAACAATCGGATCCAAGGACCTATTCCTTCAGCCCTCGGAAATCTCTTCAACTTGTTTGTGTTGGATTTATTAAATAATTTTCTAATTGATCGCATTCCTGATTCCATCGGAGCACTTTACAACTTGCGGGAACTTTATTTGAGCGGAAACATGTTTACTGGAGAGATACCATCTTCAATTGGTAACATTACATCGTTAGGTCTCCTTGACCTTTCCTCCAACATTTTTCAAGGCTACGTACCGCAGAGTCTCGGCAACTGCAAGCAACTAATTTGGCTTGATCTTTCGAACAATAACCTAATTGGCTCAGTTCCTATCGAAATCATGGGTCTTTCTTCCTTGTCGATTGTCTTCAGTTTAGCAAATAATAATTTAAGTGGATCTCTTCCACTACAAGTTGGGTCTTTAAAGAATCTTGGTGACTTAGATCTGTCTTACAACAAACTGACGGGTTTAATTCCGGCATCCATCAGTGAGTGCTTGGTATTGGAACGACTTCACTTAGGAGCTAATTCTTTTCATGGTCAAATCCCTGAAGCTTTACGTCCATTACGGGGTCTACAAGAGTTGGATCTTTCCAATAATAATTTTTCTGGTCCAATCCCGAGCTTTCTTGTGGAGCTCTCACTGCTCAAGCACTTGAATTTGTCCTTCAATGAACTAGAAGGACCAGTTCCAAAGGGTGGAGTGTTTCTTAATGTAAGTGCCATATCGGTTTCTGGAAATAGACAACTCTGTGGAGGTATTCCGGGTCTGAGGCTTCCTCCTTGCAAATCACCAAGCTCTAATAAGTCTTCTTCAACCAAGGCCATGGTGATATTTGCGGTAGCTGTCAGTTTATTATGTATAGCTTTGTTGTTCCTATCTATCTTCTATTACCGCAAAAAGAAGCATATGACGGCCAATGCCTCGACGTCATCATCCTTTGAGCGCCAATTCTTGAGGATTTCTTATGAAGAACTCCTAAGAGCTACCGATAGATTCTCCGAGATCAATGTGATTGGTAAAGGTAGATATGGCACGGTTTATAAGGGGATTCTTGATGATTGCACCACAGTGGCGGTGAAGGTGCTCAATTTAATGCAAAGAGGAGCTTCAAGGAGCTTTGTCTCCGAATGTCAAACGCTAGGAATCATTAGACACAGAAACCTAGTGAAGATACTAAGTGTCTGTTCAAGTGTGGACTTTTGTGGCAATGACTTCAAAGCTCTAATATATGAGTTCATGGCTAATGAGAGCTTGGATGAGTGGCTGCACCCCAGGACTATAGAACAAGATGATGAGCGTAGCGAATCGAGAAATCTCAAACTATTGCAAAGGTTAAACATTGCCATTGACATAGCTACTGCAATAGAATATCTTCACGAGGGTTGCTATCCAGCCATCGTCCATGGAGATCTGAAGCCGAGTAATGTGCTTCTAGACAATGACATGATGGCTCGAGTTGGAGATTTCGGGCTTGCAAAGATCATTTCAATGGTGTCTGCTGAAACCATAGGAGTTCAGGACCAAGGGAGTTCAACTTCAACCATAGTTAGAGGATCTATAGGTTATGTGCCTCCTGGTATGAATTTTCTTGATTAGTTTTGGTTGTTTGTGATAGTAATGTTAGATAATGATCCTTGATGTTATGCGATGCTTCGAATGCTTTGATACCTCTTTCTCACAACGCAATCTCCTCTTTACCTTATTAATAATAGCATGTCCTAATCATAAATGAGAATAAGCAATCGTAAATTTGATCAATGAATGGAAATTTTTTTGATCAAAACTAGTGAATCCGTGCCAATAAGTAAATTAAGCATGTTCTGTCATCTCATATTCGTATTTTCTTTCTCCAATTCGTATTTTATCTCATATTATGCTCATGCTATGAAAAAGGATGTGATTAATTTTGTCATAAAGTCAATCACAGTACGAGAAATTGATGAGAACTTGCGATTCACTCTCAGTATGCCATGACTTGAGGTCTTCACAATAAGTAATTGATCCCTCATGTTGGACCCTTTCCAATAGACTTGACCTATAAAATTCTTTATTTGTAAAATTATATTTATATGACGTGACATTTAATTGGGAAGCTGTCGGAGTCCGTGACAATATCACACAACATACACTAATATCTGACTTTCACTGTCCCTAGACTTCTTGTTAAAAGCATACTAAGACAAATTTACGCATTCTGCACGTATAAATTCTTCAGCTTCCACTAATCACTTCAAGTCTCTTCTTTTTCCCATGCTCTTCTAGGCATTTTCTTCTCTTCTGTCTTGTAGAAAAGGAATAGCGAGGTATAGGTATTAAATTGAATCTACGTCATGAAAATAATGAGCCTAATATGCATTCCATATGTATCCAATCAAAACCAGCGGTGCAATTTTAGTTAATACATGTACTGAGTGCACTAAATAGTTTCCACAGTGACCTTCACCACATATCTTTTCTACTTTTTTCGTTTTCCCCTGTACCCTACTAGAGGAAAAAGTCACTCTCGATGTTTAGGCAATTTGTTTAGCAAACATGTGACAACTTTGGGTGCACTTAGTAGTTTTGGAGAAAGAAAAATTCATATGTTGTTCGCTGATCTTTCATGCACTTTATAAATCCTAAAATCTCATTTCTCTATAGTTGCCGCCTTCCAACTTTTGTGACAATTTTTAACACTTTAGTATAGGACAGGCAATAAACATAAGCCATATCCTATAAGGTAAAAAAAATTCAAACGGAGAGATATGAAAGAAAAAATCAATAGGGGGCTTTATGACCCTCTACCTTGCTCTGGCAGAAAATCTGTTGGCCTATGCCATGCGTAGTGAGCCCGACTGTGAAGTGACTAGTGAGTAAGGGCTTGTGAGCCATCGTTCTATGTTGGGGGTGATCAGCGCGATCCCTTACAACTGTCCTTCGCAAGCTCTTGCAAATGGGCATCAAGCAAAATGTCATGTGACTTAGAAACTTCTAAACAATTAACTTCACGAAAAAGTGTATGTTCGTTCCTATTAATGTCTTGATGAAATTTTCAGAATATGGCATGGGACGCACGGTTTCCACACTAGGGGATGCATATAGTTACGACATTCTATTATTGGAGATGTTCACTGGAAAGAGACCCACTGAGGAGGCCTTTGGGCACCATCTTAACCTCCACAACTTTGTCCAAATGGCTCTTCGGGATCGAGCAACGGACATCATAGACTTAAGGCTTTGGAGTGAAGTCGGTGATCAACATCAAGAGATCAAGATTAGAGATTGCGTTATCTCTGTATTCGAAGTTGGAGTCGCATGTTCAATGGAATCACCGTCGGATCGGATGGACATGACCGAGGCAATTAGGAAATTACACTTGATCAAGGTGAATTACGAAACCAAAGAGAAGAGGATAGGTATGTAGCTAAATTAGTTTTCTCGTTTCATCTTAGAACTCTTTCACTAGTAGAGAAAATCATCATGCAAAGGGAGTGCTAGCAAATTGACATGAATGTTTGCCTAGCTAGTATGCCTACCCATTCCTAATGTGTATTTTTAATAATTGCACCAAAATCTATATTTTATCACGGTATAAAGTGGATGTATGGAGTTATAGTCTACCTATCCGCTAAGTAACCACGTAAAATTTGATGGATTTGCTTATTTGCAAGATTCTTTTCATTTCTGATGCCGACTATGGATCTTAGTCTATGATATTCGATCCAGCGCCCAGACCGCTGGAGCATTGCTGATGGCCATTGCCCTCTGTGCGCATGCGCTTGTCTGCTTCACCGTCAGCCCATAGTCAATTGAAGACCAAGCTTGACCGAATAAGTTACATAACTAGTTCGATCAAATCTGAAGAGGACGAAGAGGGAGGCAACCTCATCGCAAGATCATGAGAAGAGGGAGGCCTACTCTCGATGTCGCAGTTGAGCACAAGCTCGCTATCAACTAGAAGCCAATGCTTGATTGAATTTGAGTGACATTGCCAATGAAATTCTGTTGCGGTCATGTTGCCGACACTGCGGTCACCATGTGTGTCCCCTACCTACTCTTCAAACCTCCTTTTTCATTGTATGTCATTTAATGGAGATACAAAGTTAACAAACACATAACCGGGACAAGATCAAAAAGTAAACATGGACATATATCTGTTGCACTTCACAGTGTGCTCATCACACTGTCTAATAATCTTCGTCAAGTCCTTCTACTCAACCAAGCATCTCTTTTATCACCATTAGCCACCGTCTCCGGCCATTATGGCCACCTGTCATCACTGTTAGTCCTCCACATCTCGCTACTATCTCCGTCGTGTCATCCACGGCCATCCTTGCTTTCTCTATTTGCAAACCGAAAACACTCTCTCCATCACTCTATCTCTTCTCTCACCGCCAAATCTCTGTAAGGTCTCGGCACCACCATTGATGACTTGATCTGCCCATGACCTTTGAGATCTCACCTCAATCTCAATGGACAGGCAGATGGAGGAGGGTTCCCCAAATCTTGAGATGACCTTCTGATATCGTCATTGTCCACAAAGTAATTGTAGATGATGAAAGGAGCTCGACGCGAGGTCTTGAGACCTGCCAAAGGCATAAACTTGACGTTCAGGTGAGCTCATCCGTCCTTATATGAGAGAGGGAGAGAGGTACACGAAAGCAAGGACAACAACCAAAATTGAAGCGATAGGAGAGAGGGAGAATGAAGCGTGACAAGACCCATCGTAAGCACTGGCAGTGAACGGTGGAGTGATGAAGGTCAAGATTGATGGTGGCACCAGAGGCATGTCAATGACACAAGCCGCGCATGATTGCGGGGCCTCGATAAGGGGGAGAAAGATCCCCGGAGGGGGGGGGGGGAGATTGGTGTTGGGATCTTCAGGAGTGTTGGAGATAGCGAATAAGTAAACCAATGTGTACAATGGATCCGCATCCAAGAGACATACATAGGGATGGTGAATGACATAAAATACAATGCCCTAGATCTAGCATAAAATAGGTAACACGATGGCATAATCGGGAAAACAAGAAGCGAACATAAACTGAACCGTAGCATGGTCAGCCTAGGCTATGTTAGGGCAAGTTACCATAAAAGATATACTACATTATTGATCAATTGTCAATAGAGTGTAATGTCTTGCAATAGCATGCCATCGAGAAGCTCAAATTTGGCATTAAGATCAACAAAATTGGGGGGTGGGGGGGGGGGGTTGGCTTCATGGATTGAGATCAAAATAGGAACAATCTAGCTATAATACCAAGTCAGGTATGTGAGAAAATATTGAATTGTAATATTGAATTGTGCGTTGCTTTATTGAAAAATGTATGACATTATACGGGTACTTGTATCCCAAAAAAAAAAAAAAAAAAAAACAAATAGGGAAGTAATCTAATGAAGAAATTAAATAACATAGGAATTAACAGTAAAACCAGAATCAATTGAAACCAATTACAATCCGCACAACATCACATAATCTTGAACATTTCCTAACGATTGAAATTCATCATAACAATAAACATGTGCTTTTCAGAATTTTTCTATGAAAGTTGGAGGTTGAAATTGCTCTTGCAAGTTTGTTTTATAGATCATAAACTTTTTCTTTTTTTTACCTTTTTGGTCAAATATCGTGGAGGCTGCTGAGATAAGTGGCCTTTGCTACATTTGTTAACAAAGCGATGGAAGGATGACCACATCCTATGGTAAATCAAAAAAGAAAACAGTGGTCTCCTGCAATTAGCTTACAATTAGCCAACAACTAGCTAACAATCATCACATGATCCCTTCCTCTAGTAGAATGGAGCATAAGAGTCGAAAGAGCAAGAGTACTTGAAATCTGCCAAAGCCATTCCAAGCAGACGCAGATTATTGCTAATTTGCTGGTAATAATCTGCTTAAGTTGCTTTTATGCGCAGCATGTTATACATCCATATTTTCCAGAACTAGCTAATTCTAATATTAAAATCTAACAACCTAATCAAGGCCTATTTTTCTAACCAATTTTCCATTTTTATTTTCCAGAATTTTATTTTTTATTTTTTTAGTATTTTCGTTTTCTTATCTTATTCTTGGTCCCACCTCTGAATCAAATCTTCACTGAGATACTCCATGAATTTCAGCATAACCTCAGTCAACGCAATTGGTAATAAACATGCTCAATGATAAAGAAATCATCAACGTACAAACACCACATCACGGGTAATTAAAACAACACTTGGATGGGCTTCAGATCAGTTCAATCTACACGCAAAAGAGAGTGACCAGCAAAGGAATGGTGATGATAGCCCATCTACGGCAAGTTCAAGGCACAGCAACATGGTTATTCGTTGAAAATTATCACCAATTCACCGTAACAATCTCCTAAATCATCATGCTGAGGTGAGATCGTAGTGATATAGCTTCATCACATGCCAGAGGGGTTTCGGTAGGACTGAAGAAAAGCAAATGTTAAGCAAAGCCTCCTGAAAACTTGGTTTCATAAATCGCAAGACATCAATTCCCCTAAAGCAATCAATAATTCCCCAAAGAACTGCGGCTACTTCTTTTTTTTTTTTTTTTTTTTTGGGGGGGCGGTGAGGAATTAAAAATATGGAAGACCTCAATTTCCATATACGAATACGATCACATCGTAACACCTACTCAGGATAGCAAGGGAAGAGAGAGAGAGAGAGAGAGAGAGAGAGTAGGCAAAAGAAGGATTCACCTGTACTGAATTGATATTTACTCACAAAATTTACATGCATATACCCGTACTCAAACCTTTCACTTCAAATTGAGAGCCAGGCGGACACGGAAAGTGCATGAGTTTCACCCAGTGCTGTACAACTTCAACTTCGTCCTCGCAGGGCCTTGAAACACAGCAATAACAAAGATGTAAATGACAGACAGAAAAGAAAAAAAACATGTAATGAAGACGATGAAAAGCAGAGAGAAGATAGAGAGTCCATATTAATGATTGTGACCCCGTCAAGTGCAGTCAGCAAGCTTCTCTGAACTTCTATTTTGAGATATAAGCTCTCGGCAGCATATTTAAACTACTAACAGATCCGCAATCATCATTCTACTTTCCCTCATAACCTTAATAACAAATCTCGGATTCAACTGAATAAAACAGAGCAATGTCGTACATCCCTCAGAGTCCGTCTTTGGCCACGAACAGCGATGGAATAGCGGACTGAGGTCTTGGAGCCGTCGTCACAGGTGATCTGCGTCTGAGAAGAAGCTCCAAACAAATCTCTCAGCTCGTTGGACTTCACGGCCTGAAGATTTGAAGAGATCGGGGCCATCGCGAGACATGGAGCCGCACCTTGCTTGCGTAGCATCGCGCGCTGGTGAAAATCGCGAGTCGTCGATGGTTATCTTTTATATGCCTACCACGGTCGTCCGGTAGACGAGACATTAGACAAAACTCAAGTGATTAAGAGAATTACTCATATGATGATCTCACTTTTAAATGCGAAACCTTTAATATCAACGGAAAGAAAAAAAATGCAAGACATTTGAATGTTTCGTATTTGCACATCTATCTATCTCACGTGTTATTCGACCATCTATTTCATCATCACCATGATTGATGTACATAATTAAGCCCCAATCTCTTAGGATGGTTCCACTTTGTATTCTCTAAGCGTCACCCAATGCTCTAGGGTGAAAATCTAGAGTTTCAGACATGCGGTCACCAAATCTATAAATAGCCACCAAAAAAAAGAAGAAAAAGAGGCCCCTCCTCACCGTTATAATGCATTGTAAAATTATATATTTAAATTTAAATTTTAGCAACCTCATTACATAGAAAAATCAAGGGTCGACCCCGACCCCTAAAAAAAATGTTAGTTAAAACTACATATAGTTTTTAGGAGTATTTTTATTATCTGATAACATTGATAGTGATAGGTTCATATAGTTGCATCAGATCGGTGACAAATGGACTCAGTTGGGGGAAGTTTTGAATTAAATCGGGCTAAGTCCATAAGAACGTGGAATTTGGACAAGCTCGTTGGATACTTCCCGTAATCGAAAATCATATGGGCATTGCACTTATTAAACAGATTGAGAAAGATACTCTTTATTCCTTGTGGAAGTTGATTGATTCATTATTTTGATGAATAAAGAAAGTGAGCGAGAGGCGAGTCGACAAGATATTAGACACTGAGTTGGATGGGCAAGCAAAAGGCAACAAATGGAGATGATATCTTGTGGGATTTTCGTAAGAATTTTCGTGAAAATGGGAAAAGATATCCACCTTGGCAAACTGGGCTCCATTGAATATTTGCGTGATACGAAGAATTTATTTTGAAGATCAAGTTTCCAAGTGAAGTACAGGATATTGGCTATGTAAGGAGCACACGCGGACATAAAAAGGGGGCAACACATAGAAGATACGGCCACATATAGAGATGTACGTGAGAAAAGAGAGAGGAGAGAACGTGAATTTTCTTGGCCAAGCTTCCGCCGAGACCCACGCGGCCGCCTCTCATCATCCGCGACAACTTGTCGACAAGCCGCAAGCCCTGCCTTGCCGAACTCGCTATCCTCAACCTTGACAATGCTGCTGCTCTAGTCTCATCGCATTGACGACGAAGCTGCTGTCCACTCCACGACGATGCTGAGTTGCGGATCTCACCGCCCGCATCACTTGTGTTTTTTCACCTGTTCTCCAGTCGCGCCGTGAGGCATAGCCGTAGCCCTCTAATCCTGGACAGCTGCTAACCAGCCTTTGCCGAGTCTTAGTTTTCTTTTGCGGGCTGATCTGTGGTTCGATATTAATCGATGTTGTCTTAAAAGTTGTGAGCGTGATTCACGAGTGACATGCGAAGAAACAGAGAGAAAAATCGTGAGTGGGAGTCGAGAAAGAAATATCGCAGTGTCTTTGAAGATTGGAGATGGTGATCCAGCAGTGATGTTCGTTGAGTGTAGTTTGACAATTCGGTCGAACACCCACTCACAGTCAAGTTCAACAAGATCAGCAGTTCTTCCAAGCCACAAGACAAAAGGAGAAAGGAGATCGTGGGGAGGTTGGGAGACGCGTGGCAACGTGTAGAACCTTTTTCCTTACAGATCCCAAGCGCCCCACATCCTCAAGTCGCGAGCTTCATCGCTTCAATTCGCGAGCCCCACTGAATACATCGTTGGCCGTGAACCAGAAATCCTTGGTCGAGACAGCATCACAGGCAGCCATCCTATACTGCGGACGACTACTAACAAGCCACCACAAGCAGTCGCTGCTGTGAACCGATCACCCACCACGATTCCTGTGATTTGTCATCCGTCCGAGTTTGAAAACGGTACCCGAGCGATATCGCAAATCAGGTAATAACTTTCATCAATTTCATCTTCATATATTTTTATTGCCTAATTTGTGAAATCGCTATCTCGTATAAATCTTTAAATGATGCTATCGTATCCACAAAATATCGAGTATCATTTTAATTTAGGGATTTATTCCCTGATTTCCTAATGTGCATATGGTCGACAGTACAATTTCATGCCTAGAATACGACTTGCGATTGCATGGAAAATCGTCAATCCGATCTCATGCATGAGATATGATTCGCGATTTGATAAAAATTGGCAATCCGATTTCATGTGTGAGGTATGATTTGTTAATTTACTTTTGAAATTAGATGGATATCGATAAGTTACCGTGTGATTTGATGACGTGTTCGTAGTGGATTTTATTTCTTTCTATCTTTGTTTGATTTTAATTGATTTTATTTCTTAAAAAATTCAAAAAGATTAGTTTTTTAGGGATAGATTGCATGTTTATTTTGCTTATTTTATAATTCCAAATTTAGTAAAATACCAAAAATATCTTTATCGAATAAATTGGATCTTCTTTTCTAGGATTGTTTGCATGTTTAAATATTAGGGCATATTTAATTTCGAATTTTAATTAAAAAGAAAACACAAAAAATCATGCGGGTGGCATGCAAGATTAGTTAATTCATTGCACGTCATTTAGTAAATTGCATGTTTGGTAATGCATGACATGTTAGAATAGTTGCACTAATCTTTTTCCGTCATTAGATTAAGTTATTTAATAAATGTCGCATGACATATAGTTCGCATGTTAAGTTGCATGTTGCATGTTATTTTAGTTAAACATTTTTGTACATCATTGCATTGCATGTAATTTATAGGTTTCATTTAAATAAGTGAAAACCCAAAAAAATTAAGCGACTGTGTGTGAATTAAAAATTATAATTAGAATTGCTGATGTGATTTTTGAGCTAACATTATAGATGTTTTTGTCACTATGAGGTAAGTTTTAAAATTTATTTATTACTTTGAGTTAAATTACTAGATTACGCACCTGCCTGGTCACTTTACATATGAGGAAGTAATAAAATGAATTCAAGCTGCCTATTACTGAAAGGGTATTAGAGAAATCTAGTGTAACCAAATCCCCGTATCCAAATTCTCTAGATTGTAAGAGTAAAATTCTCTCATTATTTTACTTATGTGTCTAGTTGGCCTATCATAAATTGATTAGGCGACTCCTAAATAAAATTCATTTACATATTAAAAACTTAAACTTAAGTCATGAATTGGTATGATGTTAGGAGCTATGTAGCACGGACACTCTCCGGAAGACTTCGTGTCGTGTCCGACACGCTCCGACATGTGGTCAACGAGTGTCGAAAGATCCGACGCGTGGTCAACTCTCTCTCGACACGCTCCGACACGTGAGTCCAGAATTTCGACACGCGATTCCGACATGCACGGGTCAATTTTAAAAATTTCTAATACTTGAGGGGTCAAAATATAAATATACACAAAAGAAGTAATAAAAAAGTAATAAAATTGCTATAAATATACGCGCACGGGGTCAATTTTTTTTTATTTTTAGTTTTGTTTTCTTTTGAATTGTTTAATTTTTTTTTAAGTCTTTTACTATGAAAGGAGTAATAAAAAAAATGCTATATATGATAAATAAATAAATTTAAAAATATCATTTCAGCATTTTTCTTTAAACATTGTTTTTTTCCTCTAAGTTTTGTGTATTATTGTAACAAATTAAAATAATGAATGATATTATTTGATATTTTTCATGTAAATTAATTATAGGCTATTATTATTATTATTATTATTATTATTATTATTATTATTATTATTATTTATGTATTTATATAAAAATATATTTAATATATAACGAGTCGGAACGTGTCGAAATTCTCTATTTTTAAGAAATTACGTGTCGTCGTGTCGTGTCTTGTCGTGTCGTGTCGCATGTCCCGTGTCCATGTCTGTGCTACATAGGTTGGGAGAGCCCGATCTAAACCTAGATTTAGTAATTCATTAGCCAAACTTTAGCCTGTTCACCCGATGTTAGGCCGCGGCATTATAACTATTGGGATATGAAAGAATCCCTCTTCACCTTTGTGTTCTCTTAGGATGGTTTGCACCTTGCATCATTTGTTGCTACAGTTTCTAAAATTTCATATGTGAAGTAACTAGTTTTTTAAGGCTTGTGAGTCATGACATAACGCACATAGTTTAAAGCTGAATTTATGCAATGATTTCAAATTTAGGTGGGAACATGTTGACCGGAGAGATACCATCTTCGATTGGTAACATTACATTGTTAAATTTCCTTGACCTTTCCTTCAACAATTTCCAAGGCTACATACCACAAAGTCTTGGCAACTGCAAGCAACTAACTGGGCTTGATCTTTCAAACAATAACCTAATTGGCTTAGTTCCTGTCGAAATCGTGGGTTTGTCTTCCTTGTCGATGGTCCTTAGGTTAGCAAATAATAATTTAAGTGGATCTCTTCCATTGCAAATTGGATCTTTAAAGAATCTTGGTGACTTAGATCTATCTTACAACAAACTGACTGGTTTAATTCCGGCATTCATCAGTGAGTGCTTGGTATTGGAACGACTTCACTTAGAAGCTAATTCTTTTCATGGTCAAATCTCTGAAGCTTTACATCCATTATGGGGTCTAGAAGAGTTGGATCTTTCCAATAATAATTTTTTAGGTCCAATCTCAAGCTTTCTGGCAAGTTTCTCACTAAAGTACTTGAATATGTCCTTCAATGAACTAGAAGGACAAGTTCCAGAGGGTGGAGTTTTTCTTAATGCAAGTGCTGTATCGGTTTCTGGAAATAGACAACTTTGTGGAGGTATTCCGGGTCTGAAGCTTCCTCTTTGCAAATCACCAAGCTCTAACAAGTCTTCTTCAACCAAGGCCATAGTGATATTTGCGGTAGCTATCAGTTTATTATGTTTAGCTTTGTTGTTCCTGTCTATCTTCTATTACCGCAAAAAGAAGCATACGACACCCAATGCCTTGACATCATCATCCTTCGAGCACCAATTCTTGAGGATCTCTTATGAAGAACTCCTGAGGGCTACCGATAGATTCTCCAAGACCAATGTGATTGGTAAAGGTAGATATGGCACGGTTTATAAGGGGATTCTTGATGGTTGTGCCATGGTGGCAGTGAAGGTGCTCAATTTAATGCAAAGAGGGGCTTCGAGGAGCTTTGTCTCCGAATGTCGAACGCTAG
Source organism: Eucalyptus lansdowneana (assembly GCA_017140395.1). Classification (NCBI taxonomy): domain Eukaryota; kingdom Viridiplantae; phylum Streptophyta; class Magnoliopsida; order Myrtales; family Myrtaceae; genus Eucalyptus; species Eucalyptus lansdowneana. The sequence goes on from CM029489.1 coordinate 23,511,523, forward strand.
GAATCATTAGACATAGAAACCTAGTGAAGATACTAAGTGTTTGTTCAAGTGTGGACTTTTGTGGCAATGATTTCAAAGCTCTAATATACAAGTTCATGGTTAATGAGAGCTTGGAGGAGTGGATGCACCCTATGTAGCACGGACACTCTCCGGAAGCCTTCGTGTCGTGTCCGACACTCCAACACGTGTCCAACACGCTCCCACACGTCCTGACACACTCCGACACGCAGTCAACGAGTGTCGAAAGATCCAACACGTGGTCAATTCTCTCCAACACGCGAGTCCAGAATTCCGACACGCGATTCCGACATGCACGGGGTCAATTTTAAAAATTTCTAACACTTGAGGGGTCAAAATATAAATATACACAAAAGAAGTAATAAAATTGCTATAAATATACGCGCACGGGGTCAATTTTTTTTTTTCAGTTTTGTTTTTTTTTTGAATTTTTTTTTATTTTTTTAAAGTCTTTTACTATGAAAGAAGTAATAAAAAATGCTATATATGATAAATAAATAAATTTAAAAATATCATTTCAGCGTTTTTCTCAATGTTTTTTTCCTCTAAGTTTTGTGTATTATTGTAACAAATTAAAATAATGAATGATATTATTTGATATTTTTCGTAAATTAATTCTAGGCTATTATTATTATTATTATTATTATTATTATTATTATTATTATTATTATTATTATTATTATTATTTATGTATTTATATAAAAATATATTTAATATATAACGTGTCGGAACGTGTTGAAATTCTCTATTTTTAAGAAATGACGTGTCGGCGTGTCATGTCGTGTCGCGTATTCGCATCGGTGCTACATAGGCTGCACCCTAGGACTATAGGACGAGATGATGAGCGTAGCGAATCAAGAACTCTCAAACTAGTGCAAAGGTTAAATATCGCCATCGACATAGCTACTGCGATAGAATATCTCCACAAGGGCTGCTATCCAGCCATCGTCCATGGAGATCTGAAGCCAAGTAATGTGCTTCTAGACAATGACATGATGGCTCAAGTTGGAGATTTCGGGCTTGCAAAGATCATTTCAACGGTGTCTGCTGAAGCCACGGGAGTTCAGGACCAGGGGAGTTCAACCGCAGTCAGAGAATCCATAGGCTATGTGCCTCCTGGTATGAATCTATCATATTTTCTTGATTAGTGTCGGTTGTTTGTGATAGTAATATGAGAGAGTGTTAAAAGTATTGAATAAACAAAGATCCTTGACGTTATCTGATGCTTTGGATGCTCTTATACCTTTTTCTTACAACACAATTTCCTCTTTATCTTATTAATAGTAGCATGTCCTAGTCGTAAATGAGAATTAACCATCGTAAATTTGATCAATGAATGGAAATTTTTTGATCAAAATCAGTGAATCCGTGCCAATAAATGGGTTAAGCATGTCGTGTCATCTCATATTCATATTTTCTTTCTATAATTCATGTTTTATCTTATATTATGCTCATGCTGTCAAAATGGATTGTGAATTGTCATAAAGTCAATTGCAGTACGATATGTCATGACTTAAGGTCTTGACAATAAGTAATTGATCCCTTCCGGTGGACCCTTTCCTATTGACTTGACCTATAATCTTTTATTTGTAAAAATATATTTATATGACATGACATTTAAGTGAGAAGCTGTTGGAGGTCTCGAACCCATAAGTGCATGATAATATCACAACATACACTAATTGACAATACGATGGGCTCTATCCAACTTTCACCCTCCCTAAACTTCTTGTTAAGAGCATAATGCGACAAATTTACGCATTTTGCACGTATAAATTCTTCGGCGCCAACAAATCACTCCAAGTCTCTTCTTTCCCCCATGTTCTTCTAGGCATTTTCTTCTCTTCTATCGTGTACAAAAGAAATGATGTGGTATAGGAATTAAAATGAATCCGCATCATGAAAATGATGAGCCTCGTGTGCATTCCATGTGTGTCCAGTCAAAAATGATGGTGCAAATTTAGTTAATACATGTACTAAGTGCACTAAATAGTTTCTGCCGAGACCTTCACCACATATTTATTTTCTACTTTTTCTGTTTCCCCCTATACCTATTAGAGGAAAAAGTCACTCTCGATGTTGGGCAATTTGTCTAGCAAACATGCGACAACTTTGGGTGCACTTGGTAGTTTTGGAGAAAGAAGAGTTCATATATTGTTAACTGATCTTTCGTGCACTTTATAAATCCTAAAATCTCATTTCTCTATGTTCGATGCATTCTAACTTTTATGACAATTTTTACTGTTTTAGCATACGACAGGCAATGAACATTAGCCATAGCCACTAAAATAAACGAAAGTCAAACAAAGAGATATGAAAGAAAAAATCAATAGGGGGTTTTATGACCCTCTAACGTGCTCCGACAGAGGATCTCTTGGCTTATGCCATGTGTAGCGAGCCGGACTGTCCAGTGAGTGAGGGCTTGCGAGCCATCGCTCTATGTTGGGTGTGACCAGCACGAGCCCTCGCAACTGTCCTTGGCAAGCTCTAACAAATGAAGATCAAGCAAAATCCCATGTGACTTAGAAACTTTTTCTAAACAATTAACTTCAAGAAAAAGTGTATATTCGTTCATATTAATGTTTTGATGAAATTTTCAGAGTATGGCATGGGACACAAGGTTTCCACACTTGGGGATGCATATAGTTACGGCATTCTATTATTGGAGATGTTCACTGGAAAGAGACCCACTGAAGAGGCCTTTGGGCACCATCTTAACCTTCACAACTTTGTCTGAATGGCTCTTCTGGATCGAGCAATGGACATCGCAGACTTAAGGCTTTGGAATGAAGCTGGTGATCGACATGAAGAGCTCAAGATCAGAGATTGCGTTATCTCTGTAATCGAACTTGGAATCGCATGTTCAATGGAATCACCATTGGATCGGATGGACATGACCGAGGCAATAAGGAAATTACACTTGATCAAGGTGAGTTACGAAACCAAAGAGAGGAGGATTGGTACATAGCTAAATCAGTTTTCTTGTTTCATCTTAGAACTCTTTCACTAGTAGAGAAAATCATTGTGAAAAGGGAATGCTAGCAAATTGACCTGAATGTCTGCCTAGCTAGTATGCCTACCCATTTATAATATGTGTATTTTTAATAATTGCACCCAAATCTATATTTAATCACTATAGAAAGTGGATGTATGGATTTATAGTCTACTTATTTCCACTAAGTAACCACATAAATAAAATTTGATGAATTTGCTTATTTGCACAATGCTCTACATTTCAGATGCCGATTGTGGATCTTAGTTTATGATATTCGATCTAGTGCCCAAATCGCTAGAGCATTGCCAATGGCCATCTCTCTCTCTCTCTCTCTCTCTCTCTCTCTCTGCGCATGCGCTCGTGTGCTTCACCGTCAGCTCGCAGTCAATTGAACACCAAGCTTGATCGAACAGTTATGTGAGTAATCCGATGAAATTTGAAGAGGACGAAGAGGGCGAAGACGGAGGCAACCTCATTGCAAGATCATGAGAATGGGGAGGCCGACTCTCGATGTCGCGCTTGAGCTTAAGCTCAATATCAACTGGAAGCCAATGCTTGACGTTGCCAATGAAATTCGCGGTCATATTGCTGACGCCTGTGGCCACCGTGTGTGTCCAATGGATCTACATCTAGGAGACATATATAGGGATCCCCTGATCTTGAGATGACCTTCTCATTTCGTCATTGTTGACAAATGTGGATGATGAGAGGAGCTCGACGCGAGGTCTTGAGACCCGCCAAACTTGATGTTTAGGTGAGCTCATCCATTCTTATATGAGAGAAGGAGAGAGATAGCTACACGAAAGCAGAGATGACGATCGACATTGAAGTGATAGGGGAGAGGGAGCAAACGGAGCGTGACATGACCCCTCGTAAGTACCAGCAGTGAATGGTGGAGCGAGGAAGGTTAAGATTGGCAGTGGCACCAAAGGCATGTCAATGACACCAGCCATGCGTGGTTGCGGGGGCTCCATAAGGGGGGAGAAAGATGGGGAGGAGAAGAGAGATTGGTGTTGTGATCCCGAGGAGTGATTGAGTAAGGTGTAAAATCAACAAGAGAGACTCGTGTCTTGATCTGGTGTTGGAGACAGTGAATAAGTAAACCAATATGCGTACAATGGATCTACATCTAGGAGACATATATAGGGATGATGAAGGACATAAAATACAATGCCCTAGATCTAACGTAAAATAGGTAACATGATGGCATAATTGGGCAAACGAGAAGCAAACATAAACCGACTTATAGCATGGTCGGCCTAGGCTATGTTAGGGCAAGTTACCATAAAAGATACACTACATTATTGACCAATTGTCAATAGAGTGTAACATCTTACAATAGCATGCCATCAACAAGCTCAAGTTTGGCATTAAGATCAACAATATCAGGGGGGCGGTAGGCTTCATGGATTGAGATCTAAATAGGAACAATCTAGCTATAATACCAAGTCATATGTGAGAAAATATTGTCATGTGCATTGCTTTATTGAATAATGCATTACATTATACCGGTACTTGTATCCAAAATATAAACACAAATGCGAAGTAATCTAATGAAGAAATTAACTAACATAGGAATTTAACAGTAAGACCAGAATCAATTGTAACCAATTACAATCCAAACAACATCAAATAATCTTGAACATTTCCTGACAATTGAAATTCGTCCTAAGAATAAACATGTGCTTTTCAGAATTTTTCTATGAAAGTTTGAATTTTATAGATTATAAAATTTTCTTTTTTTGACCTTTTTGGTCAGTATAGTAGAGACTGTTGAGATAAGTGGCCTTGACTATATTTGTTAACAAATCAATGCAAGGATGACCACATCCCATGGTAAATCAAAAAAGAAAACAGTGCTCTCCTGCAATTAGCTTACGATTAGCCAACAACTAGCTAACAATCATCACATGAGCCCTTCGTCTAGTAGCATGGAGCATAAAAGTCGAAAGAGCAAGAGTACTTGAAATCTGCCAAAGCCATTCAAGCAGTCGCAGATGATTGCCAATTTGCTAGTAATAATCTGCTTAAGTTGCTTTTATGCGCAACGTGTTTTGCATCCATATTTCCCAAAACTAGCTAATTCTAATACTAAAATCTAACAACCTAATCAAGGCTTATTTTTCTAACCAATGTTCCATTTTTTACTTTCCAGATTTTTTTTTTTTTTTTTATAGTATTTTTGTCTTATTCTCGGTCCCTCCTCTGAATCAAATCTTCACTGAGATACTCCACGAATTTCAGCGTCACCTCAGTCAAAGCAACTGGTAACAAACATGCTCAATTATAAAGAAATCATTAACATACAAACACCACATCACCGGTAATTAGAACAGCACTTGGATGGGCTTCAGATCAATTTAATCTACACCCAAAAGAGAATGACCAGCAAAGGAATGGTGATGACAGCCCATATCCAGCAAGTTCAAGGCACAACAACATTGTTATTTATCGAAAAATTATCACCAATTCACCATAACAATCTCCTAAATCATCATGCTGAGGTAAGAGATCGTACTGATATAGCTTTCATCACATGCCACGGGGGTTTTGGTAGGACTGAAGAAAAGCAAATGTTAAGCAAAGCCTACCAAAAACTTGGTTTTACAAATCGCAAGATATCAATTCCCCTAAAGCAATCTGTAATTCCCCAATGAACGGCGGCTACTTCATTTTTTTTTTCTTTTTTGGGAATTAAAAATATACAAGACCTCAAGCTTTTCATATACGATCACATCGTAATACCTACTCAGGATAGGGAGGGAAGAGAGAGAGAGAGTAGGCAAGAGAAGGAGTCGCCCGTACTGAATTGACCTTCTTACAAAATTTACATGCGTATATCCGTACTCAAACCTTTCACTTCAAGTTGAGAGCAATGCGAACGCGGAAAGAGAAGGAGTTTCACCCAGTGCTGTACAACTTTGACTTCGTCCACGCAGGGCCTAGAAACAGAGCAATAACAAAGATGCGAATGACGGACAGAAAAGAAGAAAGACATGCGATGCAGAAAAAGAAATGCAGAGAGAAGGATAGAGTCCATATTTATGATTGTGACCTTGTCAAATGCAGTCAGCGAGCTTCTCTGAGCTTCTATTTTGAGAGACAAGCTCTCGGCAGCATATTCAGCGGATTTCGGCAGACACCGTTGCTCATTCACAGGGGAGACGTGTCCTGTAAACATAACATCGTCAGCACTAGCAGAAAAAGATGACAAGTTTAATCCAACCATAAGCATATGAACAACAGAATCAACAAGGTTCCACTCGAATTTGATAAGCATACTTCATATAGGACTCATGTGCAAGAATGGACAATGACCAATTTACCACCGATTAAATGAGGACTGAAATTCTTTACAATCTCAAAGCATGACTAGCAAACAGAGAAGATGTTAGCATTGCACTGTGAAGATTTTAGCTAAAAGATACTTCTTTACTCTTCACTCACTTGCACACGTACATGCACAAGCACTCCCCAAGCACCTCACTGCTCTCTGTTTTCTTCTTTCCTCATGCTTTTCGATCTTAGTTCATGGCAAAGAACTAATCCATCCAAGATAGGACCTTCCAGGCTCTCAATAGATTCGAGAGTAAGATATCTCTCCTATTTACCCCAGTCGGAATTCACCAGTCCATGTATTTTGCACGACAAACAGTTCTACCTTCCGGACAAAATCACATTATGATGCAAGCCAATAGGAGTATCTGCCTCTTCAGAAATTTTCTATCCTATCATATCAATATGAAAGCTTCCCCAGCCACTATAATGAATAGCAATCAGCGCAATTGAGAAATCCTCGATTAGCCCTCACAACAGCTGAAAGGAAATTCACAAGTGTAATCAAATTCGCAAGTGCATAATTATTAAGCATCGTCAAAGCACATACCAAATTAGGACCACATCACCAATCAGCCGAGCAAGAGAATACACAACCAGCGAGCATAATCTCAATCCGGCAAATATAATCCATCAGATGCCAAAACGAACTCATGACCCCTTGGGTATACGTAAGTCGACATGCTTTGCTCATCTAGATATTTGATTAACACGAATCTATACTTGGCATAATATCAGAATCAGAGACAACATATATGGATGGATTTGAACCAAGTAGTCATGGCATACGGAGATCTCAGCCATAGTCTAAAATCACTGGAAACGGAGATGATGTAAGTGAGTTGAACATGTACATTACGCAACAATTATTCCAGACACTAAAGAATAAGAACGCTTCTCAAAATTGCATTCCAAATTCGTTCAGGCGTTTTCACGAATGCTTGGTGGTCAGTTCAAAAATTAGAACAGAGAGTCATAATCGAAGAGTCAATTCCGATATAGACAACTCCAATGACATCAGGACGTATTTAAACTAATAACAGATCCGCAATCATGATTCTACTTTCACTCATGACCTTAATAACAAATCTCGGATTCAACTGAATAAAACAGAGCAATGACGTACATCCCCCGGAGTCCGTCCTAGGCCAGGAACAGCCAAAGACATGAAGAGGTCGGGGCCATCGCGAGACATGGAACCGCACCTTGCTTGCGTAGCATCGCGCGCTGGTGAAAAGCCAACGTGCGAGTGTGTTGTAGACATGGAATCGGGAAGCAAACCTTCGGGTGTTCTGGGCGTGATCAAAGGAAACGGCGATGAGGCTGAAAGAAAAAGGAATAGAGAAGAGTAATAAGGAGAAAAGGAAAAGAAGACAGTCGCGTTGGGGGTCGAAAAGAAAGGAAACAGAAGAGGGAGGGGTGACAATATTATAAAAAAGAAAGAGAACAGAAGTGGATGTATGGAGTTAGGTAACAGGTTTACGTATTTCCACCGAGTAATCATGTAGAATTTGATGAATTTGCTTATTTGCCCTATTCTCTTCATTTCTGATGCCACTGTGAATTGATGCATTGCTTAATTACCATGACTAGGCCATTACCCTCGCCTTTCTCTCTCTCCATGCTTGCTTGTGTACTAGAACGTGACCTCACCGTAAGGTCACACTTAACTGAGAGCCCGCGATCAATTGGAGAAAAATCCAAAGATAAGGAAAGGGAGGCAACCTCATCACAAGATCATGAGCTCAAGGCCAACTCTCGATGTTGCTGTTGAAAGTGACCTCACTATCAATTGGTAGCCATGCTTAATCGAATTTGGGTGTCGTTGCCAACGAAATTATGTTGCATATGTTGCCGACACCGGCAGCCACCGTGTGTGGCCCCTACCTCCTCTCCAAGCCTCCTTTTTTTTTTTAATCTTTTTTTCTTTGCCATGTCATCGAATTACATAGTTTTTCTTCTTCTTGTATGTCAATTGAGATATAGAGTTGACAAACACATAAATGGGACAAGATCAAAAAGGAAACACAGACACATATTTATTGCACTCGTCAATGTGTTATCACATTGTCTAATAGTCCTGTCAAGTCTTCCTAGTCAACCAACTCTCTCTCTCTCTCTCTCTCTCTCTCTCTCTCTCTCTTTCTTCACAATTTGCCACCATCTCCGCCCATTGTGGCCACCTATCATTACCGTTGCCTCCTCCACATCTCGCCACTTTCTCCATCGTGTCATCACGATCGACCTTAAATGAGAGAGGGAGAGAGATAGCTACACAAAAGCAGGGACAACGACCAACATTGAAGCAATAGGGGAGAGAGATCGAATAGAGTGTAACATGACCCCTCGTAAGCACCGGTGGTAAATGGTGGAGCGAGGAAGGTCAAGATGATGGTGGCACCAGAGGCATGTCAATGACACAAGCCGTGCATGGTTGTGATGGCTCCAAAGGGGAGAGTAAATGGTGGAGTGAGGAAGGTCAAGATTGATGGTGGCACCAGAGGCATGTCAAATGACACAAGCCTCGCGTGGTTGTGGGGTGGGCTCCATAAGAAGGGAAAAGGATGGGGAGGAGAAGAGAGAGTGGTGTTGAGATTTTGAGGAGTGATTGGGTGAGGTATAAAATTAATAACAGAGACTCATGTTTTTGATCTAGTGGTGGAGATAGCAGATAAGTAAATTAATGTTACAATGGATCAACATCCAAGAGACATGAACAGTGATAGTGAAGGCGATAAAATACAATGCCTTAGATGTGGTATAAAATACATAACGCAACGGCATAGTGAATAAAGTACGGAGCAAACAAAAACTATCTTGCAATATGGACAACATAGGCTATATTAGGGCATATGTCCATGAGATATATACTAAAGTGTTGATCAACTGTCAATAGAGTATCACAACTTGCAATAGAATGCCGTCGAGAAGCTCAAGTTCAGCATTAGGATCAATATCAACATGGATTGAGATCAAAAGAGGAACAATCTAATGTTGATACGGAGTCAGAATGTGAGAGAATATTGAATTGTGTATTGTTCAATTGAAAAAGGGAAGTAATCTAATATGGGATATTTAACTCCAAACCATTGGCACATCCATGAATCGCCACACGTAAAAAGCTCTTCCTCTTATATCGTGAAGCATAAAAGCCGAAAGAACATTTACAAAGGTATATATAACCAATTGATGATCAAGAACACTTTGAATCTACCAAAGCCATCGCAAACAGTAGCAAAATATTGCTACTTTGCTTGTAATAATCTATTTAAGTTGCTCTTATGAGCAACATGTTATACATCCATATTTTCCTAAACTAGCTCATGAGTCATATCAAGCTAGTCGCTTTTATTTTTCCTTTACTTTTTATATAATACCCTATGATGCCTACAATAATAGGCCATAAGTAAGCTTGTCACTCTAAAAGACTTTCCTAGTATGGAAGTTCTCCTTCATAGTTGCCTGGAGGATCATAGTTGCACACAACATACCACCACCCGTTGTTACACTGAACCCTAGCGCACCCGACTCGGACGGAGTCACGCCAAACCATCTGAGTGTAGTGCAAGCAGTCACACCCGCTCGAGCAGCTGTTGGTGTTGTAATTGTAGTTTTGCTTCTCTGCGACCCACAAGCTAACGGCGTAGCTGCCGGTGAATGTGCTAGTGCCCTTGGCAAGGTTCTCACCGTAGGGCCCATTGGAGTGCACAAGGCTGCAGTCGCCGACCCGTTGATTCGCATAGCTTTGGGCGTAGGCAGCAAGGGTGTTGTCCCATGTCACGTTCGCCACACCAACTTGCTTCCGAGCAACATTATGAGAGTCGAGATAGTCTTGGGGTGAGTTTTGGGCATGACTAGGTTGAAAGAGAGAAATGAAAACGAGAGAGATGATGATGGTCAGAGAATTCATGATGCTCAAGGAATTAGCTGATGTTGGTTCAAGGTGATATTTTTGATGATCATTAGGCTATTTATAGAAAAAAAAAAAAAAAAAAAGAAACATGGAGATTTTCAGGGCTTCAACTCATCGTGTGCGATGAACTTATCCGGAACATCTTCTTTGGACGTTCAACTTTGCGTTAAAGTCCAGATTGATCAAGAAATGATAAAATTAGTAAATGCGGCATCTAGGTAATTGGTTTTGCATGTTCTTTCTTTCCTCAAAGGGAAGTAAAGTAAAAGGCTTTAGCAAAGTTTGAAGTTTCAGCAAGTTTGATGCAGTAATTAAAGTATAATGTTAGACGTCATTTGGAGTAAGGCTAAAGACATTGAGATTAGTGCATGAAATTAAATTATTAGGGGATATAAACAACTTTATCCGGGTGTGATGAGCAAACAGGTCTCTCTCTCTCTACGCCAATCAAAAGCCACCACCAACTCGTCTTCGTATCCATCTTCGTTTTTTAAGATCCACTGTCCATCTTCAACTCAATTTACGATCTCCAGCATCCCCCACCTTAAAACAATACGTCACCATCCTCCCAAAGGAGAAATACATAAAAGATACCAAAAATTATGTATAACACTCACTTTAAGGTCAAAATTTTTTTCCGGATACTTAAGTACCAAATCTAATAAAAAACGATTACTTAATTATGTCTCCGGAGAGAAATTCTGACTAAAATATATGTGACATTTATAAATAAAATTTTAATATGAGCTGGCATTTAAAAAAAAAAGTCTGTGGCATTTCCATGTGTACATTTCTCCTCATCTCCCTTCACGTCATTTTTTTTTTCCTTTTTTCTTCTCTTTTCTCCCTTGTGCACCCTCACTACTTCACGTTGTAAATGGACTCCTCGACCACACCCTCATCGAGGCTCACCCATCACCGCCCAGGCCTCCAAGCTGCGCCACAACCTCAACAAACGACGCCAAGAATCGATGAATGATATGGTCCAGGCAAGGAACGAGATGGTTCAGATCTATGAAAGGAGTCTTGTTCAGTCAAGATCGCTTGGTTTCATCGAATTAGAAAGCCATGAAGCACGTCCAGCAATCAATGAATGCCCAGGTTGGACAGAAAACCAAGAACAAGGGCGCGAACCTCTACCGGACATTTCATCAAACACCTAAGTATACAATAACCAGAAAGCATTCAGGCGCTCAAATTCATGCCAGAACCAACCATAACCAGAAAACAACACTGGGAATACACAGAGAAAGGGATGAGCAGGCTCAGAACGCGCGAAACTGGGGCCGGCAAGCCCCATTCCATCGATTCGACAAAACAGGGGAAAACGAGCTTGGGCATGTCCTATGAAAGGAAAGTTGCCGGACGCGATTGCTAGGTAGATCGGAACAAAATTGGCTCTAGAAACTGCCTCGAGGGACTTGGCCGGTGAAGGAGGCAACACCAACCGCAATTTGAACTCGCCGAGAATGGATCCAACCGAGCCTCTAGTTTGTAGTCGGGTTTTTCAATGAATCGGCTTCATTAACCGCGGATTTTGAGGTAGCTTTGATGAATTTCCCAGATAAGAAGCCAGAGAGAAATTCCCTGCTGTGCTTCCTTTCCCCCGTTCATCCCCTTTCCGTCGATTGTTCAGCAAGAAATTGATCTTTCTTGTTGGACAAAGTCGTTTTGGGTCATGCAGGCAAGTGAAACTTGTTAAATGAAGTCGTTTTGAGCTTTTTATGCTAAGTCAAACCACCGATGAGTCACGTCAGTAGAAAAAATATAAAAATATTGCCATACCAAATTTCTGGCATTCAAGATCGGAATTGATATTTAAATGATTGTTTTATTTTTTCAAAGTGACTTGAGTGATTTGAAAAAAAAAAAAATTAGCACCAAAATGAGCATTGTATATAACCTTTGACACTTATAATGTACTTTTTCCCTCTCCCACTCCTTGCAATGGCTGCCTTTGAGACGTCAATGAGCCCTATTCGGCCCTTGAGGCCTTGATGCTATCAAGGTTGCGGCAAGCGTCCAGATCTGGAGGTGCATCCTTCTTCTCTAGAGACTCAATCCCTCCACTCCAAGTCTAGAGGAAGTGGGATCTGGATCCGTCTCCCTCAGCGGGCAAGTGGTCACCATTGCCCATTGGTGTGGTAATATTTAAAATAAGTCAGACAAGTGACACGATCTCGACGGGCGATGGATACATAAATGGAGGCAACATATTGCTTAATAAATCAATCTTCCATAAAAAGATAAAATTTATAAATCATTCTTAGTGTCTCTGCCATTTTCTTTAATTTGAGGGTGGACATATTGGTAACACATTTGATGGAATGTTTGGTCTTCGTCTCCATGGACTTGTCAATCCTCACGTAATTGATGAGGTATCAATTGACTAGATAAGTCCATCATTATCAAAAAAAAGTCTTATATCTATTGTAATTGTGACAATTTAATCATAAATCTTTATTTTCTTTTTTTTTACCATTCAATCATATTTTTTTTTTGCATTTGTACTAGTTTAGTGCATTCGGCCAATTTTGGTCTGTCAGCATTTGGCATCAACAAATCGTCTGGGCAACCCTAATGTGACAATTATTAAATAATATTTTTATTTCTCTTGGAATGTTTTTTTTTTTTTTTTTTCATTTTGTTCCTACTCTTCTTTGTCTTTTTCCCATAGTGACCAACGAGGGTCACGAAGCCCTTGCCAACCATTGGGCAAGGGCAGCCTTGCCATGGCCTCTCCGGCCACGAGCGAAAATGGTCTCGCCTGTGATTGGGGAGGCCATGGCCACCTTCGAATGGGCTAGCAAGGGTACCCTTGCCTATGGCTCCCAGGCCTTCGTGAGGCACCTCATGGTCCTCCCCCCCCCCCCCCCTCTCTCTATATGTACCAATGGTTGTTGGTCTTGATTGAGCCTTGCTGCCACACTTCAATTTTGATTTGAGGTGGTCATGCAAAGGCTTGGAGGCTGTAGGTGAAGGTGGCCATGGCCTTGCAGCCATGGAGGAGGCCGCCTTTGCTCGCGATCGGCAAGGCCATGGTGAGGCTAGCCTCACCCAAATCTAGGCCAAGCCGCCTCACCCGTAGTCCTCAAGCCTCACCTAGTGGCCAGCGAGCCTCACTAGCCACTGTATGGAAAAGAAAAGAAGAGTATGAAGAAAATGAAAAAAAGAAATAACAAAAAAAAACTAATTAAAAATTCAAAAAAATAAAAGGTAGAAATGTTTAGTACTCAATTGGTATAATTGAAATGTTTATAACTGAATTGGTAGAAACACAATAGATATATGACTTTTTAGGTAATTTACTCGGATTTAATGCAAATTGTTAATACATTTGGCATTTCTATGACCTCAATTAAGAGGGCACCAAATAATATTTTGGGTGGTCTAATTTTTTTATTTGTTCAAAAGTGATCAAGTCTAATTAAGTGTATCTGATCAAGTCAAATTCAGATATATATGTTTTTCCCCTATATTTGATGTTTTATCTCATGGAGCGTTCGCGTCATATGAAATTGCAACTACCAGCTCTAAGAATAGGATAGGACGAGGCCTTTTGACCATAATTAACGCAGGGATTGGGACTAGGCGCCCCTTATTCCCTCCATCCTAGGGCTAGGGGTGAGCTCAACTAGCAAGTAATTGCATTAAAAGTTAATTAAAAAAGAATGATGCGATAATACATCAGGAGATAATTTGAATGGGAAATACAAGTGTGAGGACTCAAAACAAGCTTGTGGGTTTCATTCAATCGACCAATGGAAACTTCACAAATCATTTGATAAAGAGGATTTAATGCATATTCCTAGTACATTTAGCATTTCTTTAACCTCAATCAAGAAGGCACCATATAATATTTTCAGAAGTTATCATCAAATTTTTAATCGCAACCAAAAATAAATATATTACTCATACATATAATATTTTTGGAACGCGCTTTCCTACAAACACGAGTTAAAAAAATTGAGATTGCATCAAGCTTGACTACTTGAGCTTGATGTTTCAGCTTTTGGTGCCTGACTTATAATTGACTTGGACTTTAAACCAATTTCGTGTGAAAAGCCAAAAGAAACAATCAAAAGCAAGGGAGAAAACTTTTACCAAAGACATGACAGATGTAAAAGGAATTTTGTGGAACGAGTGAAAAGAGTTTCAAATTAACTTCACCATTTAATGAGTCTCATGTTCATATAAATCGACGGAGGTACTTTTTGTCAAGGATATGAAAGCTTCATTCGTACTCAATCCTCTTGTGATTGACGGTGAATTATAAGGCACCAATTTGTTCATTCTTCAGTCTTTGGTCTTCATCTCCATGGACTTCATAGAATAGGAGGCACCAATATTGATATTGCTTTTTTCTCCCCTCAACTTTATAAAGGAGTGTCCTATTGGACAATCCTATCTTATATATTAGTATTGATATACCAAACCACATGGCAGATCAAAAGCGAATAATAAGCCATATTCAATAACTAAATACCAATATGCCATGTCACTTATTACACCAAATTTATGAAACATTCTTAGTGTTTTTGACATTTCTCTTTCTTGTTTTGGTTGTAAATGTGAAAACTAATGAGACATTGATAAATGAATGACACAACTACATGTACTAAGACTTTACTCGAATGTTCTAAATGAAATGGTGTGTAGTGTGGTATGCACCTATGTCACCAAATAAGTGTGGAATCAGCATTACTATGGAGTTTGTGAAAAGGAGAAAAGAGATAAATTGAGCAAGATCAATTTAAGGAAATTTACTTTTCTATTCCACCATCATTTCTTCTCAAAATTGCACAAAGTGCTCTCACGCATTACTGGGAGCCTCCATTCAAATTTGACTAACAATAATTGAAGCAATCCAATGATGCATATAGCACTTTGCCTTTACAAGATTCAAGAAATAACTCCCAAGGGGTGGGACTTTGTCCCAAGTGATACTTAGTTCTAGAGCTGAGGAAAAAAAAAGATCTAAGCAATGAGTTGGCTTAGATCAGATGGCCAACATTTTCATATTCAAAGAGGTCCGACATGACATTTAGGACTCCCCCTATCCTTCTTTGTTATTACTCCCAACTTTTTTATGGTGTTTCCTATTAGACGATGCTATGCTATATATTAATGTTTGAATCGACGGCACAGTAGAAGCAGATCGTAATTTTGTAATTATGTCGGGAGTTATAGAAATCATTAGAAATAAAACGAGGAACAATAAAAAAAAAAAAAGGACACAAAAAATTTACGTGATTCAATCCGAATATCAGAATCTATGTCTACGGGAAGAGTTAGCAAAATAATCCACTATAAATTAAAGAATTACAATATTACAATTACTTATATACTCAATTGTTTCCTAGTCCTACTTCATATCCAATACACACGGTGCTTAACAACTCAGCTCACTCGACTCTGCACAAACCTCTCTGAGCTCACGTCTCTCTCTCTCCCGAGCTCTTTATTTTTGCTGCTTCTCGAGCTCCAGACGTCTTCTCCTTTAATCGATGGAAGGGAAGGAAACAAAACAAAAATTGTACTCCACAAATGTCAACGCCGTGCCGATCTTCAAAGCCTGCGCCTCCGTGCAATTAATGATAGCGTGTGTGAGCGTATGACCATCATGCCCTGACACAAGAAGAATAGCTTCTGCCTTCCCTCATTTATCCACGACAAGACGAAAGAAGTTCACAAAAGATGACCAAGAAGAGGGAGAGAGTTCGGCGCCTACATGATAGGCTTCTGAGGCAGCAAGTGCCGACCAACTTTTTCTACGAGCATGCATGCACATGGCCATGTGCATGCATTTAATGACGTAGAAGAAATTCGGACGGTCAACCCATAAGCCTTATTTCATGCTGACAAATGAGAAGAATCCCATGGATTGTAGCCTTCATTTCCAACGTGAAGCGCAGATCGAGGGCGGGATCCTCTCAGCTCCTATCACACGCCATTTCTCCTTAAAAGCTTTGCGGACGTTCTTTCTCGTTTTGGCATGTAAATCGTTTTGTGCGTATTGAGTATCATATATAAATTCAAACTCGAGACATAATTTAACAATTAATATTAATCTACTAAATCGAATACCAGACTCTGAGTGAACTATAAGTCATATTCGATAACTAATAACAATATGTCACATCAAATTCATCAAACAATCTTACCATCTGACATTTTTTTCTTATTTTTATTGTAAAATTGAGAGTAAGCAAGACTTTAAAATAAGAGTAACACTACACAAACTGAGACTTTACTAGAGTTTGTTGGTAAATGAAATGGGACACTATGTGCTGTGCGGCATGTGCAGGCATGTCGTCAAATAAGAGTGGAATCAGCGTTATTTTGTAAAATGGGGGAAAGTGATAAATGGAGCAAGTTCAATTAAAGGAAATTTTGTGGCAAAAAAATTAAAGGAAATTTTGTCAGCCCTCTAATATTCTGTGCAATGTGTAATATGCTTTGTTGGCTATACTTCTTGGCCATACTGGTAATGAAAATGCCTGTATTACCCTTAACATCAGCAATATGAGGCGAGGTGACGTTTGAATAAAAGGCAAAGTCGGAAGAAGGGAAATATCCCCAAACCTCCGCTCTGTTCTCCTTGTTTTCTTACAAATCTTTCTCTTCTAGGTCTAGTGACATTGGAAGGATAAAATTGCAATTTTGATCATATAAGATGAGTTGGTTCAACAAGTCTGCTCTCTATTTGTTATTCAAATCCTACAGATGAGAAGCTTTTCCAAGGCCATGAAGCCTTTGATTGAAGGCTATTGATATTTTGGAGACCACCAAGCAGTTTCATTTAAGGACTAAACGAGGAAAGGGCATGCATGCTAGGATAACATACATGTCCCAAATTTCATTAGTCTTCCTCTTCTTCTTTTTTTTTTTTACGGTTATATGCATTGTTAGCATATTCCATTTCACTTTTTTTTATTTTTCCAATGGGGTAATTGTCGTCAATTACATGCCATTTATGTTGAAATAAGTTACATGTTCGTATCCTCTTCCTCTTCCCAATCGTTATTAGATTGATGGGAAATATGAGGCACCAGTTATTAAATTATGGCTTGAGTTTGAACTTGGTACGAGATCCAACTCATTTAAAGGATTCTGATTTGTTCAAAATATGGTGTTCCTTTTTAATCAGTATCATTTTGATTTGTTGGGCGGTGCTACTTAACTATTAAATGTATTGAAGGTTTGGTTCTGTTGAAGATAAAAATCCAAGTTTAACCGAGGGAGCAAACATTAGTCGGACTCCACTCAACGCGTCCAGTTTGAGGCCTTTTCTAATATCCTGAAGAAGACGTACTGCTGAAGTCTCTATTTTATATCCCCGCACGAGAGGACTCTCTCTTTAGTGAAGAAAAAAAGGGGACGCACCAGTAACTCTTTCTTTGATCGCACGGAGTTCTGCAACTGGTGGATTTTGTGACGCGAGTCGCATAATGAGTCGTTCTATTAATAAACACTGTGAGTTTAGATGTAATTAAGGCGTGGAGAACACTCAAACTTACGAGCAATTATAATTCTATGGTTCTTTTATTATCAATGAATTATTGCTGCTTGCTCTTCCAGTTACGTAGGTATCGATTTTTGGACAAAACCACGTAAACCTCAGGAGTTCTTTATTGTTTCTCGTTTGTTGTTTTTCCGGTGATCTTGCGTTAATTAATTACAAGATTTTGTTAGTTTTCGAATTATTTTACAATAATTTATTCGGTCTTTGGTCTTCAAGCTTCGGGAGAGAGAAAGTTTACGGAACTTCCCATGATGGAGTTAGTCAATAATTGATTTGTGCATAAAGCAGAGGTTTATAAATTCAGCTCAGACTGAAAGTGGATCACTGGACGAGATGGGGAAACAACTATTTCTTATTCTCAACTCTACCCTCTTGTGGTGGTGGAGCTCAATCACAATCTCTGAAGCATACTCACAAAACCATACAGATCAGCTCACGTTAGCCTCCTTCAAAAACGCAATACATGAAGACCCATTTGGAGTCTTGAGCTCTTGGAATGATTCTACTTATCATTGTGAGTGGCGAGGTGTTTTGTGTAGCAAAAGACATCTTGGGAGAGTCACATCACTGGTCCTGAGATCACAAGGCTTGGAAGGCTTCCTATCTCCTCACATAGGTAACCTCTCTTTTCTAAGGGTCATGGTTTTACAGAACAACAGCTTCCATGGCGAAATCCCACCACAGATCGACAAATTGCTTCGGCTCCATGTTATTGTTCTTAGTAACAACTCATTTGGCAGGCCAATGCCCACTAATCTTTCCTGCTGCTTGAACCTCAAGAACTTGAATCTCATAGATAACCAACTTGTGGGGAAAATCCATTCCGACCTTGGTTCTTTAACAAGACTTAAAATCTTGGGCTTGTATCGAAACAATCTTGTAGGTCCTATTCCTCGTTGGATTGGAAACCTCTCGCTGCTACAAAAGCTCTCACTGGGAGAAAATGCGTTAAGCGGAGAAATACCTGAGGAATTGTCCAGACTCAAGAGATTGATACTTTTCCAACTATTTTCCAACAAACTAACCGGTGAGGTTCCAACAGGGATTTTAAACATCTCTGACCTTTATGTATTCAGTGTTAGTCATAACCAGTTGTGGGGAAGTTTTCTCAATGATGTCGGCACCGCTTCTCCTTCTCTCTACTTCCTTGGCGCCAGCTATAACTTGTTCACTGGGATGATTCCGTCAACGTTAACGAATGCCACAGGTCTTGAGCAGCTTATACTTTGCAACAACAATTTCCATGGGCCAATACCGAAAAATCTGGGAAGTCTAAAGGGCTTTTATGTGATTGCATTGGGTTTAAACCAGTTGCAGGATGACTTGAGTTTTATTTCTTCTTTAGCTAATTGTTCCAACTTAAAAACTCTCGCGGTGGAACGGAACTTAATTCACGGATCGTTGCCAAGATCCTTCTCCAATCTCTCCACCAGCATGAAGGAAATTTATTTGTCAGACAATCAGATCAAAGGATCTATTCCCTTAGCCCTCGGAAATCTCTTCAACTTGTCTGTCTTGGATTTGAGCAATAATTCTCTAACCGATCACATTCCTCATTCCATCGGAACACTTTCCAACTTGGAGCAACTTCTTTTAAGCGGTAACACGTTTACTAGAGAGATACCATCTTCGATTGGTAACATTACGTCATTAGGTCACCTTGACCTTTCCTCCAACATTTTCCAAGGCTACATACCGCAAAGTCTTGGCAACTGTAAGCAACTAATTGAGTTTGATCTTTCGAATAATAACCTAACTGGCTTAGTTCCTGCCGAAATCGTGGGCCTTTCTTCCTTGTCGATCGTGTTGAGTTTAGCAAATAATAATTTAAGCGGATCTCTTCCATTGCAAGTTGGATCTTTAAAGAACCTTGGCAAATTAGATCTGTCTTACAATAGACTGACCGACTTAATCCCGACATCCATCAGTGAGTGCTTGGTATTGGAGCGACTTCACTTAGAAGCTAATTCATTTCATGGTCAAATCCCCAAAGCTTTACGTCCATTACGGGGTCTACAAGAGCTGGACCTTTCCAATAATAATTTTTTTGTCCAATCCCAAGCTTTCTCGCAGAGCTCCCACTACTCGAGTACTTGAATTTATCCTTCAATCAACTAGAAGGACGAGTTCTAGAGCGTGGAGTTTTCCTTAATGCAAGTTCTGTATCGATTTATGGAAATACGAAACTCTGTGGAGGTGTTCCTAGTCTGAAGCTACCTCTTTGCAAATCATCAAGCTCTAAGAAGTCTTCAACCAAGGCTAGAGTAATATATGGGGTAGCTGGCAGTTTGTTATGTTTAGCTTTGTTGCTCCTATGTCTGTCTATCTTTTACCACAAAAAGAAGCAGGCGACAACCATTGCCTCCACTTCATTATCTTTCGAGAACCAATTCTTGAGGATTTCTTATGAAGAACTCCTGAGAGTGACTAATAGATTCTCCGAGACCAATTCAATTGGTAAAGGGAGATGGCACGGTTTTTAAGGGGATTCTTGATGGCGGTGCCACGGTGGCAATAAAGGTGCTCAATCTAATGCAAAGAGGTGCTTTGAGGAGTTTTATCTCCGAATGTCGAACTCTAGGAACCATTTGACACCGAAACCTCGTGAAGATACTAAGTGTCTGTTCGGGCGTGGACTTTCGTGGCAATGACTTCAAAGCTCTAATATATGAGTTCATGGCTAATGAGAGCTTGGAGGAGTGGCTGCACCTTGGGACTATGGGACAAGATGATGAGTGTAATGAATCAAGAAATTTGAGCCTAGTGCAGAGGTTAAACATCGCCATCGACATAGCTACTGTGATCGAATATCTCCACAAGGGTTGTTATCCAGCAATCATTCATGGAGATTTGAAGCCAAGTAATGTGCTTTTGGACAATGACATGGTGGCTCGAGTTGGAGATTTTGGGCTTGCAAAGATCATTTCAACAGTGTGTGTCAAAGCCACAGGAGTTCAGGACCAGGGTAGTTCAACTTCAACCGCAATCAGAGGATCCATTGGTTATGTGCCTCCTGGTATGAAATTGTCATATTTTCTCGATTATTTGTTATTTGATTGTGATAGTAACATGAGAGTGCCAAAAGTTTGAATAAACAATGATTCTTGACGTTATGTTATGTTTTGTATGCTCGGACACCTCTTTCTCACAGCTCAATTTCTCTTTCCCCTATTAATAGCATCCACAGAAAAAGAAAATACATATCTTTTTGTACAAAAAGATTACTAGTAGCTTGTCCTAATCGTATTTGAAACTAAGATGAGAATGAACCATTGTAATTTTGACCAATGAGTGGAAAATGTTTGGACAAAACTTGTGAATCCATGCGAACAAATAGATTAAGCATATTGAGTCATCTCATATTTATATTTTCTTTCTATAATAAGTATTTTGTCTCACATAACGTTCATGCCACTAAAATGGATTGCGATTCTCTTTTGGTATGTCATGACTTAAGGTCTTGACAATAAATAATTTTTCCTTCACGGCAGACCCTTTCATGACCTATAATTTAATATTTGAAAGATATATTAGATGACATGACATTTACGCTAGAAATTATTGGAGGATACACTAATTGACAACATGATGAGCTCTATCCAACTTTCACTTTCCCTAAACTTCTTGGTTAGAGCATATTAAGACAAATTTACGCATTGACAAGTATAAATCCATCACCGTCGACAAATCACTCTAAGTCTCTTCTTTTTCCCCCACTGTGTTCGTTTTTTGCCTGTTCTTCTAGGCAATTTCTTCTCGTCTTTGCATAAAAGAAAGTGTGGTATAGGTATCAAACAAAATCTGGATCATGAAAATGACAAGCCTCACGTGGATCTCACATGTTTCCACTCAAAAAACCGGCGATTCAAATTTAGTTAACACATAAACTTCTACCAAGGCCTTCATCTAACATATTTTCTTCTTTTTCCTGTTTTCACCCGTACCTTACTAGAGGACAAAGCCACTCTTGATGTTTAGGCAATTTGTGTTGCAAACATACGACAACTTTGGTTGCACTTAGTAGCTTTGGAGAAGAAGAGTTCATATGTTGTTAACTGATCTTTGGTGCACTTTATATATTCTAATATCTCATTTCTCTTCTGTTGATGCATTTCTCAACGGTTGATGCACTTTATAAGAGTTCGTACGACAGGCACTAGACATCAGCCATGTACAGAAAACTAAACAAAAATTAAACAGGGAGAAATGAAAGCTAAAAACCAGTAGGGGCTTTGGGACCTTTGCCTTGCTCTGGCAGACGATCCATTGGCTTTTGCCGCGCATGGCAAGCCCGACAGAGAAGTCAGTGAGGGCTTGCAAGGCATCGCCTTATGTTGGTAGTGATTGGTGCGAGCCCTCACAACTGTCCTTGGCAAGCTCTTGCAAATAGACATCAAGCAAAATCCCATGTGATTTAGGAACTTTTTCTATACAATTAATTCAAGAAAAAGTGTCTATTCATTCCTATTTAATGTCTTGATGAAATTTGCAGAGTATGGCATGGGACACAAGGTTTCCACACTTGGGGATGTGTATAGTTACGGCATTCTATTATTGGAGATGTTCACTGGCAAAAGACCCACCAAAGAGGCCTTTGGGCACCATCTTAACCTCCACAACTTCGTCCGAACGGCTCTTCCGGATCGGGCAATGGACATCATAGACTTAAGCCTTTTGAGTGAAGCTGGTGATCGACAACAGGAGATCAAGATCAGAGATTGCATTTTCTCCATATTCGAAGTTGGAGTTGCATGTTCGATGGAATCACCGCCGGATCGGATGGATATGACTAAGGCGATCAGGAAATTACACTTGATCAAGGCAAGTTACGAAGCCAAAGAGAGGAGGATAGGTATGTAGTTAAATCAATTTTCTCATTTCATCTTGGAACTCCTTCACTAGTAGAGAAAATCATCTTGCAAAGGTAGTGCTAGCAAATTGACATGAACGTCTCCCTCACTAGCCTGCCTACCCATACCCATTATGTGTAATTTTTTATAATTACACCGATATCTATATTTAATAATCATAGAAAGTGGATGTATGGAGTTAAAGTCTATCTATTTCCACCAAGTAACCATGTAAAAGTTGATGAATTTTCTTATTTGTTCGGTTCTCTTCATTTCTGATGCCATTGTGGATTGATGCATTGCTTAATTACCATGGCTGGGTCATTGCCCTTGCCCCTCTCTCTCTCTGCACGCTTGTGTACTAATATGTGACCTCACTGTGAGGTCACAAGCTCAAGGTCAACTCTTAATGTCATGCTTAACCGAGAGCCAGCGGTCAATTGGAGACCAAGCTTGATCAAATCCAAAGACAAGGAGAGGGAGGCAACCTCATTAGAAGATCATGAGCTCAAGGCCAACTCTTAATGTCGCCATTGAGAGTGAACTCACTGTCAATTGGAAACCATGCTTGATCAAATTTGGGTGACGTTACCATCAAAATTATGTTGTGGTCATGTTGCCGACACCGGCTGCCACCGTGTGTGACCCATACCTTTTCTCCAGACCTCCTTTTCTTTTATCTTTTTTATTTGCTATGTCATCAAATTACAAAGTTTTTATTTTTACTTTTTTTTTTGGTTGATAGAGATATAGTGTTAACAAAGGCATAAATGGGACAATATCAAAAAAGGCAACATGGATGCATATATGTTGCACTTGTCAATGTGCTTATCACATTGTCTAATTATCCGTGTCAAGTCTTCCCACTCAACCAACCCCGTCTCTTTCTTCACCATTAGCCACTATCTCTAGCCGTTGCGGCCAATTGTCATCACAGTCGGCTCCCCCACGTCTCGCCGCTTTCTCCTTCGTGTCATCCACAACCATCTTTGCTCTCTCTATTTGCTGACCCAACACTCTCCCTCACTCTCTCTCTTCCCTCACCACCAAATCTCTATGAGGTCTCGGCACTACCATTGATGACCTGATCTGGCCATGGCCTTGAGATCTCACCAAGATCTTAGTGGACAGGCCAGATAAGGGGCAGGCATCCCCAGATCTGGAGACGACCCTCTAACCTCATCACTGTCGACAACTTAATCGTATGACTAGGGGAGCTTGATGCGAGGTCTTGAGACCAGCCAGAGGCAGGAAATTGACGTTTAGGCAGCTCAGCCACCCTTAGAGAGAGAGAGAGAGAGAGAGAGAGAGAGAGAGAGAGAGAGAGATTGGTGTTGGGATTTTGAGAAGTAATGGTGTAAGGAGTGAAATTAATAAAGAGAGAATCGTGTCTTGGTTTGGTGTTGGAGACAACGGATAGGTACATAAATGGTACAATGGATCTGCATCCAAGGGACATAAATAGGGATGATGAAGGCCATAAAATACAATGCCTTAGATCTAGCATAAAATATGTAACCATACGGCATAGTCACAAAAACACAAAGCAAACATAGACTAATTCATAATATGAACGGCCTAGGCTATTTTAGGCTACATTACTAGCCAACTGTCAATAGAGTGCGAGGTCTTACAATAGCGTGCCATCAAGAAGCTCAAGTTTGGCATTAAGATCACCAATACCAGGGGGCGGTAGACTTCCTGGATTGAGATCAAAACAAGAACAATATAGTGAGAAAATGTTGAATTGTGTATTGCTTTAATGAACAATGTATTACATTATACAGGCACTTGTATCCAGAACAATAAACACAAAACGAGAAGTAAGCTAAATCAGGATTTAATAAAAACACCGGAATCAATTATGACCAATTACAATCCACACAAAGTCACATAAACTTGCACATTTCCTAACTATTGGAACTCATCATAACAATAAACAAGTGCTTTTAAGAATTTCTCTATGAAAGTTTGAGGTTGAAATTACTCGCAAATTTGTTCTATAGCTTAGAAACTTTTTTATTTTTTTTTCACTTTTTTGGTCAATATAGTAGACTGTTGAGACAAGTGGCCCTGGCTATATTATAAACAAAGCAATGGAAGGGTGACCACGTCCTATGGTAAATCAAAAAAGAAAACAGCGCTCTCCTGCAATTAAGCTTACGATTAGCCAACAACTACCTAACAATCATCACATGAGCCCTTCCTCTAGTAGCATATAGCATAAAAGTCGAAAGAGCAAGAGTACTTGAAATCTGCCAAAGCCATTTCAAGCAATCGCAGAATATTGCTAATCTGCTTAAGTTGCTTTTAAGCGCAACATGTTATGCATCCATATTTTTCAAAACTAGCTATTTCTAATACTAAAATCTAAAACAACCTAATCAAGGCCTATTTTTCTAACCAATTTCCCATTTTTATTTTCCAGAATTATTTTCGTTTTCTTATCTTATTCTCGATCCCTCCTCTGAATCAAATCTTCACTCAGATACTCCATGAATTTCAGCATCACCTCAGTCAAAGCAATTGGTAACAAACATGCCCAGTGATTAAGAAATTATGAAAATAAAAACACCACATCGCGGGTAACTAGAACAACACTCGGATGGGCTTCGGATCAATTCAATCTACACCCAAAAGAGAGTGACCAGCAAAGGAATGGTGATGACAGCTCATATCCGGCGAGTTCAAGGCACAGCAAAATGGTTATTTGTTCGAAAAAATTTCACCAATTCACCTAGCAATCTCCTAAATCATCATACAGGTTCAAATGATAAAAATGACATCACAAGAAGTCCAAATTGAACTCCAATTAGATAAGCCAGCAAATCCAAATTTCATTCCACCATGACCAAATATGCCAATGGTTCTATTTCTTTCAAAATTGACATGTGTTCTTAACGCCCATTCATTGCCCACTAAGGGCCCGTTTGGTATTGGCTATATGAATAAACGTCCAGGCTGCAAAGCAGAATACAAAACACACACTGCAATTATGATTTAATATCAAATCAAAACTTTGTTTAATCCCTGGCTTTAATCAATCGAATGAGTTTCTGAATCCATAAAGGTGCTGAGGTAACCGTTAAGCAAAGCCTACTAAAAACTAGGTTTCAAATTCGCAAGAAAAGCAAAAGGAGAAAACAAGGAGAGAGAGAGAGAGAGAGAGAGAGAGAGAGAGAGAGAGAGAGAGTAGGAAAGCAGGATTCGCCTATACTGAATTGATCTTTTTTTTTTTTTTTTTTTTTTTGGTAAGAGGTAGTAATATATAAATAAAGCTAAGGCGATATACAAAAGATCGGCACCAAAAACCTACACTCAATCCTAAAAAGGAGACAAAGTGTAGGGGGCCAATGTAAGAAGCCACAAAGGCAAACAAGAAAGCCACAAGGGCACAGCAACAAAACAAACAAGCGGGAAAGAGATAATAACAAGGCTGACAAACCCTCAACCCCCCAAGGAGGCGGCTAAGAACAAAGAGCCAAAAAAGAAAGGAGCAACTCGCGCAAAGCAACAACTAAGGAGCACTAGGTAGACGAGAGAACACCGCAGGGTCGAACCCCCAACCACGCTAAAGCCTCTTATTCCTCAGGGTAGGAGGAACATCTTTGAATGTTATAGCTTTATCCCTCACAACCTTAATAAGGTGGTTTTTTAGAGCCGAGACCACTAAGGATTCGCCCCGAAATATAATCGCATTCCTCTTTTTCCAAATAAGATGACACATAGCTCCAAACGAGAACCGCGCAATGCAATAGAAGAAGTCATTACCGGATAAGAACTTTAAGGCCCAACTGAGGATATCTTTCCAACATCTATTCCGCCACGGGAGGTTACACCTGGCGGCTCAAAAGTAGGCCAGAGAAGTCGAGGTGCGACACCTGAAGAATAAATGTTCGACATAATCTGGAACATCATTGCAGAAGGCACAAACATTATAGTCAATCCTTCCATAAGAAAGAAGCAACATCTGAGTCGGCAGGTGATTTTTGGTTATAAGCCATAAATTAAACTGGAACCGCGGGGCTACTGCATTGTCCCAAACAAAAGACGCCCAATCAATGCGATCCTTCTTGACTCTAATGGAATTCCATGCTGAAGTTACAGAGAATGATCCAGAAGCGTCATAGCACCGGGTAAACCTGTCACAAGCCGAAGAGAGGACCGGGAGAGAGATCCCCATCTTTTCAAAAAGCATTTAAATAAACAACCCCTAGAGGTAAACAGATCCGCAGCAATAGCATTGTCAGGAAGACATACGCCTTCACGGAATGAGCAGGGGATAAAGGCATCAAGCGGGCCACAAGAAAGCCAGTGATCATGCCAAAGAGACACTGATAGGCCATTCCCAATCTTCCACACAAAGGATAAGCGAAAGTAATTCCTCAGTTGAAGGATTTTTTTCCATGCCCAAGAACAACAACGAGGCTAGGAAGAAATCCAAAAGTTTCTTTTCTTTAAGAAGTAGAGTGTACCCACCGACACCACAACGATTCTTTATCAGTGAAAAGAATCCAAATAAATTTAAGCATGGAGGCTTTGTTGCAATCTTTAAGTTTCCGAATGCCTAGACCACCCTCAACCTTTGGGAGACAGACATCGTCCCAGGAAACTTTGGCTCCACCCTGGCCAAGGGACGTGCCCTTCCATAAAAATTGTCTCAAAATGCGCTCAATATTATCTATAACCGAGGACGGAAGGTTAAAGACACTAGTTCAATATGCTTGAATTGAAAGGAGTACTGACCTTATAAGTTGCAGCCTCCCAGCAAAGGATAGAAAGCGTTGTGCCCAAGATTGAACCCTGGCAGTAATACGATCAGTCAGTGCAACACAATCTACTTTGCTCAATCTAGTAGTAATAATCGGAACACCCAAATAGCGAACCGGCAGTTTCCCTTCCTGAAACTGAAGGCCCATTTCATCATATTACGAAGAGATGAATCCCCTCCTGAGATGAAGATCTCACTTTTGTTTTTATTTGGGTAGAGGCCGCTCAAAGAGGAGAAAATGTCCAAACCCCTTTTTAACAATGTCACCGACGCCCAATCAGCTTGACAGAAAAGGAATACGTCATCGGCGAAAAAGAGGTGAGTCAGTTGCACAGATTTGCATCTCCAGAAATATTTGAAGTCATTACTAGTAGTACAGGAGAGCAAGATTCCAGAGAAAATTTCCATGACTAAGGTAAATAGGTAAGGTGACATAGGATCACCTTGCCTAAGTCCCCTTCCAGTAGGGAAAAAACCATGCAAATCACCATTGATAGAGATGGAATATCTCGGCGTACATACACAAACCATAATTAGCGAAATAATCCACTTGGGAAAACAAAGGCACGGAGAGCAAGCTCCAAGAAATCCTAATCAACCGTGTCATAGGCCTTATGGAAGTCAACTTTAACAGCACATTTTGGCAGATAAGGCTCTAAGTGAAATCCAGCAAACAACTCTTGAGCGATGAGGATATTATCTCTAATCCTCCTACCCTTTACAAAAGCATTTTGTGAAGGGCTTATCAAATCATTTAAGATAGTAGCAATGCGATTAGCAAGGATTTTCGTAATGACTTTATAAATGGTATTGCAACATGCGATAGGCCTAAAATCAGTGATTGCACTTGCGTTAGGGACTTTAGGAACTAGGGCGAGGATAGTGGTATTTACCTCCTTTAGAAGCAGTCCCAAAGAGAATAAATCCTGGATTGCTTCCACCACCAACGGCCCCACTAAGTCCCAATTAGTCTTGTAGAACTCTACCGAGAATCCATCAGGACTTGGGGCCTTGCCTTTGGCAAGGGAGAACAGAGTATTCTTAATCTCAGAGGGAGAAACCGGCTCACACAGGGTGGACCGCACCTGAGCATCAGAAAGTGGGTGATGAACAAACGTCTTCAACTCCTGAAGCGAAGGTGTTGATAAAGCCTCATGATGAGAGAGCAAATCCGAGAAAAATCGGACAAAAACTTGCGGCACAAGAACATGATCAGTGATAACAGCCCCCGACTGATCCTTAATGGAAAGGATCCTATTAGTAAGCTGCCTCCTCTTCACCGAATGGTGGAAAAACTTAGTATTCCTATCACCTTCTTTTAGCCATCTCACTCTCGACTTTTGTCTGAAGAATGATTCTTCTTGATTCCTCAGATCAATAAAAACATGACACTGAGATTTTTCCAACTCAACAAGAGAAAGGTTGTATGGGTCTGATTGAAGGCTAACCTGAGTGCTTCGAAGGGCTTCTCTTGCTTCGGCCGTCCTCATAGAGATATCCGAGAAGGCGTCTTGGTTAAGTAACTTGAGTCGAGCTTTCACAATTTTCAGCTTGGAAACAAGAGTGTACATTGGAACGCCTATGATGGAGGAATCCCAAGCTTGGCAGACAATTGAGTTATAGTTCGGGTGGTCAGCCCAAAATTCAAAATACTTAAACGGCTTCCTTCTCTGGACCGGCTGAAGAACTTTGACGATCATAGGAGTATGGTCCGAGATACCGGGGTTCAAAAACGAAGCCTCAGAGAACGAGAAATGAAGGTTCCAATTGTTGTTGACCAGAACATGGTCGATCTTCCTCATCTTCTTGGTGTCCCCTGCCGAGGTAGACCAAGTATAGCGGAGGCCAACATATCTGAGATCCATTAGTTCTGTTTGTGCTAAGCATTAGGCAAACTCATCAAAATAAGGGATCCAGTCGTTGGAGCCTCCAACTCGATCGGATGGGTCTTTAATGGCGTTGAAATCACCAGCAACAAGCCAAGCTGAATCTTGCATCAAATCATTGAAGTGGAGGAGGCCCTCCCACAAAGGTCTATGACGCACAAAAGTATGTTCTCCATAAATAGCTGAGATGCAGCAGCTCACACCAGACATATTAAACTTCAGACTACCATGCACAGCCTGGTCATTGATAGAGATAGGCACAAAAGAAACAAAATCCGGGTTCCAACCAACCCAGATTCTACCACAAGAAGAATACTCATAGTTTGCAATCCAATTCCAACCACTAATTAAGGAAGCCGAGATAGAATCAAAATGTTCCTCATGAACTTTAATCTCAAAAAGGCCAATCAGACAGAGTTTATTAACAGCAGCGAATCTCCTGATCTCCGCCCGCCTAAGAGGGTTGACCATGCCTCTAATGTTCCAAAAGCCAAAAAAACATATCAAAAAAGGATATAGGGGCATAATTACCTCTTCTTAGTCCTGCGGCCTATGGTAGGCGCTTTTGAAGCCACCGAGGGTGGTGGGTCAAGAAGAAGCAAGAGGAGGTGTTCTTGCATACTTCGAGTACCAGCCAGAGCCGAGCCTTTTGGCGAGGGGGAACCCACAGACAAAACATCTTCTTGAGTACTAGAGTTGCATATTTCATCCGAGCTTCCAACCTGAAGTGAAGAGGAGGGAGCAACTCCTTCACCTGCCGGGTGTAGACCAAAAGAGGCATCTTCCTTCTTAGCATGCTTTTCCTTTTTCTAGCCTTTCCTCTTCACCTGCTTCCATTCTAAATCGGCAGCAAGAGCTGAGGACATAGCCACCAATTCACCACCATCCTCAGATGTAGAATCCCCAACAACAGAGATCTTCGAAGGCTTAAGAGGAACAGGTGCAGATGCCTCCAGTTGCAAATGAGAATCAATCTTAGGATTGATCATGTCCATGCCTGGGGTAGTATGTGGAACTTGTAAGTCCACCATAGCCTGTTTTTGACAATTTTGAGAGAAAGCAGGACCATCTGGATAAGTAGGGGAGAAAGATTTGTCTTGAGCAGGATGGATTCCAGCACTAGCATTCAAGACTTGATTAGCTTCTGCAGAAGGACCAACAGAGTTTGTAGGAGCAGTTTTTTTACAGCTGTGACCAAAGATACCGCACACATGGCAAGCAAGCGGTTTCCATTCATACTCAACTTCCACTTCCACTGATTTACCATCAAGGAGCAGCTCAATAGATTCACGAGTTGGTTTCTGAGCTGTTATTTCAATACAAACCCTGGCGAACGTTAGCATTGTCATATGCTCTGTCCGCTGATCCACATATAGTGGTTTATCCACTGCATTGGCCACCTTTCCAATGGATTAAGCTGACCAAAATGAAAAGGGTAAGTTCCGAAGTCTCACCCAAACCGTAACTGAACGATGGATGTCTTTACTGAGTTCCAAACCCAGTTTCCATTGCTGTAGAACCAGAGGAATCCTTGCAACTGTTATATGGCCTCCTTCAAGGATTTTTCTTCGGACTTCCCTATCTGGTATGCGCAAAACAAACAGTCCCCGCCCATTAGACATGAGTTCAAGCAGATTCGGACCGCGGGCTTTTTTAAGAGCCTCTTCAATAACTTTAAACGGCAATGGCCTTCCAATGAAATACCCCACAAGACACTCAAAGAGCTTGGGATCAGCAGCTTCAAGATCAGATTATGTCATCTGTATAACCGGTTTATTATTCACAAAGGTCGGAGGAGTATATTCAAGATCATATCCTTTATTCACTCCACTAGCAACAGCAGCCCAAGACCGAGTTAGCGGGTTTCTCGACTCACCCCTGTGTTGAGGGCGCTTGATGTCGATCTACCTCTACTCTTTTCACACGCCTTAACAGGAGCAGGAAGAGGTCGCAAGTCATTGTTCTCAATCGCAGCAGATGGGAACAAAGGATTTGGCCTCTGTTTGCTTAATAAAGGAGCAGCCAACGAGAGTTGTCCATGAACAGGATGAACAGGAGGGGAAGGGCTTCGATTACTCGGCCCCTCATCATCAGAACGGGCCCGGGAGGGTCCGGACTCCATCAATTCAGCAAACCCGAAGCAACAAAACCGCGACCAAAAAACCCTAACCCATCACACCTAGATTAAACCCACAGAAGAGCACGTACCAGGCAGCACTTAGAGGGTTTGAAGAGCAGTCGATGGCGCCCAAGATCCCCGAAGAACAGCTTCCACCCGGTAGTAGACGAATGGAGCTCCGGTGAGGACACCCAATGCTCGTCTCTCCTTGAGGGCGCGTTCAAACACGGCGACAACGACGGCGACGGCGGTCGGAACCGGTGGCCGGTGGTGGCCGGTGGCGGCCGAACATACTTCGCCGTAGGTGGCGACACGGGGCTCGCCGGCGCCGCTGGGTGGGGGTTTTGACCGTCTGTACTGAATTGATCTTTCCTCACTGAATTGATCTTTCCTCACCAAATTTACATGCATATACCCGTACTCAAACCTTTCAAGTTGAGAGCAATGTGGATATGAAAAGAGCTAGAGTTTCTCCCAGTGCTGTCCAACTTCGATTTTGTCCTCCCAGGGCCTTGAAACACAGCAATAACAAAGATGTGAATGACGGACAGAAAAGAAAACATGTAATGAAGACAACGAAAAGCAGAGAGAAGATAGAGAGTCCATATTAATGATTGTGGCCTCGTCAAGTCCAGTCAACGAGCTTCTCTCAACTTCTATTTTGAGAGATAAGCTCTCGGCAGCATATTCAGCAGATTTCAGCGAAAACCATTGCTCATTCACAAGCGAGACGTGTCCAGTAAACATAACATTGTAAGCACTAGCAGAAAAAGATGACTAGTCTAATCCAACAAAAAGAGTATAACAAGTTGAAACCAACATTAAGCGTATGAACAACAGAATCAACACAGTTCCACTCGAATTTGGCAAACATACTTCAGTATCGATTTAGTTTCATATAGGACTCATGTGCAAGAATGGACAACGGCCAATGTACCACCGATTAACTGAGGACTGAAATTCTTTACAATCTGAAAGCATGAATAGCAAACAGAGAAGATGTTAGCATGGCACTTGAAGATTTAGCTAAAAGATACTCACTTCTTTACTCTTCACTCATTAACACACATACATGCACAAGCACTCGCCAAGCACCTCACTGCTTTCTGTTTTTCCTCAGGCTTTTTGATGTTAGCTCATGCAAAGAACTAATCCATCCAAGGTAGGACCTTCTGGGCTCTCAATAGATTCAAGAGTAAGACATCTCTCCTATTTACCCCACTCAGAATTCACTAGTCCATGTATTTTGCACGACAAATGGATTTATCTTCCAGACGTAATCGCATTATGATGCAAGCCAATAGGTGCATCTGGCTCTTGAGAAATTTTCTATCCTATCATATCAATATGAAAGCTTCCCTGGGCAATATGACGAATAGCAATCAGTGCAATTGAGAAATCCTCGATTAGCCCACGCAACAGCTCAAAGGAAATTCACGAGTGTAATTGAATTCGTAAGTGCAAAATTGTTAAGCATCGTTAAAGCAAATACCAAATTAAGACCACAGCACCAATCAGCCGAGCAAGAGAATACATAACCAGCGAGCATAATCTCAATCCAGTGAATATAATCCGTCAGATGCCAAAACCCTTGGGTATATGTAAGTCGACATGCTTTGCTCACGAATCTATACTTGGCATAACATCAGAATCAGAGACAACATATTTGGATGGATTTGAACAACAATTCAAGTAGTCATGGCATATGGAGATCTTGGCCATAGTCCAAAATCACTGGAAACAGAGGAGCTGTAAGTGAATCGAACATGTACATTATGCAACAATCATTCCAGACACTAAGGCATAAGAACGCTTCTCAAAATCGTATTCCGAATTCGTTCAGGCATTTTAACGAATGCTTGGTGGTCAGTTCAAAAATAGAACACAGAGTCATGATCGAAGAGTCATTTCCGATATATACAAATTCAATGACAGCAGAACGTATTTAAACTACTAACAGATCCGCAATCATCATTCTGCTTTCACTCATAACCTTAATAACAAATCTCGGATTCAACTGAATAAAACAGAGCAATGACGTACACCCCTCGGAGTCCGTCTTTGGCCAAGAACAGCCATGGAATAGTGGACCGAGGTCTTGGAGGCATCGTGAGCTCGGGGCCATCGCGAGACATGGAACCGCACATTGCTGGCATAGCATCGCGCGTTGGTGAAAAACGAGAAGTCGTCGACGGTGAAGATCACTGAGCAGCCACTGGAACGGGAACGCCAGAGACGTCACCTTCTCGATGTGTTATGAAAACATGCTAGAATGAGTGATTCCGACTTCGTCGATGAAGATCCTAGAAGTATTATCTCTAAATGAAAACTCATTTTTTGGAAAATAACCAACCAAGGACTTGGCATCGGTTGACGAATTAGCCAGAGAAGCACCGAAATTCGTTTCTTCAAGAAAAAATGATGGGTAAATCGGATGGATGCTCTTGTCAAAAAAAAAAAAAAAAATCGGATGGACGCATCCCGAGTTCGTCTGAACAATTGAATCTAGTAAATCACACAAACACATATATATATAAACCACGTTAGACAATCTAGAAACATTTAGGTTTCCCCACTCATGCACGCAATAACCTTCCTTTTCCAGAAGAGAGAATGGATTGTGCTGATAATAAACCCTCTCAATTCATGAGACAACATATTACTGGTTACTTTTTATATGCCTACCATGGTCGTCCGCTAGATGAGAAATTAGACAAAAGCTCACGTGATTAGAGCATTATTCATATGGTGCTGTTACTTTTAAATGAGAAACCTTTAATATTGACGAAAAATAAAAAAATGCAAGACATTTGAATGTTTCATATATACAAAACTATCTCATGTGAGTTTTAGGTACCCAGTCACCAAATCTGAAAATAAACCAAGCCAGCCCCCTCCCCTCCAAACAAAACCAAAAAAGAAAAGAAAAAAACCTCCAAACCGTTATAATGCATTATAGAATTATAATTATTGGGAGATTATATAAATAAATAAATAAAGCAAGGCTTTTTATCATCTATTGTTAAAGTTTCTTCAACTTCAGGCGTAAAGTACATGACTTTCGAAGACTCATGAGTGATGACAATACGTACATATCTAAAGGATAAGGGAGAATTTATGCGATCATTTTGAATTTAGGGGATAGAGGGCATGTATTTGTCCCCAAACTATCAATCTATTGATGCTGTCTTTCGAGTTCTCGTTTCGGTTAACACAAAAGACTTATAGGACTTATATGATTTTCCTTAAAATAAAAATAGAGATAACGAATGTAAAGTGCAATAGATGGTAAATTTTTGTATGAGAAGCTATTAACTGAGCATAGACTTTAGAGGTGTCAAAATGGGCCTTAGAGCCATTTTTTTACTCATGTATTTGGGTTGGGTTGTAAATGAGCTGTTAAACATTTAAAGGGTTGGGTGAAAATGAGTTTAAAATATTGAACTCCAATAAGAGTATATCATAAATGGGTGTTTCGAGAATCCATTTATAACTTATTTAAATATTAAGTTTGTATTAGCTGGATAAGGGAAATTTGAACCTACATTGCTTTTGTTCTAGAGGTGTTTTTCAATATATAGTGCTTTGCCCTTACAAGGTTCAAGAGATCACTCTCATGATATGGAACTTTGTCCCATATGGCACTTACTTCTAAGGTGAGCACTTTGTCTCATGCGGCCTTCATTGGACTGGCCCGAATCTTCCAGCATGAATTGGCCCAAGCCAAGATTTTGGGCTCCCCACTTTTTCCCGATGCGATCTGCGCACTCAGGCATGAGAAAGGCCCCAATTGGCCTAAACAGGCCGAACTATTTATATATATATCAAACATTAAATACAACACGTAAATAATAGAAAAATACATTATTAATACCTAAAACACTTCAATAAATTCATAAATAATTTAAAGTGAACGTGTTAAAAAAAAGTGATTTTTGAGGCTCAAAATATAATAACTAATCTATTTTTCCTTTTAAAAAGAAGAGGAAAAGTCACGAAGAATCTTGAACTTTGCCCAAAGTGACACATTTACCCCAATTTTTTTTTTTTGACGTGAAATACCCAAAACTTTTCAAACCGTGACACATTTACCCCACCAAGGGCATTTTTGTCTTTTTATTCTGTTTTTTCTTTTTCCTTTTTTTTTTCTTCTTCTTCCCCCTGCTAGCCATGGTAGAGCCGGCAGAGGGAAGCCGGCGTCGAGCGAGGGCGGCCCTCGCCGACGTTGAGCAAGCGAGGGCGGCCCTCGCCGACGTCGAGCAAGCGAGGGCCGCCCTCGTCCGACACTGATGAGGGCAGGGACACCCTCGCCCGACGCAGGTGAGGGCCGCTCTCATCGGCGACGAACGAGGATGGAAGGGACACCCTCGCTTAACGCAGGCAAGGGTGGCCCTCGCCCAATGCTAGTGAGGGTCGCCCTAGCCTGACGCTAGCGAGGGTGGCCCTCGCCCGACGCAAGCGAGGGCGGCCCTAGCCCGATGCCGTGAGGGTGACCCTCCCCGACGCCCGCGAGGGCAGCCCTTGCCGGACGCCGAGCGAGGGCACCGACTTCCCAAACAGCGAAGGGAAGAGGGAAGAAAAAAAAAAGAAAAAAAAATTAAACAAATGAAAAGAGCAAAATGCCTTATAATTTTGGGATAAATGTGTCACATAATAAAAGTTCAGGGTTTTTTGTGTCACAACAAAAAGTTTGGGGGTAAATGTGTTATGGTTGGCAAAGTTTAGGATTTTTCACATCACAAAAAAAAAAAATTTTGGTTACTTTACCAAAAAAAAAAAAAAAATTGGGGTAAATATGTCACTTTGGGCAAAGTTCAGGATTTTTCGTGGCTTTTTCCCTAAAAGGAAATAAGAAAAATTAAGGCTAGGTCTGAATCGGCCAGGAATGGCTCAATTTAGTTTGGTTTAGGCCTTCAAATATAATTTGTCTCAAGTGGAAATTCCATAGAGTGTTCAGTCTTCATCTCCATGGAGTGCTCAATCCTCTTGTAATTGACTGTGAATATGAGGCACTAGTATCTTCAATCTTTAGTCTTCGGTCTTTGTCTCCAAGGGCTTCATACATTGTAGAATACAAGTCAGCAATATTAATATTGCTTTCTCTCCCCTCAACTTTTATAGGTGTGTCCTATTGAACAGTGCTATCTTATAGATTAGTATAAATATACCAAACCATATGGCAGATTATAAGTGAAATATAAGCCATATTCAATAATTAATAACAATATGTGATGTCACTTATTAAATACCAGATTTATGAAACAATATACTATGTCTTAAAAAACTGTGGAATTAGCATTAGATTGAAGTTTGTCAAAAGGGGGAAAGAGATAGATTGAGCAAGATCAATTGAAGGAAAATTTGTTTTCTATTCCGCCATCATTTCTTATCAAAATTACACAAAGTGCTCTTAAGCAATTTTAGGAGTTGCCATTTAAGTTTGTTTGATAATTGTTGAAGCATACCATATAGACAATCCAACTGATCTAGAGGTGGCCCCATAGATTCACAAGATGGTTTTGCCGTATAGCACTTTGTCTTTACAAGGTTTGAGAAATAGCTCCCAAGTTTTAGGACTGTGTCTCACATGACACTTAGGCTCCGCTTGTTTCGCGGAAAATAACTTCCAGGAAAATATTTTCCGAAATTTCCGGTGTTCGGGTGGGCGGAAAATACACGGTCAAAGAAAATATTTTCTGGTCAACGGAAAATCTCCTCTTGACATCATGGAAAATGATTTCCTCTTTTGAAAAGAGGAAATCATTTTCCCGGCCTCTCGCATGACGCTCTCTCTCGTGCTGCTTTTTCCTTCCTCATTTCTGCACTTCTCCGGGATCAGCCTCCGCCCTCCCTGGCCGCTCCTGCTTGCCTACTCCGGCCGGGATGCCGCCGCCGCCCGTGCTTCGCTTCCCCGGCGGCTTGAAGCCGCTCGGGAGGATCCGGCTCAAGACAGAGCACCGTGGCGGCGCCGGGAGGCTCGCGGGGAGCCCGCCATCCGGGCTGCTCGTTGTGCGGTGGCGAGCCATGAGCTCGTCGGATCTAGCGGCGGAGCTCGCGGCTCGCCAGATCTAGCGGCAGAGTCTGGCGGCGGAGCTCACGGCTCGCCGGATCTAGCGGCAGAGCTCGGGCTCTCGATCCAAGCGAGCTCGAGCTCTATCGCCAGATCCGGCGAGCTCGGGTGAGATCGGCCGAGCCTCGAGCTCGCCGGATCTAGCCACCGGGTCTTGGTCGGCCGCTGGGTAGCCGGCCATCGCCAGGCAGGAAGGAGGTGGCGTAGCAAAAGAAGGAGGAAAGAGGCGACGGCGGAGGAAGGAGGAGGAAGAAGGAAGGAGGAAGGAGGAAGGAAAAGAAAAAGAAATAATAAATGATAAATGATAAAAAAATTTTTTTTCGATTTTTAAAGATATAAATAATTAAAAATCATTTTTTAAAAAATATAAATAAATAAAATAATTTTTTTGGTCAATTAAAAATATTAAAATTCAATTTTTGATAATTTTTCCCAAACAATTAAATGAGCTAACAAATGATGGAAAATATTTTCCACTCAAATTTTAGATTTTGGCGAACACTGGAAAATAGAGTCATTTTCCCGAAAATGACTTTCGGAAAATATTTTCCGAAAATATGATATTTTCCGCGAAACTGAACAGAGCCTTAGTTCTAGGGTGAAAAAAAAATGAAAAAGATCAAAAGAACGAGTTGACCCAGATTAGACGGCCTACATTTTAGTGCTCTACCTTATTCATTTTCGGGCCAGTCCGCACCTTAAGCCTAAGCATCTTCGGAATCTCAGGCTTGAAATGGCTCAGACTTGTCAAACTATATACAGAAACTAAAAATATTATAATACAAGGACTGATAATTAACAATAGAAAATGTATTATTTAGACTTCAAAATAACTTGATAAAATCGTAAGTCAAAATATAAACATACAAAAAATGATTTTTTTGGGCCCAAAATATAATAACTAATCTATTTTTAATTCATAAAAAAAAAATCTGATAAAAATTTTTAGTGTCAACATTAAACTAGACTTCTTTCTTCTCTTTTTTTTTTTTTTGTCAAAAAAATAGGCTCTCTAGTCTCTTTGTCCCCTTGTTGGTAGCATGTATAATTTGTTGTGTTAAACAGTGCTAGAGGTCAAAAGACTTTTCACAACATGATCTAAAGCATTATAAAATCAATTAGACTATATTCTTATGCGAAAATCACTAAAATAGATTTTTTGAGTCCAAGTGCATTGGACGCAATCTCTTCTCATTATGGAAGCAAAAAACTTGCCCCGTGATTCAAGTACATTTCTTTTGAGGGCCTAAAGGAAATTTCCAAGTGCTTTTTTGATGACTTGAGCAAGAAAAGCAATGGAGATGTACCGCACTCGAGAACAATCAAAATGAACTGTGCTTCAATAAAATGTGAAGATCATGACACTTGCATATCACATAATGAATAAAGCAATTATAAATAAAATCTTGCCGTAATAAAAGTGGATTTTGCTTTCACATCTCTAGATTGAAAAGATGCGAAAACTCATCTCATACAATCAGTTCTTGGACTATTCCATTCAAAAAGAATTTTTATGGAAAATATTTGCCCTTTTGAAAAAGGAGAAAAAGAACATTATTATACAAAAAGTCAGTGGATTTGTAATAATGATTTGATGTTTGTGTTCATATTGACAGAGTAAATATCATAAACTATCATTAAATGAAGGTTTTATTCATTTTTTTAAGAGGTCATCCCGGAGAAGATGGGTCATCGTTAATATGAGGCACCGATATACCCTTTATATGGAACCTTCGGTTTTGTTTTTTATTTTGTACTATCCTCACTTTCTGCTTTGTTATTGCCTTAAATATTGCTTTTTTTTCTCCCAAACTTTATAGGGTGTTCCTAATCCTAATGGATAATGCTATGTTTAATTTATTAATTTAATATACTGAGCTACATGGCTTAATATAAGTGGACAATGAGCCATATTCAATAATTTATAACAATATGCCACATTGCTATTATACAAAATTCATAAAACAGTCTTAGTGTTAGACATTTCTTTTTCTTGTTTTTGTCATAAAAGTGAAACAAGCAAGACGATGGAATATGAATACCACTGCAAGTACTAGGACTTAACTAGAGTTTCTTACTAAATTAAACGGCATGCTATGTGGCATGCGCTGTGTCATCAAATGAGTGTGGAATTAGCGTTGGGATAATGGTTGTAAAAAGGGGAAAAATATAAGTGGGGCTAGAACAACTAAAGGAAATTTAGTTTTTTATTCCACTATCATTTTTTTTTTTTCTTAAAATTACACAAATCCTCTCATGCATTATTATAAGCTGCGTTAGATTGGAGATAGTTATAAAAGGAAAGACCTCAAAAGCCAAATGTTAGAGAACGACATAAGTTGAAGTCTAAAATTTTGTTACTCATTGTTTTCTAAGCGAAACACTCTAATTCGACTATCACAGGTGATCTGCCTCCGCGAGGAAGCGCCAAACGAATCTCTGAGCTCTTCAGACTTCACGGCCTGAAGATTTGAGGAGGTCGGGGCCATCGCGAGACATGGAACCGCACATTGCTGCGTAGCATCATGCCCTGGTGAAAATCGAGAAGTCGTCGATGGTGAAGATCGTCGAGCTCTCGTCGCACAACATCAGGCACTTGCGAGGCTAAGGAGAATAGAATATCAGCAGCTGCTGGAATGGGAACGCCAGAGACGTCATCTTCTCGATGGGTTATAAAAACATGCTAGAGTGAGTGATTCCGACTTCGTCTATGAAGATCCTAGTAATATTATCTCTAAATGAAAACTCATTTTTCGGAAAATAACCAAGCAAGGATTTGGCATCGGTTGACGAATTAGCTAGAGAAGCACCGAAATTCGTTTCTTCAAGAAGAAATAATGGGTAAATCGGATGGACGCATCCCGAGTTCATCTGAACAATTGAATCTGGTAAATCACACACACACACACAAATATATATAAACCACGTTGGACAATCTAGAAACATTCTTCCACACTCATGTATGCAATAATCTTCCTTTTTTAGAAGAGAGAATGGATCGTGGTGATAATAAACCCTCTCAATTCATGAGACAACATATTACTAGTTACTTTTTATATGCCTACTATGGTCGTCCGCTAGATGAGAAATTAGACTAAAGCTCACGTGATTAGAGCATTATTCATATGGTGCTCTTACTTTTAAATGCAAAACCTTTAATATCGACAAAAAAGAAAAAAAAATGCAGGACATTTGAATGTTTCATATGTACAAATTTAACAATTCATGTGTCATTCGACCAACTATTATATCATCACTTTCCAAGGCGCAGGAGTCAAAATCTACATCGAAGCTAAATCATCATCATCTCAATCCTCCTGAGAAGGTGGGGATTCGAACCCCACCTCCCCTTCTCATGTGAGAAGGATGACCTAACACCAGTGACTATATTACCATGATTGATATACATATTTAAGCCTAGCCTAGCAATAGAGCTGTTAAACGGATGGGTCGGATCGGGTTTGGGTCAGGTCATTAATGGTCTGACCCAAATTAACCTATTAACCAATTTATGTCTAAATTAAATTTTCCAACCCATACCAATCCAACCTATATTAATAAAATATTTTCATATTTAACCAAATTTAGAAAAACTTATTCCTATGTTTTTTCTTTAAGATTATATTACTAAAATACTTCCAAGCTTATATATATTATTTTTTTAAAATGGTATTGCTAAAATAATTTTATACAACACAAATTTAATGGATCATTTTAAAAAATAATTATTTTAAAAAATCGAATTTTAATTATTTTTTAAATATAATTTTTCTTTTTTTTTTTTATTTTTCTTCTTATTCTTCTTTGGCCAACCGCCGACCACGATGATGGCCGACGGCCGACCACAAGCGAGCCTCGATTTTGCTCGGCTTGCCAATGCCGGCAAGCTCGAGGCTCACCAGATCCAGCAAGCTTGAGTCTCAAGCAAGCTCGAGCTTTGTCGAATATCGGCAAGGCCTCGCCTCGCCAGATTTGGTGAGCTCGAGGCTCGCCGGTGAGTTCGAGTCTCACTAGATTGGCGAGCTCGAGCTCGCCTGGCCGATCGCCCGACCATTGCCATGTCGGCGACCGGAGAAGAAGAAAGAAAAAAAAAGGAAAGAAAATTAAAATAAAAATAATTATAATTTCTGTTTTTATAAATAAAAAATATTTTTGTAAAGTTAAAGAGAGAAGAGAGAGATTGTGAAGTTTTGAGTGAAAATAAATGGGTTTATTTTTAATGGGTTGATAAATAGGTCTTCAATGGGTCAGAGAGCTAATGTCACGCCCCGATCCTCCGAGCGCGCGAACATCCCACTCTGGTCGATACAAATGCGACTTCCCAAGACATATGTTGCCGACCCATTCATTTTATTACGCACATGCGGAAGCGAAACAAATCCCCTGACAACATTTAACTTGAGATAGAAAAGCAGGCAATCAATCACAACCAAACAAGCTTTCGTATAAACATATAGGTTTATATACAACACTGGATTGTCTACAAAATAGAACGGCTCAACAAAAAGGGAACTGTCCTATGACCAACTTGTCAGACATGTTTGCCAATTCTTCAGCCTCCACCTTCTGAACTCCAGGATTTCCAGTCCTCCACGATCGTTATCTAGGAACTTGAAATATTATCCCACAACCGGGATGAGACTACGTCTCAGCGAGTCTTATCCTCTAAAACTCAATTAGGAAGAAAATACGCCTCAATGTGCTCTAGCCACACAAATAGGATAGATGACTTACCTCGTCTCAGTTCCTTCCTACACATCAATTTAATCAATAAATATTGACAATCACATCATCCAAACAATTTAATTACTCGGATCGATTCAGCGATCAATCGACTTAGTCGATTACATGTCATCGAAATCATCACACGGTCATTTTGACTATTCATTCTCAACTCTCAATCACGGCCTTACAGGCAAGTTTATATGTAGTGGCATCACGATCCCACTCGGCAATGTTATATGTAGTGGCATCACGGCCCCACTCGGCAATATTTTATGTAGTGGTATCACGGCCCCACTCAGCATAATTTAGATTTAGTGGCTTTATAGGTTCAACTCACAACCTCTCACGCTCATTTTCCCATAAAAAACCAACACTAATCAACTTTGGGATAAATCCCCACATAAACACCCATTCAATCAATCGATACAAATTGGACCTACCAACTAATTACGGTGCTAAAAGCCGACACTGGGTATTTTCAAGTTAAATACCAAAACTTCATCAATATCACTCAATTCCACACTTTTGGAATAATTAACCGTAACCATCAATCACTCAATTTCTCAATTTAAGCTTACAATTAACACAAACCGATCGCCTTTGTTGCAATCAACGCAAAATTCTAACGATCGCCATCCCGCAAAATTTTCAAAATTATTAAATAATTAAATTTAATTCCGAAAATTAAATAATTAAATATTAAATTTAATAATATAATTTAATAAAATAATATTTATAATTCGAAATAATTAATTAATTAAAAATAATTAATTAGGGCTTAAACAAGATCACACTAATTTAATCATACAATTAGCCCTAATTAAACATCCATTAAGCTAATCATACAACTAATTTAATTTACATTAAAATAATCTAATCTAACCACCTAAACCTAATTAGACTAATCTAAACACCCCTTAAGCATCATTAACTCACTAAGCAAGGATTAGAGGATAAATTCACCAGTTTTGCGTGCTAGTGAGTTCATGGCGACCACGACGCCAATGCGGTCAATAAACCCCAAAGCGGCGACACCAACGGAGGCCAGGAAGGGCTTGAAAACGGGCCACAAAGTTGGACCATGGGCTTTGAAAGAGAGATAGTTGTTTTGCGTCATTAAAATAATCTAATCTAACCACCTAAACCTAATTAGATTAATCTAAACACCCCTTAAGTGTCATTAACTCACTAAACAAGGATTAGAGGATAAACTCACCGGTTTGCGCGCCAGTGAGTTCACGGCGACCACGACGCCAAGGCAGTCGATAAACCCCAAAGCGGCGACACCAACGGAGGTCGGGAAGGGCTTGAAAACGGGCCACAAAGTTGGACCATGGGCTTTGAAAGAGAAATAGTTGGTTTGGCCCAATGGGCTCACTTGCTTGACTTAGGCCCATTTGGTGGCTGCCTCAACTTGGGCCTAAGGCCCACATTCACTTGGCCTGGCCCACGTCCTCATGGGCTTGCTTCCTCGGTCCGAAAATCCCTTTTTTTTCAATTGCTCAGCTTAACTAGCTATGTCGACTGTCTGAAGTAGTTTCATCCAAAGTCCATCCCGGACATTCCCGATAATTCGAAGTCCTATCATAAGTTCTCTTGCCATGTCAATTTCGCCAAATGTCATTTTGGTTACAACTCAGACTGACAAGTGGCTGTGAGGATTCACGCGTGACCGACTTGTGCCAAATCACGTTCAAGACATCTCGACACATGGACGTCCTTGACTGCATGAAATTACGGAGGATATATTCTTATTTCAAAGTACACGATTACTAAGGATCGACATAGGGTCGTTCGTGGATTCGAAAACAGTAAACGGAATCACCCATCGTTCCATTATGTTTTGTTCACAAATCGACTTTTAGTCATCCTTAGAATCGGCTTGCCTATCTACAGGATCGTCCTCACGTAAATCTCACGGTCAAGTCGTTTTCCCAGGTCGAGTCCTTTAGTCGTACGAGTTCTATCCTCATTAGCCTTTCTCCTCGAGGTCAATATTTCAGGAGTGATCAATTCCGAGGGAGATCAACCAACAATGCATTGATGAAATTCACCTTCACTCATCCCTCAAAAGGCTCGAATTTCAAGATGTCACAGCTAACCCATTTCAGACTCATATATCTCAGTTTCTTTATTTTTAAAACTCATTATAGGTGCTTTAGGAAATAAGGCTTGACCCATTAATGACCCATTTAAACATAAATGGGTCATAAAGCCATTTTTAGACCATATATTTGGGGCTAGGTTGTAAATGGGTTGTTAAACACTTGAAGGGTTGGGTGAAATTAAGTTTAAAATATTGAAGTTCAACTAGAGTGGGTCATAAATGGGTGTCTAGAGAACCCGTTTATGATCAATTTAAAAAATAAGTTTGTATCAGTTGGGTAAGGGAAATTTGGACCATATGTTTTTTTTTTTTTTTTTTTTTTTTTTTTTTTCTAGAGGTGACTTTCAATATGCAGTGCTTTGCATTTACAAGATTAAAGAGATGGCTCTCATGATGTAGAACTTTTTCCCACATGGCACTTTGGCCACCGTGGACCTAATTTGACCAGCGCAAATCCTTAAGTCGGAATAGGCCCAAGCCGATATTTCGGGCTCCCCCCTCT
Source organism: Eucalyptus lansdowneana (assembly GCA_017140395.1). NCBI lineage: Eukaryota > Viridiplantae > Streptophyta > Magnoliopsida > Myrtales > Myrtaceae > Eucalyptus > Eucalyptus lansdowneana. Next base: position 23,556,340 of record CM029489.1, read on the forward strand.
TTTTCCAGGGCAATTTGCACCTTCGGGCTTGAGAGAGGCCCCAAATGGCCCAAGCCAGCTGAACTATATATATATATCAATATTAAATATAAAGCATATATAATAGAAATACATTATTATTAATAATAAATCTTTAATTAATTCGTAAATAAGTTGAAGTTAACATGTAAAAAAGAGTATTTTTGAGGCCCAAAATATAATAACGGATCTTTTTTTACTTTAAAAAGAAACAAGAGAAATTCGGGTGAGTTTCGAACTGGTTTGGAGCAAAGGACTTTTGGAAGTTCTATGGACTTGTCAATCATTAGGTAATGACTTCATTTTTATTGGGGTTCAAGTAATGGTCGTTAGCTTACATACCACATTTGATGGAATGAATGTTTAGTCTTTGTCTCCATGGGCTGCTCAATCCTCTCATGATTGACGGTAAAATGTAAGGCACCAATTTGTTTAGTCTCTAGTATATGGTTTTCACATCCAAGGACTTCATAGAATACAAGGCACCAATATTAATATTGCTTTCTCTCCCTTCAACTTTTTAAAGGAGCGTCCTCTTGGACAATGCTATCTTATGGATTAGTATTAATATACCGAACCACATGGCAGACCATAAGTGAATAATAAGGCACCAATTTTGCATTCATTGGTAGGCTCGAACAATACATTCTAGGGCCCATCACTAAGTTTGCTAGGCCAACAGCTTTGAGGCTCATTCTAGTCTGCGCATTCATTTATGAATGTTTCCTTGATAAATATTAGTTTTAGATTATCTACCTTGAATTACAAACTTTGTTAATATTGGAAGAGAAATTAAGGCTTAAAACAGAAAAAGAAAAGTATTTTATGAAAAATTTAAACTAAAATACAGCAAAAGTATAAAATTATTTTCTATTTATGTTTTCCATTTTATCTAATATTTAGCTCAGCCTTTTTTTTTTCTTAAAAAAAAAAAAAAAAAAAAAAAAAAAAAAAAAAAAAGACATCGTCCCTGTTGTTGGGCCAACAAATTCTAGTGGGCGAGCTAGACACTTGCCAAAACTTGCCAGTTTGGATTTGTACATGGCCCCTAAAAGTTCGAATCAAACATGTTCAGTGATCCAATCTAGTAAGTGTACCTGATCTCGCCATATTCAGATATGTTTTCTCCTACGTTTGATTATTTATCTCTTAGAGCATACGAAATGGATGGGACGAGACCTCTTGACTATTAATTAACGTGGGGATTGGTACAAGGCGCCCTTATTCCCCCCATTCCACGGCAAAGGGTGAGCTGAGCTAGTAATTAACTGCATTAATTTTTTTTTTAAAGAAAGATGCGGTAATACACTACGAGATAATTTTAATGGAAAAGAAAAGTGTGAGGACTCAAACAAGCATGTGGGTTTCATTCAATTGACCAATGGAAACTTCACAAATCATTTAATAAAGAGGATTTAATGCTCATTCTTGGTACATTTAGCATTTCTCTAACCTCAATAAAGAAGGCGCCATATAATATTTTCAGAAGCTATCGTCAAATTTCCAATCGTAACCCAAAATAAATATCTTACTCATACATTTAATATTTTTGGAACTCGCTTTCATGCAAACATAATTTTAGAAAGTTGAGATTGCATCACGCTTGACTACTTGAGCTTGATGTTTCAGCTTTTGGTCCTTGACTTGTAATTGACTTGGACTTTAAACCAATTTCTTTTGAAAAGCCAAAAGAAATAATTGAAAGTAGGGGAGAAAACTTTAACCCAAGACACGGCAGATGTAAAAGGAATTTTGTGTAAAGAGAGAAGAGTTTCAAGATAACTTTACCTTTTTATGAGTCTCATATTCATATAAAAAATCAACGGAGCCACATTTTGTCAAGGATGTGAAAGTTTCATTCCTACTGGATATTCTCATGTTTGACGGCGAATATAAGGCATCAATTTGTTCAGTCTCCGGTCTTCGGTCTTTGTCCCCATGGACTTCATAGAATACAAGGCACCAATATTAATATTGCTTTCTCTCCCCTCAACTTTTTGAAGGAGTGTCCTATTGGACAATGCTATATGATAGATTAGTATTAATATACCAAACCACATGGCGGATCGAAAGTGAATAATTAGCCATATTTTATAATTAATGACAATATGCCACGTCACTTATTACGCCAAATATATGAGACATTCTTAGTGTTTTTGACATTTCTCTGTATTGCTTTGGTTGTAAAAATGAAAACTACTGACGCATTGATATATGAATGGCACCACTACATGTGCTAAGACTTTACTCTAACTTTCTAAGTAAAATGGTGTGCAGTGTGGTATGCACCCATGTCATCAAGTAAGTGTGGAATTAGGATTAGAATGGAGATTGTCGAAAGGGGGAAAGAGATAAATTGAGCAAGATCAATTAAAAGAAATTTAGTTTTCTATTCCACCATAATTTCTTCTCAAAATTACACAGTGCTCTCAACCATCATTAGGAGTTGCCATTCAAGTTTGTCTGACAATCGTTGAAGCAATTTGATGATGCCTTCCATATAGACAATCCAACAAATCTAGAGATGGCCCTATTCAAGCTCTCGAGGTGTAGGACTTATCCCACATAACACTTAGTTCTAGGGGTGGAAAAAAAGAAGAAGATCTAAACAACAGTTTGGCCTAGATCATACGACCAACTTTTTTAGGTTTGAAGTGGTCCGGGCTGAAATTTAGGGTCCCCCTTATTCTTTTTCGAGCCAATCCGCACCTTCAGCTTTAGCATCTTCGGGATTTTCAGGATTAAAATGGCTCGAACTGGTCAAATTATATATTAAAACTAAAAAATATAATCAAAATATTAATAATTAATAATAGAAGATGTTTAAATTGTACTCCAAACACTTGAATAAACTCTTAAGTAAGTTATAACAAGAACATATAAAAAATGATTTTTGAGGCCCAAAATATAATAACTAATCTATTTTTAATTCATAAAAAAATGAAACAAAAATCTGCTAAAAATATTAAACTATAATTTTTTTACCCAAAAAATAGGCTCTCCAGTCTCTCTTCCCCTCATCAGTACCGTGGGCAGTATCTCATATTAAACAGTGACAAAGAGGTCAGATTGCTTTTCACAGAGTGATCTAGAGCTTTAGCGAATCAATTAGGATATTTTAATGCAAAAATCACTTGTAATTTTCTTGAATCCAAGTGCACGGGATGCAATCACTTTTCACAACATGACTCATGTACATTTCTTTTGAGGGGCTAAAGGAACTTCCCAAGGGCTTTGATGACTTGAGCAGGAAAAGTATTGGACTAATTGCACGATGCAATGCACTCAAGAACAATCAAAATGATTTTTGTTTCACTAATGATAAAGATCCCGATACTCGCGCATCACACCACGATTAAAGAAATTATAAATAAAAAACTTTTGCTGTAATAAAAGTGAGTTTTGCTTTCACATTTCTAGATTGAAAAGAGCCAATATCCATTTCATTCAACCAAAATAAAGAAATTGTTGGATGACTTTTCCATTCAAAAAGAGATTTTGTGGAAAATCTTTGCCTTTTGAAAAAGGAGAAAAAAGAACATTATTATACAAAAAAAGTTAGTTGATTTGTCATAATGATTTGATCTCTGTGTTCATATTGACAAAGTAAATATCATTAAACTATGCTACATGGCAAACTATAAATGGACAATAAGCCATATTCAATAATTCATAACAATATGCCACATAACTTATTATACCAAATGTATAAAACAGTTTTAATGTTGGACATTTCTCTTTCTTGTTTCTGTGGTAGAAGTGAAAACAAGCCAAACCGTAAAATATGAATAACAGGTACTGAGACTTTACTAAATTAAATGGCGCGCTATGTGGCATGCCCCGTGTGATCAATTAAGTATGGAATCAACATAGGAATAATATTTGGAAAAAAGGGGAAAACATAAGTAGGGCAAGATCAATTACAAGAATTTTAGATTTTATATTTCACCATCTTCTCTTCTCAAAATTACACAAATCCTGTCAAGCATTATTTCCAGCTGCCATAGAAGTATGTCTGACGAACGTTGAAACTGTTCGAATGGTTTTTAACTTGTTATACCGAAGCTCATTGTAATTATGCTTTTCTCACATGGATCTTTATAGTTATATAATTTTTACTAACTTCGCTTTCACTAGGGTAAACGTTCACGCTAAATTAAAACGCATGAAGATGGAGCTTTGTCATGTGACCCCCAGCAACATTTCAAAATAGTTTACTATAAACTGTATATTATGAAATTGAACCCCTTGAATCATTCAGTAGTGGTATGTAGATCGTCTTCAAAACTAAAATTTGTTTGATCATCCTTATAAGGTTCAAATATGTTCAATACCTTTACGCCTCATTACTTCTTGTGCTTGCATTCAAAATATTTGAAGAGCTTCAAGGATTGTCAACCATACTTCAGTGGCAGCTGGTGAGGATGTGTGAGAGGACATTTGTTACAATACTGAAAAGAAAGAAAACAATATAAGAAGTTAAATTTTGTTTAATTGATCGGGACAAGTGTACTAGAAATTCTAAAATTTGTTCTTAAAGTGTTATTAAGAACTAAAATTTTAAAAAATGCAACTAAGTCCTAAAACTTATCATGAAAGTACAATTGAGTCCTATAACTTTTGAAAAGTGTAATTGAGTCCTAAAACTTGTTAGGAAAGTAGAGAGAATGACACTAAAAGTGTTATAAGTTGTGTACAATGCTCACTTTAGTGTCAAAAGTTTTTTATCGGATCACTTAAATGCCAACTCGGAAAAAAAAACAATTACTTAAGTGTCAATGGCGAGATTCCAACCAAATTAGTGCATGGCTTTTTTAATTAAAATTTTAATATGAGTTGGCATTTTTAAAGAAAAAACTGGTCCATGTGGCTTTTCCATGTGTACATTTCTCCTCCTCTCCCTCCACATCATTTTTTTTTTGCCTTTTTCTATTTTTTTTCTTTCCTTTTCTCCTTCTCCTCCTTTCCCTTGCTCCTTCTGCATTTTCTTTTTCCCATACGTCGACAACCTTCACTAACTCACATTGCTACGGCCAATCACCAGATCACTGCCACCAAAACATCACAGCGGTCATATGAATGACACCACTACATGTGCTAAAACTTTACTCAAACTTTCTAAGTAAAATGGTGTGCAACGTGGTATGGAATTAGGATTAGAATGGAGATTGTCGAAAGAGGGAAAGAGATAAATTGAGCAAGATCAATTAAAAGAAATTTAGTCTTCTATTCCACCATAATTTCTTCTCAAAATTACACAGTGCTCTCAACCATCATTAGGAGTTGCCTTTCAAGTTTGTCTGACAATCGTTGAAGAAATTCGATGATGCCTTCCATATAGACAATCCAACAAATCTAGAGATGGCCCCATGGATTCACGTCATGCTTTTCACCATTTAGCACTTTGCCTCTTTACAAGCTTCAAGAAATAGCTCCCGAGGTGTAGGACTTTGTCCCACATAACATTTAGTTCTAGGGGTGGAAAAAAAAGAAGATCAAAAGAACAATTTGGCCTAGATCATACGGCCGACTTTTTCGGGTTTGAAGTGGCCCGGGCTGAAATTTAGGATTCCTCCTTATTCTTTTTCGAGCCAATCCGCACCTTCAGCTTTAGCATCTCCGGGATCTCAGGACTAATGTGGATCGAACTGGTCAAATTATATATTAAAACTAAAAGATATAATCATAATCAAAAGATTAATAATTAATAATAGAAGATGTTTAAAAATTACTCCAAACACTTGAATAAACTCTTAAGTAAGTTATAACATGAACATATAAAAAATGACTTTTGAGGCCCAAAATATAATAACTAATCTATTTTTAATTCATAAAAAATGAAACAAAAATCCACTAAAAATATTAAACTATAATTTTTTCCCCAAAAATAGGCTCTCTAGTCTCTCTTCCCCTCATTGGTACCATGGATAGTGCGTCGTATTAAACAGTGACAAAGAGGTCAGATTGCTTTTCACAGAATGATCCAGAGCTTTAGTGAATCAATTAGAATATTTTAATGCAAAAATCAATTGTAATTTTCTTGAATCCAAGTACACGGGACGCAATCTCTTTTCACGACATGACTCATGTACATTTCTTTTGAGGGGCCAAAGGAAGTTCCCAAGGGCTTTGATGACTTGAGCAGGAAAAGTATTGGACTAATTGCATGATGCATTGCACTCAAGAACTATAAAAATGATTTTTGTTTCAATAATGATAAAGATCCCGACACTCGCGCATCACACCACGATTAAATAAATTAAAAATAAAACTTTTGCTGTAATAAAAGTGAGTTTTGTTTTCACATTTCTAGATTGAAAAGATACCCAAAATCGATTTCATTCAAAAAGACATTATGTGGAAAATATGAGGCATCAGTTATTAAATTATGGCTTGAGTTTGAATTAGGTACGAGACCCAAAAGATTCTGATTTGTTCAAAATATGGTGTTCCTTTTAATCAGTATCATATTTTGATTTGTTGGGCGGTGCTACTTAACTATTAAATGTATTGAAGGTTTGGTTCTGTTGAAGATAAATATCCAAGTTTAACCGAGGGAGCAAACATTAGTCGCACTCCACTCAACGCGTCCAGTTTTAGGCCTTTTCTAATATCCTGAAGAAGACGTACTGCTGAAGTCTCTATTTTATATCCTCGCATGAGAGGACTCTCTCTTTAGCGAAGAAAAAAAGGGGACGCACCAGTAACGCTTTCTTTGATCGCACGGAGTTTTACAATCGGTGGATTTTGTGACGTGAGTCGATGAGTTTAGATGTAATCGAGGCATGGAAGACACTCGAACTTGCGAGTAATTGTAACTCTATGGTTCTCCGAGTATCGGTGGATTATAACTGCTTGCTCTTCTAGTTGGGCAAATATCGATTTTTAGACCGAATCATGTAAATCTCAGAAGTTCTTTATTATTTCTCATTTATTTTTCTGGTTATTTCGCATTAATTAATTAATCACAAAATTTGGTTAGTTTCCATATTATTTCATAAGTCTTCGGTCTTTGGTCTTCGGTCTTCAGGAGAGAGAAAGTTCACAGAACTTCCCATGATGGAGTTAGTCAATAATTGATTTGTGCGCAGAGTAAAGGCTTATAAATTCAGCTCAGACTGAAAGTGGATCACTGGATCACTGGACGAGATGGGGAAACAACTATTTCTTATTCTCAACTTTGTTCTCTTGTGGTGGTGGAGCTCAATCACAATCTCCGGATCATACTCACAAAACCAAACAGATCGGCTTGCGTTAGCCTCCTTCAAAAATGCAATACATGAAGACCCGTTCGGAGTCTTGAGCTCTTGGAATGATTCTACCCATCATTGTGAGTGGCAAGGTGTTTTCTGCAGCAAAAGGCATCCTGGGAGGGTCACGTCCCTAGTCCTAAGATCACAAGGCTTGGAAGGCTTCCTATCTGCTCATATAGGTAACCTCTCTTTCCTAAGGGTCATGATTTTACAGAACAACAGCTTCCATGGCGAAATCCAACCACAGATCGGCAACTTGTTTCAGCTCCGTAATCTCGATCTTAGTAACAACTCATTTCGTGGGCCAATACCCTCCAATCTTTCCCACTGCTTGAACCTTGAGATCCTGAATCTCATAGATAACCAACTTGTGGGGGGAATTCATTCCGATCTTGGTTTTTTAACAAGACTCAAAGGCTTGGGCTTGACTCAGAACAATCTTGTAGGTCCTATTCCTCGTTCAATTGGAAACCTCTCGCTACTACAAGTGCTCTCCCTGAGTACAAATGCGTTAAGCGGAGAAATACCTGAGGAATTGTCTAGACTCAAGAGACTAACATTTTTCGGGCTATTTTCCAACAGACTAACCGGTGAGGTTCCAGCGGGGCTTTTAAACATCTCTGACATCGTTTTTATCTATGTTAGTGATAACCAGTTGCAGGGAAGCTTTCTCAATGATGTTAGCACTGCTTCTCCTTCTCTCTATCTCCTTGACGCCTCTAGTAACTTGTTCACCGGGATGATTCCGTCAGCGTTAACAAATTTCACAGGCCTTGGAGGGCTTAACCTTGGCCATAACAACTTCCATGGGCCAATACCCAAAAATCTAGGAAGGCTAAAGGGCCTTTTGGCGATTTCATTGGTCTATAACCAATTGCAGGATGACTTGAGTTTTATCTCTTCTTTAGTTAATTGTTCCAACTTAACATATCTCGACATGCGGATGAACTTGTTTTACGGATCGTTTCCGAGATCCTTCTCCAATCTCTCCACCATTAAGTGGTTTTCTATGTCAAACAATCGGATCCAAGGATCTCTTCCTTTAGCCCTTGGACATGTCTTCAACTTGTCTTTATGGGCTTTACGTAATAATTTTCTAACTAATTGCATTCCTCATTCCATCGGAGCACTTTCCAACTTGCAGAGAGTTTATTTAAGCGGTAACATGTTGACTGGAGAGATACCGTCTTCAATTGGTAACATTATGCTGTTAACTCTCCTCGACCTTTCCTCCAACAGTTTCCAAGGCCACATACCACCAAGTCTCGGCAACTGCAGGCAACTAATTGTGCTTGATCTTTCAAACAATAACCTAATTGGCTCAGTTCCTGTCGAAATCATGGGTCTTTCTTCCTTGTCGATCGTCCTTAGTTTAGCAAATAATAATTTAAGTGGATCTCTTCCATTGCAAGTTGGATCTCTAAAGAATCTTGGCATATTAGATCTGTCTTACAATAGACTGACCGGCTTAATTCCGACATCCATCAGCGAGTGCTTGGTATTGGAACAGCTTTACTTCGATGCTAATTCTTTTCATGGTCAAATCCCCGAAGCTTTACGTCCATTACGGGGTCTACAAGAGCTGGGCCTTTCCAATAATAATTTTTCTGGTCCAATCCCAAGCTTTCTCGCAGAGCTCCCACTACTTGAGTACTTGAATTTGTCCTTCAATCAACTAGAAGGACAAGTTCTAGAGCGTGGAGTTTTTCTTAACGCAAGTTCTGTATTCATTTATGGAAATACGAAACTCTGTGGAGGTGTTCCCAATTTGAAGTTTCCTCTTTGCAAATCATCAAGCTCTAAGAAGTCTTCTTCAACCAAGGCTAGAGTAATATATGGGGTAGCTGGCAGTTTGTTATGTTTAGCTTTGTTGCTCCTATGTCTGTCTATCTTTTACCACAAAAAGAAGCAGACGACAACCATTGCCTCCACTTCATTATCTTTCGAGAACCAATTCTTAAGGATTTCTTATGAAGAACTCTTGAGAGCGACTAATAGATTCTCCGAGACCAATTCGATTGGTAAAGGGAGATACGGCACGGTTTTTAAGGGGATTCTTGATGGTAGTGCCACGGTGGCGATAAAGGTGCTCAATCTAATGCAAAGAGGTGCTTCGAGGAGCTTTATCTCCGAATGTCGAACTCTAGGAACCATTAGACACCGAAACCTTGTGAAGATACTAAGTGTCTGTTCGGGCATGGACTTTCGTGGCAATGACTTCAAAGCTCTAATATATGAGTTCATGGCTAATGAGAGCTTGGAGGAGTGGCTGCACCTTGGGACTATGGGACGAGATGATGAGTGTAACGAATCGAGAAATTTGAGACTAGTGCAGAGATTAAACATCGCCATCGACATAGCTAATGCAATCGAATATCTCCACAAGGGTTGTTATCCAGCAATCGTTCATGGAGATTTGAAGCCAAGTAATGTGCTTTTGGACAATGACATGGTAGCTCGAGTTGGAGATTTTGGGCTTGCAAAGATCATTTCAACAGTGTCTGTTGAAGCCATAGGAGTTCAAGACCAGGGTAGTTCAACTTCAACTGCAGTCAGAGGATCCATTGGCTATGTGCCTCCTGGTATGAAATTGTCATATTTTCTCGATTATTTGTTATTTGATTGCGATAGTAATATGAGAGTGCCAAAAGTTTGAATAAACAATGATTCTTGACATTATGTTATGTTTTGCATGCTCTGACACCTCCTTCTCACTGCTCAATTTCTCTTTCCCCTATTAATAGCATCCGTAGAAAAAGAAAATACATATCTTTTTGTACAAAAAGATTACTAGTAGCTTGTCCTAATCGTATTTGAAATTAAGATGAGAATGAACCATAGTAATTTTGATCAATGAGTGGAAATTTTTTGGACAAAACTTGTGAATCCATGCGAATAATTAGATTAAGCATATTGCGTCATCTCATATTTATATTTTCTTTCTATAATAAGTATTTTGTCTCACGTAACGTTCATGCCACTCAAACGGATTGACAACATGATGAGCTCTTTTGGTATGTCATGACTTAAGGTCTTGACAATAAGTAATGTTTCCTTCATGGCAGACCCTTTCATGACCTATAATTTAATATTTGAAAGATATATTAGATGACATGAAATTTACGCTAGAAATTATTGAAGGATACACTAATTGACAACATGATGAGCTCTATCCAACTTTCACTTTCCCTAAACTTCTTGGTTAGAGCATATTAAGACAAATTTACGCATTTACAAGTGTAAATCCATCACCGTTAACAAATCACTCTAAGTCTCTTCTTTTTCCCCCACTGTGTTCATTTTTTGCCTGTATCAAACGTATTTTCTTCTTTTCCTATTTTCACCCGTACCCTACTAGAGGACAAAGCCACTCTTGATGTTTAGGCAATTTGTGTAGCAAACATGCGAAAACTTTGGTTGCACTTAGTAGTTTTGGAGAAGAAGAGTTCATATGTTGTTAGCTGATCTTTGGTGCACTTTACATATTCTTAAATCTCATTTCTCTACTGTTGATGCATTTCTCAACGGTTGATGCACTTTATAAGAGTTCGTACGACAGGCACTAGACATCAGCCATGTACAGAAAACTAAACAAAAATTAAACAGAGAGAAATGAAAGCAAAAAACCAGTAGGGGCTTTGGGACCCTTTGCCTTGCTCTGGCAGACGATCCATTGGCTTCTGCCGCGCATGGCAAGCCCGACAGAGAAGTCAGTGAGGGCTTGCAAGGCATCACCTTATGTTGGTAGCGATTGGTGCGAGCCCTCACAACTGTCCTTGGCAAGCTCTTGCAAATAGGCATCAAGCAAAATCCCATGTGATTTAGGAACCTTTTCTATACAATTAATTCAAGAAAAAGTATCTATTCATTCCTATTTAATGTCTTGATGAAATTTGCAGAGTATGGCATGGGACACAAGGTTTCCACACTTGGGGATGCATATAGTTATGGCATTCTATTATTGGAGATGTTCACTGGAAAAAGACCCACTGAAGAGGCCTTTGGGCACCATCTTAACCTCCACAACTTTGTCCGAATGGCTCTTCCGGATCGAGCAATGGACATCATAGACTTAAGCCTTTTGAGTGAAGCTGGTGATCAACAACAGGAGATCAAGATCAGAGATTGCATTTTCTCTGTATTCGAAGTTGGAGTCGCATGTTCGATGGAATCACCGCCGGATCGGATGGATATGACTGAGGCGATCAGGAAATTACACTTGATCAAGGTGAGTTACGAAGCCAAAGAGAGGAGGATAGGTATGTAGCTAAATCAGTTTTCTCATTTCATCTTGGAACTCCTTCATTAGTAGAGTAAATCATCATGCAAAGGCAGTGCTAGCAAATTGACATGAATGTCTCCCTCACTAGCCTACCTACCCATACCCATTATGTGTATTTTTTTTTTTTTTATAATTACACCAATATCTATATTTAATAATCATAGAAAGTGGATGTATGGAGTTAAGTCTATCTATTTCCACCAAGTAACCGTGTAAAAGTTGATGAATTTGCTTATTTGCCCAGTTCTCTTCAATTCTAATGCCATTGTGGATTGATGCATTGCTTAATTACCATGGCTGGGTCATTGCCCTTGTCCCTCTCTCTCCGCGCGCTTGTGTACTAATATGTGACCTCACTGTGAGGTCACAAGCTCAAGTTCAACTCTTAACGTCATGCTTAACCGAGAGCCTGAGGTCAATTGGAGACCAAGCTTGATCAAATCCAAAGACAAGGAGAGGGAGGCAACCTCATCACAAGATCATGAGCTCAAGGCCAACTCTTAATGTTGCCATTGAGAGTGACCTCACTGTCAATTGGAAACCATGCTCGATCAAATTTGGGCGACGTTACCACCGAAATTATGTTGTGGTCATGTTGCCAACGCCAGCTGCCACCGTGTGTGGCCCCTACCTCCTCTCCAAACCTCATTTTCTTTATCTTTTTTATTTGCTATGTCATCGAATTACAGAGTTTTTATTTTTACTTTTTTTTTTTGTTGATAGAGATATAGAATTAACAAAGGCATAAATGGGACAAGATCAAAAAGGGAACATGGATGCATATATGTTGCACTTGTCAATGTGCTTATTACATTGTCTAATTATCCTCGTCAAGTCTTCCCACTCAACCAACCCCGTCTCTTTCTTCACCATTAGCCACCGTCTTTGGCCGTTGCGGCCAATTGTCATCACAGTCGCCTCCCCCACGTCTCACCACTTTCTCCTTCGTGTCATCCACAAGACCACAACCATCTTTGCTCTCTCTATTTGCTGACCCAACACTCTCCCTCACTCTCTCTCTTCCCTCACCACCAAATCTCTGTGAGGTCTCGGCACCACCATTGATGACCTGATCTGGCCATGGCCTTGAGATCTCACCAAGATCTTAGTGGATAGGCCAAATAAGGGGGAGGCGTCCCCAGATCTGGAGACGACCCTCTAACCTCATCACTGTCGACAACTTAATCGTAATGACTAGGGGAGCTTGATGCGAGGTCTTGAGACCAGCCAGAGGCATGAACTTGACGTTTAGGCAGGCTCAGCCACCCTTATAGAGAGAGAGAGAGAGAGAGAGAGAGAGAGAGAGAGAGGAGAGAGATTGGTGTTGGGATTTTGAGAAGTAATGGTGTAAGGAATGAAATTAATAAGAGAGAATCGTGTGTTGGTTTGGTGTTGGAGACAACAGATAGGTACATAAACGGTACAATGGATCTGCATCCAAGAGACATAAATAGGGATGGTGAAGGCCATAAAATACAATGCCTTAGATCTAGCATAAAATACACAACCAGATGGCATAGTCACAAAAAAACGAAGCAAACATAGACTAATTCATAATATGAACGGCCTAGACTATTTTAGGCTCTACATAACTAGCCAACTGTCAATAGAGTGCGAGGTCTTACAATAGCGTGCCATCAAGAAGCTCAAGTTTGGCATTAAGATCACGGCAGAAGTACACCACAAGTGCCATAACTTGGCACGCCGGGACACTTAGGTGCCATAACTTCAAAACGGTACACTTAAGTGCCACTTTTTTTTTCGAGTGGGACACTTAAGTGCCACCTCCAGCGACCCTTGCCGGAAATCCTACGTGGCAATATTTTATTATTACTTTTTGCCTACGTGGCTCACGGAGCTCCAAATCAAAGCATAAAAATTAAAAAAAATTTAAAAATTTTTTTAAAAAAAGTAAAATTTTTAATTTTTAATTTTAAAAAATTAAAAAAAATAAGAAATTTTTAAAAATTTTAATTTTAAAAAATTTTAAAAATTTTTTTATAAAAAAGAAAATTTTAAAAAATTAAAAAAAATTTAGAAAATTTAAAATATTAAAAAAAATTTAGAAAATTAAAAAAATTAGAAAATTTAAAAAAAATTTAAAAAAATTAAAAAAATTTAAAAAAATTTAAAAAATTTAAAAAAATTTAAAAAATTTAAAAAATTTAAAAAATTTAAAAAATTTAAAAAAATTTAAAAAATAAGAAAATTTTAAAAATTTTAATTTTAAAAAATTAAAAAAATTATAAAATAAGAAAATTTAAAAATTTTAATTTTAAAAAATTTTAAAAATTTAAAAAAAAATAAGAAAATTTAAAAAAATTTAAAAATTTAAAAAAAGGGGGGGTGGGGAGGCGGCGGCGGCGGAGGTGGCGGTGGTGAGGAGCCGGCGGCGGCGGCAAGGAGCCGCCCCTTCGGCCTCCCACCCCCCTTTTTTATAATTTTTTTCTAAATTTATTTTTTTTAATTTTTTCTTAATTTTTAAAAAAAATTTTAAAATTTTCTTAATTTAAAAAAAATTTAAAATTTTCTTAATTTTTTTAAAATTTTTAAAATTTTCTTAATTTTTTAAATTTTTTTAAATTTTCTTAATTTTTTAAATTTTTTAAAATTTTTAAAATTTTCTTAATTTTTTAAATTTTTTTTAAATTTTCTTATTTTTAAAATTTTTTAAAATTTTTAAAATTTTTTGAATATTTTAAATCTAATTTAATTAATTTATATACTATTATTTACACGTAGACGCGAAACGGCGTCGTTTTTGCATTTTCTCCGCCACGTCAGCGCAAAACGACGCCGTTTTGGACCGAGCTCGCCGGAAAGTCGCCACGTCAGCCATTTGGCCGGATTTTCGCCGGAGTGGCACTTAAGTGTCCCATTTTACTCCGATGATGGCACTTAAGTGTACCATTTTAAAGTTATGGCACTTAAGTGTCCCGGCGTGCCAAGTTATGGCACTCCAGGTGTCCCGCACTCTTAAGATCACCAATATCAGGGGGCGGTAGACTTCCTGGATTGAGATCAAAACAAGAACAATATAGTGAGAAAATGTTGAATTGTGTATTGCTTTAATGAACAATGTAATACATTATACAGGCACTTGTATCCAGAACAATAAACACAAAAACGAGACGTAAGCTAAATCAGGATTTAATAAAAACACCGGAATCAATTATGACCAATTACAATCCACACAAAGTCACATAAACTTGCACATTTCCTGACGATTGGAATTCATCATAACAATAAACAAGTGCTTTTAAGAATTTCTCTATGAAAGTTTGAGGTTGAAATTACTCTCGCAAATTTGTTCTATAGACTAGAAACTTTTCTTTTTCTTTTTCTTTTCACTTTTTTGGTCAATATAGGAGAGACTGTTGAGATAAGTGGCCCTGGCTATATTATTAACAAAGCAATGGAAGGGTGACCAAATCCTATGGTAAATCAAAAAAGAAAACAGCGCTCTCCTGCAATTAGCTTACGATTAGCCAACAACTAGCTAACAATCATCACATGAGCCCTTCCTCTAGTAGCATATAGCATAAAAGTCAAACGAGCAAGAGTACTTGAAATCTGCCAAAGCCATTTCAAGCAGTCGCAGGATATTGCTAATCTGCTTAAGTTGCTTTTATACACAACATGTTATGCATCCATATTTTTCAAAACTAGCTATTTCTAATACTAAAATCTAACAACCTAATCAAGCCCTATTTTTCTAACCAATTTCCCATTTTTATTTTCCAGCATTATTTTCGTTTTCTTATCTTATTCTCGATCCCTCCTCTGAATCAAATCTTCACTCAGATACTCCATGAATTTCAGCATCATCTCAGTCAAAGCAATTGGTAACAAACATGCCCAGTGATTAAGAAATTATGAAAATAAAAACACCACATCGCGGGTAACTAGAACAGCACTTGGATGGGCTTCGGATCAATTCAATCTACACCCAAAAGAGAGTGACCAGCAAAGGAATGGTGATGACAGCCCATATCCGGTGAGTTCAAGGCACAGCAAAATGGTTATTTGTTGAAAAATTTTCACCAATTCACCTAACAATCTCCTAAATCATCATACATGTTCAAATGATAAAAATGACATCACAAGAATTCCAAATTGAACTCCAATTAGATAAGCCAGCAAATCCAAATTTCATTCCACCATGATCAAATATGCCAAAGGTTCTATTTCTTTCAAAATTGACATGTGTTCTTAACGCCTATTCATTGCCCACTAATTTTATGAAAAGTACATGCAAGTATCGGCTATATGAATAAACGTCCAGGCTGCAAAGCAGAATACAAAACACACACTGCAATTATGATTTAATATCAAATCACAACTTTGGTTTAATCCCTGGCTTCAATCAATCAAATGAGTTTCTGTATCCATAAAGGTGCTGAGGTAACCGTTAAGCAAAGCCTTCTAAAAACTTGGTTTCAAATTCGCAAGAAAAGCGAAAAGAGAAAACGAGGAGAGAGAGAGAGAGAGAATAGGAAAAAAGATTCGCCTGTACTGAACTGATCTTTCCTCACCAAATTTACATGCATATACCCGTACTCAAACCTTTCAAGTTGAGAGCAATGCGGATATGGAAAGAGCTCGAATTTCTCCCAGTGCTGTCCAACTCCAACTTCGTCCTCCCAGGGCCTTGAAACACAGCTATAACAAAGATGTGAATAACGGACAGAAAAGAAAAAAACATATGTAATGAAGACAACGAAAAGCAGAGAGAAGATAGAGAGTCCATATTAATGATTGTAGCCTCTTCAAGTGCAGTCAGCGAGCATCTTTGAACTTCTATTTTGAGAGATAAGCTCTCAGCAGCATATTCAGCAGATTTCAGCGAAAACCATTGCTCATTACATGGGAGACGTGTCCAGTTAACATAACATTGTAAGCACTAGCAGAAAAAGATGACAAGTCTAATCCAACAAAAAGAGTATAACAAGTTTAATCCAACAATAAGCATATGAACAACAGAATCAACACGGTTGCACTTGAATTTGGCAAACATACTTCAGTATTGATTTAGTTTTAAATAGGACTCATGTGCAAGAATGGACAACGACCAATTTACCACCAATTAAACGAGGACTGAAATTCTTTACAATCTCAAAGCATGAATAGCAAACAGAGAAGATGTTGGTATGGCACCGTGAAGATTTAGCTAAAAGATACTCACTTCTTTACTCTTCACTCATTTACACATATACATGCACAAGCACTCCCCAAGCAACTCACTGCTCTCTGTTTTTCCTCAGGCTTTTTTATGTTAGTTCATGGCAAAGAACTAATCCATCCAAGGTAGGACCTTCCGGGCTCTCGATAGATTCAAGACTAAGACATCTCTCCTATTTACCCCAGTCAGAATTCACCAGTCCATGTATTTTGCACAACAAACGGTTCTACCTTCCGGACAAAATCGCATTATGATGCAAGCCAATATTCGCATCTGCCTCTTGAGAAATTTTCTATCCTATCATATCAATATGAAAGCTTCCCCAGCCACTATGACGAATAGCAATCAGCGCAATTGAGAAATCCTCGATTAGCCCACACAACAGCTCAAAGGAAATTCACAAGTGTAATCAAATTCGCAAGTGCATAATTATTAAGCATCGTTAAAGCACATACCAAATTAAGACCACAACACCAATCAGCAGAGCAAGAGAATACACAACCAGCGAGCATAATCTCAATCCGGCGAATATAATCCATCAGATGCCAAAACGAACTCATGACCCCTTGGGTATACGTAAGTCGACATGCTTTGCTCATCTAGATATTTGATTAACACGAATCTATACTTGGCATAATATCAGAATCAGAGACAACCTATATGGATGGATTTGAACCAACTAGTCATGGCATATGGAGATCTCAGCCATAGTCTAAAATCACTGGAAACGGAAATGCTGTAAGTGAGTCGAACATGTACGTTACGCAACAATCATTCCAGACACTAAAGAATAAGAACGCTTCTCAAAATTGCATTCCAAATTCGTTCAGGCGTTTTAACGAATGTTTGGTGGTCAGTTCAAAAATTAGAACACAGAATGATAATAGAAGAGTCAATTCTGATATAGACATCTTCAATGACATCAGAACGTATTTAAACTACTAACAGATCCGCAATCACCACTCTACTTTCACTCATAACCTTAATAACAAATCTCGGATTCAACTGAATAAAACAGAGCAATGACGTACATCCCCCGGAGTCCGTCCTTGGCCAGGAACAGCCAAAGACGTCGTCACAGGTGATCTGCGCCTGAGAAGAAGCTCCAGCAAATTTCTCAGCTCGTCGGACTTCGCGGCCTGAAGATTTGAAGAGGTCGGGGCCATCGCGAGACATGGAACCGCACCTTGCTTGCGTAGCATCGCGCGCTGGTGAAAAGCCAACGTGCGAGTGTGTTGTAGACAGGAATCGGGAAGCAAACCTTCGGGTGTTCTGGGCGTGCTCAAAGGAAACGGCGATGAGGCTGAAAGAAAAAGGAATAGAGAAGAGTAATAAGGAGAAAAGGAAAAGAAGACAGTCGCCATGGGGGTCGAAAAGAAAGAAAACAGAACAGGGAGGGGTGACAATATTATAAAAAAGACAGAAAACAGAAGTGGATGTATGGAGTTAAGTTTACGTATTTCCACCAATTTGCTTATTTGCCCCATTCTCTTCATCTCTGATGCCACTGTGGATCGATGCATTGCTTAATTACCATGACTTGACTAGGCCATTACCCTCGCCTTTCTCTCTCTCCGTGCTTGCTTGTGTACTAGAACGTGACCTCGCTGTGAGGTCATAAGCTCATGGCCAACTCTTAATGTCACACTTGACTGAGAGCCTGCGGTCAATTGGAAACCAAGCTTGATCAAATCCAAAGACAAGGAAAAGGAGGCAACCTCATCACAAGATCATGAGCTCAATGCCAACTCTCGATGTTGCTGTTGAAAGTGACCTCACTATCAATTGGAATCCATGCTTAATCAAATTTGGGTGTCGTTGCCAACAAAATTATGTTGTGGTCATGTTGCCAACATTGGCGGCCACTGTGTGTGGCCCTTACCTCCTCTCCAAGCCTCCTTTTCTTTATCTTTTTTACTTTGCCATGTCATTGAATTACAGAGTTTTTCTTCTTCTTTTTTGTCAATCGAGATATAGGGTTGACAAACACATAAATGGGACAAGATTAAAAAGGAAACACAGACACATATTTATTGCACTTGTCGATGGGTTATCATGTCTAATAATCCGGTCAAGTCTTCCCAGTCAACCAACTCTCTCTCTCTCTCTCTCTCTTCACAATTTGCCACCATCTCCACCCATTGTGCCCACCTGTCATGACCGTTGCCTCCTCCAAGTCTCACCACTTTCTCCATCGCGTCATCATAGTCGCCCTTAAATGAGAGAGGGAGAGAGATAGCTACACGAAAACAAGGACAACAACCAACATTGAAGCAATGGGGGTGAGAGCAAATGGAGCGTGACATGACCCCTCATAAGCACCGGCAGTAAATAGTGAAGCAAGGAAGGTCAAGATTGATGGTGGCACCAAAGGCATGACAATGACACAAGCTGGGCGTGGTTTGTGGGTTCTCCAAAGGGGAGAGTAAATGGTGGAGCGAGGAAGGTCAATATTGGTGGTGGCACGAGAGGCATGTCAATGACACAAGCCGCGCATGGTTGTGGGGGCTCCACAAGGGGGGAGAAAGATGGGGAGGAGAAGAGAGTGTTGTTGGGATTTTGAAGAGTATCGGGTAAGGTGTAAAATTAATAAGAGAGACTCATGTCTTGATGTCTTGATTTGATGTTGGAGATAGCGGATAAGTAAATCAATGTTATCTACATTCAAGAGACATGAATTGCGATAGCGAAGGCAATAAAATACAATGCCTTAGATGTGGTATAAAATACATAACGTGACGGCATAGTGAGTGAAGTGCGGAGCAAACAAAAACTAGCTCGCAATATGGACAACATAGGCTATAGTAGGGCAAATGTCCATGGGATATATACTAAATTGCTGATCAACTGTCAATAGTGTGACAACTCGCAATAGAATGTTGTCAAGAAGCTCAAGTTCGGCATTAGGATCAATATCAACATGGATTGAGATCAAAATAGGAACAATCTAATGTTGATACGGAGTCAGAATGTGAAAGAATATTGAATTGTGTATTGTTAAATTGAAAAGGGAAGTAATCTAATATGGGATATTTAACTCCAAACCATTGGCACATCCATGAATTGCCACACACTCTTATATCATGACGCGTAAAAGCTGAAAGAATACTTACAAAGGTATATATAACCAGTTTATGATCAAGAACATTTTGAATCTATCATAGCCATTGCAAACAGTAGCAAATATTGCTACTTTGCTTGTAATAATCTATTTAAGTTGCAGTTACGAGCAACATGTTATACATCCATATTTTCCCAAACTAGCTTATGAGTCATATCAAGCTAGTCACTTTTATTTTTCCTTTACTTTTTATATAATACCTTATGACGTGTATAATAATAGGCCATAAGTAAGCTTGTCACTCTCAAAGCCTTTCCTAGTATGGAAGTTCTCCTTCATAGTTGCCTGGAGGATCGTAGTTGCACACAACGTACCACCACCCGTTGTTACATTGAACCCTAGCGCACCCGACTTGGACCGAGTCGCGCCAAACCATCTGAGTGTAGTGCAAGCAATTACACCCGCTCAAGCAGGTGTTGGTGTTGTAATTGTAGTTTTGCTTCTCCGCGGCCCACAAGCTAACGGCATAGGTGCCGGTGAATGTGCTAGTGCCCTTGGCAAGGTTCTCGCCGTAGGGCCCATTGGAGTGCACAAGGCTGCAGTCACCGACCCGTTGATTCGCATAGCTTTGGGCGTAGGCAGCAAGGGTGTTGTCCCATGTCACGTTCGCCACACCAACTTGCTTCCGAGCAACATTATGAGAGTCGAGATAGTCTTGGGGTGAGTTTTGGGCATGACTAGGTTGAAAGATAGAAATGAAAACGAGAGAGATGATGATGGTTAGAGAATTCATGATGCTCAAGGAATTAGCTGATGTTGGTTCAAGGTGATATTTTTGGTGATCATTAGGCTATTTATAGAAAAAAAAAAACATGAAGATTTTTGGGGCTTCAACTCATCGTGTGCAATGAACTTATCGGGAGCATCTCCTTTGGACAGTTCAACTTTGCTAATAATGCAGATTGATTAGGAAATGATAAAATTAGTAAATGCGGCATCGGTAATTGGTTTTGCATGTTCTTTCTTTCCTTGAATGGAAGTAAAGTAAAAGGCTTAAGCGAAGTTTGATGCAGTAATTAAAGTATAATGTTAGACGTTATTTGGAGTAATGCTAAAGACATTGAGATTAGCGCATGAATTAAATTATTAGGGGATATAAAGAATTTTATCCGGGTGTGATGAGCAAACAGGTCTCTCTCTCTCTACGCCAATCAAAAGCCACCACCAACTCGTCTTCGTATCCATCTTCGTTTTTTAAGATCCACTGTCCATCTTCAACTAAATTTACGATCTCCAGCGTCCCCCACCTTAAAACAATACGTCACCATCCTCCCATAGGAGAAATACATCAAAGATACCAAAAATTATGTAGAGCACTCACTCTAAGGTCAAAAAATTTCGCCGGATACTTAAGTACCAAATCTAATAAAAAATGATTACTTAATTATGTCTCCGGAGAGAAATTCTGACTAAAATATATATGTGACATTTGTAAATAAAATTTTAATATGAGCTGGCATTTAAAAAAAAAAAAAAAAGTCTACGTGGCATTTCCATGTGTACATTTCTCCTCATCTCCCTCCACGTCATTTTTTTTTTTTTTTTTTTCTGTTTTTCTATTTTTTTCTTCTCTTTTCTCCCTTGTGCACCCTCACTACTTCACGTTGTAAATGGACTCCTCAACCACAACTTCATCGAGGCTCACCCATCACCGCCCAAACCTCGGAGCTGCCCCACAACCTCAACAAACGACGCCAAGAATCGATGAACGATATGGTCCAGGCAAGGAACGAGATGGTTCAGATCTATGAAAGGAGTCTTGTTCAGTCAAGATCGCTTGGTTTCATCGAATTAGAAAGCCATGAAGCACGTCCAGCAATCAATGAATGCCCAGGTTGGACAGAAAACCAAGAACAAGCGCGCGAACCTCTCCCAGACATTTCATCTAACACCTAAGGGTACAACAACCGGAAAGCATTCAGGCGCTCAAATTCATGCCAGAACCAACCATAACCAGAAAACAACACTAGGAATACACAGAGAAAGGAATGAGCAGGCTCAGAACGCGCGAAACTGGGGCCGCCGAGCCCCATTCCATCGATTCAACAAAACAGGGGAAAACGAGCTTGGGCGTATCCTGTGAAAGGAAAGTTGCCAAACGCGATTGCTAGGTAGATTGGAACAAAATGGCTCTAGAAACCGCCTCAAGGGACTTGGCCGGTGAAGGAGGCAACACCAACCGCAATTTGAACTCGCCGAGAATGGATCCAACCGAGCCTCTAGTTTGTAGTTGGGTTTTTCAATGAATCGGCTTCAGTAACGGCGGATTTTGAGGTGGCTTTGATGAATTTCCCAGATAAGAAGCCAGAGAGATATTCCCTGCTGTGCTCCCTTTTTCCCCGTTCATCCCCTTTCCATCGATTGTTCAGCAAGAAATTGATTTTTCTTGTTGGACAAACTCGTTTTGGCTCATGCAGGCGAGTGAAACTTGTTAAATGAAGTCGTTTTTGAGCTTTTTATGCTAAGTCAGACCACCAACGAGTCACGTTAGTAGAAAAAATATCAAAATATTGCCATACCAAATTTCTACATTCGAGATCGGAATTGATACTTAAATAATCGTTTTATTTTTCTTAAAGTAACAATTGAGTGATTTGAAAAAAAAAAAAATTGGCACCAAAATGAGCATCGTATACAACTTTTGACACTTCTAATTAACTTTTCCCCTCTCTCACTCCTTGCAATGGCTGCCGTTGAGATGTCAACGAACCCTAACCGGCCCTTGAGGCCTTGATGCTATCGAGGTTGCGGCAAGCATCCAGATTTGGAGGTGCATCCTCCTTATCTAAAGACTCAATCCCTCCACACTAAGTCTAGAGGAAGTGGGATCCGGACTTGTCGTTCTCAGCGGGCAAGTGGTCACCATTGCCCATTGGTCTTCCCGATTGTTCGTCATATTTTTCCCAATAAGACGACAAATTATCATGTTGAAATAATGCCCCGTTATATGAGGCAAGAGCTTTAGATGCACCAAAATTAAATAACGTCATGTGAATGGCGAAGGCAATTCCCTTCACCGAAGAAAAGTTGATCTCTTTCAAAAATTATTTCTTCTTCATTTTTCTCACGATTTCTGATTTTCAAGTGAAGGAATTTTGATCCTTGATCTAACATCCTCAGCTCCAAGCTCCCAAGCATATCACCATCCCTATCAAGCCCCACATCACATCGTGAAAGAGAAGCTAAGTATGATCTCTATGGCGCATTTCTCTCTTGAGTTCATCCTATTACATCTTTCAATCGATTCTAGTACATAACAATGGCCATGTCGACCATATAACGATACATTTTATTCATTAAGCTGATAAGAGTTAAGAAAGAGAATTGGGATAAGACCCACGAAGGAAGTCTCACCTTAGAATCTAGGTTGAGTTCCTTAAAAAAATGGAGTCCATTAAATCAGATAAAATATATAAGAATACTGGACAGGTAGAGTTTATTGTCTGGACTGGGCGGTAATTCGTCGATAGATTTTATATATTGATGAATTGACCAAGCAAGTATATCAGCTCTCATTAATGAACAAAGTGTTAGTAAGCTTTTGACCAAATAACAAATTAGGTGTCAATGGTCAAATTGCCTAATTTTGTATTCCATTTCAATCCATCTTATCTATTGCAGCCTAGTATATTACTTAGAAAGGTCATAGACTCATCATAGCTGGAAAATCCTTACCCGCTATAATTTACTTCAAATAAATTTTCATTTTATTTTGAATCACGTTGTTTTAATATTAAGACACAAGAACACGCCAAAATTTGCAGTCAGTGAATTCTAATTTACGAGTTTTATGCTTGCGGAGTCAGTCACCGGAATCGGTACGATGTTGTTGTATATAACTTGGTGGATGAAATGATTAAACTATACTTTGGGAAAGTGTTGCGAAAGCTCCAGAAATCCGAACTGTTGGGACGGTGCAATACAAATTAGATACCTTTATTTGGAAAATTACAGAAAGAAAAAGAGCTCACAATCCGAGCTCGTTAACAAATCCCAGTAGATGACGATGATTTTGGTAGATCTAGGCTCTAACATTCATCGGCAGTATTGCGCATGCATGTTAAAAACCAATAATCATTGACTTTAAGGAACTTTTAACATTATATTTAGTCTTTTTCAATGAAGTCGTTTGGGACAGAAGTTGGGGCGTCACGACCCAGCACTAGTCACCAGTGAGCCAAGTTCATCTACGGACAGGCCGATTGTGATTACCTTACCAATGTTGCTAGTCGAGGTAGAAGTAAACTCCAAACATTTACTTCCTATTTCGAAGAGAAAATCATTCTTTTACACTAGAAGTTCTGATTTTTTTGCTTCACATGTGACAAAATCTGCGTTTTGCATAGGCATACCTGGATATAAATGTTTTATCTGCATATATTGGTACTTTTACAAGTTACCTTTATCCATGTTAGCATGTAACCGTAGTTACTTAAAATACCGACAACGTTGGCACCTGTGTTATTTTTACCAATGTGTTGGGTCTATATCAATGCATAAATACTATTAGAAAAAAAAAAAAAAAGCACTTTCGACTTACGACCCTTAAAAACCGAGCTTCCGAAGGAAGAAATTGAACCTAGTTCTTCATGATACAAGTCAGCAACACGCACCTATATCCAGCACATATTGAGCAGCAATTCTCCATGAAAACAAGCTTGAATCAAGCTGGAACTTGTTGATTCTTACCTCAATTGATGAACTAATTTGTCATACCAAAAGCATCATCTTCTTGCATAAACATGACAAAATCAAGCTTCATCTCCATGGAAACCCCAAAATCATCTTCTCGATTTGTCCCTCTTTCCTCCGTCTCCTTCTTTCAATTTTTCTTTTTCCTTTTTCTTCTCTCTCCCTTGTCTTGCTTGTCTCCACTACAACAAGAAGACCCAATTAGATTAGCCACCTTAATGAGTTAGTAAATCCAATTAACTATCCAGGTGCCCAAGATAGACTTTAAAACCAAGATATAATGGACTAACACATTTAGATGCTTCATTCGCCACTTTCTAGAAATCAAAGAAACCATATAAAATTGTTATTCATTATTCAATTTATGGATCCACTTTTATTTCTTGAGCATTTACATAATTTACGTACATATGAGGTACTTTTCAAATGTTCGCTAAACATTATATTTACATGGAACCACAAAATCAACCCGTCTTATCCCAAGATGCAAAAATGTTCCTTATTGTCATAACCTCATAATGTCTAATATCAATGTCCACATGTCACTAGGTGTCAAAATTTCAGCCCGCAAACACTATTAATGAGTTACCCTCAATGTTGAGCAAACAAATTATCGACGAACAAGTAATTGCCCACCTCTTCTTGGTCGGCCACTTTATAGGAATCAAAGAAAGCATATAACAGCAGTATTAGTTATTAATTGTATAGATACACTTCTAATTCTCGGTCACTTACTTGATTTGTATAAATATGAGGCTTTTTCCGAGATTCAAGAGATGACTATCATGATGTAGCACTTTTTCCAATGTGGCATTTAATTCTAGGTGTAAGCAATAAAGACCGAAAGCCCAAATTGGACCGGCTAGAATAGGCCCGGATGGGGTTTCGAGCTCCCCCTTTTTTAGGCCAGTCTGAGCCTTCAAGCTTGAGATGCTCAAGCCTAAAATGGTCCATCTCCAAATTAATTTTTTAACAATAGAATATGCAATATAGGTATAAAATCTAAAAACTTTAGAAAGTTCATTATTTATGTTCAAAATAGTTTAATAAAGTCATGAACAAGTTCAAAATAGTTAGATAATAAAGTGATTTTTGAGGCGAAATATATATATATATATATATATATATATATATATATATATATGTATATATGTATATATTTATTTATTTTAGGTCCAAAAAACAGAAAATTTTTGGCTAGGCCTGAGGGGATGTTTGAGAGGACATTTGTTACAACATTGAAAAGAAAGATATCAATATAAGAAGTTAAATTTTCTTTAATTGATCCTACCCTTTTATTTTTTATTCACATTTTAATATAATCTTTAGATTGATTACTGACTTCACACCTTTTTGATGATATGGCCAAGCCACGCAGCCGCCGTGTCATTTAGTAAGAAATTTACATGTAACATTACTCGTGAAATACTTGTCTCACTATGCCCACTGAAACATTGCATTTCTAGACACTTGATAAGTTGGGGCAACATTTTAAAATGCAATGGGTGTTCATGCCAATCTGGTGCATCATAGTTCTCCACTAAGGTGGTTAATTTTCACGTGAGACTAATGGACATACTCCCCTAGTGATCGTATTGGCCAAGAACTCTTGAATTTTCTTGATTGGAATATTTCTCATAATTAGGTTCAATAGTCTCCTAAAATTATTAATTATCCTAGAGATTTCACCACAAAAGCCTTTTTTTATGCATCGTTTACAAAAGCTCTTGAAGAAGAATCCACTCCAATGGAAAAGAGAGCATACCGGTCCAGTTGTGGTGCTAAAAGAGAAATTGATGCATCTTTCCCCACCGTCAGTTCCTTTTGATGGCAAGCGAATCTTGTGAATTGATGATAGTGAAAAGTTTTGGACAGTAATTTTGCTCGAAGAAGTCAAGGAAAGAGATACATCTATGAACAAAAGAGCAAACGGTTTTCACCTGCTGAACTTCACTACCACTCTACATTCAAAGAAACTTTAGCCGTCAAATATGCAATAAAGTAATTCGAATTCAATATGATTGGTTATCATTTCTCTATAAAAAAATATAAAAAAATCCATCCTTTCAAATCCAAAATGAAGTTTAAAGCCAAACTACTTTCTCATCCACAACTTATTTGATGCGTAGAATAGTTTTCCAAATATTCTTTTGAAACCAAACCCATTAAAGGAGAGAAGAAACTCCTTGTAAATCTTCTCTGAAGACCCAAAGACTTCTCATCATTTTACATGTTCACTTTTGACCGATTGTGAATTGATAGCGTAAGGGAAGGGTGAAGAGAGCCCCATCAGGGTGATATGCCCAATGTCCTCCTTGAAAACCACAATACTTTCCTCGTCAGATGACATTTTTCTACAAGTCAAGGAAAGAGATACATCTATCAACAAAAGAGTGGACGGTTTTCACCTGCTGAACTTCACTACCACTCTACATTCAAAGAAACTTTAGCCGTCAAATATGAAATAAAAGAATTCGAATTCAATATGATTGGTTATCATTTCTCTATAAAAAATATAAAAAAAAAATCCGTCCTTTCCCCATCCAAAATGAAGTTTAAAGCCAAACTAGTTTCTCATCCTCAACTTATTTGATGCGTAGAATAGTTTTCCAAATATTCTTTTTAAACCAAACACATTAAAGGAGAGAAGAACCTCCTTTTAAATCTTCTCTAAAGACCCAAAGACTTCACTTCCTTTTACATATTCACTTTTGACCGATTGTGAATTGATAGTGTAAGGAAGGGTGAAAAGAGCCCCATTAGAGTGATATGCCCGATGTCCTCCTTGAAAACCACAATACTTTCTTTGGCAGATGACATTTTTCTACAAGTCAAGGAAAAAGATACATCTATGAACAAAAGAGCGGATGGTTTTCACTTGCTGAACTTCACTACCACTCTACATTCAAAAAAACTTTAGCCCTCAAATATGAAATAAAGGAATTCAAATTCAATATCATTGGTTATCATTTCTCTATAAAAAATAAAAAAAATCTGTCCTTTCCACATCCAAAATGAAGTTTAAAGCCAAACTCGTTTCTCATCCTCAACTTATTTGATGAGTAGAATAGTTTTCCAAATATTCTTTTGAACCCAAACCCATTAAAGGAAAGAAGAACCTCCTTGTAGATCTTCTCTAAAGACCTAAAGACTTCTCTTACTTTTACATGTTCACTTTTGGCCGATTGTGAATTGATAGCGTAAGGAAGGGTGAAAAGAGCCCCATTAGAGTGATATGCCCGATGTCCTCATTGAAAACCACAATACTTTCCTCGGCAGATGACATTTTTCTACAAGTCAAGGAAAGAGATACATCTATGAACAAAAGAGCGGACAGTTTTCACTTGCTGAACTTCACTACCACTCTACATTCAAAGAAACTTTAGTCATCAAATATGAAATAAAGGAATTCGAATCCAATATCATTGGTTATAATTTCTCTATTAAAAAAAAAAAAAAATCTGTCATTTCTCCATCCAAAATGAAGTTTAAAGCCAAACTAGTTTCTCATGCTCAACTTATTTGATGCGTAGAATAGTTTTCCAAATATTCTTTTGAAACCAAACCCATTAAAGGAGAGAAGAACCTCCATGTAAATCTTTTATGAAGACCCAA
This sequence comes from Eucalyptus lansdowneana, assembly GCA_017140395.1. Lineage (NCBI taxonomy): Eukaryota > Viridiplantae > Streptophyta > Magnoliopsida > Myrtales > Myrtaceae > Eucalyptus > Eucalyptus lansdowneana. The sequence goes on from CM029489.1 coordinate 23,584,503, forward strand.
AGACTTCTCATCATTTTACATGTTCACTTTTGACCGATTGTGAATTGATAGCGTAAGGGAAGGGTGAAGAGAGCCCCATCAGGGTGATATGCCCAATGTCCTCCTTGAAAACCACAATACTTTCCTCGTCAGATGACATTTTTCTACGAGTCAAGGAAATAGATACATCTATCAACAAAAGAGTGGACGGTTTTCACCTGCTGAACTTCACTACCACTCTACATTCAAAGAAACTTTAGCCGTCAAAAATGAAATAAAAGAATTCGAATTCACTATCATTGGTTATCATTTCTCTATAAAAAATAAAAAAATCTGTCCTTTCGCCATCCAAAATGAAGTTTAAAGCCAAACTAGTTTCTCATCCTCAACTTATTTGATGGGTATAATCGTTTTCCAAATATTCTTTTGAAACCAAACCCATTAAAGGAGAGAAGAACCTCCTTGTAAATCTTCTCTAAAGACCCAAATACCTCTCTTCCTTTTACATGTTCACTTTTGGACGATTGTGAATTGATACCGTAAGGAAGGGTGAAAACAGCCCCATTAGGGTGATATGCCCGATGTCCTCCTTGAAACCACAATACTTTCCTCGGCAGATGACATTTTTCTACAAGTCAAGGAAAGAGATACATCTATGAACAAAAGAGCGGACGATTTTCACTTGCTGAACTTCTCAACCACTCTACATTCAAAGAAACTTTAAGCGTCAACTATGAAATAAAGGAATTCGAATTCAATATAATTGGTTATGATTTCTCTATAAAAAATATAAAAAAAATCCATCATTTCCCCATCCAAAATGAAGTTTATAGCCAAACTAGTTTCTCATCTTCAACTTATTTGATGCGTAGAATAGTTTTCCAAATATTCTTTTTAAACCAAACACATTGAAGGAGAGAAGAACCTCCTTGTAAATCTTTTCTAAAGACCCAAAGACTTCTCTTCCTTTTACATGTTCACTTTTGACAGATTGTGAATTGATAGCGTAAGGAAGGGTGAAAAGAGCGCCATTAGGGTGATATGCCCGATGACCTCCTTGAAAAGCACAATACTTTCCTTGGCAGATGACATTTTTCTACAAGTCAAGGAAAAAGATACATCTATGAACAAAAGAGCGGATGGTTTTCACTTGCTGAACTTCACTACCACTCTACATTCAAAGAAACTTTCGCCGTCAAATATGAAAAAAAGGAATTCGAATTCAATATCATTGGTTATCATTTCTCTATAAAAAATAAAAAAAAAATCTGTCATTTCCACATCCAAAATGAAGTTTAAAGCCAAACTAGTTTCTCATCCTCAACTTATTTGATGAGTAGAATAGTTTTCCAAATATTCTTTTGAAACCAAACCCATTAAAGGAGAGAAGAACCTCCTTGTAAATCTTCTCTAAAGACCCAAAGACTTCTCTTCCTTTTACATGTTCACTTTTGACCGATTGTGAATTGATAGCGTAAGGAAGGGTGAAAAGAGCCCCGTTAGGGTGATATGTCCGATGTCCTCCTTGAAAACCATAATATTTTTCTTGGCGAGATGACATTTTTCTACAAGTCAAGGAAAAAGATACATCTATGAACAAAAGAGCGGATGGTTTTCACTTGCTGAACTTCACTACCACTCTACATTCAAAGAAACTTTAGCCATCAAATATGAAATAAAGGAATTCGAATTCAATATCATTGGTTATCATTTCTCTACAAAAAATAAAAAAATCTGTCCTTTCCCCATCCAAAATGAAGTTTAAAGCCAAACTAGTTTCTCATGCTCAAGTTATTTGATGCGTAGAATAGTTTTCCAAATATTCTTTTGAAACCAAACCCATTAAAGAAGAGAAGTTCCTCCTTGTAAATGTTCTCTAAAGACCCAAAGACTTCTCTTCCTTTTACATGTTCACTTTTGGCCGATTGTGAGTTGATAGCGTAAGGGAAGGGTGAAAAGAGCCCCATCAGGGTGATATGCCCAATGTCCTCCTTGAAAACCACAATACTTTCCTCATCAGATGTCATTTTTCTACAAGTCAATGAAAGATATACATCTATGAACAAAAGAGTGGACGGTTTTCACCTGCTGAACTTCACTACCACTCTACACTCAAAGAAACTTTAGCCGTCAAATATGAAATAAAAGAATTCGAATTCATTATCATTGGTTATCGTTTCTCTATAAAAAATAAAAAAAATCTGTCCTTTCCCCATCCAAAATGAAGTTTAAAGCCAAACTAGTTCCTCATCCTCAACTTATTTGATGGTTATAATAGTTTTCCAAATATTCTTTTGAAACCAAACACATTAAAGGAGAGAAGAACCTCCTTGTAAATCTTCTGTAAAGACCCAAAGACTTCTCTTCCTTTTACATGTTCACTTTTGGCCGATTGTGAATTGATAGCGTAAGGAAGGGTGAAAAGAGCCCCATTAGGGTGATATGCCCGATGTCCTCCTTGAAAACCACAACACTTTCCTCGGAAGATGACATTTTTCTACAAGTCAAGGAAAGAGATACATCTGTGAACAAAAGAGCGGACGATTTTCACTTGCTGAACATCACTACCACTCTACATTCAAAGAAACTTTAACCGTCAATATGAAATAAAGGAATTCGAATTCAATATGATTGGTTATCATTTCCCTATAAAAAATATTTAAAAAAAATCCGTCCTTTCCCCATCCAAAATGTAGTTTAAAGCCAAACTAGTGTCTCATCCTCAACTTATTTGATGAGTAGAATAGTTTTCCAAATATTCTTTTGAATCCAAACCCATTAAAGGAGAGAAGAACCTCCTTGTAAATCTTCTCTAAAGACCCAAAGACTTCTCTTCCTTTTACATGTTCACTTTTGGCCGATTGTGACTTGATAGCGTAAGGAAGGGTGAAAAGAGCCCCATTAGGGTGATATGCCCGATGTCCTCCTTGAAAACCACAACACTTTCCTCGGCAGATGACATTTTTCTACAAGTCAAGGAAGGAGATACATCTGTGAACAAAAGAGCGGACGATTTTCACTTGCTGAACTTTACTACCACTCTACATTCAAAGAAACTTTAACCGTCAAATATGAAATAAAGGAATTCGAATTCAATATGATTGGTTATCATTTCTCTATAAAAAATATTTAAAAAAAATCCGTCCTTTCCCCATCCAAAATGAAGTTTAAAGCCAAACTAGTGTCTCATCCTCAACTTATTTGATGAGTAGAATAGTTTTCCAAATATTCTTTTGAATCCAAACCCATTAAAGGAGAGAAGAACCTCCTTGTAAATCTTCTCTAAAGACCCAAAGACTTCTCTTCCTTTTACATGTTCATTTTTGGCCGATTGTGAATTGATAGCGTAAGGAAGGGTGAAAAGAGCGCCATTAGGGTGATATGCCCGATGTCCTCCTTGAAAACCACAACACTTTCCTCGCGGATGACATTTTTCTACAAGTCAAGGAAGGAGATACATCTGTGAACAAAAGAGCGGACGATTTTCACTTGCTGAACTTTACTACCACTCTACATTCAAAGAAACTTTAACCGTCAAATATGAAATAAAGGAATTCGAATTCAATATGATTGGTTATCATTTCTCTATAAAAAATATTTAAAAAAAATCCGTCCTTTCCCCATCCAAAATGAAGTTTAAAGCCAAACTAGTGTCTCATCCTCAACTTATTTGATGAGTAGAATAGTTTTCCAAATATTCTTTTGAATCCAAACCCATTAAAGGAGAAAGAACCTCCTTGTAAATCTTCTCTAAAGACCCAAAGACTTCTCTTCCTTTTACATGTTCACTCTTGGCGATTGTGAATTGATAGCGTAAGGGAAGGGTGAAAAGAGCCCCATCGGGTGATATGCCCAATGTCCTCCTTGAAAACCACAATACTTTCCTCGTCATATGACATTTTTCTACGAGGCAAGGAAATAGATACATCTATGAACAAAAGAGTGGACGGTTTTCACCTGCTGAACTTCACTACCACTCTACATTCAAAGAAACTTTAGCCGTCAAAAATGAAATAAAAGAATTCGAATTCAATATCATTGGTTATCATTTCTCTATAAAAAATAAAAAAAAAAATCTGTCATTTCCACATCCAAAATGAAGTTTAAAGCCAAACTAGTTTCTCATCCTCAACTTATTTGATGAGTAGAATAGTTTTCCAAATATTCTTTTGAAACCAAACCCATTAAAGGAGAGAAGAACCTCCTTGTAAATCTTCTCTAAAGACCCAAAGACTTCTCTTCCTTTTACATGTTCACTTTTGACCGATTGTGAATTGATAGCGTAAGGAAGGGTGAAAAGAGCCCCGTTAGGGTGATATATCCGATGTCCTCCTTGAAAACCATAATATTTTTCTTGGCAGATGACATTTTTCTACAAGTCAAGGAAAAAGATACATCTATGAACAAAAGAGCGGATGGTTTTCACTTGCTGAACTTCACTACCACTCTACATTCAAAGAAACTTTAGCCATCAAATATGAAATAAAGGAATTCGAATTCAATATCATTGGTTATCATTTCTCTACAAAAAATAAAAAAAATCTGTCCTTTCCCCATCCAAAATGAAGTTTAAAGCCAAACTAGTTTCTCATGCTCAAGTTATTTGATGCGTAGAATAGTTTTCCAAATATTCTTTTGAAACCAAACCCATTAAAGAAGAGAAGTTCCTCCTTGTAAATGTTCTCTAAAGACCCAAAGACTTCTCTTCCTTTTACATGTTCACTTTTGGCCGATTGTGAGTTGATAGCGTAAGGGAAGGGTGAAAAGAGCCCCATCAGGGTGATATGCCCGATGTCCTCCTTGAAAACCACAATACTTTCCTCATCAGATGTCATTTTTCTACAAGTCAATGAAAGATATACATCTATGAACAAAACAGTGGACGGTTTTCACCTGCTGAACTTCACTACCACTCTACACTCAAAGAAACTTTAGCCGTCAAATATGAAATAAAAGAATTCGAATTCATTATCATTGGTTATCGTTTCTCTATAAAAAATAAAAAAATCTGTCCTTTCCCCATCCAAAATGAAGTTTAAAGCCAAACTAGTTCCTCATCCTCAACTTATTTGATGGTTATAATAGTTTTCCAAATATTCTTTTGAAACCAAACACATTAAAGGAGAGAAGAACCTCCTTGTAAATCTTCTGTAAAGACCCAAAGACTTCTCTTCCTTTTACATGTTCACTTTTGGCCGATTGTGAATTGATAGCGTAAGGAAGGGTGAAAAGAGCCCCATTAGGGTGATATGCCCGATGTCCTCCTTGAAAACCACAACACTTTCCTCGGAAGATGACATTTTTCTACAAGTCAAGGAAAGAGATACATCTGTGAACAAAAGAGCGGACGATTTTCACTTGCTGAACTTCACTACCACTCTACATTCAAAGAAACTTTAACCGTCAATATGAAATAAAGGAATTCGAATTCAATATGATTGGTTATCATTTCCCTATAAAAAATATTTAAAAAAAATCCGTCCTTTCCCCATCCAAAATGTAGTTTAAAGCCAAACTAGTGTCTCATCCTCAACTTATTTGATGAGTAGAATAGTTTTCCAAATATTCTTTTGAATCCAAACCCATTAAAGGAGAGAAGAACCTCCTTGTAAATCTTCTCTAAAGACCCAAAGACTTCTCTTCCTTTTACATGTTCACTTTTGGCCGATTGTGACTTGATAGCGTAAGGAAGGGTGAAAAGAGCCCCATTAGGGTGATATGCCCGATGTCCTCCTTGAAAACCACAACACTTTCCTCGGCAGATGACATTTTTCTACAAGTCAAGGAAGGAGATACATCTGTGAACAAAAGAGCGGACGATTTTCACTTGCTGAACTTTACTACCACTCTACATTCAAAGAAACTTTAACCGTCAAATATGAAATAAAGGAATTCGAATTCAATATGATTGGTTATCATTTCTCTATAAAAAATATTTAAAAAAAAAATCCGTCCTTTCCCCATCCAAAATGAAGTTTAAAGCCAAACTAGTGTCTCATCCTCAACTTATTTGATGAGTAGAATAGTTTTCCAAATATTCTTTTGAATCCAAACCCATTAAAGGAGAGAAGAACCTCCTTGTAAATCTTCTCTAAAGACCCAAAGACTTCTCTTCCTTTTACATGTTCACTTTTGGCCGATTGTGAATTGATAGCGTAAGGAAGGGTGAAAAGAGCGCCATTAGGGTGATATGCCCGATGTCCTCCTTGAAAACCACAACACTTTCCTCGCGAGATGACATTTTTCTACAAGTCAAGGAAGGAGATACATCTTGTGAACAAAAGAGCGGACGATTTTCACTTGCTGAACTTTACTACCACTCTACATTCAAAGAAACTTTAACCGTCAAATATGAAATAAAGGAATTCGAATTCAATATGATTGGTTATCATTTCTCTATAAAAAATATTTAAAAAAAAAATCCGTCCTTTCCCCATCCAAAATGAAGTTTAAAGCCAAACTAGTGTCTCATCCTCAACTTATTTGATGAGTAGAATAGTTTTCCAAATATTCTTTTGAATCCAAACCCATTAAAGGAGAGAAGAACCTCCTTGTAAATCTTCTCTAAAGACCCAAAGACTTCTCTTCCTTTTACATGTTCACTCTTGGCCGATTGTGAATTGATAGCGTAAGGGAAGGGTGAAAAGAGCCCCATCAGGGTGATATGCCCAATGTCCTCCTTGAAAACCACAATACTTTCCTCGTCATATGACATTTTTCTACGAGGCAAGGAAATAGATACATCTATGAACAAAAGAGTGGACGGTTTTCACTGCTGAACTTCACTACCACTCTACATTCAAAGAAACTTTAGCCGTCAAAAATGAAATAAAAGAATTCGAATTCAATATCATTGGTTATCATTTCTCTATAAAAAATAAAAAAAAAAATCTGTCATTTCCACATCCAAAATGAAGTTTAAAGCCAAACTAGTTTCTCATCCTCAACTTATTTGATGAGTAGAATAGTTTTCCAAATATTCTTTTGAAACAAAACCCATTAAAGGAGAGAAGAACCTCCTTGTAAATCTTCTCTAAAGACCCAAAGACTTCTCTTCCTTTTACATGTTCACTTTTGACCGATTGTGAATTGATAGCGTAAGGAAGGGTGAAAAGAGCCCCGTTAGGGTGATATGTCCGATGTCCTCCTTGAAAACCATAATATTTTTCTTGGCAGATGACATTTTTCTACAAGTCAAGGAAAAAGATACATCTATGAACAAAAGAGCGGATGGTTTTCACTTGCTGAACTTCACTACCACTCTACATTCAAAGAAACTTTAGCCATCAAATATGAAATAAAGGAATTCGAATTCAATATCATTGGTTATCATTTCTCTACAAAAAATAAAAAAAATCTGTCCTTTCCCCATCCAAAATGAAGTTTAAAGCCAAACTAGTTTCTCATGCTCAAGTTATTTGATGCGTAGAATAGTTTTCCAAATATTCTTTTGAAACCAAACCCATTAAAGAAGAGAAGTTCCTCCTTGTAAATGTTCTCTAAAGACCCAAAGACTTCTCTTCCTTTTACATGTTCACTTTTGGCCGATTGTGAGTTGATAGCGTAAGGGAAGGGTGAAAAGAGCCCCATCAGGGTGATATGCCCAATGTCCTCCTTGAAAACCACAATACTTTCCTCATCAGATGTCATTTTTCTACAAGTCAATGAAAGATATACATCTATGAACAAAACAGTGGACGGTTTTCACCTGCTGAACTTCACTACCACTCTACACTCAAAGAAACTTTAGCCGTCAAATATGAAATAAAAAGAATTCGAATTCATTATCATTGGTTATCGTTTCTCTATAAAAAATAAAAAAAATCTGTCCTTTCCCCATCCAAAATGAAGTTTAAAGCCAAACTAGTTCCTCATCCTCAACTTATTTGATGGTTATAATAGTTTTCCAAATATTCTTTTGAAACCAAACACATTAAAGGAGAGAAGAACCTCCTTGTAAATCTTCTCTAAAGACCCAAAGACTTCTCTTCCTTTTACATGTTCACTTTTGGCCGATTGTGAATTGATAGCGTAAGGAAGGGTGAAAAGAGCCCCATTAGGGTGATATGCCCGATGTCCTCCTTGAAAACCACAACACTTTCCTCGGAAGATGACATTTTTCTACAAGTCAAGGAAAGAGATACATCTGTGAACAAAAGAGCGGACGATTTTCACTTGCTGAACTTCACTACCACTCTACATTCAAAGAAACTTTAACCGTCCAATATGAAATAAAGGAATTCGAATTCAATATGATTGGTTATCATTTCCCTATAAAAAATATTTAAAAAAATCCGTCCTTTCCCCATCCAAAATGTAGTTTAAAGCCAAACTAGTGTCTCATCCTCAACTTATTTGATGAGTAGAATAGTTTTCCAAATATTCTTTTGAATCCAAACCCATTAAAGGAGAAAGAACCTCCTTGTAAATCTTCTCTAAAGACCCAAAGACTTCTCTTCCTTTTACATGTTCACTTTTGGCCGATTGTGACTTGATAGCGTAAGGAAGGGTGAAAAGAGCCCCATTAGGGTGATATGCCCGATGTCCTCCTTGAAAACCACAACACTTTCCTCGGCGAGATGACATTTTTCTACAAGTCAAGGAAGGAGATACATCTCAGTGAACAAAAGAGCGGACGATTTTCACTTGCTGAACTTTACTACCACTCTACATTCAAAGAAACTTTAACCGTCAAATATGAAATAAAGGAATTCGAATTCAATATGATTGGTTATCATTTCTCTATAAAAAATATTTAAAAAAATCCGTCCTTTCCCCATCCAAAATGAAGTTTAAAGCCAAACTAGTGTCTCATCCTCAACTTATTTGATGAGTAGAATAGTTTTCCAAATATTCTTTTGAATCCAAACCCATTAAAGGAGAGAAGAACCTCCTTGTAAATCTTCTCTAAAGACCCAAAGACTTCTCTTCCTTTTACATGTTCACTTTTGACCGATTGTGAATTGATAGCGTAAGGAAGGGTGAAAAGAGCGCCATTAGGGTGATATGCCCGATGTCCTCCTTGAAAACCACAACACTTTCCTCGGCGAGATGACATTTTTCTACAAGTCAAGGAAGGAGATACATCTGTGAACAAAAGAGCGGACGATTTTCACTTGCTGAACTTTACTACCACTCTACATTCAAAGAAACTTTAACCGTCAAATATGAAATAAAGGAATTCGAATTCAATATGATTGGTTATCATTTCTCTATAAAAAATATTTAAAAAAAAATCCGTCCTTTCCCCATCCAAAATGAAGTTTAAAGCCAAACTAGTGTCTCATCCTCAACTTATTTGATGAGTAGAATAGTTTTCCAAATATTCTTTTGAATCCAAACCCATTAAAGGAGAGAAGAACCTCCTTGTAAATCTTCTCTAAAGACCCAAAGACTTCTCTTCCTTTTACATGTTCACTCTTGGCCGATTGTGAATTGATAGCGTAAGGGAAGGGTGAAAAGAGCCCCATCGAGGGTGATATGCCCAATGTCCTCCTTGAAAACCACAATACTTTCCTCGTCATATGACATTTTTCTACGAGGCAAGGAAATAGATACATCTATGAACAAAAGAGTGGACGGTTTTCACCTCGCTGAACTTCACTACCATTCTACATTCAAAGAAACTTTAGCCGTCAAAAATGAAATAAAAGAATTCGAATTCAATATCATTGGTTATCATTTCTCTATAAAAAATAAAAAAAAAAATCTGTCATTTCCACATCCAAAATGAAGTTTAAAGCCAAACTAGTTTCTCATCCTCAACTTATTTGATGAGTAGAATAGTTTTCCAAATATTCTTTTGAAACCAAACCCATTAAAGGAGAGAAGAACCTCCTTGTAAATCTTCTCTAAAGACCCAAAGACTTCTCTTCCTTTTACATGTTCACTTTTGACCGATTGTGAATTGATAGCGTAAGGAAGGGTGAAAAGAGCCCCGTTAGGGTGATATGTCCGATGTCCTCCTTGAAAACCATAATATTTTTCTTGGCAGATGACATTTTTCTACAAGTCAAGGAAAAAGATACATCTATGAACAAAAGAGCGGATGGTTTTCACTTGCTGAACTTCACTACCACTCTACATTCAAAGAAACTTTAGCCATCAAATATGAAATAAAGGAATTCGAATTCAATATCATTGGTTATCATTTCTCTACAAAAAATAAAAAAATCTGTCCTTTCCCCATCCAAAATGAAGTTTAAAGCCAAACTAGTTTCTCATGCTCAAGTTATTTGATGCGTAGAATAGTTTTCCAAATATTCTTTTGAAACCAAACCCATTAAAGAAGAGAAGTTCCTCCTTGTAAATGTTCTCTAAAGACCCAAAGACTTCTCTTCCTTTTACATGTTCACTTTTGGCCGATTGTGAGTTGATAGCGTAAGGGAAGGGTGAAAAGAGCCCCATCGAGGTGATATGCCCAATGTCCTCCTTGAAAACCACAATACTTTCCTCATCGATGTCATTTTTCTACAAGTCAATGAAAGATATACATCTATGAACAAAAGAGTGGACGGTTTTCACCTGAACTTCACTACCACTCTACACTCAAAGAAACTTTAGCCGTCAAATATGAAATAAAAGAATTCGAATTCATTATCATTGGTTATCGTTTCTCTATAAAAAATAAAAAAATCTGTCCTTTCCCCATCCAAAATGAAGTTTAAAGCCAAACTAGTTCCTCATCCTCAACTTATTTGATGGTTATAATAGTTTTCCAAATATTCTTTTGAAACCAAACACATTAAAGGAGAGAAGAACCTCCTTGTAAATCTTCTCTAAAGACCCAAAGACTTCTCTTCCTTTTACATGTTCACTTTTGGCCGATTGTGAATTGATAGCGTAAGGAAGGGTGAAAAGAGCCCCATTAGGGTGATATGCCCGATGTCCTCCTTGAAAACCACAACACTTTCCTCGGAAGATGACATTTTTCTACAAGTCAAGGAATGAGATACATCTTCAGAACAAAAGAGCGGACGATTTTCACTTGCTGAACTTCACTACCACTCTACATTCAAAGAAACTTTAACCGTCAATATGAAATAAAGGAATTCGAATTCAATATGATTGGTTATCATTTCCCTATAAAAAATATTTAAAAAAATCCGTCCTTTCCCCATCCAAAATGTAGTTTAAAGCCAAACTAGTGTCTCATCCTCAACTTATTTGATGAGTAGAATAGTTTTCCAAATATTCTTTTGAATCCAAACCCATTAAAGGAGAGAAGAACCTCCTTGTAAATCTTCTCTAAAGACCCAAAGACTTCTCTTCCTTTTACATGTTCACTTTTGGCCGATTGTGACTTGATAGCGTAAGGAAGGGTGAAAAGAGCCCCATTAGGGTGATATGCCCGATGTCCTCCTTGAAAACCACAACACTTTCCTCGCGAGATGACATTTTTCTACAAGTCAAGGAAGGAGATACATCTGTGAACAAAAGAGCGGACGATTTTCACTTGCTGAACTTTACTACCACTCTACATTCAAAGAAACTTTAACCGTCAAATATGAAATAAAGGAATTCGAATTCAATATCATTGGTTATCATTTCTCTACAAAAAAAAAAAAATCTGTCCTTTCCCCATCCAAAATGAAGTTTAAAGCCAAACTAGTTTCTCATGCTCAAGTTATTTGATGCGTAGAATAGTTTTCCAAATATTCTTTTGAAACCAAACCCATTAAAGAAGAGAAGTTCCTCCTTGTAAATGTTCTCTAAAGACCCAAAGACTTCTCTTCCTTTTACATGTTCACTTTTGGCCGATTGTGAGTTGATAGCGTAAGGGAAGGGTGAAAAGAGCCCCATCAGGGTGATATGCCCAATGTCCTCCTTGAAAACCACAATACTTTCCTCATCGATGTCATTTTTCTACAAGTCAATGAAAGATATACATCTATGAACAAAAGAGTGGACGGTTTTCACCGCTGAACTTCACTACCACTCTACACTCAAAGAAACTTTAGCCGTCAAATATGAAATAAAAGAATTCGAATTCATTATCATTGGTTATCGTTTCTCTATAAAAAATAAAAAAAATCTGTCCTTTCCCCATCCAAAATGAAGTTTAAAGCCAAACTAGTTCCTCATCCTCAACTTATTTGATGGTTATAATAGTTTTCCAAATATTCTTTTGAAACCAAACACATTAAAGGAGAGAAGAACCTCCTTGTAAATCTTCTCTAAAGACCCAAAGACTTCTCTTCCTTTTACATGTTCACTTTTGGCCGATTGTGAATTGATAGCGTAAGGAAGGGTGAAAAGAGCCCCATTAGGGTGATATGCCCGATGTCCTCCTTGAAAACCACAACACTTTCCTCGGAAGATGACATTTTTCTACAAGTCAAGGAAAGAGATACATGCAGAACAAAAGAGCGGACGATTTTCACTTGCTGAACTTCACTACCACTCTACATTCAAAGAAACTTTAACCGTCCAATATGAAATAAAGGAATTCGAATTCAATATGATTGGTTATCATTTCCCTATAAAAAATATTTAAAAAAAATCCGTCCTTTCCCCATCCAAAATGTAGTTTAAAGCCAAACTAGTGTCTCATCCTCAACTTATTTGATGAGTAGAATAGTTTTCCAAATATTCTTTTGAATCCAAACCCATTAAAGGAGAGAAGAACCTCCTTGTAAATCTTCTCTAAAGACCCAAAGACTTCTCTTCCTTTTACATGTTCACTTTTGGCCGATTGTGACTTGATAGCGTAAGGAAGGGTGAAAAGAGCCCCATTAGGGTGATATGCCCGATGTCCTCCTTGAAAACCACAACACTTTCCTCGTGAGATGACATTTTTCTACAAGTCAAGGAAGGAGATACATCTCGTGAACAAAAGAGCGGACGATTTTCACTTGCTGAACTTTACTACCACTCTACATTCAAAGAAACTTTAACCGTCAAATATGAAATAAAGGAATTCAAATTCAATATCATTGGTTATCATTTCTCTACAAAAAATAAAAAAAATCTGTCCTTTCCCCATCCAAAATGAAGTTTAAAGCCAAACTAGTTTCTCATGCTCAAGTTATTTGATGCGTAGAATAGTTTTCCAAATATTCTTTTGAAACCAAACCCATTAAAGAAGAGAAGTTCCTCCTTGTAAATGTTCTCTAAAGACCCAAAGACTTCTCTTCCTTTTACATGTTCACTTTTGGCCGATTGTGAGTTGATAGCGTAAGGGAAGGGTGAAAAGAGCCCCATCAGGGTGATATGCCCGATGTCCTCCTTGAAAACCACAATACTTTCCTCATCGAGATGTCATTTTTCTACAAGTCAATGAAAGATATACATCTCGTGAACAAAAGTGGACGGTTTTCACCTGCTGAACTTCACTACCACTCTACACTCAAAGAAACTTTAGCCGTCAAATATGAAATAAAAGAATTCGAATTCATTATCATTGGTTATCGTTTCTCTATAAAAAATAAAAAAAAAAATCTGTCCTTTCCCCATCCAAAATGAAGTTTAAAGCCAAACTAGTTCCTCATCCTCAACTTATTTGATGGTTATAATAGTTTTCCAAATATTCTTTTGAAACCAAACACATTAAAGGAGAGAAGAACCTCCTTGTAAATCTTCTCTAAAGACCCAAAGACTTCTCTTCCTTTTACATGTTCACTTTTGGCCGATTGTGAATTGATAGCGTAAGGAAGGGTGAAAAGAGCCCCATTAGGGTGATATGCCCGATGTCCTCCTTGAAAACCACAACACTTTCCTCGGAAGATGACATTTTTCTACAAGTCAAGGAAAGAGATACATCTCGTGAACAAAAGAGCGGACGATTTTCACTTGCTGAACTTCACTACCACTCTACATTCAAAGAAACTTTAACCGTCAATATGAAATAAAGGAATTCGAATTCAATATGATTGGTTATCATTTCCCTATAAAAAATATTTAAAAAAAATCCGTCCTTTCCCCATCCAAAATGTAGTTTAAAGCCAAACTAGTGTCTCATCCTCAACTTATTTGATGAGTAGAATAGTTTTCCAAATATTCTTTTGAATCCAAACCCATTAAAGGAGAGAAGAACCTCCTTGTAAATCTTCTCTAAAGACCCAAAGACTTCTCTTCCTTTTACATGTTCACTTTTGGCCGATTGTGACTTGATAGCGTAAGGAAGGGTGAAAAGAGCCCCATTAGGGTGATATGCCCGATGTCCTCCTTGAAAACCACAACACTTTCCTCGGCGAGATGACATTTTTCTACAAGTCAAGGAAGGAGATACATCTGTGAACAAAAGAGCGGACGATTTTCACTTGCTGAACTTTACTACCACTCTACATTCAAAGAAACTTTAACCGTCAAATATGAAATAAAGGAATTCGAATTCAATATGATTGGTTATCATTTCTCTATAAAAAATATTTAAAAAAATCCGTCCTTTCCCCATCCAAAATGAAGTTTAAAGCCAAACTAGTGTCTCATCCTCAACTTATTTGATGAGTAGAATAGTTTTCCAAATATTCTTTTGAATCCAAACCCATTAAAGGAGAGAAGAACCTCCTTGTAAATCTTCTCTAAAGACCCAAAGACTTCTCTTCCTTTTACATGTTCACTTTTGGCCGATTGTGAATTGATAGCGTAAGGAAGGGTGAAAAGAGCGCCATTAGGGTGATATGCCCGATGTCCTCCTTGAAAACCACAACACTTTCCTCGGCAGATGACATTTTTCTACAAGTCAAGGAAGGAGATACATCTGTGAACAAAAGAGCGGACGATTTTCACTTGCTGAACTTTACTACCACTCTACATTCAAAGAAACTTTAACCGTCAAATATGAAATAAAGGAATTCGAATTCAATATGATTGGTTATCATTTCTCTATAAAAAATATTTAAAAAAAATCCGTCCTTTCCCCATCCAAAATGAAGTTTAAAGCCAAACTAGTGTCTCATCCTCAACTTATTTGATGAGTAGAATAGTTTTCCAAATATTCTTTTGAATCCAAACCCATTAAAGGAGAGAAGAACCTCCTTGTAAATCTTCTCTAAAGACCCAAAGACTTCTCTTCCTTTTACATGTTCACTCTTGGCCGATTGTGAATTGATAGCGTAAGGGAAGGGTGAAAAGAGCCCCATCGGGTGATATGCCCAATGTCCTCCTTGAAAACCACAATACTTTCCTCGTCATATGACATTTTTCTACGAGGCAAGGAAATAGATACATCTATGAACAAAAGAGTGGACGGTTTTCACCTGCTGAACTTCACTACCACTCTACATTCAAAGAAACTTTAGCCGTCAAAAATGAAATAAAAGAATTTGAATTCAATATCATTGGTTATCATTTCTCTATAAAAAATAAAAAAATCTGTCCTTTCCCCATCCAAAATGAACTTTAAAGCCAAACTAGTTTCTCATCCTCAACTTATTTGATGGGTATAATAGTTTTCCAAATATTCTTTCGAAACCAAACCCATAAAAGGAGAGAAGAACCTCCTTGTAAATCTTCTCTAAAGACCCAAAGACTTCTCTTCCTTTTACATGTTCACTTTTGGCCGATTGTGAATTGATAGCGTTAGGGAAGGGTGAAAAGAGCCCTATCAGGGTGATATGCCCAATGTCCTCCTTGAAAACCACAATACTTTCCTCGTCAGATGACATTTTTCTACATGTCAAGGAAAGATATACATCTATGAACAAAAGAGTGGACGGTTTTAACCTGCTGAACTTCACTACCACCCTACATTCAAAGAAACTTTAGCCGTCAAATATGAAATAAAAGAATTCGAATTCAATATCATTGGTTATCATTTCTCTATAAAAACTAAAAAATATCTGTCATTTCCCCATCCAAAATGAAGTTTAAAGACAAACTAGTTTCTCATCCTCAACTTATTCGATGGGTATAATAGTTTTCCAAATATTCTTTTGAAACCAAACCCATTAAAGGAGACAAGAACCTCCTTGTAAATCTTCTCTAAAGACCCAAAGACTTCTCTTGCTTTTACATGTTCACTTTTGGCCGATTGTGAATTGATAGCGTAAGGAAGGGTGAAAAGAGCCCCATTAGGGTGATATGCCCGATGTCCTCCTTGAAAACCACAATACTTTCCTCGACGCAGATGACATTTTTCTACAAGTCAAGGAAAAAGATACATCTATGAACAAAAGGGCGGATGGTTTTCACTTGCTGAACTTCACTACCACTCTATATTCAAAGAAACTTTAGCCGTCAAATATGAAATAAAGGAATTCGAATTCAATATCATTCATTATCATTTCTCTACAAAAAATAAAAAAAATTTGTCCTTTCCACATCCAAAATGAAGTTTAAAGCCAAACTAGTTTCTCATGCTCAACTTATTTGATGCGTAGAATAGTTTTCCAAATATTCTTTTGAAACCAAACCCATTAAAGGATAGAAGAACCTCCTTGTAAATCTTTTCTGAAGACCCAAAGACTTCTCATCATTTTACATGTTCACTTTTGACCAATTGTGAATTGATAGCGTAAGGGAAGGGTGAAAAAAGCCGCATCAGGGTGATATGCCCAACGCCCTCCTTGAAAACGACAACACTTTCCTCGTCAGATGACATTTTTCTACAAGTCAAGGAAAGAGATACATCTATGAACAAAAGAGCGGATGGTTTTCACTTGCTGAACTTCACTACCACTCTACATTCAAAGAAACTTTAGCCGTCAAATATGAAATAAAGGAATCCAAATATTCTTTTGAAACCAAACACATTAAAGGAGAGAAGAACCTCCTTCTAAATCTTCTCTAAAGACCCAAAGACTTCTCTTCCTTTTACATGTTCACTTTTGGCCGATTGTGAATTGATAGCGTGAGGAAGGGTCAAAAGAGCCCCATTAGGGTGATATGCCCGATGTCCTCCTTGAAAACCACAACACTTTCCTCGGCAGAGGACATTTTTCTACAAGTCAAGGAAAGAGATACATCACTGAACAAAAGAGTGGACAGTTTTCACCTGCTGAACTTCACTACCACTCTACACTCAAAGAAACTTGAGTCGTCAAATATGAAATAAAAGATTTCGAATTCAATAAAATTGGTTATCATTTCTCTATAAAAAATAAAAAAAAATCTGTCGTTTCCCCATCCAAAATGAAGTTTAAAGCCAAACTAGTTTCTCATCCTCAACTTATTTGATGGGTATAATAGTTTTTCCAATATTCTTTTGAAACCAAACCCATTAAAGGAGAGAAGAACCTCCTTGTAAATCTTATCTAAAGACCCAAAGACTTCTCTTCCTTTTACATGTTCACTTTTGGACGATTGTGAATTGATAGCGTAAGGGAAGAGTGAAAAGAGCCCGATCAGGGTGATATGCCCGATGTCCTCCTTGAAAACCACAATACTTTCCTCATTAGATGACATTTTTCTACAAGTCAAGGAGAGATATACATCTATGAACAAAAGAGTGGACTGTTTTCACCTGCTAAACTTCACTACCACTCTACATTGAAAGAAACTTTAGCCGTCAAATATGAAATAAAAAAATTCGAATTCAATATCATTGGTTATCATTTCTCTAGAAAAAGTAAAAAAAAATCTGTCATTTCCCCATCCAAAATGAAGTTTAAAGCCAAACTAGTTTTGTCATCCTCAACTTATTTGATGGGTATAATAGTTTTCCAAATATTCTTTTGAAACCAAACCCATTAAAGGAGAGAAGAACCTCCTTGTAAATCTTCTCTAAAGACCCAAAGACTTCTCTTCCTTTTAGATGTTCACTTTTGGCCGATTGTGAATTGATAGTGTAAGGAAGGGTGAAAAGAGCCCCATTAGGGTGATATGCCCGATGTCCTCCTTGAAAACCACAACACTTTCCTCGGCAGATGACATTTTTCTACAAGTCAAGGAAAGAGATACATCTTTGTGAACAAAAGAGCGGACGATTTTCACTTGCTGAACTTCACTACCACTCCACATTCATAGAAATTTTAACCGTCAAATATGAAATAAAGGATTTCGAATTCAATATGATTGGTTATCATTTCTCTATAAAAAATATAAAAAAAATCCGTCATTTCCCCATCCAAAATGAAGTTGAAAGCCAAACTAGTTTCTCATCCTCAACTTATTTGATGCGTAGAATAGTTTTCCAAATATTGTTTTTTAACCAAACACATTAAAGGAGAGAAGAACCTCCTTTTAAATCTTCTCTAAAGACCCAAAGACTTCTCTTCCTTTTACTTGTTCACTTTTGACCGATTGTGAATTGATAGCGTAAGGAAGGTTGAAAAGAGCCCTATTAGGGTTATATGCCCGATGTCCTCCTTGAAAACCACAATACTTTCCTTGGCAGATGACATTTTTCTACAAGTCAAGGAAAAAGATACATATGAACAAAAGAGCGGATGGTTTACACTTGCTGAACTTCACTACCACTCTACATTGAAAGAAACTTTAGCCGTCAAATATGAAATAAAGGAATTCGAATTCAATATCATTGGTTATCATTTCTCTATAAAAAATAAAAAAAATCTATCCTTTCCCCATCCAAAATGAAGTTTAAAGCCAAACTAGTTTCTCATGCTCAACTTATTTGATGCGTAGAATAGTTTTCCAAATATTCTTTTGAAACTAAACCCATTAAAGGAGAGAAGAACCTCCTTGTAAATCTTTTACGAAGACCCAAAGACTTCTCATCATTTTACATGTTCATTTTTGACCGATTGTGAATTGATAGCGTAAGGGAAGGGTGAAAAGAGCCCCATCGGGTGATATGCCCAATGTCCTCCTTGAAAACGACAATACTTTACTCGTTAGATGACATTTTTCTACAAGTCAAGGAAAGAGATACATCTATGAACAAAATAGTAGATGCTTTTCACCTGCTGAACTTCACTACCATTCTTCATTCAAAGAAACTTTAGCTGTCAAATATGAAATAAAAAGAATTCGAATTCAATGTGATTGGTTATCATTTCTCTATAAAAATAAAAATAAAAATCCGTCCTTTCCCCATCCAAAATGAAGTTTAAAGCCAAACTAGTTTCTCATCCTCAACTTATTTGATGCGTAGAATAGTTTTCCAAATATTCTTTTTTAACCAAACACATTAAAGGAGAGAAGAACCTCCTTTTAAATCTTCTCTAAAGACCCAAAGACTTCTCTTCCTTTTACTTGTTCACTTTTGACCGATTGTGAATTGATAGCGTAAGGAAGGTTGAAAAGAGCCCCATTAGGGTGATATGCCCGATGTCCTCCTTGAAAACCACAATACTTTCCTCGGCAGATGACATTTTTCTACAAGTCAAGGAAAAAGATACATATGAACAAAAGAGCGGATGGTTTGCACTTGCTGAACTTCACTACCACTCTACATTCAAAGAAACTTTAGCCGTCAAATATGAAATAAAGGAATTCGAATTCAATATCATTGGTTATCATTTCTCTATAAAAAATAAAAAAAAATCTATCCTTTCCCCATCCAAAATGAAGTTTAAAGCCAAACTAGTTTCTCATGCTCAACTTATTTGATGCGTAGAATAGTTTTCCAAATATTCTTTTGAAACTAAACCCATTAAAGGAGAGAAGAACCTCCTTGTAAATCTTTTCTGAAGACCCAAAGACTTCTCATCATTTTACATGTTCATTTTTGACCGATTGTGAATTGATAGCGTAAGGGAAGGGTGAAAAGAGCCCCATCAGGGTGATATGCCCAATGTCCTCCTTGAAAACGACAATACTTTACTCGTTAGATGACATTTTTCTACAAGTCAAGGAAAGAGATACATCTATGAACAAAATAGTAGATGCTTTTCACCTGCTGAACTTCACTACCATTCTTCATTCAAAGAAACTCTAGCTGTCAAATATGAAATAAAAGAATTCGAATTCAATATGATTGGTTATCATTTCTCTATAAAAATAAAAATAAAAATCCGTCCTTTCCCCATCCAAAATGAAGTTTAAAGCCAAACTAGTTTCTCATCCTCAACTTATTTGATGGGTAGAATAGTTTTCCAAATATTCTTTTAAAACAAAACCCATTAAAGGATAGTAGAACCTCCTTGTAAATCTTCTCTAAAGACCCAAAGACTTCTCTTCCTTTTACATTTTCACTTTTGACCGATTGTGAATTGATAGCGTAAGGAAGGGTGAAAAGAGCCCCGTTAGGGTGATATGTCCGATGTCCTCCTTGAAAACCACAATATTTTCCTTGGCAGATGACATTTTTCTACAAGTCAAGGAAAAAGATACATCTATGAACAAAAGAGCGGATGGTTTTCACTTGCTGAACTTCACTACCACTCTACATTCAAAGAAACTTTAGCCATCAAATATGAAATAAAGGAATTCGAATTCAATATCATTGGTTATCATTTCTCTACAAAAAATAAAAAAAAATCTGTCCTTTTCCCATCCAAAATGAAGTTTAAAGCCAAACTAGTTTCTCATCCTCAACTTATTTGATGCGTAGAATAGTTTTCCAAATATTCTTTTGAAACCAAACCCATTAAAGGAGAGAAGAACCTCCTTGTAAATCTTCCCTAAAGACCCAAAGACGTCTCTTCCTTTTCCATTTTCACCTTTGGCCGATTGTGAATTGATAGCGTAAGGAAGGGTGAAAAGAGCCCCATTAGGGTGATATGCCCGATGTCCTCCTTGAAAACCACAATACTTTCCTCGGCAGATGACATTTTTCTATAAGTCAAGGAAAGAGATACATCTATGAAGAAAAGAGCGGACGATTTTCACTTGCTGAACTTCACTACCACTCTATATTCAAAGAAACTTTAACCGTCAAATATGAAATAAAGGAATTCGAATTCAATATGATTGGTTATCATTTCTCTATAAAAAATATAAAAAAAATCCGTCCTTTCCCCATCCAAAATGAAGTTTAAAGCCAAACTAGTTTCTCATCCTCAACTTATTTGATGCGTAGAATAGTTTTCCAATAGTCTTTTTAAACCAAACACATTAAAGGAGAGAAGAACCTCCATTTAAATCTTCTCTAAAGACCCGAAGACTTCTCTTCCTTTTACATGTTCACTTTTGACCGATTGTGAATTGATAGCGTAAGGAAGGGTGAAAAGAGCCCCATTAGGGTGATATGCCCGATGTCCTCCTTGAAAACCAAAATACTTTCCTTGGCGAGATGACATTTTTCTACAAGTCAAGGAAAAAGATACATCTATGAACAAAAGAGCGGATGGTTTTCACTTACGAACTTCACTACCACTCTACATTCAAAGAAACTTTAGCCATCAAATATGAAATAAAGGAATTCGAATTCAATATCATTGGTTATCATTTCTCTACAAAAAATAAAAAAAAAATCTGTCCTTTCCCCATCCAAAATGAAGTTTAAAGCCAAATTAGTTTCTCATCCTCAACTTATTTGATGCGTAGAATAGTTTTCCAAATATTCTTTTCTAACCAAACACATTAAAGGAGAGAAGAACCTCCTTTTAAATCTTCTCTAAAGACCCAAAGACTTCTCTTCCTTTTACTTGTTCACTTTTGACCGATTGTGAATTGATAGCGTAAGGAAGGTTGAAAAGAGCCCTATTAGGGTTATATGCCCTATGTCCTCCTTGAAAACCACAATACTTTCCTTGGCAGATGACATTTTTCTACAAGTCAAGGAAAAAGATACATCTATGAACAAAAGAGCGGATGGTTTTCACTTGCTGAACTTCACTACCACTCTACATTCAAAGAAACTTTAGCCATCAAATATGAAATAAAGGAATTCGAATTCAATATCATTGGTTATCATTTCTCTACATAAAATAAAAAAAATCTGTCCTTTCCCCATCCAAAATGAAGTTTAAAGCCAAACTAGTTTCTCATCCTCAACTTATTTGATACGTAGAATAGTTTTCCAAATATTCTTTTGAAACCAAACCCATTAAAGGAGAGAAGAACCTCCTTGTAAATCTTCTCTAAAGACCCAAAGACTTCTCTTCCTTTTCCATTTTCACCTTTGGCCGATTGTGAATTGATAGCGTAAGGAAGGGTGAAAAGAGCCCCATTAGGGTGATATGCCCGATGTCCTCCTTGAAAACCACAATACTTTCCTCGGCAGATGACATTTTTCTACAAGTCAAGGAAAGAGATACATCTATGAAGAAAAGAGCGGACGATTTTCACTTGCTGAACTTCACTACCACTCTATATTCAAAGGAACTTTAACCGTCAAATATGAAATAAAGGAATTCGAATTCAATATGATTGGTTATCATTTCTCTATAAAAAATATCAAAAAAATCCGTCCTTTCCCCATCCAAAATGATGTTTAAAGCCAAACTAGTTTCTCATCCTCAACTTATTTGATGCGTAGAATAGTTTTCCAATATTCCTTTTAAACCAAACACATTAAAGGAGAGAAGAACCTCCATTTAAATCTTCTCTAAAGACCCAAAGACTTCTCTTCCTTTTACATGTTCACTTTTGACCGATTGTGAATTGATCGCGTAAGGAAGGGTGAAAAGAGCCCCATTAGGGTGATATGCCCGATGTCCTCCTTGAAAACCACAATACTTTCCTTGCGAGATGACATTTTTCTACAAGTCAAGGAAAAAGATACATCTATGAACAAAAGAGCGGATGGTTTTCACTTGCTGAACTTCACTACCACTCTACATTCAAAGAAACTTTAGCCATCAAATATGAAATAAAGGAATTCGAATTCAATATCATTGGTTATCATTTCTCTACAAAAAATAAAAAAAATATGTCCTTTCCCCATCCAAAATGAAGTTTAAAGCCAAACTAGTTTCTCATCCTCAACTTATTTGATGAGTAGAATAGTTTTCCAAATATTCTTTTGAAACCAAACCCATTAAAGGAGAGAAGAAGCTCGTTGTAAATCTTATCTAAAAACCCAAAGACTTCTCTTCCTTTTACATGTTCACTTTTGGCCGATTGTGAATTGATAGCGTAAGGAAGGGTGAAAAGTGCCCCATTAGGGTGATATGCCCGATGTCCTCCTTGAAAACCACAATACTTTCCTCGGCAGATGACATTTTTCTACAAGTCAAGGAATGAGATACATCTATGAACAAAAGAGCGAACGGTTTTCACTTGCTGAACTTCACTACCACTCTACATTCAAAGAAATTTTAGCCATCAAATATGAAATAAAGGAATTCGAATTCAATATCATTGGTTATCATTTCTCTATTAAAAAAAAAAAAAATCTGTCGTTTCTCCATCCAAAATGAAGTTTAAAGCCAAACTAGTTTCTCATGCTCAACTTATTTGATGCGTAGAATAGTTTTCCAAATATTCTTTTGAAACCAAACCCATTAAAGGAGAGAAGAACCTCCTTGTAAATCTTTTCGGAAGACCTAAAGACTTCTCATCATTTTTCATGTTCACTTTTGACCAATTGTGAATTGATAGCGTAAGGGAAGGGTGAAAAGAGCCCCATCAGGGTGATATGCCCAATGTCCTCCTTGAAAATGACAATACTTTCCTCGTTAGATGACATTTTTCTAAAAGTCAAGGAAAGAGATACATCTATGAACAAAAGAGTGGATGGTTTTCACCTGCTGAACTTCACTACCACTCTACATTCAAAGAAACTTTAGCCATCAAATATGAAATAAAGGAATTCGAATTCAATATCATTGGTTATCATTTCTCTACAAAAAATAAAAAAAATATGTCCTTTCCCCATCCAAAATGAAGTTTAAAGCCAAACTAGTTTCTCATCCTCAACTTATTTGATGTGTAGAATAGTTTTCCAAATGTTCTTTTGAAAGGAAACCCATTAAAGGAGAGAATAACCTCCTTGTAAATGTTCTCTAAAGACCCAAAGACTTCTCTTCCTTTTACATGTTCACTTTTGACCGATTGTGAATTGATAGCGTAAGGAAGGGTGAAAAGAGCCCCATTAGGGTGATATGCCCGATGTCCTCCTTGAAAACCACAATACTTTCCTCGGCGGATGACATTTTTCTACAAGTCAAGGAAAAAGATACATCTATGAACAAAAGAGCGGACGGTTTTCACTTGCTGAACTTCACTACCACTCTATATTCAAAGAAACTTTAGCCGTCAAATATGAAATAAAGGAATTCGAATTCAATATCAATGGTTATCATTTCTCTATGCAAAAAAAAAAAAAAAAAAATCTGTCCTTTCTCCATCCAAAAATGAAGTTTAAAGCCAAACTAGTTTCTTATCCTCAACTTATTTGATGCGTAGAATAGTTTTCCAAATATTCTTTTGAAACCAAACTCATTAAAGGAGAGAAGAACCTCCTTGTAAATCTTCTCTGAGGACCCAAAGACTTCTCATCATTTTACATGTTCACTTTTGACCGATTGTGAATTGATAGCGTAAGGGAAGGGTGAAAAGAGCCCCATCAGGGTGATATGCCCAATGTCCTCATTGAAAACCACAATACTCTCCTCATTAGACGACATTTTTCTACATGTGATAATAATAAATGCTAAACATATTGTAAGTGTGAATGCATTGAAAATTTGGGCCTGCTTCCTTTGTTGGAAATCTGGCTTCTTCACAAAAATAAATTGTTTGTAGATAGCTTGTAGCTAGAATTTCTGTAGTACATAACACCTTGTAAGGAGCACTTCTTTCCAATTTTTCCCGTAATAAATACAATCTCATAAACTTGTCCCCTGAAGAGGATATTTGTTCTTTGCAAGTATAGCCAGGCATGTTTTCAATTGAATGAGATCGATTGAACGCACTATATCTCATAATGAGCTAGGGCATTAACGACAAGAACAACATAGAATGCAGTTGATGGAATGTTTAGTCTTCATCTCCATGGACTTCTCAATCCCTCCCATAATTGACGGAAAACATGAGGCATTGATTTGTCCAGTCTTTGACATTCAGTTTGCCAATTTGTTCTTTTTTGGATTTTGTCCTCCCTTTCTTCTTTTTTATCACCTTAAATATTATTGTACAAAACCACATAGCAAACTACGAGTGGACAATAAATCATATTTAATGCATCTTCCGTCATTGCCTGATCTTTTTGATGGCAAGTGAATCTTGCGAAATTGATGATAGTGAGAAGTATTGGACAATAATTTTGCTCGAAAAAGTCAAGGAAAGAGATACATTTGTGAACATAAGAGTGAAGGGTTTTCACTTGCCGAACTTCACTACCACTCAACGTTCAAAGAACATTAGCCATCAAATATGAAATAAAGGAATTCAAGTTCAATATAATTGGTTATCATTTCTTTGTCTGAAAAAAGAAGAAGAAAAATGCCATCCTTTCCCCATCCCAAATGAAGTTTAAACCCAAATTATTTCTTATCCTCAACTTGTTTGATGGTTAGAGTGGTTTTCAAAGCACTCTTTTGAAATCAAACACATTAAAGAAGAAAAAACATCTTCATATATCTTCTTTCAAGAACCAAAGACCTCTCATCCTTTTATAGGTTCACTTTTGACCAATTGCGAATTAGTATCGTGAGGGAAGGGTGAAAAGAACTCCATTGGAGAGATTAGCCCGATGTCCTTATTGAAAACCACAATACTTTCCTTGTCAGAAAACATTTTTCTACATGTAATAACAATAAATACTAAACATATTGTAAATGTAAATGCATTGAAAATTTGGGCCTCCTTCCTTCATTAGGACTTTGGCTCCTGCACAATAGTACCGTGTTTGTAGATAGATTGTAACTAGAATTTGGCTAGTACATAACACCTTGTAAGGAGTAGTTCTATCTTAATTTTTCCCTAATAGATAGAATCTCATGAACTTATCGCTTGAAGAGAATATTTGTACTTTGCAAATATAGCTGGGCGTGTTTTCAATTGAATACATTGGATGTGATAATGAGCTAGGGCTAGCAACAAAAAGAACATGATAAAACACATTTGATGGAACATGTTGAGTTAAGATATACGAAAGTTATGACATTCAAGTGGTCGAAAAAAAGTTTATGACACTAAAGTGATCGTCATACCAAAGTTTTGGTACTTCTGATGTTCTTTCCCAATAAAGTTTGTTAAAAAGGGAAAAGAGAGGGGCAACTTTAATAAAATGAGATATAGTTTTCTATTCCCTCGTCATTCTTTCTCAAGATTAC
The DNA here is from genome assembly GCA_017140395.1 of Eucalyptus lansdowneana. Taxonomy (NCBI): domain Eukaryota; kingdom Viridiplantae; phylum Streptophyta; class Magnoliopsida; order Myrtales; family Myrtaceae; genus Eucalyptus; species Eucalyptus lansdowneana. The sequence continues at coordinate 23,610,491 of CM029489.1, forward strand.
ATGAAAGTCCTCTCAAGCATTATTACAAGCTGCCATTGAATTTTTGCTGGAAAATCGTCTAAGCTAATCAAATAGTTTTTAACTTGTCATAACAAAATATATTGTAATTATACATTTCTAACATTGATCTTCATTATTTCACCCACAGTTATTTTATTTTTATTAATTCGATTTCGCTAGAGTCAAAATTCTCGCTGAAATAAAATCCATGAAGATGGAGATTTGCCAATGTAACCTCTAGAGATTAATTTCATTTGACTTTTGTATGCTTAATAGATTGTTGGACCCCTTCTATCATTTGGTAGCTGCATGTAGATCGTCTTCAAAACTAAAATTTGTTCGATCATCCTTATAAATTTCGAATATGTTCAATTCCTTTATGGCCCCTTTACTTCTTGTGCTTGCATTCAAAAGATGTTCAGAGCATACTTCAGTGTCAGCTTGAGACGAACTCGAGAGGAGATCTGTTACAACATTGGAAAGAAAGATAAACAGAATGAGAAGCTAATTTCTTATATACGATCTTACCCCGTTTATTTCTTTTTTTCCTTTTTCACAATCTTTAGTTTCCTTTCTCACAATCTCTTCCACATCATCCTTATCTTAAATGGAGTCCAAAAATTAAGTTACATAGGTGAAGCTAATTGACCTCAAATAAGATATTTCAGATCTAATTCATATTTATGTTTTTGAAAAGGTTTGATCATAATAAGCGCGACATTTTAAAACTAAGCTATATTGTCACGAAAAGTGATTTTTTGCAGATTTTGTGAAGATTATTCTGAACAACTTATCTTGAACCAAAATAGAAGAAATGAACAAGTAACACTATTTAATAGTCACTAAAGTAGCATGGGCATAATTTGAGAGGGGACACATTGAATACGCATTTGATGGAATGTTTGGTGATCGTCTCCATGTGCTTGTCAGTCCTCACGTAATTGATGGGTTACTAATTGACTAAACAAGTTCATCACTGTTTAATAAAAAGTGATAGGATATGATGGAGAAAAGCCACTTTTTCTGTAATTTTTTTGAAAAAATTAAAATGTTAATTAAAACTATGTACATATATACATGTGTATATATATATGTTAGGGCAACATTTTAAAATGCACTGGATTCATGTCAATCTAATGCATCATAGTTCTCAACTGGGGTTGTTAAATTCCAGGTGGGATTTACATAATCTAAATTTATTTAAACTCATATGAGTTCAATGGACATACTACCTTAGTGGTCCTATTGACCAAGAAGTCTGAGAGTTTCTTGATTAGAATATTTCTCATAGGTAAGTTCAACAATTTCTTAGGATTGTCAATTATCTTAGAGATTCCGTACCAAAAGCCTCTAAATTTATGCATGCATTGCAATAAGCTCTTGAAGAGGAATCCACTCCCATGGGAAAGAGAGTATATCAATGTAATTGAGGTGTCAAAGGAGAAGTTGTTGTATCTTCCCCCATTGCAAGTTCCTTCTGATGGCAAGCGAATCTTGGGATCTGATGATAGTGAAAAGTATTGGATTGTAGTTCTGCTTGAAGAAATTGATGAAAGAGATATATCTGTGAACATAAGAGGGGACGCTTTTCACCCGCCAAACTTCACTACCACTCTATATTGAAAGAAACCTTAGCCATTAATTATGAAATTAAGGAAATAAAATTCCATCTTATTGTTTAGCATTTCTTTGTCAAAATAAGAAGTCATCCTTTCCCCATATGATGAAGTTTAAAGCCAAAATAGTTTCTTATCCTCAATTTGGTCGATGATAATTATGATTTTCAAAATACTCTTTTGAAATCAAACACATTAAAGTAGTGAAGAACATTCTTGTAGATCTTCTTTCAAGACACAAAGACTTCTCATCCTTGCACATATTCACATTTGACTGATCGCGAATAAGTACCGTGAAGGAAGGGTGAAACGAACTCCATGAGGGTGATATGCCCAATGTCCTCCTTGAAAACCATGATTCTTTCCTCATTTGATGACATTTTCTACATGTAATAATAGTAGATGCTAAACATATTGTAAGTGCGAATGCATTGAAATTTTGGGCCTCCTTCCTTCGTTGGAACTTTGGCTTCTTCACAGTAGTAGCGTGTTTGTAGGTAGATTGTAGCTAGAATTTCGGTAGTACATAACACCTTGTAAGGAGCACTTTCTATCTGAAATTTTTCCCCTAATAAATAAAATATCGTGAACTTGCCGCTTGAAGAGAATATTTGTGATTTGTAAGTATAGTCGGGGGTGCTTTCAATTGAATGAGATCGATTGAAGACACTGGATGTAATAATGAGCTGGGGCCCAACGAGAAGAGCACAATAAAATGCATTCGATGGAATGTTCAGTCTTCGTCTCCTTGGAGTTCTCAATCCTCCCATAGTTGACAGGGAACATGAAGCACTAATTTGTCCTTTATTTGGTTTTGTCCTCCCTTTCTTCTTTGTTGTTACTCTCAACTTTTTTTATGGTGTTTCCCATTAGATGATGCTATTCTATATGTTAATATTAGTATACTAAACCCCACAGCAGACGATGAGTGTACTATAAGTCATATTGGATAACTAATAACAATATGTCATGTCAAATTCATAAAACAATCTTAGCACCGACATTTCTTTGTTTTTATTTTTATCGTAAAATTAAAAGCTAGCAAGACACTAAAATAAGAGTAGCACTACATGTACTGAGACTTCAGGTTCTCGGAAAATGAAATGGTGCACTATGTGCTGTACAGCATGTCGTCAAATAAGAGTGGGATCGGCGTTAGTTTGTAAAATGGGGAAAAGTGATAAATGGGGCAAGTTCAATTAAAGGAAATTTTCTCGCAAAAAAATTAAAGGAAATTTTGCCAGCCCTCTAATATTCCGTGCAATCTGTAATATGCTTTGTTGGCTATACTTCTTGGCCATACTGATAATGAAAATGCCTGTATAACCCTTAACATCAGCTATATGAGGCGAGGTGACGTTTGAATAAAAGGCAAAGTCGGAAGAAGGGAAATATTCCCAAACCTCCGCTCTGTTCTCCTTGATTTCTTACAAATCTTTCTCTTCTAGGTCTAGTGACATTGGAAGGATAAAATTGCAATTTTGATCATATAAGATGAGTTGGTTCAACAAGTCTTCTCTCTATTTGTTATTCAAATCCTACAGATGAGAAAGCTTTTCCAAGGCCATGAAGCCTTTGGTTGAAGGCTAATGATATTTTGGAGACCATCAAGCAGTTTCATTTAAGGACTAAAAGAGGAAAGGGCATGCGTGCTAGGATAACATACATGTCCCAAATTTCATTAGTCTTCCTCTTGTTTTATGGTTATATGCATTGTTAGGTTATTCCATTTCTCTTTTTTTATTTTTCCTATGGGGTAATTGTCATCAATTACATGCCATTTCTGTTGAAATAAGTTGCATGTCCCTATCCTATTCCTCTTCCCAATCGTTATTAAATTGATGGGAAATATGAGGCACCAGTGATTAAATTATGGCTTGAGTTTGAATTAGGTACGAGACCCAACTCATTTTAAGGATTCTGATTTGTTCAAAATATGGTGTTCCTTTTTAATCAGTATCATATTTTGATTTATTGGGCGATGCTATTTAACTATTAAATGTATTAAAGGTTTGGTTCTATTGAAGATAAATATCCAAGTTTAACCGAGGGAGCAAACATTAGTCGGACTCCACTCAACGCGTCCAGTTTTAGGCCTTTTCTATTATCCTGAAGAAGACGTACTTCTGAAGTCTCTATTTTATATCCCCACACGAGAGGACTCTCTCTTTAGCGAAGAAAAAAAGGAGACGCACCAGTAACGCTTTCTTTGATCGCACGGAGTTCTACAATCGGTGGATTTTGTGACGCGGGTCGCATAATGAGTCGTTCTATTAATAAACACTGTGAGTTTAGATGTAATCAAGGCATGGAAAACACTTGAACTTGCAAGGAATTGTAACTCTATTTTTCTCCAATTTTTAGTGGATTATAGCTGCTTACGCTTCCAGTTGCATAGATATCAATTTTTGGACTGAACCACGGAAATCTCAGGAGTTTTTCATTGTTTCTCGTTGATTTTCTCAGTGATTTTGCATTAATTAATTACAAGATTTGGTTGGTTTCCACATTATTTTATAATAATTTATTTAATCTTCAGTCTTCAGTCTTCAGGAGAGAAAGTTTATGCAACTTCCCATGATGGAGTTAGTCAATAATTGATTTGTGCATAGAGAGAGAGAGGTTTATAAATTCATCTCAGACTGAAAGTGGATCACTGGACGGGATGGGGAAGCAGCTATTTCTTATTCTCAACTCTATTCTCTTGTGGTGGTGGAGCTCAATCACAATCTCCAAAGCATACTCACAAAACCAAACGGATCGGTTCTCGTTAGCCTTCTTAAAAAACGCAATACACAACGACCCATTTGGGGTCTTGAGCTCTTGGAATGATTCTACTCATCATTGTGAGTGGCAAGGTGTTTTGTGCAGCAAAAGACATCCTGGGAGGGTCACATCTCTGGTCCTGGGATCACAAGGCTTGGACGGCTTTCTATCTCCTCACATAGGTAACCTCTCTTTTCTGAGGGTCATATTTCTACGGAACAACAGCTTCCATGGCAAAATCCCACCACAGATCAGCAATTTGCTTCGACTCCGTGTTCTTTTTCTTAGTAACAACTCATTTGGTGGGCCGATACCCTCCAATCTTTCCCGCTGCTCGAACCTTGAGATCCTGAATCTCATAGATAACCAACTTGTGGGGGGAATTCGTTCTGATCTTGGTTCTTTAACAAGACTTAAAGCCTTGGGCTTGTCTCAGAACAGTTTTGTAGGTTCTATTCCTCGTTCGATTGGAAACCTCTCGTTGCTACAACAGCTCTCCCTGGGAGAAAATGCGTTAAGCGGAGAAATACCTGAGGAATTGTCCAGACTCAAGAGATTGACACTTTTCCAGCTATCTTTCAACAAACTAACCGGTGAGGTTCCAGCAGGGATTTTAAACTTCTCCGACATTACTACATTCAGTGTTTGTTATAACCAGTTGTGGGGAAGCTTTCTCAGTGATGTCGGCACCACTTCTCCTTCTCTCTATTTCCTTGGCACCAGCTATAACTTGTTCACCGGGATGATTCCGTCAACGTTAACAAATGCCACAGGTCTTGGAATGCTTCTCCTTGACCACAATAATTTCCATGGGCCAATACCGAAAAATCTGGGAAGGCTAAAGGGCCTTTACATAATTTCATTGGGTATTAACCACTTGCAGGATGACTTGAGTTTTATTTCTTCTTTAGTTAATTGTTCCAACTTAAATATTATCGAGATGCGAGGGAACTTGATTCACGGATCGTTGCCGAAATCCTTCTGCAATCTCTCCACCAGCATTAAGGGAATTGATATGCTAGAAAATCGGATCCAAGGAACTATTCCTTCAGCCATTGGAAATCTCTTCAACTTGTCTGCGTTGGTTTTATCGAATAATCTTTTAATCGGTCGCATTCCTGATTCCATCGGAGCACTTTACAAGTTGCAACAATGTTTTTTGAGCGGCAACGTGTTGACTGGAGAGATACCGTCTTCGATTGGTAACATTACATTGTTAAATCTCCTTGACCTTTCCTCCAACATTTTCCAAGGCTACATACCGCAAAGTCTCAGCAACTGCAAGCAACTAATTGGGCTTGATCTTTCAAACAATAACCTAATTGGCTCAGCTCCTGTCGAAATCCTAAGTCTTTCTTCCTTGTCTATCGTCCTTAGTTTAGCAAATAATAATTTAAGTGGATCTCTTCCATTGCAAGTTGGATCTTTAAAGAATCTTGGCGTCTTAGATTTGTCTTACAATAGACTGACTGGCTTAATTCCGGCATCCATCAGCAAGTGCTTGATATTGGAACAACTTCACTTAGAAGCTAATTCTTTTCATGGTCAAATCCTTGAAGCTTTACGTCCATTACGGGGTCTACAAGTGCTGGACCTTTCCAATAATAATTTTTCTGGTCCAATCCCTAGCTTTCTCGCAGAGCTCTCACTACTCAAGTACTTGAATTTGTCCTTCAATCAACTAGAAGGACAAGTTCCAAAGGGTGGAGTTTTTCTTAATGCAAGTTCTGTATCGATTTATGGAAATACGGAACTCTGTGGAGGTGTTCCCGATCTTAAGCTTCCTCTTTGCAAATCACCGAGCTCTAAGAAGTCTTCCTCAACCAAGGCCAGAGTAATATATGTGGTAGCTGGCAGTTTGTTATGTTTAGCTTTGTTGCTCCTATGTCTGTCTATCTTTTATCGCAAAATGAAGCAAATGACAACCAATGCCTCCACTTCATTATCTTTTGAGAACCAATTCTTGAGGATTTCTTATGAAGAACTCCTGAGAGCAACTAACAGATTCTCCGAGACCAATTTGATTGGTAAAGGGAGATATGGCACGGTTTATAAGGGGATTCTTGATGGAGGTGCCACGGTGGCAACGAAGGTGCTCAATCTAATGCAAAGAGGTGCTTCAAGGAGCTTTATCTCTGAATGTCGAACTCTAGGAACCATTAGACACCGAAACCTCGTGAAGATACTAAGTGTCTGTTCGAGCGTGGACTTTTGTGGCAATGACTTCAAAGCTCTAATATATGAGTTCATGGCTAATGAGAGCTTGGAGGAGTGGCTACACCCTGGAACCATAGGACGAGATGATGAGTGTAGCGAATCGAGAAATCTGAGACTAGTGCAAAGATTAAACATCGCCATTGACATAGCTACCGCGATCAAATATCTCCACGAGGATTGCTATCCAACAATCGTCCATGGAGATCTGAAGCCGAGTAATGTGCTTCTAGACAACGACATGATGGCTCGAGTTGGAGATTTCGGGCTTGCAAAGATCATTTCAACGGTGTCTACCGAAGCCATAAGAGTTCAAGACCAAGGTAGTTCAACTTCAACCGCAGTTAGAGGATCCATCGGCTATGTGCCTCCTGGTATGAAACTATCATATTTTCTCAATTAGTTTTTATTTGATTACCATAATAATATGTGAGTGCCAAAAGTTTGACTAAACAATTGTTCTTGACATTATGTTATGATTTATATGCTCGACACCTCTTTTTCACATCTCAATTCCTCTTTCCACTATTAATAGCTTCCGCAGAAAAAGAAAATACTTATCTTTCTGTACGAAAAGATTAATAGTAGCTTGCCCTAATCGTATTTTAAATTAAGATGAGAATAAACCATCGTAATTTTGATCAATGAGTGGAAAATTTTTAGACAACTTATGAATCCATGTGCATAAATAGATTAAGCATATTGTATCATCTCATATTTATATTTTCTTTTTTTATAATTCGTATTTTGTCTCATATCATGTTCATGCCATTAAAACAGATTGCGAATCTCTTTTGGAATGTTATGACTCAAGGTCTTAACAATAAGTAATTTTTCCTTTATGGCAGACTCTTTCATGACCAATAATTTAATATTAGAAAAATATATTAGATGACATGACATTTATGCCAGAAACTGTTGGAGGATACACTAATTGACAACATGATGGACTCTACCCAATTACCACTTTCCCTAAACTTATTGGTCAGAGCATATTAAGACAAATTTACGCATTTACAAGTATAAATCCATCACCGTCAACAAATCACTCTACGTCTCTTCTTGTTCCCCCACTGTGTTTATTTTTTGCCTGTTCTTCTTGGCATTTTCTTCTCGTCTTTGCATAAAAGAAAGTGTGGTATAGGTATTACACAATTTTTATCATGAAAATGATGAGCCTCATGTGGATCCTATTTCCAGTCAAAAAACCAACTATTCAAATTCAATTAACACATAGACTTCTGCCAAGGCCTTCACCCAACATATTTTCTTCTTTTCAATTTTCACCCGTATCCTACTAGAGGACAAAGCCACTTTTCATGTTTACGCAATTTGTGTAGCAAACATGTGACAACTTTGGTCACACCTAGTAGTTTTGGAGAAGAAGAGTTTATATGTTGTTAACTGACCTTTGGTGCACTTTATGAATTCTAAAATCATATTTCTCTACCGTTGATGCATTTCTCAACGGTTAATGCACTTTATAAGAGTTCACACAATAGGCGCTAAACATCAGCCATATACAGTAAACTAAACGAAAATTAAACATAGAGAAATGAAAGCAAAAAACCAGTTGGGGGCTTTGGACCCTCTGCCTTGCTCCAACAGAGGATCCTTTGGCCTCTGTCATGCACAACGGGCCCGATTATGAAGTGAGTGAGGACTTGCAAGCCCTCACTCTATGTTGGGTGTGATAGGCATGATCCCTCACAATTTTCTTTGGCAAGCTCTTGCAAATGGACATCAAGCAAAATCCCATGTGACTTAGAAGCTTTTTCTAAACAATTGACTTCAAGAAAAAGTGTATGTTCGTTCCTATTAATGTCTTGATGAAATTTTCAGAATATGGCATGGGACACAAGGTTTCCACACTTGGGGATGCATATAGTTACGGCATTCTATTATTGGAGATGTTCACAGGAAAGAGACCCACTGAAGAGGCCTTTGGGTACCATCTTAACCTCCACAACTTTGTCCGAATGGCTCTTCCGGATCGAGCAATGGACATTATAGACTTAAGGCTTTGGAGTGAAGCTAGTGATCAACAACAAGAGATGAAAATCAGAGATTGCATTATCTCCGTATTCGAAGTTGGAGTTGCATGTTCGATGGAATCACCGCCGGAACGGATGGGCATGATCGAGGCAATAAGGAAATTACACTTGATCAAGGTGAGTTACAAAGCCGAAGAGAGGATGATAGGTATGTAGCTAAATCAGTTTTCTCGTTTCGTCTTGGAACTTTTTCACTAGTGGAGAAAATCATCGTGCAAAGGTAGTGCTAGCAAATTTACATGAATGTCTCCCTAACTAGTCTACCTACCCATACCTATTATGTGTGTTTTTTATAATTGCATTTTATAATTGTGGAAAGTGGATGTATGGAGTGAAGTCCACCTATTTCCACCAAGTAATCATGTAAAATTTGATGAATTTGCTTATTTGCCTGGTTCTCTTCATTTCTGATGCCAATGTGGATCGATGCATTGCTTAATTATCACGGTTGGGCCATTGCCCTTACCTCTCTCTCTCTGCGCACTCTTGTGTATTAGAATGTGACCTCACCATGAGGTAATGAGCTTAAGGCCAACTCTTAATGTCATGCTTAAATGAGAGCCCACGGTCAATTGGAGATCAAGCTTGATCAAATCCAAAGGCAAGGAGAGGGAGGCAACCTTATCACAAGATCATGGGGTCAAGGCTAACTCTCGATGTTGCTGTTGAGAGTGACCTCACTATCAATTGGAAGCCATGCTTGATCGAATTTCAGCGACGTTGCCGACGAAATTATGTTGCGGTCATGTTGCCAACACCAACAGCCACGGTGTGAGACCCCCCTACCTCCTCTCCAAACCTCCTTTTCATTTATCTATTTTCTTTGCTATGGCATCAAATTACAGACTTTTTCTTTTTTTCTTTTTTTTGGTCGATAGAGATAGAGAGTTAACAAAGACATAAATGGGACATGATCAAAAAGGGAACATGGATGCATATTTGTTGTACTTGTCGGTGTGCTTATTACAATGTCTAATTATCCTCATCAAGTCTTCCCACTCAACCAACCCTCTCTCTTTCTTCACCATTAATGTCACGCCCCGATCCTCGGGCACACACACATCATTCTCACTTGGTCGATTTTATAATGCGATATCACAGGACTATGTATCGCCGATCCTTTCATTTTTCTTGCACATGCGGAAGCAGTTATAAATCCCTAGATAGTAAATCGATGGGATAGAAAAGCAAGGCCATATTTTTCATATTGAAATTCACAATCAAACTTTTATACAAAACACAAACCAGAGTACTTCACAACTATTCACAACTTTTTACTCTAATTCTATTCACATTAAAATGGAGTTCACAAAAGAAGATGGAATCTCAATCCATCCGGGTCGTACTCAAGATCCCTCTCGGTATTATCTTCTTCTTCCAAAAATCCTTCTCCTCAGGTTTCACCTCAGAGTTCTCCTTCTCCGATTCCTCCTCCTCGGGTTCATCTACGGGCCTGAAATGTTGTCCCACAACCGAGATGAGACTACGTCTCAACGAGTTCTACCCCACTAAGGCCCGATTAGCAGACCATTATACTATAGGCTGCCTAAACACGCACAGGTCAGAGGACTTACCTTGGCCTCAGATCCCACCTGCAAGTCAGTACAATTCATAATAGGCACCCATTTACTCAAAACAAATCGAACCAATCGATTACATGTCACACAAATCATTCCCCACGGTGGAATATCTAAAAGCTAGGCCACGTGCATTCTCTAGGACGACATCCCAAGTCTCCGAGCCACGTGCCTCAAACCTTGGGCCCACGTGCATTCTCTAAGGCGACCTCTTCGCCAAGGTGGTACATCAAGTCACCGAGCCACGTGCGCTTTTAGATGCTTTTTCCGAATACTGGACCCACATGCATTCTCTAAGGCACTAGTTCGCCAAAGTGACGCATCAGATCACCGAGCCACGTGTTTTTTTTACGATGCCCGGGCCCACATGCCTTCTCTTAGGTGCTAACTCACCAAAGTGATGCATCAATTCACCGAGCCAAGTGTCCTTTTAGATGCCATTCCGGAACGTCGGGCCCACGTGCATTCTCTAAGGTACTAGTTCACCAAAGTGACGCATCAGATCATCGAGACATGTGCCCTTTTAGATGCCATACTCTGTCACCGAGCCACGTGCATTCTCCAGGAGGACATACCGAGTCTCCGAGCCACGTGCATTTTCTAAGGCGACCTATTCGCCAAGATGACATATTCAACCACCGAACTCACGTGCATTCTCCAGGTGATATTCCAATACACCGAGCCCATGTATTTTCTTTCAGGTGATTACCAACTTCCTTTCGATCTCGACAACCAATGCCCAACGATTTCTCAATCAAATAATCAAATCAACTCAATAATGATATACCCTAAAATTCACAATTTAAATCAATTCCATACAATTTAAAGCTCAATTAAATAAACGGACTACGCCACGACAATCAGCACGAAATTCCGGTCATCGGTCATCTCAGCCTTAATTTCCGAAAAATAATTAAATAATTAATTAATTTCGAAAATTAATTAATAAATATTAAAAATTCAATTTAGCTCAAAATAAAGCCCAATTAAATAAACAAACTTTACCACAATCACCAGCATAAAATTCCAGTCACTGGCCATCCCAGTTGAATTTTCGGAAAATAAATAATTAATTAATTAATTTCGAAAATTAATAATTAATTACTAAAAATCCAATTTAGGCCCGAATTGCCTAATTGAAGCCCGCTAAGGGTCGGAAAAATCCCGAGATGCTTTCAATAAATAGTAGACTATGTCTACTTGCTAATTGCACAATCAAAATATCTAACATGCATCACAATTGTCTAATAATCACTAATATATTCTAATCTAACAACCTAATTTCATTTAATTAAACCTAACCAACCCCTAAGCATAATTAGCAAACTAAGCAATGATTAGTGAGATTACTCACCGGAATCACACGCAAATCGGATCAATCCGACGGGGACGACGCGAGGAACAATAAACCCCAAAACATGGCTCGGGCCCGGGGCCTGGAAACGGCCAAAAACCGACCACGAACCAGCTGGAAACCCACTCGCGGGTTTACTGACCTAGCTGCAAAACAAGGGGAAAATGAGATGGTTAGGGGCAGCAAGGGGTCGGGAAAGCAGGTGGCGGTCCGGTGAGGTTGCACGACGACTCCGGTGGCCTGCTCAGCCGCTCACGGAGGCTGGAATGAGGTCAGACAGAGGTGGCTGGAGGCTGGACGGCGCTGGACTGGCGTGAAGAGAGACGAACAGCAGCTCGGCGGTTGTGGAGGACGCGTGAACGGCGGAACAGCGGCGGGCGGTGGAGCAGACGGCGGTCTGGCGAGCTACTCCGGTCTTCCTCTTCTTTCGGCGCTGCTGCTTTTGTTTTTTGCTTCTGTCTTCGTTCGAACGATGAGGGGGAGAGAGAGAGAGAGAGAGAGAGAGAGAGCGTCAAGAGAGAAGGAGAGAGGAGAGAGAAGGATAAAGGTTTGACTAGTCAAAGTGAAAAAGAAAGAGAGAGAAGAAGCCAATTTGAACTTGGCAAGAGGGGGTAGGTGGTCAGTGGGGGGGGGGGGGATTTCTCGCACGAGGGGGAGGGGAGAGGAGAGAGAGAGAGAGAGAAAGGAAATAAAATAACATGATACCATTAGTCTTATTTTTTTTTTCTTTTCTTTTCTCTTTCCCTTTCTATTTTCTTTACTGGTCTTCAATTTTTCCTCCGATAATTTCTTTCTTGAAATTTCGAACTCGTCAATAAATTGACGAGACGATAAGACGGTCCTAAAAATGAATTGTGACCCGCTCAAATATTCGATTCCCAAAACCAATTTAAATTTCATGGTTAGAATCGATCAGACGCGATTTTAGTCCAATCCAACCAATTAAGTAGCTTTTAGGGATTTTTACTACAGATACATCCCTTAACGGCTTCACCCAATAAGTTAGTTAACTCGTGAGTGATTAGCTCAGAGAAAAAGGACCATAGGCACGTCGACGAAATGCCCATTTCACTTTATCGAAACGGGGTCGAATTTTAGGATGTCACAATTAACCACCGTCTCCGGCCGTTGCAGCCACCTATCATCACGGTCGCCTCCTCCACGTCTCACTACTTTCTCCTTCGTGTCATCCACGACCATCTTTGCTTTCTCTATTTGCTGACCCAAAACACTCTCTCCTTCACCGTCTCTTCTCTCACCGCCAAATTTCTAAGGTCTCCAAACCACCATTGATGACTTGATTTAGCCATTATGGCCTCTAAGATCTCATGGAAATCTCAATGGACAGGCTAGATGTAGGAGGCATCCCCAAACCTTGAGATGGCCTTTTGATCTCATCATCATCTACAACTTGATTGTAGATGATGAGAGGAGCTCGACACGAGGTCTTGAGACTCACCAAAGGCATAAACTTGACATTCGGGCAAGCTTGGCTGCCCTCAAATGAGAAAGGGAGAAAGAGCTATGCGAAAGCAGGCACAACGACCGACATTGAAGCGATATGGGAGAGAGGGTGAATGGAGCATGACACGATCCCTTGTCAGCACCAATAGTAAATGGTGGAGCGAAGAAGGTAACGATTTATATTGTCAGTGGATGCATGTTAGTGACACGAGCCGCGTGTGGTTGTAGGGTTCGACAGGGGGTGGAGACAGACTAGAGGGAGAGAAAAGATTGGCGTTGGGATTTTAAGGAGTGATTGGGGAAGGTGTACAATTAACAAAAGAGACTCATGTCTTGATTTGGCATTGGAGACAGCAGATAAGTAAACTAATGGTACAATGGATCCGCATCCAATGCCATAAATGTGGTGAAAAATACATAACACCATGTTATAGTGACGAAAACACTAAGCAAACAAAACCGACTCACAGTATGGACGGAATAGGCTATATTAGGGCAAGTGCCTGTGAAATATATACCAAACTGCAAGTCAACTATCAATAGTGTAACAATCCGCAATAGAATGCCACCAAGCAGCTCAAGTTTGGCATTAAGATCAAAATCAGGGGCACGCTGAAAACATCATGAATTGAGATGAGAACAGGAACAATCTAATGCTAATATCAAGTCACAATGTGAGAGAATATAGACTTTGTGTATTGCTCAATTGGACAATGTATTACACTGGAGGGATATTTGTATCCAGGATAATATATACAAGGAAGTAATCTATTATGGGGTGTTTAACTCCAAACCATCCCTTCCAGTTATATCATGAAGCATAAAAGTCAAAAGAACACTTTGTTCTCATGCATCCTTTCATTACAAAAGTAGATAATCAGTTGATGATCAAGAACACTTAAATCTACAAAAGCCATTTCAAACATTCGCAAAATATTGCTAATTTGCTAGTAATAATCTGCTTAAGATGCTCTTTATGGGCAACATGTTATGCATACATATTTTTCTAAACTAGCTCATGAATCATATCAAGCTAGTCATTTTTATTTTCCCTTTATTTTTAATGTCACACCCATGACGCATATAACAATAGGCCATAAGTAAGCTTGTCACTCTAAAAGCCTTTCCTAGTATGGAAGCTCTCCTTCATAGTTGCCTGGAGGATCGTAGTTGCACACAACGTACCACCACCCATTGTTACACTGAACCTTAGCACACCCGACTCGAACTGAGTCGCGCCAAACCATCTGACTGTAGTGCAAGCAGTTACACCCGCTCACGCAAGTGTTGGTGTTGTAATTGTAGTTCTGCTTCTCTACGACCCACAAGCTGACGGCGTAGGTGCCAGTGAACGTGCCGGTGCCCTTGGCAAGGTTCTCGCCGTAGAGTCCATTGGAGTGCATGAGGCCGTAGTCGCTAACTCATTGGTTCGCATAGCTTTGGGCGTAGGCAGCAAGCGTGTTGTCCCATGTCATGTTCGCCACGCCAACTTGCTTCTGAGCGGCATTGTGAGAGTTGAGATAGTCTTGGGGTGAGTTTTGGGCATGAGTAGGTTGAAAGAGAGAAATAGAGACAAGAGAGATGATGATGGTTAGAGAATTCATGATGCTCAAGGAATTAGCTGATGTTGGTTCAAGGTGATATATTTGGTGATCAGTTATGCTATTTATAGAAAAATATTTTCAGGGCTTCAACTTACCATGTGCAATGAACTTATCAGGGAACATCTCCTTTGGAAAGCACAACCTTGCGTTCAAATCTAGTTTGATCTGAAATGATAAACTAGTAAATGGTGCATGAGGAAGTAGTTTTGCATGTTCTTCCTTTCCTCAAATGGAAGTAAAGTAAAAGGCTTAAACGAAGTTTGAAATTTCAGCAAATTGGATACATTATAATAAGAAGGATGTTGGACTTTATGTCGAGTAATGCTAAAGACATTGAGAATAGTGCATGAGATTAAGTTATTAGGGGACATAAATAAAGTTTATCCGGTTGTAATGAGCAAACAAGTCTTATCCAAGCCTCTAATAGGGAATGCCTCAATTTATTTACAATACCAGCCATCGCCACTTACTGTCCTCCGACGCCGCCCACTAAGCCATTCAAAAGTTACCACCAACTTGTCATCATATCCATAGTCGTTGTTCTAAGATCCACCATCCATCTTCAACTAGACTATTTGTCTCTAGCATCCCCCATCTCATAATAATACATGACTACCTTCTCACGAGAGAAGTATTGTGTCAAAAGTTACGTACAATACTTATTTTAGTATTAAAAGTTTTCGCCGGATCGTGCCTTCAACGAGATATTTTGATCAAAAATATATACATGACATTTATAACTAAAATTTTAATATGAGTTGACATTTAAAAAAAATAACCAGTTTCTATGGCATTGCCATATGTACATTTCTCCGCCTCTCCCTCCACATCAATTTTTTCTTCTTTTTTTTCCCTTCTCTTTTCTCTGTTATGCACCGTCGCTACTTCACACTTTACATGAACTCCTCAGCTACAACTTCATCAACGCTCACCCATCACCACCCAGACCTACGAGCTTCGCCACAACCTCAACAAACAACACCAAGAATCGATGAACAACACCTGTGACGGGTTGGAGAGGAGGCGAGGAACGACGCGTTTCAGATCTATGAAAAGAGTCTTGTTCAGTCAAGATTGCTTGGTTTCATGAAATTAGAAAGCCACGAAGCACGTCCAGCAATCAATGAACGCCTAGGTTGGACGGAAAACCAAGAACAAGCACGCAAACCTCACCCGAACATTTCATTGAACACCTAAGGTACAACAACCAGAAAGCATTGGGGCCGCAAAACGCATGCAGACCGGGGCCAGTGAGCGTCGTTCCGTCGATTTCACAAGACAGGGGAAAACAAGCTTGGGCGTAACTTGTGAAAGGAAAGTTGCCGGACGCGATTGCTAGGTAGATCGTAACAAAACGGCTCCAGAAACCGCCTCGAGGGACTTGACCGGTGAAGAAGGCAACACCAACCTCCGGTTTGCAGCTTTTCAACGGATCGACTCTGTTAACGGCGGATTTTGAGGTGGTTTTGATGAATTGCCCAGACAAGAAGCTAGAGAGCAATTCCCTGCTGTCCTCCCCTTTTCCCTCTGCATCCCCTTTCTATCGATCGTTTAGCAAGAAATTGATTTTTCTTGCTGAACGAAGTCGTTTTGGGTCATGCAGGCAGGTGAAACTTGTTAAATGTCCTCCTTATCTAGAGACTCAACCCCTCCACTCTAGATCTAGAGGCAGCGAGATCCGGATCCATCACCCTCAGCAGGCAGGTGGTCGCCGTTGCCCCTTGATTTATTGCTTAACAAATCAATCTTCCATAAAAATAAATAAATAAATAAATAAAAATAAAAATAAAAATAAAAATAAAAATTTATGAATCATTCTTTACTGTCTCTGCCATTTTCCTTATTTTAAGCTATCTAACAGGTACATGTACTTCTCTTTTGTCTCAATTAAGTTATCATCCACTTGTTTTTAAATTAATACAAGGATGAAATCCAGATTATTTGTGTTTTTAATTTTATGAGCTACTTTTACCGTTCTGCAATTGGCATGGATGCGAAGGGCACGCCCTCACATCCCCACTTATAATTGAACGGTTGGACGTGCATCTTGTATCCGTCTTTCGCACCATAAATAAGTCTTATAACAAAGAAATTATAATGAGCTCGAGATATGTAATAAATTGAATCTTAATCATAAAAATGTTTAGATCATACGTAAGTCCCATCCAGATTTGGGATGTGAAATACTATGTAAACTAGAGTAAATGTCCATTAGGAAAATGATTTGAGTAATTTCTCATCGACCGAAATACGCCCTCTCTCTCTCTCTCTCTCTCTCTCTCTCTCTCTCTCTGCGCACATGCGCTTGTGTGCTTCACCGTCAAGCCGCAGTCAATTGAAGACCAAGCTTGATCGAACAATTATGTGACTAATTCGATCAAATCTGAAGAGGACAAAGTGGGAGGCTACCTCATCGCAAGATCATGGTAAAAAGAAGGTCTGACTCGATGTCGCAATTGAGCATAGGCTCACTATCCACTAGAAGCCAATGCTTGATTGAATTTGGGTGACGTTGGCGATGAAATTCTGTTGCGGTCATGTTGCCAACACTTGCGGCCATCATGTGCGTCCTCTAAGGATAAGTACACCAGAAGTGTCAAAAGTCATGTGCGGCGCTCATTTTAGTGCCAAAAGTTTTTTTGGATCACTTAAGTGCCACTTTTTTAAAAACACGATCATTTAAGTCCCAACTCTAATTTTGATAGCCGGAAATCCGATATAGCTATATTTTATTAATTTCTCAGTCTTACATGGTTCGCCGACATACCTACTTAGCGTATAACACCTAAACGATGTTGTCCGAAAGTTGTAAAAAGTGATCATTTAAGTGCAAAATTTTATTTAAAATGATCATTTAAGTGCTAAATTTTATTTAAAGTGATCATTTCGGTGGTAGTTGTTATTTAAAAACAATCACTTGAGTGCTAAGCGTGCCATGTGGAAATGCCATATGGACTGGATCTTTTAAAAATTGGGATAAGTACACTAATTGTGCCATAAGTTGTGTACGGCACTCACTTTAGTGCCAAAAGTTTTCGCCGGATCACTTAAGTGCCAAATCCGAGAAAAAACGATCACTTTGGTGCCACTGTCGAGAAATTCCAGCCAAAATGATTACGTGGCATTTTTATTTTTAAAAAAAAAAGTTGCTCGGCTTTTAAACGACATCGTGTTCCATCATCTTCAAGAAACGACATCGTTTTGCTCTTATACGTGGACACCCTCGCAAAAATGATGCCGTTTAGCTCGTACATGGGTTGAAATTAGGGTTAGGGTTTCTTCCTCACCGCTCGGCCACCGTTGTTCGCCCACCAATGCTCGGCCACCGTCGCTCAATCACCATTGTAGATGCTCGACTAGGTGAGTGAGGAGAGAATGAGATTGTTGCTCACACAAAAAGTGGCAGAAAGAATAGGAGGCGAGGGCGGAGGAGGAGGAGGAAGAAGAGGGGTTGAAGGTGCCTCTACCGGTGTGCCGCCGCCGCCGCCGCTGGTGCTGTTGTTGGTGCTACTATTGGTGCGCGGCTGGTGTTGCTGCTGGTGCCGTTCACTGCCGGTGTCACTCTTCAAGGAAGAAGACGATGTGCCTCCTCTCTCTCTCTCTCTCTCTCTCTCTCTCTTTCAATTTGGGGATTTAAGGTTTTGATTTGGGGGAAAGAAGCCAAACAACGTCGTTTTTGCGGTTTAGATGCTGATTGTGCTCTCCGGCAAGCTACGTCAGCCTAAAAGATTAATAAAAAAATGACACATCAGATTTCCGGCCTATCAAATCGGCGTTGGCACTAAAGTGAGCGTTTTTCAAATTTTTTGGCACTTAAGTGACCCAACGGAAATTTTTGGCACCAAAGTGAGCACCGTACACAAGTTATGGCACTATTAGTGTACTTATCCCTTTAAAAATTTGTAATATTAATTATAAATGACATGTAATCAATTTGGCTAGAATTTCTCGCCGTTGGTACTTAAGTGATCATTTTTTCTCCAATTTAACACTTAAGTGAGCTGGCAAAAACTTTTGGTACTAAAATGAGTGTCGTACACAACTTTTAGTACTTCTAGTGTACTTATCAAGTATTTCCTACCTACTCTTCAAATCTCCTTTTTCATTGCAATGTCATTTAATGGAGATACAAAGTTAACAAACACATAAACAAGACAAGATCAAAAAGGAAACATGGACCTATATTTGTTGCACTTTTCAGTGTGCTCATCACATTGTCTAGTAATTTTTGTCAAGTCTTCCTACTCAATCAACCCTCTCATTCTTCACCATTAGCCACCATCTCCGGCCGTTATGGCCACTTGTCAGCATCGTCACTCCTCTACATCTCGTTGTTATCTCCGTTGTGTCATCCACGACCATCTTTGTTTTCTCTATTTGCAAACCAAAAACACTCTCTCCCTCACTCTGTCTCTTCTCTCACCACCAAATCTCTATAAGGTCTCGACACCACCATTGATGACCTGATCTGGCCATGGCCTTTGAGATCTCACCTCAATCTCAATGGACAGGCAGATGGAGGCATCCCCAAATCTTGAGATGACCTTCTGATTTCGTCATTGTTGACAAAGTAATTGTAAATGATGAGGGGAGCTCAACATGAGGTCTTGAGACCTGCCAAACGCATAAACTTGACGTTCAGGTGAGCTCATCTGTCCTTATCCAAGAGAGGGAGAGAGATAGCTACACGAAAGCAGGGATGACGGCTGACATTGAAGCTGACATTGAAGCGATAGCGGAGAGAGAGCGAATGGAGCATGACATGACCCTTCATAGGCACCGGCATTGAATGGCGGAGCAAGGAAGGTCAAGATTAATGGTGGCACCAAAGGCATGTCAATGACACAAGCCACGTGTGGTTGTGGGGGCTCGATAAGGAGGGAGAAAGATGGGGAGAAGAAGAGAGATTGGTGTTGGGATCTTGAGGAGTGATTGGGTAAGCTATAAAACCAAGAACAGAGACTCGTGTGATCTTATGTCGGAGACAACAAATAAGTAAACCAATGCATACAATGGATCTACATCCAATAGACATAAATAAGGATGGTGAAGGACATAAAATACAATGTCCTGGATCTAGTATAAAATAGGTAACACGATGGCATAATCGGGAAAATGAAAATCAATCATAAACTGACTCATAGCTTGACCAATCTAGGCTATGTTAGAGCAAGTTACCATAAAGGATATACTACATTATTGACCAATTGTCAATGAAGTGTAACGTCTTACGATAGCATGCCATCAACAAGCTCAAGTTTGGCATTAAGATCAACAATATCAGGGGGGCTGTAGGCTTCATGGATTGAGATCAAAACAGGAACAATCTAGCTATAATACCAAGTCAGTATGTGAGGAAATATTGAATTGTGCATTGCTTTATTGAATAATGTTTTACATTATACGGGTACTTATATGCAGAAAAATAAACACAAATAGGGAAGCAATCTAATGAAGAAATTAACTAACATAGGAATTAACAATAAAACCAGAATCAATTGAAACCAATTACAATCCCCATAACATCACATAATCTTGAACATTACCTAACTATTGAAATTCATCATAACAATCAACATGTCCTTCTAGAATTTTTCTATGAAAGTTCGAGGTTGAAATTGCTCTTGCAAGTTTGTTTTATAAATCATAAACTTTTATTTTCTTTACTTTTTTGGTCAATATAGTAGAGACAGTTGAGATAAGTGACCTTAGTTATATTTGTTAACAAAGCAATGGAAGGATGACCACATCCTATGGTAAATCAAAAAAGAAAACAGTGCTCTCCTGCAATTAGCTTACAATTAGCCAACAACTAGCTAACAATCACCACATGTGCCCTTTCCTCTACTGGCATGGAGCATAAAAGTTGAAAGAGCAAGAGTACTTGAAATCTGCCAAAGCCATTTCATGCAGTTGCAGATTACTTCTAATTTGCTAGTAATAATCTGCTTAAGTTGCTTTTATGCACAACATGTCATGCATCCATATTTTCCAAAACTAGCTAATTCTAGTACTAAAATCTAACAACCTAATAAATGCCTATTTTTCCAACCAATTTCCATTTTTATTTCCCAGAATTTTTTATTTTATTATTTTCGTTTTCTTATCTTATTCTCGGTCCCTCCTCTGAATCAAATTTTCACTGAGATACTCCGCGAATTTCAGTATTACCTCAGACGAAGCAATTGGTAACAAACATGCTCAATGATGAAGAAATCATCAAGATACGAACAGCAACATCACGGGTAATTAGAACAATACTTGGATGGGCTTCAGATCAATTCAATCTACACCCAAAAAGAGGTGACCAGCAAAGGAATGGTGATGACAGCCAGTTCAAGGCACAACAACATGGTTATTCGTTGAAAAATCATCACCAATTCACCATAACAATCTCCTAAATCATCATGCTGAGGTAAGAGATCATACTGATGTAGCTTCATCACTCGCCAGAGGGGTTTTGGTAGGACTGAAGAAAAGCAAATGTTAAGCAAACCCTACTAAAAACTTAGTTTCACAAATCGCAAGACATTGATTCCCTTAAAGCAATCAATAATTCCCCAAAGAACCGCAGCTACTTCCTTTTTTTTGGGGGGAATTAGAAAGATACAACACCTCAAGATTTCTATATACGATCACATTGTAATACCTACTCAGGATAGCAACAGAAGAGAGAGAGAGAGAGAGATAGAATAGGCAAAAGAAGGATTCACCTGTACTGAATTGATCTTTCCTCACCAAATTTACATGGATATACCCATACTCGAACCTTTCAGGTTGAAAGCGATGCGGATACGGAAAAAGCAGGAGTTTTACCCAGTGATGGATAACTTCGATTTCATCCTCATAGGGCCTTGAAACATAGCAACAACAAAGATGTGAACGGAAGACAGAAAAGAAGAAACGCATGTGATGAAGACAGCTAAATGCAAAGAGAAGGATAGAGAGTCCACAATTATGATTGCGACCTTGTCAAGTGCAGTCAGCGACCTTCCTGAGCTTCTATTTTGAGAGACAAGCTCTTGGCAGCATATTCAGCGGATTTCAGTAGACTCCACTGCTCATTCACAAGGGAGACATGTCCAGTAAACATAACATTGTAAGTACTAGCAGAAAGGATGACAAGTCTAATCCAACAAGAAGAGAATAACAAGTTTGATCCAACAATAAGCATATGAACAGCAGAATCAACACAGTTGCACTCGAATTTGGCAAACACACTTCGATATTTATTTAGCTTCATATAGGACTCATGTGCAAGGATGCACAACGATCAATTTACTACCGATTAAAGGAGGACCGAAATTCTTTACAATCTCAAAGCATGAATAGCAAACAGAGAAGATGTTGGCATGGCACTGTGAAGATTTAGCTAAAACATACTTCTTTACTCTTCACTCATTTACACATACATGCACAAGCACTCCCCAAGCAACTCACTGCTCTCTGTTTTTCCTCAGACTTTTTTATGTTAGTTCATGGCAAAGAACTAATCCATCCAAGGTAGGACCTTCCGGGCTCTCAATAGATTCAAGAGTAAGACATCTCTCCTATTTAACCCAGTCAGAATTCACCAGTCCATGTATTTTGCACAACAAACGGTTCTACCTTCCGGACATAATCGCATTATGATGCAAGCCAATATGCACATCTGCCTCTTGAGAAATTTTCTATCCTATCATATCAATATGAAAGCTTCCCTGGCCACTATGACAAATAGCAATCAGCGCAATTGAGAAATCCTCGATTAGCCCACACAACAGCCCAAAGGAAATTCACGAGTGTAATCAAATTCGCAAGTGCATAATTATTAAGCATCGTTAAAGCACATACCAAATCAAGACCACAACACCAATCAGCCCGAGCAAGAGAATACATAACCAGCGAGCATAATCTCAATCCGGCGAATATAATCCATCAGATGCCAAAATGAACTCATGACCCCTTGGGTATATGTAAGTCGACATGCTTTGTCATCCAGATATTTGATTAACATGAATCTATACCTTGCATAATATCAGAATCAGAGACAACATATATGGATGGATTTGAACAACAATTCTAGTAGTCATGGCATATGGAGATCTCAGCCATAGTCCAAAATCATTGCAACAGTCATTCCAGACACTAAAGAATAAGAACACGTCTCAAAATTGTATTCCAAATTCGTTCAGGCATTTTAACGAATATTTGGTGGTCAGTTCAAAAATTAGAACAGAGTTATAATCGAAGAGTCAATTCCGATATAGACAACTTCAATGACATCAGAACGTATTTAAACTACTAACAGATCCGCAATCACCATTCTACTTTCACTCATAACCTTAATAACAAATCTCGGATTCAACTGAATAAAACAGAGCAATGACGAACATCCATCGGAGTCCGTCTTTGGCCAAGAACAGCCAAAGACGTCGTCACAGGTGATCCGCGTCTGAGAAGAAGCTCCAGCAAATCTCTCAGCTCGTCGGACTTCACGGCCTGAAGATTTGAAGAGGTCGGGGCCATCGCGAGACATGGAACCGCACCTTGCTTGCGTAGCATCGGGTGTTCTGGGCGTGCTCAAAGGAAACAGCGATGAGGTGAAATAAAAAGGAAGAAGAGTAATAAGGAGACAAGGAAACGAAGACAGTCGCGTTGGGGGTCGAAAAGAAAGAAAACAGAAGAGAGAGGGGTGACAATATTATAAAATAAAAAGAAAGAAAAGAGAAGTGGATGTATGGAGTTAAGTTTACGTATTTCCACCAAGTAATCATGTTAAATTTGATGAAGTTACTTGTTTGCCCTAGTCTCTTCATTTCTGAAGCCACTGTGGATTGATGCATTGCTTAATTACCATGACTAGGCCATTACCCTCGCCTTTCTCTCTCTCCGTGCTTGCTTGTGTATTAGAACGTGACCTGCCTATGAGGTCACGAGCTCATGACCAACTCTTAATGTCACACTTAACTGAGAGCCCGTGGTCAATTGGAGACCAAGCTTGGTCAAATCCAAAGACAATGAAAGGGAAGCAACCTCATCACAAGATCATGAGCTCAAGGCCACTTTCGATGTTGCTGTTGAAAGTGACCTCACTAATGATTGGAAGCCATAATCGAATTTGGGTGTCGTTGCCATCGAAATTATGTTGCGGTCATGTTGCCAACACCGGTGGCCACCATGCGTGGCCCCTATGTCCTCTCCAAGCCTCCTTTTCTTTATCTTTTTTTTTTTTTTTTTGTCATGTCATCAAATTACAGAGTTTTCTTCTTCTTTTTTGTCAATAGAGATATAGAGTTGACAAACACATAAATGGGACAAGATCAAAAAGGAAACACAAACACATATTTATTGCACTTGTCGATGGGTTATCACGTTGTCTAAAAATCCTGTCAAGTCTTCCCAATCAATCAACCAACTCTCTCTCTCTCTCTCTCTCTTTCTTTACAATTTGCCACCATTTCCACCCATTGTGCCCACCTGTCATAACCATTGCCTCCTCCACGTCTCACCACTTTCTCCGTCGTGTCATCATAGTCGCCCTTAAATGAGAGAGGGAGAGAGATAGCTACATGAAAACAAGGACAACAACCAACATTGAAGCGATAGTGGTGAGAGCGAATGGAGCGTGACATGACCCCTCATAAGCACCGGCAGTAAATGGTGAAGCAAGGAAGGTCAAGATTGATGGTAGCACCAAAGGCATGTCAATGACACAAGCCAGGCGTGGTTTGTGGGTGCTCCAAAGGGGAGAGTAAATGGTGGAGCGAGGAAGGTCAAGATTGATGGTGGCACCATAGGCATGTCAATGACACAACCCGCGCATGGTTGTCGGGGCTCCACAAGGGGGGAGAAAGATGGGGAGGAGTAGAGAGAGTGTTGTTAGGATTTTGAGGAGTTTCAGGTAAGGTGTAAAATTAATAAGAGAGACTCATGTCTTGATTTGGTGTTGGAGATAGCGGATAAGTAAATCAATGTTACAATAGATCTACATCTAAGAGACATGAATAGTGACAGTGAAGGCGATAAAATACAATGCCTTAGATGTGGCATAAAATATGTAACACGACGGCATAGTGAGTAAAGAACGGAGCAAACAAAAACTAGCTAACAATATGGACAACATAGGCTTTATTAGGGCAAATGTCCATGAAATATATACTAAATTGCATATCAACTGTCAATAGATTACAACAACTAGCAATAGAATGCCATCAAGAAGCTCAAGTTTGGCATTAGGATCAATATCAACATGGATTGAGATCAAAATAGGAACAATCTAATGATGATATCGAGTCAGAATGTGAGAGTATATTAAATTGTATGTTGTTCAATTGAAAAAGGAAAGTACTCTAATATGGGATATTTAACTCCAAACCATTGGCACATCCATGAATCAACACATGTAAGAAGCCCTTCCTCTTATATCAAGAAGTGTAAAAGCCGAAAGAACACTTACAAAGGTATATGTAATAAGTTGGTGATCAAGAACACTTTGAATCTGCCAAAGCCATTGCAAACAGTCGCCACATATTGCTAATTTGCTTGTAATAATCTGTTTAAGTTGCTCTTATGAGCAACATGCTTTTGCTCTAAGGCCCGATCTAGGCCCGCCCAGCGTGCATGGTAATTATAATTATTTTTTCTTGATGGGCTGAAGTGGGCCATAATGTTCGCCCAATTGGAAGGCCCAGTCTAGCTCTTGCCCGCTCTTCATGTTTCTTCCAGTATAATTGAGTCCTCGACAAGTTCAAGCATAGCTCACCCAACATATTGAGCCTAAGATTAGCATATTCCAACCGAAGCTGATTCAATCTAAAAAGAGAACATTTGCACTTTCAAAAATATAACGAAAGAATTATCGATCAATCATACACTAGAAATTGCTGATTAATATAACATCAAACTCAGAGGATCACATATGTGTGAAAAATCTTAGGATGCGATAACCACACGCTTGTACTCCAGCAAACCAGTTTCATAAATATGTCGGCGGCATGATTGAATCAAATGTCGAAGGAAAGAACAAAATGAGATAAAAGAATTGGAGATAATGTGTTATGGATAAGCTAGTTTAGTATTTGGGAAGAGAGCACTCCTTGGGCAGGTTGTTTTGGAACCTTGCATTGTCCTGGCAATAGACATATATCATGTGATGTCTCCTGACTCATTTGAACCACCTCCTCCTTGTTCCACGAGTTTGTGGGGCTCTCCGCCTTGCAAAACCTCGGATTGCCCTTCCAGACACAGGCGTCGATCTTGTAGTCACCGAATGTGGCCACGAAGGGCCCTTCGACCAATTGACCATGTCACGCTCACCCCGTGTCCCCCAGATGTCGCCAGACCGTCATGGTCTGCCTTTGAAAGATGATGTCGGCTTCCACATCCTCGATATTGAGGATCACCACCTCCGTTTGTACCAGTAGATTGAATCAAGTCGGGAGCTGACTCATACTCACTATCCTGAAAAAGGTGGAACAACAATAAATGAATTTAAGAACTCAATAAGTAAATCACCTAAACCTCATATAGGTGAATGCCTTGTTTCGGAAATCTACGAACTTGATGCTTACTTGTAGATGTCAAATCAATAGCAAAACCTTTGCTTTGCCTTAACTATAAGCATGAGGGAAACTCTTTCTCTACCTAAACATTCGTCCTATCGAGAATCTATAAGATATCTCATACCCATAAAAATTCTAAATATGCCAATTGATAACTTCAATAACATACACGTGTTTCTCGGGTCCTAAAAAATAACATAAAGATTCACACGTGCCACATATAATGCAATCAATTGCCAATAATATTCCCACGTGCCAAATATTAGTTTCTAAAATATTACCATGGCCTTTGAGACTCAAATAATGACTTCCAAAACATCCTCGTGTTCTCACATCACAACTAACGCCAATTATAACATGCACGTACCTTTCAAGTCACTAAAAATGACGATTAAATTTTGCACGTGTCTCACACACAACAAATAATGCCATATCAGATATGCATAGGACATATAACTGAGATAGTTAGTATAAGCACCTAGAGGAGGGTGAATAGGTGTAAAAACAATTTCTCGAGATACGAAAGCGATACTAGGCAGACGATAGAAAGGAAGTTCTCTTTTGATTAACAAAATGAATTACTAACAAAGTAAAGCAAAGAGTAGGGAAGAGAAAATTGAACACAAGGTTTATAGTGGTTCGGCTTATTCCAAGCCTACGTCCACTGTTTCGCACTGACAGCCCACCGGCTGGATTTCACTATGAACAAAAGAGATGTTATAGCAAGGTTCTCCCTTGATTCCACAGTGTAGATATTCTACCACACTTCCTCAAGGTTTCTCATGAATATAGACTCTCTTTTGTGTACAAGATTTCGCTCAAATGAATTGACTAAAAACAAGGAGTTTCAGACTTTGGAATTCTTCTATCGTGCACACACTCGAACAACTAGAACGTTTTCCTTATATACTCCTTTATGCCATCATACCCGTTGGCACTTACCAAATGAATTCCTCCAATCTACCCGTTGGACGGAATAAATTAGGAATATCATTTGAGCTATTAAAGGAACATGTTGATAGCCCATCAATCATGTTCGCCCATACAATCAGGATCTCGGTTTCCATAAGTAGAACCTTCCAAGTATACTTTGCCAATCATCGAATCATTAATCTTCGAATCAATCATGATCAAATAAAGGATTCCGTTATGTCATATCTAGCCAAGAGATCTTCTCCAGTTGATAAAGTCACATCCTTAATGAAACATCCAGTTCTAGATAGCCTTTCTTCAACAGATTAGAAACTGTCAATGAGAGTAGACTTTGAGTCTTGAGTCTGGCTGTCCGAAGGTCTTCAGACTTTAAATAGCAGAGTCTGCAAATCTTCAGACTAGACTGATGGAAACGTTTTGTCAGCTTCAAAACACTTCAAGAAGATTTCTCCAACAATAACAACTTCCAAAGTATTCACATAACACTCAAATGCCTCGCACACATTTAGCACCTTGAGAATCATATAATACTCCACAATATTATGCTATCTTAAGTGCAATTATTATACGCATATAGCCGAAGAACCTACGGCTCTTCCAAAGTTATCCAAGGAATCATCCTACCCCATTGGGCATGGCATCCAAACTCCATCGGACATCGTTCTGATAAAACACTCCCATGAACGGCATTTGAACTCCCTTAGGCATCCGAAATCCATCAGGTATCACCCCGACTTCCATCAGTGATGGGTTTTTCATGTGACCACACGGATTAAGCACACAACCGATTATTGTCTTCCTCTTTAGCCCAATGTATGAATGCCTCAATGATGTACCAAGCGAAGTGTGTCTCATGGCCTATCAAAACTACTTCAATAAAATATGTTGAGCATGAAACGAGAATCTGTGGTTTGACGTGTTGCGTCGAGCATCGACCTAGGTCCTATTTGGATAAAAAACAATACACCTCAATACTGTTGATCTAAGAGAGAGACTAGACCCGACGTGCTTCCACATATATCCAAGGACCATCGCAAGTCTCACCTCGGAGACTCGAGGTGACTTTATGCATCGACCATGTATATGAGGACTACCTCAAATGAACATAAAACTTTGCCCTTGATATTACTCAACAATACATAAAAATAAAGAACATCCAATAATAACAAGGTTTTCAAATAACTCAACATAGGTTATGACATAACCGGCTTACACAATGGAACAACGGCTTTTTGAAACCAAACCCGAACATGAACATAAATAGATCGTTTCCAATAGCAATAACAAACCGAGCACCTTAACAATAACTTAAGCTTTCCTTATTTACCTTAAACCTCATAAACCAATCAAACTCATGAGCAAACCATGTAAAATTAATACATGGTTCTAACCTCTCTATGATAGCTTGATCCTAACTACTAATACAAGCAAAACCAACCTAAATTCAAGCCACGTAACATTATGGCCTAGCCAGCATTTACAGGATTTACTTACAAACACTTGAGACACGGACGGAATTGAATGACAGACGACTTAAGCTCATGGCGACGGTGAGGGTGCGATGTGAGATGACAGGTGGCTTAAGACGACGAGCGGCTGGCGTAGGACAATAGTGGCGGTGGTGCAGCGACATAAAGGAGAGAAAGAGGGAGAGAGAGAGAGAGAGAGAGATGAGAGGGTTAGCCAAGGGGGAGAAAGGGAGAGAAATGAGAGCAAACGAAGAACTTGGATAAGAAAGAGATGGAAGAGATAGAAAATTTCAATCTAAGCATTAATGGCAAGCTCAATTATTGTCCTAAGCCACTAATGGCTTCTTGGCTTGAAGAGCAAGAATGGTTCTCCACCACACAAATGCCCAAGCTTGCCTTTTAGGCTTCAATGCTCTAGTTGCAAGAGAACTAGTCTAGTTACCCCAACTAGATTATTCCTCCTCATATTTCCTTCTTAATAGGCACCTATCCTCTTTGCATAGCCCCCCTAAATTTTTGTCTAACCTCAATTTAATCTCAAGAAACTAAGTCAGTTTCACCTCTAGGGTTATTAAGGTCTATGTCCAAAAATTACCACATGTTTCCAATCAATGCACTAATGTACTAACTTCCAAAATTCTAAGAATAGGTTTAAGCCTTGCAAGACAACTTGTCTCACAAGTTTATTCGATTTAGGCATGTAAAGGGGGGAGTCTCATTGGTGACATCCTAGATTTTCGATCATGTTATCTACTGAATAAATCGGGCTTTTCATTGACACGTCTATGGGGCTGTTCTCAGAGTTGATCACTCTCGAGATAACTAGATTATCTGGGGAAGCCATTAAGGAATTTTTAGGCAATAGACTTGAGAATTCGACCAGGAATCGACTACTCAACCGTGCTCATTTTTAGAGGTCATTACGGCACAGTTAAAAATCGATTTGAGATCAGAAATAGGTTGGTTCGACTGAGATGTGTGGTTAATCATAGGTGACACCACAAAATTGGAAAATTCTCGTCGATCGGCACTAGACTGATTTTCCTATTGTTTTGGTACCCCGTGTCCGTATTTGGATCATCGAGATTTTCACAACAACCGAGAGTCGCCAATGTGTTGAGTAGGTTCATTGTGGCTCGAAGAAAATCGATCATAGGTCATTTGTACTAAAAAGTTATGAAAGTTACCCGAGTCTAGGTTACGCTAAAAACGCGCCGAATGAAAATTAACCACAAATTCAAGTCCTAGGCCCGTTTTTGTCATGTCGCAATAAATTCTAATAGCGTCGACTCAGTCTTAGAAGATTTTTCTGCAACCCAAGACTTTTTGGGAAAAAATCGTCCTAGGCCCGTTTTTGTCTAGAAAAAAGCCGGGACCGTTTTTTATCACGAAATTGGGAAGCAAGTGGGATTAATTGGTGAGGAAAAATATCAATTTGATCATTGAGATGTTAATTGAAACTATCAAAGCCAAATTGGATTGAATTAAGAGAGGGTTGAAGTCCAAATTGTGCCATTTCCCTTAAAAATTCGTATGTCCCCCACCCCCACCATATTTGGACCATTTCAAGCTTTTAGAGGGGTGCATTGGTGGCTTAAGGAGAGCCAATGAGATGCTGGTGGTGGTGGATGGTCAAGCAGACCATGAAAGAGAAGATTTGGGCTTATGGACCCCTTGTCCCCTTATCTCTCCCTCTTTCTCCCTCAACCAGCTCTTTTTTTCCATTGTTGTTGTCCATCTTGAGCTTCAAAAAACCAGAGAAAACCCCAGCTTATCCCCCTTGGCCATCACATGTAAGCTGGAACCACCACTGGACTGTTTTCACTTATGCCAGTTTTTGCTCCAGCTGACCTTTCGCCAAAAATCTGAGTTGAAAGTGGTATTCCCGGATGAATTAGCCAACGAGCCATCCATCACCATGACCATCACATCCATACCGTTCCAAAGAGCCCA
This sequence comes from Eucalyptus lansdowneana, assembly GCA_017140395.1. NCBI lineage: Eukaryota > Viridiplantae > Streptophyta > Magnoliopsida > Myrtales > Myrtaceae > Eucalyptus > Eucalyptus lansdowneana. The sequence goes on from CM029489.1 coordinate 23,641,038, forward strand.
ACCTCGCCCCGAACAGAGCCGCCGGTTATCCCATACGGCCGCTGCAAGCCGTCGATCGCCAGTCCGTTGGTCCGCCTGTTTCACATTTTTCTTCATTTTTCTCCCATTCCCTTTGCCAATCCCAACCTCCAACAAGACCCCCCCAGACCCCCGGGAGCCACCGGTTGGCGACCACCCACTTGCCGGAGCTCCGATCAGCCCGTTTCCTTGCCGTTCAACCCTTGGTTCTCCTTTGTCCAGCAAGCAGAAGCAGAAGCCGAACCAGCTTTGTTTCCTCTGTTTTGCAGCTCAAAACAGAAGCTAAAATAGTGGGTTTTCCAGCAGCTTTGCGGCTTGTTTTGAGGTGGTTTCGGGCCATGAAAATTAAGCCCACTTTGGAGAGAATGGTCCCCGTCGCATCCTCATCAATTTGCACCGACCGACTCGCCGAACAAGTAAGTTTAACTCACTAATCTTCGCTTAGTAGGTTAATGATGCTTAGGGGTCGATTAGTTCTAATCAAGTGTGATTATGTGAATAGATTAGATTAAATTATTTAATTTAATGATTTGCCGATGCACGTTAGATGGTTAGATATTGCAATTAGCAAGTAAATAGACTCTAGTATTTATTTAACGAGTCTCAGAAATTTTCCGGGTTCGTCTCGGCTTCCAATTAGGCTATAACGGGCATAAGTTGGATTTATTGCATTTATTTAATATTTTCCGTAATTATTTAATTATTTATTTATTTTCCGAAAATTAGACCGGGATGGTCGATGATCGGAAAATTATGCTGATCACTATGGTGTGATCTGTTTATTTAATTGAGCCTTAAATTGTGCTTGATTGTATGAATTGCATTTTTGGAATTTATTCTTAAATTGATTTAATTTCAGTAATTTATTGGAAAATAACCAAGCGTCGGTTTACAATGTCAAAAATATTTGGTGGACTATATGAAATGGTGAGAATTGTGAAAGTGAAATTATTGTATTTTGGCTAAGGCCAACCGTGTACCCACACACGGCTAATTTATCGAGTATGATAAAAAGTGAGAGAGAATACTGTATTACGTTGGCTCAATGACTAAGTGTGTCATCTCGGGGAAAGAAGCTATGTTATGTCAGCCCGATGACTAAGTATGTCATCTCGGAGAAAGACGTTATGAGTTGTTGGCTCGTTGAGTTGGTACGTCACCTTGGAGAATGCACGTGGGCTCGGTGACCAAGTATGTCATCTTGGAGAATGCACGTGGGCTCGATGATTAGATATGTCATCTTGGAGAATGCACGTGAGCTCGGTGAGTAGATATGTCATCTTGGAGAATGCACATGGGCTCGGTGACTAGGTATGTCATCTTGGAGAAGGCACGTGGGCTCGGTAACTACATATATCATCTTGGAGAAGGCACGTGGGCTCGGTGACTAAATATATCATCTTGGAGAAGGCACGTGGGCTCGATGACTAGATATATCATCTTGGAGAATGCATGGTATTGATTAAAATGACCGAAGAATAGTTTGATTGACATGTAATCGACTAGGTCGATTGATCGATAAGTCGATCTAAGTGAATGATCGATGTGTTGATGTAACTCGATGAGTTTATGAATTGTGCTGACTTGTAGGGAGGAGACTGAGGCCAAGCTAAGTACTCTGACTCGTGATTGTACTTAGGCAGCCCTTAAGGTGTATTGGCTTCCTAATCGAGTCTTAGGGGGTAGAACTCACTAAGATATTATCTTATTGGTTATTGTATAACCATTTTCAGGTTCGTAGATGGTGTTGGTAAAGGACCAGGAGGTCAAGCCTAAAGAATCGATGACTATGTCCAACTAGTTAGTCGTAGGACAACTCTCTTTTGTAGGGAGCCGATTCCTTTTGTAAACCTTTATGTATAGAGCTGTGTGTTTATAAAAAGGTATCTTGTGAAAAATTGGTCCTACTTTTTTATCCCATTGTTTTATTGTCTAAGGATTAATTATATACTTCTGCATGCCTATTAAAATGAATGGGTTGGCGATGTGTCCTAGGACGTCGCAATTATATCGACCAATGAGGGATGGGTGCGTGCTCGAGAATCGGGGCGTGACATCATTGGCTTCTAAATTCACTCTCAATAAATCCAAATTTAAGGGGACAAGATATAATTAAAAGAGTTGTATAATTGTTGTATTGACGGGACAAGAATAACTTAAGATCACCTATGATCGACACCTATAGTCAGACCGGGTTTGTGACTAAGTTTCGATCGGAAATGGCCCTAATGTGACCTACACTAATTAAGCGGCATCAATAGTGCTTGCACGGTTAGACTTGAACTGAGTTTGGCGTCTATCTAGGGTTCTACGCATGACCTATGTGTAAGCCCAGTTGGTCCTTGAATGACTTTCAACTGTTATGTAATCGTGTAGAATCAATTGACTTACCTTTGTTCACAACCATGTGGAATCGAATAAGGGTTGTTCACGAACAGTACAACGACCATGCATAGTCACCCGCGATTGGTATATACTCGAGCTGAATCAATCTATATCTATCCAATGATCGACTTGTGATGATACATTATCATCCACATTAATCCTTATGGTCAAACGGTCCTTTCATGTTCGAACACTCTAGTCTAACTTAACTTGATCCAGAGTCGCCTTACCCTAATCAGTTAGTTGGCTCATAAACAATCCCTAAGATTGACTCACAACATATTCTCGTTATTGGCATATTGATTCCTAGTCCATTCTCCATGCTTGAAATAGGGGTTTGAATTGAAAATGTCACACCTTTTCTCTTTCATTTTGAAAAATATTTTGCTGACAATCCAGATTGATTTTAGCATAAATCATTAATATGAAAAGGAGTGATCACACGAGTGTGCAAACTTTAAAGATAACACTCAATAAATAAATAAACTGCAGGAAATTAACACCATAACAAGCAATGATTTTTTTTTTTTGGATTTTCTTTTAATTATGGAATTAAAACTGGACATGGCCTAAACTACATGACATGCATATGATATTTTTGGTGTTTTTATTAAAATTCGCAACTAGAAGTAAATTAACATATGAATACACCTAAAGTGAGATGTTATCTAATTTAAGTTAAGAAATGGACTCACTTAAATCCTGTCTTATCTTGGAAAGATATCTCAACATGTAATTCTATTTTAAAAAAATGTTATCTACTCTAGATATTATCTAAACACACATTTAAATTGAAATAGGAAAATGTCTATCTAGTCCTATCATGCAATCCAAATGATATGATATGCCATACAATCTTTTCTTGTATTTTTTTTTTAATTTCATTGAAGCTAGCAATTCTAGCTAAACAAAATTTCAAACATAGCAAAATCCGTTGTTCCATGTCTTAGATTAATGGATATCGTAATCTTGATAGGGCACTTACTCAGAATCAAACATTAAAATAAAAATAAAAATGATCCATCATCTCACATCTCAAATTAAAGATTATCACAATCTTAGTCAACATAATTATCCAATAATAAGTTGAAATAATTAAACAAATGATCCAATATCTTTACGGATCAAATCAGTAATTAAATCAACTTTATCAATAAGCCTTAATTGGATATGCCTAATATCTCAAATATCATATTGGATAACAATTAATCCAAATTAAGTAATGAAATATTCCAATTTAATTGGATAAAGATTGTTACTTAATTCAAACATGCGTAATTCGGATTGGAATCGGACCGGATCTCGACTTGCAGATAGGTCTCAGCAGTTGTATCTCACGGTGTGGCGCTTGGTCGACTATGTGCTTGACAAGAGGGCCGCGGTAGATGATCCGCCGATGATGCTCAGCCTGCAAACAAATTAAAATCAAAGCACCGCGGCTGAGCTTTGGAGCAAAGTCGGATAACTCGCTGGCTGCCTCACGGTACACCAACTCCACGGGTTAGTGTGATTTTTGTTTGAAGGACACCATAAGTCCTGAAGTTCACTCATAAGCAATTCACCATAAGTCTTGCAAGAGAAAATTCACGCGCGGCGAAATTGTTAATCGGCTGTGATGATGGGGCGTGCTGCAAGCGCAAGAAATAGTCCGGATTTGTCGATGGGGCTCGCTGGACTCAACAACAAAAGCCGCTTCGATGTGGGTGCAAGAGAGACCGTCGCGTGCTTTCAAGGGCGACTCAAGGGCAGCTTAGTGCGATGCTGCTCTGAGGGCTGGAGTCGCGGGAGCAGCCGACGTCATGGCGGTAAAGATCAGGACGGCGGCTCGTCATCTCAGTCCAACACGGTGTGCAGCGTCGCGGCTTAAATGAGGGAAGCATTGTAGCAAGCGGGAGCGCAACGCCACGGTGGGAGGAGTCACGAAGACGAGACTACGAGGAAAAGACCTCTTTCTCCCTCTATTCTCTCTCCAGATTCTTTTGTGTACCCAGTGTTGACCGAGAGAGAGAGAGAGAGAGAGGGCCCCCCTCCTATTTGACGAAGCAAAGACCTATCATTATGTCTTCTTCTCCCTTTTCTTACGGACGTGTGTTGCTCTTCTTTTGTGTTCTCATTATGCGGACTTTCAGAACCTGCAGGAAGAACAAAAAACCTTTTCTCTCCCTCTCGCAATGGTGGCCGTGTATTCTCTATTGTCTGCCCTCTTCTCTTGCAATTCACACTTGTTTTTATAATGCCCCAAATATTTTCTTCTTTATTTCATCAACCAAATATTCTTATTTTGCTGATTGTATCTCGTCTCACCTCACTCTCTTCTTTTTGTCTAATTCAAGCTTTGATTTTCCCAAAATTCCAAATCTTGCAAAGATGCTTGCCAAATGTCTATGAGCGTGCAATATCTCCTTTGTAAGCTTGCCTTAATCGACAATATATGGATATTTCTTCTTTCTTGTGCTTTTTATTCCTTAATCTTTGTCCAAATATTCTCTTCAGATTTCCACCATTTTGTTTTTAGTTAATCTTCTAAATCCGCCCTCGCGGAATCTGCTCATTATCCTTGCCAAGATCGCACGTATTCAGCCCATGTTTCCTCTTTGCTGTGTCTTTCCTTGGCCGAGAATATGCTCTCTTGATTTCAAAAGTTTCCAATTTTATATACTCATGTGTGGCACATGTAATTTTCGGCCACATGGGGTATTCAATGGGCTTGAATTTCATGCTTCCTTGGGCTCAGTCTAATTCTTTACCTTACAGGGTTAATTAGTCCCATAAGCTTAGAACTATTTACCACCTGCCCCCAATCCAATGCAAATGCAATTATATGAGCCTATTGCTATCGAAATGCTCCTAAAAATCTATATGCCATTGTAATATTTTTTACATAGGGACAAGGGATGATCCCTAATTTTCTATGCAATGAATGACTAAATGGATTGCTAAAATTTAGGTGTCAATAACCTAGCAAAAAATCCAAGTCAAAGCTCAAGTTCATACCAAACCAATAATTCTATCTTCTAAAGTAAATAGGCTATCCAAGTACTTTTCTAACACAACTCACACGTTCATTCATCAGTATATGGTATATAAATAAAATCATAGAAAAATTACCAAATTAAAATTTTTTGGCAAAAAGGTCATGAAGAAGACCTAAAACTTTATCAAATAAAAAAAAAAAAAAAAACTAAAACATTGAAATAATAATTCATCTCGCTTACAATTCTACAACTCTAATGTCCAGCAGCAAGCCATCTCGCCACCGGATCTTTGCTTTAGTCAAGCCATCGTCCAGCCCTAATGGTGACTGGGCCATTGCCATTGCCATTGCCTCTAAATTGCGCGCGCTCTCTCTCTCTCTCTCTCTCTCTCTCTCTCTCTCTGCATAGTCTTGCCAATATGTAGTATAAAAGTCGAAAGAACACGCTGTTATCAAGCATTCTATCATTACAACAAGCGGAGAATCAGTTGATAATCGAGAGTATATGAAATCTGCCAATGCCATTTCAAACAGTCGCAGAATATTGCAGATTCTTGTGATAATCTGCTTATGATGCTTTTAGGCGCAGAATTTCATTCATACACATTTCCCAAAACTAGCTCATACGTCATATCAAAGCGAGTCGCTATTTTTTTCACTTTATTTTTTTTTTTCAGGCCCTTTAACTAATATAATAATGGGTCGCAATCCGCAAGTAAGCTGACGACTTTTTTTTTTTTTTTTTTGTCAGTAACTAACGACTTTATAAGCCTTTCATAGTATGGAAGTTTTCATACTTGCCTGAAGGGTTGTAACTGCACACAACATACTACCGGCTGTCGTTACACTTAACCCTAGTACAACCGACTCGGATCTATATGGGCCAAACCATCTGAATGTAGTACAAGTAGTCGCACGTACTCGTGCCAGTTTTGGTGTTGTAATTGTAGTATCGCTTCTCCACGACCCACAACTTCACAGCGTAGGTGTCCGTGAACGTGCCTGTGCCCCTGGCGAGGTTCTTGCTGTAGGGCCCATTGGAGTGTAAGGGGCTACGGTCTCTGGCTTGTTGGTTTGCGTAGCTCTAGGTGTAGGCGGCAACAATATTAACCCATGTCATGTTCGCCACGCTTAATTTTGGGCATCATCATGAGAGTTGAGATAGTCTTGGGGTGAGTTTTGGGCATGAGTAGGTTGAAAGAAAGAAACGGAGACAAGAGAGATGATGATAGAGAATTCATGACACTTAAGGAGTTAGCTGATCTTGGTTTCCTATGATATTTTTGGTTATCATTAGACTATTTATTAAAAAAAATATGAAGATTTTGGGGCTTCAACTTATCATGTGCAATGAACTTATCAGGGAATGTCTCCTCTGGACAATACAACTTTGCATTCAAATTTAGTTTGTTCATGAAATGACAAAATTAGTAAACTAAGTGGTGCATGGAGGGAATTGGCTTTGCTTGTTCTTTCTTTCCTCAAATGGAAGTCAACCAAAAGGCTTTAGTGAAGTTTGAAATTTGAGCAAGTTTGATATGATAAATTAAGAATAATGTTAGACATTATTTGGAGTAATGCTAAAGACATTGAGATTAGTGCATGAAATTAGATTATTAGGTGATGTATATAAAATTTAGCCAGGTATTAAGAACATACAAGTCTTATTCAAGCACCCAAAAGGGGATGTTGATAATTTGTCCCATTTACAAGTCGTCTGAGAGTCAGTCCGGAAAATACATTTTTTAAGTGGCAAAACTGGAGTTATCCTTTTTGAGAAAATTACATATAGTAGTAAAGTTCCCGCTAATGCCACCCTAAATTGGCTTCATACACATTCTAAACATTAGGTGCCGAAAGTACTGTTGTGAGTCGTGCAACCCCCTTCTCTGTAATTTAACCTGCTCAGACTCGCCTCTCGGCCGCACGATCCCACCCTCAGACACTGCCTATGTCATCCTCACCCGTCGCTTGCCTATTACAAGATCATGCCAGCTGTCCATGTCAGTTGAGTGTTCATCCCACAATATCAACTCTCACAAATTCAGACACAACTCCCACTTCTCCCTCTCCCACGAAACTATTAATATGGCTGACATCCCGACAGCACAAGTCTGAAATTGCACGGATGCGCAGGGCCTGCCCTCACATCACTACTCATCATTGAACGGTTGGATGTGTCGGGTATCTATATTAAGTGCAGGACCTCGTGCCAAACTGAATCTAAGATGATGAATCCCACTTATCAATGTATAGTTTTTCACGTACCTCTCCAGAGAAAATGATGAAATTTTATGCCTACCATGGTCGTCCGCTAGACAAGAGTTTAGACAAAGCTCAAGCGATTATACCATTATTCATATGATGCTCTAGCTTTTAGATGCGCTAACTTTTCTATGCAAAACATTTAATATGGACCTAAAAGTTCAATGCGAAATATCTGAATGTTTTATATGTACACATCCATAATTCTCATGTATTATTCGACCAGCTGTTGCATCACCAACATCATTGATGTACGTAATTAAGCCCAATCTCTTAGGATGGTTGAATCAAGCATGGCCTTCTTGTTAAACACATGTGGCCTAATGTTTCAGCTGTGTTAGGTTTGTACTACTTTGTATTCTCTAGGCCTCACACAATGGGAGCTCGGGTGAAAATCTAGAGTTTTAGATGCCCAGTGATCAAATCTGAAAATAGCCACAAAAAAAAATTCCCTCCACACCGTTATAATGCATTATAGAATTATAATTACAAAGGGGAAAAAAAAACCAATACTTTGCATCATCTACCGTCATAGTTATCTTAAATTTCAGGTGTAAAGTTCACGGTTTTTAAAGATTCATGAGTCAGAAAAATAAACGTACATAACTTAGAGGAGAATTTATGCAATCTATTCAAACTAAGGTGATAGAGGGCATGTATATGTCCCCAAACTATCAATTTGTATATGTTATCTTTTGAGTTCTAAAAGCAGACAAATTTTTTAGGACATAACAAAGTGGAAGTTTAGGATCGGCAATTGAAAGTTTATAAAAAAGAATTGTTATTTAGTATTCTTAATGGAGACTTTGTTGTATTTTGGAGAAAATTTGCCAGTAATTATTAACAACGTTATGAGACAAATAATTCTATTAAAAAAGTAATATCATACCTCAAAGTTTGACTTCAATGGTCTTCTGATTGTTCATCATATTTTTCCCATTAGGACAACAAACTATCATGTTGAAATAATGGCCCGTTATGATGAGGCAAGAGCTTTAGATGCACCAAAATGAAATAACATCATGTGAATGGTGATGGCAATTCCCTTCACCGAAGAAAAGTTGATCTCTTTCAAAAATTATTTCTTCTTCTTTTTTCTCGCGATTTCTGATTTTCAAGTGAAGGAATATTGATCCTTGATCTAACATCCTCAGCTCCAAGCTCCCAAGCATATCACCATCCCTATCAAGCCCCACATCACATCGTGAAAGAGAAGCTAAGTATGATCTCTATGGTGCATTTCTCTCTTGAGTTCATCCTATTACATCTTTCAATCGATTCTGGTACATAACAATGGTCATGTCGACCATATAACGATACATTTTATTCATTAAGCTGATAAGAGTTAAGAAAGAGAATTGGGATAAGACCCAGGAAGGAAGTCTCACCATAGAATCTAGGTTGAGTTCCTTAAAAAATGGAGTCCATTAAATCAGATAAAAATATATAAGAATACGGGATAGGTTAATTTTCTGGACTGGGCGGTAATTCATCGATAGATTTTATATATTGATGAACTGACCAAGCAAGTATAGCAGCTCTAATTAATGAACAAAGTGTTAGTAAGCTTTTGCCCAAATAACAAATTAGGTGTCAATGGTCAAATTGCCTAATTTTGTATTCCATTTCAATCCATCTTATCTATTGCAGCCTAGTATATTACTTAGAAAGGTCATAGACTCATCATAGCTGGAAAATCCTTATCCGCTATAATTTACCTCAAATAAATTTTCATTTTATCTCGAATCACGTTGTTTTAATATTAGACACAAGAACACGCCAAAATTTGCAGTCAGTGAATTCGAATTTAAGAGTTTTATGCTTGCGGATTCAGTCACCAGAATCGATACGATGTTGTTGTATGGTGGATGGAATGATTAAGCTATACTTTGGGAAAGTATTGCGAAAGCTCTAGAAATCCGAACTGTTGGGAAGGTGCAATACAAATTAGATACCTTTATTTGGAAAATTACAGAAAGAAAAAGAGCTCACAATCCGAGCTCGTTAACAAATCCCAGTAGATGACGATGATTTTGGTAGATCTAAGCTCTAACATTCATCGGCAGTATTGCGCATGCATGTTAAAAACCAATAATCATTGACTTTAAGGAAGTTTTAACATTATATTTAGTCTTTTTCAATGAAGTCGTTTGGGACAGAAGTTGGGGCGTCACGACCCAGCACTAGTCACCAGTGAGCCAAGTTCATCTAGGGACAGGCCGATTGTGATTACCTTACCAATGTTGCTAGTCGAGGTAGAAGTAAACTCCAAACATTTACTTCCTATTTCGAAGATAAAATCATTCTTTTACACTAGAAGTTCTGATTTTTTTTCTTCACAAGTCACAAAATCTGGATATAAATGTTTTATCTGCATATATTGGTATTTTACAAGTTACCTTTATCCGTGTTAACATGTAACCGTAGTTACTTAAAATCTCGACAACGTTGGTACTTGTGTTATTTTTACCAATGTGTTGGGTCTATATCAATGCATAAATACTATTAAAAAAAAAAAAAAACACTTATGACTTACGACCCTTAAAAACCGAGCTTCCGAAGGAAGAAATTGAATCTAGTTCTTCATGATACAAGTCAGCAACACACACCTATATCCAGCACATATTGAGAAGCAATCCTCCATGAAAACAAGCTTGAATCAAGCTGGAACTTGTTGATTCTCACCTCAATTGATGAACTAATTCATCATACCAAAAGCATCATCTTCTTGCAAAACATGACAAATCAAGCTTCATCTCCATGGAAACCCCAAAATCATCTTCTCGATTTGTCCCTCTTTCCTCCGTCCCCTTCTTTCTATTTTTCTTTTTCCTTTTTCTTCTCTCTCCCTTGTCTTGCTTGTCTCCACTACAACAAGGAGACCCAATTAGATTAGCCACCTTAATGAGTCAGTAAATCCAATTAACTATCCAGGTGCCCAAGATAGACTTCAAAACCAAGATATAATGAACTAACGTATTTAGATGCTTCATTCGCCACTTTCTAGAAATCAAAGAAACCATGTAAAATTGTTATTCATTATTCAATTTATGGATCCACTTTTATTTCTTGAGCGTTTACATAATTTAAGTAAATATGAGGTACTTTTCAAATGTTCGCTAAACATTATATTTACATGGAACCACGAAATCAACCCATCTTATCCCAAGATGCAAAATTATTCCTTATTGTCATAACCTCATAATGTCTCATATCAATGTCCACATGTCACTAGGTGTCAAAATTTCAGCCCGCAAACACTATTAATGAGTTACCCTGAATGTTGAGCAAACAAATTATCGACGAACAAGTAATTGCCCACCTCTTCTTGGTTGGCCACTTTATAGGAATCAAAGAAAGCATATAACAGCAATATTAGTTATTAATTTTATAGATACACTTCTAATTCTCGGTCACTTACTTTTTTTTGGACAATTCTCGGTCACTTACTTGATTTGTATAGATATGAGGCTTTTTCCGAGATTCAAGAGATGACAATCATGATGTAGCACTTTTTCCAATGTGGCATTTAATTCTAGGAGTAAGCAATAAAGACCGAAACCCAAAATTGGACCGGTTAGAATAGGCCCCGATGGGGTTTCGAGCTCCCCCTTTTTTCAGGCCAATCTAAGCCTTCAAGCTTGAGATGCTCAAGCCTAAAATGGCCCCATCTCCAAATTAATTTTTTCACAATAGAATATGCAATATAGGTATAAAATCTAAAAAATTTAGAAAGTTCGTTATTTATGTTCAAAATAGTTTTATAATGTCACGCCCGATCCTGGGACGCGCCCATCCTTCTACTTGGTCGATTTTAAAGTGCGATATCTTAGGGCTAAGTATTGCCGACCCTTTCTTTTTAACTTGCATGCGGAAGCAGTTTTAAATCCCCAGACAAAAAAAACAATGGGATAGAAAAGCAGGCAATATTTTTCATATTGAAATTCACAACCACACTTTTATTAACAGCACAACTCTTAGTATATTTACAATACTATTTACAGCAAACAAGTCCCACACCTATCTACACTAAGACAGGGTTCACAAAAGGGATGAGATCTCAATCCACACTTGGGTTATACTCAATATCCCTCTTTGGATCATCTTCCTCTTCAAAAGTCTTTCTCCCCTTCAGGTTCCTCCTCCTCAACTTCTCCTCAGGACCATGAAATGGTTATTCAATAACCAATGAGACCACATCTCAGCGAGTCTTACCCCCTAAGACCCGATTAGTAAACTAATACGCCAAACGGTTGCCTAAGCACAACACGAGTCAGAGGACTTACCTTGGCCTCAGTTCCAACCTACAATTCAAGGTTAAACACAGATATTCAAACGATTCACGACATCCGATCAAGCACTGGTCAATCGACTAAGTCGATTACATGTCAGTCAGACCCTCTCTAAGTCATTCCCATTCATACCACAATTTCCCAGTGGTGTACTCATTCACCAAATCATATGTGTTTCTCGGGTGTCGTTTTCGCAAATGACATACTGATCACCGACACCGTGCGTTCTTTAAGGCGTCGTTTTTACCAGTGATATCCTCAATCACCGAACCACGTGTCCTTTTTAGGGCACCGTTCTCGCCAAGGTGATATCGGCTATAGACAACATCATGAGTTCTTTAAGGCGTCGTTTTCACCAGTGATATTTCCTTAATCACCAAACCATGTTTGTCTATAAGTCATTCACGTGCATTCATTAAGGCGCCGTTTTCACCAGTGATACTTCCAATCACCGAACCACGTATGTCTAATAATATCGTACCTGATTGGTCTCAGCCAATAACATTCTTAGTTAGCTCTCACCATTCTCTCTACTATATAGCCCATCAACGTAACTGGCGCTATATACCCATATTCGGCTATCTACCAATCAAATATTCAATAACAAACAATTTAGGACAATTCCTCAAATTTCACAATTTAAATCAATTCCATAAAAATTAAAGCTCAATTAAATAAACAGACTGCACCATGACAATCGGCACAAAATTCGGTCACCGCCATCCCGGTTGGATTTCCGGAAAAATAATTAATTAAATAATTAATTTCGAAAATTAAATAAATAAATAATAAAAATCCAATTTAGGCCCGTATTGCCTGATTGGAGCCCGAAACGGGTCGGGAAAAATCCCGAAATACATTCAATAAATATTAGAGGCTCTCTACTTGCTAATGACTAAGTCTAACCACCTAACATGCATCATTAAGTCACTAATTTAATTGTTCTAACCTAATCTAACCACCTAATTGCATTTAATTAAATCTAACCAACCCTAAGCATAATTAGCAAACTAATAAAGCATTAGTGAGTAAAACTCACTTGCACAAAACGACGAACGGGACACTGCGACGATGATGTAACGGTGGCCGAACTTGGGCCGGGCCAAGAAATCTTGCAAGCCTGCAGAAATTATGGGCTTCAAGACTGGGCTTACTTTGGACTGGGCTTCCGAAGCGGGCTGCTGGACCTCACTGATTTGGGCTTCAAGTGCTGGAAAATTGGGCTTCAATTCAATTGAATATGGGCTGAACTGGATGGGCCTGCTGCTGTGAAATTTCAATTGGGCTTGAAGACTGCAAAATGGGCCGAGGCTTCTGGCATCGCTGGTCTGCAGATTTGGGCCGAAGACTGCTGAGCCGAAGACTCATGAATTCACGGCTTGTTCCGTGTTTTGCCGCGGCTTGCTGGCGAGCTGATCCACGAGCGACGATGGGTGCAGTTGAAGACTACGTGGACGTCGCAGCAAGCTCTTTGGTCAGCAAGGCTTCACGGAGAGAAGTGTTGACCGAAGGAGCTCCAGCTGAGGACACGTGAAGGCCAGCTTCGACGTTGGAGCAGCTTCTGCCGTGAGCTATCTTGACCGGTGTGTTGGCAGCATGAGGGCACTCGGTGGATCGGGCGAACGAAGTTGGCGGAGATGGAGGGAGCAGCCGTGGACACATGGAGACGGCCTTCTTCGGTTGAAGGAGTTGCGCACGAAGGAAACACAAGCTGGCGTGAAGACACGGAAAGGAGGGGCGCTGGATGATTCGGTTTCGGTGGAGGGAAGACGTGGACTTTGCTGGCTTCGCTTGGGATGTCGCGGCAAGGGGATGGACGTGCGGCAGCCAAAGGGAAAATGGAGGGTTGATTCTGTGGGGTTTTGATGCTGCAGTTTCAATGAAGTTGAAGTAAAGAGAGGAGTGAGAGAGAGAGAGACATGAAGATGTAAATCGGGAGGGGCGGTGGTAAGGCGTGCGACTGAAGGTTCAGGAAGAAGAAACTAAAGTCAATAAAGTAAATCCCAAGAGTTAAATGCTTTGTCCCCCATAGGCTTCATGCTTATCCACTTTGGTCTCCCAAATATCTTCTTGTCTTCTCCTCACAAATAATTCCATTTTTTTGGTGCCCCAAAATATACCTATTTTCTTAATTCCAAATTTACTCACATAGCTTCAATTCATCACTCAAATCCACAAATTTGAGGTCTGATTTCAATGTACAAAAATCTCAAATGATTTTCTATAAATCCCCGACACGCAAAGGCTCGGCCTGAAAGTCCAATTTTTCATTAATTTAGCCAATTTGAATTTCCGTTGATTTTCTGCAACGTCCGAACCCATTTTCCGTAAAAATCTCAGGACTTTCGAAAATCTTTTGAGACTGAGTTGATGCTCTTAAAATTTATTGTGACATGATAGAGACTTCAATTTCTGAAATTAGACTTGAATTCTCGTTAATTTCAACTTAGCGCGTTTTTAGCGTGAATTAGGCTATCAGGTAGTTTTTCAGAACTTTTTAAGGCAAATGACCCGTGGTCGATTTTCTTCGAGCCATAATGAACCCACTAGACTCAATGGCGACTCATGATTGTCGTGAAAATGTCGAGGACTCAAATACGGACACAGGGTACCAAAACGACAGTAAGATCAAATTAGTGTCGGTCGATGAGAATTTTCCAATTTAGTGGAGTCACCCACGATCGGCCACACATCTCAGTCGACTAGACATATTTCTGGTCTTAAATCAATTTTTAACTGTGTCGCAATGGCCTCTAAAGATAAGCACGGTTGAGAAGCCGATTCCTGGTCGAATTCTCAAGTCTATTGCCTTAAAATTCTTTAATAGCTTACCTAGTTAGCCTAGTTATCTCGAGAGTGATTGGCTCTGAGAATAACACTATAGGCGTCAATGAAATGCCCGATTTATTTAGTAGAAGACAGGGTTGAAAAATCTAAATGTCACATATAAAGTTATGAACAAGTTCAAAATAGTTAGATAATAAAGTGATTTTTTAGGTGAAATATATATATATATTTATTTTAGGTCCAAAAAACAGAAAAATTTTGGCTAGGCCTGAGGGGATGTTTAAGAGGACATTTGTCACGCCCGATCCTCGGACGCGTGCACATCCATCTACTTGGTCGATTTTAGAATGCGATATCCCAGGACTATGTATCGCCGACCCTTTCTTTTCATTAAGCACATGCGGAAGCAATTATAAATCCCCAGATAATAAAACAATGGGATAGGAAAGCAGGCCATATTTTTCATATTGAAATTCACAACCACACTTTCATTAACAGCGCAACTCATAGTATATTTACAATACTATTCACAACATACTTGTCTCACACCTATCTACGTTAAGACAGGGTTTACAAAAGGGATGGGATCTCAGTCCACATCTGGGTTATATTCAATCTTCCTCTCTGGATCATCTTCTTCTTCAAAAGTCTTTCTCCCCTTCAGGTTCCTCTTCCTTAGCTTCTCCTCAGGGTCCTGAAATGGTTATTCAATAACCAATGAGACCACGTCTCAGCGAGTCCTACCCCCTAAGGCTCGATTAGAAAGCCAATATACTATAGGCTGCCTAAACACGGCACAAGTTGGAAGACTTACCTTGGCCTCAGATCCCATCTGCATATTAGTACAGTTCAATAGGTATTCAAACAAGCACATCACCGATCGAAGCATCAATCAAATCGACTTAGTCGATTTCATGTCAGTCGGACCATTTCTAGGTCATTCATCCTACACCAAGCAATTCTTTAGATTTAGTGGCTTTACGGTCCCACCCGACCTTCTCAAGATCTAGTGGCTTTACGGTCCCACCCGACCCTCTCCAGATTCAATTTAGGAATATATCTTAAATTCACTTCTAAATTGCTTTAGCACCAAATAAAGCTCAAATAAATAAACGGACTACACCACGACAATCGACGAAATTAAACCACCATCTCGGTTGAATTTCGGAAAAATAAATAATTAAATAATTAATTCGAAAATTAAATAAATAATTATAAAAAAATCCAATTTAGGCTCATAATGCCGAATTGACGCCAAGACGAGCCCGAAAATTACCGAGACTCGTTCCATAAATAACATGGCATGTCTACTTGCTAATGTCTATTTCTAACTACCTAACATGCATCATTAAGTCTCTAATTTAATTGATCTAAACTAATTTAACCACCTGATTGCATTTAATTAAATCTAACCAACCTTAAGTATAATTAGCAAACTAAGAAAGCTTTAGTGAGTAAAACTCACTTGATCAAAAGCGCAGATCGAATCACCACGACGGCGGCGCGACGGCGGCCGAAAATGGACTTTCGACAACACCGGCGGACTTGGACCGGGCCTTAAGCTTGGCCCCAACAAATGTCAGCCCAACTGAGATTTGTTCTTGCTTTTGGGCCAGACCCAAGTTGGGTTGGGCCTGCTGAAATTCTTGACTGAATTCACTTGGGCTTCAAATTTCTTTGCTGGAAATTGGGCCTCAAATTTCAGTTGATGGGCTGCTAGACTTAGACTTCACAGGCTTCATGGCTGAAGAAGAAGGCCCAAAGAAGCTGCTGGACTGATGGGCTCGAAGGCTGCAAGCTTGGGCCGGCTGCTCCACGAGTGAAGAAGAGAAATCACGCGGACAGGGAATGGACTTTCGGCTGCTCACGCGGCTGAAGACCGTGAACTCACGGCTTCGATGATGCTGTTGCTTCGTTGGGGTTCTGGGATTCTTTCGGTGGAATTTGCTGGCCGTATATGGAGTTGCGGAGGCAGATGCGTGGACGGCAGAGGCGTGGGGACTTCGGTCAACAAACGGTGGAGGAGAGGGCGTCGTTGACTGGATCGTGGGCGCGTGGTTGAAGAGAGACGGTGGTGGCTTCCTTCGGTGCTGGCTTTGGTCTTCAACTGCTCCATGGGATTTTGGGGCTGCTTCAGTCAACAAAAGAGGAGAAGCTGCTGGTTCCGTTGACTCCGTTGAAGACAAGCCGAAGTGGAGAATTCTTCGTGGCAGTGGGACGCGTGCGGCTTCGGCTTTGCTGGCCGCGAGAGAGAGAAGACACGAAGCAGTGGTGTCAACGTGAAACTACTGCAGGGTCTTCAGTGTTGAGGTTTTGACCGAGCGTGGCTGCATGAAGAGAGGAAGCAAACCGTGGACGCTGGACTCGTGGCAAAAGAAGAAGAAGACTTGGTGGATGGCTTTGCATGGGGCAGCTTCGGTTAGTCTTCAACGCTGCTGGAGAAGACACGAAGTAGTGGAACTGCACGGGGTCAACAATCTTGCTGAGACTGATCGAAATCTCGGTGGATTGGTCTTCGGTGCAGCTGGCGGACGAAGGAAAATTTTCGAAGGAAGCAGCTTGGTCCTCTTCAGTTGCTGTTGGAGGTGTCGTACGCAAGAAAAAGATGAAAAGGGGAGAGAAGCAGCTCACGGCAGCAAGATGGAGAGGATGAGGAAGAGGTGGGGGCCCTTTGGCATGATATTTTACAAAATATCTCCCACAAACCATTCTTAGCCATGAATAATTTACTTGGCTCATAATGGACCTCTCATGTATCTTCTTACAAAACCAAAATGGTCAAATGTTGTGGTAGGTGGGAGTGCGAATTTGGGGGAGATGGCTTAAATTCTTGCACAACCATTCTCTTTTGATTCCATCTCATTTGATTCTCACAAATTCAATTGATTCATTGATCGTCTCTGCATTTTTCCTTATTCAAGAATCCACCAAAAATCCAAATTGATACCAATGTTGCACACCCCCATCTTAAGATTCGATTTTAACTGAGTTCGAACTAAATTTCAATTCCAATCTCTCCAAATTGAGGTCCAATTTTGATGTAGAAAAATCCCAAGAAATTTTCTATAAATCTCCGACACACAGCAGCTCAACCCGAAAGTCAAATTTCCCATTAATTTAGCCAATCCGAACTTCGCCAAATTTCCGACGTCCAACCCAATTTCCGTAAAATTTCCCGAATCTCCAAAAATCTTCGAGACTGAGTCGATGCTCCTAAAATTTATTGTGACATGGCCAAAACTTCAATTTCTGAAATCGACTCGAATTGGCGGTTAATTTTCATTCGCGTTTTTAGCGTGACCTAGACTATCGTGGTAGTTTTTAGAACTTTTTAAGGCAAATGACCCGTGGTCGATTTTCTTCGAGCCACTATGAACACACTCGACTCAATGGCGACTCTTGATTGTCGTGAAAATCTCGAGGATTTAATTACGGACACAGGGTAGCAAAACAATAAGAAAATCGGTCTAGTGTCGGCCGACGAGAATTTTCTAATTCAATGGTGTCATCCACGATTAGTCACATATCTCTATCGATCCAGTCTATCTCGATTTCAAATCGATTTTTAAGCGTGCCGTAGTGACCTCTAAAGATGGACACAAGAAAGCCCGATTCGATTGAGTTCTAAAGTCTAATTGCTTTAAAATTCCTAATAATTTCCCCATAGTCGAGTTATCTCAAGAATGATCGGTTCGAGAATAGCCCTATAGACGCGTTAATGAAATGTCCAATTTATTCAATAGAAGACAGGGTTGAAAATCTGGATGACACAACATTTGTTGCAACATTGAAAAGAAAGATAGCAATATAAGAAGTTAAATTTTGTTTAATTGATCCTACCCTTTTATGTTGAATTCCCATTTTATTATAATCTTTAGATTGATTACCGATTTCATACCTTTTTGATGATATGGCCAAGCCACGCAGCCACCGTGTCATTTAGTAAGAAATTTACATGTAACATTACTCTTGAAATACTTGTCTCACTATGCCCATTGGAACATTGCATTTCTAGACACTTGATAAGTTGGGGCAACATTTTAAAATGCAATGGGTGTTCATGCCAATCTAGTGCATCATAGTTCTCAACTGGGGTGGTTAATTTTCACGTGAGACTAATGGACATACTCCCCTAGTGATCGTATTGGCCAAGAACTCTTGAACTTTCTTGATTGAAATATTTCTCATAATTAGGTTCAATAGTCTCTTAAATTTGTTAATTATCCTAGAGATTTCACCCCAAAAGCCTTTTTTTATGCATTGTTTACAAAAGCTCTTGAAGAAAAATCCACTCCAAGGGAAAAGAGAGCATACCGGTCCAGTTGTGGTGCTAAAAGAGAAATTGATGCATCTTCCCCCACTATCAATTCCTTTTGATGGCAAGTGAATCTTATGAATTGATGATAGTAAAAAGTTTTGGACAGTAATTTTGCTCAAAGAAGTCGAGGAAAGAGATACATCTATGAACAAAAGAGCAGACGATTTTCACCTGCTGAACTTCACTACCACTCTACATTCAAAGAAAGTTTAGCCATCAAATATGAAATAAAGGAATTTGAATTCAATATCATTGGTTATCATTTCTCTATCAAAAAAAGAAAATAAAATCTATCCTTTCCCCATCCAAAATGAAGTTTAAAGCCAAACTAGTTTCTCATCCTCAACTTATTTGATGCGTAGAATAGTTTTCGAAATATTCTTTTGAAACCAAACCCATTAAATGAGAGAAGAACCTCCTAGTAAATCTTCCTGAAGACCCAAAGACTTCTCATCCTTTTACATGTTCACTTTTGACCGATTGTGAATTGATAGCGTAAGGGAAGGGTGAAAAGAGCCCCATCAGGGTGATATGCCCAATGTCCTCCTTGAAAACCACAATATTTTCCTCATCAAATGACATTTTTCTACAAGTCAAGGAAAGAGATACATCTATGAACAAAAGAGTGGACGGTTTTCACATGCTAAACTTCACTACCACTCTACATTCAAAGAAACTTTAGCCATCAAATATGAAATAAAGGAATTCAAATTCAATATGATTGGTTATTATTTCTCTATAAAAATAAAAATAAAAATCTGTCCTTTCCCCATCCAAAATGAAGTTTAAAGCCAAACTAGTTTCTCATCCTCAACTTATTTGATGGGTAGAATAGTTTTCCAAATATTCTTTTGAAACCAAACCCATTAAAAGAGAGAAGAACCTCCTTGTAAATCTTCTCTAAAGACCCAAAGACTTCTCTTCCTTTTACATGTTCACTTTTGACCGATTGTGAATTGATAGCGTAAGGGAAGGGTGAAAAGAGCCCAATTAGAGTGATATGCCCAATGTCCTCCTTGAAAACCACAATACTTTCTTCGGCAAATGACATTTTTCTACAAGTCAAGGAAAGAGATACATCTATGAACAAAAAAGAACGGACGGTTTTCACTTGCTGAATTTCACTACCACTCTACATTCAAAGAAACTTTAGCCATCAAATATGAAATAAAGGAATTCGAATTCAATATCATTGGTTATCATTTCTCTATCCAAAAAAAAAAAAATTCTGTCCTTTCTCCATCCAAAATGAAGTTTAAAGCCAAACTAGTTTCTCATCCTCAACTTATTTGATGCGTAGAATAGTTTTCTAAATATTCTTTTGAAACCAAACCCATTAAATAAGAGAAGAACCTCCTAGTAAATCTTCCTGAAGACCTAAAGACTTCTCATCCTTTTACATGTTCACTTTTGACCGATTGTGAATTGATAGCGTAAGGAAAGGGTGAAAAGAGCCCCATCAGGGTGATATGCCCAATGTCCTCCTTGAAAACCACAATACTTTCCTCATCAGATGACATTTTTCTACAAGTCAAGGAAAGAGATACATCTATGAACAAAAGAGTGGATGGTTTTCACATGCTGAACTTCACTACCACTCTAAAGACCCAAAGACTTCTCTTCCTTTTACATGTTCACTTTTGACCGATTGTGAATTGATAGCGTAAAGGAAGGGTGAAAAGAGCCCAATTAGAGTGATATGCCCAATGTCCTCCTTGAAAACCACAATACTTTCCTCGGCATATGACATTTTTCTACAAGTCAAGGAAAGAGATACATCTATGAACAAAAAAGAGCGGACGGTTTTCACTTGCTGAATTTCACTACCACTCTACATTGAAAGAAACTTTAGCCATCAAATATGAAATAAAGGAATTCGAATTCAATATCATTGGTTATCATTTCTCTATCCAAAAAAAAAAAAAAAAAAATTATGTCATTTCTCCATCCAAAATGAAGTTTAAAGCCAAACTAGTTTCTCATCCTCAACTTATTTGATGCGTAGAATAGTTTTCCAAATATTCTTTTGAAACCAAACCCATTAAAGGAGAGAATAACCTCCTTGTAAATCTTCTTTGAAGACCCAAAGACTTCTCATCCTTTTACATGTTCACTTTTGACCGATTGTGAATTGATAGCATAAGGGAAGGGTGAAAAGAGCCCCATCAGGGTGATATGCCCAATGACCTCCTTGAAAACCACAATACTTTCCTCATCAGACGGCATTTTTCTACATGCGATAATAATAAATGCTAAACATATTGTAAGTGTGAATGCATTGAAAATTTGGGCCTCCTTCCTTCGTTGGAAATCTGGCTTCTTCGCAAAAATAGAGTGTTTGTAGATAGCTTGTAGCTAGAATTTCTATAGTACATAACACCTTGTAAGGAGCACTTCTATCTAATTTTTCCCCTAATAAATACAATCTCATAAACTTGTCCCTTGAAGAGGATATTTGTACTTTGCAAGTATAGCCAGGCATGTTTTCAATTGAATGAGATCGATTGAACACACTATATCTCATAATGAGCTAGGGCAGCAACAACAAGAACAACATAAAACGCAGTTGATGGAATGTTTAGTCTTCATCTCCATGGACTTCTCAATCCCTCCCATAATTGATGGAAAACATGAGGCATCGATTCATCTAGTCATTGACCTTCATTTTGCCAATTTGTCCTTTTTTGGATTTTGTCCTCCCTTTCTTCTTTTTTATCACCTTAAATATTATTGTACAAAACCACATAGCAAACTACGAGTGGACAATAAATCATATTTAATGCATCTTCCGTCATTGCCGGATCTTTCTGATGGCAAGTGAATCTTGCAAAATTGATGATAGTGAAAAGTATTGGACAATAATTTTATTCAAAAAAGTCAAGGAAAGAGATACATTTGTGAACATAAGAGCAAAGGGTTTTCACTTGCCGAACTTCACTACCACTCAACATTCAAAGAACATTAGCCATCAAATATGAAATAAAGGAATTCAAGTTCAATATAATTGGTTATAATTTCTTTGTCTGAAAAAAGAAGAAGAAAAAGGCCATCCTTTCCCCATCCCTAATGAAGTTTAAACCCAAATTAGTTTCTTATCCTCAACCTGTTTGATGGTTAGAATGGTTTTCAAAGTACTCTTTTGAAATCAAACACATTAAAGAAGAAAAACATCTTCATATATCTTCTTTCAAGAACCAAAGACCTCTCATCCTTTTATAGGTTCACTTTTGACCAATTGCGAATTAGTACCGTGAGGGAAGGGGTGAAAAGAACTCCATTGGAGAGATTAGCCCGATGTCCTTATTGAAAACAACAATACTTTCCTTGTCAAACAACATTTTTCTACATGTAATAACAATAAATACTAAACATATTGTAAATGTAAATGCATTGAAAATTTGGGCCTCCTTCCTTCATTAGGACTTTGGCTCCTGCACAATAGTACCGTGTTTGTAGATAGATTGTAACTAGAATTTGGCTAGTACATAACACCTTGTAAGGAGTAGTTCTATCTTAATTTTTCCATAATAGATAGAATCTCATGAACTTGTCGCTTGAAGAGAATATTTGTACTTTGCAAGTATAGCTGGACGTGTTTTCAATTGAATACATTGGATGTGATAATGAGCTAGGGCTAGCAACAAAAAGAACATGATAAAACACATTTGATGGAACATGATGAGTTAAGATATACGAAAGTTATGACATTCAAGTGGTCGAAAAAAAGTTTATGACACTAAAGTGATCGTCATACCAAAGTTTTGGTACTTTTGATGTTCTTTCCCAACAAAGTTTGTTAAAAAGGGAAAAGAGAGGGGCATCTTTAATAAAATGAGATATAGTTTTCTATTCCCTTGTCATTCTTTCTCAAGATTACATGAAAGTCCTCTCAAGCATTATTACAAGCTGCCATTGCATTTTTGCTGGAGAATCGTCGAAGCTAATCAAATAGTTTTTAACTTGTCATAACAAAATATATTGTAACTATACATTTCTCACATTGATCTTCATTATTTCACCCACAATTATTTTATTTTTATTAATTCGATTTCACTAGAGTCAAAATTCTCGCTGAAATAAAATCCATGAAGATGGAGATTTGTCAATGTAACCTCCTGAGATTAATTTCATTTGACTTTTGTATGCTTAATAGATTGTTGGACCCCTTCTATCATTTGGTAGCTGCATGTAGATCGTCTTCAAAACTAAAATTTGTTTGATCATCCTTATAAAGTTCGAATATGTTCAATTCCTTTATGGCCCCTTTACTTCTTGTGCTTGCATTCAAAAGATGTTCAGAGCATACTTCAGTGTCAGCTTGAGACGAACTCGAGAGGAGATATGTTACAACATTGGAAAGAAAGATAAACAGAATGAAAAGCTAATTTCTTATACTTGATCTTACCCCGTTTATTTCTTTTTTTCCTTTTTCACAATCTTTAGTGTCCTTTCTCACAATCCCTTCCACATCATCGTCCTTCCTTCGTTGGAACTTTGGCTTCTTCACAGTAGTAGCGTGTTTGTAGGTAGATTGTAGCTAGAATTTCGGTAGTACATAACACCTTGTAAGAAGCACTTTCTATCTAAAATTTTTCCCCTAATAAATAAAATCTCGTGAACTTGCCACTTGAAGAGGATATTTGTGATCTGTAAGTATAGTCAAGTGTGTTTTCAATTGAATGAGATCGATTGAAGACACTGGATGTAATAATGAGCTGGGGCCCAACGAGAAGAGCATAATAAAATGCATTCGACGGAATGTTCAGTCTTCGTCTCCTTGGACTTCTCAATCCTCCCGTAGTTGACAGGAAACATGAAGCACTAATTTGTCCTTTATTTGGTTTTGTCCTCCCTTTCTTCTTTATTTGTTTCCCATTAGATGATGCTATTCTATATGTTAATATTAGTATACTAAACCGCACAACAGACTATGAGTGTACTATAAGTCATATTGGATAACTAATAAAAATGTCATGTCAAATTCATAAAACAATCTTAGCATTGACATTTCTTTGTTTTTATTTTTATCGTAAAATTGAAAGCTAGCAAGACACTAAAATAAGAGTAGCACTACATGTACTGAGACTTCAATTTCTCGGTAAATGAAATGGTGCACTATGTGCTGTACAGCATGTCGTCAAATAAGAGTGGAATCGGCGTTAGTTTGTAAAATGGGGAAAAGTGATAAATGGGGCAAGTTCAATTAAAGGAAATTTTCTGGCAAAAAAAAATTAAAGGAAATTTTGCCAGCCCTCTAATATTCCGTGCAATCTGTAATATGCTTTGTTGGCTATACTTCTTGGCCATACTGATAATGAAAAACTCTAGGAACCATTAGACACCGAAACCTCGTGAAGATACTAAGTGTTTGTTCGAGCGTGGACTTTTGTGGCAATGACTTCAAAGCTCTAATATATGAGTTCATGGCTAATGAGAGCTTGGATGAGTGGTTGCACCCTGGAACTATAGGACGAGAAGATGAGCGTAGCAAATTGAGAAATCTGAGACTAGTGCAAAGATTAAACATCGCCATTGACATAGCTACCGCGATCGAATATCTCCACAAGGGTTGCTATCCAGCCATCGTCCATGGAGATCTGAAGCCAAGTAATGTGCTTCTGGACAACGACATGATGGCTCGAGTTGGAGATTTCGGGCTTGCAAAGATCATTTCAACAATGTCTACCGAAGCCATAGGAGTTCAAGACCAGGGTAGTTCAACTTCAACCGCAGTCGAAGGATCCATTGGCTATGTGCCTCCTGGTATGAAACTGTCATATTTTCTCGATTAGTTTTTATTTGATTGTGATAGTAATATGTGAGTGCCAAAGTTTGACTAAACAATTATACTTGACATTATGTTATGATTTGTATGCTTTGACGCCTCTTTCTCACAACTCAATTCCTCTTTCCACGGTTAATAGCTTCCACAGAAAAAAGAAAATATTATCTTTTTGTATGAAAAAAGATTAAAAGTAGCTTGCCCTAATCGTATTTTAAATTAAGATGAGAATAAACCATCGTAATTTTGATCAATGAGTGGAAAGTTTTTAGACAACTTGTGAATCCATGTGAATAAATAGATTAAGCATATTGTATCATCTCATATTTATATTTTCTTTTTATAATTTGTATTTTGTCTCATATCACGTTCATGCCATTAAAACAAATTGCGAATCTCTTTGGAATGTTATGACTTAAGGTCTTAACAATAAGTAATTTTTCCTTTATGGCAGACTCTTTCATGACCAGTAATTTAATATTTGAAAAATATATTACATGACATGACATTTATGCCAAAAACTGTTGAGGATACACTAATTGACAACACGATGGGCTCTACCCAACTACCACTTTCCCTAAATTTATTGGTCATAGCATATTAAGACAGATTTACGCATTTACAAGTATAAATCCATCACCGTCAACAAATCACTCTACGTCTCTTCTTTTCCCCCCACTGTGTTTATTTTTTGCTTGTTCTTCTTGGCATTTTCTTCTCGTATTTGCATAAAAGAAAGTGCGGTATAGGTATTAAACAAAATTTGTATCATGAAAATGATGAGCTTCACGTGGATCCCATATGTTTCCAGTCAAAAAACCAACTATTCGAATTCAGTTAACACATAGACTTCTGCCAAGGCCTTCACCCAACATATTTTCTTCTTTTTCAATTTTCACCCATATCCTACTAGAGGACAAAGCCACTTTTGATGTTTAGGCAATTTGTGTAGCAAACATGAGACAACTTTTGTTGCACTTAGTAGTTTTGGAGAAGAAGTTTATACATTGTTAACTGACCTTTGGTGCACTTTATGAATTCTAAAATCATATTTCTCTACCATTAATGCATTTCTCAACGGTTGATGCACTTTATAAGAGTTCATACGACAGGTGCCAAACATCAGCCATATATAGTAAACTAATAGAAAAATTAAACAGAGATAAATGAAAGCAAAAAACCAGTAGGGGGCTTTGGGACCCTTGGCCTTGCTCAAAGGATCCCTTGGCCTCTGCCATGCATAGTGGGCCCGATTGTGAACTGAGTGAGGGCTTGCAAGCCCTCACTCTAAGTTGGGTGTGACAAGCATGATCCCTCACAATTTTCTTCGGCAAGCTCTTGCAAATGGACATCAAGCAAAATCTCATGAGACTTAGAAGCTTTTTCTAAACAATTGACTTCAAGAAAAAGTGTACGTTCGTTCCTATTAATGTCTTGATGAAATTTTCAGAGTATGGCATGGGACACAAGGTTTCCACACTTGGGGATGCATATAGTTACGGCATTCTATTACTGGAGATGTTCACGGGAAAGAGACCCACTGAAGAGGCCTTTGGGCACCATCTTAACCTCCACAACTTTGTCCAACTGGCTCTTCCGGATCGAGCAATGGACATTATAGACTTAAGGCTTTGGAGTGAAGCTGGTGATCGACAACAAGAGATGAAAATAAGAGATTGCATTATCTCTATATTCGAAGTTGGACTCGCATGTTCGATGGAATCACCACCAGAACGGATGGGCATGACTGAGGCAATAAGGAAATTACAGTTGATCAAGGTGAGTTACGAAGCAAAGAGAGGATGATAGGTACGTAGCTAAATCAGTTTTCTCGTTTCATCTTGGAACTTTTTCACTAGTAGAGAAGATCATCGTGCAAAGGTAGTGCTAGCAAATTTACATGAATGTCTCCCTAACTAGTCTACCTACCCATACCTATTATGTGTATTTTTTATAATTGCATTTTATAATCGTGCAAAGTGGATGTATGGAGTTAAGTCCACCTATTTCCACCAAGTAATCATGTAAAATTTGATAAATTTGCTTATTTACCCAGTTCTCTTCATTTCCGATGCCAATGTGGATCGATGCATTGCTTAATTATCATGGTTGGGCCAATGCCCTTACCTCTCTCTCTGCGCACGCTTGTGTACTAGAATGTGACCTCACCGTGAGGTCACAAGCTCAAGGCCAACTCTTAACGTCGTGCTTAAATGAGAGCCCACGGTCAATTGGAGATCAAACTTGATCAAATCCAAAGGCAAGGAGAGGGAGGCAACCCTATCACAAGATCATGGGGTCAAGGTTAACTCTCGATGTTGCTTTTGAGAGTGACCTCACTATCAATTGGAAGCCATGCTTGATTGAATTTGGGCAACGTTTTTGACAAAGTTATGCTGCGGTCAAGTTTCTAACACCAACAAACCACTGTGTGAGACCCCGCTACCTTCTCTCCAAACCTCCTTTTCTTTTATCTTTTTTTTTTTTTTTTTTTTTGGCTAGGGCATCAAATTACAGACTTTTTCTTTTTTTTCTTTTTTTCGGTCGATAGAGATAGAGAGTTAACAAAGACATAAATGGGACATGATCAAAAAGGGAACATGGATGCATATTTGTTGCACTTCCTGATGTGCTTACTACAATGTCTAATTATCCTCATCAAATCTTCCCACTCAACCAACCCTCTCTCTTTCTTCACCATTAGCCACCGTCTCCGGCCATTGTGACCACCTATCATCACAGTCGCCTCCTCCACGTCTCACTACTTTCTCCTTCGTGTCATCCACGGCCATCTTTGCTTTCTCTATTTGCTGACCCAAAACACTCTCTCCTTCAATGTCTCTTCTCTCACCGCCCAATTTCTAAGGTCTCCAAACCACCATTGATGACCTGATTTAGCCATTATGGCCTTTAAGATCTCATGAAAATCTCAATGGACAGGCTAGATGTAGGAGGCATCCCCAAACCTTGAGATGGCCTTTTGATCTCATCATCGTCGACAACTTGATTGTAGATGACGAGAGGAGCTCGACGCGAGGTTTTGAGACCCACCAAAGGCATAAACTTGACATACGGGCAAGTTTGGCTGCCCTCAAATGAGAAAGCGAGAAAGAGCTATGCCAAAGCAGGGACAGTGACCGACATTGAAGCGATATGGGAGAGAGGGTGAACGGAGCATGGCACGATCCCTTGTTAACACCAACAGTAAATGGTGGAGTGAAGAAGGTCATAATTTATATTGGTAGTGGAGGCACGTTAGTGACACAAGCCGTGTGTGGTTGTAGGGCTCGGCAGGGGGCGGGGACAGATTAGAGGGAGAGAAAATATTGGCGTTGGGATTTTGAGGAGTGATTGGGGAAGGTGTACAATTAACAAGAGAGACTCATGTCTTGATCTGGCATTGGAGACAGCAGATAAGTAAACCAATGGTACAATGGATCCGCATCCAATGCCATAGATGTGGTGCAAAATACATAACACCTAGGTATTGTGACGAAAACGCTAAGCAAACAAAACCGACTCACAATATGGACGGAATAGGCTATATTAGGGCAAGTGCCCATGAAATATATACCAAACTACAGGTCAACTATCAATAGTGTAACAATCCGTAATAGAATGCCATCAAGTAGCTCAAGTTTGGCATTAGGATCAAGATCAAGGGCACACTAAAAACATCATGAATTGAGATTAGAACAGGAACAATCTAAAGCTAATATCAAGTCACAATGTGAGAGAATATTGACCTTATGTGCTACTCAATTGGACAATGTATTACACTGAAGGGATATTTGTATCTAGGATAATGTACACAAAGAAGTAATCTATTATGGGGTGTTTAACTCCAAACCATCCCTTCCCGTTATATCATGAAGCGTAAAAGTCAAAAGAACTCTTTGTTCTCATGCATCCTTTCATTACATGCTGGTGCCCTTGGCAAGGTTCTCGCCATAGGGTCCATTGGAGTGCACAAGGCCGCAGTCGCTGACCCGTTGGTTCGCATAGCTTTGGGCGTAGGCAGCAAGCGTGTTGTCCCATGTCATGTTTGCCACGCCAACTTGCTTTCAAGCAATATTGTGAGAATCAAGATAGTCTTGGGGTGAGTTTTGGGCATGAGAAGGTTGAAAGAGAGAAATAAAGACAAGAGAGATGATGATGGTTAGAGAATTCATGATGCTCAAGGAATTAGCTGATGTTGGTTCAAGGTGATATTTTTTGTGATCAGTTATGCTATTTATAGAAAAATATTTTCGAAGCTTCAACTTACCATGTGCAATGAACTTATCAGGGAACATCTCCTTTGGACAGCACAACCTTGTGTTCAAATCTAGTTTGATCTAAAATGATAAACTAGTAACTAGTGCATGAGGAAGTAGTTTTGCATGTTCTTCCTTTCCTCAAATGGAAGTAAAGTAAAAGGCTTAAGTGAAATTTGAAATTTCAGCAAATTGGATACATTATAATAAGAAGAATGTTAGACTTTATGTCGAGTAATGCTAAAGACATTGAGAATAGTGCATGAGATTAAATTATTAGGGGACATAAATAAAGTTTATCCGCCATAATGATCCAACAAGTCTTATCCAAGCCTCTAATAGGGAATGTAGATAATTTTTCCAGATTTATTTACAATACCAGCCATCGCCACTGATCGTCCTCCGATGCCACCTGCAAAGCAATTCAAAAGCCACCACCAACTCGTCACTATATCTATCGTCATTGTTTTAAGATCCACCATCCATCTTCAACCAGACTATTTGTCTCTAGTGTCCCCCACCTCATAACAATACATTACTACCCGCTCACGGGAGAAGTACATCAAATGTATCAAAAGTTATGTACAACACTCATTTTAATATTAAAAGTTTTTGCCGGATCACTTAAATGCCTCTGATGAGAAATTTTGGCCAAAATATATACGCGACAATTTATAATTAAAATTTTAATATGAGTTCACTTTAAAAAAAAAAAAAAAAACGTTCTCTATGGAATTTCCATACGTACATTTCTCCGCTCCTCCCTCCACATCATTTCTTTCTTTTTTTGTGTCTTTCTTCTCTTTTCTCCCTTATGCACCCTCACTGCTTCACACTATACATGGACTCCTCAGCTACAACTTCATCAACGCTCACCCATCACCAACCAGACCTACGAGCTTCGCCACAACCTCAACAAACAACACCAAGAATCGATGAACGACACCTGTGACGGGTTGGAGAGAAGGGGCGAGGAATGACCTGGTTCAGATTTGTGAGAAGAGTGTTGTTCAATCAAGATTGCTTGGTTTCATCAAATTAGACAGCCACGAAGCACGTCCAGCAATCAATGAACGCTTAGGTTGGACAGAAAACCAAGAACAGGCACGCGAACCTCACCCAAACATTTCATCGAACACCTAAGGTACAACAACTGGAAAGCATTCGGGCCGCAAATTTAGACCAGAACCAACCATAACCAGAAACCAACACTAGGACACAGAGAAAGGAATGAGCAGGCCCAGAAACCGCCTCGAGGAACTTGGCCGATGAAGAAGGCAACACCAACTGCGATTCGAACTAGCTGAGAATGGATCCGACTGAGCCTTCGGTTGGCAGCTTTTCAACGAATCGACTCTGTTAACGGCAGGATTTTGAGGCAGTTTTGATGAATAGCCCAGACAAGAAACCCAAGAGAAATTCCCTGTGGCATCCCCTTTAAGTCGATCGTTTAGCAATAAATTGATTTTTCTTGCTGAACAAAGTTGTTTTGGGTCATGCAGGCAGGTGAAACTTGTTAAACGTCGTCGTTTTGAGCTTTTTATGCTGAATCGGGCCGCCGGCAAGCCACAAAGTGGAAAAATATCAAAATTTTGCCATATCAAATTTCCTACATTTGAGATCGAAGTTAACACTTAAATGATCATTTTTTGTTTAAGTAACATTTAAGTGATAAAAAAATTGACATTAAAGTGAGCACCGTATATAACTTTTGGCACTTCTAGTACAGTTCTCTCTCCTCCCACTCCTAGCAATGGCTGCCGTCAAGACATCGACGAGCTTTAACCAACTTCAAGACCTTGATGCTGTCAAGGTTGCGTTGAGCGTCCAGATCTAGAGGTGCGTCCTCCTTATCTAGAGACTCAACCCCTCCACTCCAAATCTAGAGCCAGCGAGATCAGGATTCATCACCCTCAACGGGCTAGTCGCCGTTGACCCTTGACTTATTTGTGACATCCTGAAGTTCGACCCCGTTTCGATAAAATGAAATGTGCGTATATCGTCGCGCCTATGGTCATTTTTCACTTGAATAATCACTCATGAGTTAACTAATGAAGCCGTTAAGAAATATATCCACGGTAAAATCCCTAAAAGCTACTAATTGGTTGGATTGGACTAAAATCGCGTCTAGTCGATTTTAACCATGAAATTTAAATTGGTTTTGGGAATCGAATATTCGAGCTTATCACAATTCATTTTTAGGACCGTCTCATCTTTTGTCAATTTATTTATGAGTTCGAAATTTCAATAAAGAAATTATCAAAGGAAAAATCGAAGACGGAAGAAAATAAAAGGGAATGAGAAAAGGAAAATAATAGAAGTAATAAGAAAATTATGTTTTATTATTAAAGTGTTATTTTATTTCCCTTTTTCTTTTCGATCTCCCTTTTCTCTCTTTTTCTCTCTCTCTTTCTCTCTCCTCTCCCCTCCCCTCGTGCGAGACCCCTCCCCCCGACCGAATGCCTTGCCAATTTCAAATTGGCTTCTCTTCTCTCTCTTTCTTCTTTTTCTTTTGACTAGTCAAACCCCTCCTTCTCTCTCTCTTTATTCTCTCTCTCTCTCTCTCTCTCTCTCTCTCTCTCTCGACACTCTCTCTCTCTTCTTCTTTCTCTCCGTGTGTTCGAGCGAGCAGAAACAGAAAATAGAGACCGCAGCTTGCTGTCACTACTCCGTCGCCGCCCGTCGCTCGCCATCGTCCTGCCACCTGCGCTCGCGCGTCCGCCGCTCACCGCCCGCCTTCGCCTCTCCCTCACCCTCCTCAGTCACCGCCGACGCCCTCTCTCTCTCCTCTAGTTCAAACGAACCAGCAAGAAGATAGAAGCAGCAGCCACCGTCGTTTGCAGACTGAAGCAGCTCGTCGTCACCGCCGCACCGCCACCTGCACACCCACCGCTCACCGCGCGTTCAACCGCCGCCCCTCGTGCCCAGGTGTTCTCCTTGCACGATCCAGCCCCTGCTCCGCCGCTGTCTAGCTCGGCCCGATGTCTCCGAGTGCCGCCCGGCTCCCGTCCAGCCGCCATCTTGACCTCCTCGGCATCCCCCTCACCCTCCATCGGCCTCCCCTTGTCGTCCTAGCGGCCGGACCAGCTCTGGCCAGCCTAGATCAGCCGCTAGTCAATGGGTATCCAGCCCATTCGTGGGCCGTTTTGGGCCGTTTCCGGGCCCCAAACCCGAGCCATGCTTTGGGAAGTATTGTTCCTCGCGCTGCCCCGTCGGTTTATTATATTATTATATTTTGGCTAAGGTTAATCGTGTACCCACACACGATATTTTATCAATAATGATAAAAGATGAGAGGAAATGCTTTGTGTGATGTAGCTCAGTGATTATTACATCACTTTGGTATGTAGGATGCCTTAGAGAATGCACATAAATTGTTAAATATTGATCATGCCTATGTGGTGATAATTGATCCTGTCTATGTGGCGATAATTGATCATGCCTATGTGGTAATAATTGATCCTACTTGTGTGACAATAATTTATCATGCTTGTGTGGCATAGATCGTACCTGCGTGGCAGTAATTCTGTGTGTCGAGTATCGTGCCCGTGTGGCTGAAAGTAATTGGAATGCCTAAGAGCCTACTCATAAGGTGTTTATTGTACATCACCTTGGCAAATAGATGCCCGAGAGCATTACTGTAGCTCTGTGACTGAGTGTACTTTGGAGATTATATAGTGTGGAGTGAGATGGCGGAGAAATGGTCCAACTAACATGTAATCAACTAGATCGATTGATCATTACTTTTATTTGACGTTGTGAAATGATTGATTGAATGGAATTGACCGTGAGTGGTCTTGTTGACATGAAATCGACTAGGTGGATTTCACCGATGCTTCGATCTGTGATGTGATTGCTTTGGTGTCTATTTGATATGTACTAATATGCAGATGGAAACTAAGGCCAAGGTAAGTCCTCTAACTCATGTTGTGCATAGGCAGCCGTAAGGTGTATTGGTTCCCTAATTGAGCCTTAATGGGGTGGAACTCGCTGAGACGTAGTCTCATCCTGGTTTGGAGAAAATATTTGAGGACCTCAATGAGGAGCTGAGGAGGAGGAATCTGAGAAGGAGAACTCTGAAGTGAAACCTAAGAAGAAAGATTTTTGAAAGAATATAATACCAAGAGGGGTTTTGAGTACGATTCGGATGGATTGAGATTCCATCTTCTTTTGTGAACTCCATTTTGATATGAATAGAGTTAGAGTAAAAATATGTGAATAGTTATGAAATACGCTGGTTTGTGTTTTGTATAAAAGTTTGGTTATAAGTTTCAATATGAAAAATATGGCCTTGCTTTTCTATCCTATTGATTTTCTGTCTGGGGATTTATAACTGTTTCCGCATGTACTTAATAAATGAAAGGATCGGCGATACATAGTAATGGGATATCACATTATAAAATCGATCAATTGATAAGGATGTGTGCGTGACATTATTGCTTAACAAATCAATCTTCCATAAAAAAGATAAAATTTATGAATCATTCTTTAATGTCTCTACCATTTTCCTTATTTTAAGCTATCTAACAGGTACATGTACTTCTCTTGTCTCAATTAAGTCATCATTGTCACGCCCCGACCCTCGAGCACGCACACATCCCTTACTTTTGTGTCGATTTTAAAATGCGATATCCCAGGACTATGTATCGCCGACCATTTCATTTTTAATAGCACATGCGGAAGCAATTATAATTCCCCAGACAATAAAGCAATGAGATAGAAAAGCAAGCCATATATTTTTCTTCGAAAAATTCACAACTACATCTTTTTACATGCATCTCATAGTATTCTACAATACTATATATACGCAACTCTGGTCTAACGTCTATTCACATACAAACAAGGTCTGACAAGACAGGACGGGATCTCAGTCCCCATCCGAGTCGTACTCGGGGTTATCCTTGGGGTCCTTCTCCACTACTCCTCTTCGGGTTCCTCAACAAGGATCTCCTCGTCAAATTCATGCTCCTTAGGCTCCTCATCCAGGTCCTAAAATGGTTATTCAATAACCACTGAGACAACGTCTCAGCAAGTTTTACCCCCTAAGTCCCGATTAGTAAACTAATACACCTTAGGGCTGCCTACGCACAACATAAGTCAGAGGACTTACCTTAGCCTCAGATTCCACCTGCATATTAGCACAAATCAAATAGGCACCCAAGCAATCACATCACAGATCGAGGCATCGATCTAATCGACTTAGTCGATTTCATAACAGGAAGACCACTCACGATCATCTCCCTTCAATCATTCAATTCACAACATCAAACCAAGGCAATGAATCACATCAAGGCACACTCAAATCGAATCGTCGATCAATCGACCTAGTCGATTACAAGCCAGTCGAATCATTTCTAGGTCATTCATTCCACACCAAGCAATTCCTTGGATTTAGTGGCTTTACGGTCCCACCCGATCTTTCCAAGATTTAGTGGCTTTATGGTCCCACCCGACCCTTTTTACAATGCCATACTATGTTACCGAGCCACGTGCATTCTCCAGGAAGACATACCAAGTCTCCGAGCCATATGCATTCTCTAAGGTTACCTTTTCGCCAAGATGACATATCTAATCACCGAGCCACGAGTCTTTCCCAAGTAAATTCCAATTCACTGGGCCACGTGCATTCTCCAAGTGATTTACCAACTCACTTTCGATACTAACAACCGATACCCGACCAATTCTCAATCACAAGGCCAAAATTTAATTATTTAATAACATAACTCAAAAATGCACATTAAATCAATTCACGAATTAAAGCTCAAATAAATAAATGGACTGCTTCGACAATTAGCACGAAATTCCGGTCACCGACCATCCTTGAATTTCCGGAAAATAAATAATTAAATAATTAATTTCGAAAAATAAATAAATAAACACAATAATTCCAATTTGGCACAACGTAAAGCTTCGATTAAATAAACGGTCTACATGCCACGATCATCGATATAAAATCCCTCATTTTGTCCAGTTGAATTTCCGGAATATAAATAAATAATTATTTAATTTCAAAAATTAATATTAATTCCTAAAAATTCCATTTAAGCTTGAATTACCTAATTAACACCCAATAAGAGACGGGAAAAATCCCAAGAAGCATCTAATAAATACTAAGACATGTTTACTAATTAAATGCACAATCAATTTAATTAACATGCACCAATGAGTCGTTAATTTAATTACTTTAATCTAATCTATCAACCTAATTGCAATTAATTAAATCTAATCAACCTTTAAATATAATTAAGAATGAAGGCGTTAGTAAGCAAAACTCACTTGGCAAAGCGAAGATCGGAAACTGCGACGGCTGCCGAATTCCAAAATTTTGGCGACGTCGATACGCCCTCGGGTTGGGCCAAGAAACTTTGCAAGCCCGCAGAAATTCTAGACTTCAAAGGAACGGGCTGGACTTCATTGGATTATGGGCTGAATTCTGGTCTAACTTGCGACCCAAAGACATTCACTGGGCTGGAATTGGGCCAAGATGCCACATGAAGCTGGGCTGAACAATTGCTGAAGAGATGGACTGAGGACATGGGCCCAACTGCTGGGCCAAAATTCGCTGGCTTCGTGGACTAGAAAAGAAGGCTGACTTCGGCTTCAAGTTGGGCTGAACGAAGAAGGTGGGCTGGCTTTGCTCGAATTGATGCTGGACGAGTGAGTAGCGAACACGGAGCTGTTGCAGTCGTGCGGTCGAAGACGGAGCAGATGAGGAAGCAGCTGGTCTTCGAGCAGACCGAAATCCGCGAGCGTTGAAGGCAGCGACAGAGAGGAAGCAGCTTCGTCCCAGCTGCGGCAGACGCGCGGCAGCCATCACGCGGTCTTCCTCTTCGCTGAACGTTGACCGGAGGTGAAGAGAAACGGACGTGTGGCATGCAGCTTCGGTGGAATTGATGCTGGACGAGAGAAGATGGGCGTTCGGTTGGGCTGCTCCTTTTGTTGATCGAAGAAAGCTAAGGAGTTGGCAGGTGGCAGCGGACAGCTGCAGCTTAAAGAATCCTCGTCGATGGAGTCAACACGGGCTGCTGCAGACGGGGCTTCGATCGGCAAGGCTTCGTGGGGGGTCTTGAAGCCGAGTGGAAGAAGACACGGCAGCAGCTTGCAGGGAAATTGGTGCCCGACCAAAGATGGTGCAGGCGGCGTTGCTCGCTTCGACTAGGTCTTCTAACGTGTAGCAGAGGAAAGGGATTGGATCGGGGCTGCTCCTCACGAAAGAGAAATGAAAGCATAGGCAGAAACAACGAGTGGATGAGGGAGTTGAGCGTGAGGGAGAAGCCAAGGAGGGACCCAAAGTCAGAAATTCTTATCTCGTCCATTAACTCCATGTCCCCCATTACTTTCCACAAATAAATCCCACTATAAGCCAATTTAAATGCAAATGTTGCACCCCCTTTTGCCCTAGCTCCGAATTTGACACATTGGAGCTTCAATTCTTCCAACAACTTCCCCATTGAGATCCGATTTTTATGAAGAAAAATCACTTCTGATTTTACGTAAGTCGCGACACTCAAAGGCTCGGTTTAAGTCTCGATTTCCATCGATTTAAGCTTTATCCCGAATCTCTCTACTAATTTTCCGTGACGTCCAAAGCGGTTTTAAAAAAGTCTCTAATCTCAGAAAAAATATTCTGAGACTGAAAACAGTCTTAGAATTTATTGTGACATGACAAAAACTTCAATTTCTGAAATCGGACTTAGATTGGCGATTAATTTCACCCGGATGCGTTTTAACTGTGACCTAAACTATCGGGTAGTTTTCAGAACTTTTTAGGACAAATGACCCGTGGTCGATTTTCTCGAGCCACAATGAACCCACTCGACACATGGCAACTCTCGATTGTCGTGAAAATCTCGAGGATTCAAATGCGAGACATACGAGGATCCAAACGACAAGAAAATCAAATTAGTGCTTGGTCGGAGAGTTTTCCAATTTAGTGGAGTCACCCACGATCGGTCATTCATCTCGATCGAACCGACTATCTACGATCTTAATTCGATTTTATCTTTGTCCACAATAGTCTCTAAAGATGAAGCGATCGAAAAATCGATCCTGTCAATGTCTCAAGTCTATTTGCTTTAAAGTCGCTTAATAAGCCTCTTGCATTAGATCTAGTTATCTCAAGTGGCCAACTTTCGAGAGAAAAACACTGTAGTCACATCGATGAAATGCCCAATTTAATCAATCGAAATCAAAGTCTAAAAATCAGGATGTCACAATCATCCACTTGTTTTTAAATTAATACAAGCATGAAATCCATATTATTTGTGTTTTCAATTTTATGAGCTACTTTTACGGTTCTGCAATTGGCATGGATGCAAAGGGCACGCCCTCACATCCCCACTTAGCATTGAACGGTTGGACGTGCATCTTGTATCCGTCTATTGCACCATAAAGAAGTCTTATAACAAAGAAATTATAATGAGCTCGAGATATGTAATAAATTGAATCTGAATCATTCCCACCTAGTTCTTATCAAATTCAATAGTCCAAATTTGGGATGTGAAATACTTTGTAAAGTAAAGGTCCATTAGGAAAATTATTTGAGTAATTTCTCATTGACCGAAATATGCCCTCTCTCTCTCTCTCTACACACATGCGCTTGTGTGCTTCACCATCAAGCCGCAGTCAATTGAAGACCAAGCTTGATCGAACAGTTATGTGACTAATTCGATCAAACCTGAAGAGGGCAAAGAGGGAGGCTATCTCATCTCAAGATCATGGAAAAAAGATCTGACTCTCAATGTCGCAATTGAGCATAGGCTCACTATCAACTAAAAGCCAATGCTTGATTGAATTTGGGTGACGTTGCCGATGAAATTATGTTGCAGTCTTGTTGCCGACACCTGCGGCCATCATGTGTGTCCTCTAAGGATAAGTACACGAGAAGTGTCAAAAGTCGTTTGTGGTACTCACTTTAGTGCCAAAAGTTTTTTCGGATCATTTAAGTGCCACTTTTTTAAAAACACAATCATTTAAGTCCCAACTCTAATTTTGATAGCCGGAAATTTGACATAGTTATATTTTATTAATTTCTCAGTCCTACATGGTTTGCCGACATACCTACTTAGCATATAATGTCTAAACGATGTCATCCAAAAGTTGTAAAAAGTTATCATTTAAGTGTAAAATTTTATTTAAAATAATCATTTAAGTGCCAAATTTTATTTAAAGTGATCATTTCGGTGATAGTTGTTATTTAAAAACGATCACTTCAGTGCTAAGCATGCCATGTGGAAATGCCATATGGACTGGATTTTTTTTAAAAATTGTAATATTAATTATAAATGACACGTAATCAATTTGGCTGGAATTTCTCACCATTGACACTTAAGTGATCACTTTTTTCCAATTTAGCATTTAAATGGCTAGCAAAAACTTTTGGCACTAAAATGAATGCTGTACATAACTTTTGGCACTTCTAGTGTACTTATCAAGTATCCCCTACCTACTCTTCAAACCTCCTTTTTCATTGCCATGTCATTTAATGGAGATACAAAGTTGACAAACACATAAACAAGACAAGATCAAAAGGCAAACATGGACCTATATTTGTTGCACTTCTTAGTGTGCTCATCACATTGTCTAATAATTTTTGTCAAGTCTTCCTACTCAATCAACCCTCTCATTCTTCACCATTAGCCACTGTCTCTGGCCGTTATGGCCACTCGTCAGCATCGTCACTCCTCTACATCTTGACGTTATCTCCGTTGTGTCATCCACAACCATCTTTGTTTTCTCTATTTGCAAACCGAAAACACTCTCTCCCTCACTCTGTCTCTTCTCTCTCCACCAAATCTCTATAAGGTCTCAGCACCACCATTGATGACCTGATCAACCTTTGAGATCTCACCTCAATCTCAATGGACAGGCAAATGGATGAGGCATCCCCAAATCTTGAGATGACCTTTTGATTTCATCATTGTCGACAAAGTAAATGTAAATGATGAGGGGAGCTCAACGCGAGGTCTTGAGACCCGCCAAAGGCATAAACTTGACGTTTAGGTGAGCTCATATGTCCTTATCCAAGAGAGGGAGAGAGATACTACACGAAAGCAGGGATGACGACTGACATTGAAGCGATAGGGGAGAGAGAGCGAATGGAGCATGACATGACGCTTCATAGGCACTGGCATTGAATGGCAGAGCGAGGAAGGTCAAGATTGATGGTGGCACCAGAGGCATGTCAATGACACAAGCCATGTGTGGTTGTGGGGGCTCGATAAGGGGGGAGAAAGATGGGGAGAAGAAGAGAGATTGGTGTTGGGATCTTGAGGAGTGATTGGGTAAGCTGTAAAATCAAGAAGAGAGACTCGTGTTTTGATCTTATGTTGGAGACAACAAATAAGTAAACCAATCTGTACAATGGATCTACATCCAAGAGACATAAATAGGGATTGTGAAGGACAAAATACAATGTCTTGAATCTAGTATAAATAGGTAACACGATGGCATAATCGGGAAAATGAAAATCAATCATAAACTGACTCATAGCATGGTCGATCTAGGCTATGTTAGAGCAAGTTACCTTAAAAGATATACTACATTATTGACCAACTGTCAATGAAGTGTAACATCTTACGATAGCATGCCATCAACAAGCTCAAGTTTGGTATTAAGATCAACAATATCAGGGGGGCTATAGGCTTCATGGATTGAGATCAAAATAGGATCAATCTAGCTATAATACCAAGTCGGTATGTGAGGAAATATTGAATTGTGCGTTTCTTTATTGAATAATGTTTTGCATTATACGAGTACTTATATGCAGAAAAATAAACACAAATAGGGAAGCAATCTAATGAAGAAATTAACTAACATAGAACCAAAATCAATTGAAACCAATTACAATCCCCATAACATCACATAATCTTGAACATTACCTAACGATTGAAATTCATCATAACAATCAACATGTCCTTCCAGAATTTTTCTATGAAAGTTTGAGGTTGAAATTGCTCTAGCAGGTTTGTTTTATAGATCATAAACTTTTCTTTTCTTTACTTTTTTGGTCAATATAGTAGAGACAGTTGAGATAAGTGGCCTTAGTTATATTTGTTAACAAAGCCATGGAGGATGACCACATCCTATGGTAAATCAAAAAAGAAAACAGTGCTCTCCTGCAATTAGCTTACGATTAGCCAACGACTAGCTAACAATCATCACATGTGCCCTTCCTCTAGTGGCATGGAGCATAAAAGTCGAAAGAGCAAGAGTACTTGAAATCTCCCAAAGCCATTTCAAGCAGTTGCAGATTACTTCTAATTTGCTAGTAATAATCTGCTTAAGTTGCTTTTATGCGCAACGTGTCATGCATCCATATTTTCCAAAACTAGCTAATTCTAATACTAAAATCTAAAAACCTAATAAATGCCTATTTTTCCAACCAATTTCCATTTTAATTTTCCAGAATTTTTTATTTCATGATTTTCGTTTTCTTATCTTATTCTCGGTGCCTCCCCTGAATCAAATTTTCACTGAGATACTCCGTGAATTTCAGTATTACCTCAGATGAAGCAATTGGTAACAAACATGCTCAATGATGAAGAAATCATCAACATACAAACAGCAACATCACGGGTAATTAGAACAACACTTGGATGGGCTTCAGATCAATTCAATCTACACCCAAAAGAGGTGACCAGCAAAGGAATGGTGATGACAGCCAGTTCAAGGCACAGCAACATGGTTATTCGTTGAAAAATCATCACCAATTCACCATAACAATCTCCTAAATCATCATGCTGAGGTAAGAGATCGTACTGATGTATCTTCATCACACGCCAGAGGGGTTTTGGTAGGACTGAAGAAAAGCAAATGTTAAGCAAACCCTACTAAAAACTTAGTTTCACAAATCGCAAGACATTGATTCCCCTA
Organism: Eucalyptus lansdowneana; assembly: GCA_017140395.1. Taxonomy (NCBI): domain Eukaryota; kingdom Viridiplantae; phylum Streptophyta; class Magnoliopsida; order Myrtales; family Myrtaceae; genus Eucalyptus; species Eucalyptus lansdowneana. Next base: position 23,681,989 of record CM029489.1, read on the forward strand.
AAGCAATCAATAATTCCCCAAAGAACCGCAGCTACTTCCTTTTTTTTGGGGGAATTAGAAAGATACAACACCTCAAGCTTCCTATATATGATCACATCGTAATACCTACTCAGGATAGCAACGGAAGAGAGAGAGAGAGAGAGAGAGAGAGAGAATAGGCAAAAGAAGGATTCACCTGTACTGAATTGATCTTTCCTCACCAAATTTACACAGATATACCCATACTCGAACCTTTCAAGTTGAAAGCAATGCGGATATGGAAAGAGCAGGAATTTCACCCAGTGATGGATAACTTCGATTTCGTCCTCGCAGGGCCTTGAAACATAGCAACAACAGAGATGTGAACGGCGGACAGAAAAGAAGAAACGCATGTGATGAAGACAGCTAAATGCAGAGAGACGGATAGAGAGTCCATAAGTATGATTGCGACCTTCTCAAGTGCAGTCAGCCACCTTCCTGAGCTTCTATTTGAGAGACAAGCTCTCGGCAGCATATTCAGCGGATTTCAGTAGACTTCACTGCTCATTCACAAGGGAGACATGTCCAGTAAACATAACATTGTAAGCACTAGCAGAAAGGATGACAAGTCTAATCCAACAAGAAGAGAATAACAAGTTTGATCCAACAATAAGCATATGAACAGCAGAATCAACACGGTTGCACTCGAATTTGGCAAACACACTTCAATATTTATTTAGTTTCACATAGGACTCATGTGCAAGGATGGACAACGATCAATTTACTACCGATTAAATGAGGACCGAAATTCTTTACAATCTCAAAGCATGAATAGCAAACAGAGAAGATGTTGGCATGGCACTGTGAAGATTTAGCTAAAACATACTCACTTCTTTACTCTTCACTCATTTACACATATACATGCACAAGCACTCCCCAAGCACCTCACTGTTCTCTGTTTTTCCTCGGGCTTTTTTATGTTAGTTCATGGCAAAGAACTAATCCATCCAAGGTAGGACCTTCCAGGCTTTCAATAGATTCAAGAGTAAGACATCTCTCCTATTTACCCCAGTCAGAATTCACCAGTCCATGTATTTTGCACGACAAACGGTTCTACCTTCTGGACAAAATCGCATTTATGATGCAAGCCAATATGCGCATCTGCCTCTAGAGAAATTTTCTATCCTATCATATCAATATGAAAGCTTCCCCGGCCACTATGACGAATAGCAATCAGTGCAATTGAGAAATCCTCGATTAGCCCACACAACAGCTCAAAGGAAATTCACGAGTGTAATCGAATTCGTAAGTGCAAAATTGTTAAGCATCGTTAAAGAAAATACCAAGTTAAGACCACAGCACCAATCAGCCGAGCAAGAGAATACACAACCAGCGAGCATAATCTCAATCTGGCGAATATAATCCATCAGATGCCAAAACGAACTCATGACCCCTTGGGTATACGTAAGTCGATATGCTTTGCTCATCTAGATATTTGATTAACACGAATCTATACTTGGCATAACATCAGAATCAAAGACAACATATATGGATGGATTTGAACAACAATTCAAGTAGTCATGGCATATGGAGATCTTGGCCGTAGTCCAAAATCACTGGAAACAGAGGAGCTGTAAGTGAGTTGAACATGTACATTATGCAACAATCATTCCAGATGGTAAAGCATAAGAACGCTTCTCAAAATCGTATTCCGAATTCGTTCAGGCATTTTAACGAATGTTTGGTGGTCAGTTAAAAAATTAGAACACAGAGCCATGATGGAAGAGTCATTTCCGATATATACAAATTCAATGACATCAGAACGTATTTAGACTACTAACAGATCCACAATCATCATTCTACTTTCACTCAAAACCGTAATTAAAAATCTCGGATTCAACTCAATAAAACAGAGCAATGTCGTACACCCCTCGGAGACCGTCTTTGGCCAAGAGCAGACATGGAATAGTGGACCGAGGTCTTGGAGGCATCGTCACAGGTGAGGTCGGGGCCATCGCGAGACATGGAACCGCACATTGCTGGCGTAGCATCATGCCCTGTTGAAAATCGAGAAGTCGTCGATGGTGAAGATCATCGAGCTCTCGTCGCACAACATCAGGCACTTGCGAGGCTAAGGAGAATAGAATATCAGCAGCCGCTGGAATGGGAACGCCAGAGACGTCATCTTCTCGATGGGTTATAAAAACATGCTAGAATGAGTGATTCCGACTTCGTCGATGGAGATCCTAGTAGTATTATCTCTAAATGAAAACTAATTTTTTTCGGAAAATAACCAACCAAGGATTTGGCATCGGTTGACGAATTAGCTAGAGAAGCACCGAAATTCATTTCTTCAAGAAGAAATAATGGGTAAATCGGATGCATGCATCCCGAGTTCATCTGAACAATTGAATCTGGTAAATCACACACACATACATATAAACCACGTTGGACAATCTTGAAACATTCTTCCACACTCATGTATGCAATAATCTTCCTTTTCTAGAAGAGAGAATGGATCGTGCTGATAATAAACCCTCTCAATTCATGAGACAACATATTACTGGTTACTTTTTATATGCCTACCATGGTCGTCCGCTGGATGAGAAATTAGACAAAAGCTCACGTGATTAGAGCATTATTCATATGGTGCTCTTACTTTTAAATGTGAAAGCTTTAATATAGATGAAAAAGAATTAAAAAAAAAATGCAAGACATTCGAATGTTTCATATGTACAAATATAATTATCTCACAAATCATTCAACCAACTATTGCATCATTATCTTGCAAGGCATGGGAATCAAAATCCACCCTTAAAGTCAAATCCAAAATCTGAAGGATGGCTAAATAAACTATATTACCATGATTGATATACCTATTTAAGCCCAGCCTAGTAGGATAGGATGGTTTGCCTCTAGGCCTCACAATGGGAGCAAAAATCTAGAGTTTTAGCCACCAAAAAAAAAAAAAAAAATCACCCCACATCGTTATAATGCATTCTAGAATTATAATTATTGGGAGACAAAAAAACAAACCAATACTTTGCATTATCTATTGTTACAATTTCTTCTACTTCAGGTGAAAAGTACATGTCTTTTGAAGGCTCATGAGTCATGACGAAACGTACGTAATTAAAGGATAAAGGAGAATTTATGCAATAATTTAGAATTTAGGGGATATAAGGGATGTATTTTTTGTCCGCAAATTATATATCTACCTATGCTATCTTTGAGTTCTCATTCCGGTTAACATATAAGCAGACAAAGCTCTAAGGACTTATAACAAAGTGACAAATATGAGAACATTTGATAAATTGTTGTTTAGCAGATGTATATTCTAGCAGATGATAAACTGTTGTAGGAGGAACTATTAAATGAGCATAGACTTAGAGGTGTCAAAATGGGTCATGAAGCCATTTTTTGACCATATATTTGGGGCTAGGTTGTAAATGGGTTGTTAAACACTTGAAGGGTTGGGTGAAATTAAGTTTAAAATATTGAAGTTCAACTAGAGTGGGTCATAAATGAGTCTAGAGAACCCATTTATGATCCATTTAAAAATTAAATTTGTATCAGTTGGGTAAGGGAAATTTTGTTCTAGAGGTGATGTTTCAATGACTTTCAATATGCAGTGCTTTGACAAGATTCAAGACATGACTCTCATAATGTAGAACTTTGTCCCACATGGGACTTTGCCCATCGTGGACCTAATTTGACCAGCACGAATTCTCAAGTCGGAATAGGCCCAAGCTGAGATTTCGGGCTCCCCCTTTTTTACAGGGCAATTTGCACCTTCGGGCTTGAGAGAGGCCCCAAATGGTCCAAACCGGCTGAACTATATATATAAAAAAATATTAAATATAAATACAACTCGTATATAATAGAAAATACATTATTAATAATAATAAATATTTAATTAATTCGTAAATAAGTTGAAGTTAACATGTAAAAAAAAGTATTTTTGAGGCCAAAATATAATAACGGATCTTTTTTTACTTTAAAAAGAAACAAGAAAATTCGATGAGTTTCGAACTTTTTGGAGCAAAGGACTTTTGGAAGTTCTATGGACTTGTCAATCATTAAGTAATGACTTCTTTTTTATTGGGGTTCAAGTAACAGTCGTTAGCTTACATACCACTTTTGATGGAATGAATGTTTAGTCTTTGTCTCCATGGGCTGCTCGATCCTCTCATGATTGACGGTGAATGTAAGGCACCAATTTGTTTAGTCTCTAGTCTTTGGTTTTCACTAACAAGGACTTTGTAGAATACGAGGCACCAATATTAATATTGCTTTCTCTCCCCTCAACTTTTTAAAGGAGGATCCTCTTGGACAATGCTATCTTATAGATTAGTATTAATATACCAAACCACATGGCAGACCATAAGTGAATAGTAAGGCACCAATTTTGCATTCATCGGTAGGCTTGAACAATACATTGTAGGGCCTCGTCACTATGTGGGCTAGGCCTATAGCTTTGAGGCTCATTCTAGTCTGCCCATTCATTTATAAAAGTCACTTTGATAAATATTAGTTTTAGATTATCTACCTTGAAATACAAACTTTGTTAATATTGGAAGAGAAATTAAGGCTTAAAACAAAAAAAGAAAAGTATTTTATGAAAATTTTAAACTCATATACAAAAAAAGTATAAAATTATTTTCTATTTATGTTTTCCATTTTATCTAATATTTAGTTCAGCCTTTTTTTTTTCCTTAAAAAAAAGAAAAAAGACATCGTCCCTGTTATTGGGCCCATAAATTATAGTGGGCGAGCTAGACACTTGCCAAAACTTGCCAGTTTGGATTTGTACATGGCCCCAAAACGTTCGAATCAAACATGTTCAGTGATCCAATCTAGTAAGCGTACCTGATCTCGCCATATTCAGATATGCTTTTTTTTTTTTTTGGTAACCAAGGATCCGCTGGGCCCGCCGGGCTTATGCTGGGCAGCCCACGACCCGTAGAGTTCCCCTACGTTTGATGATTTATCTCTTAGAGCATAATAAATGGATGGGACGAGACCTCTTGACTATTAATTAACGTGGGGATTGGGACAAGGCGCCCTTATTCTCCCCATTCCACGGCAAAGGGTGAGCTGAGCTAGTAATTAACTGCATTAATTTTTTTTAAAGAAAATATGCGGTAATACACTAGGAGATAATTTTAATGGAAAAGAAAAGTGTGAGGACTCAAACAAACATGTGGGTTTCATTCAATTGACCAATGGAAACTTCACAAATCATTTAATAAAGAGGATTTAATGCTTATTCTTGGTACATTTAGCATTTCTCTAACCTCAATAAAGAAGGCACCATATAATATTTTTGGAAGCTATCATCAAATTTCCACTCGTAACCCAAAATAAATACCTTACTCATGCATTTAATATTTTTGGAACTCGCTTTCATGCAAACATAATTTTAAAAAGTTGAGATTGCATCAAGCTTGACTACTTGAGCTTGGTGTTTCAGCTTTTGGTGCTTGACTTGTAATTGACTTGGACTTTAAACCAATTTCTTTTGAAAAGCCAAAAGAAATAACTGAAAGTAGGGGAGAAAACTTTAACCCAAGACACGGCAGATGTAAAAGGAATTTTGTGTAAAGAGAGAAGAGTTTCAAGATAACTTTACCTTTTTATGAGTCTCATATTCATATAAAAAATCAACGGAGCCACATTTTGTCAAGGATGTGACAGTTTCATTCCTACTGGATCCTCTCATGATTGACGGCGAATATAAGGCATCAATTTGTTCAGTCTCCGGTCTTCGGTCTTTGTCCCCATGGACTTCATAGAATACAAGGCACCAATATTAATATTGCTTTCTCTCCCCTCAACTTTTTGAAGGAGTGTCCTATTGGACAATGCTATATGATAGATTAGTATTAATATACCAAACCACATGGCGGATCGAAAGTGAATAATTAGCCATATTTGATAATTAATGACAATATGCCACGTCACTTATTACGCCAAATATATGAGACATTCTTAGTGTTTTTGACATTTCTCTGTATTGCTTTGGTTGTAAAAATGAAAACTACCGACACATTGATATATGAATGACACCATATGCTAAGACTTTACTCAAATTTTCTAAGTAAAATGGTGTGCAGTGTGGTATGCACCCATCTCATCAAATAAGTGTGGAATTAGGATTAGAATGGAGATTGTCAAAAGGGGGAAAGAGATAAATTGAGTAAGATCAATTAAAAGAAATTTAGTTTTCTATTCCACCATAATTTCTTCTCAACCATCATTGGAGTTGCCATTCAAGTTTGTCTGACAATCGTTGAAGCAATTCGATGATGCCTTCCATGTAGGCAATCCAACAAATCTAGTGCTCTCAACCATCATTGGAGTTGCCATTCAAATTTGTCTGACAATCGTTGAAGCAATTCGATGATGCTTTCCATGTAGACAATCCAACAAATCTAGAGATGGCCCCATGGATTCACGACATGCTTTTCACCATTTAGCACTTTGCCTCTTTACAAGGTTCAAGAAATAGCTCCCGAGGTGTAGGACTTTGTCCCACATAACATTTGGTTCTAGGGGTGGAAAAAAAGAAGATCTAAAGAACAATTTGGCCTAGATCATACGGCCGACTTTTTCAGGTTTGAAGTGGCCCAGGCTGAAATTTAGGATTCCCCCTTATTCTTTTTCGAGCCAATCCGCACCTTCAGCTTTAGCATCTTCGGGATCTCAGGACTAATGTGGATCGAACTGGTCAAATTATATGTAAAAACTAAAAAATATAATCAAAAGATTAATAATTAATGTAGAAGATGTTTTAATTATACTCCGAACACTTGAATAAACTCATAAGTAAGTTAAAATATGAACATATAAAAAATGATTTTTGAGGCCCAAATTATAATAACTAATCTATTTTTAATTCATCAAAAATGAAACAAAAATCCACTAAAATTATTAAACTATAATTTTTTCCCAAAAAATAGGCTCTCTAGTCTCTCTTCCCCTCATTGGTACCATGGATAGCGTGTCGTATTAGACAGTGACAAAGAGGTCATATTGCTTTTCACAGAATGATCCAGAGCTTTAGCGAATCAATCAGAATATTTTAATGCAAAAATCACTTGTGATTTTCTTGAATCCAAGTGCACGGGACGCCATCTCTTTTCACAACATGACTAATGTACATTTCTTTTGAGGGGCCAAAGGAAGTTCCTAAGGGCTTTGATGACTTGAGCAGGAAAAGTATTGGACTAATTGCATGATGCACCGCACTCAAGAACTATAAAAATGATTTTTGTTTCAATAATGATAAAGATCCCGACACTCGTGCATCACACCACGATTAAAGAAAATAAAAATAAAACTTTTGCTGTAATAAAAGTGAGTTTTGCTTTCACATTTCTAGATAGAAAAGATGCCCAAAATCCATTTCATTCGACCAGAAAAAAGAATTTGTTGGGTCACTTTTTCATTCAAAAAGACATTATGAGGAAAATCTTGGCCTTTTGGAAAAGGAGAAAAAAGAAAGTTATTATACAAAAAGTTATTTGATTTGTCATGTAATGATTTGATATTTGTGTTCATATTGACCAAGTAAATATTATTAAACTGTGCTACATTGCAAACTATAAATGGACAATAAAACATATTTAATAATAATATGCCACATTACTTACTATACTAAATTTATAAAACAGTCTTAGTGTTGAAGGCCAATGATATCTTGGAGACCATCAAGCAGTTTCATTTAAGGACTAAAAGAGGAAAGGGCATGCGTGCTAGGATAACATACATGTCCCAAATTTCATTAGTCTTCCTCTTGTTTTATGGTTATATGCATTGTTAGCTTATTCCGTTTCTCTTTTTTTTTATTTTTCCTATGGGGTAATTGTCGTCAATTACATGCCATGTGTTGAAATAAGTTACATGTCCCTATCCTATTCCTCTTCCCAATCATTATTAATGTGATGGGAAATATGAGGCACCAGTTATTAAATTATAGCTTGAGTTTGAACTAGGTATGAGACCCAACTCATTTAAAGGATTCTGATTTGTTCAAAATATGGTGTTCATTTTTAACTATTTTATGTATTGACGGTTTGGTTCTGTTGAAGATAAATATCCAAGTTTAACTGAGGGAGCAAACATTAGTCGGACTCGACTCAACGCCTCCAATTTTAGGCCTTTCCTAATATCCTGAAGGAGACCTACTGCTCAAGTCTCTATTTTATATCCCCGCGCAAGTGGACTCTCTCTTTAGCGAAGAAAAATAGGGGACGCACCAGTGACGCTCTCTTTCATCGCACAGAGTTCTAAAAACGGTGGATCTTGTGACGTGAGTCGCACGATGAGTTGTTCTATCAATAACTACTGTGAGTTTAGACGTAATCAAGGCGTGGAAGACACTCAAACTTACAAGCAATTATAACACTCGAACTTGCGAGCAATTATAACTCTATGGTTCTCCGAGTATCAGTGGATTATAGCTGCTTACTCTTCCAGTTGCGTAGGTATCAATTTTCGGAAAGAATCATGTAAATCTCAAAAATTCTTTATTGTTTCTCGTTTATTTCTCCTGTGATTCTGCATTAATTAATTGCAAGATTTGTTAGTTTCCACATTATTCACAATAATTTATTCAGTCTTCGATCTTCAGTCTTCAGGAGAGAGAAAGTTTATGGAACTTTCCATGATGGAGTTAATCAATGATTGATTTGTGCATAGAGCGGAGGTTTATAAATTCAGCTCAAATTGAAAGTGGATCACAAGACGAGATGAGGAAACAACTGTTTCTTATTCTCAACTCTATTCTCTTGTGGTGGTGGAGCTCAATCACAATCTTTGTAGCATACTCGCAAAACCAAACAGATCGGCTCACGTTAGCCTCCTTCAAAAATGCAATACACGAAGACCCATTCGGAGTCTTGAGCTCTTGGAATGATTCTACTCATCATTGTGAGTGGCAAGGTGTTTTGTGCAGCAAAAGACATCCTGGGAGGGTCACATCCCTTGTCCTAAAATCACAAGGCTTGAAAGGCTTCCTATCTCCTTACGTAGGTAACCTCTCTTTTCTGAGGGTTATAATTCTGCAAAACAATAGCTTCCATGGTGAAATCCCACCACAGATCGGCAACTTGCTTCGGCTTCGTGTTCTTGTTCTTAGTAACAACTCATTTGGTGGGCTAATACCCTCCAATCTTTCCTGCTGCTCGAACCTCGAGACCCTGAATCTCATAGATAACCAACTTGTGGGGGGAATTCATTCCGATCTTGGTTCTTTAACAAGACTTAAAGGCTTGGGCTTGTCTTTGAACAATCTTGTAGGTCCTATTCCTCGTTCGATTGGAAACCTCTCGCTGCTAGACCATCTCTCACTGGCAAAGAACGTGTTAAGTGGAGAAATACCTGCGGAATTGTCCAGACTCAAGAGATTGACATTTTTCCAACTAGCTCTCAACAAACTAACCGGTGAGGTTCCAACAGGGATTTTAAACATCTCTGACCTTTTTTTATTCGATGTTCGTTATAACCAGTTGTCGGGAAGCTTTTTCAATGATGTCGGCACCACTTCTCCTTCTCTCCAAATATTTGGTGCCAGTAATAACTTGTTCACTGGGATGATTCCGTCAATGTTAACGAATGCCACAGGTCTTAGGTTACTCGCTCTTTCCGTGAACAATTTCCATGGGCCAATACCGAAAAATTTAGGAAGGCTAAAGGGCCTTTTCTTGATTACATTGTCTGGTAACCACTTGCAGGATGACTTGAGTTTTATTTCTTCTTTAGTTAATTGTTCCAACTTAAAATTACTCTTCATGAATGGGAACTTGATTTACGGATCGTTGTCGAGATCCTTCTCCAATCTCTCCACCAGCATTGAGCACATTGCTTTGTCAAGCAATCGGATCAAAGGATCTATTCCTTTAGCCCTCGGAAATCTCTTCAAATTGTCTTTCTTGGGTTTAATGAATAATTTTCTGACTAATCGCATTCCTCATTCCATCGGAGCACTTTCCAACTTGCAGCAACTTGGTTTACGTGGGAACATGTTTACTGGAGAGATACCGTCTTCGATTGGTAACATTACGTTGTTAAATCTCCTTGACCTTTCCTCCAACATTTTCCAAGGCCACATACCACAAAGTCTTGGCAACTGCAAGCAACTAATTGGGCTTGATCTTTCAAACAATAACCTAATTGGCTCAATTCCTATCGAAATCATGGGTCTTTCTTCCTTGTCGATCGCCCTTAGTTTAGCAAATAATAATTTAAGTGGATCTCTTCCATTGCAAGTTGGATCTTTAAAGAATCTTGGCATATTAGATTTGTCTTACAACAGATTGACCGGCTTAATTCCAACATCCATCAGCGAGTGCTTGGTATTGGAACGACTTCACTTAGAAGCTAATTCTTTTCATGGTCAAATCCCCGAAGCTTTACGTCCATTACGGGGTCTACAAGAGCTGGACCTTTCCAATAATAATTTTTCTGGTCCAATCCCGAGCTTTCTCGCAGGGCTCTTACTACTCAAGTACTTGAATTTGTCCTTCAATCAACTAGAAGGACAAGTTCCAAAGGGTGGAGTTTTTCTTAATGCTAGTTCTGTATCGATTTATGGAAATACGGAACTTTGTGGAGGTGTTCCCAATCTGAAGCTTCCTCTTTGCAAATCATCAAGCTCTAAGAAGTCTTCTTCAACCAAGGCCAAAGTAATATATGTGGTAGCTGGTAGTTTGTTATGTTTAGCTTTGTTGCTCCTATGTCTGTCTATCTTTTATCGCAAAAAGAAGCAGACGACAACCAATGCCTCCACTTCATTATCTTTCGAGAACCAATTCTTGAGGATTTCTTATGAAGAACTCCTGAGAGCGACTAATAGATTCTCCAAGACCAATTTGATTGGTAAAGGGAGATATGGCACAGGTTTATAAGGGGATTCTTGATGGAGGTGCCACAGTGGCAACGAAGGTGCTCAATCTAATGCAAAGAGGTGCTTCAAGGAGCTTTATCTCTGAATGTCGAACTCTAGGATCCATTAGACACCGAAACCTCGTGAAGATACTAAGTGTTTGTTCGAGCGTGGACTTTTGTGGCAATGACTTCAAAGCTCTAATATATGAGTTCATGGCTAATGAGAGCTTGGAGGAGTGGCTGCACCCTGGAACTATAGGACGAGATGATGAGTGTAGCGAATCAAGAAATCTAAGACTAGTGCAAAGATTAAACATCGCCATCGACATAGCTACCGCGATCGAATATCTCCACAAGGGTTGCTATCCAGCCATCATCCATGGAGATCTGAAGCCGAGTAATGTGCTTCTGGACAATGACATGATGGCTCGAGTTGGAGATTTCGGGCTTGCAAAGATCATTTCAACGGTGTCTAACGAAGCCATAGGAGTTCAAGACCAAGGTAGTTCAACTTCAACCGCAGTCAGAGGATCCATTGGCTATGTGCCTCCTGGTATGAAACTGTCATATTTTCTTGATTAGTTTTTATTTGATTGCGATAGTAATATGTGAGTGCCAAAAGTTTGACTAAACAATTATTCTTGATGTTATGTTATGATTTGTATGCTCTGACACCTCTTTCTCACAACTCAATTCCTCTTTCCGTTATTAATAGCTTCCGCAAAAAAAGAAAATACATATCTTTTTGTACGAAAAGATTAATAGTAGCTTGCCCTAATTGTATTTTAAATTAAGATGAGAATAAATCATCGTAATTTTGATCAATGAGTGGAAAATTTTTAGACAACTTGTGAATCCATGTGAATAAATAGATTAAGCATATTGTATCATCTCATATTTATATTTTCTTTTTATAATTCGTATGTTGCCTCATATCACGTTCATGCCATTAAAACAGATTGTAATCTCTTGTGGAATGTTATGACTTAAGTTCTTAACAATAAGTAATTTTTCCTTTATGGCATACTCTTTCATGACCAATAATTTAGTATTAGAAAAATATATTAGATGACATGACATTTATGCCATAAACTGTTGGAGGATACACTAATTGACAACACGATGGGCTCTACCCAACTATCAATTTCCCTAAACTTATTGGTCAGAGCATATTAAGACAAATTTATGCATTTACAAGTATAAATCCATCACCGTCAACAAATCACTCTAAGTCTCTTCTTTTCCCCCCACTGTGTTCATTTTTTGCCTGTTCTTCTTGGCATTTTCTTCCTGTCTTTGCATAAAAGAAAGTGTGGTATAGGTATAAACATAATTTGTATCATGAAAATGACGAGCCTCATGTGGATCCCATATGTTTCCAGTCAAAAAACCAACTATTCAAATTTAGTTAACACATAGACTTCTGCCAAGGCCTTCACCCAACATATTTTCTTCTTTTTCTATTTTCACCCGTATCCTACTAGAGGACAAAGCCACTTTTGATGTTTAGGCAATTTGTGTAGCAAACATGTGACAACTTTGGTTACACTTAGTAGTTTTGGAGAAGAAGAGTTTATATGTTGTTAACTAACCTTTGGTGCACTTTATGAATTCTAAAATCCTATTTCTCTACCATTAATGCATTTCTCAACGGTTGATGCACTTTATAAGAGTTCATACGACAGGCGCCAAACATCAGCCATATACAGTAAACTAAACGAAAAATTAAACAGAGAGAAATGAAAGCAAAAAACTAGTAGGGGGCCTTGCTCAAAGGATCCCTTGGCCTCTACCATGCACAGTGGGCCCGATTGTGAAGTGAGTGAGGGCTTGCAAGCCATCTCTCTATGTTGGGTGCAATAGGCACGATCCCTCACAATTTTCTTTGGCAAGCTCTTGCAAATGGACATCAAGCAAAATCCCATGTGACTTAGAAGCTTTTTCTAAACAATTGACTTCAAGAAAAAGTGTATGTTTGTTCCTATTAATGTCTTGATGAAATTTTCAGAGTATGGCATGGGACACAAGGTTTCCACACTTGGGGATGCATATAGTTATGGCATTCTATTATTGGAGATGTTCACAGGAAAGAGACCCACTGAAGAGGCCTTTGGGCACCATCTTAACCTCCACAACTTTGTCCGAATGGCTCTTCCGGATCGAGCAATGGACATTATAGACTTAAGGCTTTGGAGTGAAGCTGGTGATCGACAACAAGAGATGAAAATCAGAGATTGCATTATCTCTATATTCGAAGTTGGAGTTGCATGTTCGATGGAATCACCACCGGAACGGATGGGCATGACCGAGGCAATAAGGAAATTACACTTGATCAAGGTGAGTTACGAAGCCAAAGAGAGGATGATAGGTATGTAGCTAAATCAGTTTTCTCGTTTTGTCTTGGAACTTTTTCACTAGTAGAGAAAATCATCATGCAAAGGTAGTGCTAGCAAATTTACATGAATGTCTCCCTAACTAGTCTACCTACCCATACCTATTATGTGTGTTTTTTATAATTGCATTTTATAATCGTGGAAAGTGGATGTATGGAGTTAAGTCCACCTATTTCCACCAAGTAATCATGTGAAATTTGATGAATTTGCTTATTTGCGGGTTCTATTCATTTCCGATTCCAATGTGGATCGATGCATTGCTTAATTATCATGGTTGGGCCATTGCCCTCACCTCTTCTCTGCACACGCCTGTGTACTAGAATGTGACCTCACCGTGAGGTCACGAGCTCAAGGCCAACTCTTAATGTCGTGCTTAAACGAGAGCCCACAATCAATTGGAGATCTAGCATGATCAAATCCAAATGCAAGGAGAGGGAGGCAACCTTATCACAAGATCATGGGGTCAAGGCTAACTCTCAATGTTGCTGTTGAGAGTGACCTCACTATCAATTGGAAGCCATGCTTGATCGAATTTGGGCGACGTTGCCGACGAAATTATGTTGTGGTCAAGTTGCCAACACCAACCGCCACCGTGTGAGACCCCCTTACCTCCTCTCCAAACCTCCTTTTCTTTTATATTTTTTCTTTGCTATGGCATCAAATTACAGACTTTTTCTTTTTTCTTTTTTTTTTTTTTGGTTGATAGAGATAGAGAGTTAACAAAGACATAAATGGGACATGATCAAAAAGGGAACATGGATGCATATTTGTTGCACTTGTCGGTGTGCTTATTACAATGTCTAATTATCCTCATCAAGTCTTCCCACTCAACCAACCCTCTCTCTTTCTTCACCATTAGCCACCGTCTCCAGCCGTTGCGGCCACCTATCATCACGGTCGCCTCCTCCACGTCTCACTACTTTCTCCTTCGTGTCATCCACAACCATCTTTGCTTTCTCTATTTGCTAACCCAAAACACTCTCTCCTTCACTGTCTCTTCTCTCACCGCCAAATTTCTAAGGTCTCCAAACCACCATTGATGACCTGATTTAGCCATTATGGCCTTTAAGATCTCATGGAAATCTCAATGGACAGGCTAGATGTAGGAGGCATCCCCAAACCTTGAGATGGCCTTTTGATCTCATCATCGTCGACAACTTGATTGTAGATGACGAGAGGAGCTCGACGCAAGGTCTTGAGACCCACCAAAGGCATAAACTTGACATTCGGGCAAGCTTGGCTGCCCTCAAATGAGAAAGGGAGAAAGAGCTATGCGAAAGCAAGGACAGCAACCGACATTAAAGCGATATGGGCGAGAGGGTGAACAGAGCATGACATGATCCCTTGTTAACACCAACAGTAAATGGTGGAGCAAAGGTCACGATTTATATTGGCAGTGGAGGCACGTTAGTGACACAAGCTGCATGTGGTTGTAGGGCTCGACAGGGGGCGGAGATAGACTAGAGGGAGAGAAAAGATTGGCGTTGGGATTTTAAGGAATGATTGGGGAAGGTGTACAGTTAACAAGAGAGACTCATATCTTGATTTGGCATTGGAGACAGCAGATAAGTAAACCAATGGTACAATGGATCCGCATCCAATGCCATAGATGTGGTACAAAATACATAACACCATGGTATAGTGACGAAAACGCTAAGCAAACAAAACCGACTCACGGTATGGACAGAATAGGCTATATTAGGGCAAGTGCATATACCAAACTCCAGGTCAACTATCAATAGTGTAACAATCCTCAATAGAATGCCATCAAACAGCTCAAGTTAGGATCAAAATCAGGGGCACGCTGAAAACATCGTGAATTGAGATCAGAACAGGAACAATCTAATGCTAATATCAAGTCACAATGTGAGAGAATATTGACTTTGTGTATTGCTCAATTGGACAATGTATTACACTGTAGGGATATTTGTATCTAGGATAATATACACAAGGAAGTAATCTATTATGGGGTGTTTAACTCCAAACCATCCCTTCCCGTTATATCATGAAGCGTAAAAGTCAAAAGAACTCTTTGTTCTCATGCATCCTTTCATTACAAAAGCAAATAATCAGTTGATGATCAAGAACGCTTAAATCTACAAAAGCCATTTCAAACATTCGCAAAATATTGCTAATTTGCTAGTAATAATCTGCTTGAGATGCTCTTATGAGCAACATGTTATACATCCATATTTTTCTAAACTAGCTCATGAATCATATCAAGCTAGTCGTTTTTATTTTCCCTTTATTTTTTATGTCACACCCATGACGCATATAACAATAGGCCATAGGTAAGCTTGTCACTCTAAATGCCTTTCCTAGTATGGAAGTTCTCCTTCATAGTTGCCTGGAGGATCATAGTTGCACACAACATACCACCACCCATTGTTACACTGAACCTTAGCACACCCAACTCGAACCGAGTCACGCCAAACCATTTGAGTGTAGTGCAAGCAATCGCACCCGCTCACGCAGGTGTTGGTGTTGTAATTGTAGTTTTGCTTCTCTGCGACCCACAAGCTGATGGTGTAGGTGCCAATGAACATGCCGATGCCCTTGGCAAGGTTCTCGCCGTAGGGTCCATTGGAGTGCACAAGGCCGCAGTCGCTAACCCGTTGGTTCGCATAGCTTTGGGCGTAGGCAGCAAGCGTGTTGTCCCATGTCATGTTCGCCACGCCAACTTGCTTCCGAGCGGCATTGTGAGAGTCGAGATAGTCTTGGGGTGAGTTTTGGGCATGAGTAGGTTGAAAGAGAGAAATAGAGACAAGAGAGATGATGATGGTTAGAGAATTCATGATGCTCAAGGAATTAGCTGATGTTGGTTCAAGGTGATATTTTTGGTGATCAGTTATGCTATTTATAGAAAAATATTTTCGAGGGCTTCAACTTACCATGTGCAATGAACTTATCAGGGAACATCTCCTTTGGACAGCACAACCTTGCGTTCAAATCTAGTTTGATCTGAAATGATAAACTAGTAACTGGTGCATGAGGAAGTAGTTTTGCATGTTCTTCCTTCCTCAAATGGAAGTAAAGTAAAAGGCTTAAGTGAAGTTTGAAATTTCAGCAAATTGGATACATTATAATAAGAAGAATGTTGGACTTTATGTCGAGTAATGCTAAAGACATTGAAAATAGTGCATGAGATTAAATTATTAGGGGACATAAATAAAGTTTATCCGGTTGTAATGAGCAAACAAGTCTTATCCAAGCCTCCAATAGGAATGCAGATAATTTCTCCAGATTTATTTACGATACCAGCCATCGCCACTTACCATCCTCCGATGCCGCCCACTAAGCCATTCAAAAGTCACCACCAACTCGTCATCGCATCCATCGTCGTTGTTCTAAGATCCACCATCCATCTTCAACTAGACCATTTGTCTCTAGCGTCCCCCACCTCATAACAATACATCACTACCCTCCCACAACCAGAAAACAACACTGGGACACAGAGAAAGGAATGAGCAGGCCCAAAACACAAGCAAACCGAGGCCGGTGAGCCTCGTTCTGTCGATTCAACAAGACGGGAAAACGAGCTTGGCCGTAACTTGTGAAAGGAAAGTCGCCAGATGCGATTGCTAGGTAGATCGAAACAAAATGGCTCCAGAAACCGCCTCGAGGGACTTGGCCGGTGAAGAAGGCAACACCAGCCGCGATTGGAACTAGCCGAGAATGGATCCGACTGAGCCTTCGGTTTGCAGCTTTTCGACGAATCGACTCTGTTAACGGCGGATTTTGAGGTGGTTTTGATGAATTGCCTAGACAAGAAACCAGAGCAATTCTCTGCTGTCCTTCCCTTTTCCCCTCTGCATCCCCTTTCTGTCGATCGATTGGCAAGAAGTTGATTTTTCTTGATGAACGAAGTCGTTCTGGGTCATGCAGGCAGGTGAAACTTGTTAAACGTCGCCATTTTGAGCTTTTTATGCTGAATCAGGCCACCACCAGCAAGCCACACAGTGAAAAAAAATATCAAAATTTTGCCACATCAAATTTCTGACATTCAAAATCGGAGTTGAGACTTGAGTGATCGTTTTTTGTTTAAGTAACATTTAAGTGATTTAAAAAAAAGACATTAAAGTGAGTGTTGTACATAACTTTTGATATTTCTAGTATATTTCTCCTTCCTCCCACTTCTAGCAATAACCGTCAAGACGTTCACGAGCTCTAACCAACCCTCAAGGCCTTGATGCTGTTGGGGTTGCGAGCATCCAAATCTGGAGGTGCATCCTCCTTATACCAACCACTCCACTCCAGATCTAGAGGTAGCGAGATCCGGATCCATCGCCCTCAGCAGGCAGGTGGTCGTCGTTGCCCCTTGATTTATTGCTTAACAAATCAATCTTCCATAGAAAAAGATAAAATTTATAAATCATTCTTTAATGTCTCTGCCATTTTCCTTATTTTAAGCTATCTAACAGGTACATGTACTTCTCTTTTGTCTCAATTAAGTTATCATCCACTTGTTTTTAAATTAATACAAGCATGAAAACCATATAATTTGCATTTTTAATTTTATGAGCTACGTTTACGGTTCTGTAATTGGCATGGATGCAAAGGGCACGCCCTCACGTGCCCACTTCGCATTGAACGGTTGGACGTGCATCTTGTAATCATGTATCGCTCCATAAATAAGTCTTATAACAAAGAAATTATAATGAGCTCAAGATATGTAATAAATTGAATTTGAATCGTAAAAAATGTTTAGATCATATGTAAATCCCACCTAGATCTTATAAAATTCAACAATCAAGATTTGGGATGTGAAATACTATATAAAGTAGAGTAAAGGTCCATTAAGAAAATGATTTGAGTAATTTCTCATCAGTGTCATTTTTTATTTAATTCTCGATTTCTCCTTAATTTAAATTAATTTTTTTTTATTTGACAATCAGTATATTGGACACTTTGCAACGACTTTAGAAGATGATGTGTGTTAATTTGTAAGATTGCAATTTGAAAATCTAAAATCTGTGGGATCTTTATTGCAATTCTCCCAAATTTGCTGGAAAAATTTTTCCCTTGAAATGGGCACCACCAAGTCATGTGAGAGAATGACTAAAGTTTCTAACGAGAATTTGGCTAGAGTCCATGGAAGAGAGAACATTAGAACTAATGTCAAAATGCCAAGGTTAATATTGTAAATACCGAGACAGATATAAGGAGCAAATTGCCACGATCGCAAGAACATAGGGGCTCTAATTATCCCAAAGAATTCTACTATCGCTTCTATAGTAGACTTGATCCCACCAAATTCCGGCCCAAAAGGGAAGAATTGGACTCTAGAAGTACTATTAATGGAGGCGAGAACTTGAATCCTTATTGAATCTTATTTCCCATGGGAATAATCCAAAATGGAATGTGTTCAATCGGAACATGAAATTGGGTCCATGAATCTAAAAAATAGTGTGAATTCTTGATCTCTCTAAATATCTCTATCAACTTGAAAATTCAAGAATTTGAATTGATGTCCTTTCATAGATTCCTCATAAACTGCATCAATTTATCCTAAAGATTTCATTTCAATGGGAATTTGATTATTCGTCATGTGAGAGGATCCTAGACAAGGGCCTTTTGCTGTAAGGCCTGATCTAGGCCCACCTAGCCTGCATAGTTATTATTTTTTTCTCTTGATGGGCTGGCCTAGGCCAAAATATGGGTCCAATTGGAAGGCCCGGTCTTGTTCTTGCCCGCTCATCATGTTTCTTCCAGTTTAATTGAGTCCATGACAAGTTCAAGCATAGTTCCCCCAACACATTGAACCTAATTAAGATTAGCATATTCCAAACGAAGTTGATTCATCCCAAAAAGAGAAAACATTTGCACTCTCGAAAATATAAAAAAAGAATTCTCTATCAATCATACACTAGGAATCACTAATTCACGTGGACTCAACTCATAGGACCACGTGCATGCCGAAAACCTCAAGATGCGATAACCATGCTGTAATTTCAGCAAACCAAGTTCATAAATATGTCGGGGGCACGAATTAAATCAAATGTGGATGGAAAGAAGAAGATGAGATGAAAGAATTGGAGATGATGTATTATGGATCAGCTAGTTCAGTATTTGGGAAGAGAGCACTCCTTGGGCAGGTTGTTTTGGAACCTTGCATTGTCCTGGCAATAGTCATATATCATGTGATATCTCCTGACCCATTTGAACCACCTCCTCTGTGTCGATGTTAAAGAGCTGAAATCTTCATTGTTCCACCAGTTTGTAGGGCTCTCCGCCCTGCAAAACCTCGGGTTCCCTTCCAGACGCAGGCGTCGATCTTGTAGTCACCGAAGGAGGCCACGAAGGGGCCCTTCGACCAGTCGATCTTGTCATGCCCGCCCCGTGTCGCCCAGCTGTCGCCGTTCCATAGGGTGGCTTTGACGCCCATCGGTTGCCACCTAGGGAACGCCACCCCCTTGTCCGCGTGATTTCGGTACGTCCGAATCGGGATTGAATCCACAAAGAAGCTGCAAAGAGGTTTCCATCCATTATTTCACTGACTTAATCAGAATGTAAGGCTCAAACGCACGCCGTCTATACATGGTGCAGTGCCTTACACAATCTGGTGGAGGTTCCACAAGATGGAGTAGCTGTGGAAGTCTCGAGTCGGATCGAACCAAAGGTAAATCCGCTCCTCGCGGTTGTCGAACCCGTCGGCGTATACATTGGTTTGAAGGATGTAAGGCTGCCCGGACACATTGCCGAGGAACTCGAAGTCTATCTCGTCCCGGTTCGGCTGATCGGATGTCAGCTGCAATTCGATCCCAGTTCAAATCAGCCATCGAGGCACAGGCCAACAAGAAGAGCAAAGAGACCCAAAACATAATAAGAATTAAAGACTGAGACATAATTTCTCACATAGTAGGCCACGACTGTGCCGGCCGAATGACCCGAAATTAGCTTTATTTTCATGTCGATTTTCCCGAACAAGAACATGTCATTGGAAGAAAAACCAGCCCCTAAAAGCAAAATTCAGATCATAGAGAGATCATCAAAAGAAAAATCCAGAAAATATACGCAATTTTTCCACGTTACACGTACCTGATTCCTGGTCGAGAACCATGCTTCTAGTCCGACCGTCTGCCGAAGTATTCACATGGTCCGGCGACCACATCACGAAGAAGTCTTTATTGAAGTTCCCGGTCGACACAACGGAAGAAAATGAAACACGAACCAAATTCAAAACCGATACGATGACAAGAAACGAGCGAGGATACTTCATCGTCACCATTTTCAATTATGCTGAGATCAACGTGCCTTCTTGAAGGATCATTGACATGCGAGTGAAGAGTCATATATAGGTAATGCAGTGGCTATGAAGTTGGGGTTAAAGGTTTGGAAATGTTAGAAGAAGCAAAGAACGTTCTCTCAGTTTAAGATAGAATATCTTCGATGGGAAGCAAAGGGACTTAGGGTTGGTGGAATCTTGAGACAAGATTGGGAGGTTTGCTTCCCGTTTGGTAGTGTTGATCAAGGTGTACACAAGTATAAACAAATGGTAATTCTAGACTTTCATGATCACTCAGGTTTAGGCACAATACTTTCTGAATAATTTTAGCAATTTAGACTATTACATTGGTTATATCAGGGTTACACCGACTCGAACTATAAACTTTCTCAATAAACCCGACATATATATATTGAAAATTCATTCATAAATCACATTTAAAATTGTGCATGCAACCAAAGGTTAAGCGATTAATACGCGCACTTATCCTCGCATCGCCGCCCTCAACCCGTCTTGTTAGCTCACCGAACCGGCTGTGCCATTCAAAACCGACCCGGTAATGCTTACGTGCTGTCGATTTCTCGAAAAGATTCCTGAATTACACATGGTCTAATGTGGTCCTTTGAGTTTTTAGCCTTTTCTCAACAAAGGAAAGAGAGCTCTCCATTTCATTTCATTCTGCAGAAAGTTTTAAGGAAAAGCTCAAAACCTGACAGATCTACCCTGACTTTTCCAGCTCTGCTGATCTTTATGAGAATAACTTGATCCTCTAGTCTTCCTTTTCACGATCCTTATTCCTTTCTTATAAAAGATCTCAGCCTCGTGTGCCTTTCTTTCTCCATGTCAAAAAGAGAAATTGGTTACGAACTTTAATTTTATTTTTTTTTTAAATTACTGAGACAAGGTTCAGTTGTTGGATGAAGATGGTGATTACGTATTAATCATGACCACAAGATTGAAGGCAAAGCTAAGCTAAGCCATGACTTTATTTTGCTGTGATCATTCTGCCATCAAATGATTGCTAAACTTTAATAGTATTATCTCGTCCGCCTAAGTAAAATCAGTACCTTAAAGCAATAGCGTCCTTAGCAAGATATTAAAAAGTTACATCTTGAATTTGTCTGGATTCTCATAATGTAAAACAATGAGAGGGAAAAGCTGGGGTCGGGGCTCGATAAAGATATCGACCTCTTTAGCAGGTGCGAGGCGTGCGGACACCAACACATTAGATAAAGTAATACATTTAAAGCAATCGCGTTTCATTGATTATGTTTTATGACTAAAATTCATTTCCCTTAAACATGAGTTCAAGAATGTCACTTATTGAAAGTTTGTTGTTCAATCCATATGTAATGACATGATCGAATACTGTATTCTTTTGCAAAAGCTAAATACCTAATTAAATTTAAGGGAAAAGCGCATAAGAGATCTTTGAATTTTTTTTATTTTTGTTCAATTGGGTCGCTTAATTATATGATTTTTTGTTCATGTATGTCCTTCCGTAAAAAAATAATGGATAAAATGATGGCATGGCCAAAGTTAAAAAGAACTCACAAATAAGCACAATTTGGAAAGAAAAAAAAAAAAGCGAATTCACAAGTGTTGTAAAGCTCATTTAAGAATCAAAAGTGTTACTTAAGTCGTATGATTTTCCTAACGAGTGGCCTACGTTGTGTGACCACGATGAACGGATACTAGGATTGCACGACCCCAAATGCTCCGTGGCCCTTGCCATGGGCGAGCCACCGCCGCCGCCACCGCCGCCCACTACCTCCCGCCACCCGAAACCACCTCCCCCTCCAAAGCTTCGGCCCTTGCCGTGGGCTCATCTCTCTCTAAGGTTTTGACATGGACACTGAACAAGGAGGAATGTCCAACCTAAGTTATCTGCTCGGTTGTGATGGGCCTGTCGCATTTAAGAGAGTGTTGCCCGTACAAGGCAACTTAAGAATGGACACTGCGATTGCGCAGGGTCCAACTGTGTTTCCCAAACACATGACCCTCCCTCCCTCAGCAAGGCCGAGCCTAGCATTGACTGAGGAGGCACTTGGGTCCCCCACTGCGGTTGTCTAATTTAAGAGAACATAATGACTAGTGTTAGAAAACCCAGCCGACTACATTAATCAAGCCTTGAACTAAACAGCCACGGAAGCAGAAAGGA
Organism: Eucalyptus lansdowneana; assembly: GCA_017140395.1. Taxonomy (NCBI): domain Eukaryota; kingdom Viridiplantae; phylum Streptophyta; class Magnoliopsida; order Myrtales; family Myrtaceae; genus Eucalyptus; species Eucalyptus lansdowneana. The sequence continues at coordinate 23,704,616 of CM029489.1, forward strand.
GGGTGACCCTCATCTCCTAAGGTGTTGCATATGCGCAATATCCTAAAATCTTATTGTATCAGTCGGTTTAATCGAGTATTGATCCGGTTTTCACTATAATGTCTCAACCGATTCCATTAAGATTTGATCAATCAATTGGGTACAAAGCGATGATCCCAACCCATGTGATACTTTATTCGATTTTTCTCCATGGGGGAGAAAACAAGAGATTCAATTGGAATCGACAAGGACATCAAACAAGCGACTTCACCTAATAGGCTAATACCACTAAGGTCTTGTCGTGTCTTCGTCCGTCCAATAACATACATCATGAATGATATGAAATGTCAACGTCAATTCGTTCGAGAATGCGTTTACCTAGTGTCATCCGAGAATGCATGGACAGCTCATTTCTGAAAACCCTACTCTTTTCAGCAGCGTCTCTCGTGTAAAATTCCAAACATCAACCTCAATTTGAGAGGGAAAAAACGGAAGGACATATGGGCAACCCAACAAATCGATTGCAAGCAAAAAAAAAACCAAAAAAAAAAAAAAAAAAAAAATAAAACAATTAAAATTCAAGCCCCTTAGACACAATAAAGAATTATGACAAAAAAAATTACTAAAAAATTCCTAAACCTATAGTATTTATGTCAATTCAATCATAAATCTTTTAATTATAGTAAATTTTAAGACTTGACCAAAATTTGCTGATTATGGATATTAGGCATTTTACATGGCACAATTGATGTATATTCAATTTTTTTTTTCTGAAATTATTCATTTTTTTTTTTTTTTTCTTTCTTCTTCTTTTTTCCTTAATTGTGGGCCGACAAGGTTTGAGTGAGGCCTCCACCCCTTGCTAGGCACGGGCACGTGCCTAAATAAGAAATCAAACCGATTGGACCAGACAAATCACCTAAGATTTCTTCATTTTTATATTTTTTATTCTAAAGAAAATCCTAATTAATAAATTATATTTTTCTTTTAATATTGGAAAACTCCACTATAAGAAACCAGATGGAAAAAAGAAATCATCGATTGTAAGACCTAGTAGGCCAGTTTACCGCTCCACAAATGGAAAATCGACCCAGCCTAGAACCGCTTAGCCGCACGCAAAATGTACTTTCATTGGGCCCAGCCCGTATCACAACTTCGCCTACATCAAAAACCCATTTCTCAGTTTGGATCTCTTTTTTTTTTAATTTTTAATTTATAAAGAAATTATAATTCTTTTTTAGCAGTCACTTTAGAAACTCCGTCAATATCTTGGCAGCGACGACGGTAGTCTCCGGCATATTTTTTTTTTTTTTCCTTTCTCCCTTTTTTTTGTAATTTTATTTTTATTATAAGTTATATTAATTTATCGATATCGAATGCTCGACTTGGTTTTGGACAATGCTCGTTCTTGGTTTTGGATCCCCATAAACTCTCGTTGCCTCGACGGAGCTCTCTCCTCACCTGGGACTCTCTCTCTTCATCTTCTTCGCCCTGCTTTGTTTTCTCTTCACTTCCACTTCGCTTGCTGCTTCCTCCAGGTTACTCTCGCGTCCTTCCTCTTCCGTTCTGCAGTTGCTTCTCTCTCTCTCTCTCTCTCTCTCTCTCTCTCTCTCTCTCTCCCTTCTTGGGTTTAGCCGACTCTCTCTCTCTCTCTCTCTCTCTCTCTCTCTCTCCTTCTTGGGTTTAGCTCGGCATCCCTGTAATTAGGTAGCCTTGCCTTCTGTGGAGTTGCTTTCGTTGATTCGAGGAGTCTGCATTTTGCATGGCGTGAGTTTCTGGGGATGATTGATGTTAGTGTGAGATGAGGGCACCTCGTAATTGCTGAGAAACGAAAATGGTCGCAGGTGTTCTTTTTGCCTTCTCCCATATGAATTCGTGTCGAAGGAGAAGTGTAGAATAGGTCGTTTCGTGCCGAATTACTACGAATAGGAGCTCCTCTGAGGTTCTTTTTAGTGGCCGAGTGTTTCTTGGAGATGGTTGTTCAGGACTTAGAAGGAACATGGAGATGTAATATTTCCTGTCCACTCGTTTCTGACGGTCCATGCGAAGTTATCTAAGGTGCCTTGTGAAATATGCCAAGCGTTAGCAAATTGGGACTTCATGTGGAATTAATTATATTGATTTTGTGAGGGAACAACCTATAGGTCAGATAGGCTAATGGAGTCTATCATACAGGAGGAAAGAAATAAGAGTGTCATAATTTTCATATAGGTATCAAACTTTTTTTTCATTTATTTGAATATCCACAAATTTGAAAGATCGATCATTTGAGTGCTATAGATTATTTGCCTCATTGGAAAATCTGACTAATTGCCGATGAGGGTCACGTGGAAATTTTTTAATATTTTTAATATTTTAAAATTTTTATTTGCCTATTTTCCCTTTCCCTTCTTTTTTTGAGGGCTGACGAGGGTCATTGGCCAGAAACCCTCATCCAATGGGCGAGGGCAGCCTCACCCACATTTGTGCCTCGCCCTCGCCCAAGGCCTTTATGGCCACCCCCTCCTCTAGATTAGGCGAAGGTTTGCGGCTTGAAAAAAAAAAAAAAAAAAAAAAAAAAATCTAGGGCATACTCTATTTCATTTTTCAGCCCTTAACGAGAAATTATAAATAAAAAGAAAAAGTAAGGCCATTTAATTTCGACAAAAGTCCCACACCCAAGTTCCATAGCCTTGGGTCCGCTATCCCGATCATGATTTTTCTACTCCCATAGGGAAAGGTCCTTCCCCTAAAAAAATATGGCCTTCCCCTGAAAAAGTGAAAAAGCAAAATCAAAAAAAAAAAAAAAAAAAAAAATCCACATAAGATGATTTGCTGGAATTGATACTCAAGCCATCGATTTTACTCCAATTTATCACTCAAGTGAGTGGAAAAAAAAAAAATTAACACTAAAAAGAATATCATATGATAATTATGGCACTCATGTTATTCTTCTTCCGTCATATTGTATTACTCTAACCTTTTTTTGTCATTTATCTTGTTGTTCATCTTGTTCTGTTTTGGAAAATTGACCCACAGTGAAATCTGGACAGGCTTTGTTAAACTTACCGTGAGATTTTAGGAGGCCTCATCATGTTCAAGAAGTCATCGAGTAGAAATGAGAGATCCAAAAGGGCGTGAAGATAAAACGTGGTCTTCAGATTCTACTTTTGCTCGGCATATGCTTCTGGTTGATATATCAAGTTGAGTACTCACATGATAAGAAGAGGGAACTGAATGAGAAAGATGCCAAAACATCGGTGAAAGAAGATAGTGGTGGCGCTGTGAAGTTTGGGAGAAAGGATCTTCATCCTCGTAGGGATGAAACGGATAAAATCACGAATCATGGAGAAGATGAAGAGGAAAGGAGAGAGGAGACTGATGAATTGTAAGGAAAAGCTAAATACCAAATTTGAATTTTAAGGGAGGTTCCCGAACTCTTTTTTTTTTTTTTTTGTCAATTGAGTCCTAAATTATATGAGTTTTTGTTCGAGTTCACCCTTTTGTCAAAATTATGAATAAGACGATGGCATGGCAATTGAGCCGATATTGAAATGTTGATGTGGCATTCTATGTGACTTTTGGAAAAACTAAAATACAAAATAAGAAATATAGAATTGAAAAATTAAAAGCAAGATAATTATTACAAAGAAATAAAAAATAAGTATTTTTTTTTTTTTGTAATTCATACTTTATACATATTCTACACTCACTCTCAGACTTTTGTCCTGCCTCTTGCAGGGCGTGAGTCGAAACCCACTCCTAAACTTACTCATCCCCACCCCCATCCCCCCTAAGAATGTGGGGATTTAAACCCCTCACCTCCCTCTTCCATGTTGGAAGGGTGGCCACAAAAGGAAAATAAAAATAAGCAAATTTAAACAATGGAAAAATGGTGTTCATCAATGGTGTAAATCTCGCCCTAGTCATGTGACCTTGGCGGCGACTGGCCTGGTGTCGCGTGACCTCTACAAGCAAAAACTAGGTTTTATGTAACCCTAGGCAGGCCATAAAGGCTCCACGGCCCTTACCGGCATGTGGGTGTGCTGTCGCCGCCGCCGCCACCTCCCCCCGCCTCTTGCCACCCATACCACCTCCCCCTTCTTCTAACTCTCTCTTAGGTTTTGACATGGACTTTGAACGAGGATGAATGTCCAAACCTAAGATTCCTCCACGGTTATGATGAGCCTGTCTGGGCCTAGCACAGGGTCCAACTGTGTTTCCCAACCACATGGCCCTCCCTCCTTCAGCAAGGCCGAGCCCAGCATTGATTGAAGAGGCAGTTGGGTCCCCACTGCGTTTGTCTAATTTGAGAGAGCATTTTGACTAGCTTTTGAAAACCCAGCTTACTTATGTTAATTAAGCCTAGATCCAAACAACCACGGGAGCACATAGGAGGGCGACCTTCATCTCCTAAGGTTTGCACTCCATCTAATCAAACAATGTTCAATATTCGAAAATCTTATTATATTGGTCAAACAAATTGAGTGTTAATCAGACTTTTCACTACGATGTATCAATTGATTCCCTCAAAGCATGATCAATTGAATTGGGTACTAGGATTGAGCATATTAGACCAATCGAATTGGAACCGCTCAAACTAGACCAAACTAGCTGGTTTGGTCTAATTCCCAAGGCATTGGTTAAGTTATCAGTTTCAATTTAGTTCCTAGTTTTAGGGGGAATTGAACTTTCTTGATTTCAGGGGGGAATTGAACTGGCTCTTTTTTAAAATATATATATTTTTTTTTTTTTAAAATAAAAAACCTTAAAATAGTAACAACTCTAGTATTTTTTTTAAAATAAAAATCTTATAATTTTTGAAATTTTTTCTACTAAGGTGCGCATGACAATTTCTCAAATGGGTAATTGATTTCTCGAAACGCGCAAGATGACAACCATTTCGTTCGCAAATGTTTTAACGAAAATGATTTTTCATTTACATTTCTAGAAGAGTTTAAGCAAAAATAACCGTTTGATAACGACACAAAATTTCTACTCTAAAAATAAAATTCGTTTGATAACGACAATGAAGTTTATTCCTTCTGAAACAATGATGATGATCGATCAGACGGCTTTAATATAAAAAATAAAAATAAAAATGATTTAGTAACAAAAAAATAATGAATAAAATAAAATAAAATAAATCATAAAAAAATAAAATAAAAATATCATTTTATTTTAAAATTAAAATATAAAAATAAATTTATTTTATTTATTCTATTTTATTTTATTTTACGAATAAATTTATTTTAAAATGAATAAAAATAAAAAATAAAAATAATTTTATTTGGCAAAACACTCAAGGCAAATAAAAATAATTTATTTTTATTTATCATAAATAAATTATTTTAAATAAATATAATAAATTTATTTTATTTATTCTATTTTATTTTATTTTACGAATAAATTTATTTTAAAATGAATAAAAATAAAAAAAAATTATTTGGCAAAACACTCAAGGCAAATAAAAATTTATTATTTTTATCATAAATAAATTATTTTAAATAAATTAAATAAATTTATTTTATTTATTCTATTTTATTTTATTTTACAAATAAATTTATTTTAAAATGAATAAAAATAAAAAAATAAAAATAATTTTATTTGGCAAAACACTCAAGGCAAATAAAAAATAATTTTACTTTTAATAAAAATATTTATTTATTTATCATAAATAAATTTAATAAATTTATTTTTAGTAAACTAAAAATAAAATGATAAATAAAAATAATTTATTTATTTTAATAAATTTTTTTTTTTTTTAAATGAATATATTATTTTTATTTTGGGCGAGAGAAGAGGCGTACGAGGGAGAAAAAGAGTGAAATTAGGGTTGGGAGAAATCGAAATTGATTTCTAGAAATTAAAGTAGAAAATTTATACTTCGATTTCTCCTCCATTTCTATTTCCGGAATAAAATCTATTTGAAAATAGAAAATTTGATAAGCGTTATCAAACAAGTTTCTATTCCGAAATTGATGCAGGCAAAAAATCATTTTAACAGAAATAATTTTTATTATGCACCCCTCAATTTCTATTTCGAAACCGGTAAGTAAAAATTTTAAATTTCTCATTTCTTCTTCAAATCTATTTCGGAATAAAAATCATTTTTGAAATAGAGAATCAAATTATGTTCTGCAAAGCGATTATGTTCGGCCCGCATTAGGAACGAAAAAACATAAATCGAAAGCGAAAATTTTATCACGCATGGCTAAGTGATTGGTTTCATTGGACCAACCCAGTCCAATTCTCTATTCCATGACCGTTTGGTCCGGTCTTCAGTTCATGCAACCTAGGTGAAATCACATCGAAACAGAAACCGATCACTCCTATTGAGTGCTAAAAGCGATGATCCCAACTCATGCAGTGCTTTATTCAATTTCTCCCTATGGGGAAGAAAACAAGAGGTCCGGCCAGACTCGACTCGTGAGAGCATCAAAGAAGCAGCAACTTCACCTAATATCATTAAGGTCTTGTCGTGTCCTCGTCTGTCCAATTACGTGCATCGTGAGTGAGGATGGACAACGATGAAATGTCAATGTCCATTCGTTCCAAAGTCGCTAATAGGTTTAATTGGCGTCGTCCAAGAATGCATGGTCTTACCTACGCTGACAGCTCATTTATGGACCCCCTGCTCCTTTCCAGCAACGTATCTATCGTGCAAAATTCCAAGCCACAACCTCAATTTGAATGGACAAAAAGGGAAAGGACACGTGAGTGAACCAACAGATGGATTGTAAGCAAAAACATATATAAAAATAAAAATAAATATTAAATTCAAGACTTAGATACAAGAAAGAATTATGACATAAAAAATTATCAAAAAATTCTAAAATCTATTACATTTACATTAATTCAATCCTAAATTTTTTAATTGTGCAAATTGAATTTTAAATTTTTTGACGATTTATTAATGTAATCTATTCAACTAATTTTAGCCAAAAATTGCCAACATAAACATCAAACGACTTAGGTGAGATAGCTAATGCTAACATTTAAAGTTTTTTTCGATTTTTTATGAATTTTTTATTTTTATTTTCTTTTTCTTTCCTTCTTTTTTTCCCCAACTGTGGGTCAACAAGATCTAAGCGAGGCCTCCACCTCTTGCCGGCCATGGCTAAGCACCTAAATAAGAAATCAATTGTACTGATGGATCCGCCAAGATTTATTAATTTTTTTATTTTTTATTATGAAACAAACCATAATTATTAAATTATTTTTTTCTTTTAATATTGGAAAACTCTCGCTTGTAGGGATATATGAGAAACCAAAAAACAAAAGAAATCACCAATTCTAGGATCTAGTGGGTCGGTTCATGATTCCACAAATATTAACCGATCCGATCTAAAATCTACCACTCCTACGCATTGCCTTCATTGGGCCAACCCCGTATGAGTACTTTTCCCACATCAAAACCACATTTCAGCTTGAAACCTTTTTATTTTAGTTTTATTTTATAAAATTTAAATTCTCAAGAAATTATAACTCTCTTTTTAACAATCACTTTAGAAGCTCCGTCAATATCACGGCGGCTACGACGGCAGTGTCCCGGCAGTTTCTCTTTTTTTTTTTTCCTCTTTTTTGTCCCTCTCATTTTCTGCAAATTTCATTTTATTATATGCTATATTTTTTTTTTTTTTTTACAGTTTTACAGTAAGATATATATAAATATATATATATATATTATTTTATTTTATCGATACTCTCGACGACAGTGGTCGTTCTCGGTTTTGGATCCCTGCAAACTCTCGTTACCTCGACGGATTTCTCTTCCTCTTCTTCGCCCTGCTTCGCTTTCTCTTCACTCCACTTCGCTCGCTGCTCCCTCCGGCCAGGTACCCTCCTGTCCTTCCACTTCCCTTCTGCAGCCACTTTTCTCTCCCTCTCTCTCTCTCTCTCTTCTGTTCTGTCGAGGGTATTGCTCGGTTTTGTTGATGATTGACCCCAGAATTCGTTCTCGAACGAGGCAAGATTTGGGGTTCCAGGGCTCTGACGATGGGTTTTGAGTCCTGTGCTTGATCGTGGTTTGAATTTATCTTCTTGGGTTCGCTCCTTTGCCCTCCTCTCCTTTTTTTCCCTTTTCGGGTCGTAATCTTGTTGGGTTTTGGTTCGGCGTCCCTGTAGTTTGCAGGGTATTCAAGAAAGGCTGTAGATGGTTGAGGTCATTGTGAGATGAGGGCACCTTGTAATCGCTGAGAAGCGAAAATGGTCGCAGTTGTTCTCTTTTTTTGCTTTCTTGTATGTGAATTCAAGACGAAGGGGAGTCTCGAATAGGTCGATTCGTGCCGAATTACTGCAAATGGTAGCTCCTCTGAGGTTCTTGTTAATGGCTGAGTGTTTCTTGGAGATGATTGTTCAGGAATTGAATTAGCTACCTAAGAATCTTATTTATCGTGGCCAACTTTGGATTAGAAGATGGATGGGTAATCGTTCCTATAGACTGGTTTCTGAATGTCTGTGCGAAGCTATCTGAAGTGATCTGCGAAACATGCCAAGGGTTAGCAATTGGGACTTTATGTGGAGTTGATTATATCGACTTTGTGAGGGAACAACCTGTAGGTCGTTGTGATAGGCTGATAGAGTCTGTCGTATTGTATTACTCTTACCTTTTCTCATTTATCTTGTTGTTCATCTTGTTCTGTTTTGGTAAATTGACCCACTGTGAATTCTGGTCAGGCTTTGCTAAACTTACTGTCAGATTGTGAAAGGTATCATCATGTTCAAGAAGTCATCAAGTAGAAATCAGAGATCTAAAGGCGTGAAGATAAAACATGGTCTGCAGATTTTACTTTTGCTTGGTATATGCTTCTGGTTGATATATCAAGTTAAGTACTCACATGATAAGAAGAGGGAACTGAATGAGAAAGATGCCAAAACAGCGGCAAAAGAAGAAAGTGGTCATGCTGTGAAGTTTGGGAGAAAGGATCTTCATCCTCTTAGGGATGAAACGGCTACAATCACGAATCATGTGGAAGATGAACAGGAAAGCAGGGAGGACATTGATGAAGCAAGTACAATAGATAAACAGGAAAGCAGAGAGGAGAATGATGAAAACAAGCACAACGAAGAGCATGATGAAGAAACAAGTAAGCATGAGGTAGGGCTGGGAGAAGAGGGGAACAATCACGAACATGATGAAAGAGAGGATGCAAATGATGGTGTAACAGATCAAGAAGCTGCAAGGAGACGTGAAGAGGAAGAAGAACGTGAAGAAGAGGAAAATAGGATTGATGATCCGGAAGTAATGAGAGAAGGTGGAGAGGATGAGACCGATGAGCCTGATGAAGAGAAAGTGCAGGGAGAAGTTGATCGTGAGGAGGAGTTCATAGATGAGGAGAAAGAGAGAGAAGAGGATAATGATGAGAGGGAGACTGAAGGTGATGATGGGGAGGACAAAGAGGGTCAAGCGGAGGATGAGAATGTTTCAGAGGATGAAGAACACAATGAGAGTGAGAGTGAGAGTGGTCATAGTAAGCACGAGGCACGTGAAGAAAATTACAAAGCTGATGATGCTTCCAGTGCAGTTACCCATGACACCCAAACTACACTAATGGACTCAGAAAAGCTAGGTTTACATGATGCCGATGACAATTCTGAGTCAAGTAAAACAGGTCGGGAAAGCAACTCAACCATCTCTGACCAAATTAATGAAGGTCAGGATAACTCGAGGTCAAATATGGAAGAAAATCAAGTTGCTGAAAAGGCTGCAAATTCCAGTGAAGTGGTAAGTCAAATTAAGGATCATGATGATACCAAGGCTGGCCCTGCAAATAGCTCACTTCTGAAACCAGCCATTACTGCTGATCCCAAGGACCAAGAAGATACAGGAGTCAACTCTACGGAAGTGAATATGGGATCTATCAATAACTTGACAATGAGTGGTCCGGTGATTAATGGGACTGAGAACATCTTGGGTTCACCTCAAGCTCCAAATCGAACTTGGGTTGATGCGCATGCCAGTGATGGCTCCAACCATCAAAATATTAGAGTGGAGATGGCCAAAGTCTCTACTGGGAATTCTTCCAGCGGTGAATCCGATTCAACCTCATCAATCACCACTACTGAAGTGGGGAATTCATCAAATTTCATTAGCAATCAGACATCAACAGTAAAGGATGAGAACACCGGCTCCGACATGAAAGGTGAAGCAGAGAACATTTTGAAACTACCCTCGATGACGAAGGAGAATGATGATCGTACCCATAAGGAGACGTCGGATCGCCGGAGCGAGGCAGGCAGTAGTAACGCCAGTTAATATGTCCACTGTCTGATCAACAAGAATCGCAAGACTCGTCTGCACTACGAAGCTGTCCTCACTGAATCTTCGGATTTTTTTTTCGGATTTGCTGGAGTAAAGATGAACAGCTGGACTTAGATACAGGTGATGTGCTTCTTGGGCTCTGAAGGATGTATGAATTTTGGTTTCTTTCTTTTCCGGGTCCTCTTTTTTCTTTTTTGCTTCTCTGTTTGGAATGTGCAAGAAGCCTTTTCTTATCAGTGCATCTGACTATAGGTAATCAATCTCTAACTACTAAACTACAGCTACCACTCTTTAGGCTGAGAATGGGCTCTCTCTCTCTCTCTCTCTCTCTCTCTCTGCGCACAAGTTTTTCTTTGATGAATGCGCGCATGAATGTTCTTCTTCAGCTGTTTCTGAAATGTGAATTCCCTTAGATTCTCTCTGTGCTAAGAACTGCGAAGGTGTCCTGGGTTTCTATTATGAGCAGAACATGTTGCATACGCATTTTGTGTGTTTACTGGATGATCAAACGGGCGTTATGCGATCGCTGAACAGCTGACCCGACAATTATGTCGACTGACTGAAATCAAATCCTAAGTGGATTTCTTTTAGGACAATGACCGAGAAAATCCTAAATCTTGTCATGAAATTGAACTGAACTCCTAAAACTCTCGTTTCATGTATTCGAATCCTAAAAACTCATAACTTTGATGCGCTCGGATTCTTTCGTTAACTTTGCAAATTTTAAACAGATGGGAAATATGTTGACTGACTGAAATCAATACCTGAATGCATTTCTTTAAGGACAAGAACCAAGAAAATCCTAAACCTTGTCATGGAATTGAACTAAACTCCTAAAACTCCCGTTTCGTGTATTCGAATCCTAAAAACTCTCAACTTTGATGCGCTCGAGTCCTTTTATTGATTTTCAATTTTAAGTGGATGGAAAATATCGCATGTCATTTTATTCTTTATCACGTCGAATTGTCAATATTGACAAGCTTTAGCATATAAATGTACAAAATAAAAAAATTTAGGATTTACTTTTATTATCTTGACAAGTTTTAAGACTCTTGGTGTAATTGTCTCGATTTAATTTTAGTGGTTAACTTTAGCAAATTCTGTCTTCCATGTTATGTCTAATCAGTGAATTTTAAGTTTGAAAAGCAACTAATAATTTATGTTTAGTTAAAGTGCGTATCTATGCGTGAGCACTGACCTAAGTATTTCCTAATGAAAAGCATATAATAACACATACGTCATTAGTGAATTTTCATGAGCATTGTAAACTATACCGAGTAAGTAAACGCACGACGGAGCCGGTGGCGCTGAGAGTCCAGTAAACGGGCGGCAGGAGAAGTGAATGGTCCCTTGCCGGCCAAATCAAGCAAGCGACCAAAATGATCGAGCATGCCTTGAAATTTTTAAGAGTCTAGGGTTTTTTGAGTACTCTATAATATGGGAAATTTGGGTAATATGGGAAATGTGCACCATTCTAGATTATTGTTGTAATTAATATGGACAATTGGTAGATGGGGAGATAAGATTTTCATCGTTACATCAAAGGAAAATCTATGCAACAGGGGGTTTTTGAATAAATAGAGGTCTCACTTCTCATTTGTACAAAAATAATAGAAATTTAAAGCTGCTTTCCCTCCTCACATCATTTAAATTCCATTATTAAATGGACCAAGTAAGACGGGGAGGAAGGTGCGCGAGAAGTTGTGCTTTGGATTTTTTGTTTTTTTGTCCGATCTAAAGCTATTCAATGTCAACCATGGCATGATTTTGACATTATTGGAATTCAGCATTATAAGATAACTTTCTCCTCTCCAATTGCATTTGATATTATCCAAATAAAAATCGGGAAAAAAAAATGTCTAACCTAAGGATAGGATAAATTCTTAGATGTCCAGACATTGCATGATCAATCAAGACCACTGAGGCACATCAGTGAATCTAAAATTTTCTTTATTTACATAAAGATGGATGATAAAAAAAAAAAAAAAAACATTCGAAACTATCCAAATTCAAATCATGAGCAGAAGAAGAAAGGCCTCTTGCATTCATCAATAAAATCCAGGTCCTCCAATTTGGCCATAATCGTTGAATTTCCCTTCATTCTCATGCACCAAATGGTTTACTGCCATGTCGGCATCGCCGGCCTCGGCCGCATTCGCCGCCGTGCCCACCGTGGCCCCATACGGCTGGAGGAGCGACTTCATCATCATGTCGTCGGCCTTCATGGCAACCTTCTGCATCAGCTCTTCGACCGCGACCGCGTACTGCTCGAGCTCCTCGGCCGCCATGTTGTCGTCCAACGGCTTGTCCCACCAGAACCTCCCGCTGCCGCTGCCGCTGCTGCTGCTGCCGCCGCCCATCCTCTCCCTCTCACCTCCCTTCAACTGCACGCCTCGCTGCTTCTCTCTCGCCAGCTCTTGCAAAACCCCGTCGTACTCCTCGTTCAGCGCATGCAGGGCTGGCACGATGTCGTCGACCGCGACGGCTCCTTCTTCTTCACCTCCATCCTGGGGGGGATCAGTGCTCGTTCCACGGATGTAACGGTCGACGACGAAGTCGACATTCGGGTGTCCGAAGCAGAAGATCTTGTGGACTGGAGAGAAGACGATGATGGCGATCTGCGCGCCGCAGAGGACGCAGAGCTCGCTCGCCTTCTTGAAGAGGCCGGACCGGCGTTTGGAGAAGGTGACTTGCTGGCTGCTCTTGTTTGTGATTTTCTTGATCTCAATCTTCTTCCTCCCTTTGCTTGGTTTGGGTGTCTTGGTGAGTTTCTTTACGATAACCATGGTGAACTTTTGGAGTTATTTATGATCGAAGGGGAAGAAAACATAACGAGAAAGGCATGTAGTTTTAATTAAGTAATGCGATTCTTGAAGTTTAATTATGGAAATGGAGATTCTGGTTTATCTCGACAAAGATAAATTTGGTAAGACAGAGATTTAGGAGCAAGAGCAATCCAGAATATAAGATTGATTGGCATTTTGGATAAGTTTATGAAGTGTTTTCCCGGTGGAGCTCTCCCGAATTGAAAAATGAATTTTTAATCTTTTTAACTTTTGTCTGAAAATCCCAAAAAATACTAACGCTAGCTAAATAAATAATAATGACCGACTATAAATAAACAATAAATTAAACAGTAATTTGAAAAGCTGATATTATTTCCACTTTATGAAAATCTATAGACACACCTTAAAACGAAATAATTACCAATTAGTTATGCCTATTCGACCCAAATTTTGTAACTTTTTGATCGAAATTTCAATATAATTTTTTTGGCCAATTGATGCGAGAAATTGCTAACATAGTGAGCTGTCTTATGTGGATTACCATGTAAGTGATTTTCAATCACAATTAGCTAAAAGGAATACATTAAAATTACAAAAGATGTTTTAAACCACATTAACAAAATTGGATTTAGCACTAAATTGGTACCGAACGATAGCATTATGACTAATTGAGCAATATTCCTCTTTTAAACCTAAATAGTCTAAAATAGCGCTCATCAAGACCTCATTAATGGTAAGATTTATGAAAAAGGAAAAACATAAATTTAACGTTGACCAATCAATCTCGTGATTTTTCCACATTTACTTAACTGTTCTTTCTTCTTCTTTTGTGTTCACATTGAAAAACTTCACATAATTGCTACCCTTTTACAATCTCTAATTGACTTAATGATCGGAATCTTATTCTACAATCTCTCTAGAATTCAACCTAACAACTCTATGTCATATACAATTATTTGGTTCAAATTCTAGTGAGTGGACTTCTCTGGTTAAAGTTGTGAACCTTAAATGATTATAAGATATGTTAATTAAAAAGATTAACGATAAGGTCCAAACTCATTACCGTAGATGCACATAGAATTTAGCTTAAACACATTAGTAAGTACAAGAGAAATGAAAGTTTTATAAAGCAGACGAAAATCCCGAAAGTAGTGGACTCAAACAACGCTGTTTTGACTAATATAGACAGTCTTGTTTTTTTCATGAAAATGTGTAGCTTTTGCATATTTGATAATGACAACTTTCACCCTTTCCACCTTGTGATAATCAATTAGTTCTCTTGAGATAAAAATTTAAGATCATAAATCTACTATCCCTATTTATCACCTGATAAAATATGAGTAACTCTATAGGAGCTAATGAAAAGAAACTAATATTCAAGCGCTCATCAATTTCAAGATTAGCAAGCCTACTTTCGATTGCTAACAAGCTTACTATGTTCTCCAGTAAAGCTCTCTTTTGTAGATTCTAAATTTGACTAAAACTCCTTTATCATCCTACAAAAACTCAAACTTTATTTCCTGAATAATATCAAATCTCTATTACAATTTTTTCCATATTTAGTACATACCGTACCATTTTTGCTGGTCGCAGACAAACTAGATTGAGTTTGGGAGAAGATATCAATTGGTTTTGGTTAAAAAATTTTGCAGAAAGTGTCGCTTTGATTTCTATAATCAGATCCTTTAAGATCCTAATAAATCATGTTCTGTCAAAATTTTCGCCTCTCTAAATTTTATTTTTGACTAAGCTTTGTTTAGAGATGTGATTCTTTTCGGATCCCGACCAAGAAAGATAGTGTTATATATGTATGTGTGTGTATATAATATGTGCGCGCGCGCAACCAAAATTAACATATTAGATAAAAATTTTGGAAGCCAAGCTTGTGAGTCCGGACAAAAAACCATAGCAAATCAAACGAATTATTCTATGCTTAATTTATAAGCCAAATCCAAGGATTATTTAAACCTCAAAGATCAAGAAATTCCATGAAGTGTCCATATTTTCTATTTGGATGTAATCTGGGGATATGTTGCTAGAGCATACTCGGCGGGGGAGTTCACTAAAAAAATCCCATGAATATCATATTTTTAAAAATGAATTTAATATTTCTTTTTGAAGATTTAGCACTTTTCCGATGAATGATGTATCTGGATGGTCTCAAAATTTATATGTATGAAGTCCGTGATTTTTACATGAGGAGATTGAATTTTTTTTTTTTTTAAGAGATAAGGATACCAAAAGTTGTAAAATTTGTCATAAAAATGCGATTAGAGTGCTAATACTTTTAAAAAGTACAATCAAGTCTTAAACTTGTTAGGTTAGTGCAATTGAGTCATTGTGTGGATCTCATTTGATTTGGTTAACAAAAAATGATGACATGATTTTTTTATTAATTTCTCTGTCCTATGTAGCATTAATGTAAACCAAAGCATGAAGCATAACACTAAAATGACGTCTATTTGGTTCAAATCCTAATTTTTTAGATTAAGAATAAAAAAGACTAAATCTTTTCCTTTTGAAAAAATAAATTCAAACTAAAAGAAGAAAAATAAAAAGGAAAAAACAAAGCTTGCGGGTCCTCGCTTGGTGGGGCGGCGCCATCACCATCACTGGCCGTAGCCCAGATTTCGGCCAGCCTCACCGGCCCTTTCGATGAAGCGCCACACTAGGCTTGATTGCTGGCCATTGCCCCCGTGTTTTTTTTTTTTTTTTTTTCATCTTTAAAAAAAGAATAGCCTTTCAATTCTTTTTTACTCTAATTTAATTAAGGCTTGGGGTAAAAATGAGGATCTAGACCAAAATGACGATGCTTTAGTGCTTTAGTTAATATTAACGAAGGAGAGAAAAAAAAATTAAAAAAAAATAGACATATCAATATTTTTCGCTTAATCAAATTTGATATGATTTTTTGTTTTGTGAGTTGTATTCTAACTCTTAATTTATTCCCAGACGTTTTCCTGTCTCTTTATAAAATATGAGAATCGAAACCCACACCTAAAACTTTAGGACTTAATTGCACTTTTGTAATAAGTTTAGAACTTTCGGTATACTTCTTTTTTTTTTTTTTTAATTATCTGATGGGGTGAGAGATTGAATGTAAATGGGTCAAATACTATACAAAAGCACATATATTTTTATTCTAAAGACACGTTATTATTATAGCGAAGCCTCAAAACATTACAAATTAAAATTCAACCCGACTTATTAGACTATTCTATTCATCTTGCAGCATGCTTCAAACCTAACGGTGTCGATCCTCCAGGAGGTTTCCCTCTGTCCTTCTGTAAACTAAACAGGGAAATTCATTTTTCCTTTATGTTGGGATTTGTGATTTCCCCCTTGGCCAGTACTAATTTTAGTGACTCCATAGAAAGGGCTATTATGGTCGGTGTCCATTTTTATCATGTGATTAATTTGTACGCTGTTGATGCTACTCGCTGTAGAGACACTAAAAGTACATAAAAGTGTCTCATTGCTACTTCATTTAATCAAGTAAACATGAAATTGCACAGTTAATAAAGCCACATTTGGAAAATTGAACTGTGCCCCTCAAGGTTAAAACAGTTGATTGAGATTTTGAGGATTTCCTGCTCAGTAGCTAGATGTTACGTATTCTTATCCCATCACTGCATACAAATTACTATGGGTTAAAGGCCACATACACAGGCCAAAAATTTAGACTTAATTAGTGCATGAAATTTGCTAGGTGCCTATGGGCATCTAGGTAGTTGTATCTCCCACACTGTGGTCCTAAATTATTAATGAAAAATAAAAAATTTGATAAGATGTGATATGCCAAGCAAATGTTGTAAATTCATATAAGTTATATATATATAAGTTGGTAAACAATAACAAGGTTTGGTAAACTAAAACACAAATAAAAGTCGGTCATTAACTAAAACGAGAATTGATAATCTGCAACTTTCAAATAGTTTAATCGGGAAAAGTTGATAAATCATTCAAATAAAGTTTAGTAAATTCACGTAATAGTTGGTAAATTAGAAGCATCGATAAGAAAAATAATTCTTGTTTGATAAAAGATAAAAAGCTGATGATTTGCAAACTGCCAAAAAAGTTTGTAACTTTGTAAAAAGTGTTGGTAAGTTACCAACAAAAAATTCCTCTCCCAGGTGCTCTAGGTTTTCCTCTACCACATGTGTCATGTCCCGATCCTCGGTCTCGTGCCCATCCTTCATCTTTGGTCAATTTTAAAAGCGATATCTCAGGACGTATCGCCGACCCTCTTCATTTTAATATGCACATGCGGAAGCAATTATAAATCCCCATATAATAAAATAATGGGATAGAAAAGCAATGCCATATTTTTCATATTAAAATTCACAACCATACTTTTAAACAACCACACCTCATAGTATTTTACAATACTATTAACAAAGGCCTAATCTCACATTCAACCACCTATGAACAGGGTTCACAAAAGAGGATGGGATCTCAATCCTCATCCGGATTGTACTCAAAATCATCATCCCGATCCTCCTCTGATTCTTTAGAATCAAACTCATTCTCTTCCAGCTCTTCATCTTCTTCTGGCTCCTCCTCAAGGGCATCCAATAGGTAATCCTCCTCCGATTCCTCCTCCTCAAGCTCTTCTACCTCTAGCCATTCCCACTCCCGATTCTCCTCCCGTCCTTCCTCTTGACCGACTATCTCCTCTTCTTTTGGCATGCTCCAGTTGGATCCTGCTACTGAGTATATCGGTGACTCATATTGCTCTCGAGCTTCGGGTCCTTTGCATCCACTACCGACCCATCCTTATAGTCAACTGTCCCATTTCCGAATGCCTCCTCCAGGACGAACATAGGCACATCAATTTCTAGCATGGGACCCACTCTTCGCCCATTATAGTACTCACGATACCATGATCGATACTTGTGGAGTCTTAGGGCATCATTATCCACATCAACCTAGACGGTCGACTAAACCAATACGTACTCTACTCCTTCGGGATGAGGGTGAATTAGGAAATGAGTTTCTATTTCTGTGACTTCCACGGGTACACTGAAATGCATAGGAGGATGAAGAGGTGGAGGTGCTGCTATCTAGGGACCTGAAATGGTTATACAATAACCATTGAGATCACGTCTTAGCGAGTTCTACCTCCTAAGACTCGATTAGTAAACTAATACACTAACCGGACTGCCTATGCACACACGAGTCAAAAGACTTACCTTGGCCTCAGATTCCACCTATAAATCTCCACAGTTCAATAGACACCCAAGTAATCATATCACAGATTGATATCTCGATCAATTAATCTAGTCAATTACATGTCCATCAGACCATTCACTGGTCATTTCCAATTCATACTATGCATTTTACAAGATAGTATATGTGACATCCTGAAATTCGACCCCGTTTCGATAAAGTGAAATGGGCATTTCGTCGACGTGCTTAGGGTTCTTTTTCTCTAAGCTGATCACTCACGAGTTAACTAACCTATTGGGTGAAGCCGTTAAGGGATGTATCAGCTGTAAAATCCCTAAAAGCTACCTAATTGGTTGGATTGGACTAAAATCACGTTCGATCGATTTTTAACCACGAAATTGAACTCGATTTCGAGAATCGAATTTTAAGCGCGTCATAATTCTTATTTTTAGGATCCTGTCTCATCGTTCGTCAATTTATTGACGGGTCCGAAATTTCAAGAAAGAAATTATCGGAAGAAAAATTGAAGACCAAAAGAAAATAGAAAGGAAAATTGAAATCATGGTATTATATATTTTCTTTTTCTCCCCCTCTCTCTTCTTTTCTTTCCTTTTTCTTTCTTTTCTCTTTTCTCTCTCTCTCCTCCCCCTTTCCCTCCCACTTCGTGCGACTCCCCCACCGCCTGCCCTCTCTCTCTCTCTTCCCTTTTGACTGGTCAAGCCTTATCTTTTCTCTCTCTCTCTCTCTCTCTCTCTCTCTCTTCTTCTTCTTCCTTCCTCCGCACGCTCGAGCAGCGAAGCAGAACCAAAAACTCGAGTAGAAGCTGCAACCCCGTCGCCGCCCGTCCCGCCGCCACACCGCCGCTCGCACGCCCACGACGGCCGCCCGCCCGACGCCGCGCGTCCAGCCACCCATCCCTCACGCCCAAGCGTTCCTCCCCCACGCGATCCAGCTCTGCTCAGCCCCTGTTCCGCCCTTGTCCGGCCACCTACGGCCACCGCCTAGCCCCGTCGGACCTCCCCCTCGTCCCCCTCACCCTCCGCCGGCCTCCCCTCGCCGCCCTAGCCGCTGGAGCAGCCTCGGCCAGCCCCGACCAGAAAACTCACTAGTGGGTTTACAGCGACTTCGGGCCCGCTTTTGGGCCATTTCCGGGCCCCGGATCCGTGAGTCGCTTTAGGAAGTTTCGTTCCTCGCGTCGCCGCCGTCGGATTGATCCGATTTGCATGCGATTTGGTGAGTAATCTTACTAATCCAGGATTAGTTGCCTAATTATGCTTAAGGTTGGTTTAGTTTTAATTAATTATGTTTAGGTTGTTAGATTAGAATAAATTAGCAATTATCAGTCAATTGTGATACGATTTAGATAAATTGATTGCGTAATTAGCAAGTAGACATAGTCTACTAATTATTGGAAATGTCTCGGGATTTTTTCCAACCCTTAGTGGGCTCCAATTAGGCTTTTCGGGCCTAAGTGGAATTTTTAGTATTTAAATATTAATTTTCGGAATTTAATTTAAATAATTATTTCTTTTCCGAAAATTCAACTGAGATGGTCCAGAACCGGAAAATTATGCTGATGACCGTGGTGAAGTCTGTTTATTTAATTGGGATTAATTTTGTGCTAAATTGATTTTTTAATAATTATTAATTAATTTTCGAAATTAATTAATTAATTAATTAATTTTCGGAAATTAAGATTTTGATGGCCAACGACCGAAATCTCATGCTGATCGTCATGGCGCAATCTGTTTATTTATTTGAGCTCCACGTTGTATGGAATTGAATAAATTGTGATATTTTAGGGATTTACTCTAAATTGATTTGGAATTAATTGAGATTGAATGATTGATTGGGAGATGACCGAGTATGTTTGTTTAGCATTTATAATGCTTTGATTGAGTTGTAAAGTGGATGGAGTTATGAGAGAATTGGAAATACTCTGGAATTGAACCAATCAGACACAGTTTATAGACCTACATGGTTCGATGATTGGGACATCACGGGCGAAAATGGCGCCTTAAAGAATGCACGTATCGGTCTAGTACATACATTATTGTGGACCTACGTGGTTCGGTGATTGGGATATCACTGGCGAAAACGGCGCCTTAAAATACGCACATATCGGTCCAGTACTCATATTGTTATACACATGTATGGTTCGATGATTAAGGACATCATTGGCAAAAACGGCGCCTTAAAGAACGCATACACTTGTCTATTAAATACATCGTTATAGGCATGTGTGGTTCGGTGATTATGGACCTCACTAGCGAAAACGGCGCCTTAAAGAACGCACACAATTGTCTATTGAGTACATGGTTATAGGCATTCGTGGTTCGGTGACTAAGGATGTCACTGGCGAAAACGGCGCCTTAAAGAACACACGCAATTGTCTAGTGGATGAGTCACATTGGTGAGCTTGACGCCCGAGAGCATTGACCTAGAATGGTCCGTTTGACATGTAATCGACTAGATCGATTGATCATTGCCTTGAGTCTGATGTTGCAAATTGATTGACTGAATGGAAATGACCGTGAGTGGTCGTATTGGCATATAATCGTTTAGGTCGATTTGATCGATGCTTCCATCGGTGATATGATTGATTGGGTGCCTATTATGAATTAACTGACTTGCAGGTAGGATCTGAGGCCAAGGTAAGTCCTCTGTCCTGTGCGTGTTTAGGCAGCCGATAGTATAATGGTTTACTAATCAGGCTTAGTGGGGTAGAACTCGCTGAAACGTAGTCTCATCCCAGTTTGGGGAAATCATTTCAGGACCCCACTAAGGAGCTGAGGAGGAGAAGTCGAAGAAAGATTTTTGGGAGAAGAAGATAATCTTGAGAGAGGCCTTGAGTACGACCCAGATGGACTGAGATTTTATCTTCTTTGATATCTCCATTTTGATGTGAATAGAGTTTAGAATAAAAAGTTGTGAAGTGTTCTGGTTTGTGTTTTGTATAAAAGTTTGGTTATAAATTTCAACATGAAAAATATGGCCCTACTTTTCTATCCCATCGTTTTATTGTCTGGGGGTTTTAACGGCTTCCGCATGCGCTTAATAAATGAAAGGGTCGGCGATACATTGTCATGGGATATCGCATTATAAAATCGACCAAAAGAGAAGGATGTGTGCATGTTTAAGGATCGGGGCGTGACAGTATAACTAGTCGCCGAGCCACATGCATTCTTTAAGCTGCCCTATTCACCAAAGCGACGTAATAATCACCGAGCCTCGTGAATTTTCTAAGACAACTTATACGCCAAGGCGATATACTAATTACTGAGCCACGTATATTCTCTAAGGCGACTTTTCACCAAGGTAACGTACTAACAACCGAACCACATGCTTTTCTAGGTGATAAATATAATCAACAATTTACGTGCATTCTATAAGGCATCATATATGCCAAAGTCACACAGCATTTCTTCTCATCTTTTATCATACCCGATAAAATATCGTGCGTGGGCACACGGTTGGCCTTAGCCGAAATATAGTATTTTCATTTCCATAACTTTCACATTTTCTGTCATCCACTAAAACATTTTTGGCATTATTAACCGATGCCTGGTTATTTTTCAATTAATAACCAACATTAATCAATTTAGGAAATAAATCTTGAATTCACAAATAATTCAATTCAGCACAAAATAAAGCCAAATTAAATAAACAGATCGCGCCATGACAATCAGCTCAAAATTCTAATCGTCGGCTATCCCCGCCTAATTTCTGAAAATTAAATAAATAATTAAATAACTTCAAAATTTAATAAATAAATACTAGGAATCCAATTTAGGCCCGTAATGCCTAATTGGACGCTAGAACGGATCAGGAAAAATCTCAAGATGCATTTAATAAATAGAAGTACGTCTCTACTTGCTAATTACATGAACCAATCACCTAATATGCATCATTAAATCACTAATTAAATTATTCTAAACTAATCAAACCACCTAAACCTGCTTAATTAACACTAATCAACCCTTAAGCATAATTAGCAAACTAAGCAAGGATTAGTGAGCTAAACTCACCCGTTTAAGAATCCGGTCAGATAGAAATGTCGGGAATATCGCGGGAGACGTTTTTCTCCAAAGCGGCGATGACTTTCAAACACGGCTCGAGCCTGAAACTTGGCCTGCTAGACTCACGGGCTGCTGGATTTTTCCACGGCTATTGAGGCTGAACCGAATTGCAGGAAATGCTAAGGTTGACTAGCGGAAGTTCCTTCGCATGCGTGAGGCAACAACAGCGGAGAAGACCAACGAAAATGAAGCTACGGCGTTGATTGAGTGGGGCGGCTGAACAAAAGAGAAAGAGATGGAGGCTTGTGTGTCGGCCAAATGGGTGTGAAAGTGCCGCAATTGATGAAAGGAAATAAAGTACAAAAGATGGAAAGGAGAGGAGGTGTGTCGGCAAGAGAGGATGAGGGTGAGATGTAAATAAGCTTGACTAAAAGTCAAGATAATGTAAGAGAAGGAAAAATGGGGCACAACATCTGTCAATGGGTTTGGGGGGTGGATTTCGCACGAGGAGAGGGAGAGAGAGAGTGCAAGTGAGTGGGGATGTCGGCCGGAGGGGTGGGGGGAAGAAAAAGATAAATAAAAGGAAATTAAAAGAAATTTCCTAAAACCAAAAATCCTCGAGTCCCACTTGCTCTTGGTTAGTCCAATTTGATCACCAAAAATTCCCATGCTATAGAACTTGACCACGACTTGCTTTCTTGTGTCAAATTTCTCTCAAACAACAAATCTTGGACAACAAAAACAGTCATTTCCTTTAATTCCGAATTTTAATTCAATTTTTTTTTCGGAATCCGATTTTTTGAACAAACAAATCTGGTTAAGGTCCAATTTGAATTCAGAAAAAGCTCAAACAACTTCCATTCATCAAATCACTCACACTAGATGCCAAAAATCCCTTCAAATTGGCTAATTCAATTTCTGTTCATTTTCCGAATCATCCACAACGATCTTCCATAAAAATCCCAAACTCACCAATATTTCCTCGAAAGATGAGTCAACGTTTCCAGAATTTGTTGTGACATGACAAAATCTTCAAATTCTGAAATTGGACTTGAATTGGCGGTTAATTTTCATTCGGCGTGTTTTAGGCGTGATCTAGGCTACTGGGTAATTTTCAGAACTTTTTAGGGCAATGACCCGTGGTTGATTTTCTTCGAGCGACAATGAACTCACTCAACTCAATGGCAACTCTCAATTGTTGTGAAAATCTCGATGATTCAATTATGGACACAGGTACCAAAACGACGAAGAAATCAAACTAGTGCCGATCGACGAGAATTTTCCAATTTAGTGGAGTCACCCACAATCGACCACATATCTCAGTCGAACAGATCTATCTTTGATCTCAATTCAATTTTTAACTATGCCGTATTGGCCTTTAAAGATAAGCACGGTCGAGAAGCTAATTCCTAGTCAAATTCTCAAGTCTATTGCCTTAAAATTTCCTAATGGCTTCCCTAAATAGTCTAGTTATCTCGAGAGTGATCGGCTCTAAGAATAGCTCTATAGACGCGTCGATAAAATACCGAATTAATTCAGTAGAAAACAAGTTGAAAATTCAGGATGTCACAGCATGGTAATTTTCACTCAATTCCCTCGTGCCGACACCCTCTTCAGCGTTTCTTCCATTCCAATCCTCCCCATCAACCTCAACCCTCCTTGATATGAAGATGCTCACCCCGACCGACCTCAATTCCTCTTTCCCTGGTCGTCTCCCTTGTATTTTCAAACCTTATTAACTCTTGTAACCATCTCGAGCCATCATTCCTATATTAATCCCCCATCCAAACCCTAATTTCGTTCTGGGCTTCTTTCCACATCTCCTCGCCTACCTTATCCTCATCTCGTGCATCCCTCTCAAAACCTTAAACTTCGGCCCCAAGTTATCCAACCCTCATAACAAGCCGAAACCTATCAACTATCCCATGCTCGACTTCTTTCCTTCGCTTTCCCTAGCCACAGCCCAACCCTTCCGACCTTCCTTACACTTCTCCCTACCCGTCTTTCAACACCCCTTCCATGGATTTGTCTGGCCTTGCTTTACTTGGCTTGGCTTCCCCTGTAGAATAGCAGCAAGTACGATGAGGAAAATGGTCTGCCAAAATTCCAACCTTTCTCTACAATCAAGCATCAAGGTTCTACTCAACGATTTCAAATGACTCACTGAGAGTTATCCTGGTATCATTACGAAGTTTGGCCACGAGCTTTCTGGTCCTGAGCTATTCTCTTCTCCATATCATCGCGCCTTCTTGAAGTAGGCCTTATGGCAGATCCTAATTCTAAAGTGACCAGGTTAGAGGTGCTCTGTAAAAGCTTGGGTAACTTATGGTTTGAAGATTATGTTATAGATGTTACAGAGGGTATTTCCGATGAAAAGTTAAAAGAATGCCGGCTAACATTATTTGGCAAACTCTATTCTTGACCAAACATTAATTTTCAGGCCTTTCTCAGCACTATGAAATGGGCATGGAGGACGGAGAATGTTTCGTGTACCTTGTTAGAACCAAGCTTCTTCTCATTCTCTTTTAAATCAGAAGCTAAGAAGCAAAAAGTCCTCGATGCTAGGCCGTGGTTTTTTTCCAACAACCTACTAGTGCTCTAGCAATATGATCCTGACATTCCCGATATTTGCTATGATTTCTCTCACTGTCCCTTTTGGGTGCATTTGTTTGGCTTACCATTTGGCAGAGTCACAACGGAGGTAGTTAGAGAGATTGCCTCTAAGATTAGCGAAGTTCTTGAGGTGAAACTGGAAGCAAAAGGAAATAACAATTATAAGGTCAGGAAAGCAAGAATCAAGCTGAATCTAGCTACACCTCTTAAAACTTGGATAGTTGTCAACTTGGGAAGCAAAAAGTTGTGGATCGAATTCAAATATGAAAAGTTGCCACATTATTGCTACTCTTGTGGTAGAATTGGCCATTATGCCACTGCCTGTAAAGAGACACCTTACGAAAACACAAGGTTGGAGGAAGATATACTAGGTAACTACGAGAACTGGTTACGAGCTAAGGTCCGGGAACTCAGCCCGTATGGAAAAATATTTTATGGCAAGCAAACCCAACTCATTGAAGATGAAGAAATGGTGCAGGAGTCTCCCCCGGCAGCGGATACCCACGAAACACTGCCAGCACAGAACGCAGCAACACAGCCCCTCCTGCCTCTCCATGCCTGGCATCTCTTAAAGAAGGGGCCCAAACAGCACGTTGAACATCTCCTCTCTTCTCGAGCTCTAACCATTATAGAAGGCAAAGCTCCACATAAGCGAGACAGCAGTTGCTTAGATGCGGATTCCATGCTGACACTACACAATGAATAGATTAAAGAAGTCGGAAAAGAGAGGCAATTCTATTTAGAGTTAGAAAGAGGCTCAGCTAGAGGCAAAGCCAGATCTACCAAACTCCCCACATCAAAGAGAGGTAAGCAATTTTGCCCGTATGGAGCTCAAGCCTCCAAGACAACATTTGTTGACGACTTACAACTAGTGGACACCCCTGTAACAGAGGAGGATAAATCAACTCAATGGATTTTGGTGGCTAGCCCTAATAAGCCACCAGTGCGCCCATGAAACTACTAAGTTGGAATTGTTAGGGGTTGGGTTCTCCCCTGACAATTCAAGCTCTTAGAGTCCTAGTGACTCAGAAAATACCCAATCTTATATTTCTTATGGAAACTAAAAATCAAGAGCAAACAGTGCAAAGACTAAGAAGACGACTCGAGTTTTCTCACAGTTTTTTTGGTGAATCCAAAAGAGTTATCGGGGGGTTTAGCTCTTTTTTGGGACGACCAGGTAACCATTTCCATATACTCACATTCTGAATATCTTATCAACGTGTAGTGCCTTCTCCATGACAATAGACAGAATATGCAAATTACTTTTCTCCACGCTCCTATTGCATTTCATGATAGAATTATACTCTGGGAGGAAATACAAAAAGCAAGTGCCTTCCATCACCTTCCTTGGTTGTGCATCGGGGACTTTAATGAGATTTTATACCATTGGGAAAAAGTAGGAAAGAGGATGGCAGAAAACTTTCGACTTACCGCATTCGGGGATTTCTTATATGCCTGCTTATTAATGGACCTGGATAGCAAGGGGTGCGCATTTATCTGAATGAACAGAAGAGAGGGAGATGAAAATGTTAAAAAAAAGGTTGGACAGAGCTCTTTATACCATGGACTGGAGAATAGCTTATCCAAATGTCAAAGTCACAGCCTTACCAGCTATTGGTTCCGACCACAGTCCTCTCATCCTGTCAACTTTACTCACTTTGACACGAAAGCAGCGTGAGTTTAAATATGAGGCATATTGGGCGAAAGATGAAGATTGTAAGAGGATTGCCAAGCGATCATGGGAGGATTCCCACAGGAAGAATATGGTTGAGAAACTACACATAATGGCTACTCAACTAGCGGCATGGAGTAAAAAACGATTCCCCAATGCTTATAAGAAAATCGAAGGCCTAAAAAATGAGCTTCAGATTTGGATGAACAACCCCACATTGCAGTATGATCATTACAGAATTCAAAATATCCACAAAGAGATTGAAGCACTATGGCAACAAGAAGAAATGTTCTGGGGCATAAGATCTAGAATTAAGTGGTTCAAATGGGGGGATAGGAATATAAGAAATTTTCATGCTACCACTATACAACGGAGAAACAGAAACTACATTTCTATGCTGATGAATGCCGAAGGCAACTGGGTGAGGGATAATGAAACTCTCAAAAACATGACGACGGATTTCTTCAAAAATTTATATACTTCAGTGGGTCCTTGGAATTTCCAGCCTATTATAAACCACATTCCATCATTAGTCGATACAGTTATGAACCTTAAACTCACTGAAGCTGTGACTATGAAAGAAGTTTATGTTGCAATACACCAATTGGGTGCTACCAAAGCTCTTAGACCGGATGGACTGAACGGTCTCCTTTTTCAACAACATTGGCAAGACATCAGCGAGGATATTCTTAGGGAAGTGCAGCTTTTCTTTGAGTCTGGAACCCTTAACCCAGCCTTGAACAAAATCCAAATCACTCTCATCCCCAAAAACCAAAATCCAGAAAAGTTATATCAATTTCAGCCCATAAGCTTGTGTAACTTTGTTTACAATATCATCTCTAAAATCTTCACAAACAAACTAAAACCATTATTACTAGACATAATCGCTATGGAACAAAGTGCTTTCGTGGGGAGTCGGCAAATTCAAGATAATATTTTGATTGTTCAAGAAGTTCTCCACAAATTAAGAACTCGAGACAGGAGGAAAAAATTTCAAGTCATTCTTAAACTCAACATGCAGAAAGCTTATGACTGAATAGAGTGGGACTTCCTGCAAGAGTGTCTAAGAAAGATGGGCTTTAGTGACGAATGGGTGAAGTGGGTTATGCAATGCATCACTACAGTGTCCTACAACATCAAGTTTAATGGAGAGTCCTCACACTACTTCAAGCCATCTCGAGGTATTCGCCAGGGTGATCTTCTATCCCCGTATCTATTTATTATTGTAGCTAATGTCTTATCCCACATGATGAAACAAGCAAATGCAGCAGATACCATCCACGGCATTAAACTGAACAGAAATTGCCAAACTCTCTCTCACTTATTATTTGCAAACGACTCTATTTTTTTCCTAGATTGTACAGTTTTGGAATGCCAAAACCTGGCAACTATACTCCACCAGTATTGCTATGCATCAGGCTAGGCCATAAATCTGAACAAATCATGATTATTTTTCAGCAAATGGTGTCCATAAAGCCTTTGAAGAAACATGGTGTCAGTGCTGAGAGTTCTCGAAATTGCAAAAACAGGGAAATATTTAGGAATCCCCTTGGACTGGGAGGCCTAAAAAAAAAAGATATGTTTGCTTGGATAATTGCCAGGATAAACTCAAAGTTGGAGAGCTGGAAAGAAAACCTGCTTTTGCAAGCTGGTAAGGAAATTCTTCTCAAATTAATAGTTCAGGCAATACCTCAATATACAATGTCAATTTTCAAAATCCCAGTTTCAATTATCAAAGCCGTTGAGAAGAAAATTGCTAACTTCTGGTGGAGAAATACCAACAAGACAGTTGGTCTGCACTGGAGAAAATGGAATCTCCTAAAGCTTCGTAAGGAGGAAGGCAATCTTGGCTTTAAGAACCTACTTGCTTTTAACATCACTATGTTAGGAAAACAAGCCTAGAGGATTTCTCAGCATCCGAATACACTTTGGAGCCAACTCATGAAAGGACTTTACTTCCTAAATTGTGACTTCTAGCGTGCAGGGAAAGGTTCAAGTCCATCGTGGGGTTGGCAAAGCTTATGAGCAGGAAGAGATGCAATTGCTCCCCAAGTTATGTGGGTAGTGGGTATTGGACAATCAATTTCAATTCAAGAGGATAAAGTGGCTAAAGAAAAGACTGATTTGAGGACTTGTAAGACCGAATGGACCAAGCAAAGTTGTCAACTTGATTGATTTTGAAGCCACAACATGGAAGGAAGACCTCTTGCAATCCATGTTCAAGGACCCCCTTGTGACAGAAATCAAAGCAATCCCCATCAACCTCCCAACTACATAAGATAAACTAGTTTGGGCAAATAACAAATCGAGAACCTATACGATGAAGAGTGGTTACTTTTCAACTAGAAAACCTATTACTCATCGAGAGCCAACACCAACAACATCACACCAATTTGATCCAGACATATGGAAGCTTATCTAGAACTCTATCATACAACCTAAAATAATTTTTTTCCTTTGGAGTGCTTGCCAAAATGCATTGCCTACTTTGGATAATCTCTATAGAAGGAAGATTGTATATGTACCAATGTGCCCAGTATGCAATCTGGAACCGGAGACGATCGAGCACACTTTGTTGCTTTGCCCCAGGACAACACAAATATGGAATGAGCCAACCCTACAAGTCCACATAGATCGAGTGGGTCTAACACGATTTGATGACTGGTTGTGCAAATATCATGCAGGACCAAGAAACTCACGTAATTTTGAACTAGTTGCCACAGTTTTATGGTGCATATGAAAGGATCGCAACCACTTCATCTTCAAGAAACATCCCTTCAACCCACACCAAACCCTGTTCAGAGCTACAATCTCACAAGAGAGCTTCGCAATTTGGAATAAAAAATCACAAAATGGGAAGCAAGGTCAAGATCTACCTGAACTTGACAAATGGCAACCCCCACCCCTAGGAGTTCTCAAAATAAACATCGATGCTTCATTCAAAGATGTCTATACAGCCAGCAACTCGCCTAATGTATCTCAAGAGGAGGTGGTGCGTAGCAATGAAGCTATTTCAGATCCTACCTTAGCTTCAATCTCCAATTGGGACATCACCCCGGCCAACCCAAGTGCTTTCTCAACCTCTATTCCAGCTTCGAATGCAAACATAGCTGAGAGCGACATTGATATACCACACAACCCAAAGGTAAACAGCACTGCTCGTAAGGATAAAATGTATAGAGCTATATTGCCCCAAGCTGAATTAAGAAGTATAGACTGGGCACGATGCTTACCTGGTTTAAATAGAGAGGCAAGCCGAGAAATACCCATCTTGAGTCAAAGGCACATCCGCAAAGGCATGCCCGAGATGCCCAGTAGATGTCGAGCACAAGATTACGGGAAGCATCCCCTGGGTGGCGGCCCCAACGACGCCTGGCTTGTACCACCTGCAGAGACTTATCACAGATTCAAAATCTGTCAATGCTGAATACATAGCACAACTTTGGAATCGGAGGCCCATCCGAATGGCCCTCCTTGCTAAGAACACCAGATCAACAAAGCTAGATAGGGGCAACCCTCACCTAAATAGCAACGACAACGAGGATGAGTTCGACCCACTGGAGACGCCCAACTCGATCCAGATCTATAATAGAGCACGCCTGCCTGAGCTGCACAGCAAAGTTGAAGTGAGAGATCGTGGCAAGCTCCCCTTGACCAGTGACACCATTGATGAAGAATCTACCGCCTCTACAACACCTGCACACGACCTCAGATTTACTGGATCTAACTCTCTAGCGTAGCAGCAAGACAAAAGGCGCACCAACGACGCCCACCATGTAAGGATTTGCATATTTGAAGAGAGGAATAGGGATAGGACCTACCCGTGCAGCAGCAACACAAAGGAAGGACCCGCCTCTCCTCCTGGCCCCGATCAAACCAAGTGACATGCTGATAGCAAACCTGATCGGGCATCGCACCCCGCCACGACCAAAGAGACGACTGGGGGATTCTTCGATACTCAGTAGAGAAGACCATTCTCTCGGGCTGTTGTTGCTTGCATCTGTAGAGACTCACTTGGCCAAATAAGAGATGGGTTTGCAAAAAATGTCGAGGTGAGTTCAGCTGAACAAGTGGAGGCCGTAGCTTTAGTCGAAACCCTAGATTTTATATCTTCAAAGCTCACCCCGAATTCCCCAGAAAAAGAAATAGTACTTTTGTTTGATTGTCATATGCCGGTGGAAAGTGTTCTCTCCTCACCTACTTTAAGCTGGTCAGTGCAGCCTCTCATGGACCGGGCCAAGCACAAAAGCTGGAGACAATTTCGGGACTGACTTTTGGCCACTTGTAGCCGTAGTACCAATAGAGTAGCCGATTGGTTAGCTAAAGCCCAACGTATGGGTTGTCGCCTAGAAACTGGATTATTAACCCCCCCCCCCCCCTGCAATACTCTTTTTTATTTACTATGTACTTGATGCACATGATGTATTTGTTCAAACCCTCAAATAGTAATGATATCCTGCTTATTTGTCAAAAAGCAAAAAAAAAAAAAAAAAAGTTACCAACAAAGAACTAGGGAAATAAGGCGTTCATTAATTATTTTTCACTCAAAATGTTTTTGAGACTTACCAATTTTTTCCAAATTTTACTGACACGAGAAAACAAATTAATTTTTTTTGGAAATATTAGAACCTTGCATTCCTCTCACCTTTTGAAAACGAAACAATATTATCTCTCTCACCTTTTTAGTTTAGCTGTCTTTAATCAGTTTCGAGTAGCCAACAGATTTCTACGCTTGTCACTCACGTTAACGCACGATTAAACTCGTTAATGAGTGAGTAGAATGCTTTTTACATGACCTTAAATTGTCTACCTTGACATGTCTAGCCCAAAGATAACGAAGTTCGATTGATTTTAAAGAATAAGGCATATTTGTTTTCTCGCTTGTCTCTTCTCGTCTTTTTTTCAGAGACGTTGGACCAAAGAAAGTGGCAAAACTTCCCTGCCGGAGTTCGGTTCGACATGAGTCGACAGTGTTGCCATTACGGCTGAAAATTCATATTAATTTTATTATAATGTGTGTCATTTTTTGTTGGTTTTTAGCATCTTGATTATGATTCAAATTTTCGAATATTTAAATTAGGATGAAAACATGTTGGTTCATATCAATATAATAAAAGTATGTGTGTCGTGTTGTGTACTATCGAGATTTTCTCTTTGTAATTTATGTTTTATCTAGTGTTGTCTAAACAGATCGTACCATGAATTATTTTCTTTTTTAGAGACCATGCGTGGATATCTATAAGATTCATGAAATTTGATCGTTTTTTCTTTTTTTTTGTCGAAAAAATTTGTATTCATGGCTTAAAAGGGTAAATGAGAAATACATACATTTTTATGGTGAAGCAAATCAAAGCAAAGCAAAAGCTAGAACACTACAAAACAAAGCCAAATCTAGAAAACAATGAGAATTAACAAAATACTGGCAGGGTTAAATACACACTCATTTTAAAAGAACGGATCTATCAAGAAAAATAATTGATGGCGAATTATTGGATCTCATATCATCATCCATAATGAGCACATGCCAAAAATTCCTTCTCCAATAACTACGGTGTTGCCATTTGACTATGTGGGCCTAGGTTCGGTTTCCTCTACACTGTCGCTATACAAAGACAACCAAAATAGGTTGAATAAACACAGATCTAACCTTTGAAAGAGCAAAACTTCATAGTTTAGTAAGACGTTAAAGTTCTTACGATCATCATTGAAACTGAGGTAGAGAACCTATACACAAACAGAGCATGAGAGTATCAAATTTCCGAAAATATTATTAAACTCCTAAATCTAAATCGGTAGAGAAGAACTCCTAGATCTAAAACTAGATTTGGAGCATTCAAATTCTCAAATCTAAAACTAAATGAGGAGAGCATAGCTCCCAAATCTAAATCAAGAGAGAAAAAAGAGGAAAAGTACAAAAAAAGACTCAAAGAAAATCAAAACAGATAGAGGTGAGGATGAAACTAACTTAAACCCTACCCATGATTGAAGGTTGAAGTAAACAATGAAAAGAGAAGAGAGGAAAAAACTTTTCGATTGCTAATCTCGAATTTAGGTTAATTGAATTTGACATTTGATTGGCTGAGTATGCATAAATTAAGTCTAGATAAAGTATCTCCCTTATGTATGAAACGATTCTCTCAAGCGATCACGTGCCGTCAATAAGGTTTTGTCTCGCGAAGTTTTTTTTTTTTTTGTATTGTCTCGTAAAGTTGATTTCTATGTTTTTAATGTGAAAAGGAGGTAATTTGACGTGACCCATCTCCGCCGTTTCCAAGACATCATTGTCCGACAAAGAACGTTTCCACCTGCACATGGTTTTGGGCGAATGATTGTGTGTCGATATCAGAAGGCAGTCCAGATTCAGCTAAGTACTGTGGAGGGATCAAATCCCCAAATGAGTAGATTCAATGCCCCAATACTTTCGGGTTGGAGGGAACATTCGAATCAAATCATGGGACTTCGACTCTTCTCCATATTATTACTGCTTTTGACTTCAAGTCGCTTGCACATTCGAATCAAATCGTGGGACTCGAGGATATCACCATGGGGATGTCTCGTCCAGCGTCTAAAAGAAACCTTTGATTTAATTATGAAAACAGATCATTAGAAGGTTTTACTTTGAAATCACCTCTGTTGTCGATAACACATGTTATTCACGTGGACAAGCATTTCACGGATAGATCATATATGTGAGGTGTAGCAGTTTGGCTACGATAAATCAAGGGCCAAATAAATGATTTTCCATGTCACTTATTTACGAGGCTTATATATGCTTTATGTGGTGTAGGATTACTATTTTTAGATTAGGTTAATTGTAATTTACAATGATTGTAATTAAGTATAGTTCTCTTCCCAGCCTATATTGACCGCATTGCTCATGTTTCTCCGTCATAGTCTGTAGCTTCAATTTCTGTTCAAAACTCTTCTGCTACTCATTTATGAGAGAGTCACCACCACCAAACTTGCCACCACCAAACAAGCGAAATCCTAAAATTTTAACACAAATGGTCGATGAATGCACCCTTACGTGCTGGCAGAATTACCAAAAAAGTCATAAACCTATTGTAATTTTGTCAATTCAGTCCTAAATCTTTTTTTTTTTGTCAATTTAGTCATAAAAATTTTTGTAATTGTGCCAATTCAATCATTCCTGCCAAAATTGGCCGGCCGACTCCGACATGGACGCCGACCGGAGATAGGCCGACGAACAATTTTTTAATAATTTTTTATTTTTTTCGAATTTTTATTTTATTTTTTACTTTCTTCTTCTTCCTCTAGGCCGACCGGCGGGGGCTGACCTCGCCAGCCACTAGTGAGGCTTGCCCCCCGCGCCACTAGCGAAGGCGAGTCTCGCCCAGCGACAGTGAGGCCGCCGTCGCTAGATCTGGCAAGGCTCGATCTCGCCATGGCCGTCGTTGGGCGAGGCTCGCCTTCGCCACTGGCCGGTGAGGTTATCCTCGCTAGCCCTCGCCTGTGGTCAACACCGGAGGAAGAAGAAGGTAAAATAATAATAATAATAATAATAATAATAATAAAATAAATAAATAAATAAATAAAATTCGAAAAAAATTAAAAAAATTGTTCTTCGGCCAGCTGTCTCCGGCCATCCAATTTTGGCTTTTGGAATGACTAAATTAGCACAATTATAAAAGGTTTATGATTAAATTGGTCAAAAAAAAAGGTTTATGACTAAATTGGCACAATTACAATAGGTTAAACTTTTTTGATAATTCTCCCCTTACGTGCCACCACGACTCAAACCCGTTAAGGCCGCAGCACTTCCGTGCTATTCTAACGCATTCCGGGGGTTATATTAGGACTTGCCGCAATCAGCCGGAGCTAGTAAAACTTCACTACTAAAACACCACACTATACGTCTGTAAGATTCATGCACCGCAAGAACGCCACGGGCCTGATGCTCCTTCCGCATGCTGACATCATCAATGACATCATCAGTCAGGTCGGCATAGCCTCGTTAGTCTCTGGTCGTTCACTAACGTGACTAGATTGGTTCGATTACTTTTCCGACCAGTTAGACCCAGTCTTGGTCGGTTTTGGCGATCTTTGACTGGCTCCTAAGGTATTTTGGCATTATGCCGAGTCCACTTTTTACTTCATTTTCTCCATATGTGCTCATTAGGTACTGTTTTCTTCAAATTTCTTGTCCAATTTATTGTGTTAAAATGGTAAAGTGCATATTATTGATAAATTAAAAGCTTCAGTATTCATTTGCTATCAACTACAACCTAAGTACCCTATAGGGCTGAACATCTGACCCTCGGAAAAGAAGTCCACATGCAAGTCCATCATTCACTACGGCTACCAAAAATGCTTCTCCAAATGGATTGACTCCTACTCTCTCCTTAAAATATCCGTGATTCATCATTTGAGAATCTAGTACTACTGGATCATATGTCCCATCAACTATACCGCTTCAAGTACTTCTAATGTGTAGTTTTTTTTGCTTTTCCTGCCACAATTTTATGATTTCAAAATCTAATTTGCTTCACTCAAAATCATTCATTACATGTACCTACTGTTCACACAACTGATGATTCTCGAACAAGAGTCAGCCATAAAGAAAATATTTCGATATCCACATTATCCTTACCAAATACGTTTATGACTCCCAAACTCTCCCAAGTTTAATTTCAATAGGATAATTGCATGAGCTTAGTTTTGATGTTCACTTTTCTCCTCACAGTTGTCATGCGCATGGATGGGGACTATGAACACCTATTCGAGCTCATTTCCTTGAATATTCCCAACTTTTTTGTTGGGTGTGCTGCCATGATGTCAACTCAAACATAACATTCTCGATTAGGTCATGCATCTTCCTCTAAATTAAGATCTCTAATTTTTAAATGGTTATTTAGATTCTAGTGATAATAAACGTTTTAATAACCCACCTTGTCAGTTGGGAAACATCATGGCTTGTCATTAATCTAATTCTTGCTGAAATTTGGGGACCTTCTTCAACCCCACCAAAGAATTATAGTCTTCTTCAAGTCTTTGGTAGTGCTTCTGCCAAAAAAAAAAAAAGTCTTTGGTAGTGCTTATTATTATACTATTCTTTCACATGATCACACAAAGTTAGAATCTTGTGCCCATTTACATTGCTTCCTTGGGTATGGCTTTGAGTGTAAAGTGGATAGATATAGAGATCCTATTTCTTACCGCCTTCGTACGTCTTGTCACGTTACCTCTTGGGAACATGGGATGTTCTTATCTCTTCATCCATTCGAATCCCTTCAACCCTTCTAGTCATCAGGTCTTGTTCCTTCTTCACCAACACTTTAGTGGATTTAATCCCGAAAGCTCCCACACTTCCATCCACTTGTAAATCTTCCTCTCAGAACTTTCTTCTTCTTCTAATTATGATGCGAGTCCTTTTGTAGATACCACCTCAGCAACTTTTAGCATGCCTACTCCATCTACTAATTCTCTACTAGCCAACATTCCGTCAACCTCTATCTAGTGTTCCATAAGAGTAAGTCGATCGTCTATTAGACTTCAGGATTACCATTGCTTCTCTTTCCAAACCTTGCACATATAGAAAAGCTAGTACGAATCATGTTTAGCACCTAGCAATGGCAAAAAAGGTGAAAGCCTTTGACAAATATCACATTGATTTGCCTTTGGATAAGTCCCTTGTAGGTTGTAAATGGGTCTATAAAATTAAGATAAAGATAGATGATACAATAGACCATTACAAGACTCAGTTAGTGGCGAAAGGCTTTACATAGGAATATGAAATTGACTATGAAGAGACTTTTACTCTTGTTTCGCGTCTTCCTTTTGTCTGTGATCTTTTTGTTATTGCCTTGTTTAAGCACCAAATTTTATTTAAATGGATATTAAAAATGCATTCCTACATGACAATCTCACTCAGGAAGTTTACATGATGCCTTCTCCTAGATATACTTATCATTCCTATAAAGTGTGTAGAGTTTGTATAGCATTATATGGCTTGAAACAAGCTCCTCAAGCATGGTACTCTAGGTTTAGCTCAACCATGGAATCTCTTGACTTCCAATCCAGTCCCTACACCATGGTCCTTTTGTTCGAAGTGCATTTCATGGGTATATTATGCTACTCTTACATTTGAACAACATGATTATTATGGGTGATGATCATGCTAGCATTTCAAAACTCTAGCAAAATAGTTTGAAATGAAATATCTTGAGCAACTCAGCTACCTTTTAGACTTGGAGGGTAATTCAAATTCCTCTAATTATTATCTTTCTGAATCAATGCCAAATTTGATGACAAAGATGAGACTCCTCTTTCGAATTCTACACTATTGACAGCTGGTCGATAGTCTTATATATCTCACTATTATATGACTCAAAACCACCTCTGTTGTTCTTATTATCAATTATATATGACCAAGCCCCATATGACTTATTTCATTGTAGTCCTACAAAATCTTGCTTACGTCAAGGGGACATTATTTCATGGCCTTTACTTTTTTGCTTAGTCACCCTTGGAATTGACAACTTATTTTGATGATGACTAGGTTGGTGACTCATAATCATTGCTCTACTATGGGCTACTATTTCTTCTAAGGCAATTTATTTATTTCATTGCGTAGGAAGAAATATACTATTGCCACTTCATCTATTACAAAAGTAGAATGTTGAACTCTTATCGATATGACATCAAATATACTATGGTTGTGATGGCTACTAGAAAACATGAGAGTGCATCATTATCGAAAAATTCTCTGAAAAATCCTAAATTTATTGTACTTTTCCCAATTTAGTTCAAATCTTTAAATGTACCAATTGAATCTAAGCAATTTCGTGTTTGGTCAATTGTGTCCATCTAGCCAATTATAATCAAAATTCCTTAACATCAACACTGGTCATCCTATGTGCACAACCTATGCAAACATTTACAATTTTTATAATGTTTTAATATGTTTTAATTTTTTTTTAATTTTTATTTTTTTATTTTCTTTGCTTTTATTTTATTTTTTTCAAAATTGACAAGGTTGTTGGCTAACCATCATCAATCACAAGCCAAGGTGAACGACCATTGCCGACCACGGTGAGTGTGTCGTGACCCTTGCTTTGGGATTACTCTTGCCCAAATCTAGACAAGGGCCATACCCTTGCCTATTGGCCAACTAAGGCCGTGATGCTCTTGTCGGCCTACTAAAGTTATTAAAAAACAAATTAAAATAAGAATGACAATAAAAAAAAAAAAAAAAATTTAAAATATTATTAAAAACTGTTCACATCAATGTTGGCCATGCCACGTAAGACAATCGGTGTCTATATCAATAATTTCCAACTAAAATTAACTAGATAGACTCAATTGAGAAAGCATGAAAAGGTTTAGAACTCAATTAACACGATTAACAAGTTTAAGATAAAATTGGTGAAAATGCAAGAATTTAGGGCTTTATATATATATATATATATAGTTTTCCCAGGTCATAATAGTGGCACAATCTTCTTCTTCTTCTTTGACAATCAAAGTGCCATCCAAATAGCATACAACGATGTTTTTCATGAATGCACCAAGTAGACTGTTATTTCATCTAATATTACGTTCTTCATAACACTATTTGACTTGTCTTCACTTCAATTTTTGAACAAAATGCTGATATCTTAACCAAAACACATTCATCTGTGTATATTCTAGATCTTTTCTTCAAGTTGCCTTGAGTTTGAATGGGGATCTTATATATATTTGGTTACTATGTAGGATTACTATTTCTGAGATTGGGCTAATTTTAGTTTACAAAAATTATAATTAAGTCTGTCTTTTTTAGATATTTTCCCAAACTCAAGTCAACTTTTTTCAAGTCATCTTGAGTTTGCATGGGGACCTTAGATATATATATTTGATTATTGTGTAGGATTACCATTTCTAAGATTAGGTAATTATAGCTTTCAATAATTATAATTAAGTATAATTGTCTTCTCACCCTATTTATATGGGGCTTGTACTCTTCATTAGGATTTATACAGAATATTACATTTCTCTCTCATCTTAATTATTTTTATTTTGTTGATCATATCTCTAACTCTCATCTCCCTCTTGAACTTTTGTTTTGCCTCTTTGTAGATCTTGACCCCACACCTATGATACTAGCATCCCCCCCCCTCCCCCCACTTTCTCTACCAATGGGCCGTTTGCCTAGTTCTTATCACAATTTTGAACTATATAAATGTACTGTCTTTTTATTATATTTAACTATTTTTATCATCTATGACGTTGGAATTATTTACACACAGTGTTGTTGTGACCTAAAAAATGAGTGTTTAATTAGCTCGTATCAACATCAAAAAGGGTGCTAAAACTCTTATCATTGCGAGTTAGATTGAAAATGACAGGCTCAAGTTTCCTTTTTGCTTATGTGTTTGTCTAAGGAAAGAAGACTAAAGTCCCTATTAACCCCCTCCACTGAATTTGTATAGTTGCTTGTCATGCTGGTTCTACATCACTTGTACAACTGTCAATTGAATGTACTTATTTCCATAAGTATTATTTTATGAAGCATCGATACTCTCCAAAAACCTTCATGTCGTATCGAACACTCCAATGCATATCCAACACTATTCGACACTTTTCAACACTCTCCGATATTCAGTCAACACGTGTCGGAAAATTTGATACTTAGTCAACTCTCTCGACACTCTCCAACACATGAGTCAAAATTTCCAAAATGCAAGTTTCAAAATTCCAACACACGATTTTAATATGCACATGGTCAATTTAAAAAAAAAATAAATGAGGGATTAAAATATAAATATGTAAGAAAATTAAAAATAATAAAAATAATAAAGAGGAAGGAAGAAAAGTCTAATATTCTCTTCTCGTCTAACTTTTACTTCCTACAATACACAAATCACCCCAAAAGTTGATTTTTTTTATCTTCTATTATGACATGCTTTAACACACGAGTCCAAAATGTGGATTGCTTATTTTTTTCCCTCAAAGTTTTATGGACTATTAGAGTGTAGTTGAATTTATCAAATTGAAACAATAAATTATATTAACAAATTGTGAATTGATATTTTAATGAAAATTCATTCTAGGCTCTTTTATTATTATTTATTTATTTATGGATTTGAATCAAATTAATTTGATTAAAATAATCATAAAAATGATAATTGATCATGCATATATAAAATTATATATTTAATATATAACATGTCCCGACATATTGGAATTCTTTATTTTTTGAGAAAAGACTTATCGGCGTGTCATATCGTGTTATATTGGTATCAATGCTACTTAGGTTTCATCTAATTCAAACCCCAACAATCCCCCTCCCTCTCGGTTCTTTTCAGACCTCATGCGAAGTCCATCCAGACACTCTATATATAAACCAAACCCAAACATGTCTCCACCGAAACACGGCAAAACACACCTCTACTTCCTCTGCTTTCTTTACCTCTCTCTGCTTGCTCATCTCTAATAACCCTCTTGAGATTTCTCTTTCCTTTTCCTTACAGAGAGAGGACCCCAGAAAATGCCCAATGCGTGCGCCACAAAGAAGAGCTTGAAGAACAATTCGAAAGGGAGGCTGCCTCCGAAGAGAGGACAGGTCAAAGCTGGGATCTTCAGGTGGGTTGCGAAGAAAGTGGCCAATATAGCATCGATGGCAAGGGCCGGTAGGAAGAGAAGCTGCATCGTGGACAAGCCGGCCTTGGCGACACCCCATAAATGTACGATTCAACCCTGCAATTGTCCCAGAGAATTTGATGAGGCAGACGGAGAGAATAA
The DNA here is from genome assembly GCA_017140395.1 of Eucalyptus lansdowneana. NCBI lineage: Eukaryota > Viridiplantae > Streptophyta > Magnoliopsida > Myrtales > Myrtaceae > Eucalyptus > Eucalyptus lansdowneana. Next base: position 23,744,840 of record CM029489.1, read on the forward strand.
AAATAACTGATGATTGTTTGTGCTCTCGAGGAAAAAGATGATCATGTACTAGTAATTTACGATGACTACATGTCAGTGGTTGATAGAAGCTTAATGTCTCTTATACAAGCACAGAGAAGGGAACAAAATGTAGGTTTACTTCATGACCGTTCTTGGGTATCTCTACCAATCAATATATATTCACAAAGGAAGGTAATTTGCATTTCTAGCATTTTCCTCTCTTTTTTCTTTTTTTTCCACTTCGTTTTCCTTTTGTTGTTGCAATAATTAATTCTTGTGTCTTGATTTATTTGATTTGAATGCCCTTTTCCATGCCTACTTCTTCTTCTTCTTCTTTTTTATGTCTTTGTTTTCTGGGGCCAAAACCTACTTCATGAGTGTGAAGACTATGGAATTTTTGTCCCATGAGATGAAAAATGGGATAAAGACATCGCATGTATCATAATTTTTGTGCGGCTCTCACTTAAGTGCTTTAACTTTTAAAAAATGTTCATTTGAGTATTATAAATTTTCAATCGATCACTTTAGTGTCCTCACTTTTAAATAAATGTTCCATATCAAATTCCGTGCACTTATAGTAAGTGGTTTTAAATGTTGTGGCTCTCAAATGATCAATTGGAAAGTTTTGGCATTATCCAAGCATCATACAAAAATTGACACTTATGATATCATTTCTAATAAAAAAGTCTTTAAAAAATTCATATAGATCTACTTCATTTACAAACATATTCTCCATCAAAGTAACGTAGGCTGTATCTGCTCCCGATGTCGAAATAAGTAACCTAATAACCGCGATATACTTCAACAAATTGTGACCGAAAAGTTTCCCTTTCCCTTTTTGCTGAGGAAAAAAAAAGAAGGAATCGCATCATGGATCACGCATGCTGTGATGTGTTATTTTTACTTTCATTAATCGTGTTTCAGAAGAGTTCGGGAGGTGCACTTGTCACTTTCATGTCATGTCCTTCTAGTAAAACAAAATTCCATATGTAGAATTTCCAATTCCCACTCACCTTTCTCGACTAACTTTCAAGGAGGGACAAAAGGCCAATGAGAAAAGGCCCCCGTTATTTTCACCCTATTGTTGACTATTAAAATCCATGGCCAAGATTGGGGGTAGGGACCAATGTGTGAGATTTGACTCCTACACTCTGCAAAAAAGCAGGGCAAAAACTTAAGAATGAGTGAAAAGCATAGAACAGACTAAAAAGAATTCCCTTATTACATTAAATTAACTATGTTATCCCTTGCAAGTCCATTATTAATTAAAGATAATTTCTTACCCCTTTTTTCCTTTCTTTTTCTTTTGTTTCAATTTTACAGAGACAAAACTACTCGCATTTATTAAGGTTAAATGTGAGGCCCACTCTTGATTTAAGATTTCTTGCCTTCTTTTATGCTTTTCTGAAATTCTCCTTTTCTTTCTCCATTTGGAACAAAATTGGTGTCCCTATTTTTTAAAAAGGTAGTTTGTATAGCATAGAGCTAACTAATTGTTATGTTAATGAGTTGTATATTCTCTTTTGGTACTAGGAAACTATTATTTCAAAAGTAAATTAAACACAAGTAAGAATATAAAGAATTATCTATTGATTTTAGTACCCATTTTATTTAATTATAACTTTAATATGTGTCATTATGTTGTAATCTGTATATCTTATCTACTAGACTTTCATTTTATTAAGTGAATCTAATAGTCTAACATTTAGTTATTCTCCAAGCCATCATTGCATGATGTTTTAAAAGATACTTTCAAATATATATATATATATATATATATATATATATATATAAAACAAAGTTAAGTACATAAAAAATTCTAAACATCCATTATTATCATGCAAACGAAATATAAAATGCTCCCTTTAACGCTATTACATACTATCTTTATCTTGATTACATGGTATTATTAGCTGTTGACAAGAGATTATGACAATTCTAATGGCATTCTAAGACAAGCCATTTGAAAGCATATTTTTTGTCAATTTTAAATGCATCCGAATTTTCATAGAACCATCAATTATCCTCAAATACAAATTTATTGTAACAATAACAATTAGCATATTCAACTCAACAAAAGATATTGTTTGTTCAGCTGATTGGCTCCCCAAAATAGGTTACTCTTTTGAAAAAAAAAAATTATTATCTAAATCAAACAATAGAATTTTTAATTACATTAATAAGAGAGACATTGTTAACTTAAAACAATATTTATCAAGAATAATTTTCAATGTTTTGAAGCTTCAAATGAACATGTCAACATAATTGATTGCTATTCTCTATTCGCAATTTCATCATCAATAGATACATTTAAGCAATTTTAATCATTTCCAATATTGTCTTCCATGGTGACTACACTATAGAAAACAATACAATAGAAGATGAACAAATTGTGTATACTACATTCATCAACACAATATTCAATTTTTGATTAATTTCTCACAAATTTGTACCGCAAAATCAAAGTCAACAATCATAAGAATTATTTGTGGAAAAAAAGTTAATAATTGGAAGAATAAGTTTAGAAGAAGACAAACGTGAAGGAAATGTTAAAAAGTAAATGGTTTGGAGGAAGAAGTTAAGGTGAAAAAAGTCATTTAAAAGGGATGCTTTTAGTTTTGTCTTTTTATAAATTTGAAACAAAAGAAGAAGAAAATAAGATAATAAATAATAGTAAGTTGAGAATGTGACCCACAAATGACACTAAAGTCAATTTGATGTGATAATGGAGTTTCATGAACCAATAATAGGGTAGAAATAGCACAACCAAAAAAAAAAAAAAAAAAAAAACAGCCAGGAACATGCACTTTTTTTCACTTCTTTAAAGTACAAGACAATTGACAACCTAATACCCTAAAAAAAAAAACCTTCAACTTTAGGTCCAATTTCAATTTCACACTAAACTTTTTTTGTCCCATAAAAAATCTCTAACTTTAAGTCTAGTCCAAATTCAACTCTAAAACTTTTCATCCTATAAAAAATCTATAACTTTAAGTCCAATCCCAATTTGACCCCATTAAAAAGCCCAACCAATCTCAATTCTACCCTAAACTTTTTGTTATTGTCTTATAAAGAACCACCAACTTTTTTTTGAGTCCCAAATTTTTCTTCAATAACTCTCCTTCAAAAAAAAAAAAAAAAAAAAAAAACTCTCTAGTGAGCTATTTAAACATCCCAAGCCAAATGTCTTGAGTGTGAGCTTTCCAACGCAAGAGATAAAGACTCTCAAGCATGAGAGATTGAAGACAAAGCACAAAATCAAAGATTGTTGGGCGAGATGGAAAGAAACTCTCTTAGAAGTAAGAGTGATTGAAGAAAGCCAACTCCGATTGCTCAATAAGGCATCGTTTTCTTTGATAGGAAATGAGAGCAATGACTTGAAAATGTCATGTCACTTAGGGTGATTTTAGACAAAGGGTTAATGAGGGTAGATATGAGACTCAACTAAAAGTTGGCAATCTTTTATGAGACCAAAAAAAAAGTTCAAGGTAGAATTGAGACTAGACCTAAAGTTGGTGATTTTTTAAAAAAAAAAATATAAAAACTTAGGGTACAATTGGGACTAAACCACAAGCTTTAGATTTTTTATTAGATAAAAAAAAAATTATGATGGAATTGGGACTATAGCTAAAATTAGGATTTTTTAGGGTATTAAGCCGACATATACATAGAGCCAATCCAAGCTAAATTGAGAGAGGCGTGGCTTTATACTAAGAGCCGAAGCAAGGAGTTGCTAGGTGAGAATTGACCCTCATTTGGGACATGGTAAAATTGTTTGTGTAGTTAAGTATAATAATAGAAAGAAAAACTTCCCTTTCAAGTCGTATCAAAATTAAAATAGGCTTTTGCCCTTAATAGATCACTTACATGCAAATCCTAAAATCACAAATCCGCAAAAAAAAAAAAAAAAAAAAAAAAAAAAAAAAAAAAAACTTGTTTTCATATATTAACATAATTGAGAGTGTTGGTGTTAAATTAGAGAAGCATGTGGGTCCACCTTGCCCCATAAATTAATCAAAAGTTCCTATTTTGTATTTCACTTTTTTTTTTTTTTTTTTTTTTTTCCTTTTTTTTGTAATGAGATCAAATAAAGCTCTATGTACCTATGTTCTTGAACACATTTGTTTAATGACTACAACAAACTAAGGAAGGAAATATGCCAACTATAATTTTATAGGGACAAAAACCCACTAGATACCAAATAAAGAAAAGAGTCGATGCTTTCTCAAACTAGTAGACTCATGCACATCTATCCAAATATGACTTTTGTAATATAAAAAACTCATAACTGGTTTATCCTTACCATAATCCCAAACCAGTACACTAATGTCACATTCACTCCAAATTAATTTTCGTGTCACATTCACTCAAAACTCGTACACTTGTGTCATATTTACCTCAAACTAAATGTGTGACACAGGATGTGGCACGGGTGTACCGATTTTGTGTACACGTGACACAGGTACTAGTTTGGAGTAACTGTGATATGAGTATATTAATTTGAGATTTTTTATGATATAAAAATTAATTTTGAGTAAATATGGTACATATGTAGCAGGTTGAGATTTTTTTATGACATTAAACTTATAGAAAATGCATCTATTCATTTTTTGTGCTTTTCTTCCTTAGAGAGGAACAACAACTAGGTCAAGTCGCTGACAATTTTTCCCACTTCCCCACGATTAATTTGGCTAAGTTTTGGTAGACATCAGTTGACTAATATATAGTTTTGATTAAGGCTTGGAAAATTTCATGACTTCAACTTTCGCTGATGCTTTAGTTTGTTCAATCATCCTAGATGAAAGAATCAAAACCCTTCGATTATATGCTCTAGTCTTTCTTAAAGATCTTCCTAGTTATAACTATTTTAAAACCGTGGTTACTAATGGTCGTCCAATGTGTAATTCTATATCAGTCTGTTGTACATTGACATTGGTTCATCAATTGTTCGTGTATCGAATAGAAATCCATCAATATGAGCTGAACACGATCGGAATCCACCTAACATAATGAGAATTGTTGAAGTCACCGAGTTGACTCTATTGGTTTTTCTAATTAGACAAGTAGCAAGGGCTTTCAATAGACAGGTACCTTAATAAGTGTACGTTATGAACTAAGTAAAGATTTTTACGCGGACCGACTTCTTTTGCTCTCCTTTCTGTTTCTTGGGATGATTGGTCAAATAATTATAAACCAACAATATGGCGGCCAATTCAATATTTAACTTTTCAATTTTGCTGATTTAATCTTAAACGTTTTATAATTTGCCGATGTTGCCTTTTTAGCCAAAATTTGGTTGGAAAGTATTGCCGTAGACACCAGCTATCCTAAGCAACACGATCATTATTAACGTGGATAATTGTTATTTTTTTTTTATTTTTAGAGCTTTTTTAGAGCTTTTTTTTTTTCTTTTCTTTTTTTTACAACTAAGGGCTGGTGAGGGGTTGTTGGCCACTGGCTGAGGCTCAACAACCCTTGCTAGCCACTAGGCGAGGGCTTGTGAGCCCTCATAGGCCACATGTGAGGGCCACAATTCTCACTCGGTGGCTAGTAGCCCCCACCAACCTTAATAGTAAAAAAAAGGAATATAAAATATAAAAATAAAAAATTTAGAAAATTATAAATATATCAGTATTGGTCATATCACGTAAAATGACATAAGTCCACTTCATCGATTTCTCACCAAACTTAGTTGAAATGATTACATTGGCAAATCCTCGAAAGATTTATGACTAACCTAGCATAATTGAAATGTTTAAGACTAAATTTTTTTGAATAATTTTCTCATGTTTCTCTCTTTTATTCTCTCTATTTTTCTGCTATCGTGGTTTCTCTGTTGATTCTACAATCTTGAATCCAATATAATTTACGCGATTCCATTGGCCAACACAATTTTCTCATGTTTCTCTCTTTTATTCTCTCTTTTTCCGCTATCGCGGTTTCTCTGTCGATTCTACAATCTTGAATCTAACATAATTTATGTGATTCCATTGGCCAACACTAATCATCTGTCAGTTTCATGTTGAAATCATTATATTAACCCCGCTTTAGGAAAAGAAAATCATGGGGGATGATAGCAAGTTGTGGGTCGCTCCAACTAAAGGTGATTGGTTCCCGAATGGTTCGATTCCCAGAACCAAGGCCAGTTCTCAGTTTTTCGAATCGAGAATCAAACTGGCGCGTCTTAGAACTAGACCAGAACGATCCGATTCAATTGTCAAGTGGGCCAATGGAACCAATAGATAAAAACATAAAAATTCAGTTTTCCTTGGAAAACTTCTGTTGATGAACTAGCTTTAGCTGTAAGAATACCTAAATCTGATTGAATCCTTTCGTCAATGGATCATTTTGTACTTGTGCTTGTTGATCGTGTATATGTCTGTCCCCTCATTTCTTGCTGAGGGTTTGTTGTTTGGAAATTCTGGCCCGTCATCCCACCCGCATTTTGAGGCGAAGTGCCTAATGCATCTGCGCATGTTTGAATAAATAATATTCAATTTATTTGTTTAAAGTTGCCCAGTTCACCCAAAAAAAAGAAAAAAAGTGAACGAGGGTTTATCTTGTGAAGAAAGGATTAGGACCTTTTAGCTTTCAAATTTTTTAAAGAAATTAAAAAATAATGATAAAATAAAATAAAATTGATCTAGTATGAGTTATTCAAGTGAGCAATTCCACACATGAAACCGGAAACCATCCTAAAAACCACTGATTCTAATTTTTTAGGATTGGAAATTGCCCAAAATCAATCGATTCCAATCAAGATAGTTCTTTTTGCTCAGCTTTAGCCCAACTATAAATGGAATCGCTGAATTAGGCTACGTCTGTTTTGATTTCTTTTTTCTGTTTTTAAACAATTTTTTTGTTTTTTTGTTCCTTGAATAAAAAGGAACTGAAACGCGTTTGTTTGCGTTTTTGTTCCAAAATTATTTTTTGTTCCCAAAAACACATCGGAATAGAAACAAGAAATAATAATAAAAAAAAAAAAGTTGTTTCTTGTTTACGGAACAAAATTTAGGAACACTTTTTCTCTCTCTTCCATTTTTTCTCTCTTTTTTCTTCTTCTTTTCTTTTTCTTTTTTTCTTTCTTTTTTCTTTGGGGGTAGCCAGCCTCGGCTATGGCGGCCGCCGTCGAGGGCCGAGCCGACCTCGCCGGAGTGCCGCCCGACCCTGGCGAGGCTCGGCCTCGCCAAGATCTGGCGAGGCCGCGGCCCTCGTCGGCTAGTTGCCGGCCATGGCCGAGGCCGTGACCAACCAAAAGAAGAAAAAAAAGAAAATAGAAAAATAAGAAAGAAAATAGAAAAAATAAATTTAAAATATTAAAATATTAAAAGAAATTAAAAAAATTATACAAATTTACCAAACCTGTTTCTATTCTTTTTATATTTCTAGAACATATTTACCAAACGCATTTTTTTGTTCAAAAATTATTTCCTGGAATAGAAATACTTTTTTCTATTTCTATTTCCTGGAATAATTTTTAAACAGAAACGTTACCAAACGCACCATTAATTGTTTAGATAAACTTCCAATATGACTTTAAAATATTTGTTGTAGGGGTGAGTCAAAGGAATGCCGCGATAACTCTTTTATAACCCCTTAAGGCAATAAAGGGAGTGAGTGACCCATGAGCAAGCGACTTACGTACCTTTATTTATGGATATGATATAAATGTCTTGAAGGTTTTGGCTGATGCACAAATGTTCTTTTTTAGAACTGAGGCTGCTAAGAAAAGGCGGTGGCGATATGCGGTACCGTTGACCTAGTGAAGACGTTGCTTCTAAGCCTAATTATACTATAAAAACTTATTTCAATGAAGACGATATTGGATCAATAAATGGATTTGAGGATAGGAGCAGTAGAATGTTATTTCTCTTTATAAAGCATCTAAAAACTGTTGTGAGCGGAAAAGGAAATAATCGAATTCGAACCTTTCACTTCCATAATTTAAGACGATTTGATGGTATTCTATTAATCAAATATTTCATTAATAAAGGCCTTCGTATCGTATTAAACTAATGTTCAGGAACCATCTACTTTATAAGCTATCAGTCTATGATGGTAAAAAACTCCTCTTCACTTTCAAAGATTCTTTAAATTTGCTTCCTTGTAGCCTGTCATCATTAGCCAAAACTTTATGTCCGGACTCTGGGTGGGGTTGCTTTTATTCGTTCAGCCATTTCCATCCCTTCAGAGAGAAATTTCTAATCTTTACAAGCCATTTCCAAGCCTTCTCGTTAGGAGTTCTATTACATCCCGTCCACTCTCTTTAAGAGATGGTACTCTTTTTTTATAGTAAAATTCTTCTAGGCATGCTCCCTCCTTTTTCAGTCTAGGCAAGAAAGTGGAAAATTTCAAAGAAATGACGAGTCAAATAGGAAAAGTGCCCCCAGTTTGATTTAGGCAATCGTCCAAAAGTGCTCATTGGGCTTCAAAATCCATATGCTTAACACTAGGAATTCAGCTGTGCTTTAGAGGGTAGAATGTAATTAACGCATTCACCCGAGGAGAGGTGGTTTGAAGGGAGTTTTATTCTTATCAAAGGCTCCAAGGGTCTAAGCATAGGTAATACTAGGGGAAAAGCAGCACCTAGTTATCCAACAAGGATAAGACGTGGATGCATTCTAGGGCACAAACCTTTTCTTTGAATTTATTTAAACTAGAATGACATTAGATGCTTGACCGAAGCAATGGTTAGTGGATTATAATAGTAAATAGTGATTATCAAAAGTGACAATTCATTATAATCGTTTAATATGAATACAGGTGAAACATGGATAGACCCTAAAACCTACGACGGCATATTTTTTAGGTTTCATAAAATGCAGGATCAATTCCAAGTTCCAAAAATATGGAAACCGGTTCAATGAGTGGATTTCAAAGTCGAAGTGAAACCTAGATCGATCATAAAGCTACTTACCCCTAAACCTAACATGGCCGTCGAACCATGCTGAAATGTGATTTGGCCTCTATGGACAAGCTATTGTGGAGAGATTTGCCTCCATGAAATTGCATAAATATTCATTTCGGTCCACCTCATTTCCTATTATGGGGTTATCCACGGCATCATACGCCAACATTGTTCGACAACTGCGCAGCTTGAATTGATCGGAATTGTTATGGACTCCATTCGAAAACTAATCTAAGTTTAAGGGTCTGATAGAAAAGATAAAAGATTCATGGACATAATTGAAAAGGTTGGGAGTTTAGAGCAGAGAAGTAGAGTTTTACCAACGGGCAAATGATTGATATTTGTAAGGATCATATTTCGCATTCTTTTTTCTCCATTTAGTTACACTTTATCTCGCATTTTTTTAAGTGATTACAATTTACATTCTCATTCTATGTTTTCGAGCAGGACCTCTTCAGATTCTGCCTTCGTACTTGATGTGCTAGGTTCCCCTTCTGCTGATTGGTCTCCAGCCTGCAATTCAACAAACGCAGAGGTAAGAAGCAAAGATAGAGAACCATAGAACTCGACAGATTAACAAGCGCAAGCATGGTTATTTTTTAGCTGTCCTCTACCCGTCAAACGCCACTCTCTTCAAACGAATACCGAAAGGTAATGATTTACCACTTCCATGATCCATAAATTGTCATAGGATCGTTCGAGTTAAGCAGACGAAAAGTTCGGTAAATTTGAGCAAGAGACCATTTGGATACTGATGCTGCCTAGCCAGGTACAATCTACAATTTACTGGAATACTCCTAAGTTACCAAATCTTTGCTAGGCAATTCGTGCACAAGTCAACAACGGGTATTGCTCCGAAGAGGCTAGAAGTACAACGGAATCACAACACAAGAACAAATTACATACCAACTGGCACTTTTGGCTAAACCGACAGCAATCTTGAATAGAAAATCATTTAGCTCCTCTCTGGCCTTCTCTTTCTCCTCCTCCTGCTCCCCACATGGGCGTCTTTGAAAGGGGAAAACTAAAGAAACAGCAAATCTTGCCTATCCTCCACCTTTATCGTTCCATTACATCCAAAACAATAAACACCTGATATTCTCAACGTGAATAGTGAAAAGAGCAAACCCAAGAGCTCTCTCATTTGTAATTTCCACAAAAACAATTGAAACCAATTGCTCTATAGCCATTTCGCAAGTTACCGTTTTTTATACGAGCTGATGAGAAACGAATGACCTTGGCGGAGATTTTCAATTGGTCGGGTTTTGGCTGGACCAATTGCTGGAGAGATTCGATGCACTTCTCAACCTTCTCGCCGTTCCTTCTGTTTCAAATGCATAATCATCTAGATCATGAAAAGAAACCAGCCACCAAAACATGTACTTAAAATAACAGATGGCTTTTGATTTATTGATCTATCATTATGCTTACAATGATCTCATGACGATATGTTCTGCAAATTCTTGACCGCTTGCTCTCAAGAAATCAAATAGGCATAATCAATAAGGCGGGCACAAGGTCTCTCCTACAAAAGAATTTTTTGCTGTCTTATGCTCATTGCTCTTTTAGAGAAATTCAGATGAGAACTCGTTACTGTATTATGGACTTAATTATTCCTTGTAAAAATATCCCGAACATACCATTAACCAGTACTGCTTATTGAAGAGCAAGTTGTCTTCGCCCGTAGCAAACTGTACAAACACCAGATCAAGAACTGACAAAAGCACTGTTATAAAGGGTGCAGACCCTATCATTAGAAGTTTTGAAATACTAGACTTCTGCAAATTCAAGCGCTGAAGAAATAAACAAGGAGAAAAAAGTATACAGCCTTTGCTAGTGAAATACTAGACTTCATTCCTTCAGATTAAACAAAAAAGAAATATTAGGAACAAAAATCAAAAAAGTCCACTTTCATGATGGAAATTGAAGATATGAGAAAAAGTGGAAGCAACATTCGAAGGATCTTGTTCTCAAAAGGTCAGCAAGCCCTAATCCATTATTAACCCCAGAAAATGGCAAACCATTTGGAGGAGGAGAATCTGCCGTCAGCTTGGCAGTCAACATCCATATTATATAATCCATGTGTTGAATATTGAATTATTTGAATTATGATATGATATCCCCCAATAAATGCCATATTATATTAATGATTTCATTCTACAGGTTGGCAACATTTAACAATATATAAAACTTACTAATTCATTTAGTTCAAATAGAGAAAACGAATTTACAAATTCATTTATATTTGGAAAACAAAAGATGGTCGAAAATTTTATGAGTAAAAGTTGAACTTGCTAATAGTTTTGTGGCTTTGCAACATATGGTAATTTGTGCTTCCCGCATCAACAATAACATTGTTAAATCATTTATGATATAAAAATACTATGGACAAAATACTTTTCAAAATACATTAAAAAGAAGTCTCCCCTTAGCACCTAATATTTCCTCCATTTAGGAAAAGTGGCGTTATTAAACTCGAGTTCTGATTTGCATATACCATAATACTATTGATATAGTTATTTTATTTTAAGAAACTGAATGAAAGTAATGCTCAAATTTGATACAAAGGATGCCAATAGAAGTTATAGAAAATTAACAATAGTGCAAATGCTAAATCGGCATAGTTCCCTCTTCATAAATAGTTACCTGATGTCATGGAAGGTCCTACTCCTATTTCAGCTCTTTTACATGCTGCTCCAATGGTAGTAGCGGTCATTTTCTTGTAGCTCAACTTCTTCCTCTTTTTATAATCATATCTCGTCCGATGAATTTCTTATATTCAATAGGCATAGTAATGGTATTATTAGAAGCTACTTTAGCTCTTATTCAAAAAGATATCAAAAGAGGTTTAGCTTATTCTCCAAAGTCTCTATTGAGTTATATGATGCTAGCTCTAGGAATGGGATCTTATCAAGTCGCTTAGAAATACTAATCAGTAGGTAGGACAACAATTAATTCGAGTAAGCAAGAAAAACTTTTCTAACTTCCGATATTTTCATATTGTATAAGTCTAAGATGAGATAGAAACTTTGTATGTGGAGTTTATCTATATGAAGTTGAACTTCATGTGATAGAGTGGAGATTGATGGGTTATGATATCTTTTGATATCTTTTCCTATTAATACCATCTTATTATGCCAAGGCAACATTAAATTCCATAAGAATTCATGGTAAATTAATTCATGGTATTGCTCTAAGGAAAATTAATAAGTGTTTAACCTGTTTAGATAAATTTGTCCTGGATAAAGATCATATGCTTTAAGAGATATTTCGAGACTTGCTTTACATCAAAATCCACTTATAAATTCTTATTGGTATTTACAACAAATAAATTTTGAGAGACAAATCATCCCATTTTTTTACGGTGGCACTATTTCAACACCATTTTTGGCTAAAACACAATTTTTTTTTTATGTAATTAAACTTACCAAATTACGTTCAATTAACGTTGCCCCTTTCTCAACGTAGCTAATTTACTTAACATATCATATGTTGACGGCTTACTTTTTTGTTGACAAATCAATATGCATTTTTTGTAAGTATTAAAAAAATAAAAAATAAAAATAGAGAAATAATAGTTAAAAAACAAATATTTGAACAAATAAAAGATAAAGAAGAGGCAGACAAAAAAGCCCACCCGCCCATCATTGGGCCCTGAAATTTTCGGCCCACGAGTGAACCCCGTTCGCGCTCAGACTCATCTACCCACTCGAGCAGCCCGCCAATTACCATTATAAATTTCATCACGAGTTCATTGATTTGTTAAAGATATAATATTGACAATTTTGATTGTCTAAGAAAGAAACAAAATTATACATTTTCCAAAAACCTTGCAGTTCTTTCTCTTTCCAAAAACCTTGCTGTCTAAGAAAGAAACAAAATTTTAAACTCGTATAGATCCCTCGGCAAAGGGAATAACCTATTTGAATTTGGAATGTCTTACTTTTGTTATTATCTTTGGCCACATAAAACAGCTCAACATTCTTCGGAAAACCCCAGATATAACAATGAAGGACGAGAATTTAAACGCAAGATAAAGCAGCACACTACATATCACCAGTTCACTTCATAGTAACATCAGAACACGCAGAGGTATCTTCGAAGCCACAGAGAAATGAAAAACGAAAGAAAACACATACAAACCCAACAACATCAACAGCCAATAGAGATCATGGCGCAGACACCCTCTAATACTCGTCACCCTCATCATCCTCGCCCTCAGCCAACTCTGCACCGACCTCCTCATAATCCTTCTCGAGGGCAGCGAGATCCTCCCGAGCCTCAGAGAACTCTCCCTCCTCCATACCCTCACCCACATACCAGTGCACAAAGGCACGCTTGGCATACATCAGATCGAACTTGTGGTCAATGCGCGAGAAGACCTCAGCGACGCTGGTTGAGTTGGAGATCATGCACACAGCCCTCTGGACCTTGGCGAGGTCGCCTCCAGGGACAACTGTGGGCGGCTGGTAGTTGATACCGCACTTGAATCCAGTGGGGCACCAGTCAACGAACTGGATGGTGCGCTTGGTCTTGATGGTTGCCACAGCTGCGTTCACGTCCTTGGGCACCACATCACCACGGTACATGAGGCAGCACGCCATGTATTTCCCATGGCGAGGGTCGCACTTGGCCATCATAGAGGATGGCTCGAATGCGCTGTTGGTGATCTCAGCCACAGAGAGTTGCTCATGGTAGGCTTTCTCAGCTGAGATGACAGGTGCATAGGATGAAAGCATGAAGTGGATTCTGGGGTATGGGACCAAGTTGGTCTGGAATTCAGTCACATCCACATTGAGGGCACCATCGAACCTCAGAGAGGCAGTCAAGGAGGAAATGACCTGAATTCAGAGATCAAAATCATGTCATTCATCACTTCAAGAGCTGAATATCGACAGAAGTCTGAACTTCTACACAGGACTGGCAACTAAAGATACCTGCGAAACGAGACGGTTCAAGTTGGTGTACGTGGGACGCTCAATGTCAAGAGAACGCCTGCAGATATCATAAATGGCCTCATTGTCCAGAAGCACAGCAACATCGGTGTGCTCCAGAAGGGAGTGGGTTGAGAGGACACTGTTGTAGGGCTCGACAACAGATGTGGACACCTGAGGGGATGGGTAGACAGTGAAACCCAACTTGGATTTCTTGCCATAATCCACAGACAGGCGCTCCAACAAAAGGGAACCAAGCCCCGAACCAGTGCCTCCACCGACGGCATTGAACACAAGGAACCCTTGAAGACCAGTGCAGTTGTCAGCAAGCTTTCTGATGCGGTCCAAGCAGAGATCGACAATTTCCTTCCCAACTGCAACAAAGAAATAAAACCATTAATTCAAATTAACTGTGACAAACATGCAGACGACGTATACAAACAGAACAGAGTATAATTTACTTGTGTAGTGGCCACGAGCAAAGTTGTTGGCAGCATCTTCCTTGCCGCTGATGAGCTGCTCAGGGTGGAAGAGCTGGCGGTAGGTTCCAGTCCTGACCTCGTCGATGACAGTGGGCTCAAGATCTACAAAGACAGCACGAGGGACGTGCTTCCCAGCACCAGTTTCGCTGAAGAAGGTGTTGAAGGCATCATCACCTCCGCCAACGGTCTTGTCATTTGGCATCTGGCCATCAGGCTGCAGAACAGGGAAAAAACCAGAGACATTCAGCCTATGTCACAGCAGAAACTTGCAGACTTCAAAAATACATCCATCAACCTGTCTCAAAGAATTTCATGATCACGTACAACCTTTCAACATCAAAGCCATACTCTACTCAAACTACACCGATTCACATGCAGCTCTTTCCGAACATTAGTTCTAATTAAATGATACATAAGATCCTACACTCTGAAAATACAACATACAGTCGCAGATCTGAAAAATTTTACGTTAAACTCATACATAATTCAAGCTCTGATAAAACGATACATCAGATCAGGCAGATCCTCAGATTCAGCGCATTACAAACCTCCAGAAAATCAGATCCGACTATTAATAAACACCAGATCTGACTAAATCGCATGATATAGACATAAAACGACAAACGGCAAAAGAAACAAGCGATTCATATCATCGACTCAAACCTCTAATCCTAACTAAACAAGATCTAGCGCAGATCACAACCAACTATACCCGCTCCGCACGTCATTTCCTAACAATCGACGGCGAGACTCCCGGATGTAGCGATTCCCGTGCGCCGGAACCTCAAATCCTAGCTAAACAAGATCTAGCGCAGATCACAACCAAATCCATCCGCTCCGCACGTCATTTCCGATCAATCGACGGCGAGACTCGCGGATCTAGCGATTCCCGCGCGCCGGAACCTCAAATCCTAACTAAACAAGATCTAGCGCAGATCCCAGCCGAGCATACCCGCTCCGCAACATTTCCGAACAACCGCCGGCGAGACTCGCGGATCTAACGATTCCCGCGCGCCGGAACAACGCACATCCAGATCCGACGCGAAGCGCACAGATCCGGCGACGGAACCTCAAAACCGCACTCGGATCTACATCGGCATTGTCGAGAAAACCACACACAACGAGGCCGACTGGGGGGAGAGGAGGAACGAACCTGAATGCCGTGCTCGAGGCAGTACAGCTCCCAGCAGGCGTTCCCGACCTGGATACCGGCCTGGCCGATGTGGATGCTGATGCACTCCCTCATCTTCGTCGCCGGAAAAGGGGGACCGGAAGGGGCTTCGCCGGAGGGGAGATCGGAGGAAACGGCGGTCGCCGGAGGGGAGGTCGAAGGCGTTTATGAAGACGCCTTCTTGGAGAAAATCTCTCTCTCTATCTCTAGATCTGGAGGACCGGAAACGGTGCGTGATCTTCGTCGCGATGAGGAGGGCTCGCTATATAGAGAAGGGAGAGCGGGGGGAGTGGGGTGGAGTTAACCATGGTTAGTTGGGGTAGTGAGGTTTGGACGGCGGAGATTGAGGAGGAGTGGTAGGGGGAGGGGGGGGGGGCTGGCCGTTGGGGTGCCACGTGGCTTAACCGCGGTTAGCTTGAACGTCTCTTTCTGACTCTGGCTTCTTTTTGAATTTTTGAATTTTTTGAGTCGTTGCCGCTTTGTTTGGTTAAGTATTATTGCAGGCTTCTTGTTTTGTTGGGTGGTTAGTGGTGCCGGATTCTCGGGTTGAGCACGTGCTGGCGGGCCCCGCTCGGCGGGCGGGCCGGGCTCCTCGGCCCGGCCCGGCCCGGAATATGATTATTGAAAGAGATTGTGAATTCGTTTTGTTGATAATTTTGCTTTGATATTCAGTATTTGTAAGTACCACTAACATGACGTAAGCCCATATTTCAAATGAAGCAGAGAATGCTGTAAAACTCGAAGGCAAAGGTGAAGTGATAAAACAGCTCAAAGCCCTAAAATTATTTTTCTTTTGTTTCCTATTTCTATTTACTTTTATTTTTAGCTGGAAATTTTGAAACTAAAATAAGGGGCCGCATGTTTTCACTTCTCAGAAGTGTTTATGAACAGAAATTCATTCTTTTGTTCCCGGAACAAAAAAACGGCGTGTTTGGTTGCGTTTACGTTTTTTTTTTTCTTTTTTTCTTTTTTTTTTGTTCCCGAACTCAAAAAAAAAAACGAGAAACAAGAAACAAAAAAAAGTTGTTTTCGTTCGAACAATTTTGAAGAAATCTTCACCAAAAAAAAAAAAAAAAAAAAAACAATTTTGAAGAAACAATTTTTTGTTTCTTGTTTCTTCTTCTCTCTCTTCTCTTCTCTTCCTCTTTTCTTCTTCTTTCTCTTTGGCCGGTCGCCGGCCTCGGCCATGGCCGGCCGTTGAGGGCCAGCAACGCATCAAGGGTTGGCGACCTCGCGGAGCGTCGCCGGCCCCTGGCGAGCGGCGTCGCCGGCGCGCGAGCCCGAGCCTCGCCGGATGCTGGCAAGCCCGAGCTCGCCCGGCCAAGGCGAGGCTCGGCCTCGCCGCGCCGACGACGCCGAGCCTCACCGGATGCTGGGCAAGCCCGAGCTCGCCCGACCAAGGCGGGCGAGCCTCGCCCAACGATGGCGAGACTCGACCTCGCTAGGGGCGGCAAGCCTCGCCGTGGCCGGGCGAGGCTACCGCGGCCGAAAGAAGAAAAATAAAAAAGAAACGAAAAAATGACAAATAAAAATAAAAATATTAAAAAATTAAAAGAAACAAAAAAAGAACAAAAATTTACCAAACGTGTTTCTATTTATTTTTTATTCCCGAATAAATTTACCAAACGCATCTTTTTGTTGAAAAGTGTTAAACAAACAGCTTTTTTTTTGTTTACATTCGCTCGAAACAAAAAAAAAGAAACAAACTTTCCAAAAATAAAAAGGACGGTACCGATGAGCTACTCAGCACACTCGTGTTTTTCCCTTGGGCGGGCCTTGGACGCAAATCTTAGGAAGTTTAGGCCCGAGACCGAGTAAGTCTATTCATGAATTTGTCCATCTCACTAGGAAATAAAACATGGCAAAGCTATCAAAAAGGTCAATAAAAGTTCGCTTTCAATCCAACAATTGATGAGGATTGTGAATCAAAGGCTAGCTTTTGATTTGTTAGTCCCCACAACTCTATAATGGATGAGTACGCAACATGATTAGACAAGTTCTCACGATATGACTAAACAAGTTCTCGTTCATATATCAGACATGGTTCCCGACACTTCTTTCAAATATGATCTTTTATCATTTAACTTTTAAGGATTAATGATCAGCACGACCAGAAAGCATTTCATATGAGAATTATATCATGACATTAACACGCGGTTTAAGAAGCCAATAAAAATATGATGATTTTAAAGTTTTTAACACTATTATGACAACCATCTTACATGGACAATTTGATTGATTCTATCACATCACATCGGTCATCGAACAAACAAATGAAACACTTTTCCCTCGGCACGGGCTTGCTAGGGCTACACCACAAGGCCCAACCAACTCCTCTCTCTCTCTCTCTCTCTACCCAAGAAGCATATAAATAAAATGAAATAAACATAACACCTCATGTCGTCCTTCATTTATTACCAAAGATCTCACCATTCAAAGGTAGTTAAAGCGTTGAAAGACTTTTTATGATCTAAACTAAGCTAAGGAAAAAAAGAGCAACCAGTACAAGGTCACCAAAGAATTGGGCATTACCCGTGAGTCTAACCAAGAGAGCTGCTCTTTTACCTCTTATTTTTCAGCAGGCAATTACACATGCCAGCTTTCATTCCGATCAACCGCATTGGGCTGATGATTCAAGTGCTGCTCAATCTAGAACTATATGCGAATACGCATAGCTGCTGAGAAATGAATTGGCCCGAGAATAATCAATGGCGATCTATGAATTTGCTCTTGGGAAGGATAATACTATTGCCTTCTTCGATCCTTCCTGCACAATGTCCAGTTCGGTTGTGTGTGCATGAACTACGTAACTGGCTGTGCCCCACTCCATGCACGATGATCGTCATCGGCTTCATTCACCTTATAACTACGGTTTTCTTGCATGTAAGTAACCCCAGACCACACTCCACGGATCAGCAAGATGCTAACGAACACAACGCTTCCAAGGGTACATACAACCTGAAAGCACAGAGATATTAGCACGCAAATTTTGGAAAACACAATGTAGGAAGAAGTACAATCGCAATCCTTGGAAGAAAAAGAAAAACAACAGCTTTGGCCAATGGCCGGGGGAAAAGGACATATGTGCTGTAGGAGCAGTACAGTAAAACTGAGCCCCAGTGCCAACTAACGTGAAGGAAACAAATCTAGTCTCTGAAATGCGAAGAAAACCTTAAATCTGAAATCAGAATCCTACGAGCGCTTATGTTTTCCAACAGAATTTTAGGGACAATATCCAACGTTGTCAAATTATTCATGATGGCAACTTTCTTGCATTAGGAATCTGAAAAACAGTTCGCTCAACATTTATCAACTGTATATTCTCTATTAGAGCCTCAAAGGCACTTCCTGTGATTGTCGAATAAAATGCTTCAGCATCTAGACATGCAACTGATGTTCATGAAATCAAGCAGAATTTACATGATAAGTAAAATGCTTCTTACAGCATATACTATACCGATCAATGACCTATATATCATCTTGAAACTCATGCTGTGAGAAAACTCTTACATCTAAGTACTTCAAGTCCAAGCTACTCAAATGCATTGCAGAAAATAATGTATAACAAACAATGCAATCAATCAAATATTATTCCTGTGGCATGTATTTCTGCAATTGATGATAGAGAAAGATGCATCCCTGAAGTCAAATTAACCGATCAAAAGGTGAAGACATGATAATTGAAGCAGCAAAACAATTAGAAACAGAAAAGGCCAAGATCAAAGGTTTGCACTCAGCATGTTTCCAATTTGACCAGAAGTAAAGACTCATTGACAACTACAAGGACTTCTTGGTACACAAGAAAACATATCAGAAAAGGTGCAAGAAGTAATCATGTTAAAGACAAAGCATGAAGCCTAATTGAGGATGAATAACTACCCTCAGCATGTTACTATGTATATATGAAAACTCACGTTTAACTCACATTTTTTGAGTACTCTTATACCGCAGTATACAATATAAAGAAGAATGGTTCTCATCATTTCTTCAACACGAGAGCAACTCCCTCAGCAGAATACTCTTGTCAAATACATAATAAGCAACAAAGACACATTTAGAAAGCTATGTTCAAGTCCAAAGTACATCAGAGAGTAAAATCCTCTACAATATTCTGTTGATAAATATTCCTAGAAGCACTAGAGAACCATCAATATTTCCAACTGGAATATCTATGAGTATCAATTAAAAAATTTCCGGTGCTAGACTTTGCAGGGTGCCATGATACCAGAGGGCTAGACACTAGACTTCTTGATTAGGTAAAAACAACTCAATAGAAAAAAACACTTAAATAATTTTCAAAATTATACTATATTTGTCTTTTTTTTATGATAAAAAAGCCCACTGGTCCTTCACCCCTTGAGTGTACTAGCATTTATAGTCTAATGAGATCCATAGGATTGATCTTTTCTCCCCCTCACTAAACCGTTCAGTCTTACTCCGTTTCTTTCATTCGTAAGATTTATTTCACTTACTTAGATTCATGCACTTCTCAATTTACAAAAGGAGAAAGAATTGCTGCCCAGTTTTGTGATAACATTGTGGAGTACACATAACAAGTAAGATACACATCAGTTGCACTTTTGAAAAACTTATGACCTTCTTAAGACTGTGATTCCCAAACAAAGTTGAAGAGCATTTTCATTGTGATGTGACAACTAGATCATTATTAAAATTTAGGCATCTTGGGAAACAGTGCCAAGTACTGCGGGCATCAAAGTTCAGGCAGGCACTAGCAGAGGTTTTTGGCAAGAAAATTTTAAAGAAAGACTCTTTGGGACTATATCATCAAAGCTTCTTCTGCCTCCATAGAAGACCGCAGCATCTTATATCCCTTTGAAAACTTCAATTAGCTGAGGAAAACCAAAGATCTTTGGTGGATAAGAAGAAGCTATTATGGCTCCCAAATTCTGAAAGTTCCCACTAAAAAAGCCACAAGTACCTCATAATTGTTGGCTTTAATGGACAGTGTAGCAATTTAAACACTTTGGAGGACTAGGTTGTAACTTTGCCTGGTCTTTGAGTGTTCGTTCTAGAATAAGTTCAGAATGACCATAGGAATGCTATCTGTTTTCATTTTCTTTCTCTGTTTTTCTTTTTCTTTTCTACTTTTTTGGGTGGTTTTGGTCGGAGACAGGGGAGTTGGACATGTAAAAATGGTAAATCAGTTGAAAAGCAAAATATCCTAGGAGCATTCACAAGGCAAGAGTACAGACAGATGGCAAACAAGCAGAAAATAGAAGATCAATGAGTCAACACAACAATGAGGTTATACTCTGCCATCACATATTTGCTACCATCCTGTGGGCTCAAACTGAGTAAACATGCTTGGAGGCAGGATGAATCCATGTTAAGTGCCAAAGGGGTATTCTTTATTCAAACTATGGCTACTCCAAGAGAGAGCATGTTACTGAATTCACTCAATATGGCATGGAAACATGAAATTGGAAACACTGAAAATCTTAAGTTACCTCCAGAAATGCCTTCAAGACCCACAGAAATGCCAAAATCAGGACCCCATTCACAGAAAAGCTGACCTGCAAAATGGAAATGAATGATTCACCGACTGATCAGTAACCATCCAAAGACAATTGCTATTGGAAAAGTGATGTAGAGAAACTCAAATGATAATCATTCATCCCCAAGGAACTGCAACATTAGCCTTTTCCTCGGATAGCTTGAATCCTCTCCTCCACAGGTCAAAGATTCGAAAAGCAAAAAGAGACACTTTACCTTGAGACAAATCATACAACCAATTCAAGTGTTCTAAAATCAGCAATTGACAAGGACAAATTCACTAATAGAAAGGGACTGCAATTGAGGAGCAGCAGACAGAAATTTCAGATGAACCAGCAGAAAACACAATCATCTGAACCTATCGGGAAACCATAAGCAATCACTCAAACTGCACTGGTTTAAACCACCTCGTACTTCAAGACAAAGTGCGAATCGACATGGAGTAAATCACCAACCGATCAACACAACAAGCCACGGACATTGGGGGACGAACACAAAGCGAGCACCTCAAGACATTGCGACGTCGCAAAACGTTAGCGAACCAATTCCCAATCAACAGGAAAATCCTCCGCTTAACCAATTCAAGAAAAACTGAACATTCGGCTCACCAATTGGGTCGAAATCGAAACGGGCAGAACCGACCGCACGGCCTTCCTCGCCTTCCTGGAGACCTTCCTGAACACGTTCTGGACGAACCTCACCAGCAGGTCCAAGCTCCGATCCTCATCCTCATCGCTGCCGTCCTCGCCGTCATCATAATCCCCGTACACCGAGTCGATGGCGCGGCTCCAGTTCCTGGCATCCCCCACCAGATTGCCCCCGCCGCCTCCCTGCACACAACACGGCAATCAAGAAAAGACCAGAACGTCGCAAACATCGCGAAGAATGTTTCCGGCGAAGGACCTGAGGGAAACCGGAGGCGCGCCGCCGGGAAGCGCGGAGGCGGGAGCGGAGAGAAGAGGGGCTCGGCGGCGGAAACGGCCGGCGGGTCGTGATCGAGAAGCCGTCGGGAGTGATGGGTTGGCGGTGGACGAGGCGGGGAGCGGCTGCAGCGAGGTGGAGCTGCTGCTGGAGCTGGAGCTTCAACATGGTTCGGGCGGTGGCGCGGCGTTCATGGAGGTGGAGGCGGGTTGTTCCGGAGATTCTTGCGAGAACGAGGAGGCGACGGCGACAGGAAAAAGCCCCGACATACACGTGGAGGCGGCAGAAAGATGCATGACGTAAACTGGGAAACCTCTGATGCCTTGAACTCGTCGATTCCTACATTAGATTCTACAACTGTCCTAACCTTAAAATTTGTTATGAAAAAATAAAAAGAGTGATCAGATTAAAAAGTTATAGATTTTCTTTTTCAGTCTGGAAGAAAAAATGTTATAGAATTTAAGAGCACGAAATTGGCAGGTTTCAATACTTGTCTTGCAATCGTTTCTTATGTTATTGTGAAAAGGGAAAATGTGACTTTTTCTTTGGTTTTAGTGTCAAATTTGTGAATATTATCTAAGGGTCGTTCATTTTGCAAAAATGAGTCATTTTTGAAAAATATTTTTTCAAAAGTCATTTTTTAAAATATCAATATCTTTTAGTGTTTAGCTAAAACTTGAAAATGTTTTGGAAAATATTTTTCGGTGTTCGATAAGGAAAATATTTTCTAAAACTTCACCACTTAGACATGCATTACTGACCAACCTATAAATCCATCAAATATGAATCTGTCTTTAAATGTAGGCAAATTTACTTCATATCTTTGTTCCCTGAATCTGTCTTTAAATCCAACCAAATTTACTTCATATCTTTGTTCCCTCATTGTCATCAAACACCAATCTACTCTAAAAAATGTTCATATGGATTTTAAAAAGAAGCAAAGTATGTACAGTACTCATGAGAATCTTCCAATTGAGTGGCATGTTCTTTCCCCATGTCTTTTTTTTTTTTTTTTTGATACCCAGGGAACTTTCATGCGCCGCTTCGCAGAGGAGTAAACCTTAAAGGAGTGTCTTTTTTTTCTTTTTTGATATCCAAGGAACCTCCATGCACCATTTCGTGGCGGAGTAAACCTTGGAGGAGTGCTTGGAGGAGTGTCTTTTTTCTTCTTTTTTTTATGCCTAGGGAACCTACATGTTTGATGCCCAGGGAACCTACATGCGCCGCTTCACGGCGGAGTAAAAACCTCGGCGGAATAAAAACCTTGGAGAAGCACGAGAGTCACCACCACCCTTTATGCCCTAGGCAAGTCGTGGGTTCCTTTCCAACAAGGCAAACGACGCAAAATTCAAACTCCAAACCTCTCCCGAAAGGAACTGAAGCTCAACCACTACGCTGCCACCACGGGTGGTTTCTTCCCCCATGCCTTTTGTGTTCTAATATTAACAAAAAAAAAATAAAAAGCAAAGTATGTAAAGCCATTTGTTTGAATAATGTACAAAATATATGATAGAATAAATAAATAAAATGATAAACAAGAGTGTAGAGCACGAGCTTGAGATCGACGAGCTCGAGATTTGCCAAGCAACAACGACAACTAGCCAAGAAAGAAGAAGATGGGAAACAAAGAAAAGAAAAAAAAAAAAAAAAGAAAAGAAAAGAAAAAGGAAATTAAAAATAATTCGAATTAAAAAAGAAAAAGAAGTTTAAAAAATAATTCGAAAAAAAAAAAAAAAAGAAAAAGAAAATGGAGGAGGAAGTGAGGATTTATAGATGTGTAAAATAAGAAAGATCAAGTGAGGAAAATATTTTCCACTTTTTAAAATTGAAAAACATTTTACCTTAATTTAGAAGACTTTTTTCCTTTCATGGAAAACATTTTCCCCAATAAATTTATTTTTTCATGGAATGAATGCTGGAAAATCTGAAAAACATTTTTCCGGAAATTATTTTCCGCGAAACAAATGAAGTCTAAGTTTAAAAATTATTAGAGAAAAGATTTATATAAGAAATATTGTTAAAGTATTAGGTGCTCCGAGTTGATGGAAAGGCAAAGAATATTCAAGGTAGGAATTAGATTGAACAAAAAGTGAAATTCCATCCTACATGATAAGTACTCGTATTGTGTTTGTGCTAGTTAGATGTGTCAAAATGGGTCATTTAAAAAGGTTGAAATAAATGGGTCTGAGAGCATACCCATTTATAACCCACTCATCAACCCACTAAAGTGAACCCATTTACTCTCCCTCTTCGACGTCTTTGTTTTCTCGCTTACCCTCCACTGTACGACGACGTACTGCAAGTTGGGACTCGAGAGGCCGAGAGCTCGCCGGCGACTTCCTCTGTCTTTTTCCGAGCACTCCTTCTCCTTCCGCCATCAGCCGCCACAACCGCTGCTGTCTTCGCCGTCCGCGGAAAGCGATTGCGCTTTGATTGGACTGCTAGTCAACAATTAACCTTGAAATATTTACAAATTGATGGTATTTGTA
Organism: Eucalyptus lansdowneana; assembly: GCA_017140395.1. NCBI lineage: Eukaryota > Viridiplantae > Streptophyta > Magnoliopsida > Myrtales > Myrtaceae > Eucalyptus > Eucalyptus lansdowneana. The sequence continues at coordinate 23,769,259 of CM029489.1, forward strand.
AGGAGACGCCCAGTCATGAAATTATAACGAGCCAAGGGATTTAATAATTTATAATGTTTTAGAACTTAACCATAGTTAGAAACGCATAGTAAAAGTCTAATACTTTTGGATGGGCAAAATACCAATAAGAAGCCTAAGTTCAAACCCATTAAAATTTATTCAATTGAATTTACCTTCACTTATAAACTTAAATCAATAAATTATATGCCAATTAGAATAAAATTAACTACTTTATACCGCCTTAATTCACTTATGTTGGATTTTAGAACATTCCATCTATTCCAATGTTTGGTGAATATCTCAATAATAATTAAAAAAAAAAATTGGTGACCAAGGCGGTTTCCAAACAAATGGGCATTGTGGCTAGTCTCAATGGCAACTTCATGGTTTGATATGCTAGAGATGAAGGTGGGCATTCGGTATTTAAGTTGAAATGAGTAGATACAGAAGAGTGCCTAAACTAATAGGGAGCAAACCTAACATCGAGTTTACATGTGAGGGGATTGTTACAAATTTCACATTAGAATATTAGTGCAATATGAAGCAGTTAATATTATCTTAATTGATCCATAACTTATTAGTTGAAACTTTCAAATGAAAGTAAATCCAACTGAATATATTGACGGATTTTGATTTAGATTCCTTCTTGGCCGTATCAATTCATTCATCAATTTGACTTTTGACGATAAGATACTAATATCAATTAGGCTATACCTCATGACCCATTTGCAAACTCCTCAAACATTGCTTTTCAATTACATATTTGTAAGGAGACACCCAGTCATAAAATCATAATGGATCGAGGTGATTTAATAATTTCTAATGTTTTAGAACTTAACTATCATTAGAAAAGCACGGTAAAAGTCCAATACTTTTGGATGGGCAAATTACCAACAAGAAGCCTAAGTTTGAATCCATTATGTTTATTTAGTTAAATCTACGTTCATTCAAAAACTTAAACCAACCAATAAATTATACGCCAACTAGAATAATATTAATGGCTTTATACCGCACTAATTCACTTATGTTGGACTTTAGAACACTCCATCTATTCTAATGTTTGGTGAATATCTCAATAAAAAAAAAAAAAAAAAAAAAGGTGATCAAGGCAGTTTCCAGGCAAACGGGCGTTGTGGCTAGTCTCAATGGCAACTTCATGGTTCGATATGCTAGAGATGAAGGTGGGCATTGGGTATTTTAATTGAAGTAAGTTGATTCGTAAGAGTACCTAAACTAACAGGGAGCATACCTAACATCGAACTCACTTTGGAGATTTGTTACATCAAAGTATTAGTGTAATATAAAGCAATTAATATTATCCTAATTGACCCATGCCTTATTAGTTGAAACTTTTCAAGTGAAAATGAATCCGATTGGATATATTGATGGACTTTGACTTAGAATCCTTCTTGGCCATATCAGTTCGTTCATCAATTTGACTTTTAATGATAAGATACTGATATCGGTTAGGCTATACCTCATGACCCATTTGCAAATTCCTCATACATTGCTTTTCAATTACTTATACTTTCATAAATATGAAAAAGAAAAAAAAATAATTACTTATACTTTCATAAATATGAAAAAGAAAAAAAAAAAAAAAGTAAACAACTCATCCACCTTTTCCAATTGAAGTATATTTATTAGAATTTGAACCTAAAAAAATCCTTAAAAGATTTCAGATCAGTTCTCATTCGAATCTCAAGATCATCAAGATGTCACATATCAAGAGGGTATTTCTTCCTCCCGGAGAAGAAAAAGACATAAGGAAAATTGAGGATGCAAAGCATACGGACACCAACGCACTAAAATAAGAAATGCAATTGTGGAGCTCGCATATAGAACTTCATAATCCAATTAATCAAAGAAAATGCCAACAAACTATGCTTGCACAAACTGCGACAGTTCGTATAGAAGATGAACTGTACAATTATCGGTGAGCTGCTATTACTCCTTGCCATTTCATTGACATCACAATCTACACAACACTTTAGGTCTCCTATATGATGATCCTGCATCCGTCTCTCTTACTATCACTGTAATAATCACACACTCAATCCACTGCCTCTGGATCTATCACGGCCTTTTCAAAAGTCACTTCTGAAGAACGGCGACTCGAAGAATGAGCTCGAAAATGTCCCTCCGACGTTGGGGAAGAGGGTGAGGAAACAGATGAGGCCGAGGACGATCCCCCAGGCAAACCTATCCTCTCCCAAGGGCGTGATCTCGTCCTTGGCGGGTATTTCCTCTCCACCCCGGAAGAAGGTGGCAAAGAGTCCCCAGGCTAAGCACAGGACGCTGCCGCTGAGTCCGCCAATGCCGAGTAAAAGTGAAGTGGCGAAGGATAGCAAAGCGGCCGTGCTTCTACCGAACATGGCTTGAGCGATGCGGCCTCCTTCGAGTCTTCCGCACGGCAACAGGTTTAGGGAAGTCACCACCATGCCTGCAGAAGCTTTGAGTCAGCATCTGCTGCATTGGTTGCTTGCAAGATGGAAGCAAAGTGGCGATTCCACGGTCATAAGACTCAAGGAACACTATTCATCCTCAAAATATCTTCATAGTTTCAAATCAATCTAACAGATTCGGTTGATAATCCAAATGAAATCAGGCTGAACTTTGATCCTGGATCTTAGGATATTCTTTCAGATCTGTTATGATCACTATGGAGCAAATTATGTGCTCAAAAAGTTATATCCTCGGCAAACAAGAACGTAATTTTTCTCAACATTTTGTATGTAAACAAGACAAAGCCCATATCATGTGGATTACATGCCTGTTTCAACATAGATGAGGTAGCACGATGATATAGGAAAGGGAAGAAAAGAGAAGAAAGAAATGAAAACTAAGAGAGAGAGGTGCAACGAATCAACTTCTCAATGCACAAAAACTCACCAAGAAGTCCAGCAAAAGCAAGGGGATCAACAGGGACGCCAACACCTTCCACAGCATAGGGCAACACATTACCCAGGTCATCGGTATAAGGTCCAATGACGAATTGGATAAAAGAGAGCAACGGGTTGTTAAAGAAAAACTGTGGCCTTATATATCTGCAAAAGATAACAGAACGGGCATGTTATCGATGAACATGTCACTCATATTTACTAAAGTCACTGCTAGAGTTTTCCAACCTGAAAAGTTTAACAGTATTCATAAAGCTTACAGTGCATTGTCACCACCGTTGAAGCTGCCGTCAGCCACAAATGCTGCAATTGTGAGTGCTAGTGATGTCAGATAAGCACTGGCCGTACGGGCCACTGGAATGTCGAAAAGCGCTTTTTTATTCGGTAGCAGGGACTCATAGTTATTCATGACTCCCAAGCACCCCGTCCAATTTGATGGGACTAGAAATGACGGGCTCAGTTTCACACCATATCGAGCTGCTGTGACTCTCGTGGCTATCTGCAAGATGCACATAACCATATGGTCTTCAGTTTGATTAAAGAACCAAATGTTCACAAGAATGAATACCGGCATAGCTAGATAGCCCAGTATCACTTAAGTTCGGTATGATTAGCTCCAGAAAACAAGCATGCCTCTCAGCAAACCATCGGGCTACTCAAAGACACCAGATGTAGAGAGAATTAAGGCAAACAACCAATTGTCCGGAAAAGCGTCGAAGTAAAAGACAGTATAGCATACCTCAGAGACTCCCAGAATGGAAACGAAACCGCTGAAAAGAGGGACAACATTTGAGAGGTAATCATCAAAAGTAGCATCTGGTTTGAGGAAGAAGCCGCTCATTAGAGCTATGGTCCCAAAAGTTGTCACGCACAATGCTACTGCACTAACATATCCCCAGGGAGTGCTAAGCCTGGTAGATTCAAACTGCAGATCCATCTCTGATTTTGGTTGCACCACACAAGCCTACACACGTACATTGGAGTCATGGGGAACTTTCAGTGACATTAAATACTGTCTGACCTCAGAAAAACTCAGTTAAGTATTGAACATCTATCAGATTAGACTATAGACATAAAAACTAAAACACTACTCACGGAAAAACTGAATCAGTGACCAGGAAACAATGACAGTTTATTCAGGTACAAGATAGTAATGTCTAAGGGAATGTGGCATTTATTCTTCCAAGTGACTTATCAAGCAGATTAATTGCAAAGAACCCAGAAAGGCATTTACTAACAGGTTTGCATCCAAGTTTGACAATAGATGATTTCATCAACAGAGACATGGAAATGTTTCAACTTGGCAATGGTCCCGCAAGATCATTTGCCTTTACTGCAGTACAACTAATGCTCAAGTTACAAATATACCCAACATTGAGGCAAGTGTATAAGCCAAATGATGTATAACAGGCTTCCAAAAAAAAAATGCAATGAAGAAATCTTGTACATGCCGTATAACAGGCCCTGGCTCAATGAAAAATTAATCAGTCTAGTAGGTGCAGCTATGCTATAGATAGTAGATCATCATGAAGCTCTCATTAAGTACCTGTTTAGTAATGTCATCTGCCTTCTCCTCCATGAACCACACGGCTACCTCCCGACCTGCTGCCTCGGACAGCTTGCTCTCCAGTTTGGGAATGACCTCGTCAATGGGCCTCCTTAGATTACCAATGAAAATGCCCCCATCTCCGAATCTCCGAACATCAGTTGCAAAGAACGTATTGAAGCCAAAACAGCTCCTCAACTGCCAAACAGAAATTTGAACAGTGAAACATGGAATAGGTAGTGTTGGGGCATTGCTTCCACTGAACATTCATCGAAAAAGAACCAACTATTGCAGGTCTATGAATCACCTCTCCATATTACCAAAGAAATTTTCGCTAATTGACAACTAATCCTGTAATCGAAACACTATAGAACTATACCCACATAACGAAGTCTATCCACATGCATCTGCTTAATTTGGCAGGCGAGCCCCATCTTAATTTCACAATTAACTCGACATTATATACAACCAATTATTATGTATTACGAGTCTTTCCCCACAAAGGACACAAAAATCCTACAAACTAACAGAATTACAGTACATGTTCTACTTCTACACACAAGAAGCGAGAGTTAAAAGTCAATTCTCAGGCCAAATGATTAAGAATACCACTGTAACAGTCATTACTGTCCCCATATCTCTCTATCCTTAATAATGTCAACCAAACAAAACCAACCAATCGCATGTTCTTTGCTCACACATGCTTAGAATTTGATGAATTTGATCCCACGCGATGCAAAGATCACGCTGTTCGATCAAGTGCTAACGAAAGTTGTATCCCTTCACTCACCTTGTTAAGATCAAGAGCTCTGAAGGTCTCCTCGGCTTTCTCCAATCTCTCCCTCTCCTTGGCCAAACTATCCCGCGCGATCCGATTGAACAGCCCCACGATCGGGTTGTCGCTGCTCTCTCTGTCCAGCTCCTTGAGCTTCCTGTCGGCCCTCTTCTTCTCCAGCTTTATGGCAGCCTCGATGGAAGGACTGCCCATGAACCTTTTGAACTCCTCGTCGCTCTTCCAGTCCATTTCCTGCTGCTTCTCCCTCTCCCTCTCCTCCTCCTCGTTCTCTCCCGACGTCTCGGTCGCCTCCGCGTCTCCATCCTCGTGCCCCGGCCTTTCGGACACCACGGCTACCGAAGAAGAGCTGGCGGGTTCGTTCTCGCGGTCGTCCCCGGCGGACGACTTGAGCGGCCGCACGGAGGAGCCGGGCCTGGACGAGAGACAGAAGGGTATCCGGGCACGCTGGCCAAACGGGTGTCCGACGTTGCTCTTCTTGATGAGAGGCAACGACGGGGAGCAGCGCGGGTTGGTGATGAACACGGTCGCCATGGCAGGAGGAGCTTGCATGGGCGGTGAGGTTTCGACGGAGAAGCCATGGCTAAATAAACGGGGCGCTGATCCTGCTGCATGGACATGGCCGAGCAGGGTCTAGAAAGTTGGAGAAGAGTTCCAGGTGGACGGAGAGACAGAGGGTGGCGACGAGGGAGAAGAGACCCCACGCTCGGAAGTCTTCGGAGTCGGAGATAGTCGAAGGGAAAACATTTCTGTGGCTGCTAAAAAATGGCTTTTGGATTTTGATTGTGACTGGGGACATACATGGAGTCTTGTTGAACAGTTGACTGACTTCCCGGAGTAAGATAGGTAACCATCGTACATGTGTCATGGGCAGATAGTTCCTTAATCGCGAGCGACATGCGATCGGCAGAAAACATCAAGCCAACCTTCTTTTTATAGATTATTCCGAGAGCAATACAACCTTCCTTACCACCTGCTTCAGTGGCTCTGCTGGTTAGTCTTCCCCATCGTGGGGGGACCCGTTGGCCCCCTTTGGGGGACCCGACTGACCCCTTCTTAAAGAGAGGAACCAAGATTTTGCGATAATCCCTGCAAAGACACTTGCATCTTACCTGGTGGCTGAGGTGGTGGGTCCTCCAATTCACTCCCAGATTTTACTCCAGCCATCTGCGGTGTATGGAATTTTTCTGGGTTATTAGAAGAAAAAATAAAAATACAACCTTCTTTCACACGGTGTGAGGATACCAAGCCAACAAATCGACTGATTGGGAGATAAATGGATCATTGAATGGTTGAATGACTTATTGGGAGAATGATAGATAAGAGATGGTTCGCTCGCGGATATGAGTCACGACCTTCTTTGATTGCATAATAGTAATTTGTGCGGCATCTAGTAAGCGAATAACACCATATTAACCTTCCTTCTATAGTAAATCCAAAGAAAAATACAACCTTACTTTGTATAGTGTCTTTCAATCGGGGTACTTGGCCAACTCGATTAATGGGAAGACATATGAATTCTTGAACAATCGAATGACTTCTGGATAGTTTATCGAGCGAAACAACATATCACTTTAGACATAACAACTAGTTTCAATCTGCTATGACCTCATTAGGAGGGCCACATTAACTTCCCACTAGTTTGTGCATAGAAGGCCTAGAATTCCTAGCACCAACTATTCTAACACCACTCTTATAGATCAATCATATTAAACCCCTTTGCAGAGAATATAGAAACAACTATTCTAACATGTGTCACGGTTTGTGATCCTCCTATGCTTGTGTGCCCTTGTGAATAGAGTTTGAGATTGTTTAATGAAACTATATAAATATTTTGATGAGTGCACACGAGTATATAAAGCCTTGGGTTTTCTCGAATGAGTTCTCTTTTTTTTTTTTAGTGGATGAACATAGTAAAATTACATTAACATTGATCTGTGTTTGACACATATAATTTTTCTTTTCCAAAAGTTTTCTTAAATCATCTTGAAGAATTGGGACACGAACGAAAATGATATTTGAATTTTGGGTCTAATATGCAATGTAATCTTTAAAAACTTAATTTATCTAATGCGATCTCTAACTTTAACCTAATGTATAATATTACCTTGAACTTTTAAATTATTCAATATGGTCTTCGACTTTTAATACATGTTCAATTTAGTCCTTAAACTAGTATTACTAAACTTAGATGGTGAGGAATTTTACTACAAATCGCTAGCAAAATTTTAGAAATCACATTGAACAAATTAAAAATTTAAGAACCATATTACCTATTGAGGTAAAGCTTAGGTTTACATTGAACAAATTAAAAGTTAAGGGACTACATTACATAGTAAGCTAAAATTCATGAACCATTTATATCATTATCCCTTTCTTTGTAGAAAATTAAGTTGTTTAGCATTGTAGTATTTGTAATTTTCACATTGCTCAGTCTTGATTTCTCTTAGTATAATTGGAATTTTTAATGAAGACTTGAAGAAGAACCGTTTATTCAAAAGAATATACAAATGCTATGTTTAGTTGTCTATATTGTAACCAATGACTGAATATGATAGGATATGAAATTAAGGGGATTTTGCTATATTTCATTTATTGATGATTGCAGTAATAAAGTTGGATATATTCATATCATATCATATAAATTGTTTGGTGAAAATGCCGTATCAATATAAATTAATCACAAATTTTATAGATGGAGATAGTAAAAATCTCTCATAACAATCTTGTCAACTTTATTTCTTTTTTATTTTTTTTATCTTATTTACCTCTCCTTTTTAATTAATTTTTATTTCTTTCTTTCCCTTCCATCATTTTTTAATAAATTTTTATTAATAGAAAACTATACTGATATATCTAAAATACTAAAATACCTAAAATACATAATAAATATAAATATATATTTATATATTAAATTGTATATTATAAGATATAATTAAATTCGACTATATAAATACAAATTAGATTAAAATTAAAAATAAAATTTTATTTTTATTTTGAATTTCTTATATTATAATTCAAATAGTTTTTATATTGAAATTTCATTTTAAATTTGTTAATTTAAGAAGCTTTTTATTTGAGAAAATTTTTCTTATCATGAGTATTAGAAATCTTATTCACATTTATTTTGCATCCCTCATTGGATAATTTTATCCACCTATATTCCATTTATATATAACTTTATTCCTGTTTTGAGTAGGCAAACGTAGCCAAAAGTTGTTTTTGCTTCAAATAAGGTTATGGAATGGCCAAATTAGTCTCAAATTATACCATAAATTCATTAGGTGGCCAATGGTGTGCATGAACTCTGTTTTTCTATTTATTTTGTTTCCGGTAACATGTTTGGAATAGAGATTTGTTTGGTAATATAATATAATTTTTTTTTTTTTTTTACTTTTGGAACAAATTATCAATTTAGAAATAGATTTGGAACAAAAATGAAAAGTAAAATTTTTTACTTTTCTATTTCTAAGAAAAAAAAGGAAATCACTCAACCTTCTACTAGCTAGTTGTCCACCCACCGTTGGCCTTTTGCCAACCTCCTCTAGCCATTGCCCAAGGAGGATAAATTTTGTGTTGTTATTAAATACATATTTTTGCTCAAAAACTTGTTTATGAGATAGAAATTGAAAATCTATTTCTAACCATAAATTGATTTCTAAAATAGAGTGATTCACATTCGTACCCAAAATTTTCACATATTGACTTGCAAGTGCAACTCATTTATTTTGGTAGCAACAATAGGGGCAATTTTGTGCGAGATATAATGATTTCATCTATTTTGAAGAAGCCCCAAATTGAACAAGATGAAGCTAGGGTTTGTGCTTAAAATCCCTGTAAATCCCTGATTTTGTTCATTCACCTCCAAAATCCCCAATTTCGTTCTTGGGGACTTGCGTCTCTCGTCCTCTCCTTAACCATGGACATTATCACAGCTTCCGCGTCCTTTTCTATGCTTCGTTTCATGCGCTGGTTTCTGCCCATCTTTGTTTCAGCAAATCCTTCTGGTCCTAATCGATGCTACTTCTTTTGGACCTTGGGGACAGATGCTGATCTGAATTGTAGAAAGGGATATTGAGCAAAGAACCCTAACTTCAGATTGGGTAAGATCAAAATGTTTCAGACAAAATTGCCCCGATTTTGCCTCCAGAGTAAGCATGCGAGTTGCATCTACAAAGTGAAATGGCGAGGAATTGGCCAATCAATGAGCTCAAGGTCTCATTTGAGATTAAATGATCACTTTGAGATCTTATTTAAGACAAGATTTACCTTGAAAACTCTCTTAAAGAATAAAAGTTCCACTTTATGCTCTTTTTTGAAATTCTCTTACATTTGAGCATTTAATTTTATGAAAAAAGCCACTAAAAACTCAAAACTTTGCTCAAAGTGATAAATTTACCCTAAACCGCTTTTTTTTTTTTTTGTGACGTGAAAAACCAAAAAACTTTTTAAATCGTAACACATTTACCCCATCAATGGCATTTTTGTCTTATATTTTATGTTTTTTTTTTTTTTCTTCTTCCCTCCACCAGCCATGGCAGAGTCTGTGTCCGATGAGGGCTTGGTGAGCGATATCCTCATTAGACTTGAGCAAGGGGTTCCCTCGCTAGATTTGGTGAGGGAGGCCCTCGCGATGCTGAGGGTGACCCTCGCTTGACATCGATGAGGGTAGCCCTTGCTCGATGCCAGCTTCCCTTCGCCGGCCATGGCATAGCGACTAGCAGAGGGAAGAAAGAAGAAAAAAAAAACAAAAAGGTTTTAAAAAGTAAAAAGATCAAAATGCCATTTAGTTTAGGATAAATGAAGTTTAAGATTTTTTGTGTTACAAAAAAAGTTTGGAATAAATATATCACGGTTGGCAAAGTTTAGGATTTTTCAAGTTACAAAAAAATATTAAGGGTAAATTTGTCACTTTAAGCAAAATTTGGGGTTTTTCGTGGTTTTTTTTCCTTAATTTTAAGGGTGCATTTGTCATTTTTAGGCTTGAGATTGATCCTAGCTAGGGCCAAACAAGCTAGGTCACTATCACAATTTTAAAGGAAGTACCAGAAAAGTTCAACACATTAAATGTAAGGCTTTATAAACTGCACATCGATATCATTTACTTGACAAGTTTTGAGATTGATGACGTACTGATAAGTTAACGTGCAGTTTTTAATTCTTTCTGCAGTTTTTAGTTCTTTCTAAGGACTGACTAGCTAGCCGTTTCCTATTGTCGATATAAAAAGAATTTATGTATGCATCTAGCAACGGATAATTGACATTTAATATATTCATTCATATACCATTCTCCAAAAACACATGCCAATCATAATTGGCACGTAAATTTTTTTTTATACAATGAGAGCGGACATAATAATAATAATAATAATAATAATAAATGTATGGCAAAAAATATGAAGAGGAAATAATATAAATGTTGCAATTGTGAAATGGTAAGAAAGAACCACTTCTGGGAAAACAGAGAGCATAGGGGAAAGAGCAAACCCAGAATCGAAGAGGTTGCTCCAAACGCTCACCGCATGAAGGAGGAGAGCAGAGGACGACAAACAGAGACGCAAAAGCATCGCAAACGCATTTCCCTTCGACTGGCAGAGCGCACGGATCGATCTCTTCGCTCCCGAAACCGAAGCCGGCAGCAGAAGAAGACGACCCACCAAGAGCACTCCTCAGTACTCGCTGCAGGGCTGCGAACCCAGAAGGAGCGCGGTTACCGAAGGTACGGGGCGTTCTCTGCCACCACGCTTTTTTTCTAGTCGCGAATGGGAATGATTGTCGGTCGGTAGCAGCGGATTCCCGTGATGGGTTTTGCGGTTTGCTTTCGTTTGGAACGATCTTGGGTGGATTGTCGAGTCTAGAATGGCGGGTCGTGTTCTGAATCGTGAGAGAAGGTGGGGGTTGGGTGGAAAGTTTTGATTAGGAGAGAGGGTTGGTGAAGGAAATCGAAGGGAGAGGGAGAGTTTTCGCTTAGAGATTGACCCGCGAGCTGCTTTCTTGGACTGGGGGATCGTTGCGGAAGTGGCACCGCCGGACGTTTCTGACGATGGTTGGGTGGTTTAGGTATTCGATTTCGACCAAATTGCTGCTTAGGACCTGATTTTTTTTTCCCTCCGGCGCTCATTTGACTAAGATTGTAGCAAACGGAGTGAGTAGCTAAAGGAATGAAAAGAAGATGAAGTGGAGTAGGGAAAGGTCTCCGCGCATTGCAAGTCTTCAAGTTGGTGGCCACAAATAAATGTGATGGTTTTATCAAGAGAGGCTGGGCGAGTGTTCTATCTGATTTCAAGTCAGTTCTTCTGGCTTTTAGTATGTACAGCTGAAGAAGCACGCTCTACTATCGAATATCAGATCGTGTTGAAAAAGCGAATCTGAATTCATATTAGTCATGCCATGTTGCACTCTGCATGCTTTCTGTCCATGCTCTTTTGTCATGTCTTTCAATGCAGCGGCATCGTTGAGGACAGCTAATTAGATCCTTTATTGCACTCCAGTCGGATGTTTGGTAGAATGTCCTTGCAGTGGAAATCTGGATTTTCAATGAGTAGATGTCTTCTATGTGTATCTGGTCATTCATACTCTACTACTCTATTAGCAAGGGCTATTTAACAATGACCTAAATGATGGATACAGATCTCTCAAATGGACTTAGTACTAAATTTGTGGATAACTATATGAAGTAAAGGGTCCGTGGCCAACAAAAAAGCAATTTAATTTGAGTAATTGCATTTTCGTGTCAATTTTAAATGCCTTTTCCTGGCAAATCATGTGCTCAATATGTGGTGGGACCTGGTGTCTTTATGCCTAACTGAGTGAAACAAATCTTGGACCGTAAATTTTGTCCATTAAAGTAATACTTCAGCTGATGTGCGGACCAAAATATAAGAATTACTTGTGCATTGATTTTAACTTTCAAGCTTGACATTGCTTTGAGGCCTTTGCATTGTTGTTTGCAGTTACAAACAGAGAAGATCTTTTCCTAACAAGATTGTTTGTAACCCAAAAATAAGCCTTTTGACACTTTCTGCGTCTGGAGATTTGCCAAGTTTGCTGTCACAACCATAACTTCCATCATTAAAGAGAGTTGGGAGGGTGGAGTTTGATTCTCATCAGCACTACCACACAGCCACCATATTGGTTAAGCACTTCTTTAGAATGTTTATGCTTATGGTGATCTTTAAAGTCTCCGTTTTGGTATTTGAAGTGACTTGTTTCGTTAGGTGCTAATAGAGGACCTGTGCAAATTCATGAATTGGAAACATGGTCTGTGTCTATTTGTACGATAATAGCGCAGAGCAAACATAATTCTGCAAGTAATTTATTATACTACGCCATATAAACCCAAGATATTGATAAAAAATGTATTTTGGACATCGATGGTAGATGATCGTGATTATGATTTGCTTGTGTATAAGAAAATTTTGTGCTTATGTTCACAGAGTTATTGGATTGATAGTTGTTTGCTCTTAAACTTAATATCTTACTTACTTTTGGCTTTGAAGTTCAAACATGTTGAACGGCATCTGTTTTCTTATAACAAGAATATGAAACACAAAAATATAGGCAAAATCATCAATAATCCTTTGCCATGTTAGTTGATCAGATCAAGTTTACCCGGAGGACATGAATAATTCAAACAGTCATGACTACTAAGACAATGGCAATGACATATTATTTATAGGTATCCAATTTTTTTAGATTCTTTCCAACTTATTACAACTTCCTTTATTTGCTTGTAGTTTGGAGAGAAGCTTGTGCATTAAACTCGGATACCTCAACATGATTTCTTAAAATAGCACCTACTATGCAGTTACATTTGGCTCTGATTAGAGATCTGAAAATAATGCAAAAAATGTCTATAAATCTTTTTTCATAATGTAATCGTATTTTTGGGGAAGATGAATAACGAGTGAGCATATTGGAAGGATCAACACATAATTTGCATATGTTCTCAAGGTCTTTCTTCTTGCCATGTCAAGGAACTACCTGCAAAGGGTAAGAACCAAGTTTTTTGAGTCACACATAAAACCCCATGAAGGTGTTAGAGAGCTCATTTGTGCCCGTGCTGTAAAATCAAAGCTTTATTACAAATAGCTTTGTTGAATCTCCTTTCTACATCTTCACAACGTAACAAAACTAGCATTGAAGGTTATTTGTATTGACAAAAGAATAGCATGAAAAGAGGTTATTCATCAGTTGTCCTCTTACATAATTTTTCCCTGTTTGAAGGTTATCTTAAGTTTGGTTGATTGCAATAACTTTGTACATGGAAGTTCTTTCTCTATTGGTGTCATTTTGTCTAGTATAATTATTTCCTTAGTGATCTAAATATTGCTGATACCTGCTGCCTTTGTAGCGCTATCTTGACTTTGATGACTTTCTCAGTATCTTAAAAGGGGAGTTTTGAGGATGGGAAATTTTGAAAGTTTTGTAGGAGGAATGAATTAGCGAGCCAATTGAGACATTGCTTATGATTATGAGATAATGGAACCCAGCTTGTAGTGTATGGATTGCCTGTGGTTCCTTGAGTGCTGGCTTAAAAAACGAATGCCATCAACTATGGCATTAATGGTCATGAATTCCTTGCCCACCGGATGTTTGGATTTTGGGTTTTGAGGAAAAACGGTGATTTGTCTCTATAAATTGAAATGTGCCTCCATGTCATTATGGCTTCTCAGGTCTCAAAGAAGAAATATCAATCAAATTGGAAAGAAATCTTGCCAAGAACTTTGTACTAGCTCAGCCAATTAACCAAATATTAGTAAGAGGGAAGTGCTGACTAGAATGGAAGTAACCAAACAGAGAGCGAGCAGTGGCGAGAAATGTCTCCATTCATGTTAGTTTTGGTGATAGTTCCTGTATTAAAGTTATTGGCTGTTTAAGTTGGAAATGACAATTATTTGGGAAAAGAAAAGACAATGATCGTAGATTACTGACTCAATGGGAAAACATTGTTGAAAAAGTGGATCAGGGGAAAGAGTAATTAGGTTGATGACTAGGCTGGATGGTCAAGTATTCATGTGGTATGGTTATATCCGGTCCTTTGTAACTGAGACTGTTACAATAATCAATTGTTACAATACGAATACAGTGATGTATGTGGCATAACCACATGAGGGTGTAGTTACATATATATTTCTATTTAATGATATATGGAGATAAGCATGTTTTGTTGTATTTAATATTGCGTGAGTTTTCATTGTGCTGCAAAGTCCAAAAGTTCTAACATGTTCGTTTCTGGTGCAGTATTTTTTTGAAGCTGGTTAGTTCCAATGGCCAATGATACTCAATTTTCAGGTTTTCAGGTACTATTATGGGACATAGTTTTATTCCTCATGCAATATTAATGTCCTCTCAAAATGACTGAATCTGTTTAGAGTCTTGAGTGGACATATATCTCTAGTAATAACAACGTACTTTTTAAAACCCGGACTATGCCTAAGAGATATCATCTTTTCCATATCTAAATTGGTGCATGAATCCCCTAGGGAGAGGTGAGGGGGTTGTTTGCATTGTGGGGAGCTAAACATGGACACTTGTATTGTGAAGCGAAGCATCTGGGTGAAACAAATAATGTGACGCTGCAAAGATTATTATACCTTAAATCTGCAGGAAATCTGCCATACATTATGAAAAGACGGTGATTGAAGTGGTTTGATGCTGTGTCTAGGAAGACTCAGTGTAAAAGCAACCCATATAGATAGGATGTAAATTACAACCAAAAGAAAGTGTAGAAGGTGATTTAGCCATTGGACTATGAGAAAACAAGAATAGAGACAGAATGATCAACATACAACAATTCTGTTTTAAGGATAAGATGGCTAGAAACTGTAAGAACTTGACAATTTATAAATTGGACTCAAGAGTTGAATACCATTTGATGGAAAAATGGAGTTGTGATAAAGTAACGGGTCTTAAGTTCACTTGCAATCAATTGAGCAAGTCTACAGTAGACAAAAGAATGCCAACATATCTTCTGTTTATCTGCTGATCGGAACTAACAACCATCTTCATGGCTTACCGGGGATTGATTCCCGCTTTCCATGGGTGAATGGAGACCAAGGAAACCTATGTGGTCTTTTTTTTTTTAATAGGTGTTAGGCATGGAGTGTACATATTCATTTGCCTCAGGAATAGTTTCATGACTCATTTTCATTTTCTTATGTTGGTTGTCCTATAATTCAGTGCCTGGTTCTTTCTGACTGTTTTACTACAGCCTCTACAGCCTCCTGTAGTTGGTTCTGCAGATCCTCCAAGGAATTTTACTCAGCCAGCGCCTGTTCAAGTACTGCCATTCTCCATTTTATTCATGTCTCTGCTTGTTACTGTGATTAACATCAATCTAAAACTGCTTTTAATCTAAAACTATTGCAGCCTTGGCCAGCACTTCCGCCTCAGCAACCACAGCAGTTTGTTTCAACAGTACCTCAACATTTTCAGACTCCTAGCCATGGTACCATACTCATGAATATTGGATTGCCTTCTGCCCCTCCGCATCCCCAATTTCCTCCACCAGTTCAGCATTTGGCTCCAAGGCCTGGGCAGCCAGTTCAGAATGTCCTTCCTCCTCCTCCTCCAGGGCCATTGCCTATTTCTCAGCAAAATAAGCCCATGGCATCTGAGTCACTACGACCTCATCAGCCTAGTGGTCTTGTTTCGAATAACTTCATGCCTGCAGGGAGCGGCCTAAGAGCTCCTCTGTCATCATCATACACAGTAAGATCAGAAGTCTTATTAATTGAAAATTTCTTCTAAGCTCTTTCCTCGCATGGCTTTCATGGACTGCATTAATTGCAGTTTGCTTCTCATGGGGGACAGCAGCAAGGGAACTTTGTTGCTCCAAGGCCCCCTTCTCTCTACCATCAAATGTCTCAACCACAGGCTTCAGGAGTCCCAAGTGGGGATCAAGTCAATCTGCCATCTGAAAGCCAGAACACTACTCCTGTGACTGTGTTGCCGGTTACCAGTGAGCAGCCTGCAGTTTCTTCTGCACTAGCACTTGTATGAATTTAATATGGTTAAGTTGTTTCACCTCATTGGCCACATAGTTTTTTCTCACTGCAACGAAACTTTAACTTTCTCCTTTTATAGATACTTTGAAGAACTTCTTGAAATTCTACTTTGAAATTTTCAGGAGTCAAGCAGTCAGCATAACTCTTCTGAAGTTGTCCAAAGAATCCAAACTGATTGGATAGAGCATACATCTCCTGCAGGAAGAAAGTATGTGATTTTGATGGATTCTTTTTAGAGGCACTTTCTTGAAGAGGAAAGGAATTCTCATATTGAAAATGAAAAAAAAAAAAAAAAAAAAAAAAAAAATAGAATTGACCATCTTGGTAGATAGAGAATGCTTATGAAGGGCAAACTTTCTTTGCCTGATGAGAACTTATAATGCTTATAGCATGCAACATGTGGCAATTGTATTGCCATTGTTATGATGACTGAAATAGTGCTATCCTGGAAATCAATATTCTCCTGGAGGATAACTTGCAAAGAATTCCAATACAAAAGATAGAAAAGATGAATTTTAAAGCACAAAGAATGATGGTGTATAGCTTGAGAAGATGGTTAATCTCAAGCTTTTGGTGGTAAATTTGTATTCAGTTCCCTTCATTACTTCATCATGAAAGTGGTTGGATCAACTTTTTCTGTCTTTAGTGTCTCCGCATTCTGCTGAATAGGCTTAATTAGAGTTGACTAGCCAAAAAAGTGGGTCAATCAAAAGAAACTGTTGCCTTTTGGAACAAAAGTTAAGCCTATAGGGGAGAAGTTTGTATTTGCCCCATTAAGAGTACAATGTGGGGATTCTTGTTCATGTGATATGGTGACCTGAGGAATAGGTAAGACCAATGAAGAAGATGGGTTGACAACATAAGGGAGGTTTTTGTATATTATGGAGAATATAGCACAAATGAGAGCACAATGGAGTGATTGGGGCAAAACGGCTATGCCCACCTTTAGAGAAGCTATCCGCTTGGGTAATATCGATGTTGCTGATATGCTGAATATGGGATGGGTTTCTCTTGTTAACTGGTAATTAATTCTAAAGGTAAAGTGAGTCGCAGAGAGAAAGAAGCAATAGCTTGAGTTGCTTTTGCAACAGGTAGGGGGTAATTTAGGATTTGAAGCACCAGATTGATGACATCTCCTGGCCAAGGCTGCTAGTTTGTGCTTTAGCTGTGTTGAGTTGTTACGTTATGTTAGTCACTTTTATTGATTTTGGAGGTGATAAGAATCCAGCAAGTGCAGTACTTCAATGGGGCAATTGATGAAGGGGCCTAGCCCTTCTTTCATTTGTATGCCGTTTTCTGTGGTTGGGGATGGTTACTTGTTGTCTTCATTTGTCTTGCTCATGGATACTTTGTAGACACAAGATGTCCGCAAGTTTTGTGCAAAAGCATGAAAAGTGACTCAAATATCACTCAATGGCGTTGGAAGTAATGGCAAAGTGATTTCAATTGTCTTCTGAGGCATTGTAGAGCCAGATTGCCTTCAAAATGAGTGAGAATGGTCATGCTTCAAATTTGATTTTATTGAGTAGATCCAGATATTACAATCGATGACAAGTAAATGCAAAGTGGCTCTTACAGCCTTCTGTTTATTGAACTACACATGTTTTTCTTGTCTACTCCTTTTCCGGTTTACATTTCATTAATTTAGCTTTTAAAGTACCTGATTTTATTCTGCTCTCTGTTGTCTGTTGTAGATATTATTACAACAAGAAGACAAAACAATCTACATGGCAGAAGCCCTTTGAGTTGATGACAGTAACTGAGGTGGGCTATACTTCACTTGATGCTTGACAGTAATCACATTCATACCTGTATATTGTTTATCTCATAATATTGTGATCCAGGGTAACCTTTCCTAATATAACATAAATTACTTTGTATCTGGTATGGGATTTCTTGTTATATGTGCTTTGATTACCATTCCAACTTTTGTATCTGGCATTTCATTGCTCTTCCTGTTTGAGGAGAGAGGTAACACAAAAGAAGAGCTGGTTTGTAACTTGGTCAAAAAGGAAAGCGTTTCTGAGTTTTGTACCCATAGTAAAATTTTGGTGCTTTCTAAGGAAGCAAATATGACTACATTTGTGCTTTTAGCATGAGCATCCTAGTTTTTGTGGTAATCTTATTTATATGAAGATGCTTATTGATCTTTCAGAGTAGAAATTATTATGCATTATCATTAGTGTTGGAACCAAGAAATCTGTTTCTACTACTTGAGTCATCTTTTGTTGATATGATGTTGCAGCAGTTGCTGTTAATTGAACTTAAGTAGGTGTCTCAAGTTTGTTAGGAGTGTGAGATTGTATGCTGACACGGTTTCTAATTTTCTGTGCACATTGTGAGACTTAAGTTGGGTAAGTGTGGTTATTTGGTGTTTGTTCAACAAAAGAGCATAGTTTGAGGTGTTTGTCCTGTAACGGGAAATTGTCATTAGGTTTCATTAAAAGGATTTTCCGTGTGAAGATGCATTCTGAAGGAGCTTTACTTCCAGGCAACACTGTTGATCCCTCTATGCCTTAACATAGTGAAATTTAAGTCCGTATGATTTGTGGACCCTCTTTCAGTAACTGATAAATTCATTTATGTCAAGATCCTTTTCCAGCTTTTAACAAGAAGAAAGGATGAGCAATTTGTTAACCTCTTCTAATTTTTTTGGTCACTGTTAGGATAAAGGGAAACATAAGACTTGCTTGGGTAGGGAAAAAATGTCAAGAATAACTCATGTGTTTGGGTTATCTAATCTTGGTATGGGGCAGGGGGATAACCAATACC
Organism: Eucalyptus lansdowneana; assembly: GCA_017140395.1. Taxonomy (NCBI): domain Eukaryota; kingdom Viridiplantae; phylum Streptophyta; class Magnoliopsida; order Myrtales; family Myrtaceae; genus Eucalyptus; species Eucalyptus lansdowneana. The sequence continues at coordinate 23,788,279 of CM029489.1, forward strand.
CATTTTCTTCCATTTGTTAAAATTTGTGGTTGATATTTCTCATCCGTAAAACTATGCGTGGGTTTTGGTTTTGGTTTTGATATATTCCTTTATGTTGTTCCTTTTAATATTGAAATTTTCTGTTCCTTGAATTGATTGATCTAGTTAATTGTTTTAAATCTGGTGGACTTGCATAGTAAGTGGATATCTGGTTATGTTGCCAGGCTTTTGAATTATTAGATGGCCTACTTATTGGGAGAGAATTTTGAGGCATGTTGTCTTAGAAGTGTGATCATCTATTATGTCATATAGCCCTCAATTATTTTAGGTTTCACTTGATTTAGTCCCATTATTATCTCTTCTGGTATGGTCTCTGAGGTTTTATGAAGTGTGTTTACTTTCAATACTTTTTACATGGATCTTCATGGTTTGAGAATGGAACTGTCAATTCTATTTTTTTCTGTATGCGCTTTGCATGACATCCATAGCTTCAAAGGCACTTATAGGTACATGCCCTGCTCCGCTCTTGATTGGTAATATGTGATATGCGTCTTTGCTGCTTGGCTTATCTACTAGTTAACCCTAATGTTAGTATCTTGTCATTTTACTACTTCCTTCAGTGTGACAATTCTATCTTCTTAATCATCCATTTTGAAGAATTTAGTGATGAAAAAAATACCCAGGTATGCTTGCAATTCTTTATAATCAAGTGTTGACTGAACATTTTAAACATATAGGATGGTTTCTGAGCTTTCAAGTGAGCTTTTGTGATGCAGTTTCTGTTGTGTGCAAGTTCATTCACATTTTAGAGTATGTCACTCTTATAGTACTGTTTGAAAAGATCATTCTTCATCAACGTGGAGGCTTGGTAGAGATTAAAAATTTCATTACTGAGGTTTAATTGTTGATTTCATTGTGACGTCAAAATAGTATAAACAATTGGGAGTCAGCTTGGGTCCTGAAATAATGAGGAACAATTAAAAGTCATTGTGTTGTGGTTTAGAGTGGAATAAGTAAAGAGTATCCTGATTTTATGCATTTTATTGAGTTCAAAATGGGAAATGGCTGCTCCATCTCCTTCTGGCTGGGTGGTCAATGGACCTTTTATTTGAGCTATCTCTGGAATTGTTCCAAATAGCTTCCCATCATTAAAACAATGTCATTATTTCTTCTTTTAATTATTCTATATGTGGACAAGATTTTTCCATATCTTCTCCATTTCCCTCCTAAAAAAGCCATTTAGTTTTTCTATTTGACCATGTGTAGTTTTTTTATTTTTTTATTTTTTATTTTTAGTGTTCTCTTTTGCTCATTGTCATTCTCTTACTGTGACAGCGTGCAGATGCTTCAACCGACTGGAAGGAATTTACAAGTTCTGACGGAAGGACGTGTGTACTTTTCAAGTCAAGTTAATGTTCATCCCTATAAGCTTCTTTTTGTTTTAACTCTATCCCATTGATTGACATGTAGATACTACTACAACAAGGCTACTAAGCTGTCTAAGTGGGAAATGCCTGCTGAACTGAAGGTGCCTAATCTCATTCACTTTTGCATCTCTTTACCCTTCTATCACGCTATCCTGTTTTGACACTCTTCAATTCCAGTTGGCTCGTGAGGAAGCAAAGAGAAAATTGGCCCCAGGAACACAATCAGAGTCCTTACCTTCCTCTTCTACCTCATTGGTTCCAGTTAATGAACCTGATGGTGCAGATATATCATCTTCCACATCTCAAGGACCTACATCAAGCCCAGTTCCAGCGGCACCTCTTAATGTCTCTGGGGACACAGAGTCAGCAGTGGTTGCTGAATCAGAAGAAATATCTGTCCCAGTGCCTACTTCAACGTTGGTGGCTGTTGTCTTGGATACATCCATGGATGATGCTGACCAAACTGTTGTTCAACAGAGCAATGAAGTTGCTGCTGATGCGATTGATGATGGCACAACCCCAATGTAACCTATTAAAGAATCTATCATGTCATAGAAAGTCAGCCAAGTAGCTTTAGATTGGATTGAACTTTCTGTACTTAAATTTGCAGGATTGATTCCAAGAAATCCACTATTCAGGATGTTCCCTGGTCAGCTGGAGTATCTGTTCAAGACAAAGTATGCCTGAAATTATCTTGTAATGGTGTTCTCTAGTTTGCAGTTCCTATGCCATAAGCAATTTAACCATTTACTTTTCAGGAAGCCAAGAATATTGAAGTGAGTGCTGAAGGGGCAGAGACACTTGTCGAAGAGAAATTAACTAATAGTGAACCATCACCTTATGCCACTAAGCTGGTATGACATGTGATTTGCAATATTTTGGTCCTTTCAAGAGATATTCTGGGTACTGTAATTTGAGTTATGATGATCCCTACTTGTTTAGGATGCTAAAGCTGCATTTAATGCACTTCTGGAGAATGCAAATATTGGTTCTGACTGGACTTGGGAGCGAGTAAGTTACTGTTCTTGAAGCTTTTGTTTGCACTCAAATAACTTCAAGTATTGATGGTAGCACTGACTTTTCAGGCAATGAGAACAATTATAAATGATAAAAGGTATGGTGCTTTAAAAACACTCGGAGAGAGGAAGGAAGCATTCAATGAGGTAAAACTTTAAATTGTCAGCTCTATAATGGTCATTCTATCCTCCTTTCTTTTGACTAATTCACTTATATTTTATGGGACAGTTTGTTGGTCAAAGGAAAAAGCAGGATGCTGAGGATAGACGCATTCAACAGAAAAAAGCTAGGGATAATTTTAAGCAAATGTTAGAAGTGAGTCATTTATTGCCTCACTCTTGAAAAATTTATTTTTTTCCCTCTAGCTTTCTGATTTCTTCTTTACCAAATTTTGACCCAGGAATGCAGAGAGCTGACATCTTCTTCAAGATGGAGGTGTGTCTTGGTGATGGTTTTCTTTTGGTCCTTTATGTTGGTGACATTATCACTAACGTTCCTATATAATTAAATATTGTTTAGCAAAGTAGTGACATTGTTTGAAGAAGATGAACGTTTCAAAGCTATTGAAAGAGACAAAGACCGGAAGGATATATTTGAGAGCTTCATAGTTGAGCTGGAAAAGAAGGTATTCTTTTCCTTTTGGTCTTAGACAAGACTTTTTGCGTACCTAAATTGTGCTACCCAATTGTCGATTGACATTATTTTTTGCAGCATATTTGATTGATTCTTTCCAGTCCACGTGTACTTTTATGTTTAGTGCATAAAGAGAAATATAAAAGAGAAATATAAAATAAAGGGTGTTGTGAGGATACTGTCGTGTGAAATCAATTAGATGAGATCTGTTAAGTCTAATGGTGAGGATAAAAGCAGTGCGTTGCCACCCAGAAAATTCAAGTGGTGTAACTTCTTCTTGTGCCTTTCAAAATTACTATTTCAGTTATGTGCCTGTGTGATGTGGCAACTGGAGGCAGTTACCAAAAACATCTGATGTGCTTTTGGGCTGTGTTAAGCATACTAGTGAATCAGACCGATTTCTATGCATATGAAAAGGTGCCTAATTTGGCAGCAGCTCTCTCTAATTATGAGAAGTGAATGACGCTACATATTGATTAATTACTGTCATTCAAACCTATTGGACATTGATAGTTGCTCATTGCAAAATTTCACTGCGACATTTGTGGTGAACCTGAAATTTGTCATGTGGAAGCTTGAATAGGAAACTTGGTACTTGACAAGAAATTGGAATTTCCTTTTTTGAAAGCATATGAGAAAGTACCTTTTTGAAAATATTTTTGGTTTTTGCTTGATCTGGTTGTGATTGATTGATCTATGGTTGGTTTAAACTGGTATCTAATATATTAGTCTGTGGGGTAATTTCATCTACATTCTTAAACTAAGTATGTATAAACTTCTGTGTCATTAGGAGAGGGAGAGATCTTTGGAGGAGCGGAAGAAAAATATGAGGGAATACAGGCAATTCTTGGAGTCTTGCGATTTTATTAAGGTACTTTATGGCAATCTCCTCTTTGATAGCATATTTCCAATTCTCATCTATGTTATTGGTATGCTTTTTTATTTCCCCATGTCCAGTCCCTCTATTGGGGAAGTCAATCTCTCCCATCCACTGATCGCCTTCTCTTATGTAGGCAAGCAGTCAGTGGCGCAAACTACAAGATCGCTTGGAGGCTGATGAGAGATGTTCACGCCTGGAAAAGATGGATCGGTTAGAGATATTCCAGGTTTGTACTAATTCTTTGGGGATATTTTTGGTAATTGATACTGGCCTGATGAATATGATTTTTCAGGATTATCTGCATGATCTAGAGAAAGAAGAGGAGGAGCAGAGGAAGATACAGAAGGTGCTGTACTATTTATCGTCAGGCAGTTTAATGTTTTTCATCTTCATAATATTTCTTTCTTTTTTGATGAGGTGAACTGATTTGACATCTTTCTTGTGTCCATTGTTTTCCTGTCATTTTTACTGATGCAGGAGGAAATGAGAAAGGCAGAACGCAAAAACCGTGATGAATTCCGCAAATTGATGGAAGAACATGTTGCTGCTGGCACTCTAACTGCTAAGACTCTTTGGCGTGATTACTACATGATGGTTAGAGTCGACTGTTTCCTCTATAGTATGAATATATTTAGTTACTAAACTACCTATCTGTTTTACTTTTGATGGTTCTAGGTTAAAGATTTGCCAGCATATATGGCAGTTGCGTCAAATACAGCAGGTTCAACGCCAAAAGATTTGTTTGAAGATGTTGCCGAGGAACTACAGAAACAGGTGAAGTGTGCCTTTATGTCAAGTTTTTTTGGTGTACATTGAATTATAATTCGAAGTCATTTTCTTAATTTATTTAAGAGCTAAAATCCATATAAGTTTTTCTTTGGACACGCTGCTGTGTAAATGATCTGTGCCTATTAATAACAGCAAAATAATTCTATCTAGAATGATTCATGTTGGAATTCTGGATCTTATATCTAATGATTCTAGGACTTGCTTGCGAAGTAAAACTGTCAACCAAACCTTCATTGGACTTCACATGGGTGGCGGGGGCTAAGTGAATATGTCAACTCCAGTTATTAATATGAGCCTAATGGCACTTTTAGCATCTCTCGTAATACCCCTTACTGGAGTTACCTCAGCCAGCATTCTTACTTTTATCATCAGCATTCTTAGTTCAAGTCTCTTCACTGCCTCGTATTCTCTTTTTGGTGAGGATTTATGTACTATGGTGCTTTTGTCATTCGATCAATATTTTCCATATTGCATAGTGCTCATGGTGGTTCTTAGAAATTTAGAAGTATTTTAAAGACTGGGGTTTTTGAATGATTTCTCCACTAAGGCTCCATTTGTTTTGCGGAAAATAAATGATTTGGAAAACATTTTCTAGAAAACGATTGCTTATCTCACTTACAAAAGTAAATAAACGAAAGATATTTTCATTGTCCACAAAAAGGATTACACATAAATCATTGTTGATAACAAAATTTTTTTTTCGTTGACTAATAATTTCAAGTGATACTGGTGATCAGCAGGAAAATATTTTCCAAAACATTCATTTTTCGTAAAACAAACGAAATCTAAAATTGAACTCTAAATCTACTTCTTTGTATAATGAAGCCTTGTCTCAAAAATGCAAATTAGCTTTGCTTCAAGGTACCATCTCTTCCCAAGGTTTACTGAGTTTTCTCCACTAAGGCCAGTTTCTGTAATGCTAGATTGTGTCTCCACCATCTTAATACATTAGTCACTCCTTTCAGATTTTGGGGCATCTATCATAGATTCTAGATTTATTATGCCATAGAAAATGTTGTGTGGCTGTGAACAAAGATATTAGAGGAACCTATTTAGTATGGTTAGGACATGTGAAATGATGGGTTTTAGATTTTATAGTTAAAAGCTGTCATGTTATGGTGGGGATGCTGGGGAAATGAGATAGCAGAAAGGTTAGAGATGTGAACGTTACTTCAAATAAGGACCAAGGTCTCAAATTGCAGTAGATGTCTTGTCAGTGGTATCACAGCAATAACGCTGGTATTGGCTTGCATTTTTTTCATCGCAATAGTGGCCAATAGCAGTAGCTGCGCGAGTGCTATATTGCAGCTGCTATTTACAACCAGGATAAGGACATTAATCCATTATATTGATATCGTCAATCACGGAAGAAGATCCAAATGCTGAACTTGCATTCTTAAATTTAAGAATTTGATTCCTGATCTGTTTTACTTGTGGAAACAGATGTGTTGTGATTAACATGCATCATGGTGCCTCATTTTTCATAGTAATTTTGTAGACAAAATAGCATAAACATGTATGGTTCAACGGAACTACCTGCTTTTTGTTCACTTGTTCAAATTATGCCCCTCTCTAGTTTCTTCACCTATAGCTTTAAAGTTAGCAACATGCATCGTATCAATGGTCACTCTTATATAGGGAACTCACCTGTTCCCCATCATTTCTGCTTCCCCCTTTTGGGAATTACATGATAATCATTTACTAAATATATCATTTTTCTACTTAATGCTTTCACTCAGTACGTCAATGCTGCGGGAAGATTTGCTCTTCATTATCTTCTAGTGTTCTTTTGGTGAAACACAAGAATCTATTGCTTCTACGGTTGATTTTTAAGTTTCATTTCTTAGTTATTTTGGATAATGTCATCTCATGTCTTAGTCTCTTTCCAGATCATGCAATGATTGAAGGCAATTTCACTAATTTTGTTGCTGTGGCTCTTGAAAATTTACCTTATTGAGTTGTGCCTATGATGCCGTTGTTAAACATGAAAAAATATGTGCTTGGAAAGTGGAAAATTCTGACTTATCTTCCTTTGGCAGTATGAGGAGGATAAATCTCAAGTAGATGATGCAGTAAAAATTAGAAAGGTATGATTGATTGGAGGGTTTTTCTGTTTCTTGCCTCTATCATCTCTTCTAATCTTCTGGCTTGTGTCAGATCTCCTTAACATCAACCTGGACCATTGAAGGCCTGAAAGCATCCATTGCAGATGATATTCGTGGCACACCCATATCAGATATTAATTTTAAAGTATGTTTATTTTCTTGGCTTGTTAATTCGTTCCTCTCACCACTTGTTTCTTCCTTCCGGTTCTTCAATAATTGGTCCACAGAGTATGTTAATTTTCAGCACAAACTATTTCTGAACAATTAGCTAGGGGCTTGTTATGTTTCATTGTTTGTTTGGCCTCTGACATTTTGTTGTTGCAAAACAGTAAAAGTTGGTTATGTGTAGCCTGTATTTTATTGGCACTATTTGGAGTAAATAGGTGGTGCATGAATTGTTATTGCTATATGATTATGTGTGCTGAAAGCCAAAACATTAAATGATTAAATATTTCTACCTGATTGAACAACTATAGTAATCATGATCTTTTAGGCATGATATGGTAGAAAGTCGGTCAGAAACCATGTTGATTGACAAAGTGATTTTTGCTTACAAAAGCTGGTTGCTTAGGGGGTGCATGACAAACCAGAATTTCTGTTCCAGAAATAATTTTTCTATTCCAGATCTGTTTCTGGAATAGAAATCCGTTTGATAAACCTATTCTATTTTTCTATTTCTGAAATTGATTTTTATTCCAGAAATAGATTTGGAACAAAAGTCAGAAGTAGATTTCTGTTTTTCTACTTCTCTATTTCTGAAACAAAAATTATAAATTATTTTTCCATGAAATTTTCTACTGAGATGAATATGCTTAGAAAAAGTATTGCCAATAAGATGGCAAGAGATCATAATATGTTGGAGATTCCATGAAATCGTGTTTTCAATTTTTGTAATGTATTTCTATTATTATTATTATTATTTTTTTTGGTAAGCGTATTTCTATTATTTTGTATTTGGGGATTTCCAATATTTGCTTTTGTAATGTGATACTGTATTTGATGATTCCTATCTTAATTCTTGTAATGTGATGTTCTACTTGAGGATTTCCCTTATTTATAATGATCCTTTATGACAAGCTTTATTACACTTCGTAAAATTTGTCGATTTTGTAAAATTTGCCGCAAATTGCCCAATACACTTCTTTTGTGTTTCTTTCTAAAACGATTGCTCGATATCGTAAACCGTGGCGGCGATTGACGTGACACATTAGCATGATGGGGATTAGAATATGGTTGCCCACCTTCATTTTACTAGAGTTTTGGGAACCTTCTATCATGCTCAAGAGTAATGCATATTGATCTCTTTATTCTATTGTATGGAGACTATAGATAAGTATATTATTTGACCGTAATTGGCTATCTAGGTGGATGCTAAAGAATGTTGTGTGAAAATTTAGAAAATTTGATATAACAACTCTTACTTTGTATTTTTTTTTCAAAAAAAGGAGACTTTACTAAAAAAAAAAAAAAAAAAAAAAAAAAAAAAAAAAAAAAAAAAAAAAAAAAAAAAAAAAAACTCTTACTTTGTATTTGGGTCAATGGGTTCATAAGCATATGAAATTTGTAAGAATGGACATCTCATTTGCTCCAAAAAAAGAAAAAATTGTTTTAAGAAATAGAAATTTTATATTGTTATCAAACGAATTTCTATTTCTGAAACAGAAATTTTGTATCGTTATCAAACAGATTTTTTTGCTCAAAAACTCGTCCAGAAATAGAAATAAGAAAATCTATTCCTGTTCGGTTGTCATGCGCGCCCTTAGATTCCTGTGAATTACTTTGGACTATTTTAGTCAGTCAAATGGTTTTTAGCATTAAGCAATTGACAGTTCCTATAAAAACTTCATTCTCACCCTGGTGAGTTTCATATATACTGACTAAGAGATCAAGGAATTGGATGCCTGTACCATGGAACTGTTAATTGGATAATTACATTCTACGGACAGATGGATGCATTCAGCACTTGCAATTTCCAGCTGAACCATGATATTTAATGTTTATATGGTGAAATGGGCCAGAATTTGGCGAAAGATATCTCAATTTATTAACAATTGACATACCAAACATTCTCAAGGATATGCAAGAATTTGATAGCTGTGAGTAGCAAGGTGGTGATTTTTCCACCAAGAAGTTAGGCAGGAGCTTGAGTTTAGATTTGTTCAGCTCAATTGCAAGCAAGGGAAAAAAGTGTATTTGTCAGTGAAATGTTCTTAAATACAGAAATATGATCCTGACTTCTAGAGTGGGTTGGATGAAGGAGGAGAGACTAATGAGAGAAAGGAACCTAATATATAAGCTTGGCTTAAACAGTTAAGACTTTATCGTGCAATAGAAACATCTGATCTGGATTTTCTTGCTTTTTGCAGTTAGTGTTCGATGACTTGCTGGAAAGAGCCCGGAAGAAAGAAGAGAGAGTTGTTAAAAAGCGTAAACGACTGGGTGATAAGTTCTTTGATTTACTTACGACTATAAGGGTATTGCGAATGGATGTCAACTACATACCTTCACACTCACCTTATGTATCTGCATATCGTAGAGATATGTTTTTGCTATCTAAATTTGATCTTCTCATTTCCAGGAAATAACTCCATCTTCAGCATGGGATGAGTGCAAACAATTGGTTGAAAATAGTCATGAGTACAGGTATAGCTTAAAACATCGTTAAATTTGATTATATTATTACATGTAGTTGTTTGAAGATACCAGCCATATTCCATTTTAAATTCTGCAGACTACTGTTTAAATGAGCTAAATCTGTCTATCTAAATGCTATATTATTTTAATTTAACTTTGCTGAGGGGACTTTTCTGCATATAAGAAATGAACTAAGTCTGATATCTGGGTGTCTATCCACAGCATTTATCCTACCTCGATATTTGAATATCCAGCTTTAATTTTCTTCTTGTCTTTCTGAGATGCTGTTACGTACACTAGAATCTGACATTGTGAAAAAAATCCTTGTGCAGTTCAATTGGTGATGATATATATTGTCAGGACATTTTTGAAGAGTACATAACAAAACTGAAGGATCACGAAACAAGAAAACACAAGGAGGAAAAGGTACTTATCTGCTCTGATTCTAGTATATATATAACACTCTCGATTGTTGCTCCTTTATTTTTGTTATTTTCAATTTGTAAATGAAAGTAAATATGTATGATAGTCTATGCTCCATTATTTTGAGACATTTGCCAGAACACAGTGAGGCCAAAGGAACCTCAAAATTTGGTGCTATGCTGCAATTGAAGTAGCGATGCAAAAATCAGATGGAATTTAGCTAGATTTTTATTCTTTTTAGCTCAATTTAAGGGCAGATTACTATGGCACTTGTGTTGTTTTAGCTCTAGTACTTCAAGTTTTTATTTTTAGTACCTTAACAATATGGCAAAAGAGAAGGCTACAAAAGTCAAAATTATTATGACCATGCAAAATTTCATGTGTTGGTACTCATTGCCTCAAGTTTTCATTGTCTATCACTTGTTTTGCTTCTTTGCAGGCAGAAAGGGAAAAGAAGAAGCGGGGAAAAGAAGGGAAAAGAGGGAAAGATAGGAGAGAAAAAGATAGGTATGATAGAGAGGAGGAGGAATCGAGGGACAATGGAGCAGACAGTGACCGAGAAATTTTGTCTGAGACTCGTGCATCTTATAAGAAGAAAAAATCAGGTGAAGATCGTGAAAGAAAGCGTCATAGGCATATTCATAGAACATCAGATCATATGGACATTGCTGAGGCAGAGCATTCTGAAAAATATCACAGACATAATGGTGACCATAAGAAGGCCACACAGGTATCTGGTATTTCCTCTGTTTCTTAGCTTGAGCTAGCTGCCATTTTCCTTTGAGAGGAGATTATATGAAAAAGTTATCCAAGTGGACTTGTCTCTATGTTTCAGTTTTGGCTGGATTTCTTTATCTTGTGGGTTCATAACACAGAGAGTTGCCATGTCAGTTGTGGTTTTTGGACAGAACAGTCATGTTATAGCGTTTCAGTGTCACAAATAACACTGTAAGGTACTTTTTTCTGCACCTAGAATGCTCATTGTAATGAAACCAGGTTTCACTCTTTTTTCCAACTTATAAGACATGTACCTTTACTTTCATTTTGAGCACATTCTCCATAGCTTAGTGGGTTTGTGTGTAGAAAATCAAATCCAAAAGCATAAACTATCTGGTGAAGAGAGATTACATGTACATATGCCCATCGAAATGCCCCACTTAAGCGATGAGGGATAATACTTTAGCAACTCCTCTCACTTGCAAATCAGACTAAGATATTTAAAAAGAATGCAACTGGAACTAAAGAACGGGGAGCCACATGTGGAATAAACTTAAATGGACATGAAGGATTTGGACCAAGGTATGATATCATGTTAGAAAGGTTGACGGATTTTTATTTATTTATTAAGTAGGTGGAGAGAGGCCGCATGAATATAAAACCCATTGAAACACGAAATTCAAGTGACATGAGATGATGCTTTAACGTGAAAACATAATCATCAAAACCAAATCTTCATATAAAGTTTGCTTATCAAGTACCCTGGGAGCACTCATTAACAAGGTCCATTAGATAAATGGGTAATTACCAGTGTTTCAGGTCGTCATAAGAAGTAATCAACTGCTGCACTACTGCAGCAACATCAACAAAAATTGGATTGTTGCAGCCTTTTCCCTGTGAATGTGCAACCTTAGATCGCTACTCTTAGTTCTTGCTCCTTTCCATAGCAGAATGGTTTCCAAAGAAACCAGAAAGTTTAGTTCCAGCTCATATGTTCATGTGCAAATTCGTTTTGAGAGGGTGGTACTCCATCAGTCATTGGCTTCAAGCAGAAGCATTTATTGTCACTGGCATTCATATCTCTAGAAGCAACCATAGCTAGGGGCGCTCATGAGCTGGTCTTTTGTGAAAATTGTAGCCTGCATTGAACTCATTGGGCCAGATGTTTTTACACCTGAAAGCTTAGCCTGGTTTTGTAGGCTGGCTGGCCTGACCAAATCTTTCCTGGTTCAGGATTAGCCTGGTTTGACAAACTGCAAATGAGGAGCAAAAAGAGACCTAAATCTAAGAAATTCCTCAGTTCCATTCAAAATCACCAAAAAAATACATAAGAGTTCCAAATTGACACCCCCACAGAAAGAATGAGAAACATCAACCAACAAAGACACAGAGAAGGGTACAAAACCACAGTAGAAAAGGCAATAACAGGTAACCCACGCTTGAGGTTACTACTGTCCCATTGCTGGTTGTGGTCACTTTTCATGTAGTTTTCTAGCAAGACATGGGTGAAATTGCTTGATTTGAAGCGATTAGGGTCATCACTTACCATTTTGCTTGGCTGGAATAGATGGTGGACATTGGTCGAACTTCATGTTGGTCATTGTTGGATACCTAGATGCCTGATGGTGGACGTTGGAGTCGTGGGTCAATCAAGGGTGGAGAAGAGAGGGAGCTGAGATAGGGGTGATTGGTTCCTGGCTTAGAACTAGGAGCCGATTCCATGACTTCTGGTTCCAAAAGATTAGAACCCATTTGGAGCCACCGATTCCTAAACTGCTCAGGTCTGGTTTGGTTTGTGGTCTAAATTGAGATCCGGCCCATTTTTTAATGACAGATAAGAGTTGCACCTTTCCAATACAAAAACATATGTTGGTTAGGTGGTTATGTTGTTATTTGTTGGTGTTGAAGACCATGGTTTGATTCTCAATGGGTGCAAAAGTATTCTTTTGTTTGTTTAAAGGAGGCTTCAAAACCGGTTCAACCGGGAAAACGAACTGGTTAAACTGGTTCTGGGTTGAACAGAAGCAGTGCACACCCTAGTTGAGAGAGCTAGATATGAAGTTGAGAGAGCTAGAGGAGGCGTGACAATGAGCATCAGGGTTCTTGTGTTTTAACTTTTTAATATATGTTATCTTACATATGTATTTTCGGTCGAGGCCAGTTTTTTTGAGCCTCCGATACTGAGGCCCTAAAACTGAACCGGCCTGGAAAATTTACAAGGCAGGCCCGAAAGCCTGGACTGAGCTTAGCCCAGATCCAAAAAAGTTGGGTCAGCCTCGGCTTTTCGGGGCGCTGGAATTTTTTCTACACCTGTACCAGCTACATCTACCCCCCCGGGGTCTCTCTCTCTCTCTCTGTTTTTTTTTTTTTAATAACAGAGAGCACCATTGAGGTAACATTGTTGAGATTTGGATAGGATGTTTATTATCATGAAAGCTGGTGCCCTTAATACATTTCAGTTGCTATTCAAAGGATTCATTTGTTTAATTGGGGAGATCTGTTGTATTGAGGTTAATGTACATTATAGAGTGGTTGGTGGTGCACACTGCTGAAGCAAGGAGAGAATCAGAGGGCAAGTGAAAACGCTGTTGCTTTTGCTCTCTTTGGTGTTTTGTCTTGCTAAGTGGTATTTTCACTCTGTAAACAAGGAGGTCAAAGTATTACTTGAAGTCCTCAATTTGTACATAGCTCATACTATGGACTTACACCTCAGTCAATCACTTCATCTTTTGTTCATCTCCGTGTTCTTTGGCTATTCCATGCTCTATTCTGCCGACTCCTCCTTCCTGAGGTTTGTTCTTGTCCAATGGTTCCTGACAGCACTAATGTGCTGATTTTTTTTTTTTTTTTGCATAACTTATGGTGTAGCATGAATCCACTCCAGAGTCTGACAGCGAAAGCCGCCATAGGAGACACAAGAGAGATCGCAGAAATGGTTCTCACAGAAGTGGTGGGTATGAGGAGGAACTTGAAGATGGGGAATTTGGTGAAGATGTAAAAAAGTAGTAGTTTGGCTTTGTTCATTTTTGAGCTACTGTGAACCTTTATAAGCTCCCTGCGAAGTCCAGCTAAGTTAGTCATCATATCACTTTTCATATAGAGAAAACGAGCTGTTTTGTATGTGTTTTCGGCTCCTTTAAATGCGTGCATATCTTCTATTTTCTTTAATTTATTTTTGGGTTTCCATACATCTGGCCTAGGTGGGTTTTACTGCATATTAGGAAAATGTCATCTTGATACTGATGAGGTTTCACTGAAGCATGTTGTTGGTGCTTTGGGATGTTTAGAAACTAGCAATTCTTGATGGCGTCCTTTGCTCTGTTTCTTGGCAAGATGATACCAACCCGTTTGATCTCTGGGCTAGAGAATTTTGAACTGGCTTTGAGGACTCTTGTAGAAAACCAATTATCTTCCGTATGTGAAGGAACGATAAGTGGAGAGAATTATTGACCATTGCAGAAGGCATTGTTGGATATGTTTTAACAATTTGTGAGCCGATGTTTTGAGTATATTTGACATGCAGTTGCCGATGAACATCTTACCCTTCCTCAAAGTGGCAACCAAGGCAAAGCCCCTTTGACTGCTAAGTAGGCTTATGAGGATTTGCTCTTCCAGATTGATCAGTACTGGCATATTTTAACTCTAAATTTCGAAAAAGTGAATTCCGGCAAATAATTTTCTGATCTATGTCTAAGAAAAGTACAATCAATAGCTGCAAGAGACTGAAGGGAGAGAAGTAAGGATTATCTATTTTATCTAGAAAACTTTAATTGGTATCATGAGAGTGGAAGGATTCAAAGGGTGTTCTATATCAAAATTCTAATGTATCATAGGAAAAAGAACAAAAAAAGGTGAAAAAGAGCTCTAGTTTCATGATTTCAAGTTCCGCTCATTCTCAGATGAAAACCACAATTTGGGTCGATACATATAAATAGACGAAGATATCAAGAATGAGCCCTGTTAACTTGTGTGTATCCGCAAATGATCGATTGTGGTGGATTGATTTAGGAGTCTTATGAAGTATGAGTAAAGGTTCTAGAAAAGGTTTTGACTTCAGGATTGCTTTTATGGACCAAAGAACTTTGTGTCATGGATTAGGTGCCCTACAAAGGAAGTAGAATATCCTTCTACAGGATTAGGTTAACTACCCGAAATTCAGAGAGAGACGGAGAGACTTCTCTGGGGGGAAATTCCAATTTCTCTAAAGTTATAATGAGTAGAATAATAGTTCTTTGCAGTTCTAAACAAAGGAGTATGTTAATTTAACATCCCAAAGTTTTTGAGAAACTTTGAGAATAAATCATGTGTTTTCAAGAGGGAAAGTACCAAATTTTTTTTTAAAAATATAAATAATTAAAAAATCATAAATATATTGTATTTGATAAATTTTCCCAAATAATTAAATGAGTTATAAATATTTTCATTGAAATTTTAGATTGTGGCCGAACATCGGATCAAAAATTTTTCCGAAACATAATATTTTCATAAATATTTTTAATCTAACATTTTGAGGATAAATCATGTGTTTTCAAGAGGGAAAGTACCAAAAAGTTATAAATATGGTATTCGTATTTATTCATAAATCTTTCAAATGGATCAATTTAGTTATAAATATATTGATATTGATATCAATTTGGTCCATTTGGCCAATTTATATCACAAATTGTTGATGTGGACAATAGCCATCCTATGTGGCATGGTCGTGACGTGAATTTTTTAATAATATTTTAATATTTTTCCAATTTTTAATATAATTTTTTTTTTTTCCCTTTTCTTTGTCTTTTCTTTTTGCCATTGGCCATCACCGACCACCGCATCCATGGCCAGTGAGAGCTGGCCTTGCTTGGGTCACCTTCGTTAGCCATAGGCAAGGTCGACCTCACCAGGCCATGCTTGGGCAAGGGTGAGCATCGGTCGTCCAAGCCCGACCAGGCAAGGTCCCCATCGCAAGATCTAGTTTGGGTTTTCCCTCACCAATCCTCGCTTAGGCAAGGACAAGGTTGGTCGGGTCTCATCGTCGCCTAGGTGAGCCACAATGAGGCCGCCCTGGCCTGGGTGAGGGTTAGCCTCGCCAAATTTGCCTAGGGGGTCACTTGGCTGTGCCTACATGGTTGACGCTCACCCTCCCCCAAGTGTAACCTAATGAGGCCAACCTTCGCTTGTGGTTGGTGATGGCAAGGGTGACATAGGTGAGGCCAACCCTTGCCAATCATGGACGTGGCTAATGGCTGGCGAAGGCCATTAGCAAAGAGAAAAGGTAAGGAAAATAGAAGGGAAAAAAAAAAAAAAAAAAATCAAAAATATTTTAAATCTTTTTTAAAATTAAAATATCATTAAAAATGTTTACGTAAGCACTGGTCAGCTATATAGGATAATTGGTATCCATGTTAATAATTTCCTGCTCAAATTGACCGGATGGATTGGATTAGTATTAATGTGAAAATGTTTATGATTAAATTGATCAAATTAAAAGATTTATGACTAAGTTGGTACCAATGCAATTATTTATAACTTTTTTGGTACTCTTTCCGTTTTCGAGAACTAGTTTGATCATTTCTTTAGAAGTTGTTGGTTCTGTGCAATTAAATCCAATATGAATTTTACTTGAATGCGCCCTTTTCTAATCCAATAGTTGATTTGGACCAAAAACTAGTAGACCTAATCAAATGAGTATGAAGTATAAAAATCCGAGTCTTGCTTTTTTCTGTATGATCGTTTATATACATTTGTTTGGGAGGACTTTAGTGCTCATCATCTCCTCCCTGGAGTTTACAAGAGAATGTTAGGGCTACATGACCGAAAATACACTGCCCCGCTAACTAACATATTAATCTTACAGTCAATCGGATTCAAGAATCTGCCTAGTGGTTTCATTTAGATGAACATGCTTATTCCCATTCTTTAGTTTATTTATCTCCCAGCATTGTAGCGATACTTCATTGTCGTGCTCGAGTTTTTCATGGTGGAATATCAAAAATAAATTCTTGTAAGTGTTATAAACAATTTCTCGTAGGGGGAGCAATTCTGTTGTGATTTAGTTTGGGGTCCCCATTGCCATACAAATTATGATAGAGAAAGTTTAGGAGAGCTATTTTTGGGCATATAGAAGAACAAAAGAAAAATGATACAAATGGTTCTCAAACTTTTTGTACATATTCAAATTAGTCTCTGGATTATATGAAAATGTTCGATGAAAAATAACACTGGATTAGATCTACAAGTATTTATTGTCCTTGAACTTAATTTTTTTGGAAGGATAACATTTGATATTTTCATATAGTCTATGAATTAGGCTGAATATTTATAAAAATGTTAGTTTAGGAACAATATTGCACGTTGAACTAAAGTTAAAATATATTAACAAATTAATAGTTTAGGCACAACATGACATATGAGGTTAAAATTTATGGACTATTTTGTAATTATCAAATCTAATAGTTTAGGCATGACTATTTGTGTAACTATTTCCAAAACAATCTCGTAGAGAGAGAGAGAGAGAGAGAGAGAGAGGCGACTATTTGTGTAATTATTCCCAAAACAATCTCGTAGAGAGAGAGAGAGAGAGAGAGAGGGGGGGGGGGGGGGGGCATCGGCGTGGTAAGTTGTTGAAAAGCTCATCAAAACGAACCCTTCCTCATCATCAATTTGGCATGCTAAGATGCTCACTTTTTCACCATCAAAGTCCCACCCAATCCAGCCTCACTAAATGCACAAGGGAAGGATGCAAGCTGTTGACCCATGATTAAACATGAGTTGTGACGGAGCGCATATGATTAGGAGGGAACAGACCGAAAGAACCATCATACGTCATGCATAGTGGAGCTCTCTTTTCGGACAATTCGGTGGGAATTAGAATGAGCATCATGATTGGAGATCCTTCTTCTTGTTCCTATAAAGATAATGCACCTTATGCTGGGTGGGAACATACTCATGCACATGTTGGTTTCTAAGCTCCTTGACTTGGACATATTCGATGTGACTACAAAAATGGTGGTGCGAATTACCTAATTAGCAGATCAATTTGGCATTGTTCTCAATCTCGGTTGCTCCATCGGTCATCAAAGATGACACCAAATTTTCTGCAGTTATGACAACTATAGAAGTTCGTCTTGAATAGAGTGACTTATTTGCATTTTCAAGTGTCCTCCGGTTCACAATTAGTATAGTCATGTACTCCTCACCCAACTAATCATGTAACTTTGACACGTGACTTACAAACTCACTTTATGGCCACTAAAACTCTTTTGGAACTAGGAGGATAGGGCACAAAACTCAGGCAACTTAAGGTCCGTTTAGTAACTCTTCTGTTTTCCGGGAACAATTTTTTTTAGAAATAGCTTTTTTTTTTTCTATTTCTATTCTCCAAAATAATTTCTTAGTTAAAGAATGTGTTTGGTAACTATACAAAATTTCTATTTTTGGAATGGAAAAAGAATAAGAATGTGTTTGGTATGATTCACAAATTTTTTTATAATGTATAATTTCGTTTATATTTTTTATCTTATTTTTCCTTATTGTTGCAGCCTATCATTGACGACGGGCAGACGTGGGCGGCGGTGATCGGTAGTTGGTTGGTAGTAGCAGCAGCAACAGTGGGGGTGGTGACCGACAAAGAAGAAAAGAAGAAAAGAAAAAAAAAAAAGAAAAGAGAAAATAACTTATCTCTAGAAAATGTTTCTAGGAATAAGAAACTACTTTTATCTATTTGTTGTTTCTATTCCAAATTTATTTCTTTGCCACTTTTCTATTCTAGAGAATATAAAAATTAATTTACGTTACCAAATATAGTTATGTTCTTTTTTTGTTCTAGGGAAAAAAAAACAAAAATTGAGGGAAATAAAAACGTTACCAAACAGAGCCTTAATAACCACTTATCTTGACCCGATAGTTGTGTATTTATTTAGTTCATACTTGAGCAATTAAACAAAAACATGATTTCATATATTCAGTTCATACATATCTAATTGCATGATCATGATTTAACATTTAATTTTCTCTTTGTTTAAATTCTTGCGGCGACTACATTTTTGAAGTCCCATCATAAAACACACTTAACTTTTTTTCATCAAATTTTTCCAAGACAAAACCTAATATATTTTCATCTATATGTCCTGCATCTTTATATTATATTTTCATTTCATTTATCCCTATTTGAGGCGTCTACAACGTTAGGTCAACTTCTAACTGGAGTCGAACACCCTTAACATTCTAGAGTGGCCATTGCTAACTTCACTCGAATAATCAAACATCTAATGAAATAGGACTGGCTAAATCCTCGGTACAACATATGCACAAACCCAATCATATTATCTTCTGTATGTACAAACCCTTCACTTTAATCCATTAATTTTCGTATCATTATATAATGAAATCTCTGCCGGATCATCTTATGCAAACTCACCATCCATTTCGTACACACATGAATAACGGTTGACTATTAAAAACAACCATCGCTTTCATGATGATTTTTCTCTAAAAAAATATGAACAAGAGGGCGGAATAATGAGAAAATAAATCAAGAGGGTCATTTTCATGAAAGGTTTACTTCATAATTAAGGGTAGGTGTTGAATTTATAGAGTTGGGACTGGAATCATAAGATGTTGACAGACGTCTCAATCAAGGTTATCTCCTTTTAGTTTTATTTTTAGAATTGATCTTTCATGATGATTTTCAGCGTGTCCATTGCACTATATCTGGATTATTTGACTGAGTCAAAGGGTGGGGATGGGAAAAAAAATTAACGTTAACTAGTTAAAGAAAGAGAAAATGGGAAGCTCAGCTCAGTTTAAGACAGAGAGCACGTCGAGGGCACGCAATGGGGAAGAAAGGGCAAGAATGGGAAAGAAAGAAAGTAGAATAAAAAGAAAGGAAAACGGAAAAGGAATGAGGGTTTTGCGTGTACACACCGCGGAAATTTCACCAAACCAAATTTACTTCCTTCGTAATGCCGGATGAGGATTTAAGACCTTTATTCTTCTAGTCGAAATAATTTTTTTAAATTATGCAAAAATTTGAAATGCGAGATTTGATTTTGAAGTTATTAAACTACGAAATTACATGGAAATCATAGATTAAGGCATTGTGGAGTTTTTGAGCTTGATAGGAGTCGATTTGAAGTATCAATTTAGTTAGAGAGATATTTTAGAATTTCACACTCAACTCCATGTTGTAGATAGTTTTGAATAATCATTTTGGATGAGTGATTTTGCAAACAATCATTTTGGATGAGTTATTTGCAAATGTGTGAGAATCATTTTGTTAGCTATGAAGCTTGGTTTTGTTGTTTTATAGTTGAGGTAATGTTTACTTGAATTTGACATTGACCTTCAGTCAATTGATAGGATTACGAGATGGTCAGCTCGTATAGCTAAAGGTATTTAATTATAGGCATTCTGACTACGTGAAAAGAAAGTTAATAGTGAGGAGTGACTTACCATTAGCATTAACAGCACACAAAACGAGATCCAAATCCAAGACATGATAGTTTTTCGTACGCTATGCAGGATCAATAAGACAACTTTACGAGGCCCTTTCGGAGATCTTACGAGTTAGGTTTCCACCAGCTGAAAACCTTAACTAAAAATCCATCTTCTGATGATTCTGACAACAAAAGGAAAAGACCTTGCACAAAAAAGAATAGCACTACACTTTGGTTGCTCATGGTCTTGCCCATTGCCCACAATCTCCAGAACAACAAACAGGCTATTCCCTTATGCCTATGTTACATGTCATCTCAAAAACATTCTTCTCGAAGGAGTGCTGCATAGTGGATTATGGCCCCGTTTAGTTCGGCATTTGGAAGGGACTTTGAGACTCTAAAGTCTCTTGACTAAATGTAAATGTGTTTGGTTCAATTTTTTGGGTGATTTTGACAAGATGCAATTGCATCTCAAAATGGCTCTAAGGGCCTTTAGCCAAATGTAACTCTAGATGTACTTTGGGAAGTTGCATCTTCAGAATGCAAGTTCTCTGGTATTGTTCATCTTCTTCAGAGAAATGAACGGAGGTTGACGGTCGTCGGCCAAAGAGTTGCTCGCATTGGCGACTGTCACCTGAGGCGTCGCCTGACCCCGGCAATTGCCGCCTGGGGGTGGCGGCCACTTGGCGATCGCCGCCTGAGGTTGTGTGACCTTAGGCGTTGCTTGAGGTCCGACGACCTTAGGTGGTGATTGCTTGGGTTCGTGCGACCCAAGCGATGGAGGCTTGAGGTCACTGGACCTCAGGTGACACTTGGGTCATGCGACCCAAGTGATAGCTGCACGACCCAGGTGGCCGTCGCTTGGGTCGTGCGCTAGGTGACGGTCGCTTGGGTTCACGCGACCCAGGTGACGATCGCCTGTTGCCGCCAGATCATAGGCAACGCTTGGGGTCTGGCGACAAGAAGTGGCCCCCACTTGAGGTTGTCGACCCAGACGGCTGCTTGGGTTGCGACCCCAGGTGTCACCTGAGGTCCAGCAACCTCATGCGAGGTTGTTTGGCGACTAGATTTGGCCGCTAGTGGCTACTTTAAAAAAAAAAAAATTAAAAGCTTTTTTTTATATAAAAAACTTAACAAAAATCTTTTATAAAATGTAATTTTTACCAAACAGTGTTTAAGCTAAAATTCTTTCACAATGCACTTTAAAATTACAATTTATCAAACGCTATTTGCATTTTCACAAACCCCTTTAACTCAAAGGTATTTGCATTTTCCCAATGATGTTTGCCCAAAGTCAAACCAAGCGGGTCTTATGTCTCATCTTAATAGATCTTACAACTAACACTCAATCCATCAAATATTTTGGCACTTCGCCTATTTTTCCTGGACACTCTAAATTTTTTTCCCATGTGAAAGCCCCAATATCATTTTGCATTTTAACTTTTCTATCTTGTTTCACTGGACATTGAGAAGAAGCCTACCCTTGATTATTCTCAGTAAAGTGACCTCTATGCTCTCAGCATCCGATGCGTTGGAAGTGACCAAAGTTAGAAGTTAAAAGTTAAAATTAGTTCCGCAAATTTTCCTTTTCACCCATGTCCCTTGCTTGGGAACAACAGCTCGTGGCTTTCGTCTACCTAAGCCAAGCAATAGATAAGATAGGGTTTGACTGAATTGGATGATAAGGCATGCTCACTGAAGTAAAGAGAACGGAAGTAGAAAAGAATATGTTGTCCGGAGGGTTACCACAGAATGAAAAATCACAAATTTAAGTCCTTAGATAGTTACGTGCATCTTTTAAGCAGCCTTCAGTTTTCCCCATTCACATGGATTTTCATTGTTGACTTAGGGACAGTGTGGGACCAGAGATGAAGATAATTTAAGCAAAAAATTATGGGAACAAAGCATGAATCCTCCGCCAAATAAAATAAAAATAAAAAAAAAGATTTTGCAATCCATCAACATCTTTGACTGATATCTCCAAGTTTAGGCCAAAAACTCGAGAAGATATTGGGTGGTCAAGCCACCACTCACACGGCGCCACATATGAACAAAAGAGAGAGAGAGGAGAGAGCGTCAGAAAAGTGGGCCTGTATCAGAGACGTATAGGCTTTTTATTTTCTCCAAAAACTCGCAGCCATTGAACCACTGTATCACAGACGTATAGACTTTCTGGCTGGCTGGCTAAAAATGCAAAACTAGACATTGCATTCTCCTAATTTTGACATTTATATCTCAAAAATATTCTCCCCATCATCTTTGATACACAATCATGCTTCTTTCATTATCTTAGAAGCTTGAAAAGAAAATTTTGATTTTTAATGAAAAACCGAACCGAAAAACTGATTTTTAATGAAAACCGAAAAAACTGAATTTTTCGGTTTGATTTTTTTTTTGATTCGATTACTAATACCCCTACTTTGATACACAATCATGCTTCTTTCATTTATCTTAGAAGCTTGAAAGGAGTCGCTCCATATTCAAACTCTTTGGCTTAAGCCATCACTTCCTGCATTCATCACGATGTTCTCTCATTGTCTTCGTCGGAACGCGGCATTGCAAAATCACAATAATTGGAGAGCTTAGATAATGTAAAAAACTTACTCAAAAGGAATATTATATAGTACACAGCATTCTTCATGGCTTCACATTTGTAATTCCACTTTTGCCCCTATAAATAATTTTCATTAGTCACGCCCCCCTATATAAATACGTTGGAACCCGTTCTCCTTCTTCTCCGTGTCTCGTTCTGCGCTGTCTGACCCATCTGTAGAAAGCTCGAAACCCGAAGAGAAGAGAAGAGAGAGAGAGAGAGAGAGAGAGAGAGAGAGAAGATGTCTCCGAGAGTCAAATGTCTCGCCGTCTTGGCCCTCCTCGCCATCTCCTTCGCCGCCGTCTCCTCGGCGGCGCGGCCCCTGCCAGCATCTCGCGGCGCCGCTTCGGCTTCGACGACAGGGCCTCTGCCTCAGGTACACCACCTTCCTGCTTTTTTTCAGCTCCTCAAACTTAGTTGTTTTCTCGAAACCCATTTCGATCCATCGCGAGATGTCCGTTCGTTTCTGATCTTTTACCCCTTTGCTTGTCGTCTCTGCGTGTGTTTGTGGCCGAAGGTCGGTGAAGACTGCGGCGGCGGAGGAGGGGCGGAGGAGTGCTTGATGCGACGAACCCTAGACGCTCACCTCGACTACATCTACACCCAGAATCACCAGCCTTGAGAAGATCATTTTCATCTTTTTTTTTTTTTACTTTATTTTAGTTTTCATTTCTCAATTTTTCATTTTTAGTGATACTTTTTTTTTCCTTCCAAATTCATGTTTTTTTTTTGTGCGTTTTAAAGTAATCAAATCAATGGGAGGCTTGGGTCATGTTCTTACCAGTGGTGTCAATTGTTTTTTCTTTTCTTTAAGGACATTAATTAATTTTCGGGCACGAGAAAAATAGAGCAATTTTAAAAAGGTACGAGTAAAAAAAAAAATGAATTAATCTCTTACTTCTTATTTGCCTGGTAACCGTAAAAGAAAACTATTTGTGAAGAACCGTTTGCAAAGCGGCAAAAGGACAAAAGGCCAAGACTCCTTTAATTCTACATACATAACTCAGCACTTTAAAGGCTTAAAGTCGGAGCAATAAATTATGATTCTGAATCCGTTTTGATTAGCGGGATATAATTCTATTGGTAGTAATTCCCCATTAGAGTTTATTGAACTTTTTCGACTAGTTCTCCGATGTTAAGCATGTGGAAGACGGTCAAACCCATTCAGAAACCTTCTATGCTAGTCAAAATATAGAGAGAAAAAGAAAAGCTCTCGATAAAAAGGTTTTTGTCTTTGATTGTGTATGCTCGAAGAGGAGTTTGATGTAATGCTTTTGCATGTAATTAATTTCCAAATTAGGCTAAAATATAAATGACAAAACCATGGAGATTTAGAATTAATTTTAGGGAGCGTCCCTATCGACGTTTGGTTTTGCATGAGTTCCCATGTGGTTTTTGCGCATGAGAGTTGGAGAACAATTGCACCTTCTCACCACACAAGCATCCTGATCCAAATCATAATATATTTGCTTGCGACTCCACCTACATTGGACTAGGTCAAAGCCTCTCTCTAAGTTGAATATTATCCTCCTCTACTTCTAAGCACCGCGAGGAAAACGGAAATTATATTTAAGCACCACGAGGAAAACGGAATTTATCGCTCAAATTGAGCATTGAAAACCAACCGCCATTATAAAATGATAATTATACTTTGTTTTTAGCATAATTAGGAGTGTATTTCGGAGGGTAATTGAGCAATCAGTCCACCCTGTGTGCATCCGTCGTATCTCAATGTAATCCAGGTTTATTTTTATCTTTTAACTCCCACATAAAGTGTCATAATGCACAGACACTTTGAAATTAATAGTCATCATCGTGGTGTTATGACATTCTATGTGGAAATTATAATATTAATAACGACAAGGGATCATAGAAAACCCCCAGCCAAGAAATTACTTAGTATTTTTTTTTTAAAGAATGGGAAAAAAGAACATGAAATCGTTACTTTTGTAATCAAAATTTAATTTGAAATTCTAGTAGACTTTATTGTTTAATCCATTCACCCGATTTCCATTAATTTCGAAGTTAAATTATGCAAGATTTTTGTTTTTGTCGGCATAATCATCAGTAAGCCAGCTCACTGGACTACTTTTGGGAGGGAGATATTGAGATTTACATGCACGATAAAAAGAAGGCAGAAGATATGGGATTGGATGATGCCATGACTTCAAGTTCGTTTGATTATTGAAATTTTGTTCGAACACTAAGTGCACAAAGGAATGATGCAAGTCTTGCTGTTGACCCATGATTAGTCATGAGTTGTGAAGGAGCGCATATGATTAGAAGAGCACAAACCGGAAGAGCCATCATGCGTGATCCGCAGCAAGCTCTTTCTTTTCGGACAATTCGGCGGGAATTAGAATAGACATCATGATTGGAGATCGTACTTCTTGTTCCTATAAAGATAATACACCTTACGTTCGGTGTGAACGTCCTTATTCACATGTTGGTTTCTAAGCTCCTCCACTTAAAGACATATTTGATGTGATTACAAAAGTGGTACTGCAAATTACATAATTAGCAATTCAATTTCGCATCATTTTCAATCCGGGTGACTCTGCCGGTTATCAAAGAAGATGCCGCATTCGACAAATTACTACATTTTCGGTTTCAAATACGTAATTTCCCGGACTTATGAAGGACCATAGATGTTCATCACTGATTTATCGGCACTTCCAAGTTTCGTCCAGTTCATAATGCATGTCATATCTATTCCTCATCCAAGAAATCATGCATTTTCGATCGAAGTATCATCCTGACAACCCAATTTATGGTTCCTAATTAGAATCAAGCCTTTTGGAACTTGGGTAATCGGGCACATCTAACCATGTATCTTGACCTGATAGTCGTACATATATTCAATTCATATTATAATAGTTTTTTTTTTTTTTTGGTAAATGTAATGATTTCATATTATAATAGTTAAAAAAGGACAACCACCAAAAACCCTAAAATATGCCTTTGGTGACGCGTGTTACTCTTAAATTTTTTGTGTAACACCAAAAATTCTAAACTTGTACTTTTATGACATATGTACATTTTGTCAAAGTTTTGTTAATAAGAACAGTTAAAATTTGCCTACATAGATGCAAGAAAGCAAATAATGTTGAAATGGCACCTCACATGACTTAAGTGAAATAAAAACAACGTTGTTTTAGCTGAAAAATCATCTAATGGGGAACCTTAATAAAGGGTAAATGTATTATATAGGTATAAATTTAGGTTTTTATGTCCCAAGAAATTTTTTTGGATAAATGTGTCACAGTAGGTATACTTTAAGATTTTTTGTGATTTTTCCCTTTAAAAAATATAAATGTAGTAATCGTGCGTATTATATTCATATGCAACTCGATTTCTTTCTTGCTCGTTATTGAACAATTTTTAACTAACCTCTTTGATTGCACAATTGTGATTCATATCTCATGATCTCTCCATTTAAACACTCGAGATGGCTACAATTTCTTTTTTTTTTTTTTTTTTTTTTTTTTTTTGGGTATGAAATAGGGCTAAAGCCAAATATAAAATTTTAATGTTGTAAATTTACTATCGCTCTTTTTATCACTTAATAAATATGCAGTAACTCTCTAAAGGACAATGAAAAGAATTTAATATCTAGGTGCTTATCAAATTCTATATCTAGCTAGTCAATAGAACGATTTCCTTCTAAAAAATTATGTTGTACTTTAAACTTGTTGTGAGAACTTAATGGTATTCTAAGCTGTTTAAGTCCCATCACGGTTACATCAATCGAAATTTTCCAAGACAAAACCTAATGGATTTTCATTTATATGTCATGCATCTTTATAATACATTTTCATTTCATATATCACTATTTGAGGCCTCTACACTATTAGGTCAACTTCTAACTTGAGTTGACCATCCTCAACATTGTTGAAAGGCCCTTGCTAACGTCACTCAAATAATCAAATGATCAATGGCCGATTATTTTGCTTGACAGATCTGTTCTTATAGAATGAGTGTGTGCTTAAACCTATTGGTGCTTTGTTAATGCTCTTTATTTTCTTGGTATGACTTTATTTTGTAGTATTCTAAGCTTTGTTCCAATTCCATCTACTTTACTTTAGAAGTCTATGTCTTTCTCAAGTATTTTTTTAATAATAAATACAATTTTCTTTCTTTCGAAAGAAAGAAAAAAAAAACCTTTTAGGGCTGGCTAAATCCTTGGTTACAACACATCCACAAAACCGATTAGATTTTGTCGTCTGCATGTGCAAACCCGTTGACTTTAATCCATCAATTTCTGTATCATTACAATGAAATCTCCGCTGGATCATCTTATCCAGACTCTCCATCGATCCCATTCACACACGAACAATGATTGGCTATTCATAAATCCATCGCTTTTGCAATGAAATTTCTATAAAGAAGATGAACAAGAGAGGAGAACAATGAGAAAATAAATCGAAAGGGTCATTTTCATGACAGGTTACATTCCAAATCACGGGTAGGCGCTGAATTTATAGAATTCGACTGCAATCATGAAGTGTTAATAGCTGTCTTAAACAAGGTTTTTCTCCCTTCAATTTAATTTTTAGAACTGATTCTCAATCATGATTTGAGCCTATCCGGTGCACTATGTCAATTAGAATTTGATTATATATATATTGAAGAGACGATAATAAAAAAAAGGAAAAAAGAAAAAAAGAAAAGATTTAGGCTAGTGGTATGTCTTGCTTTATTCAAATTATGAAATAAATGGTTCAGCTACCACTTTTATTTTAATCAAGTATAGTTTAAAAAT
Organism: Eucalyptus lansdowneana; assembly: GCA_017140395.1. Lineage (NCBI taxonomy): Eukaryota > Viridiplantae > Streptophyta > Magnoliopsida > Myrtales > Myrtaceae > Eucalyptus > Eucalyptus lansdowneana. The sequence continues at coordinate 23,815,657 of CM029489.1, forward strand.
TTTACAAGTGGCCTAGGCTGGTCGTTATACCACTCTTTTATAAGATGGATGAGGTTTAGGTATTATTCAAGAAAAGAAAAGAAAAGAATGTGTGATCTATTCCCTTTTGTGAATCATTTAAATTTTGTTTCGCTATTTGCTTAGATCATGTAAAAAAAAAAAAAAAAAAGAGGCTTGTGCTAGTAGCTTATTTTAACTATTTATTGGCTCCCAACACTCTCTATCACATTTAATTGTCTACATTATTCTTTACAGATCTCACTCATTTAATTGTGTTTCCTGCCTTTTTTTGCGAGCCAAAAAAAAATATAATTGTGCACTGCAATTTGGTCGCCATAACTTTCGCAATTCTACTTTTGCCTCTTCCATCCATATCATTCCATCAGCCACTCTCCCTGTAAGTACTTCTGAATTCCTTCTGCGTTCTCGAAGAAACCTCGAAGCTCAAAGAAGAGAGAGAGAGATGTATCCGAGAGTCACATGTCTTGCCCTCTTGGCCCTCTTCTTCGTCTCCTTCATCGCTGTCGCTTCAGCCGCCCGTCCCGACCCGGCATTTCATGGCGATGCTTCAGCGATACTGTCTCAGTCTCCAGCACGCCCGCACGCTTCTTGTTCCTTGAATTTCGTTGCTTTCTCGGAATTACTCTATCATTGCTCAATGTGTGACAACCCAGACCTAGGGCAGTATGGAGAGACGGACTAAGATCGCCTCGGCAGTATGTGGGTGAGGTGAGTGTGACAGCCCGAGCGGCAGTGTGCGGGGAGGAGGGATGGCGGTGCGTTCATGCCTTGGTCCCCGGACATGCGCAAAGATGAGGTTCCTCTCTTGTCCCACATCACCTAGGGAGGGAGGTCTAGGCTGCCTTATAAGGCAATGTGCCCTCTAACTGTATATACGCGTTTTCTTGAGGTAGTATGGGCTGCCTCGAGAATAACAAAACTATGAGGACTTTGTGTTTAAAGCGGACAATATGTAAAGACACTGTACATACGCGTTTTCTTGAGGTAGTATGGGCTTGATTTCTTATTTTTCTTTTGCTGATGACTGTAAAAGAAGACTATTTATGAAGAACGCTTGCAAAGTTACAAAAGCAAAAAGGCCAAGACTCCTTTGGTTCTATTTAACTTAGCATTTTTTTTTTTTTTTATGCTTTTAAGTTCATTATTCGAACAAAGAGTTAAATTTATAATGTAAATCATCCATCCAACCTCATTTTGACTACTGGGATATAACTCAATTAATAGTGATTCCTAGTTAGGATTTTGTTGGACTTTTTTGACTAACTTTGCGAAATTAAACATCTTGCGCCAAACCCGTTTTGATGACTAGAATCGAGCCTTCTATGCTAGCCAAAAACATAAAGGAGAAAAAGAAAAGCTCGATAAAAATGTTTTTGTCTTTGGTTGTGTACATACTCAAAGAGGAATTTTATGCATTGCTTTGCATGTTATCGTCTTCCATATTAGGCTAAAATACCAGCTCATGAAATGACAAAACCATCGAGGTTTAGGATGAATTTTAGGGAGAGTCCCAATTGACGTATGGCTTTGCATGAGTTCCCATGTGCTTTTGCACGTGAGAGTTGGGGTTGCACCTACCCACCACGCAAGCATCTTGATCCCAAATCATAATACATTTGCTTGCAACTCCACCTACCTTGGACAAATTCAAAGCCTCTCTCTAAGTTGACTCTCATCCTCCTCCACCCCTAATTTCTATATTGAATTGCCACAAAAAAAAATAAAAATAAAAAACATAATTTGTCGCCTAGATCGAGCATTGTCATTTACAAATGATAACTATACTTTTATTTTAGCATCATTTGGAGCATAATTAGGAGGGTAATCGAGGCCAAGTAAGCCAGACTTTAGTCCTTTGAGCAACCAATCATCCATTATATCTCATTATAATCAACGTTTATATTTCTATAGTAACTCCCACAAAAAGTGTCGTAGTGCACAAACACGTTAAAATCAGTAGTCATTGGTGTGTTGTCACGACATTCTACGTGGAAGTTATAATATGGCGAGGTATCATAGAAAATCCATAGCTAAGAAATTATTAACATCTTTTTAGGAATGATAAAAAAGAATATAAAATCTTCACTTTTGTAATCATGGGTAAGTTGATAAATATAATTAAAATGTTAATTTCACAATCTAGTAGACTTTATTGTTTTATGCATTCATCCGATTTCCATTAATTTGAAAATTAAATTACACAAGAATTTTTGTCGTTGTTAGCATGATCTAATATAAGGCAGCTCATTGGTAGGGAGATATTGAGATATAATTCAATATATCCATACAACTATTGCTCTGTCTCATGCACCTCCTTTGACCACCTTGAAGCTTCATCAACTATGAGCTCGGAATAACTATCTGTTGCAATAGAATCTAATGACTTTGCAGACACCGTCTTATCTACTATACTCCGAACACATCTCGGTTCTCCCTGAAGCTTCTCTAGTTTCTAAACATCGTCCAGATCTTTTTCCCCAATCGGTCTCTTACACGTTTTATTTTATTTTATTTTAATGGCAGATTTTTCAAAGGTAATATTTTTAGTTAACATAAAACTTGGTGAATCTCCTCAGCGCACCATAGCTCGTGTCCCTTCAACCCATGTGTATAGTCTAAGAATAAGCGGTTCCTTGCCTCGGTCTAGCACATCATCATTCACACAAGCATAAGTAGGCAACCGAAGACTCTTAGTTTGATATAATCAACAAGCCCTTTTTTTTTGGCTATTGGAATAATCAGCAGACTTACCTCACCATGTTTCTCGAGAAGTTTCTAGTCGATTTTTGGTGATGGTGATCTATTCACTAAACAACAAGTAGTATCACTACTTCAGCCTAGAAATCTTCACTTAATCTGACGTTGAAGAGTAAAGAGCGAGCTTTCTCCAATATAATTTTATTCATCAGTTATGTAACTCTATTAAGTTTTAGTGTACAGGCAACGGTGCAATATTTCATTATGCCTTCCTTTGTGCCAAACTAACGGAGCTCATCATAACAGAATTCGAACCCTTTATTAGTTCTTAGGCACATGATGTTCTTCCCATGACTTGAACCAACCAAGCACCTTGCTCTTGTGCCTAAGTAATAAATCTAGACCTTCCTTGAAACATCATCAATATAGGATAATACATACTTGACACCACCCTTGGATGGAACTTGAGAAGGTCCCTCCAAGTTTGAGTGTATGGAGTGTAAAATCTTTGAGATTCGGTGATCTGTTGCATTGAACTTTACTCTTTGCTGACTACCCATGTCGTACAATTCACAAAAGTTCAGTTTCTCAATCGAATAGCCTCCTAGTAGACCTCTCTTACTTCAAACAATCATTTCCCTCTCACTCATGTGTCCACGTCTCATATGCCACAACTGCATCGTGTCCTGACTTGAAGCCTTAGAGAATCTAACAGATGAGCCAATCACTATCTTTCCGTAGAGGTGATACAATTGGGGAAATTACCAAAAAAGTCCTAAATCAATTACAATTGTGCCAATTTAGTCACAAATCTTTTTTGATCAATTTAGTCCTAAATCTTTTGTATTTGTACTAGTTTAGTTCACTCGGCCAATTTTGGCTGGCTGGCACCGACGTAGTGCTATTGGTGCTGATGTGGCATTTTTAAAATAATATTTTAAATATTTTTTGAATTTGTTATAATTTTTTTTTTTTTTTTCTTTTATTGTCTTATATTTTCCCCTTCCCCTACGTTAGCGTCGCCAAGGGCCATTGGTAGTGGATGAGGGGCATCACGGCCCTCACCGGTAGTGGGTGAGGGCGTCGCAACCCTTGCTAGATCTGGCCAAGGAGGATGCCGTGGCCCTTGCCTGGTCTAAGCGAGGGCTGTGATGGCCTCACCAAGTCTAAGTGAGTGAGGGCACGATGCCCTCGCCCACTATCGACGAGGGTCAGCTGGCGACCCTTGCTAGTGCTAAGGGTAGGGGAAGAGGAAGGGAAAGGAAAGATAAAAAAGAAAATAAAAGAAAAATGCCACGTTAGTGCCAATGGCATCATGTCAACGCTAGCTAGCCAATGCAAAATGTTTAGGACTAAATTGACAAAATAAAAAGTTTAGGAATAAATTGACAAAATAACAAGTTAAGGATTGAATTGGCCTAATTACAATAGGTGTAAGACTTTTTTGGTAGCTCTCCCTGATATAACCCAAAGTCTATCTTCCCTAGCATTATAGTAAGCACACCTCAAAAGACCTTTAAAGTCCACCTTTAGTGGATATTTGGTATCCAAATTTATCAAGAGCACTCAATGAAATAAGATTTTTTTCTCAGCTTTGGTACATGCCTTACGTTAGTCAACTTTCTCACCAATTCATTGTGTATCTTAACATGAACTGTTCCGATCACTATCACTTCACAAGTAGCATCATTTCCCATAAGCATCTTACCACCTTCCATGCACTGATAGTTAATAAACCATTGTCTATGAGAAGTAACATGATAAGAACACCCATAGTCAGCACATAATCATCACCTGATGAACTCATGGTGACTGTTAAAATAATATCAACATCACTACAACTATTATCTATTGTGGTAATGATATTACCATTGCTTGCAACCTCCATCTTAACTCATTTACCCTTGTACTTCAGACAATCTCTCCTATAGTGTCGTACCTTATCACAATGATAGCATTGACAATTCTGAATGTTGGACCTTAATTTAGAATGACTATTCCATATGCTACATCTTGAATCTCTACATTCGTCTCTACTCCAGATAATCAACCTTGCATCATATTTTGCACTAAGTTTTCTTCTCATAACTTCTTAGCAACTTCTTAGAAAACAAGGCATATTTTACCTCTTCTCAGATAATCGTAGTATGTCTTTGTAGCAGTGAATCCCTAAATTGCTCAAAAGTATCCAATAAAGATGCCAACAACATCATACCTTGTTTCTCATTGGGTAATGCCTCACTAACGTGTTGATAAGGATGAGCAATAGAGAATAATAATGAGAAAATAAATCAAGACGGTCATTTTCATGATAGGTTTATTCCAACTTAAGGGTTAGTGTATAATTTATAAGGATGTATTGTAGTCATAAAGTGTCTATGGCAATCTTAAGTGAGGTCTCCCTTATCGTGACTTTAATTGAGGTGAATCACTAAAATGAAAGTTAACATATTACTAAGCCCAAAGGCTTAGTACTTACTTTCCCAAGCCCTCCCCAATCGCAACTTTTGATTTTTAATGTAATTAACTCAATATGCAAATTGGTTTATTTAGAAATTGTCAATAATAAGATATTTGTAAATTGATTAGACACCTTAGTGAAATGTGTGTTGAGAGCACCTTACTTCTACAAATTAAATATTCAAGGATATGAGAATTTTATTACACTAGATAAATCTAATGCTCTTTCGGTACTTTTCTATTTTATTTTCAAAAATGTTTTGCAAATAGTCTTGGTTGATTTTAAGCATAAGCCACTAAATGCAAGAGTGATCATGTGGGGAACAATAGATAATATAACACTCAATAATCAAAGTAATTAATAAAGTGCTAGATATAAGGGAAAAACCTCATTACCGCTAAGCAAAGCATTGCTTCATTGTTATCAATATCCCAAATATCTACAAGATGTTAACATAAAAATGTGCATTCCCTAAACATGATTTCTAATGTAATTCTAACTTTTTTTGTTTTTTTCTTGTTATGAAATCTAAACTATATGCAATTTATATTTAAGTTTAACATGCAATATAATTCTAGGTTATGTCTACGTGATGCTAATTTAACTAATAATAAGTGACATGCAATCTAACTTCAATGACGTGCAAAGTATTGCACTAATCTAACATGACGTGCAATCTAATTTATATAATCCTAAACATGCAATCACAAAATGACATGTAAATATTGGTGACATGGAAAACAATGACAGGTTAACATGATAACGTGGCAATGATGCATGGCGTACGATAAAGTGGCAATGTGATGACGTGGAATTGGTGCAACTGATTCTATATGATATGTATATATTTTTGTGATTTCTATTTTAGGAATTAAAATAAGAAGTTAGCTAAATATGTAATTACCTAATTCAAACTTGGAAATAATTTTAATTAAATCTTATTAAAAATTAGGAAATTTCCTCAATTACTATATTGCTCCTAAACATGAAATTCTAAACTAGAAAAATAATCTTATAGTAACACGCGATGCTTTTTTTTTTTTTTTTTTTTTTTTTTTGTGGGTAATTTTCAAATGGGAGAGCTCACTAAATTAACCACATGCGATATAATAAACCCCATAATCAATATATTAACCTTGACACAAAATAAAAAGTCAAAATAATAAAAAAAATTCGATCTAACATCTCACACTCGAATACTTGATTATTAAGTTTTTCAATAAAGGAATTTATTTAGAGTTAATATTATGAAAAGCCCCAAACTAGTAAACCTATGACAAGTTTACCTAAACTATTTGCTTTTGGTCACTAATAGCTCTAACTTTCAGCAACCGCTTATGGTCGAATTGGCTAGATTTACTTTTTGCTCTCCTTGTTCTTTTCCTCAGGCGTTGATCTCTTCCCTCTATCATGTGCATTCCTCAGGTGTAAGCGCTTGAAATTCGTGGAGAATAACTTGACAGATAACTTCTCGTTTTTCTTTTTTCTTTTTCTTGAGCGTGTGGCCGTCTCTTTTTTCTTTAAATTGGGAACCCACCCTAAATGTGCCGTAATCCTCCTGTATTTATAATAACCAATTTAGGGTTGTCTTGCAAGAGCCCAGAAAATTTTTATTTCCTATCTTGACACAAGAAGATATGCCTCATGAGGGAAAAACTCTAATGTCTCTTATAATTTAAATTGTGATAACATCAAGTTTAATTATTCTCCAAGTTTATCTTTAATAAATCATTGTTTACGAACTTGGCAACTCTCTTCATTAATTTTCGGCCATTGTAGGGACTAACGGGGGGCCAAATTTCCATCGACAAAGGCTTGCACTAGCTGATTTAAATTAAGCTCATAACCCTCTTGCCTTATTTCATCTGCTATCCATTCAATGCAAATTATATGAACTTCACTAAAATGCTCATAATATATATATGCAATCTAACTAATATTTTTGTCTAAAGGCTTGGGTTGATCTCTAATTTTTCTATGCATTGAACAACTAATGGGTTGCTAAATTTACGCGTCGACAATCCTTTTAATTTTATTCTTATAACTAATTTTTCATCATGATTTTGAGAGTGTCCGGTGCGCTATGTTAATTAGAATTTAGTAACTTACAAACAGGAGATGATAAAAATGAAAATGAGAGATCTCACGAAATGAAGGGTTCAGCTGTTACTTTTATGTAACTTAGTATTAGTTTAAAATCTTTAGAATCGGCCTAGGCGAGTCCTTCTACACATGACGGTCAATAAATTAGGAAGGACTGGATTGCACAAATCAGATAAACTAGGAAATTTACTGTCCACGTTCTCATTGATAATTTAGGAAGGCTCCGATACGCGTAATTAGATGAAGTAGGAGATTTTATCATGTGAATTGAGTAAGTTGGAGGAATTAGATCATGTCAAAACATTTTGCGAAAAGGAAAAGGAAAAGAAATTGTTTAAGCATTCTAATCGATAAATAAGGAAGGATAAGATTGCACAAATCCAGTAAATCAGGAAATGTGGTTATCATATTCGGATTATTAAGAGATTTATTCATAAACATCATAATCCCGGCACCATCTATCACATCTAGTTGACTACATTATTCATTATCAGTCCCATTCTCGATTTAACATTATATCTTTCCAACTTTTGCAGATTCACTTTTGTCCCTTCCTTCCATATCATTCGAATCAGCCACTCTCCTTATAAATACATTCGGAACCTGAGTAGGTCCTTTAAAAGGCTCAAGGAGACAGGAGGGAGAACATTCGAATTCGCTCTCTTACTTCTCCTTGTCTTGTCCTGCGTTTTCGAAGAAACCTCGCCACCCTAAGAAGAGAGAGAGAAGATGTCTCCGAGAGTCAAATGTCTCGCCCTCTTGGCCCTCCTCGCCGTCTCCTTCGTCGCCGTCTGTTCGGCCGTGCGTCCCGACCCGGCATCTCACGGTGCCGCTTCGACGACACAGTCTCGGCCTCAGGTACGCTGCGCTTCTTGTTCCTCGACTTTTGTTGCTTTCTCGGAATCAGTCGATCCATCGCTCTATGTTCGTTCGTTCGTTCGTTTCTGATCTTTACCTTTTGTCGTCGTCGTCGTCGTCTTTGCGTGTTAGGGATCGAAGGTTGGTGAAGGTTGCAGCGGCGTGGGAGAAGAGGAGTGCCTGAAGCGAAAAACCTTAGATGCCAACATCGATTACATTTACACCCAGAATCCGAAGCCTTGAGTTTTCTTTTTTTATTTTAACATTAATAAATGAGTTTTCATATCAAATCAATAAGATGACATGCTGTTACTGGTGATTTCATTTTCTTTTCATTTGATTTAAGATTATATTGCTTATTCATGTATATGAATTAATTTTTGGGCACGGTAAAAATAAAGTAATTATAAAGAAGATAGGTAGAAAAGGATTTTATTGATTTATTGTTTTTCTTTTGTTGGTAACCGTAAAAGAAGGCTATTTATGAAGAACGCTTGCAAAGTTACAAAAGGCAAAAAGGCCAGGACTCCTTCAATTCTATTTAACTCAGCAGTTTTAATGCTTAAATTTGTTATTTGAATGGAGTTCCGGCGGACCTCATTTTGATAAGCGGGGTATAATTCGGTTGGTAGTAATTCCCTGTTAGGGTTTTATCGGCTAGCTTTGTGAAATTAAACTTATCGACGACAGTCGTGCCAAACCATAATAGTTTTTGATTGATGTCATCGTCGAAACAGCTTAAGGGGAGTTTACAACAATCACCACATTTCCCAACGGATAACATAATAAATTCGTATTGAAATCAACAAGTTATAAAATTGATAATACAAACACTTCACAACTTACTCTTCGATAGCTTCGACATCAACGAACGGTTTACAATCGATTATTGGTAGGATCTACCAGTGGGTAGAATTAATAAGTTGTTATAATCACATGTGGTATAGACAAGTAGGTGTAATTGATAGGTAGATATAATCAACTTTATGGTTTATATCACTTCTAAGTCCATTTTCGCCATTCTCGCTTTTTTCATGTGTAATATGCTATTACACTTGTAGGAACTCATTGAGACAAGTCAAATCATCACAATGTCATAGCATGCCATTATTGAGACTTGCTCACACTTACCATCAAAGTCGGACTAAATTAACAATCATCAACCAATCAAGTCAAGAGTATAATTTTCAACCCAAAAAAAAAAAATCAAGAGTATTAAGTAAATTAATCTAACTTAGCCCCTAGAGTTTTGACTTATCTTGAACAAAAAAATTTGGACAACTTAAAGCTTTAACCACCTACAAGGCAATATAAATAAGAACAAAAATTAGCAACTCTCAACCTTTTGACAAAACTAGTTTAATAAAAGAGAATAAAGTCCACAATTTCACCTGGTAAACTCTTGAAAAGATGGAATTAGAAGCTTTAACAATACAAAAGTGGAATATTTGCTTTTACTTAAAAGATTGGAAAGTGAAACAAGAAGAGCAAAGTTGAAAACTTGAAATATTTAGGTATAGAATTACATGACCAAGGGAATGTATTTAAAAGGCGACTCAAGAGTTACCAAGAGATAAGATCAAATAACGAAGGTTAAAGTAATGATCACCTTGGGTTAAAAATAATAGGTGCAAAAGAGAGATAAGCGTTCCAATCCAAAAGTTACAAGTGGCTTAACATGTGTAGCTAAAAGGAAATAATTGAATGGAAAAAGGAAGAGTATCATTGGCCAAGTAAAATACATGAACGAGGACTCAGCGTATCAGGAGCATCGGCGGGTTGATGTTAAAAGAGGTGATATGATGCACGATATCATTTGTTAGGCTAAGTTCGATGTCACAAACTTAAGAGCATGCAGGTCAAAATACTTGGTGGAGAATGAAGAGAGGTGTGCACAAATTAAAGAGTGACAAATGGCTCACCTATATAATTTCAATGTAGATATTTTGATAAGTTATCAAGATATTTCATCTATTAGTACATAAACTAGTAAATCAGTGTCCATTCTAAATATTGAAAAATCTATAATTTTTTTATTCCAATAAAATTATTAATGAAAGATAATGGATGCTAGGAAAATCTTAACTTGGTAAACTTTAAAATTTGAAAACCATCCAATATGTATTTTATAGTGTATCGATCCCCATCAATAGATACTAAAGTGGTAAGATAATCACCGCCGTTCTATACAATCAACCTATATATTAACATCCATCAATTTAATTGTAAAGCATCACATTTTGGGCAATTACGGTCATGGAAAATCACCCTTTGCACCTTCTGTACCTTGCAAAATTAATGACCTACCTGAGATTTCATACGTGTCATCCAAAATTCCTAATTTATTAATGCTTAATGTTACATCTTAAATATTATTATCGAATTTAAAAAATTCTGGATGTCACACTTAACTTGGACTAAGTCAGCGTCTCTCTAAGTTGACTTCCATCCTCCTCTACTTCTAACTTCTATATTTACTCGACATGAGAAAAACAGAATTTTTCACTCAAATTTAGCATTGAACCCCCTTTTTGTGCCATTTATCAAATGATAATTGTAGTTTTGCTTTTAACACAAAAAGGAGGGTAATTGAGGCCAAGAAATACCGACTATAGTCCGTCGAGCGACCAACCACATTGTAATCAAGGTTTATTTTTTTGTCACAACTCCCACGTAAAATTTCGTAACGCACAAACACTTTGAAACCAATAGTCATGGGTTTGTTGTCACGACATTCTACGTGGAAGCTTTTGATTATGACGAGAGATCATAAAAACCCCAGCCAAGAAATTATTAAGTTCTTTTTAGGAATGAGAGATAAGAATATGAAATCTTTATTTTTGTAATCATGGATAAATTTATAAATATGATAAAAAAATTAATATGGAATTCTTGTAGACTTTATTGTTTAATCCATTAATCGAATTTCATTAATTTGGAAGTTAAATTATGCATGACTTTTGTTTTTGTTGGCATAATATAATGCAAGGCAGCTCATTGGACTAATTTTTGGGAACAAGATATTGAGATTTACATGCACGAAAAAGAAGACATAAGATATGGGATTGGATATGCCATGACTTAAGTTCGTTTGATTATTGAAATTTTGTTCGAACAGAAAATCTAGATATTCGAACTCGACTCAATTGCAATCCAAAGGTACAAAAGCATATAAGAAGTGAGAACACAAACTATTCAAATAAGATTCGACTAATTTTTAAGATACGTTTAAATTATCACGTTGGCATCATTTGGCAAATCAAAGTATCTTGTCAATATATATGTATATCTTCTTTTTGTATGTTAATGGGGGAATATGATTTTAGGTCTGTCAATTTTACATTCACCAAATGCCCCTATGGAAAAAGTATTTTCATACCATATCCTTAGATAAAAATAAATAAATTCGAAAAATGCGTTCTCTTCAAGTAGTCTTATATATCGAATAGAGAAAATGCAAATGAAAGGTACCCGATTACTTTGATCATTATTAATCTCAAAGTCAAATAATTTTTGAGTGCATTTGTTTGGGGAAAATTTGACAAAAAAGGAAAATACTTTTTAGAAAATTATCTTTTAGGAAACTGATTAATTTTTATTTGTTTGGTGGTATGTGACAAAAAATGTATTTAGCATTTGGAAAATGATTTTAATATCATTTTAATCTCATCCAAAAAGAAGAACATTTTTAAAAACTTTTCTTTTTTATTTTACTTTCTTTTTTATTTTTTCTCTTTCCTTCTTCCTCCTCCGCCGGTCACTGAGCCTTGGTGATGCAATAGGCCATTGGCGCATCACCAAGGCTCGGCAAGGTCGAAGGTTGAGCTCACTTGAGGCCAACCCACACTTGTAGTTGGTTGCCAAGGTCCATTGACAAAGGAGGAAGAATGAAAAAAAAAAAAATTAAAAAATAGAGAAGAGAAAAAATTTTAAGAAACCAAATTTTGAAATAAAAGAAAAAAATAAAATATTAAAAAATTCAAAATGAGCAATTCTAGAAAGTATTTTCACCCTTTTAGATTTAGGATTTTTTTTTTGATCAAATAGATTTATGAATTTACTTTTCTAATTTCATGCATGAATATTTTCCTTAATTGGATAGTGTTTTCAATTGATAATTTTTTTCGACAAATCAAACGGGTGAAAATTCAGAAAACTAATTTAGGAAAAACACTCACTCAAACAAATGGACCCATAATCTCATTAGTTTTCCTTTTCCTTTTTTTTTTTCCTTTCGTGTCTGTGCTTTCTTTTTTTTTTTTTTTTTTGGCAAAAACCGCTAAGATACTTTGGAGGGCCAATCATGACCACGTCCACTTTGCAATACCGAATAATCGAATATGTTTGACCTCGACATTCAATATCATTCCCGATTGCATGATAATGTTGACCGAATTCATCATGCTTGTGTCCATTACTCATGAGTTTGAATACGTACCGATTACACATGATTAATAGGCGGGTCCAGCTTAAATTGGGTTGGGTGTTTCGGGATTGAGCGTGTCAAGTACAATGTTAGACTTTTACTAGCAAAAAAAAAAAAAAAAAAAGAGTACAATGTTGGAGCTGTCCATAATGAGGAAATAATAAATTCATAGGCCCTATCCCACCCTATAGACCTAAGACACTATAAACCTAAGACAGTGTTTCATCGTTTGAATTTCAATTAGGATTGGATAGAAAATGTCATATTAAAATCTTCCAAATGTTCTTTGGATTGTGAAATATTCTTATCACATGTTTTATTCAATCCAAGATGGAATAAAAATATTTAATAATCTCACTATCTCAATATAATCTCCCATGACATCTATATTTTACAGCTTGAACGCCCTCAACAGTGTTTCAAACTTGCTCTCTCAAGCTACCTTTGGTTTGTCTACTTCACCCCCCGAGTTTTGCTAGATCCATTGCCATCTCCACCACTAGATCATAATCCTCGCTTAGCTTCACCACGTATCAGAGGTGATTCAGACACTGGCGAAGACGAGCCTTGGGTCACTAAAGGCATCGTGAAGTGACTGGGGAGGTAGTGTCGTGGCAATTTGGTAGATAAGATAGTGATTGTTGATGTAGATGTGAAGGATGGCGATGAGTTGGTGGACGCCGTGTGCGAAGCTTAGGTGCCAATTGACGTCAAAGCCGATGAACTGGGGTAGTGAAGGGCGGATATGAGATGGACAGAATCCACCAGTGGATGACAATTGGGACCCTAATGATTTGAGTTTTTCAATGATGATGGTCATGTGACATATAACTTCTCATTTTCATTATAAGTTATCGGAGCACGATCGATTGGACGACAATTGGTCGAAGGCAAGGACAATTGTGTGGTAGTTGGAAGCTATGATGATCAGCTCCATCACTCCATTATTAGAAAAAAAAATTGTTCTATTACTATCTTTTTAAAATTACTAATTTAAGTTTGTCTAAACGACAATTAGTCGAAGGCAAGGACAATTGCGTGGTAGTTGGAAGCTACGATGATCGGCTCCATCGCTCCATTATTAGAAAAAAAATTGTTGTATTACTATCTTTTTAAAATTACTAATTTAAGTTTGTCTAAATAAATTTCTATTCCAAACATATTCTTAAATAGATAAACTGAAAAACAGATTGATTATCACGGCCGGCAATTTTTGTCATTCCCTGTTACAAAATGATTTTCATCAGCCACGGCCCCCCGCTATAAATACGTTGGAACTTGCTCTCCTTCTTCTCCGTGTCTTGTCCTGCGTCGTTTGACCCATTCGAAGAAAAGCTCGAAACCCGAAGAGAAGAGAGAGAGAGAGAGAGAGAGAGGGAGATGTCTCCAAGAGTCAGATGTCTCGCCCTCTTGGCCCTCCTCGCCGCCTCCTTCTCCTTCGCCGCCGTCTCCTCCGCCGCACGCCCCGTGGCGGCATCTCGCGGCGCCGCTTCGACTTCGACGACGCAGCCTCGGCCTCAGGTAACCACCTTCCTGTTTTTTAAGTTGTTTTCTCGAAACCATGTCGATCCATCGCGAGATGTCGGTTTCTGATCTTTACCCTTTCTCGTCGTCTCTGCGTGTGATCGTGACCGAAGGTTGATGAAGACTGCGGCGGTGGCGGCGGAGGAGGGGCGGAGGAGTGCTTGATGCGACGAACCCTAGAGGCTCACCTCGATTACATCTACACCCAGAATCACCAGCCTTGAGAAGCCTTTTTTTTTTTTTGAACTTCTTTTTGTTTTAGTTTTCATTTCTCAATTATTTTTTGTCATTTTGTGATATTATTATTATTATTTTCCAAATTCATGTTTTGCTTTGTGAGTATGAACGGAATCAAATCAATGGGAGGCTTGCGTGAAGTTGTTAACGGTGTAGTTGTTCCTGGTATTGTCATTTCCTTTTCATTTTATTTTGGGATTATATTGCTTATTCATAGACATTAATTAACCTATGGGTAAGTCGACAAAAAAACAAAAAAACCTATGGGTAAGAGAAAAATAAAGCAATTATAAATAAGTAAAAAAAGAATTTGAATAATTTTTTATTTTCTTTTGCTGATAACCGTGAAAGAAGACTATTTATGAACAAAGCTTGACGTTGCAAAAGGAAAAATGCCAAGACTCCTTCAATTCTACTTAACTTAACATGCTTTTAATGCTTAAACTTTGTTATTCGAATGGAGCGTCAATTCTCAACGGCATATAATTCGATTGGTAGTAATTCCTTACCAGGGTTTTATTGAATTTTTTCGACCAGCTTTGTGAAATTAAGTATTGGCGCAACAGTTGCGTCAAAACCCATCTCGATGACCTAAAATCAACCCTTCTATGCTGGCCAAAACATAAAGAGAAAAAGAAAAGCTCGATAAATTGTTTTCGTCTTTGATGGTGTATATTGCTTTGCATTTAATCAATTTCCATATTAGGCTAAAATACCAGCTCATGAAATGGCAAAATCATGGAGTGTTGGGTGAATTTTTGGGAGAGTCCCTATTGACGTACTGTTTTGCATGAGTTCCCATGTGAGTTTGCACATGGGAATCGGGGACAATTGCACCTACCCACTGCACAAGCATCTTGATACCCAATCATAATAAATATATGCTTGGAACTCCGCCTACCTTGTACTAGTCAAAGCCACTCTAAGTTGACCTTCATCCTCCTCTACTTCTAATTTTTAAGTATAATCGCCACGAGAAAACCGGAGTTTGTCCCCCAAATTGAGCATTGAGCCCCTCCTGCCATTTATAAAATCATAATTGTACTTTGTTTTTAGCATAATTGGGAGCGTAATAATTCGGAGGGCGATGAGGCCAAGAAGGCCCGACTATAGTCCCTCAAACAATCAAACAATCAACAGTCCGCCGTACCTAATTGATTGTGACGCAGGTTTTTTTTTTTTTAAACTGTAATTCCCATATAAAGTGTCATGATATGTAGGGTTAAGCAAAATAAATCATCTCGATCGGTCAGTTTTCAACGTTTCGCAAAGACACTGATCCGGGTATCAGTTTCATGTGATTGGAATTAGTGAATTTTGGTCTAGTTCCCAATTTCATATGTGTAATGACTCACCCAGACAGAAACCTTTTTTATTTTTTATTTTTATTGTCAAAAATCGCTAATAATTGAGGTTGATGTTGCTTCATGCTTCTCACCGAAGGAGGGACTAGGGCGAGGGCCTTGGTCTAGGGGATATCGAGGGCTATGCTTCCAATGAACCACTCTGGGGAAGGGAAAGGTGGGGGTTCGATCAATTCTTAAAGAGATTGGGGTGATGGCCATTTCAACTATGCTTCCAATGAGTATCGAAGCGTTGCTTCCAATGAGTATCGAAGCGTTGTCCTTGTTGATTTAAAGCTTGCTGGTCCCAAATATCCTGCGGCGAGGTGGGATTTTCCAGCTTCCTAACTCACTATTCCTTCGCTTGTCCCCTGCCACCATCATCAATGTCTTCTACAATATCTTTGAGCGACTCTGATGTCTTATTGTTGGCGCCCAAATTAGCTTACTGGGCTTCGTAAGCCGAAAAGAATAAAGCATGCCCAATACACAGGAATCCATGGACAGTGGGCCAAGATGCCAACAGTCGAGATATGAGGGTCTTGAACAATGCGACACAAGGCTTGTTGAAACCGATGGAATGAGAATAAAAGCAGTTATAGCGGAAATATCGGTTCCCGATAAGAGACCGAGATTTCCATAACATTGTAAATATTGAAATGATAATTGCTAAAAGGTAGTTGCCTGTGGATTACCACTATGAATAGCCGAAGAGGCATCAATGTATGGACCTTTCACCAAATCACAATCAATCATTCATTTTTTCATTTTTTTTTTTTTTTCGTGCTGGAGAAACCGGTTTGCAGTTTTTCACACTTAATACACCTAGTTAACCCTTCACCTCTTCGTTAGGATTAGTAGAGTCTTTCATCTTTCATTTTATTGCACTTTTACATTCATTCGTACATCTACTTTTTTCCTGTTTTCTTGCATTTTACTTTTGCCAGTTGTTTAGATTAGTTGCTTCCTTTTCGGAGTCACACAGAACCCGTTACAAACAATAGAACCGAAGCTTTGCATCTTTGGCGAAAGATTTTGTCGAGGGAACATTTCCTGTCGAACACTTCTTCAACTTCAATCCAATCTCTAGCAGATTCTTACCAGAGGTGACGTTGACTTGAGAGGACAGGAAGTGTAGAGCTCTTTACCTTTGGAGGCAAGATATTGAATGGTAAGCGGTCATCATCTCCATCCCTATAATTTAACCTCTCTAACCTTCATCTTCCTCTTAATCTCCATCCTCTCTGTCTTGATGTTCCTTTGCGCTTCTCATCGCAAGCCCCAGAAGTCGACAAAGCACGGCGTGTCCATCCCCCATTCGAGCGAGAAGAAGTTTGTCTCGAGGCTCAACAGCGGCATCAGCAGCAAGGCATTCCTTATGGTGAAGATGAGATCGTGGAAGAAGATGGAGGGAGGAGAAGAAGATCACGGCGACGACAGCCATGCGGCTCTTTGGGGGAAGACGATCATATGAGGAAAACAGTTCTATTTATCCACCAGGAAATCAGTCCGGATCGGTCTGGCAGGATTAGATAGTCTAGTACTCGGTTTTAGAAACTAGAAACCAGTCCCTCTTATCCGGTTCCTGATTCTTGGGAGGGAATTAGACCACCTAGGCACCAATTACCCCTAATAATGCACAAATACTTTGAAATCGATAGTCATCGGTGTGTTATTACAGCATTCACCTAGAAGTTATGATATCAATTATGACGAGGGGTCATAGAAATCCCTAGTCAAGAAACTAATAAGTTTTCTCTAAAGAGCCACAACGTGCAAATGGTTACAACCTCCCGAAATCAATTCATGATAAACAACAATGGAGCTCATTGCAATATTCCAAAGCCATAAGTTTAACTTTGACAAGAAATATAAATGGGCTATAGTGACATCAACAATAGACATCAACTAGTAACGCCAAAGCTAACAAGAGAAAGAAAATATAATCATTCTTTCTAGTGATTTTGAAAAGTATAGTGTTTTAACTCCTCGTCGTTTTTACGAAAAAACCAATGAGTTACAAAGAAGAAAAAGTTTTGACTCTTTTACTGTTTTTGTGAATCTTCAATGAGAACTAAAGAGCTATGGAAGAAGAGAAGTTTTGACTCTCTCGCTGTTTTTGTGGAGTTTTGATATGAAAAAAATAGTTGCGGGACAGTGGCAAATCGGAAACATTTTGCTAATTCTCGAAAACGGTAAGAGAGTAGGGTTTTTTTTTTTTTTTTTTCAAAAATTTTTTTTCCTTTTTTTAGAAAAATGTTTGTCAAAAATCTCCTCGCCCCTCACTTTCGAGAATTAGAAAAATGTTTGTCAACTTGAATTTGATGCACTTTTGCTTAGGCTTGGTGCCACGAGATATCGGATTGTTTAACTTCACTTTTATTTACTTATATTTTTATATTAGTTTTCCGTCTCTTCTTTTTATTCCTTTATTATTCCCTTTAATAATTCCTTAATAAAAAATTTATTAAATAATAAACTAAAATGATACGATGAATTTTAATCCCGGTTACAAAACATAGCCTTAATTTTTCATATCTCTCTTTAGAACCTATTAACTTTTTTTCATGAGAAAATAGTAGATGCTCGATTAGGCTTGCAAAGCTATCGAATGGACTATTAATAAGCATATTGTCGACTCAACAAAATACATAAATAACTTGAGCTCAAACTTGAAATCAGAAAAGTCAATCCCCAGCAATTGTCGAGTCAAGCCCATGTTATTTGCGAGTAGGTTGACTTGAATAGTCCCATTTACATTCGTAAATATTAACACCAAAATTGTAAAAATAAAGCAAATAAGCTATTCAAATCTTTGAATTTACTGATTTTTCAAAATTTATGTAAACTATCGCATTCAAATATCGATTAGGCTTGCAAAGCTTGTCGAATGGAGTACTAATAAACATATGGCCGACTCAATAAGATATATAAATAACTTGAGCTCAAACTCAAAATTAACCAAGTCAATTTCCAGCCATTGTCGAGTCGAGCCCGTGCTATTTGTGAGTAGGTTGACTCAAATAGTCCCATTGACATTCATAAGTATCAAAGCTGAAATTTTAAAAATAAAGTAAATAAGCTACTGAAATCTTTGACTCTACTAATTTTATTTTTCCCAAATGCCCCTATGGCAACAATATTTCCTATCATATCCTTAGATTAAAGAAAATAAAAGTGATGCAATCTTCCCATTTTTATTTTTTTGGTGCTTTTTTGTGGGGGCAGAAACCGCTAAGATGCTTTGGAGGGCCAATCATGCTTACTCAAAGTTGTCGGCCCACTTAGTATGCGGAATCATTGACTACGTTTGACCTCGACATTCAAATATTCTATCTGATGTCAATGATGATATTGACCAAATTCGTCACGCGACGGTCCTCATGATTCATGAGTTTATGCATGTAGCACATAGACATGATTACCGCATACCACGTGTAGCGCATGATTGAGAGTCGGCGCGCTCCGATTGCCACATACCATGTGTAACACATGATTGAGGGCTTGTGGGCCCTTGCCGCTGATCGGCCGGCGTCGCCGGCCCTTCGCCAAGGCCCAGGAACCCCGGCCGACCATCCCCCTCCGTCGTCGGCCCTTCTCGGCGGCGCGGGGAGGCAGCGAGGGCTTGTGGCCCCCAGATCGCGGCCCTCGCCGCCAGTCGGCCGGGGGTCGGCGACCCTAGCCGACCCTCCCCCATCCGTTGCCGGCCTTTCTCGACGACGGCGAGGAGGTAGCGATGGCGAGGGCTTAGCGTCGCCCCCTTCGGCCTCCCTTTTTATTTATTTATTTATTTTTATTTATTTTTAATTTTTAGAATATTTTAAATAAAATTAAGTTTAAATTTAATTTAATTAATTTTTATATTATTATTTACACATCGACACAAAACGGCGTTGTTTTTGCATTTTCTTGCCACGTCAAAAACATTTGGCCGGATTTTCGACAAACCTAAGTGTTCTATTTAACTTTGAAACCCACACTTGGCCGGATTTTCAAGTTACCAAAGTGTTACATTTAACTTTGAAACTGGTACATTCCATGCCAAGTTATGACACTTGGGCTGTTCTTCTACCACACACAATTGTAGAACATCCAATTCAAGAGCAGGCGTATCATCTTTCACCTTGCTGAAAGTAGATGTCCAGAAGAAAGCTTAAAGAACAACAATGGAATGCTAGTAAGTAAAACTACATTATCACGACAAAAAGGCCATTCCACCACAGCACTTCAGAAGCACTATTCTTAGATTTTGTTGAAGGCGACAATGTCACAACTCTAAACGTATTCATTGATAGGCTCAGCTTGAAGATGCTCCTTGACGAGGGTGTCCACTGAGACAAGGTCATCCACAATGGTCATCATGATCTGCAACTTCTTATCCCGTAACCCACTGGAGCCAGTTTCGCTGCAAGGAAGAAAGCAAAAGAAGAAATCCTCATAAGGGGACAAACATGACATTCAGTGACAAAGCATTATGGTCATACTAGTGATATAATGAGACAGTCAAAACTTACAAGCTCCCCAGAAGAGCCTAGGCATCTCCACACTCCTAACAACCTCTTCCAGCTTCTTCCTGTCTGTCTCATCGTCCCAAGGTTTCACATCCAAGAGGACAGATGACTTTCCACCTATAACAGGAACCAAATACACACACAAGCCAAGATATTGAAATCACTGATGAGAATTTTATTCCAAAAAAAGAAACAAGTTCAGGCTAGCAAGCAGTCTAATCAACTCGATAAATAAGTTTCTAAGAATTAGGTTAACACCTTCAAGCAAGCAAGCTGTATACATCTATCTATCTTTTGTTTTCTTTATCGCAGAGCAAAGTTCACTTACTGATCATATCAGGTATAAAGGTAAATGAACCAGGATGCATCAGCCCTCAAGAGTCAAGATATAACAGCTGCTATATTGTATGTTTTTTTTCTTAACCCAGGAGAGAAGTGACTCCAAGAAAGTGAATTTAGGAGAATGATTGCAAAGTTACTTTCTTTCTTCTTTGTGGGTGCGTTTGGAATCAACTTTGCAAGGGACTTTGGGCTTCTAAAGATACTTGGGCTAAAGCTGGGGTGTTTGGGAACAATTTTAGAATTTCCATTAGGCCAAAGCTGGCCTTCTCAAGGCTGAAAGCCCAAGGCAGGTGAAGGGGTGCCTTGGGCTTTCAGCTTTCTTAGCATACAAGTGGCACTGTTCACTTTTTTTTTTTTTTTTTTTTAATTTTCTTTCAAAACTATCCTCACTTACTCTTGATTTTTCCAGTTTTGCCCTCGTTATTGTACTATTCATCTTCTTCTCCGTTGAAGGCCGACGACATGTTCCTCGAAGCTGTGAGTGAGCGGCTGGCCGCTGACGGCTCAGCATGGTTGCGATGGCCCAGGTGACCGTTTCCGGGGAGTGGTGCAACCGCTGCCTTGTCTAGGTCGCGGCGATCGCCGTGGGTCGCGGCAAGGTTTGGGTTGCCGACCTTGCTGCGACCCAGATCCGAGGGCGGCGAGGTCCTCCTGCGACCTCGCCGCCCCAGATCTTGGTCGTAGCGGTCGCCGGAGGTCCCGCGACCTCGCCGCGACCCAGATTTGGGAGCAGCGAGGTCGCGTGACCCCGTCGCGACCCAGATTTGGGGCCGTGAGGTCGCAGGGACCTCGCCCGCGACCTCGCTGCCCCAGATTTGGGTTAAGGCGGGGTCGCCCGACGTCCGGAGACCCTCGCCGATGGTTTTCAGTGGTCGCCCGACGTCCGACGATCCTCTGTGATGGTCTTCAGTGGTCGCCCGACGTCCGGCGACCCTCGCCGGTGGTCTTCAATGGTCGCCCGACGTTTGGCGAACCTCGCCGGTGGTCTTCAGTGGACGTCCGGCGGCCACCTGCCCTTCCTAGCCATCTGCCCTTCCGGTCAATTTTTTATTTATTTATTTTTTAATAATTTTTTTTATCACCAAAGCACTTTGTAAATATAATTCCCCCAAACACCATTTTGCCTAAAGGTACTTCAAATGGGCTTTCAAAATACAATTTTACCATACACATTTTGCATTTTGGAAAATACATTTAACTCAAAGGTTTTTGTATTTTCCTAAAGAGTTTCCCCAAAAGCGTTCCCAAACGCACCCTGTGAATGCCTTTTTGGCTGCCTCCCTCTCTTCTGCAGTCTTCTGGTCCTCCTCTGTCTCTTCACCAAAGAGATCCAAGTCGTCATCATCCTCAGCAGGAGCAGCCTGGTTAAAAGAAAATGAAACATCAAATCTTGACCTCAAAATAGAAACGTCAGCAAAAGTCAAAACTCTACCGAGTTAAAGCGAATCTTAAAGAGATGCATTCAGTTGCTTAGTGATCTAAAGGTCAACTTAGCATAAGGTCCTAGTTTCGAAATTTAAGACTATCTATTTACTCAGACATGTAATTCCACAGGACAAGATAAGGACAACTTTCTCCACAAAGGCAAGATAGTAGGGTCTAATCACTTAGTCATTATTAAGTTGTTCAAACCTAGATCAAAGCAAGATCCCTATTCTGTAACATGTGTAGCAGTGTGCATAAAAAGCATTCACTGAATCAAATGAAACAATGTTTCTGAGTTTTACTCGCCAGTATGGATAAAATTCCATCGGTGCTTACTGAAGATTGGAAGGGATAATTCCATTTTGGGTTACATAAAGTGTAAGAAGTTAATAGAATTAGCAAAAGAAAGGTTATATAGCTAGAAGAAGCGAGGCCTCTAGCAATAGGACCACCTCATCTGCCACAAAGGCTTTACAGACAGAACAGGCTCTCCTGATAATAGAAAAGCATACCTCGATGAAAGTAAAATTGAGATTTTTGAGGAGATTAGCCTATATATAAAACAAGAAAATCTGTAACATCGAAAGCATATGATGCCAAATTCTTATTAAAACGACAACAAACTGAGCCTATCCCTCTGAACGGGGTGGATAAATCCTTCTACACCATTTCATTCGATTCAAGTTCTTATCGAAGTCTTAAAAAAGAAGCCACTGCATCGGTACATATAACATACCTCTCAACTTCTTCAACTAGAGCACCTTTGGCACCTACTCTCTAAGTAGCACCGGCATTGACATGCGACACGGGACACAACATGACATGACACGACACGACACACCGATACGTCGTTTATCAAAAAACAGAGAATTTCGACACGTCATGACACTTTAGATATTAAATATATATTTTTATATATACATAATAAATTATCATTTTTATGTTTATTTCAATCAAATTAATTTCATTAATTAAATAAATAAATAAGCCTATAATGAATTTACACTAAAAACATTTATCCACCATTTATTAATATCATCCATTGTTTCAATTAAACAAATTCAACTCTATTCATAATTCATAAACTTGACGAAAAGACAATTAATCCACATTTTGGACTCGCATATTAGATATGTCGGAAGAGGAGAAAAAACACTTAGGGGATGAATTGTGTATCACCGTAAGTGAGAGTCAAAATAAAAGAGAATAATAAATTTTTTTTCTTTCTTTATTTATTATTTTTATTATTGTGTTTTATTTTTTCACATATATACATTTTGACCTCTCATTTATTAATTTTTTTTTTAAAAATGGACCTCAATATTGGAATCACGTGTTAGAAACTTGTATGTTAGAATTCCGACTCGAATGTCGAAAAGTGTCGGAAAAGTTGACCAGGTGTCGGATTTTCTAACACGTGTTGACCAAGTGTCGGAGAGTGTCCAAGAGTGGACGCGTATTGAAGTGTCCGACACGAAATGTAGGCTTTTGGAAAGTATCGGTGCTTCATAGCATATAACTCGAGGAAAATGGCTACTCCTAGCAACAGGAAGGTCAAGCATAGATCCGCCTTCAAGTATCCTCTCTTGTCACGCAAAGAAAAGACCACCAGGGAGACACATATCGAGAATGAAATGAAGAGTCTACAAATAAAGCCCTAGCTTGTATAGACCGCCTTTGCCTTCGCATAGAACACATCGTAGATGAGGCCTAGTTCAATTTCGATGACTTTAAAAACCTCTACACTTGTGCTTGTCACACACTAGCTCCCTTGAGCCTTTTAAGGACCTGCTCAGGTCCAATAGTATCGACAGGCAAGTGTCACGTTCCTCCAAGCTAAACAAATGATCTGCGAAAAGATGCTGACTAGTGTCGACCAAGTTGCTGGCCGCTAGTAGTGCGCACACATGGCCTTGTATTCTTGGTCCTCAGAGTCCTTCCTGGAAGTCAGTTTCTGAGACAAAAGGTCTGTGATTGCATCATTGATCATAATCACTGCATCATCCCATACCTCAATAACTTGATGAGGCACGATATTGTACCCCTCGACCTCCTTCAACTTGCATTCCTTTATAATTGAAAAAAGAGACACATTCTTTTTTTTTTTAACGGTCAACGGTCAATGGGTCACCAAAGATGGGTCAGGTCAAGCCGAACCGAGCAACTCGACACGTGTCTGGCGCGTGCGCAGACAACCGCCGGCTAACGTCATGATGATGTCAGCCGGCATGTGCCACGCACGCACCAATAGTTGCCACACGCATGCTGCACACGCGCATGTGGTTACCGTGCGCGTGCGTTGCATGCACCTGCGGTTTCCCTTGCTTGCACGTGCCAGCAAATTATGTGTGCTCAACACGTGGCCTTCCTTGTCGATCCACGAGGAGGGCAGTTGCTGCTCACCCTTTGCTTCCTTACTTGTGATCGTCTTAAGAATTAGTTCCCTCATATAACCTATCACGTCCTCGTGGCCATGGTAGAGAAACTTCACCCCATCTCGTCAACGTGCAATAGCTTAAGGAATTTCCACCAGCAAAAGTCATTTTCCTTTGAAGGAGCACCTCATTAGGCTGTATTGGCTGATGGAATTGAACCACTTGTGCCTTTTAGACAGCGGTTGGATTCGGTTGACAAAATTGAACACAGCTGATTGCTTGTTCTTTATGAGCCAACAAGCAAACTGGTTGGAGAAAAGGATATGAGACAGTGCATATATACGTCAAGGAAAATGGCTACTCCTAGTAACAGGAAGGTCAAGCACATATCCGCCTTCAAGTATCGTCTTTTGTCACGCAAAGAGAAGACCACCGAGGAGACACATATTGAGAATGAAATTAGGAGTACAAATAAAGCCCCGGCTCGTATTGACCGCCTTCGCCTTCACATAGAACACATCATAGATGAGGCCCAGTTCAATTTTGATGACTTTAAAAACCTCTACATTGTGCTCGTCACGCACTAGCTTCCTTGAGCCTTTTAAAGGACTTGCTCAGGTCCAATAGTATTGATAGGCAAGTGTTGCGTTCCTCCAAGCTGAACAAGTGATTTGTGAAAAGACGTTGACTAGTGTCGACCAAGTTGCTAGCCTCTAGCAGCGCAAACACATGGCCCTTGTATTCTTGGTCCTTAGAGTCCTTCCTCGAACTCAATTTCTGAGACAAGGTCTGTGATTGCATCATTGATCATAATCATTGCATCATCCCGTACCTCAACAACTTGATGAGGCACGACGCTATACCCCTCGGCCTCCTTCAACTCACATTCCTCTACAATTGAAAAAAGAAACACATTCTTTTTTCTGTTTTTTTTAAACGGTCAACAAGTCAATAGTCAACGGTCAACGATAAACGGGTCAATAGTCAATGGTCAACGGTCAACGGTCAACGGGTCATCGAAGATGGGTCGAGTCAGGCCAAACCAACTGACTTGGCATGTGCTTGGCGCGTGCATAGGCAACCGCCAGCTAACGTCATGATGATGTTAACCAGCGGTGGCCCGCACACGTGCCAGCAGTTGCCGCACACGTGCGTGCAGTTACCGTGCGCGTGCGTTCCACGCGCCTGCAGTTTCCCCTACTTGCGCATGCCAGCAAATTATGTGTGCTCAACATGTGGCCTCCTCCGTCGATCCACGAGGAGGGCAATTGTTGCTCACCCTTCGCTTCCTTACCTGTAATCGTCTCAAGAATTAGTTCCCTCATATAGCCTGCCACGTCCTCGCGGCCATGGTAGAGAAACTTCATCTTTATTCAAAATTGAAGTCTTTCAGATTATCAACATTTTCAGCTAGATATGAGAATTACATGATTATAGTAAATGAAATTTTAGTGTAGAATCATAATTAAAGGATCTTAAATTGATTGTAATTAAATATTGGACATATGTAATTTATAGTAATGAATTTGAGCTAAATAATATAACATGTCATCCTTAGAATATTTGTAATCTAAATTGGCTGTCACAGTTAATCTATGGATAAGAATTGATGTTGGCATAGAATTTTCCATAACATGTGGGAGCATTTGTCCATAATAGATAAAAGATTAGAATTGATCAAATCAGATATATGAAAATATGAGGACGGGAAAAGAAAAGGGAGTGTCATATGTTACCTTCTTTTCCGTCAGTCCTTTGAAGGCTTCCTCGTCGACCCATAGTCCGTTATGTTTCATGAGTGGTTGGTCAAAATGCTCCTTCCAAGATCCCTCAATTGATCATGTATGCTTGATTCACCATCATCCTCAATTTTTATCAAGTACATCATATTCAACCCTTCAATTCCTTAACGGTCATCCCACGTGTACATAGCAAATTCGGTCTTTTTGCCCATAAAGAAATAGGCAATATAGAAGAAAATCTCCTTATGTTGAACTTCTAATGCATCATAACATATCTTCGATTTCCCTAGGATGTCTCTATATGGTCGTTCTTTTAATTTGTTCAGCATATCAACCCAAACCTCTTGATTTGTTTTTTTTTATAGGGAAACCCACGCATAGTGGATATGATGTCATGAGATATAACTGCAAAGTCACTTGAATATTTGTTAAATAAAATGAAAGAATGCACCTCATTATCTCACTCATTTTATGCTTGTAGTCTACCTCAAATTCAGATCGATAAAGAATAGCTTCATTTCTAGTTGTAACACTTATAATACTTCCTGAAGCAAACCAATAACCTCCTCAGCCAAAGCATCTAGCTGATCCTTGTGATCTATATCATCCAAAAGAATGAGAACCTTTTTCCTTGCGAATCTAGATTTAATTAAGTTAATTCCCCGATCCACTGTAAACATTGCATTTTTTTCTTGTAGTATCTCAGATATTAGTCGACTCTGTAGATACTTAATACCATGGCGCTCGGTCGTTTCTCGAATATTTGGAAGGAAGCATACATGATCAAATTTATTCGAGAGTTGATTGTAGATGCACTTGGCAAGAGTTGTCTTGCCTATCTCGCCCATGCCATAATTTCCAATCATTCGAGCATTGACAGAAGGACTATCTATGCGACTCATAATCTTCTTCAGCTGTTCATCAAGTCCAACTAGTTCCCTTGGAATAAGTAGAGGAAATTCTTTTTGTACAGTTTCGACAACATGTTATATCAGTTCTCCCTCATGCCTATCAAGCAACAAAAACAATGAGAGACGATGAAACTAGAGATGGTCCTAGCAAATATGATCCTTATCAACTCAGCCAATCCCTGCTGGAGGTTGATTTTATTCGGTGGTGTTCAAGCTCTGGAAGATTAAGCATTGATATCCTTTGTAGGTGTATTTTTTTTTTAGTGATCGATAGTATTGGTTGGACAAGTTGGGGCGGGCTGAACCGAGTGACCCAACACGTGCTTGCCACGTGCGCGGGCAATTGCCGGCTGACGTCACGATGACGTCAGCTGGCACGTGCTGCGCATGCGCTTGCGGTTTCCCTTGCTCGCATGTGCCAGCAAATTATGTGTGCTCAACACGTGGCCTCCCTTGTCGATCCATGAGGAGGGCAGTTGTTGCTCACCCTTCACTTCCTTACCTGTGATCGTCTCAAGAATTAGTTCTCTCATATAGCCTGTCACGTCCTCGCGGCCATGTTAGAGAAACTTCATCTTTATTCAAAATTGAAGTCTTTCAGATTATCAACATTTTCAGCCAGATATGAGAATTACACGATTATAGTAAATGAAATTTTAGTGTAGAATCATAGTTAAAGGATCTCAAATTGATTGTAAATTAAATATTGGACAGATGTAATTTATATCAATGAATTTGAGCTAAATAATATAACATGTCATCCTTAGAATATTTGTAATCTAAATTGGCTGTCACAGTTAATCTATCGTTTGAATTGATGTTGACATAGAATTTTCCATAAAATGTGGGAGCGTTTGTCCATAATAGATAAAAGATTAGAATTGATCAAATCAAATATATGAAAATATGAGGATGGAAAAGAAAAGGGAGTGTCATATGTTACCTTCTTTTCCATCAGTCCTTTGAAGGCTTCCTCGTCGACCCATAGTCCGTTATGTTTCATGAGTGGTTGGTCTTCGCAGAAACCCCATGTTATTTGCGAGTAGGTTGACTTGAATAGTCCCATTTACATTCGTAAGTATCAACACCAAAAATTGTAAAAATAAGGCAAATAAGCTATTCAAATCTTCAACTTTACTAATTTTTTGAAATTTATGTAAACTACCACATTCAAATCTCGATTAGGCTTGCAAAGCCTGTCAGAAGGAGTATCGATAAGCAAATGGTCGACTCAATAAGATTTATAAATAACTTGAGCTCGAACTCAAAATAAAAAAAGTCAATTTCCAACCATTGTCGAGTCGAGCCCGTGCTATTGGCGAGTAGGTTGACTCGAATAGTCCCATTGACATTCGTAAGTATCAACACCAAAATTGTAAAAATAAAGTAAATAAGCTATTCAAATCTTTGACTCTACTAAATTTTCGAAAATTACATAAACTATCCCATTGATGTGAAATTTGTAAATCAACTTATCTTTCAATCTACCTATTTATCTTCTATTTGTCCTTCTGATTAGGTCTATCGGTTTTATTTTTCCCCATGGCAACAATATTTCCTATCATATCCTTACATCAAAGAAAATAAAAGTGATGCAATCTTCCCATTTTTATTTTTTTGGTGCTTTTTTGTGGGGGCAAAAACCGCTAAGATGCTTTGGAGGGCCAATCATGCTTACTCAAAGTTGTCGGCCCACTTATTATGCGGAATCATTGACTACGTTTGACCTCGACATTCAACTATTCTATCTGATGTCAATGATGATGTCGACCAAATTCGTCACGCGACGGTCCTCATGACTCATGAGTTTAGGCATGTAGCACATAGACATGATTACCGCATACTACGTGTAGCGCATGATTGAGATCCGGTGCGCTCCGATTGCATACTCTATGCAAAATCCTGGACCTCATCATTAAGAGTAATATCGGGAATACTGAGATCTAGAGATCCCGAAATCGATTCATATAGCAAAGCGTTAAACCATGACGTGAAACTGTAGCTCAGTGATTGGTTAAGCTAGGCTTATCGAAGCATCCAACAAGAGTCTGTCGTGGTTCAGAAATCGGTTCGGTGGACCGACCTTAGTATCTCCGAGGAGATTCTTCAATGCCGAGAGAGATTTGGTTTGGTCCCTTGACTACTAATCCGTGTCTAGACCAGGATTAGTAGGGATGGGCCCAAAAGCCTTTGGAAGTGGGGGCCCAACCTGGCCAATCCATTGACTCCACCAGCCTCGAACTTGTGCTTTCGAACCCTTTTTGGTGGGCCAAATGTGTCATTCTCCAAGTTGGAATGGCCCTTCTTGATTAGGAAGTTCTCATAACTTTTTAGGGTTCGCCATCATAGATTAGATTTTTTGTATCCTTCTTCTTCAGTATTGGATCTAATTAAAAGAAGTATACCTTAAGCACTTATTAACAATCAAATGCAGAAAGTACAATATGAAATGCACTAACAGTCTTTATGATGTGCATAAATAGTGCTTCAAGAATCGAGTATTTCCTTTTAAAAATATATTCAACAATTGCCTCAAGGACACTTGTGAAAAAGACCATATGACATCACAGTTGCAACTATATTCGATAGAACTTTGGCAATTCTCATGTCCTCATGAAACTACAGAGACACCTCTTTCAAATTACTCTTAAAATTTTAATTTAGGGTGATTTTGGTTCAACTTTGCAAATCAGCTTTGGGTTTAATGTAAATGTCGAAACTTAAAGCCTTTTGAAGAAATGCAAATTGCGTTTGGTAAAAATTCTTTGCAAATAGACTTTAGTTTCAAGTAGTATTTGGCAAAAAAAAAAAAAAACTTTTAGAAGGGGCTTTGACTTTATTTTTTATATTTCTTTTATAAAAAGAACTTAAGCCCTTTGCCAACTTTAGGAAAGGGGTACGGGTGCTAGTGAGCCAGATTTGGCTCCATCAACTGTTAGTTGAGGTCGCCTAACCTCGGGCGACAATTGCCTTGATCTCGTGGAGGTTGCTTGATCCTAGGCAAGGGCTACCTAAGGTATCGTGACCTTGGGGGAGGGTCACATGAGGTCACACAATCTTGGGCGAGGGTCGCGTAAGGTTGCAAGACATCAATGGCGGTCACGTGACCCTCGCTAGTCCTACGTTAGCCGGATTTGTTCTTCTTGGCCACCCTCGTGCGAAAAAACACGAATAATTACAAGGAGATGCAAAATTGAAAAATTGAAGATTCGATGAGTGCATTTTTGGAAAGATTTTTTTTTTTAATCTTAATTTTAGCATGCTGCAAGTGCTACTTGGGAATATTGGGCGAAAGTACCGTTGGGCTTTAGCCATTCTACAAATACTTTCCAATCCTTTTTGGTGGGCCAAATGTGTCATTCTCCAAGTTGGAATAGCCCTGCTTGATTAGGAAGTTCTCATAACTTTTTGGGGTTCGCCTTTATGGATTAGATTTTGTATCCTTCTTCTTTAGTACTGGATCTTATTAGACAAAGTATACCTTAAGCACTTATTAATAATTAAATGAGGAAAGTACAATATGAAATGCACTAACAGTCTTTATGATGTGCATAAGCAATGCTTCAAGAATCGGATATTTCTTTTTAAAAATATATTCAACAATTGTCTCAAGGGAACTTGTGAAAATGACTATATGATATTACAATTGTGATCATATTCGGTAGAACTTTGGCAATTCTCATGTTCTTGCGAAATTGCAAAGACAACCTTTTTAAATTACTCTTTGAATTTGATTTAGTTCGTTCATTTTCAATTTTTCAATTGCAGTTTAAATTATTACTTAAACTTTTACATAAATTATGCAAACATTACAAGAATAAGTACCAACCATTGTATATTGTGAAAATCTTGAATGTCGAACAATTAAAAAAAAGAAGTCAAACTACATGCTCTGCAAGATTGGGAAAAAAAGAGTAAAAACTCTAAAGAAAAAGTCTCTCTAAACAGACCGTTCCATGTATTTGCACAGGAAAAGATGATTTCATCAATTCAATCCAAGCGACTTCTAAAGGGCGTCGCCTGTTAATTTTTCATAACACGTGGGGGCGCTTCCGCGATTCTACAAAAGTAGAAGGACCATGGGAGTAATCTACGCGAAAAGGGGCATCGGGCAGCCAAGGAATTAATGTTCATCTGTCTTTCGTCCATCACGGGCATTCAATGGGCAGCGCAAGAATATGGCCTCAAAAGAATTTGACTTGAAATCTGGGTCGACCCGCCAGTCATTCCTTTTACCTAACCAAAGAATTCGACTTGCGAAAATTGATTTACACGTGCGCGAAGCTGATAAACAACGCCATCTACATAAATTACGTATTAAGTCAAATTCCCTTTCTTGGGAAAGCGGTCCCACAAAAATTTCATGCGAAGTCGTGTTGATCGTGCACGATGCATCCCTGACATTAGCTCACCCTATCTAAGAATGGTATTTTACATTGGTTTCCATTGCGTGACTCGGGATGTCACTTTGGTGAAAAACTCCGGTCGGGGATGCAGCCTTGGCGCAAGAGCATCTCAGTGCTTGGCCGTGAAAGGACGAAACTGCTCGGCGCGAGGTTCTCGCCTCCTAGGGGCGGGAGGAGGGCGGCTCTAAAAAAGTTAGGTGGGGAGTGTCACATCTACGCGAAATTAGAATGCAGAGATTCCAGTCAATTTTTACTGAAAATCAATGGCGTGGCCATGTATCGTATAGAGTGGCTGACAATGATTGACAATGATTGGACCATAGTGATATTCAACAAAATTGGATTGAAAAGACTGTATTAAAATTTCACACAAAGTTTAGGACTAAACTAATAAGATTGGAATGTTTATAATTGACTTGATATAATAGATTTAGGACCGATTTGATAAATGTCCAGCTCTATCATGTATAATTTTTCAAGCGAAGACCTCGAGATTGATTTGATTTGGAGGGGAAGGGGGCTCCGAAAGATTAGGTGGAGATTCTATATCGTCGTCAAAAGTCAATGGCACAGTGATGTGTCATGTAAAATGGGCAGCTCTAAAAAGTTAGGTGGGGAGTGTCACATCCACGCAAAATTAAAATGCAGACATTCCAGTCAAGTTTTACTGGAGTGCATGGAAACGTTTCTTAGAAACGTTTCCGGCACACTTCGTACGGAAAGTGTTCCGGGAACAAAAAGCGAATGTAAACGTGTTTGGTTGCGTTTAGGTTTCTTTTTTTGTTTTGTTTAACGAAATAGAAACAGGAAAAAAGAAACATAAATTTTTGTTTTCTCGTTGAAACGTTTCTTGAAACGTTTCTCTCTCTTCTTCTTCTCTTTTTTTCTTTTCTTCTTCTTTTTTTCCTTCTTTTTTCTTTCGCCGGCCGCCGGCCTCGGCCATGACCGGCGACGGCGGCCGTCGAGGCTCGGCCTCGCCAGATCCGGCGAGGCCGAGCCTCGCCTTGGCTGGGCGAGCTCGGGCTAGCCAGATCCGGCGAGGCCGAGCCTCGCCATGGCTGGCCGAGCTCGAGCTCGCCCGGCCAAGCGAGGCTCGGCCTCGCCGCGGCGACGCCGGAGCCTCGCCCGCGCGGGCGACGCCGAGCCTCGCCTTGGCCGGGCGAGCTCGAGCTCGCCAGATCCGGCGAGGCCGAGCCTCGCCATGGCCGGGCGAGCTCGAGCTCGCCCGGATCCAGCCGAGGCCGAGCCTCGTCGGGGGCCGGCGGACGCTCGGCCTCGCCCAACCACGGCGAGGCTCGGCCTCGCCGAGGGTCGGCGAGCCTCGCCGTGGCTGGGCAAGGCTGCCGGCCCCGTCGGCCGGTCGCGGAGGCCGGTGACCGGCCGGAAAACGAAAAATAAAAAGAAAGGAAAAAATAAAAAATAAAATAAAAATGTTTAAAAAATTAAAAGAAACAAAAAAAAGAATAAAATTTACCAAACGTGTTTCGTTCATTTTTTATTTACGGACCAAACGTTACCAAACGCATTCTTTTGTTCAAAAATTGTTCCCCGAACAAAATCTTTTTTTTGTTTTCGTTAGGAATGAAAAAGAACGAAACAAAACCACGCGCGCCTAAAAGACAATGGCACAGTGATGTGTTATGTAAAATGGCTGCCGATGACTTGACTACCATGCTAGTAATATTTAGGAAAATTGGATCGAAATGAATTAAAATTTCATACAAAGTTTAAGACTAAACTAATAATATTGGAAAGTTTATAATTCACTTGATACAATAGATTTAGGACCGATTAGATAATTTTCTTGCTCTATCATGTATAATTTTTCAAGCGAATGCCTCAAGATTGATTTTGATTTGGAGGGAAGGGGGCTCCGAAAGATTAGGTGGAGATTCTGTATTGTCGTCAAAAGTCACATCTATTAATGAGGTGAATTCTTATAAATTCATCTTCCGAAGGAACCGGACATTATAATTTTTCATCATCCGATTTGAGCAAGAATCAAATAAACAAAAAATAGAAAATAAATCTATATGTTATAAATATATATAGTATCCACCATTCATATAAGAGACGTGTATTTTGTAAAATATGACTATTCGTTGAAACAACGGTCTTTTTCAATATATTTTGAAGGGACCAGCTATGAACAAAATATTTCACGTGTCCAAATTAATATTGGTTTGATTTATATGTCCTTGCTTCTACGTTAAAAAAAAAAATCACAAATCGTCCACACAAATTTAATTTTTAACTATTAGAAAAACGTCTTCCACATATGTTACAAGAAAGGAAAACATTCACCGTGTAACCTCGAATTCAAACAATTTCACACACTTTTCTACATGTAAATTAAGTAAAATTAATTACACCCATTCACGTTTACCACCTTTAACATATATTACTTCTCAATTTCTTCCCGCTCTTTTTGCACTAATAATCCATTTATTCTCCTAACTAGATATATGAAGTCTTACTTCTCAAGTTTAAAGTAACCTATTATACAAATATTAATTCAATCTTAAGCATTCCAATTTTATTAATTCAGTTTTAAAATTTTACTCTAAATTTTAATATTAACCCAATTTCGCCGAAAATCAATTACGTAACATCGTGTCATGTAAGATGATTAGCAATAACTGGATCATCATACTA
This sequence comes from Eucalyptus lansdowneana, assembly GCA_017140395.1. Taxonomy (NCBI): domain Eukaryota; kingdom Viridiplantae; phylum Streptophyta; class Magnoliopsida; order Myrtales; family Myrtaceae; genus Eucalyptus; species Eucalyptus lansdowneana. The sequence continues at coordinate 23,849,694 of CM029489.1, forward strand.
GTGATTTCTAGCAAATTTAGCCCAAAAGGATTGCATTAGAGTTTCGCACAAAATGGACTAAACAAGCAAAATTGGAAACTTTAAAATTAAATTGGCATCCGTACATTAGGTTTTGGATTGGTATAGTAATTTTTCCGATCTATTATGTATAATATTTAAAACAGGCACGTCAAATCTTCAAGATCTTTTAAATAGTCGCTCATCACCAAAAATTAAGCTATGTCACAGAAACCACAAAACCCTAAAGTCGAAGAAGGATCCTCTTCTTGTCTTATCCTGTTCCCCTGTGGATCTCACTGTGGTGATTTTCATTTGAAGAAACCGTCTCGAACTCAAGTAAGGAAGGACGTTGAACGGCCGCGCGGTGCCGCAAGCCCCAACCACCGTTCTGAGACTTGGTTTTTTTGAACAGCCAGTAGCGCGCTTGTGCAGTCAAAGGTAGCCGGAGGACAAGACAGTACAGAACCCGGACAAGAAGGTCCGTACCGCCCCCGACAACGCACGACGCTCGCAGAAACCATCTCCTCGGACGTGGAATTGGGACGACGCGCACGTGGAAAATGCCAGACTCGACCACGTCCGTTCGGATTTCCTCGTTATTTTTTTTCTTGATAGATGGGGAAAAGCTGTTGGACCAACCGTTCTTGGTAAGCGGGGAGGAGATATGCGTTAGACTATTGGTTTCTCTTATTGGAATACCAAACGAGGGGCTTTCTTCGTTTCCGTGAGTGTACGAGATGGTCCCGTTTTGAGGGATGGGGAATTTACTGCACTGAGACAAGGGGATAGGATTTGCTATTGGAAGCATTCCATGGCACAAACCATCGTGGGTCCTCGTTCTCCCTTGCCACATCATATTGTAGAACGATTTTAGGGTGAAGTTTGGCTGCAGGCCAAATCCCTGATAGGTTGATTTGGATTAGAAATTTGAACTTCAGAGAACCCTAATTTTGACTCCCTCTAGGTGATGAGACTCGATGAATGTGATTTTGATCTTTGTTGGGTAAAAACTATGGCATTGTGGAACTTTCAACTCAAAAAGCCAAAAATTCAATATGTGATATAAGATCATATAATGCTCATAAACAATAAAAATTATTCAAAAAATCCTAAACTTATTGTACGGCGGTTAATTCAATCATAAATTTGTCAATTATGTCAATTTGAGCCCAAACATTTTGATGATCTATAAGTTTAGTTACAAACCTTTTAACAATTTGTCAATGTAGTATAATAGATTTATGACTAAATTAAAAATCTTTAAAATTTAGAATTAAATTGACAAATCATCAAAATATTTACAACTAAATTGACATAATTGAAATATTTATGACTAAATTAGCCAAAGTTTATCACATTTTGGACAACCGTTTAACCAGTGAGATGCGATGATAACTTTAAGGGTGAATTTGATATCTTTAAGTAAAATGAGATAGACCAAAAAAAAAGAAAGAGTAAAAATATGAGTCATGTCTTGATTTAAAACTAGACAAGTTATTCAGGCTTTATCAGTAGGATAAGATTATCCCCCACTGAAGAACATGAAGTTCTGCGCGGTTCTGCCGTTTTCAGACGATATCGCTTACCTTCCTCCCCTGGATTAGACAAGAAGCACAAGCCATGAGCAATATCGAGCTTGGGACGTTAGATTCAAGTTTAAATTATGACAAAGATGAACTTATAAAGATAGGAAACTATATATCTTGGGCAAGCCTAAATATTTAATCAGCAAAAAAATGTCCCCAATCTCCTTTCTATGTGTTTGTATCTTATGGGCAAGAGCGCATCGCAGGCCGAGCTTGGGACGTTAGATTCAAGTTTAAATTATGACAAGATGAAAATCTTATAAATATAGTGTACCCATCCTTCCGGCCTCTATGATGGACAGTATAAATCTCCCTAACAATGCGGATGTGGCGGACCTGTTTTCTCCTACAGGATACACGCTAAAATTTCTTCTCCATAGTTGGGGCATTGTCCTCCCGAATTTATCCTTGGCTCCTAATCAATTCTCTTGGCGGTGTGATCCAACTGGTTCGTTCTCGATTTCTTCTGCTTGGAGCACCATTAGAGTGAAAAGAGACTGTGTTCCGTGGGCTTCTCTAGTTTGGGATAGTGCCATGTCCTCAGTACCAGTTCCTTCTTTGGCTTATTACAAAAATAAAATAAAAATAAAAAAGAACTTATAAAGATAGGAAACTATATATCTGGCACTTGCTAAGAGTCCTAAATATTTAATCAGAAAAAAAAAACCTTATAGTCCACCACAAATTTGAAAATAATATCCAAAAATCATCAAAATAATAGAAATCACAATTGACATAACATATTGTGCCTTGTTTTGCTTTCTAGCTTTATTAGAATGCATCATTTGTTGGTTGGCGTTCCTAAATCAAGATGCCTCAACTTGATGATTCAATTAGCGATTTGAAAATTTCCCGTTAAATCTATAATAATCGATAAATTTGGTATATTTTCTTATTTACCACGGTGTAATTGGTTGCTAGCTTGAGCTTAACACTCAAAAAGAAGATTCGAAAATGGAAAGAGATTGAACGAGGGGGTCCTGAGGTTGGGACCAATTCATAACGTTCCAAACGCATGTAATTGGCTTCTCCGATGATGTGGGGCTAATTCCTCCTTTGTTGGATGTAATTGACTTCATAGCCAAAAGTCACAGCGGCCACGCTCCCACGTGGTAGATGTCGATTAAATTTCTCATCCCCCACTACATGGACGATGTGTGTGTATATATAAAATTCTAGGTATTCCTTGACAAATTTATGAATTCAGCATTGTCATTGGTTCAAAATAATAAAATATTGCAGAGAGAAAAAAAAAATTGAAGCCCTAACCTAACAAGAAAGACTGGCTGGTTATTGACAAATTGGAAATGTAGTTGGCCCAACCGTATTCCCAAGTCTCTTATTCCCTCCATCTCAAGTGTCGAACGCCAATCTACAAGCCAAATCCCATTGATTGATGAGAACATATAATCGCCGGTCTATCTTCCTTGTTATCTCCATGGTGACATCATATGGCTCAAAGATTTCAAAGTTCTAAATGGAGTAAACTTTCCCTAGAGTAGTTTGATTAGCATGATACTAAATTAGAGAAAATTACCAAATAAATAATAAACATATTGCATTTGTGCCAATTAAGTCTTAAAGCCTTTTAAAAATATGCCAATTAAGTCTTTCCGGCTAATTTTAGCTAGCAATCATTGATATGGATACCAATCATTTTATATAGCACAATTGACGCTACAAAGAAATTTTTGCATTTTTCAAAATGAATTATATATTTTTTCTCTTTGCTTTCTTTTTTTCAATTGTGTTAGCGAGGGTCATTAGCAACCCTCCCTAACTGCGGGAGAGGACGTGAAGGTCCTGGACAAGGCCATTGAGGTTTTGTAGGCCATGATGAGGCCTTTGCAGTTGCCAACCGGCACAATAAAAAAAGCACAGAGAAAAAAAAAATAAAAATAAAAAATACAAATTTATTTTATAGAGAATATGGATATTATCCATGCTAGTGCCATTTATACCACATAGAACGATTGGTGTTTGCTTTAATGATTTATTGTCAAAATTATCCAAAAAGACTAAATTGACAAATTGTCAAAATGTTTAAATTTAAATTGACCAAATTGAAAGGTTTATGATTGAATTAATACAAATACATTAGGTTTAGGACTTTTTTAGTGATTTCTTTTACTAATTTCTTAAATTGATTACATCATAGAACAAGCATAAGCCTAAATGGAAACAAAACCCATGACAAATTAAACTATATGGGTTTTTGTATAACTATTTTGTGCAATACGCAAGGTTTGGTTCGCCAAAAGAAATAACGCGAGAAAGTGATTACTATTTTTGTAAAAATTAGCCAATCCATCGTAAATCTATTGTATATATATCAATTTAATTCTGAACTTTTATGTTTTGCTTATTTTATCCTAATCCTTTGCATAAAATTCGACGCAGTTGTTTTGGTTAATTTTTGTTGGAAATCCTAACGTAATAGTCCAACCATCATTAGTCATCCTACATGGCATATTGCTATGTTAGTGATTTTTGGCGACAATTGACCAGAAGAACTATATTAGAACTTTGCACAAAGATTTGGGATTTTATTGACAAAATTGAAAAGTTTAAGATTAAATTGATATTCATATAAGGTTTAGAACTAATTGGATAATTTTCCCAAACTATTCATAAGAATATGAGAGACCAAGAATGGGAACAGAATAGTTACTCTCTATTTTGGTTTGCTCGATAGAATAGTTATTCCCGAACTATTTGTTTGCATGGTTTACAACAATCACATTTGTAATAAGTTAGGAATAATAACTAAAAAAATCCAATAATATCCACTGATGAGGTTATCAAAGCCTAACTTATCGGATAATTATATTCCTAAGATTGCGGACCAGAAATGGTTACGATTCATAGATAATTATAATACTCTTTTACATTAATGTCTGCGTATTTTTAGTCATGATTATAAAAGCCATATCATTGTTTAATGATATTGGTGATCTAGATTTGTAGTTATGATTTAGAATATGCTAAATGTAGGAACAAGGTTCAAGTCTACCAGTCTATAGCACTTTATTATTTACAACAAATAATAAAGTGTCATATTTTAGTTAACTTTTACTAAAAATGTAATTATGTCATATGATATAGTAATCATATTTAGATATTTCAGCCATCTATAATTGAAATTCATGACTACGAGTTAAGCTTTAATTGCTAGGAAATTAAGCTTTGACTAGAATTAAATGAACAGTTAAATTATCAAGGGATAAAAAGTTTCAAAGTCTATGGATGCAGCTTTATTGTTGATTAATGTTGCTTCAAATTTGACGATTAGTCAATCCATTTGATACTGGAATGAAAAAAGCATGCATAAACAACTGGACATTTTATGTTCAATATAAAAACATCGTGGCTTCATTGACTCGATCTAAAAAAGAAGTGAATACGTTCACATCAAAGTATCACTAAGTCAATTACAACTTCAAAAAAAATATCACAATCCTACTCCCCAAATCACCATAACCCAACTAGAGAACCATGGAAGACTTAAAAGTTTCCCACCAACTCTAATACTACACAAGATCAGCACAATGATAAAACACATGCTGGAACAAATAACAATTAATACTTTTTATCCCTTTTTCACTTGTGCAAACTCTCCCTTCAAATGTCAAGATCTGGCTTAGAGCAAAGGGAAAAAATCCCTTCTTCTCCTAAAAAACTCTTCCTCAAGGAAACATCTTGTGCAAACTCTTAGGCTGAATTTGGGAGTCGGGATAAAATTCGGGATAGGATATGATTTATCCTATCCTACGTTTGGTGCTCGCTCAGGACGGGATAAAGTTGGATATAAGGGGGATATAGACAAGATAAAATTATCCCATGGGGGAGGTGGAATAAATGTGGATAGGATTTGTAATATTCATGATAGGATTTGTAATATTCATAATAGGAAAGTTATTTTTCTTGAATAACAAAATTATTAAATTAACAAAATTGAAAATTATATTTCAATATAAATAATATTTGAATTCTAATTTAAGAAATAAAAAAATAAAAAATAAACATTTATTTTTAATTAATCTTATTTTAATTTATATATTCAACTTTAATTCTATCTTTTATTAAATATTCAATCTATAAATTAAATATTTATATTTATTATATATTTTAGGTATTTTTGTATTTTTGGTATGTTAGTACAATTTACTATTTGATAAAATTTTATTAAAGAATGATGAAAGGGGAAAAAAGAAATAATAATGAAAATAATATAAAAAAGAGGAAAAATAAAATAAAAATAAATTAAGTAATAGTGTTACGAGAGATTTTCACTATCTTTGTTTATGAACATTTAGTTCATTTATAATGATATGCTATTTATATTAAAAAAAAAAAATGTACATGATATGATGTGAACATATCTAACTTTAATATTATGATTCACCAAACAATGAACGTGATATAAAAAAAATCTTAGGATTTCATATTCTATTATATCTAGTCCTATCCCAATTAGAAATTCGGACGACCAAACGTAGTCTTAGGTTCATCTTATGAAGCCAAGAGCCTACTTTGCTATGATTTTCTCTTCTAGGCCTTGGTTTTCCCTTTTTTTCTCTCCTGATCTAATATGGGAGTCTTATTTTGCCTCGTTTGGCACTCATTATTGTTGCTTTTCTTTGCTCGTCATAGTGAATAAATTTGCTTGCGGTTATAAATTTTGTGAGAACGTCATCATCAGTCTAACCAGCAAGATGCCTGAGATGTGGTTCTATGACTTCTCCAAGAGTCGGTGGAAACTCTCGTCTCCCAATCTAAATCTAGATCTAGGAGTTTCTTAAAAGTGTTTGAGATATATTGATCCAACACGTTATTGTCGTTATTGTTGTCTCTGTATGGCATAGTATTGAGGATGTTGAATTTAGGGTGCACATTGCAAGTCATAATTTGTAGAGGGAAAGATTTCGGTGTGTGCTCATCACTAGTGACTCCGGTGATAAGTGCCCATTGTTCTTTGATGCTATTATGGATCTAATCTTTTGGGAAAATAGCGTGCTTAGAGCTGTAAGCTGTGCTCTTTTGTTTTTGGGTCTTGTTTTGTTTTGCAGCTCTTTTGGGATTTGTTTTGCTCAAAAACTTGTTATATTCCTCTCATGTTTGATTATAATAAATGAATGAAATTTTCTTTTGACCAAAAAGAAAATCCTTCAAACATCTCTCTGTCTTTTAAGTCTTGATTTCAGCTAGCAATATGCTCACATCAATCTCATCATGCCTTGACTAGCTTGATTAGCAAGATGCTTCATTTCTTCAAGAAGGTAAACTATTATATCCTTTGTTGAATTTGGTATCTTCAAATTAACCCACATAAATAAATGGCAACAATCGGTACCATTGAACTTAGCTCAACCACAAAAACCTTAATCTTGATTTTTCTTATTCCACCGTAATATTTGGTGATTGAATACCACAATAGCATTTACTCTAAGTGTACCTCATTAGAAGCTATGCCCCTTGGTAAAGACGTTGGCTCCGTAATTGTTCTACTTCCTACTCTTCGATATGAGGATTAGGGTTCCTTGTGCCAACATCAGGGATTGCAATTCAACTTGGGGATCATTGTTTCTAAAGTTTTATATTTTTGAAGAGTTAAAGTTGGAGAACCGGCATCATCTTCATCGCTATGGACAAATCAATTAAGTAAACGACACCTAACAGAGAGAAATCAATAAATGAAGTTGCGCATCATTCCCTATCCATCAATTTGGATGGAGCTAGTGGAGGAGCTTAATTGCATGAATATTAAGTTTAAGAACTTGATTGTAGAATGTTGGTATATTTCTGCCCACTTCCCACCCTTCCCTATCTCAAAACTATGTGGAGTGTGCCTGGCATGACCCCTCTACTATTGTGATGGGTCACCTCAGGGTGGTTTGTTCATTATGGGTTGCGCTCATTCCAAGGATGGCCTTTGCATGACATGGCAAGCCGACACGACTCGATGGTTGCTCAACGACTATTGAAGTAGCCATTTATGAAGAAGGATTACTTAAATTGCCGTTGTGTTGCTTTGTTTGATTAATCTTTTTAAAAAATTATGCTAACTCCTCACACAAATAAAATTCAATTAAATCTCTTATGATTTGAAAAGAAAAAAAATACATTCTTAGATTTTGTTTGTTTTTGGGAAAATAGATGATTTGATAAATAATTTCCAAAATATAATCGATTGTATTGCTTACAAAAATGAACGAACAGAAAAAAATTTCACCGTTCACAAAAATATTTACACATAAATTGTTGCCGATAATGATAATCAAATGTTTTTCATTAATTAATTATTTCAATTAATATAAATAATTATTTTTAAGAAAATATTTTTAAAATCATCCATTTTTTGTGAAATAAATACATCCTTAATCTTATACTACTTGTTTATATGTCATTCTCACTCTTGATCTTCTTCTCAATTTTCTACTCATTAATAAATAGAGTAATTATGACCAAAATTGCTTTTTGAGAGTCCTATGGCATTTTGAATATATATTAATTACTTGTCAGTTTCTGGTGCGAGGGTTCTACTTAGTTGTACCTATTAAAGGCAGGTTATTTTATATGGAACCGGGGTTGACACAGAGTGCCTTCTTGTCACGCGACTCCAAGTGATTGCGGAATAAGAATCAACTTGAGAGTTCATGCTACTTCAGGTGTAAAATTTTCAATTATTTTACCACTCAAGCTATTCCTTGAAATTCGTTCTTTTATATTGTTAAACTAAACAAAGTCATAATTATATTCTCACTTCAAAGAGAACGTCACTGTGCTTGCATTTAGAGGCGTTGGATTTGAGGATGTTGTTGGGCCATAGACTTCTTCCAGGGATCCAATTTGACTTTAGAACTAAAATCCAAGGAGACCACGCTTCCACGTGCTACATCTCAATTATATTTTTTTTATCCACCCATTCTATTGACGATTTCTAATATTATGCAATATAACATACTAAATTCATATGCATTACGCATGTTGGTTGAGAAATAATAATATATTGAAGAGAGGGGGGTGGAAAATAAGGAAGTCCTAGCCTAACAAGAAAGACCGGCTGGTTATTGACAAGTTGGAAATGTAGTTGGTCCATCCGTATTCACAAGTCTCTTATCCTCTCCATCTCAACTCTCAATCGCTAATCTGCTAGCTAATTCCCATAGATTGACAGCAATTTAAAATTGTTTCTGGCCCACAAAAATATACTTGAAATTGTTATGATCACTTGTTTGTTATTCGTATAGGTTAAATATTTCAAAATTCTAAAGTTTCACGACGGGAAATCTACGAGCTCTATGGAGTGAAATTTTCTCTAGAGTAGTTTGATTAGCATGATTCTAATTTGATTAAGTGTTAGAACAAGTGTAAGCTGAAATTGAAACAAAACCACGCAAGCTGAAATTGAAACAAAACCATGCTACTAATGAGAGAATTATAAAAAAAAGTTACAAATTTATTGCAATTGTGCTGATTAAGTTTTAAACTTATTTTTCCAGCCAATTAGATCATAAATCTTTTTAATTGTGTCGTTTAGTCCATCAGGCCAAATTTGACCAGTTGGGGTTAATGAGGACGCTTGTCGACGCCGACTGTCTCACCAACGTTGGTGCAACAATTTTTTAATAATATTTTTTTTTTTGAATTTTCATAATTAATTTTTTTTTTTTTTTCTTTTTTTCTTTCTTTTTTCCCCCTCCTTTCTCCCTCTTCCTCTAGTTGGTTGCTGGACTAAGGCGGTTGGCCAGTGGTGAGCTGGAGAAGGGCTAGCTCACCTTACCTTTACTAGGCGAGGGTGAGCCTTGCTAGTGGCATGGCGAGCCCCCGCCGGATTTGGCACAGACTTGCCTTGCTAGTAGCTCACCCTCACCTAGCGATAGTGAGGTTGAGCTTACCAAGGGCTTGCCTCACCGATGATTGGGCGAGCTTGCCCTTGCTTAGCTTGCCACTAGCCGGTTGCCTAAGTTCGGCAACCAACCAAAGGAAAAAGGAGGAACAAGGAAAAAAAGGAGAAAAAAAGGCAAAATAAAAAATAAAAAATATATAATATTATTAAAAAATTGTCCAAGTTAGTGTTGCCTAGATGGACTAAATTGGTACAATTACAAGAGTTTTAAAACTCAATCAGCCACAAAAATAAGTTTAGGATTGAACACAATTGCAATAGGTTTAAGACTTTTTTATTAATTCTTCTCATTGCTAATTGAATCGTGTAGGTTTTCATGAAATTATTTTGTGTAATACGCAATGTTTGGTTCACTAAATGAAATAAAGTAGGAACACAATCATTATTTTGAGAAAAAATACTCAATCAATCACAAACCTATCGTGCATATGTCAATTTAGTTGTAAACTTTTCAATTTTATCAATTTACTCTTAAACCTTTGTTTGAAATTCTAATATAGTTCTTCCAATCAATTTTTTTGTCAAAAATCACTAATGTAGTGATCCGGTCATCATCAACAGCTCCACATGATATATCACCACCTTGAAAATTTAAGGGCAATATATGTTGAAAATTTGAAAATTGCAACTCTATTGACTTGATCTCAAATATAAGTGGCGACATTCATATCAAAGTATCACTAAAGTCAATTACACCTTCAAAAACATATCTCAATCCTACTCCCCAAATCACCACAACACAAATAGAGAACCATGAAAGACTTAGAAAACTTCCTACCAACTCTAACACTACAAAAACCCAGGACAACAATGCAACATATGCATGAACTAAACACCAATTGATGCATCTTATCTTTTTTCACTCATGCAAACTCCACTTTCAAACTTCTCTTTTTGCCTTTTGAGTCTTGATTTTAGCTAGTAGAGCGTTCTTGTCAATTTTGTCATGTCTTAACTGACTTGATTACCAAGATGCTTGATTCCTTTTAAGGAGGTTGACTATTATGTCCTTTGCCCGATCTTGTATCTTCAAAATAACTCACTTGAAGAAACGACAACAACTCGTACCATCAAACTTAGCTCAACCATAAAATCTTCTTCTATTTTCACTTATTCCGTCGTGAGAATTAATTATTGAAAACCACAATAGCATATTACTCCAAGTCAACCTCATTAAGAGTTACGCTGCTTAATTAAGACGTTGGCCCCCATTCTTCCACTTGCCATTCTTCGATTTGGGGATTAGGGTTCCATGTGCTAATATTAAGGATTGCAATTCAATATGAGGCTAATTGTTTACAGAGTTTTATATATTTGAAGGGTTAAAGAGGGAGAAGCGGCATCATTCTGACCACTATGGACAACTCAATCCATTTTTAATCTTCTTCTACTTGTTTCTAATCTCTCATTCTCACTCCGGATCTTCTTCCCAATTATCTACTCATGAATAAATAGTTTAATTAAAAAATTACATTGGGAGAACCACATGGCATTTTGAATATTTATTCATCACTTCCCTTGTTTTTGGTGCAAGGGTTCGACTTAGGTGCTCCTATTAAAGACAGGTAATTTATATCAGAATTAGATTCACAATCCATGCTTTCTTGTCACATGACTCCAAGCAATTGCGAGTGAGAATCAAACTCGAGAATTCATACATGTTAAGGCATAAAATGTTCAAATCTGCTCGATCTATTTTAATCAGAATCCGTTTTTCAATTCCTTCCATTGTCAAGCTAAACAAACTCAAAAGTCATAACTTATATTCTCAACGTCAAATCAAACGTCATTGCGCGCGCATTCACCATTGAAGATGTCCCTGGCAAAGTCGAGCTTTCCGAAATCAGACGAGGTTAAACAATGTTCATGGTAACTCTTGAGCCCTATCTCGGTCGAAGGCAAACTAGGATTTGGGAAAGCGGAGACGAGAGCGTCAGATGTTGACAGCCCAAAAGGCGATCCCGCCGTAATCCCGCCTCTAGATTTCCTTTGACCAAGTGTGCTTCAAACCCTCCGTTCCAACTCTGTCTTCTTCTTCTCAGATACAACACACTCTGCACAACCGAACTTCAAAGTCCAGCCCCCCATCACTCCCTGGTCTTTACCAACATTTCCATCCTGCCACCCGTATCAAATTTCAAGAAGAAAATGATACCCTTCGCAACAAACTCACTGTACCACCCCTTGAGACCACGTCGACATATATATGATTCCATCCGTTTCTGCATACACAATCATCATAAGGAGCTTGCGGAAAGATTTGGGAGGTCCCCAAAAGAGAAAAGGAGAAGGGTAAAGACATTGCACACAGTTGCTGCTGAAAGCAGCAACTGCGTGAAGCGGCGCCAAGAAAATGACCAAGATTTTCTTGCATTTGCTGCTTCTTGTGGCCTTCTCGGCCAATGCAGCTTTGGGAGGCCAGATCGTCAAGACTCTTCCCGGTTATGATGGTGAACTTCCCTTTACCCTTGAGACTGGGTAGGTGTTTCTTTCTTGTTCTCGTTCGCTTTCCTTCAGGGTAAACAGAGAGAATTGTGATGTTGGGTTTGTCTTGATTGTTTAGGTACATCTCTGTTGCGGATGCGGAGATGTTCTACTACTTCATTGAATCAGAGGGAAACCCTAAAGAAGACCCTCTTTTGCTCTGGTACAGTGGAGGCCCCGGTTGCTCTGCTTTTAATGGCCTCATTTTTGAAAATGGTCAGTCTTTTTTCAATTGTCATTTCATGGTTTGTTGTGCAAGGGGGCGTTTTTTAATGTGAGTCCATCCCAGTCACTATGGACACATTTGCCCTATCGGCATGACTATATTCACTATTCCGAGATTCAATTTTGATCGCCTCCCCTGCTGGGATTGGAAACCCTGTATTTTTACCTTCCCAGAAATTGAGTTCTTGGGTTTTATTTTAGGCAGTTGTATTCATGGTAGATACTAAAATAGGATCAGGCACAATGACGTTATAGGATTCATTAGCTGGCTCCACCTAGCAAGCAGGATAACATGGTTTGTTGTTTCTGTTGTTGTTGTTGTGTTCATGGTGCAAACTTATACATATTTCCTTAACATATAGGGGCCACAGGTCAGTTTTCTAAAATTGACAGTTAATATTAATAAGATGACTATTTAAAGAGAAACTTTTTTTTTTTCAGACAAGAAACTAATGTTTATTGAATGAGGACAATGGCAGACAGATGCTTTAGTCACTTTGCACTATCTGTAATGAATTTCTGTTTCGTCAAGGGGTGAAAGGATGAAAAGAAATAGCAGAAGTATTATGTTGTCTGGTGGGTCATGAACCAACAAATAACCTGGATGATAGATGCAGTTGAAGTAGTCAAGTTCTTTTGTGATTGAATTTGTGGTAGGAAGCACCAATATTGAATACTAATTCTTGAGACATGGCAAATCATACTTGTAGATACTGAGCACCAGCCCAAGAGACTGATGGGCAAGGCTTGTCCGTCATGTCTTGCTCTTCTATATACTAAGACTGGTATGCAAAGTTAGTATACTAAGTGGAAGTGGCAGATTGTAAATCAGAATATAAACAAAGTGGACCAGTGTCACCTCGTTATTTAGTATATTGCTTTTGTATTTAATTCTAATATACCTTGAATTATTTTTCTATAGTCCTGTTTGAATTCTGTAGCCCAAAGGATCAGTTGATGCTGATATTATGTGGTGCAACTAGTCTCACTTGTTGCTCTCAGTCTGAACTATAGCAAGAAGCGGTTATATACCAAACAGTCAAATATTTTTCCAGTTTCTCATGGTTGCATATTTAGTATCAATTCCCATCTTGTGCTTTTTTTATTTTTGGTAAAGGTCCCATCTTGTGCTTTGGTCTCTCTTAAGGAGAAAAAGCTCACTCGATATTGTTTTCGAGTTTAGAGATAATTGTAAAAGCTTGGCTTCTTATAGGGAATGTGAAATTGACAACGATTTCATGGAAGTTTTATCACTTTTATGAGAATCCCATTTTGAAATTGTCAGTCGTTTTCTAGCTGTTCCAAGTTGTTGAATTGATGCATATTAGCATTGCAAATTTGGAGACACTTTATGTTTTTCATCTTCCCTCAGTGATTGGAAATTGATCTGGCTCGGTTTTCCAGCATAATTACAGCCTGAAGAAGTAGAATCGTTGGCAAAAGTTATTATTGGCGATATTTTGGCACTGACTTTTAAATTTTTTTAGGTCCGTTACAATTCAACATCACTGAATATGAAGGAGGTGTGCCACAGCTGGAGTACTATCCATACTCTTGGACAAAGGTATTCTGTTTAGGATAAATTTCTTTGTATCTTACTTTACCCATTAAACATGTATATTGTTTTTCTTAGTCTCGAAAGCTTTGTTGACACCTGAAACTGATGCATTTTTTGAATGTATGAATTCTTTGTGCTCCTTTCATTTTTGAGCATGCCAAATGACTGCCTAGTTCTGTGATGTTTTATGTGCTTATAGCCCCAAAATCACATGTTTTTATCTCTCGATTTTTGTCATTTTTTTTCCTTTCTTCCTTCTGGTGATTTTGTGTAATGAGTGTGATAAATTTCAGTCTGCAAGCATTTTGTTCGTTGATGCACCAGTCGGTACTGGCTTCTCTTATTCCACAACTGCCTCTGGTTGGTACACCTCAGACACGCAAGCTGGCTGGCAAACCTATAAGTTCTTGAGGAAAGTGAGTAAAATTCATTAAAGTGATGTTGTATTTTGGTTTTCACTTCTGAGAATGCAATTGAGTAAATTGTTTTTTTTTTATTCCCTTAAGAAGCATCAATTAGAAGGTCGATTTGCTTATTTGATGAGATTTTGTTCTTTGTTTGGAATGCAGTGGTTGATTCAGCACCCACAGTATTTGAAACTCCAATTATTTGTTGGCGTTGATTCTTATTCGGGCATTTCTGGCAGTCTCCTAGTCAATCATATTGTAAATGGTAAGTAGCCATGAGCTTTGATACTAGGTTACATTTTTCTTTTCAGCTTTCTGTTTTTGAACATTCTGAAAATGGCTTGCGATGCTCAAACTCTGCTGATTGCACTTTTCAGAAAATGAAGCTGGTTCTGTCCCGCGCTTGAATCTCAAGGTATAAGGGAAATCTAAGCTCGGCTTCAAGTAATAATTCAGACTAGCCTAATAATTGCAATCCCTAATTTGTGCTTTTTGCATTGTTGCAGGGTTACATTCTTGGATGCCCACGAATTGATGCAGACATTAACGACAACTCGAAAATTATATTTTCTCATCGGATTGGCCTTATAAATGATGAGCTCTATGAGGTATTTTGCTCTGATAGCCAACTTGATGTATTGAATTCTTGGGAAAATCGTATTTCGAGCAATAAATAGAATTACAGTCGGCCAACTCTTCTTGCGCTGAATGTCTTGATTTGAACCCACAAGCATGCTGCTAGGGTCACATGTTTTCTTAATGGATCATCTTTTATGTCAAGATTATATGAGCCCATCATGAAGTTCTAGCTTTATTTGGTTTTGTCACGATGTGGCAACATCATTTTCCTGGGATTGCTGAATTTGATGTCGATCAATGTAATGTTCTTGTGCAGACGTTGAAGGAGAGTTGCAATGCTAGTTACACTGACATCGATGAAAGCACATCCTCCCCTGAATGCTATGAGGCATATGAATTTTATTCTCGGGTAAGTGATTTAAACCTTGATCTTATGCATACTACATGCAGTACATGACATTATATCACTGTGGAGATTCTTGTTATTGAATTTGCATTTTCTGTGCAGCTTATCAAAGACATAAACAAAAACGACATTTTGGAGCCTAAATGCGTTTGGGCATCCCCTAAATCCGGTGGAGAGCTCAGTTATAGATCTCTCGAAGAGAACCCCGACAACTTCATGCTCTCGCCTCCCAAGATCCCTGAATTTTGGTGCCACGTGAGTATCTTCTCTCTCTGCAGACTTGTTTTGTCTCAGCAATAAGTACTAAATCCACAACGAAATTACACTTAAGAGTTGTAGATCAAGCAATCTAGTATGGTATCATCATTCATTTCAGCATGACCAACAATGATGCTTCGAGTCTCACATACAAATCTCCAATTTGTTGAGCAAATTTTAGTGAAAAATCAATGTCTGGCATTGGTCTTGATTAGCTTGACGGTGTATGAAGAGTACTAACATGCATTGACTTTGTCTGCAGAACTTCAACTATGCCATGTCCTACTGGTGGGCGAACGATCAAGGTGTTCAGGAAGCTCTTGGCGTGCGGCTGGTACGCTCCCAGTGCTCGCGTCATTCTCAAAGAAGCTCATAATCTTAAAGTTGTTACTTAATTTTGTTGTTTTGATCTCTATAACCAGGGAACAGTTGGCGACTGGGTTAGATGTAACAAGTCACTGCAGTACACAATGGATGTAAGCAGTGTCCTCGATGTTCACCAGAACCTCAGCACCAAAGGGTTGCAAGTTCTCGTATACAAGTAAATTCAAACATTCTTGTTCAATGTCCTACCTCATAGTTCCTCTATCTAGATCCACACCGATCGAGGCATAAGTCGAACTTTCTCATGGTCGAGATGAGAAAAATGCACTGCTTTTCAGCTGATTACTGTTTCACTCTAATTGAAGTGGTTTTGCTCTCTTGCTGAACTGTTGTGAAACTTTCTTGTTTTCACAGTGGCGATCACGACCTCACCATCCCAAGCACCGGAACGCAACAGTGGGTCAAGGTGCTTGACCTGACGATTGTGAATAATTGGCGACCGTGGCTTGTCGATGGCCAGATTGCCGGGTCAGTATTCTTGAGCGGACGTTCTCATCTCTTTAAACCTTTCTGGTTTAGTTCTTTCTTTTCTGTTTTGTGATTACAGAGTACTGAATCCTTTCTGAATTATTTGACATATGCAGTTATACCATCAAGTATTCAGAACACGGTTACAGACTGACCTATGTTAGTCTCAAGGCAAGATCGATATTTCTCTCTGAATCTTTCGTCTTTACGGATTACTTGCTTTCTTCTCGGAAGTTAACTCATTTGTCTGCGCACGCACGCGCGTTTTTCGTGCATTTACTGCAGGGGGCTGGTCATTCGCCTCAAGAGTACAAGCGACGAGAGTGTTACGAGATGTTTCGAAGGTTCATCCATTACTATCCGATCTAACTTGCGACCGGAGAACTGAGGAGACTAGCTTGATATGCAATAGTTTCGGATTCTTTTCTCCTTGCTTTGTCATAAATTTTGTATCCGTAAAACCGGTGTAATCAGTCAAATAATTCAAGTTTTCAATTGGGGAATTTGGGATCACGGTGTCGATGCCGATGCCGATGGTCATGGATCGACGGCCTGAAGAATTTGTTAAATGATCTGAAGAGAGATGCCTGTACATGATCCTTCTGCATATTATGCAATCGATTGTCATCACTTCTCTTTCTGTTG
Source organism: Eucalyptus lansdowneana (assembly GCA_017140395.1). Classification (NCBI taxonomy): domain Eukaryota; kingdom Viridiplantae; phylum Streptophyta; class Magnoliopsida; order Myrtales; family Myrtaceae; genus Eucalyptus; species Eucalyptus lansdowneana. Next base: position 23,866,603 of record CM029489.1, read on the forward strand.
GGAGTTGATCATGACCCCTCGTACTAAACCTTCCAAAGTGAGACTTGATGAATGATTTTGATTGTTATTCAGTGAAGATACGGTGCTAAAGATGGAATATTCATGAACTTGGATAGCATAAATCTAAATACGACTCACATATCAAATAAGTTATCCGAGCTATATTGACAGGATTAGATTATCTAACCCGAATAATGTAAAAAGGAAGTGAGTTGTCCCTCTCTTGCTCTCACTCACATGAGTTGTGGCACACCTTGACAGGCTTCAAATGGCTATCACAACAAGGCAACTAGCTAGGCTATGGTTACAAGATAACACATGTCTAGTTTTTTCTCCGATCCATATATTTGATGTTTTTAGCTCTATCATGGTAAGTCTATCAAAACACTACAAAAATTTGTGTCATGTCAAGCCATCATATCACACCGCATCCAAACATGTTCAATTTAATATTTCATTGATTAAATGAAGCTCCAAAGACATAATACAGTGGTAAGATAATACGTCAAATTCCTAACAGATAAATATGATCTTGAATCAAACTCTCCTAAACCTAATAGTACATGTAAATAATCCTAATCCTATGTTTATTTCTATTCTAGTCCTTCTCTGTACCATCACACCCCTCGTGGAGTACTTATCCATCTTTGAACCCCCTTTTAAGTTTCCAAGAATTTTCCAATTCGAGTGCGGAAAGCATTGACTCATCAGGTTTCCATCTCGTGATCCCTATATTTTGAATTTATTTATTTTTTCCTCTCTCCTCTTTAATTTCTAATTTCTGTGATGCACATAATCATTTTTTATTTATCTATTTTTAAGTCCATTAGTTTCGCGACATCTTTATCTTTCTAACGACCATCGTCGTCATCGTCATCATCACTTCCGCCAGGAAAGCGCGACAGATTTGGCATGAAACTTGCTTCCGGATAAGCCCCACGGCAGCAATCCCCACGCTTTTCGAAAATCTCTCCCGACCCACTTCGATTTCGGGTTGGATTTCACCTGGGTTCCTGTTGTTTTCTTTTAAAGGAGTCGTCTTGGCCACTGCCCGCATAAGCAGTCTTCGTCTGTCGAGATAGGCTTTGATCGGTTCTGCAGCTTTAGCACGCCCACGGCTGTTTCGGGTGAAGCTCTGGTTTTCTGTGGACGTTCTTGGGTTGATTTTCCGCTGCTTTCTTTGGTCTTTCCTGGGGTATTGGTTTCCTTTGCACACGTGAGAAGTTAGGTGCTGTGTTTCCCCGAGTGATCAGTGGAATTGCTGCTGCTTGTTTGTGTCGATGATGATGTGCTTGTGTTTGCTTACATGTCTGATGATTTTGGGGGTGTCACTTGCCTGCTTGGTTGTGTCGATGATGATGTCTCTGCCGACCCAATTCGATTTCGGGTAGGATTTTTCCTGGGTTTATGGTATTTTCTTATAAATATGTCGGTCTTCTCCGCTGCCGCATAAGCAGTCTTCGTCTGTCGAGGGGGCTTTGATCGACTCTGTAGCTTTCGCAAGGCCACGGCTGTTTCGGGTGAAGCTTTAGTTTCTTGTAGAAGTTCTGCTGTTGATAATCCACTGCTTTCTTTTTTATTTTCTGGGTTTTGATTTCCTTTGCATGCGTGAAACGTTAGATGCTGTGCTTCCCGAGTGATCAGTGGAGTTGCTGCTGCTTGTTTGTGTCGATGATGATGTAAACGTGTTTGCTTACATGTCTGATTATTTTGGGGGGTTACACACTGATTTTGGAATTTGGGTCGATGGGTGATTTCGATTTTTTTCTTTTGTTCTTTTTTGGTTTGTTTGTTTCGATTTGAATTGATTGTAATGTAATCAGTACTGCTGTTTGTGTTGCAGAGATAGATTGCGCGCATGAAAAGAATGGAGTTGCGGAAGATTTTGTTTGTTCTTCTCTGTGCTAGTCTGGCTATAGCTGGAGTGGTAAAGTTCCCTTTTTTTTTCCTCTCTCCCGTAGTCTTGTGTTTTTGATTTTTCAAATTTGAATTTGAAACCGATGCGATTCGGTTTGAATTATGCAAACAGGTTGCCGCTCCGCCGACATGCCCTGCCAATGACCTTGGCGGTGACTGTGGTGATGCTGATGATTGGAAAGGAGAATTTTTCCCTGGCATTCCTAACATTAAGTATGAGGTGAGGCTTTTTGGAGAAGGGTCTGTTTAGCTTCGATTTCGTTGCAATTTTACTTCTTTGACTTCATGTTAGGGCCTGCAAAAGTTTGCACAGCAGATCGTGTTTTGTTTTAGCTGCTACGTGCAGGTTAAAGTAGTAAAACAAGATTTTGTTGTATGTATTGAAAGAAAATTCAATAATTTTGCTTGAGAGCTCAAAAGTCTAATTTTGAACTTTGTTATATACTGTTGGAAGTGCCTGGTGGTTGAGATTCTCAATTAAAACAACGTGCTTCTCATTTAGGGTCCTTCAAGCAAGAACCCACTGGCATATAAGTGGTATAATGCCGAAGAGGAGATACTAGGCAAGAAAATGAAGGTGGGTTCTGTTTCCTTCCTTGGTGATTTTTTCTTTTTGCTTTGCCGATCAGTTGGGCAGGTTATAAATATTGATAGCTGGCTGATGTTGCAGGATTGGCTTAGATTTAGCGTTGCCTTTTGGCACACATTCAGGGGAACAGGAGGTGACCCATTTGGTTCTGGCACGAAGTTTTGGCCCTGGGAGGATGGCACAAATTCTTTAGCTATGGCCAAAAGGAGAAGTAAGAACTGTTTATCTAGGAAGTCAACATTAACTGTGTTCCAGTTTGGAAAATACCTCAGTTTGGATTGTATATAGGAATCAGTGCTAATAACTTTTTCTTTTATTCTGCATTCAATGAACAAAACAGTGAGGGCCAACTTTGAGTTCTTGAAGAAACTTGGAGTTGATCGATGGTGCTTCCATGACAGGGATATAGCTCCTGATGGCAAGACATTGGAGGTGAGTAAATAGTCGAAGTCAGTTTTAGTATTACTAGTTCATATGTAGATTTTGGTTGCTCAGGACAATGATCTTAGAAAAAAAGTTTGCAATGCCCGTTCTTAACTTGTTCTGACACAGCTGCCCATGAAAATTCGTAATCCAGCAGTTGAGTTTAAGTTTGCTCTTTGTTGTTACTGTCACAGGAATCTAATGCAAACTTGGATGAAGTAGTGGCCCTTGCGAAGGAGCTGCAGGTAGACTCCTGGACAAACAAAATAATGATTGGTTTTGTTACAGCTGTAGCACTCTTAGAATGTGCTTCTTCTATGATGCCTTCTTTACGCAATTAATGAAGTCCTCTAGCCCATTGCTTGAACGCATGAAAATCCTTAACCAGACTCTGAATTTTCTATATTAGAAGCATTGGCTCAGCGTTGATTGATGGAGTGTTTGGATGGATGCTGATTTCATATTATTTCTGAGAGTCCTTTATTCATAAAGCGTATTCCTAAGCTGTGAGGATCTTTTGCTCCTACTTTCTAAAATATGATCAAACTTGATGTTGGGACTAGAAAGCATGGTTTCTAATTCATGTTTCCATGTTCTTGATATTCTGAGCTTAATTCATTGAATGCAATAGAATTTCAGAGGGAAGTCTCTCAACCTGTATAGTTCCATCAAGGAAGTTCTTTTTATCGCTGCTCTAGACTATCTGTTATGTCTCGAGTAAGATGAGATCTAGCAATTGTTTGTTATAATTTTATTGGATGTCCATGTTATCTTGTTAAGCATGAGCCATTATTGGTCAATATGCTATAGAATGATACGAGTGAATGCAGGTAAGACTCCCTTTTTTGGTTGGCTTGAACAGGAATGCATCAAATTAAAAATAGTTTATGTCTCCCATGACACAAGTGAATTAAGCTCCCTGTAGGTCCACAAATACTCTGGCCTCATAGTTGAGTTCTCTTTGGCATACAGGGAACTGAAATCCGTCCTTTGTGGGGTACAGCTCAATTGTTCGTGCATCCCCGATACATGCATGGAGGTGCCACCAGGTAATATACATGACTATGCAATACTTATCTATAGAATGGCAGTATTTATAAACTTAGTGTGTATATAACCATATAATGCATTTGTTTTCAATAGCCCTGAAGTTGAGGTATATGCATATGCTGCTGCTCAAGTCAAGAAAGCCATTGAGGTAAACATTTTTTGGAAGCTGTTGTATCTTTTTTTTCTGTTGCAACTTCTGGTTAATACTATATCTTATGGCTTTACGTGGACAGGTCACTCACTATTTAGGAGGAGAAAACTATGTCTTCTGGGGTGGTCGTGAAGGATATCAAACTTTATTGAATACTGACATGGGACGAGAGCTGGATCACATGGTGTGTATGATAGCCTGCACTTATGTTACTCTTTGAACTTTTGCCTTCTAAGCTTGCTTGATACTGGCCGCATCACCTTAATCATCTAGTATTTTACATTTTCCTTCAACTCAGCTTAACATCCTATCCTTAAAATACCTTTCATCATAATCGACAGGCAAGGTTCCTTGAAGCAGCTGTTGCCTATAAGAAGAAGATTGGATTCAACGGTGACGTCTTTCTTGACATTTAAATGGAGCAGTTCTAATAGAATTATTGTTCTATTGGATTAGGGATTATTTGGATTTGTGTTTGGACTCTTTTATATTTAGCATAGCTTTGCCTGATTTTCCTTTTCCATGTGCTTAACCAGGGACTTTATTGCTTGAACCTAAGCCTCAAGAGCCAACAAAGCATCAGTATGATTCTGCATCTGTGTAAATTGGTAAAAGCAGCTTCCATGAATCACCTTTACTTATGGGATTCTTATTACAGGTATGACTGGGATGTTGCTACAACTGCCAGTTTTCTGCGGAAGTATGGCCTTTTAGGTGAGTATCAAATGATTTGCCGCGTAGGAATATTGAATTAATGAATTGCTGTGTTGTTCTTTTCCTTTACTCATGTAAGTTATCTGGTGTTGGTGTACCTGCAATCCAAGGAATTTATTTTAACTTTTGAGTTCTCCTGCCTATTTTAAAACCATGTCTTGATGTTGCTCTGTCCATCCTTGCAGGAGAATTTAAAATTAATGTTGAGTGTAACCATGCAACTTTATCCGGGCACAGGTATTTCATGCTATGTGATGCTAAAACTGAATGCTGATTTGGTGCGACTAAGTTCTTGAACTTGGATTGTGTACCTGAAGATCTCATTGCTTCGGTGAAACTTTACTTCTTTTTTCATTTCTGTAGTTGTCATCACGAGCTAGAAACTGCTAGACTTAATGGTCTATTTGGAAACTTAGATGCCAACACTGGCGATCCACAGATTGGTACTTTTCTATATCCAAATCTGGAATGTGCACAATTAAAACATCTTAATAGAATTAGTAATTATGTAATGCAATCATTGACAGGATGGGACACCGATCAGTTCCTCACTGATGTTGGAGAGGCGACTTTGGTCATGCTCAGTGTGGTCAGAAATGTATGTCAAAAATTAATTTTGCTTTTGGATAGTTAAAAAGTCTTGTTGGGAACTTTATAACTATGTTCTTCATCCTTGCCTTTTATAGGGAGGATTGGCACCAGGGGGCATCAATTTTGATGCCAAACTGTAAGCATCCTTTTCTTCTCTTCTCAATGGGTCTTTTCTCCTTTTTGGATTAATACTGATTATAGAGGCTATGAGTTATAATATGGATTTGGCCTAGTATTGTTTTTAATGCTTCATTTCACTGAAGTATAAATGTTGTTTGTGTGATATTGTAGACGAAGAGAAAGCACAGACGTTGAAGACTTGTTCATCGCTCATATTGGCGGAATGGACACCTTGGCTCGAGGGCTCCGAAATGTCGCCAAGCTGATTGAGGTGAACTAATTACTTTCGTTCGACTCATTGATGTTCCTAGTCCCGACAGTTTAGATACTTCTCCTCAATCAACATGACTAATTATGCTCACTTTTCAAACATAGGATGGTTCTCTGGACAAACTTGTCAGGAAACGATATGAGAGCTTTGATACCGAATTCGGGGCACAAATTGAGGTACTTCTTCAGAGCAAGCATCTCCTCTTACTATTCCCTTTAAATATGCACCGATTCTTCACTGTCTTTAATTTTTCTTTTTTTCTTTTTTTATGATTGATCCTGAACTTTCTTCGTCAGGCTGGTAAGGTGGATTTTGAAACGCTTGAAAAGAAGGCTATGGAATGGGGTGAGCCCAAGGTTCCTTCAGCCAAGCAGGTAATATGGAAGGACTTAATGAGGACCTTACATCCTTCACTTTATAATTCTGTTCTTAGGTTCTGTGCTTGGCTTATGTTTCTAGTCTTCTAATCTTCCTTTTTAAGTTAATACAGATGCTTTAAATACTAGGAAAACTTTAGGATGTGTTACTACATGACTTGGCTAGCGGTTGCTTGATCTTAAGTTGTAGCTCCTAAGAGTGCTAAATACAACACTGTTAATCAAATGATGCCACATTTGCATGTCTCAATGAAGATTTCGTCCTAATCAAATAATGTCACATGTTTCATGTAGCAAAGGACTTAACTAACTGGCTGTGGCAATGGACCAAAGTGCTTTTAAGTAATGCGTTTTCTTTTGTGTGTTGAGTTATTAGGACAAATATAGGAGATATAACTGTCAAATATTGATATATTCATTGCCTCGATAAGTTGTTTCTGAAACATTGAATTGGAGCTACAATGTTTGTTATTAATTACAAATTATGAACTTCTTTAGTACTGTCCCTTTGATGCTAAATTATTTCCTTGTTTCTTTCTAGAATGCTATCCCTTTCTCGGCTACAATTTTGCACTGAGCTACTCTTGATTATCTTGGGTGCTTTTCACACCTAGTTCTTGAAACGTCATATGTCCTTATACTGTAACCTCAGAGTACACCCACATCACCATCTGATATGTAGATGACGAGCACCATCTACTTCTATATCATAGCATATTGACAGAGTCTTGATCTCGGAGTTTTTTTTTTCCCCTAGCAAGCATTATCCTTTTTCAGGTGTTGGTATGGCTTTGATCTGATGTACCTGTTTGCCATATTTTCAGGAACTCGCGGAGATGATTTTCCAGTCTGCATTGTAAATAAAGCAAGGGTTCTTTTTCTTTTCTTTTTTGTTAACTAAGAAAGATTGTATGGTTCTGTGAGATATAATGCTAGTTTCGCAATAACACTCTAGTTTCCTTGAACTCAGATGGTTTTAGCAAATCAAATTCAACCTTCTTCTTGGAGCAGTAACATTGCATCTTTATCCTAATTTTGCACTTGCACGTGGTTTTTTCTAACGCTCTTTCTGACACGAAAGAGGTAGCTATATCTTTTCGCTTCTGGGTTTATGAACTGTTACGTTCATGCATGAACTTTTTATGTTTAGGGAAAAATATGATGTTGCCGGTTATCTGATTGATTTGATTTGACCGATCAATGGCCATATGAGATGCGTTTCAATGTGAAAGTCAAGAAGTTATGTAGTTTATAGTTTATGATTGACTTGTTTTGCCACATGCTAATCGTTACTCCACTTTATGCACCCGAAATACAAATTACATTTTGCGAGACTAGGTCAGCTCTACTCAAGTCTTCTTACAAGACTAGTCGACATCTAGCGCACATTGGCAGTGAGCTGGTTTTGATGCTTGTTCAATAGAATCGATCATCCAAAAGCTTAGATGTCGATTTTACTTTGTTGAGAAGTTCAAATGTGGCTTTATTTTATGGATTGAATCCATCAAAAGTTCATCCAAAAACCTAACCGTGAGGAACCCACTCAAGAGGAGCCTTTTATCAAATCTGAGAAACAAGCGCACTTGCTGATATTGACCTCTTTTAGTGCGATCGTGATGTTGGCCTCTCCCAGTAAAATCCTGCAACTGCTCACTGCACACTCTCATAACTCACATTGGTCCTAAAAGAACCAAATCCTTCGCTCGAGGAAGACGGAATTGGGACCTCGGCAACGAGTGCCGCGTCATTGGGAGATTGTTTGGAACACAAGGTATCAGTCCGACCAAGCGTTTTACTGCGTCGGTTGTGAATCGCGGGCATGCACAATGAGCATTAGAATAGAACCGGCAAGGAGATCTTCATAAATTCTAAAAAAACATGAAGTTTGTTGGTGTTTCGTGGTCTGGCTTTGTCTTCTTTCTCGCTGTAGACTCTCTCACAGATAGGTATCTAGACTCTCTCAAGATTAGGGGTGTGCAACGGGAACCGCCCGAACCGGGAACCGACCGGACCGGACCGAACCGGTCGGTTTTGGGCGGTTCCCATGGTCGGCGGGTCCGGTCCCCGTTCCTAATCTTGGAACCCGAAGGCCGGTTGGTCCGGTTCCCGGTTTCAAGGTGGGAACTGGACCGAACCGGACCGACCGGACCGAACCAAATTTTTTATATATAATTTATATACATAGAATTAATAAAACATATAAACATGATAACTTATTGCAACCAAAGTTGCAATTTGAGGTAGCAACCTCTTATGTGGCCAAGAGACCATTAAAACCCTTTTTGTTACTCTTTTATTTATAGAAAAAATCTCCTTGTTAGTTTCGATGTGAGATTAAGACTTCAAGAGATCCCGTGAATCACACGAATGAAGTTTGAATATTTTGCACGTGAAACACGTGTGGTTAGTTTTGTTGAATTGCTCGGGAATCGAATTGGATTGATCGGTCAAGAGCGCAGTCACTCTTTAGTTCTTTAGTGCAAAAAAGTAGAGTCGATTTTTTTGGACCGGACCGGACCGGACCGGAACCGATGGTCGGTCCGGTTCCCGGTCCTAGGACCAAACGGTCCGGTCCACGGTTCGCAATTTTGGGAACCGGTGCTCCCGGTCCGGTTCCCGGTTTCAAGGTGGAACCGGACCGAACCGGGAACCGATCACCCCTACTCAAGATTCCCTGGTGAACTTACTTTCTATCTTGAAACAGGGTGAGCGATATAATAACTCTGTCTATCTCTCTCTCAAGATAGGGGTAATGCCATAGCTGTCCTTTCACCAAAAGACACGGTTGCAAATATACCTAAAAGTCTAGCTCCCAAAAGCACTCTTGTATTATCGGTCATTGACCGAGGAACCTTAAAAGATAGGGAAGAAAATAGTGCATATTTTTTCTAAATAAATCGAATATCTACTGTACACTTTACAAAACAATGTTCAAATTTCATTTTATTTCTATCTTAGTATAATACATATATGTTATAAGAATAATTATATTGCTTTGACATTACCATATAAATATCAAAAGAATATATTTTTTTTTAATTAAGAATATTATAACAAATACTAAGGCTGCGTTTGGTAACGTTTTTGTTTAAAAATTATTCCTAGGAATATATATAAAAAAAACTATTTTTATTCCGAAAACAATTTTTGAACGTAAGAATGTGTTTGGTAATTACAAAATTTTCGTTCCGAAATAGAAAAAAAAAACAAAAACACTTTTGGTAAACTTTTATAATTTTTTTTTGTTTATTTTAATTTTTTAATATTTTTATGTTATTTTTTTTTTTTCTTTCTTCCTTTTGGCTAGTTGTCGGCCTCGGCCATGGCCGGCGACCAGCCGATGAGGGTCGACGGCCTTGCCCAGCCATGGCGAGGCTTGCCAGCCTCCAGCAAGGTCGAGCTTGCCTAGCCACCGGCAAGGCTCGACCTCACTAGACCACCACCAAGTTAATGTTGCCTAGCAGTGGCCTGGCGAGGCTAAGCCTTGCCGGCTAACGCGAGGACGGCCTCGCCGAGCCACCACTAGGCAATGCCAACTTGGCAATGGCTCGGTGAGGCCGAGCCTCATCGGGTTGGGCGACTTGAACTCGCCTTAGCTAAGGTGAGGTTGAACTTCGCTAGGGGCTGGTGACGCTCCAGCGAGGTCGCTATCCCTCGACGGCCGGTCGTCGACCAAAGAAAAAAGAAAAAGAAGAAGAAGGAGAAAAAAAGAAGAAGTGTCTTTTAGAATTGTTCCCGGGAAAAAAAAGCAAGTTTTTTTTTTTCTTTTTACTTTTTGTTTTTGTTCCAAATCTGTTATGCATTTTTGTTTTTTTTTGTTCCCTGGAACAAAAGAACAAAAATTTGTGTTCCAGAGAACAGAAACAGTTTTAAACAAACAACCCCTAATGGTCTAGTCCTTTGATCAATCTTATCAATTCACATATTAATGGTTTAAACCATTGATTAATCTCATCAAATCACATGCTAATAGTCCATTCCATGCACAAAGCCACAAGCCTCTTAATAAGCTCATAGATATTAAGCACAAAGACAAACTTATAATAGTATCCTTTACAATTCACAAGCCAATTTGGAATCAAATTATAAATGGTTTCACAAACGAAACATATTATCTTTCTCAACCTATTCATCAAACTAAATACATTTTGCAAGGTATTTCTCAAACCATTTCAAAATCAATTTCATAAACTAGGTTTGCAATGTACATATAACATTTTGCAACGTGTTTCATAATCCATTCTCAACTACCTAGTAAATGCTTGATCTAGATTTTTATGCAACTAACATGTTCTTTCGTAACTCATAATATATTGAATTTCTATAAGATATAAGTTTACAAATTCATAAAATAGATATCACCACTTACTTGGAAACGCCCACAAAGTGTTATTCGGTATTAGAACTCCCTTTTGGTTGCTCCAATCACATCAACCTCGTCCCTATTTTCCTCAAGAATGGAGATCTTGAATTCGCCCCCACGGAGAGGCAGTATGTAGTCTCGAGTAAGTGTATGTCGGCGTCGATTCTCCCAGCCAGTCATCTATGGTGTGAAAGTCTTCTAATGTTTCCTCTTCTTCCTGTGAGTAGTCGATATGCTAGCAAGTCCCGTGAGTGGTGTCCATTTAGGAAAGCTCCTCTTATGCCATTTGATTAATTCAAGTTTGTAATCTTAACTATTAGATGAAAATCAACTTCAAAACTAGTAAGACTACCTTAACTACAAATTAATTAAACTATGACTGCTATGAGCTAACAAACAATGTACTATTCGTGCTGACAGTTATGTAACCCTAAAAATTAAATGAGAATCAATGTTAAAACCCAATAAGACTTAACTTTAACTATGAATTGGCTAAACTATGCCTAAATGCTAACAAAATAACTTCTATGCGCTAATAAAGCATTCACTTGAAGTGATTATTCACGCTTAACGTAATGCGGAACTCGCACGTGAAATCCTAAAGTTCCGCTCCTACAAAACCATTGCTCCAAATTGACTTCAGTCAAAACCCACAGCTCAAAGACACTATAATCTACTATTTCTATAAAATCTCATAACTCAATAACTCAAAAATCGGACTTCATAGTTCAATTTGCTCAACTTCAAATTTGTGCCTAACCCAGAAAGTTACTCCGATTGAATGAATAAAAGACTTGAATCCTTATTGGGCATTGCAATTCGGGGTTGAATCGGTGTGTCATGGTGTCTGCATCGCATACATGATATCTCCTTTTTTATTCTTCTTCCCTTATTTTCTTTCTCTCCCGTTTTGTCTTTTTCTTTCTCGTGCATTGCTTTCGGTCCTCTCTCTCTCAAATCAATTTCCTAATGCACAATATTCTAGTTTCCCAACTAATCAGGTTAAATTAGGATCAATTAGGACAACAGTATCTTCTGCACCATTTCTTCTTCTCATTTTTCTCGTGCCCCCCACCCTTTGAAGGTCAAGATATTACATTATATATCTTCATGAAGTCTGAGAGACCGACCAAAAAGAAAGAAGTCTGAGAGGTGTCCATTTGGATCACCCCGGATGCCCCGGTGCCTTCACTCTCTTGGCTCTTGGCAATCTTGTAAGAGAACGGTAAGGTTTAAACATACAATGACGACGATGAAAATCCCCTCGGGGGGTGGGAGGTCAAAATCTTTGGACGAGACCGTTCCCCTCGCACCTTGTCAAATGCACGCCGTACGACTCAGCAACATTACATTTAAGGCCGACCTATAGCAGGGGTCGAATTGCTTGGGGAGCACCTGGTTAGCGTTAGGAGATTTTTGTTATTTATTTTTTTGTGATCCCACATTTATACCCAAATTTTTTCCTAAAAGTTGCGACTATTCGACATGAAGATTTCCACGCTTCGTACCTTTTCGTTGACAACCGTTCGTCTTGATGGGAGACGATGTATAAATAGAGACGTACGTTCATTTCTGACGGGTGATCAAGGTCTAACACAAAATCCTCACATTTAGAATACACCATCGCACGTGAGGAAATTTGGTTAGTAGAGTGCGCCTATTGCTTTCTTGATTTTCAGAGATTCGACGAACGTGAATGCAAACAATGGCTGGAGGTTTGTCTACAAACGATCTTGGCATCCGCATATGAATTATTTATTTCTTACATTTGGTATCAGAGCAAGTTTATAGCCTCTGCCTTGTTTTGTTAAATTTTGGTGTATTTTCGGTGTGTTTTCGTTGAATTTTCGGCCATTTATGTACATGAACAGTAACTCGGATTTTGAGGCCGAGAGAGAAACTCAACGATTCCGGGCAAAATCCGCACTACCCACCCCTTGATTTCGGACCCATTCGGTCGCACCGCCATAAGGAACGTTAGCCATGAGTTTTTCCGGTATATCGGAGTTTGCCGGAGGCTAATCGGGCAGCGGAAGTCGTGGTGGTTGAGGATTTGCGTTTGTGGAGTTTTTCGTTTGTTTTTGGGGCCAATTTTTGCTCATTTTCGCCGAATCTTGGACCCATGTGGTCGTGCCGACGTTCTCTTCAAAACCCATGAATTATTTCGGTCTTAGATGGGCTGCCGGAGAAGAAACGGAGAAGAAATGGCGGCTGAAAATGGCGAAAACCGGCGGAGAAGCCTCCTGTTCGCGCGAGGAGAAGGCGCGTGGGCTCCACGCGCGCGCTAGCGCAGGCGCGTGGACCCACGCGCCACGCGCCCATACGCGCGCGGCGCTTGCCGGGCGCGTGCGTTCACGCGCCCGCGTGCGGGGCACGCGCCCGCGGGTTCCGCGCGTGCCGAGCACGCGCCCGTGCGCCGGACGCGCACGTGCTCGGCACGCGCCGACGTCCCTCTTCCGCGGATTCTTTTTCCACTTTTGCCCCAAATTTTTAAAATTTTTGCAATCATACCCTTGGCAAATTTATTTATTTACTGTTCTGCCCTTGATGTATTTATTTATTATATCATTTCATACATTGTTATGAATATTTTATGCATGAAATTAAATGTCCAATGGTCCATATATTTAATTCATTAGGGAGTGGCCACAGCATCTTTAATTAATTAAATTATATATTAAAAGCCTCCGGATCATATTTAGAAATGGACATTGATTGTAATTAATTATATTAATATGATGAATTTTATCCCACAGGAATTTTCATTATATTAATATGATTAATTAGGATGAAATATCATATTATTTTTCTTAATTTACCCACAGGGATTAAGAAAATGCATATAATATGGTAGTTTCTTCATGATGTAATTATGAATCTATTTAAATTAAAAACTTAGCCCACAGGTAGTTTTTATGTTATGTGATTCATATTATGACATGTTTACATTGGTAAAACATGATTTATTTATATTTGCCTCAAATTTTGTGACATAAGCATGATTATTTGATATGCGGTTTCGCAACCCGTGAATTTCTCTCAATTTAAGTTTGATGTTCCTGTCTCGAATGGTGAGAACTATAAAATTTGGAAGGAGTCAGTTCTTCTTCAATTGGGGTGGATGGACATTGACTATGCTATAAGGAAAGACGAACCACCCGCTCCTACCGATTCGAGCACTCCGGCTGAGATAGCTCTTTATAACCAATGGGAGCGGTCCAACCGCGTTTGTGCCATGTTTATAAGAGCTAAGATATCTCCAAGTATTCGTGGTTCAGTTGCTCAAGCATAACAATGCTAAGGCTTTATTGGAGGCTATAGATGCGCAGTTTGAAAGTTCGAGAAGGCGCATGCCATGACCCTGATTATGAAGTTTTCATCATTGAAGCTCACTAGTGTTAGAGGTGTGCGTGAGCACATCATGCAAATGAGGAACATTGCAGCTCAGCTTAAGAACCTTGAGGTTGAGATATCTGAATCATTCCTTGTGTATTATATTCTGAACACTCTCCCACATCGCATGCTCCTTTCAAGATCTCTTATAACACACATAAGAATAAATGGTCTATTAATGAACTCATGACCATGTGTGTTCAAGAGCAAGAAAGACTGGTTATAGAATTGGGAGAAAGTGCTCATTTGGCAACACAAGGAAAGAATAAGGGCTATGGCAAGAATAAGGGAAAAGGTAAAATACCTCCCCAAGCTGACATTAAGAAAGAATCCAAGTGTTTCTTCTGTAGACAGAAGGGGCATATAAGGAAGGATTGTGTCAAATTTAAGGCCTGGCTCGAGAAGAAAGGTAATCCAATATCTTGTGTTTGTTATGAATCTAATATGACTGATGCAAGTCACAACACTTGGTGGATTGATTCTGGATCTACAATCCATATTTCGAATTCCTTGGGGTTTTCAAAACCACCTAAGCCGTGTGGGAAGTGAACAAAGCATCTATTCTAGAAACAAGATGCGTTCGCATGTGGAAGCTATTGGGATATATAGACTAGTTCTCAATAGTGGTTTTGTTTTGGATTTGGAAAAGACCTTTTATGTTCCTAGTTTTTCTAGAAACTTAATTTCAGTTTCAAGACTTGTACCTTTGGGATACTCTTTTAACTTTTCAGATTCAAACTTTAGTTTATCATTTAAATTTGAAATTGTTGGGAGTGGTATTTTGTCTAATGGTCTTTTTCGAATTAATTTACAAGACAATGCCTATTATGATGCGATGCATGTTCATGATAAAGCTGGTATGAAACGATGTGTTGTGAAAGAACATTCATCTATGTTGTGGCACCGGAGATTGGGACATATCTCCATAGAAAGAATTAAGCGATTAGTAAATGATGGAGTACTTGATACTTTAGATTTTATCGATTGTGATACTTGTGTGGACTGCATAAAGGGAAAGCGTACTAACAAGTCAAAGAAAGGTGCCAAGAGGAGTACAAAAATATTAGAAATCATACATACAGATATTTGTAGTCCGGATATGGACTCATGTGGTCGAAATACTTCATCTCCTTTATAGATGATTATTCACGTTATATGTATCTCTACTTGATTCATAATAAATATGAAGCATTAGATGCCTTTAAAGTATTTAAGGCGGAAATAGAGAAACAATGCAATAAGCAAATTAAGATCGTGAGATCGATAGAGGTGGAGAATTCTATGGTAGATACACCGAAGATGGACAAGCACCGGTCCATTTGCAAGATTTCTTTAAGAGCATGGGATAGTTGCCCAATATACTATGCCTGGTTCTCCGGACCAAAATGGCGTAGCGGAAAGAAGAAATCGGACCTTATTAGACATGGTGCGTAGTATGCTTAGTAGCTCCAAACTTCCTAAATTCTTATGGACTGAAGCACTTAAGACGGCAGTGGTACATATTAAACCGAGTTCCGACCAAGGCTATCCCAAAGACACCTTTTGAGTTATTTAAGGGTTGGAAACCGAGTTTGCATCATGTGCGCGTTTGGGGATGCCCGTCAAGTAAGAATTTATAATCCACAGAAAAAGAAGTTGGACCCAAGGACCATAAGTGGGTATTTCATTGGATATGCCGAAAGGTCCAAGGGATACGTGTTTTATTGTCCATCTCATACCACTAGGATTGTGGAATCAAGAAATGCTAAATTTCTTGAAAATGACTTGATCAAAGGGGAGCGATCGACCAAGGGATCATGTTCCTAAGGAAGATCATTCGTACACTCAACTTTCCACCTCAAGTTTAAGATTGGTTGTTGCTCATAATGCCCCTTCAGTTCAGCCGGCTATTGAACAACCAATTGTTGAAGTTCCACAACTTTTCTTGATATTGATCCAAAGAGATCCAGCTTGTTCAGCAATTACCGTAAACTGTTGAACAACCAGTTGAGCAACATGCTCCTCAAGAGAATGTTGATCCAACATTGAGAAGATCTACTAGAACAAGGAAATCGGCTATTCCTAGTGATTATATTGTGTATTTACAAGAGTCCGACTACAATATTGGAGCTGAGAATGATCCTGAAACGTTTTCACAAGCCATGGATAGTGATAAATCAAATTTGTGGTACAATGCCATGAAGGAAGAGATGAGTTCTATGGCATCTAACAAAGTCTGGGATTTGGTTGAGTTACCCGATAGTGCGAAGGCTATTGGTTGTAAATGGGTCTTCAAAACTAAGAAAGATTCATTGGGTAACATTGAAAGATATAAAGCTAGACTTGTTGCCAAAGGATTCACTCAAAAGGAAGGAATCGATTATACCGAGACTTTTTCTCCCGTATCTAAAAAAGATTCTCTTCGTATTGTTTTGGCATTGGTTGCCCATTTTGATATGGATTTACATCGATGGATGTGAAAACGGCGTTCCTCAATGGAGAACTAGAGGAGGAGGTTTACATGAAACAACCCGAAGGATTCTCCTCTAGTAAAGGTGAGCATTTGGTGTGCAAGCTTAAGAAATCTATATATGGCTTGAAACAAGCATCCCGCCAATGGTACTTAAGGTTTCATGATGTTATCTCTTCATTTGGTTTTATAGAGAATGTCATGGATCAATGTATATACCGGGAAGGTTAGTGGGAGCAAAATTTGTTTCCTTATGCTGTATGTAGATGATATACTACTTGCAACCAATGATAAGGGGTTGCTACATGAGGTGAAACAATTTCTCTCTAGGAGTTTTGACATGAAGGATATGGGTGAGGCATCTTATGTCATTGGCATTAAGATCCATAGAGATAGATCTCGAGGAATTTTAGGACTATCTCAAGAAACCTATATCAATAAGGTCCTAGAGAGATTTCGGATGAAAGATTGTTCACCAAGTATAGCACCCATTGTGAAGGGTGACAGGTTCAATTTGAACCAATGCCCGAAGAACGATCTAGAAAGGGAACAAATGTGCAACATTCCATATGCTTCTGCTGTTGGAAGCTTGATGTATGCTCAGGTTTGCACTCGACCTAACATTGCTTTTGCTGTTGGAATGTTGGGAAGATATCAGAGTAATCCAGGTTTAAACCACTGGAGAGCTGCAAAGAAAGTGTTGAGATACCTTCAAGGTACCAAAGACTATATGCTTATGTATAGACGGACTGACAACTTGGAAGTGATCGGTTATTCGGATGCGGACTTCGCGGGTTGCATTGATTCACGAAAATCAACATCTGGATACATTTTCATGTTAGCTGGCGGAGCCGTGTCATGGAGAAGTGCCAAGCAGACTTTGACTGCTACTTCCACTATGGAGGCTGAGTTCGTTTCTTGTTTTGAGGCTACCTCGCATGGTGTATGGTTGAAGAGTTTCATTGCTGGGCTTAGAATTGTTGACTCTATTTCTAGGCCATTAAGAATATATTGTGACAATTCAGCTATAGTGTTTATGGCTAAAAATGCCAAAAGTGGCAAAAAGTAAGCATATCGACATTAAGTATTTAGCCATAAGGGAGCGTGTTAAGGAGAATAAAGTGGTCATTGAACACGTTAGCACTGAATTGATGATAGCTGATCCTTTAACTAAAGGCATGCCACCGATGAAGTATAAGGATCATGTAACTAGTATGGGAATAGGTCCACATATGAACAATTTTTGTTGTATGGAACTCTTATTCAGTTGTAATGTTGATTCTCAATTTTTGTGTACACATTTTGTTGTTTATGAGAATAACATTTATCCTTGATTCTGGAATAAACATGAGGTTTATTCATTAAGATATGTTGTCACATATAGGCTGATATTAAAGAAATAAGATGCATTGTGATACATGGAAGGTATTACTCACTCTTAGAGGACATGTCGCCATGATCCATGTGTTTTGTTTCTTTTCTTTAAGCATAAAGTTTTCGTGGAATTAGTTGAATGATTGGTATGATGAAAATGATGGGATCAAGTGGGAGAATGTTATTTATTTTTTTGTGATCCCACATTTATACCCAAATTTTCTCCTAAAAGTTGCGACTATTCGACATGAAGATTTCCACGCTTCGTACCTTTTCGTTGACAACCGTTCGTCTTGATGGGAGACGATGTATAAATAGAGACGTACGTTCATTTCTGACGGGTGATCAAGGTCTAACACAAAATCCTCACATTTAGAATACACCATCGACGTGAGGAAATTTGGTTAGTAGAGTGCGCCTATTGCTTTCTTGATTTTCGGAGATTCGACGAACGTGAATGCAAACAATGGCTGGAGGTTTGTCTACAAACGATCTTGGCTTCCGCATATGAATTATTTATTTCTTACAATTTTCCCGTGTAATCTTTGGAAGGACGTAGCTTTCGCGTTTCTAGCTCGGAAAGTTCCAATGAATATCTTGCGGCTTTTTTTTATGCCACTCTTATCTCTCCTTTTTTAGGGATCTAATGTCAGAGCTTCAATCCTAACACTCATTCAACACCGTTCGGTGGACCTCGCTGGACACCCACCAACTTTTGGCAAGCTGGACATAGGATCCATCCTCCGATTGTTGCAGGAAATCTCAGGTCACGATCAAACGCCTCCAGGTGCCGGTCCTAAACAACCGAATCTCGTCTCGACATATGCCCCAAGAGTATTAAGCGGCGCAACCTCTTTTTGGATTAATCTGCTAGACCTAGCCAATCGCATGACAAGAAAGATCGCGATAGAGATCCACGCCTGATCCCGGGGCTAAGCACGGATTTCCGCGCGAGTTCTAGATTTCACCTAGGCCTCATCTACCCGCATCATCCGAACGGTAAGCCCTGGCGGTATTTAGGCCTGTTAGGTAGCTATGGCCACGATTTGGCAGACCCCGGAGCCTTCATTAGAATCGTGCGCATGCACGGCGAGCATATAGCCTTTCAAAGTGTCGCAAAAGGAGCGTGTAGAAAGCACAGCTCCATCATCACCTTAGGAAAACCTCCCCTCTCCATTCTCCCGAAAAAGCATGAAGCTGCGGGCCCTTCACGGTCCTGCTCTCTGTCTTCTCTTCTGTCTTCTCTTCCAGTCTGGACTGTCCCAAACGGTGGTCAAGTCGCTTCCCGGATTGCCTGGAGACCTCCCTTTTTACCTCGAAACCGGGTCTGTGACATTCCCTTTCACTGTTTTGTACTGTTGTCCTTCTCTCTGGCTCTCTCTGTCTCTCTGTCTCTCTGTCTCTCTTTCTCTGCGTACTCGTTTGAATCTTTGTATGTTGTGACTGATCCTCTCCACCTTTTTTTAATTGTTTTAGATACATTGGAGTTGGGGAGTTGGATGATGTTCAACTTTTTTATTACTTTGTCGAGTCGGAGAGGAGCCCGAGAGATGACCCTCTGGTGCTATGGCTCACTGGCGGCCCCGGTTGCTCTGCTCTCTCCGGACTGATTTATGAGATCGGTGAGTCCTCTAAACCTTTGCCTTTCCCAAAACACAGGTCAAGAGAAACCAAGCTGAGCCCGTCGGATGTGGTGGTCAACCGCCGAGAGTGAAATCTAACATTCCTAATTTTCATGGTCACTGTCTTACTGTCTTAATCAACTAATGCCCTTTTCTTTGCAAATCGAACTCCATACTCGTGGGAGGTTGATTTCGAGGCTTCATGCCCAACAAGATTGTAGCTGACAACCAACCTTTAGAAATCGATTACTACTTTCCTAGATGAATAGTTACTATATTATGTCTCTTATGTCAATGACACAAAAGGGGATATTAGATAAATGGAATTAAGAGACAATGACATTTCTTCTTAGTTCAAAAGGTAAGTTCATGTGGCACTTGAATTTTGCAGGCCGTCGCATGCAATAAGCTGATTACGGCATGATAAATGGACATGTCATTAAATTTTGACTTTTTATGTATTCTAATACGGATGTTCATTACATGTAATGCAGGTCCATTTACGTTCAATTACGAGAAATCTACTAGATTCAGACCAACACTCAAATTGAATGATTATTCATGGACAAAGGTAACAAGAATTGATTTATGCTACATGAACCTCTTCATTTGATTGGACAACCGTTGAGTATACCATATTTCTAGTCTTATATGTTAGCAAGCCATTCACAATTAGCTCTCTTCACTACACAGGTGGCGAATATTATATTTTTAGATCAGCCTGTTGGAACTGGATTTTCTTATGCTAATAGTTGGGAAAGTTATAATATGAACGACAACATTTCGGTCGCAGAATCTTACGAATTTCTAAGGAAGGTAAAGTCAAAAGGAGAATTTTTATATAAAGGAGAGTATCTACATAATTAATAATATTAATCTCTTTTTAATCTTTTGGCCTTGTTGCTTGATTTAGTGGCTTAAGCTCCATCCCCAGTTTTTGAGCAACCCACTCTACATTGCGGGGGACTCTTACTCGGGTGTCACTGGTCCAATGGTTGCTTTAGAAGTTGATAAGGGTATCATTATTTATTCATTTTTTATATTATGTTTCCTCGTGAGTAACCATTTTATATTTGCAATTCTACGCGTTGATATTTTTATATTCCAAAAAGTTTCGAATAAAAAAGCCCAAGTGTGTACTCTCCAAATTCAAATTAACCAAAAAATAAGAACAATATAAGTCAATTCAAATGCGTCCTAAAAGACTATTATGTTTGTTTCTTTTGGGGATCATGGTCTATTATGATTTGTACCAGGAAATGAAGCCGGTTTGGAGCCTAAGATGAATCTTAAGGTAACTATTGCTATCATCACATTAGTACACTCATTATTTTGCATTTCTTTTTTGAAAGAATGAAACTTATCGGTTCAATTTGATTCAGGGCTGTGTACTGGGAAACCCTCTAACAAATTATGATAGTGACCTCAATTCAAGAGTTCCCTTTGCTCATCTGAAGGGTCTTATATCAAATGAGCTATATGAGGTAAAGACTTAGGGTGTGCATGGAAACGTTTCTTAGAAACGTTTCCGGCACACTTCGTACGGAAAGTGTTCCTGAACAAAAAAGGAACGAAACACGTTTGGTTGCGTTTTTGTTCCTTTTTGTTTTTTTGTTTCGGAACGAAATAGGAACAGAAAAAACATAAATTTTTTGTTTCTCCGTAAACGTTTCTTGAAGAAACGTTTCTCTCTCTCTTTTCTTCTCTTTTTTCTTTTCTTCTTCTTTTTTTTTCCTTCCTTTTTCTTTCGCCGGTCGCCGGCCTCGGCCATGGCCGGCGACCGCCGGCCGAGGCTCGGGCCTCGCCCGCATCCGGCGAGGCTCGGCGCCGCGGCGCGGCGAGGCCGAGCGTCGCCGGCCCGAGCTCGCCCAGCCAAGGAGGCCGAGCCTCGCCCAACCACGGCGAGGCTCGGCCTCGCCGAGGGCCGGCGAGCCTCGCCGTGGCCGGGCGAGGTCGCGGCCCGTCGGCCGGTCACGGCCGAGGCCGGCGACCGGCCGGAAAAAAGAAAAAATAAAAAGAAAGGAAAATAAAAATAAAATAAAAATATTTAAAAAATTAAAAGAAACAAAAAAAGAATAAAATTTACCAAACGTGTTTCGTTCATTTTTTATTCCTGACCAAACGTTACCAAACGCGTTTTTTGTTCAAAAATTGTTCCTGAACAAACACTTTTTTTTTTTTTTCGTTCCTAGAACAAAAAAAAAAATAAACGTTACCATTCGCACTTTTTCTATGGTATACCATGTGACAAGAAATTTTCATGTTTTTTGTTATTGCCTAGTGCATGAAAGATTGATTGAAACACATACTAAATGTATTAGATGTAGATGTGCATCGTTATTTTTAGAACGAAATACAAATTCAGAAAATTTTCTTAATTATTGAGACTAATATCATAAAAAGCGAGAAATCAAAAGGTAAAAATATGTGTTCTGAGATTTTTGCCCACACCAAATATTTCTCCACGAATCACTTATTTTTATTTAATATTTGATTCCAAAATTAATGTCCATCTTATTTATGTATTCCAGTCAGCTAAAACAGATTGTAACGGCAAGTACTTAAACGTCAACGAAAGCAATGCTGATTGCGTCGACGATATTAAAGCTGTGAACCTGGTTAGATGGCATTCATTCCTTTTTTTTTCCTTCCTCTTTATTTCTTTATTATTTATTTTTGTCTTTTTCCCCTTTTTTGATCAATATTTTTTTATTATTGGAAATTCCATGTATTGAACGTAGACTTTTTGCTAACTATAGTGCGTGGAGAATATAGATACGGCAAACATACTGGAACCGAACTGCGTGACTCAGGCTCGCAAATCGACGGTGAATGATAGGTGGGACCCGACCTTAATAAATCGAGACCGTTCACCTCTCCTTTTGCCGACACAGAGAGCTCCCCGGGTTTGGTGCCGGGTAAGTGTCAGCTATTTAGCATCATAATGTAATCTATAATTAGAAACATCTCGATTATTTTTCTTTTTACCTTTTAACTAATTTAATTTTAGGAAAAATGACATAAACAGTCCCTACATTTTAGCTCAATATGTAATTTGGTCATTGAATTTTAAATTTGTTCAATATAACCTCTAAAGTTTCACCTAATGTGCAATTTAATTCGCTCAATATAATCATTGAACTTTTGATTCATATTCAATACAGTCCTTGAACTATATGAAAATATTTAATATAGTCACTTAAATATTTTCATATAATTCAGAGACTATATTATAACATATACTAAAAGTTCAAGACTACATTGAATAAATTAAAAGTTTATGAATCACATTACAAAATTGAGCTAAAGTCAGTGATCATATTGAACAAATTAAAAGTTCAAAAACCAAATTATATGTTGGGCTAAAGCTTAGGCATTGTTTGTGTTATTTTCCTTTAATTTTAGCCACATATGCAATTTGACTTTTCTATACTCAAAATACCTAAAACTTCCATAATATATAAATATTAACGCATAAATTCGAGTATAAGGTTTTCATAATTTATTGGAATTTGAATAATTTTGTTTATTTATTTTGACGATAAAACAAGATGTCACTTTTTGTTTTGTTAAAGTAGACGTGACTTAATTAATTAGATCTTTGGTGGATCGTCATCTTCATTGGTCAAATTACAACTTTTTCAGATTAGTTTGATCCTCTTCTTCATCATCCATTCTCTACTCAAGATTATCAAATACACGTTAACATTTACGTTCAAGAGAAACGGGAAAGAAAAGAGAGCAATGTTCTCATCATTGATTATTAGCCACACCATAGTAATTATGTACAATACAAATTTGTTGCGCTGTAATTAGTATCCATTTATATTGAAATTTGATAATTAATATATCATTAAAGAACAAGACTAGAAATTAGAAATGAAAAATCTCGAAATCTGATGATCTACCTATTTTCTTGATAATAACAAAAATTAAAGAATGTCTTGTAAAATATTCCTAATACAAAGAATCATGATAAATTGCAAAGTTCCCAGCTCAATTTAGTAACCTTGTTTTTCAATGTAGAATTATAACTATCTCTATTCCTATATCTGGGCTAGCGATAGAGCGGTTCAAGATGCTCTTCATATTCGAGAGGTATGTCAATTTGTAGTGATAATAAAGTAAAATCACTCTTTAATCTTTTTGCTCTTTTTTTTATTATCTATTTTTTGTCTATGTTTTGTGATGTGTTTAATGATAAGCCAGGGGACAATTGAGGAGTGGGTAAGGTGCAATAAGACTTTATCTTACACATCCAATGTCCTAGTTGTCATTGACATACACAAAGAACTCATAAAAAGGGGATTTCGAGCACTTATTTATAGGTAATTAAGCACCACTTTGCAATGTGATTTATGGCTCATAATCGACCTACTACTACTTCATTTAATATTACTCTTTCTTAACGTGTAGTGGTGATCACGACATGGTCATCCCGTATGTGGGAACTCAAGCCTCTATCGACACACTAAATTTGACGATTTCTATAGATTGGCACGCATGGTTCGTTGACGGACAAGTTGCCGGGTCTGGTTTCATAACAACCTCCTAACTATTGCATAGTTTACTTTCTTTATAAATTGTCCTGACATTGCGGTACTTATGCCGATCTTATTGAATGAGGCTCATGCATGTTTGATACTCGGTGAAAGTAAAAGTCTGTCCATCCGAGTTCCTTAGGATAATATCGCAAAGTGCATGTATAGCATCTAGACAATTTATCCTCTTTTTTTTTTTTTTTTATTATACCTTCTATTGGGTATCTCAATTGTTTGTGCATGCTTTGCTCTCTTTTCTTTCTTGTAGGTATGCTACGCTATACTCTTCCTTTCCATCCCTATTAACATTTGCAACCGTCAAGGTAAAGAAATTCATATCCTGTATTTTCTTCCTTACAAGCCCTTTTTTCTTAGCTTTTTCACATTTTCATATCTTAATTTCAACGAAATTGGCTCCTTAGAAGTCGCGAACCGTACGTTGAAAGTGGTGTTATTTGAACTCTTCGCGCAGGGAGCGGGACACACGGCTCCAGAATACAAGCCCCAGGAATGTTTTGCGCTGATTAATAGGTGGTTCGATTATTTTTACATTTAACTTGCACTTGTATCTCCCTTTTAGTTCGACGATATATATAATAAACACGATATATATAATAAACACATCGCCGATGTAATAATTTTCCGGTGCTCCAATTTGAGAATGATGCTGAAATGGATGTCCTTGCTCATCTCTATGAATTCCGGATTTGATTGAGCTCCTCAGACATCTAACATTGTGACACCTCAAAGAGTTTTTGCTTGCACGAATGTTGTTGATGAGTGGTAACACTGCACTCAATAAGTAATTGATGGGGCATACATACTTTACATTTTTTTAATGTATTGATCTATCTCATATCATATGCGTTCAATACCTCGATAATCAAATTGTTCCATGTGGAGTATGTTTAATAGGGGCCCCAAAGGCACCGTTGACATGATCCTCAGTACGTAATTGGGAGCATCGCTCCCTTATGCACCTCCTCGGTCATGGAATGATTGATGGAAATGCAACCTGCAACAGCTCAACAACGGTACATTTTTAAGGCTGGTTATTATTATTATTATTTTTTTTTTGGGTGAAAGTAAGCAATATATTAGAGAAGGTAAAAATGTACAACAGTCGGCTTCAAAAGCTTGCACTCAAGATGAACATGCTCATTATGAGTGAAAGGAAGCTGAGGAAAAGGCCAGGCGGCAACAAAAAGAGCACCAAAGACCTATGCAGAGCGCCGCAGGTAAAACACCAAGAGACACCAAAACGCCTAACCGAATGGATGACAATCAGCTGAGGAGAAGATAGCCAAGTCAACTCCCATGAGTGTTGCAATCTTCTATTTCTTGAGGAGTCCTCCACATTCTCGAAGGTAAGAGCCTTATCTTTAATGACCATGAGAAGGTGCTTCTTCATGGCCAAGATAGAGATTGGCTCACCCCTGAAAAGAATATTGTTCCTATTCTTCCAAATGATGTGGCAGAGCACACCAAAAGAAAAAACGGGCAATGCATTTATAGAATTCCTTGCCCGAGAGCAAGGTGATGGCCCAAGTAAGAGTTTCCTCCCAAGGCTAATTACTCCAGGGAAGACCACATTTGGTCACCCAAAAGAAAGCAATACTCGATGTAATGCGACAACCAAAAAAGAGATGATCAATAGAGTCAGGCACCTCATTGCAGAAAGGGCAGGAAGCAGCATCAATCCTACCATGGGATGAGGAGAGCTTGTGTAGGCAACCTTCACTTGGTGATGAGCCAAAGGTTCAGCTAGTATTGAGATAGGATGGCATTGTTCAAGATGAAACCATGCCAATTAACTCGATCCTTCTTTCGCCTTATAAGCTCCCAAGCCAAGGCCACCGTGAACATGCTTGACGAATCCTCCCTCCAACAAAACTGATCCTTGGCATCAATCAAGGAAGGAAGCGGCGAATCCCAAGTCTCGATCACTAATCTAATAGTCTGGTCATCCTCGGAGAAGAGATTAGCCATCGACACTTGCCTAGAAAGACCAGAACTATAGATGAGCGAATCTGTGAACATTAAATTTAAAGGACCCTTGGGGTTCCAATTATCAAACCAAAGCGATGTGGTAAGACCATCGCCTATCCTCTAGTGGAATCGGAGCCAGAATTCTGTCCTGAGTTGTAGAATTTTCTTCTAAGCCCAAGAACAAAAGGTTGGCTTCTTCACCACCCATAAATTCCTTCTCTTTAAGAAGGTAAGACTCCTTATTTGAAAATAAGATTCAGATATGTTTGAGCATGGCCGCGTTGTTGTACTCATGCAATCTCTAGATACTAAGACCCCCCTCCAACTTAGGAAGGCAAATGTCCTCCCAAGATACTTTGGCACCTCCTCTGCCCAAATGAGATTACTTCCAAAGAAATTGTCTAAGAATCCGCTCAATGTCATCCGGCACTACTGCAGGAAGAATAAAGACACTAGCCTAGTAGGCTTGAATAGCATGGACAACTAACCCGATCAGTTGAAGAAGACCAACAAGGGACAAGAACCGAAAAGTCCAGGATTGCACCTGGAGGTGATGCGCCTAACAAGATCAGCGCAATTCGCTTTTCCCAGCCTCGAAGTGATTATAGAAACCTCTAGGTACCGAACTGGGAGGGACCCCTCATGGAAACCAAGCTCACGGAGGATTTGATCCCATAGGATCGACGGACCGCCAAAGAGGATGGTTTTTTTTTTTTATTGCTATTTTTGCTTGGTAAGTTTGTTATTGCTATTGGTTGTTTGTAAAAAAAAAAAAAAATTATAGTGCTTTTTTTTTTCTTTTTTTTGGTTTCACATAAGAAAATTTGGAGGAATGTTGGTCACTTTATAAGTGTGGGCGTATTCTAACTTGTGGGCTAGACCAATGGCAGGGATCGAATTGCTTGAGGAGCACCTAGTTAGTGTGTTAAGAGATTTTCCTGTCTAATCTTTGGAAGTACGTGGCTATCGCGTTTCTAGCTCGGGAAGTTCCAATGAATATCTTGCGGCTTTTTTTTATGCCACTCTTATCTCTCCTTTTTTATGGATCTAATGTCAGAGCTTCAATCCTAACACTCATTCAACACCGTTCGGCGGACCTCCCCTTCAACGGTGAGAAAGGGCGCTGGACACCCACCAACTTTTGGCAAGCTGGACATAGGATCCATCCTCTCCGATTGTTGCACGAAATCTCAGGTCACGATCAAACGCCTCCAAATGCCGGTCCTAAATGAACAAATCTCGTCTCGACATATGCCCCAAGAGTCTATTAAGTGGCGCAACCTCTTTTTGGATTAATCTGCTAGACCTAGCCAATCGCATGACAAGAAAAATCGCGATAGAGATCCATGCCTGATCCCAGGGCGAAGCACGGATTTCCGCGCGACTTCTAGATTTCACCTAGGCCTCATCTACCCGCATCATCCGAACGGTAAGCCTTGGCGGTATTAAGGCCTGTTAGGTAGCTATCGCCACGATTTGGCAGACCCCGGAGCCTTCAGTAGAATCGTGGGCATGCACGGCGAGCATATAGCCTTTCCAAGTGTCGCAAAAGGAGCGTGTAGAAAGTACAGCTCCATCATCACCTTAGGAAAACCTCCCCTCTCCGTTCTCAGTTAAAAGCATGAAGCTGCGGGCCCTTCATGGTCCTGCTCTCTGTCTTCTCTTCTGTCTTCTCTTCCAGTCTGGACTGTCCCAAACGGTGGTCAAGTCGCTTCCCGGATTGCCTGGAGACCTCCCTTTTTATCTCGAAACCGGGTCAGTGACATTCCCTCTTCACTTTTTTGTACCGTTGTCCTTCTCTCTCTCTCTCTCTCTCTCTCTCCCTTTCTCTGTGTACTCGTTTGAATCTTTGCTTGCTGTGACTGATCCTCTCCCCCTTTTTTTAATTGTTTTAGATACATTGGAGTTGGGGAGTTGGATGATGTTCAACTTTTTTATTACTTTGTCGAGTCGGAGAGGAGCCGGAGAGATGACCCTCTGGTGCTATGGCTCACCGGCGGCCCCGGTTGTTCTGCTCTCTCTGGACTGATTTATGAGATTGGTGAGTTCTCCTCTAAACCTTTGCCTTTCCCAAAACACAGGTCAAGAGAAACCGAGCCGAGCCCGTCGGATGTGGTGGTCAACCGCGGAGAGTGAAATCTAACATTCCCAATTTTCATGGTCACTGTCTTACTGTCTTAGTCGACTAATATCATTTTCTTTGTAAATCGAACTCCATATGGAAGGTTGATTTCGAGGCTTCATACTGAACAAGATTGTAGCTAACAACCAACCTTTAGAAATCAATTACTACTTTCCTAGGCAAATAGTTACTATATTGTGTCTCTTATGTCAATGACACAAAAGGGGATATTACATAAATGGAATTAAGAGACAATGGCATTTCTTCTCAGTTCAAAAAGTAAGTTCACGTGGCACTTGAATTTTGTAGGCCGTCGCATGTAATAAGCTGATTACGGCATGATAAATGGACATGTCATTAAATTTTGAAATTTTATGACTAAATTTTAATACGTATTTGCTAATATAGATGTTCATTACATGTAATGCAGGTCCATTTCAATTACGAAATCTACTAGACTTCAAATTGAATGATTATTCTACAAAGGTAGATTGACCACCGACCAGCACTCAAATTGAATGATTATTCATGGACAAAGGTAACAAGAATTGATTTATGCTACATGAACCTCTTAATTTAATTGGACAACCGTTGAGTATACCATATTTCTAGTCTTATATGTTAGCAAGCCATTCACGATTAGCTCTCTTCACTACACAAAGGTGGCGAATATTATATTTTTAGATCAGCTGTTGGAACTGGATTTTCTTATGCTAATAGCTGGGAAAGTTATAATATGAATGACAACATTTCGGTCGCAGAATCTTACGAATTTCTAAGGAAGGTAAAGTTAAAAGTATAATTTTTATATAAAGGAGAGTCTCTACATAATTAATACTATTAATCTCTTTTTAATATTTTGGCCTTGTTGCTTGATTTAGTGGCTTAAGCTCCATCCCCAGTTTTTGAGCAACCCACTCTACATTGCTGGGGACTCTTACTCAGGTGTCACTGTTCCAATGGTCGCTTTAGAAGTTGATAAGGGTATTGTTATTTATTCATTTTTTATATTTTGCTTCCTCGTGAGTAACCATTTTATATTTGCAATTCTACGCGTCAATATTTTTATATTCCAAAAATTTTCGAATAAAAAAGCCCAAGTGAGTACTCTCCAAATTCAAATTAACCAAAAAATAAGAACAATATAAGTCAATTCAAACACGTCCAAAAAGACTATTCTGTTTGTTTCTTTCGGGGATCATGGTCCATTATGATTTATACCAGGAAATGAAGCCGGTTTGGAGCCTAAGATGAATCTTAAGGTAACTATTGCTATCATCACATTAGTACACTCATTATTTTGCATTTCTTTTTTGAAAGAATGAAACTTATCGGTTCAATTTGATTCAGGGCTATGTACTGGGAAACCCTCTAACAAATTATGATAGTGACCTCAATTCAAGAGTTCCCTTTGCTCATCTGAAGGGTCTTATATCAAATGAGCTATATGAGGTAAAGACTTCCGCTTTTTCTATGGTATACCACGTGACAAAAAATTTTCATGTTTTTTGTTATTGCCTGGTGCATGAAAAGATTGATTGAAACGCATACTAAATGTATTAGATGTAGATGTGCATCCTTATTTTTAGAACGAAATACAAATTAAGAAAATTTTCTCAATTATTGAGACTAATATCATAAAAAGCAAGAAATCAAAAGGTTAAAATATGTGTTATGAGATTTTTGCCCACACCAAATATTTCTCCACGAATCACTTATTTTATTTAATATTTGATTCCAAAATTAATGTCCATCTTATTTATGTATTCCAGTCAGCTAAAACAGATTGTAACGGCAAGTACTTAAACGTCAATGAAAGCAATGCTGATTGCGTCGACGATATTAAAGCTGTGAACCTGGTTAGATGGCATTCATTCTTCTTCTTCTTTTCCTTCCTCTTTATTTCTTTATTATTTCTTTCTGTCTTTTTCCCCTTTTTGATCAATATTTTATTATTATTGGAAATTCCATGTATTGAACCTAGACTTTTTGCTAACTATAGTGCGTGGAGAATATAAATACGGCAAACATACTGGAACCGAAATGCGCGAGTCAGGCTCCCAAATCGACGGTGAGTGATAGGTGGGACCCGACCTTAATAAATCGAGACCGTTCACCTCTCCTTTTGCCGACGCAGAGAGCTCCCCGGGTTTGGTGCCGGGTAAGTGTCAGCTATTTAGCATCATAATGTAATCCATAAATAGAAACATCTCTTATTTTTCTTTTTACCTTTTAACTAATTTAATTTTAGGAAAAAAAAAGTGAAAAATGACATAAACAGTCCCTACATTTTAGCTCAATATGTAATTTGGTCATTGAATTTTAAATTTGTTCAATATAACCTCTAAACTTTCATCTAATGTGCAATTTAATTCGTTCAATATAGTCCTTAAGCTTTTGATATAATCATTGAACTTTTGATTCATATTTAATATAGTCCTTGAATTATATGAAAATATTTAATATAGTCATTTAAATTTCAAACCAGGGATTTTCACTTCATACAATTCATGGATTATTATAATATATACTAAAAGTTTAAGACTACATTGAATAAATTAAAAGTTTATGAATCACATTACAAATTGAGCTAAAGTCAGTGATCATATTAAACAAATTAAGAGTTCAAAAACCAAATTATATGTTGGGCTAAAGCTTAGGCATTGTTTGTGTTATTTTCCTTTAATTTTAGCCACATATGCAATTTGACTTTTCTATACTCAAAATACCTAAAACTTCCATAATATATAAATATTAACACATAATTCATTCTTTACCAAAAAAAAAAAAAAAAAAAAACACATAGATTCAAGTATAAGGTTTTCATAATTTATCGAATTTGAATAATTTTTTTTTTATTTTGACGAGAAAACAAGATGTCATTTTTTGTTTTGTTAAAGTAGACGTGACTTAATTAATTAGATCTTTGGTGGATCATCATCTTCATTGGTCAAATTACAACTTTTTCGGATTAGTTTGATCCTCTTCTTCATCATCCATTCTCTACTCAAGATTATCAAATACACGTTAACATTTAGGTTCAAGAGAAACGGGAAAGAAAAGAGGAATGTTCTCATCATTGATTATTAGCCACACCATAGTAATTATGTACAATACAAATTTGTTACGCTGTAATTAGTATCCATTTATATCGAAATTTGATAATTAATATATCATTAAAGAACAAGGCTAGAAATTAGAAATGAAAAATCTCGAAATCTGATGATCTACCTATTTTCTTGATAATAACAAAAATTAAAAAATGTCTTGTAAAATATTCCTAATACAAAGAATCATGATAAATTGCAAAGTTCCCAGCTCAATTTAGTAACCTTGTTTTTCAATGTAGAATTATAACTATCTCTATTCCTATATCTGGGCTAGCGATAGAGCGGTTCAAGATGCTCTTCATATCCGAGAGGTATGTCAATTTGTGATGATGTTATAGTAAAATCACTCTTTAATCTTTTTGCTCTTTTTCTTTTTTATTATCTATTTTTGGTCTATGTTTTGTGATGTGTTTGATGATAAGCCAGGGGACAATTGAGGAGTGGGTAAGGTGCAATAAGACTTTATCTTACACATCCAATGTCCTAGTTGTCATTGACATACATAAAGAGCTCATAAAAAGGGGATTTCGAGCGCTTATTTATAGGTAATGAAGCACTACTTTGCAATGTGATTTATGGCTCATAGTCGACCTACTTACTTCATTTAATATTACTCTTTCTTAACGTGTAGTGGTGATCACGACATGGTCATTCCGTACGTGGGAACTCAAGCCTCGATTGACACACTAAATCTGACGATTTCTACAGATTGGCACGCGTGGTTCGTTGACGGACAAGTTGCCGGGTCTGGTTTCATAACAACCTCCTAACTATTGCATAGTTCACTTTCTTTATAAATTGTCCTGACATTGCGGTACTTATGCTGATTTTATTGAATGATGCTCCTGCATGTTCGATACTCGGTGAAAGTAAAAGTCTGTCCATCCGAGTTCCTTAGGATAATATCGCAAAGTGCATGTATAGCATCTAGACAATTTATCCTTTTTTTTTAATTATACCTTCTATTGGGTATCTCAATTGTTTGTGCATGCTGTGCTCTCTTTTCTTTCTTGTAGGTATGCTACGCTATACTCTTCCTTTCCATCCCTATTAACATTTGCAACCGTCAAGGTAAAGAGATTCATATCATATATTTTCTCCCTTACAAGCCCTTTTTTCTTTGCTTTTTCACATTTTCATATCTCAATTTCAACGAAATTGGCTCCTTAGAAGTCGCAAACCGTACGTTGAAAGTGGTGTTATATGAACTCTTCGTGCAGGGAGCGGGACACACGGCTCCAGAATACAAGCCCGAGGAATGTTTTGCGCTGATTAGTAGGTGGTTCGATTATTTTTACATTTAACTTGCAGTTGTAGCTCCCTTTTAGTTCGACTATTTATATGATAGAAATATTGTCGATGTAATAATTTTCCGATGCTCCGATTTGGGAATGATGCTGAAATGGATATCCTTGCTCATCTCTACGAATTCTGAATTTGATTGAGCTCTTGAGACATCTAACATTGTGACACCTCAAAGAGTTTTTTCTTGCAGGAATGATGTTGATGAGTGGTAACACCGCTCTCAATAAGTAACTCATGGAGCATACATACTTTACATTTTTTTAATACATTGATTTGTCTCATATCATATGCGTTCAATACCTTGATAGTCAAACTGTTTAATAGGGCCCCAAAGGCACCATTGACATGATCCTCAATAAGTAATTGGGAGCATCGCTCTTGATGGTTTTATATGAGATGGGCTTAAGGCCCGTCCGCCCAAGTTGGGCCCAAAAAGCCCGGCCCACGGGAATAGGGCCCGTGGATGGGGGAATGTATAAAAGGGAGGAGAGAGAGAGAGAGAGAGATGATACCTCTTGGATAATCAACGTACGTCTTCTCCTCTCCCGCGTGCTCTCTCTCTCCAAAGAAAAACAGTAAAGCATACAGCGCGTTTTTCTTCCATTCAAAGGCGATTTTGCTTAATCGGATCGAACAGGGCCAAGTTTCTCTTCCTCTATTGGCGTCGGTGTTTAATCTGTGGCTAAAAAGGTATGCTCGAATCTATGTGTGCTTTAGGATTGGTGATACGTGTTGTTTTCCCGGGCTCGTCTTCCGCATTGATTTAGGGGTTTGATTCAGTGTCGAATCCGCTTTTCGGAGATCCGTTATTCCCAACATTGGTATCAGAGCCTTAGTTTACGTTTTCCTGACCTGTTTTGATGTTTTTGATTAATTTTTCGTAAAAACAATTCGGCCGTATAGATCGGGGCGAGAAATCCCAACACCCGAGCGCTGTTCGGCCATTTTTCCGAGTTTTCGTAAGTTAAAATCGAATTCTGATAACATAGGGAGAAAGGGGTCATCGAGACGAGTCCGACGACATGTCGTGCGCCGCCAGGAGAGGCCGCACGCGCCCACACGCGTGGCCAGAAAGCGCTGCGCGTGGGCGCGACGCGCCGGTCGGCGAACCGGCATGTGCGCGCCTCTGGTGACGAACCGGCACGCGCCGGTCGGCGAACCGACGCGTGCTAGCTTCACGCGATGATGTCACCGTGACGTCACCCAACGGTCGGTAACCGCTGGGATGACGTCACCGATGACGTCATCGCCGACGACGGTTGGCCTGGCGGTCACCGGTCGGCGACTCGACCCGACCTGACCCGCGGACGCTTGGCACGCGTGCGGCACGTGTTGGCTGATGTCTGCGTGACGTCAGCCCGCTCACGCGCGTGGCACGTGTCGGATGACGTCTGCGTGACGTCAGCCCGTGCACGCGAGCGGCACGTGCGGTCGGTTTGTCCGACCGGATCCGACCACCGACGACCAATCCGACTGGCCCTTCCGGTCCGACCACCGACGACCTGACCGTTGACCCTCTGACCGTTGACCGCTGACCGACGATCTTTGACCGTTGACCGTTGACCAAAAAAAAAAGAGGAGGAAAATAATGTGTTTCCTTTTCAATTAAGTCTATGTGGATTATATGTAATCCCTTATTTGTTCTGCATTTGTTGCAGGAACAATGCCTCCCCTGAGATTGCGCACACCTATTCGCGCAATTACCGATGAACAAAAGGAAAGGCTGTCTAAGTTGATAGCTGAGCTGACTGATCATCGATGGGAGAGTGGTGACTTAATTGATCACGTCCATGAAGTCAACAGGAAAATTCAAAAGGTCATATGGAATGGTCATCCTATGCCACAGTCAGAGATGGTGCGATTTTTCATGAACACTCTTCCACCTGAATGGCAAGATGTGTTGAATCGCATATGGGATGTCAACGGAGCTGCTTCATATAAGAAAATTGTGATGGATTTTGTAAATGAATATTACTGTATTGTTACAAGGGAAAAGATCAAGAAATTGAACAAAAGAGGATCTTTCCCAGTTCGTGTGGTGACTTGGTGTTAGTTGTATTGGCTGAACTTCATTAAGTGTACTTTGTGGACATCTTAATGTAATGTTTACTACCTGATTGTTGTTGATGTAGAAACTGATATGTTATTAGTAATAGTTGAAAGTATTATTGTTTTATTGTATGTCAATTATTTATTGCTTTATGTTATTGCTGGTTGCTGTGGGTAATTAGCTGTGGGTAGTTTTAGAAGTTTTTGTAGCTTCATAGAATTGATTTTGCATATGACAATCATATTAATGATAGTTTTAAGTTAGGATTTTTTGGAGGATGATTGGAAACGTAGTGACCTTTTGATTTTGAAGCCTTACTTGAAATTATTTATTAATATGATGGGTCTATGTAAAAAGGGATGCATAAATGATAGGCATTAATAATTCGTGCATATGTCTGATGTGTTCAGATCAATGGCTTCAGCCACAAAGAGCATAATTGCCGAGCTGAACAAAGGTGAAAAGCTCAATGGTGACAACTATGAAATTTGGCACATGAAAGTTCAATATGTGCTGGAAAAGCAAGAAGCACTAGAAGTTATTGACCATATTATGGAAGATCTTGAGGATGCCGTGCGCCACCTTGAGCTAGTAGAGGACCGCCTAACGGCATTTGAGTCGAAAGTAGACATTTACAATGCTGGTTCTAGCTTAGAAAAGGGCTTTGAGCTCTAAGTGCAAGCGTATTGATTCGTTCAATATATGGGATTGCAAAGGATCAAGTCCTTATTGCAAGAAATCAAAAGTTAACCAACACAAGAGAGGAAAACGTCATCAAGTGAAGAAAATGTCAAGGGTGAGGTGTTACAATTGTGACAAGAAGGGTCACTATGCTCGCAATTGTCGTGAGCCAAAGAAGGTAAACACCCATTGTACTTTTCAGAACTTTACTTTTGTGTCGAGTTCTGTATTCTTGACTGAGTTTAATCCTTTGTGGACTGTAGATTCAGGAGCGACATACCATGTAGCGAAGGATAGAGGATCCTTCGTGGAATTTCGACGAGTACCAACTGGAACTAAGTGGGTCTATGTGGGAAACAACTCCCGAGCTGAAGTGAAAGGAATTGGCACATGCCAACTGAATATGCGTGGTAGACGCACTTTATTCCTACATGATGTATTGTATGCTCCGGAGATTCGTCGAAATTTAGTGTCTGTTTTAGAGTTGGTTAGACTAGGTTTTAATATGAACTTCCATAATAGAGGTGTAGATTTGTATTTGGATACAAACTACTATAGTTGTGGTTATTTTCTGGCTGGTTTCATTGTATTAGATATTGAGTATGTTAATGCAAATGTTTGTTATTCCCTTATCACGTCTCCTAATTCATATGATAATGATGTGAATGTGTGGCATGCTACACTTGGTTACATTGGCCAACAACGTATGAATAGACTAGCCAAAGAGGGCTTGTTGGGCAATATTGAAAAAGTCGATTTGCTCATATGTAAGTATTG
Organism: Eucalyptus lansdowneana; assembly: GCA_017140395.1. Taxonomy (NCBI): domain Eukaryota; kingdom Viridiplantae; phylum Streptophyta; class Magnoliopsida; order Myrtales; family Myrtaceae; genus Eucalyptus; species Eucalyptus lansdowneana. The sequence continues at coordinate 23,902,582 of CM029489.1, forward strand.
CCTAGAAGGGAAAACGACAAGGAAACCATTTAAGAAAGGTAAAAGAGCTGAATTTCCTCTGCATTTAATCCATTCTGATATCTGTGGTCCAATAAATGTGAGAGGAAGGCATGGGGCTGTTTATTTCATCACATTTATTGATGATTATACTCGATTCGAATATGTTTATTTGATTTCTCATAAATCTGAAACAATAAGTTGTTTCAAAAGGTTTATGAACCTGGTAAAGAATCAATTAGACAAGAAAATAAAAGCATTAAGATCTGATCGAGATCGAGAATATTTATCTGATGAGTTCAGAAAATTATGTGATGAAAAAGGAATAGAAAGATAGTTGTCTATTCCATATACTCCTCAACAAAATGGTGTTGCGGAGAGAAGAAACAGAACCCTACTGGAAATGGTTAGGTCCATAATGGCGCATGCTAACTTACCTATTACTTTTTGGAGTGATGAGTTGTTAACTGCTGCCTATATACTTAACCGGGTGCCTTCCAAATCAATTACTTCCACTCCATATGAGTTATGGACATGTAGAAAATCGGACTTAAGTTTTCTTAAGCCATGGGGTTGTGCCGCCTATACACATGAGTCCTCTCACAAATTTGGGAAATTTGGTCCCAGAGGAAAGAAGAATATTTTCATAAGGTACTCAGAACACTCGAAAGGATATGTGTTCATAGGTGAGCAGGAAAGTGGGAGTATAATTGAATTTGAATCACGAGATGTCACATTCTTAGATGATGAATTTTCTAAGAAGGGCGAAATAGGTGAAGATTATTCCTTATTTGAAACCTTGGATCAAGATAATGATATTAATGGAGTTTGTCCAAATGGGAGTAATATGAGAAGTGATGAATTGAATTCAACTCATTCTCAATTACAACCACATGATGAGACAACATCATTATTACCTAATCCAAGTGGGAGCATGATGGGGAATGATGTACATAGTGTACAATCTCTCATATAGCGAACAAGTCGCCAAAGTATTCCCTGTCGACGTTTTGACATTGAAGGGGAAACTTTTATGGTTGCTCCACAAGATGAGGATAAGCCAAGAAATATTAATGAGGCTCTGAATTGCCCTAGTAAGAAAAAATGGATTCATGCAATGAAAGAGGAAATTGAGTCAATGAAATCAAACCAAGTCTGGGAACTGGTTGATCTTCCAAAAGGACGCAGAGCTATTGGGAACAAGTAGGTTCTCAAAATAAAGCGAAAGGCTGATGGCTCGATAGAAAGGCATAAGGCTCGCCTTGTGGCGAAGGGGTATAATCAACATGAATGAATTAATTATGAAGATACATTTTCTCCTGTAGTGAGATTTACCTTGATTCGCATTATTCTGGCAATAGTGGCTAGTATGGATCTTGAGTTACATCAGATGGATGTAAAGACTGCTTTCCTTAATGGATAATTAGATGAAGAAATATATAAGGAACAATCTGCTGGTTTCATAGTGAAAAGCCAAGAAGAAAAGGTATGTCGACTTTTAAGATCGATATATGGTCTTAAGCAGTCATCGAGACAATGATATATACGTTTTCATAATGCCATAATGGCATATGACTTTACAATGATTAATGAGGATCATTGTGTATATGTCAAAAGATCCAATGATCAATTTGTGATCATATTATTATATGTTGATGATATATTAATTGCTGGAAGTAATATGGAGCTTGTCAATACTGTCAAGAGTTGGTTGTTTTCCAACTTTGAAATGAATGATATGGGATTGTAAACCCATAGACACTCCCATTGCAAAAGGTGAAGGATTGAGCCATAGACTGTGTCCAAGGACTCCACAAGAGAAGGAACAAATGAAATATGTTTCTTATGCTAGTGCTGTTAGAAGTTTTATGTACGTTATGATGTATACAAGACCTGACATATGTTTTGCAGTTGGAATGGTAAGTAGTTACCAATCCAATCCATGTCAAGCACATTGGAAAGCCGTTAAGAGAATACTGAGGTATCTAAAGGGGATTGTTGATTATACGCTGAGTTATTATGGAAAGGATCTGGGACTCTAAGGCTATTTTGATGCTAATTGGAGAGGAGATTTAAATGAAAGAAATCTACCTCTAGCTTTGTTTTCTTACCGAATAATGGCACCATATGTTGGAACAGTAAGAAACAAAAGTATATAGCCTTGTCCACGATAGAAGTTGAGTTCATGGCATTATCAGCAGTAGTATAATAAGGTATTTGGCTTAAGAGATTTTTGGATCATTTAGGTGTTATTGGAAGTGCTGCAGATTCATTGTTGGTTAACTGTGATAGCCAAGCAGCAAAAGTGTACACCAAAGATCCAAAATATCATGACAAGACCGAACACATAGATACCAAGTATAATCTTATAAAGGATATGGTTGCACGAAAAGACGTGAACTTAGAGTATATACTTCGCATAGAATGGTAGCAGATCCTATGATAAAGCCAATACCTAGAGATGTGTTTTGTGGCCATATGAAATCTCTAGTATTGCGTAGATGCTGATGTACTGAATATTGTAATTTCCCTAAGTGTTCACATTTGATGAATTTGTGTTTTCATCATTAAAGCCTATGAATCTATGTATAATCTTTATGCATCTTAATGCTCAGTGCATTATTTTAAGTTGAGGAAGTATGTCGGACAGATAAAAGATTAGCCCACTCATATGGGTAATCGCCTCTATTTACTGTGTGATAAATATAGATGAGACTATTTTTAAGCTTATTATCTAGGTGATAATCGAAAGCTCAAGCTTAAAATATACATGTCGCCTTAACTAAGTGTTATGATGAGGACATAATACTTGCGATGTCCGAAAGTAAAATATCCCACATATTTTACTTTATCTGTCTAAGATGCCAGATGTGAGTTTTGATGAATTTTGTAAATGAGTAGATACGTGAACTCAAGTTAGACATTGGGTATGTTTGAACTATCATATGTACAGTATTGAAAGGTGTAGACATACGCTCAATGGGAAAGGAGTTAATACCGTAATACGTATTTCATATTACGTATGCATGAGACGACCAATAAGAGTAGCAAAAAGTTTGATCTCAACTTTTATGACGTGTGAGACTCTTGAGGAAAAGAGTTCCTTAATTTTTAGTCCTCTCATGACTCTTACTTATTCTCAAGATTTCTATTTAGTGTTTGCTATCTTAGGGTGTTGCCAATGGTCATGAGATGATTTGATCTAATGGGGCATTTCTAGAAAAGCAAGCTGAATTGAAATTGAGAGTTTGAAGGGAAGAGGAAGATCGATTTTGGAAAATCACATTATAGTTTTGTATTCACTGGTCGACCAATTATAACTGTCTTTGTGATAATTATAATTGTGAATACAATATATATATATATATATATATATATATATATATCATTGTTTAAAAAAATCAAGAGAGATATAGATGTGATCGATCGATCTAGGGTACTGCATACTAAATCTACTCAGAGTGAGATGCCCATTATGAACTGCTATATATTCCTAACATATGTATAGCAACGAGCTCTCAAAGTATGCTGGTCGTATGGATTATTCTCCGGTATGAATGTTGAAGAGAGGTAAAGAGAATACTGTTCGGCCCACCATGTGCGAGTGGGAGATGATGGTTTTATATGAGATGGGCTTAAGGCCCGTCCGCCCAAGTTAGGCCCAAAAAGCCCGACCCACGGGAATAGGGCCCGTGGATGGGGGAAGGTATAAAAGGGATGAGAGAGAGAGAGAGAGAGAGAGAGAGAGAGAGATGATACCTCTTGGATAATCAACGTACGTCTTCTCCTCTCCCGCGCGCTCTCTCTCTCCAAAGAAAAACAGTAAAGCATATGGCACGTTTTTCTTCCCTTCAAAGGCGATTTTGCTTAATCGGATCGAACAGGGCCAAGTTTCTCTTCCTCTATCGGCGTCGGTGTTTAATTTGTGGCTAAAAAGGTACGCTTGAATCCGTGGTGTGCTTTAAGATCGGTGATACGTGTTGTTTTCCCGGGCTCGTCTTCCGCATTGATTTAGGGGTTTGATTCAGTGTCGAATCCGCTTTTCGGGGATCCGTTATTCCCAACAGCTCTCTTATGCACCTCCCTGGTCATTGAATGATTGATGGAAATGCAACCTGCAACGGCTCAACAACGGTACATTTTTAAGGCCAGTTATTGCTATTGGTTGTCTGTTAAAAAAAAAAAAAAAGTAGTGCTTTTTTTTTTTGGTTTCACAAAAGAATGTTTGGAGGGATGTGGACCACTCTATAAGTGTAGGCATCTTCTAACTTGTGGGCTAGACCTTATAATGCCCACACACAAGTGCGTGATTTTGGCACAATTATTACGCCTAGTTAGCTTTTTGTATACTTTTGGATAAAAAGTAGCACTAACCGTCTATTAATTATTATTATTATTATTATTTTGTTTCGTGTTGCTATTTTGCTAATCTTTCTTAGTCATGTCTCAACCTTTGAAAAGTTGTATTTGTCCAATCGATATTTTCAGAAGTTATGAAATTCAGAATTAAAAAAAACTATTTCATTATTATTTTTATTATTTATTACTATTATTATTTTTATTCCAAATTGTGGTAGGTCTTTTCAATGTATTCTTAGAATGTACCTGTTCACTTTGCAACCTTTCTTGTTCATTAAGACCGAGACAATACAACGGTTTTGGAATCAATGAAAAAGTCTGGTTGAAGTTTTTTTCCATAAAATTTATAACTATCTTTTCAATTGTTTCCCTTGAGAGATTATAAAAATACTAGAATTATTATATGATATTCTTGATTGAGACTTTGTTTTATCGTGGAGGATTTTTGCCAATGACCATTAGCAATATAGTGGGGCAAATAATTCCTCAAAGACAATGTTATCACGCTTCAAAGTTTGATTACATTCTATCCAATCCAAAGCATTTTGCCAACAATTGCAAGAGGGGTTCAAATGTTTTGTTAACTACTTAATGTCTTTTTCTGAAGTTGGCGTCAAATGCTTCAATCCTCATTTTCCCTTATTCAAACTGGGGTTGATGTACCTCCCCTTCAACGGTGAGAAGGGGCGATGACGAGTCCCTTCTCGTTTTGCACCTAAACATATGATCCATCCTCTAATTCCAAAACTCGTAATAGGATTAGAATAAAAGACACAGACACAACTTTCACTTTCTAGCTCATTACACTTCACGAGCGACCAAAATTCCTGGACAAATCTCGGTCGTTTATCAAATGACGCGAAGATACCATTTTATATGGATAAATCTCGGGGTCCATACCGCATGAGTCCATTAAGCGGGGCACGAGCCAAGCCGATTTCATGACATTGCATTTTACGAGAAATCTTTCCGTGGCCATTATTTGGGAATTCAACTAGACGCAGACCAACTATAAAAGTGCATCCATATTCATGGACAAAGGTAACAAGAATTTGATTCACTCCTCTGCTGGGACTTTCGCTGCATCAGTTCCCATCATTAAAATTGGTTAATTTTTGCAGTCGCAAATATTATATTCTTGGATGATCCTGTTGGAACCGGATTCTCTAATTGAAAAATTTTCAATATCCAAGATATTTATATTCAAGATGTTTCAATGAACCATTTTGAAAAATATTTTTCTTAAATTAATTGTTTATATCATGCAAAAGAATTAGTCAATGAAAATCTTTTTTTTTTTTTTAATTATCAACAACAATTTAAATCTCAATAATTTTTTTTATGATGAAGTTGACTATTTTTTCCTTAACAATATGAGCAATCATTTTTAGGAAAATTATTATCCAAATCATTACATTTCTGTGAACAAAATACTCTCTTAATTTTACTATGATATTTTGCTGCTTGAGCTTTGATTCAGTGGCTTACATTACTGCCCTTTGAGTATCCGAGCAACCCCCTCAACTTATGTGCAATGCTTTTTTGAGCGTCATTATTTTTTCTCCGATCACTTAAATGTTATAAAACTTTTGAATGGATTAGTTGAGTGCCATAATATATTGAAACTATTCATCACAGGTGCCATGCCACTCCGGATTTCTAGCACTTAAGTGACTTTTTTTTATCATTCTATTTTTATAATTTTCGGTTGCCCATGGTAAACCCAACAAGAGGGCAAGAAAGTGTATATTCCGAGGCTATACACAAGGTCATTGTGGCTAATAGTTGTGGTACCCAGAATTAATTCACCTTTTGTTAGTAGAGAAGTTATATTTGATGAGTCCCTAAAACTAATGGGCAAGAGTGATTGTGGTAGTGTTTATATGGATAAGGAGATGTTCAATTTAAGTTCGAGTTGAAATCACAAACTTCTAAAGTAGATGGTGCTAGCATGTTAATAAACAAAAATAGTGCTTATAGCGAGGTAGAGCTTATAGAACTAATGGTCGCCATAATTGTTGGGTTTAACAAGGTGCGTGTTTGATCTCTTGATAGGTATGCTTGCAATGATTTTGCTTTATCTGCAGTTGAGGAGTTTGTGTAGGAAAATATTTGTGGAGAAGTTAATAAATGCAAGTGGAATTGGGATTCTAATGAGGTCCAAGATTATGGCGAAGTTTATGTGTAACTTAGATTTCAAAGATATTGGTGGCGGTCGAGCCCATAAGGGGCTATGGGAGAGTAGCAGTGAAGTTCGGAATCAAACAAAACAGTTGTGACTTGACTCAAATATCGAGCCATGGTAAATATTGTTGAAAATATATTTTGAGTTTAAGCCTGAAAATGTGTTTCATAATTTGAGGTGGTTTCTACTTTAAGTAGTTTCCTATTTTTTCTAGGTTTTTTTGAAAGGGATTTCCTATTTTGGATCTAAGCTTGTCTATGTATAAGAAGTGTTGCTTTGTGAAGAGCATCCAAAAGGCTGCTTCTTTGTGAATTACACCCTGACACAATCCGAGAGTATTAAAGCCAATACATTCTGTGGTAACTATTATACCCCTAGATCAACTCATTAAATTTTTGTCCGCTTTGGCCCACCTCAAGATTTTGTTCTTCGGCATGCATGTGAACATTTTCTTGGGAGATCACTCATCTTAATAGTGCTATCCCTTAAGCATGCTTAATACTACATTATGTCATAGATATCTTATGAGTTAATTCCAATTTACGTATATCCCAAGAACACTCTCCCCCTATTCAGGGCTCAATGCGGTTCACTTTTGTGTCATTTTCCATACTAAAAGCTTATCAAGAGCCATTTATTTTCTTGGCCCTTTGACATCAATAATCACTCTTCGCTTCATCAGACTAGGTTGTTACAATAAGATTTTTTTGAGGAATTGTTAGGGCTAAACAACGTGAGGATTGTTTAGTGTAATTGGGGATGTTAAACACTAAAAGTGGTTGGGTGACTCAAATATGATTGTAATCTACATTATATCGTTTGATCTTTAGTGGAATTTTGTGCTGCTCTCCCTAGGATGTAGGTTACACTGTCCGGACCATCTAAATCAATGTCCGATTTATTATTTTATTTTTTTATTTTTCCGTTCGATTTTTATTTTATTTTTTATTTTCCACAACAACAAATTTGTCCAAAGGGTATGTTTTTATAGAGGTTCAGCTGTTTTTATGAAAATGATCAGCATAATGTTAGTTAGAAGAGTTCTTCTACAATCTCTATGAAATACTAAAGGATCTATGCATCTTGTGTGCAAGTACAAATTCTAATAAAGTGATAATTGCATCGGCCAGTTTAGGGATTGTTTGGTAACATTTCTGTTCCGAATTTTCTTTTTATAGAATTAATCTTTTTCTAATTCTACTCCTTGACACAATTTCTGAGTAAAAGAACAACAAATAAAAAGAAGAGAAATGTTGCCATGTGCGACTCTTAATGTTCTGATTTACTCTGGAGTATAATAATGTCAATGACAATCGCTGCATTCACACAAGTCTTCAGCTCACGTAGGTGCTAGCGTGGTTGGTGTTTGTTTGATTTCTATCGTTTGACTTCAATTTTCTATTTTTTTCTATATGTTAAAAGATCGTCTTTGTCTGCACTAATCTTTAAATATTCGCACATTAGGGATTGACCCCATCGAAAAGCTTATCTAAAATCCTCACTATGAGGTACTAGTACTCCTCAAAGAGGGGAGGGAGTCTTTAGTTAAATCGAGAAACAAATAGGAAACACTTATTAGGGTGTGTTTGATAATCATTTTGTTCCAAGAAATAATTTTTGATAAGAAATGATTTTTTTTTAATTTCTATAATCGGGAATAATTTTTGAGCAAAAAAACGCATTTGGTAACTTACCAAAATTTCTATTTTTGGGATAGAAATATGTTTGGTAAAAATTTTAGATTTTTTTTTTAATTTTTTTATAATTTAATTTTTTATTATTTTTATTGTTTTTTTTTCCTTTTTCTTTTTCTCTTTAGCTAGTTGTCGGCCATCGCCGTGGTCGACAATCTGACAACCAGCTAGGTAACATCCGGCGTGCTCGCTAGAGGACAGCCTGGCCTCGGTGAGCCTCAGCCTTGCCTTGGCTTGGCGAGGCTTGGCCTCACGTCGGTTGGGGAGGCCAAGCTTCGCCGTGGCCGCACGAGGCTCGGCCTCGCCTAGGCTGTGCAAGGTTGACCTCGCTTAGATTTGGTGAGGCCGAGCTTGCCTAGCCATTAGTGAGGCTCGGCCTCGTCGAGCCACCGGTAGGTGATGCCGTCCTAGAGTTGGTTTGGCAAGGCCGAGCCTCGCCAATGGCCGGGCGAGCTCGGCCTTGATAGATCTGGGCGAGGTCGACCTCGCCCAACCCAGGCAAGGCCGAGGCCTCACGTAGCCATGGTGAGGCTCGGTTGATGAGCTTCGGCGTCTTCGGGGTGGGCGATGCTTCGGCAAGGTCGCCAGCCCTCGTCTAGCCGATCGTTGGCGCCGGCCATGGCCAAGGTCGGCGACCGACAAAAGGAAGAAGAAGAAGATAAAAAAAAAGAAAGAGAAGAAAAAAGAAGAGAGAGAAAAATTGATTTTAGAAATTGTTCTCGGGAAAAACAAGCTATTGTTTTCTATTTCTTGTTTCTATTTCAAATCTATTCCTAGAACAAAAAAAAAAAAAAATTGTTTTCAAGAACAAAAGTTTTACCAAACGCGTTTCAATTCTTTTTTTGTTCTCTAGAACAAAAGAAAAAAAAAACTTTGTTTCGGGGAATAGAAATTGTTTTTAACAAATATGCCCATATTGTGACATCTTAGATTTTCAACCCTGTTTTCTATTGAATAAATCGGACATTTCATTGACGCACCTATAGACTGTTCTCAGAGTTGATTACTTTCGAGATAACTAGACTATCTGGAGAAATCATTAAGGATTTTAAGGCAAATAGACTTGAGAATTCGATTAAGAATCGGCTTCTCGACCGTGCTCATCTCTAGAGGCCATTACGGCACGGTATAAAATCGATTTGAAATCAGAAATAGGTTGGTTCGACTGAGATGTGTGGCTAATCGTGGGTGACACCACTAAATTGGAAAATTCTCGTCAGCCGGCACTAGACTGATTTTCTTATTGTTTTGGTATTGGATCCTCAAGATTTTCATGACAAATGACAGTCACCAATGAATCGAGTGGGTTCATAGTGGTTGGAAAAAAATCGACCAAGGGTCATTTGCACTAAAAATTTCTGAAAGTTACTCAATAGCTTAGGTCACGCTAAAAACGCATTGAATGGAAATTAACCATGAATTTGAACCCGATTTCAAAAATTGAAAGTTTTGTGATGTCACGATCTATTTGAAAAACGTCGACTCATTCTCCAAATAATTTTTGGAGATTTCGAGGTTTTTGTAGAAAATCGATTTGGACGTTATGGAAATTAGCGGAAATTCAATGAGCTCAATTAAAAGAAATTTGGATTTGTAAGCCTAGCTATTTGACGAGGGGCACTTGTAGAAATTCTACGGTCTTTTTTCTTCATTCAAATTGGACGTCAATTTGGGAATTTATTGGAGAAATTGAGGCTTAAATGGATGAAATTCGGAACCAAAGAAGGGATGCAATTTTTGCATCAAAATTTGGATTTAATTGTGGAATTGTGTCAAGAAATTATTAAGAGGGATAAGATAGGAGACAAGCATTTAATTGAAGAGATAAAATGTTGACTTATCCCTCCTTTCCCATCCCCCCTGAGAAGGTGGGGATTTGAACTCCTCACCTCTTCCTTCCATGTTGGAAGAGTGGCCACAGTAGTTATCCCTCATTTCCCTTGGCTTCTCTCGCACGGCTCCCCTTTCCCATCTCCTCGCTCGAACCATCTCTCTCTCTCTCAATCCTTTCTCTTTTGTTTGCATTTCGTGGAAGCCTTCTACCTGCAAATTCTCTGCCCCTCTCCCGCTCACTCGCTCTCTCACGGCCACAGAAGCCACGAACCGAAGCTTCAATTCCCTTCATCTTTGCGCTGCCACATGTCCATGTGGGACTCCTTCATAGTCAACCTTTCTCTTCATCAAGGCCATTCGGTTGACCCCTCAAAACCCCACCCACGTACGTGGCTTCAAGTTGCCACCAAAGTCTAGCAAAATTCTTGCAGCTGCCCGTGTCGTTGGTTGCTCCACTGAATTTGATCGCCCACTACCGCCTGCTCTCTCTCCTTCGAGTCTTCAATTTGGCCGCACAAAAAGAATCGAGCAAGCCCACTCACGAGCGCCCTCCGCCAGCTCGTGTCTTCAGCGTCCCCACCGAAGACCGAAACTCCTTGCCGTGCTGCCCTTCAGCCACGCTGCCTTCTCCACCGTTTCTGCCAGCCACCATCTTTGTCCTCTTACCATTTGTTGACCAAGAATCTTCAACGCCGCACGCCTGCACATCGCCAGCTCCTCCTTCGCCGTTGGTCTTCACGAAGCAGCCCACGAACCAGCAACTTCTTCAACGGCCCATCTGCTTCAACGATTCAACGAGCCCGCAATTCCCAGCCCGCCTTCCTTTGTTCTTTGCTCCACTTGGTCGTGTAGTTCATTGACCGGCCCATCTTCAGCCCAGTGAAATTTTAAAGTGTAGCAGCCCATCTCCACAGTTCAGCCCATCTCCAGCAGAATTTGAAGCCCAAGATCAGGCCCAAGTTCAGTTTGGTTTCAGTCCACTTGAAGTCCAAAAAGCAAGCCCAGCATCTGCTGTGGGCTTGCAAGGCTTTTGGGCCCGGCCCAAGTGTCCGCCGATGCCACCGAAAATTTGGATGTCGGCTCTGTCGCGTTGTTGTCGCGGTGTTCCGGTCTTCGCCTTGCACAAGTGAGTTTTACTCACTAATGCTTTCTTAATTGGCTAATTATGCTTAAGGATTGATTAGATTTAATTAAGTACAATTAGGTGGTTAGATTAGAGTAGATTAGTGATTATTAGATAATTGTAATGCATGTTAAACAATTAAATTGTGCAATTAGCAAGTAGAGACGTACTATTATTTATTGAATGCATCTCGGGATTTTTTCCGACCAGTCTTGGGCTTCAATTAGGCATTATGGGCATAAATTGGATTTTTAGTATTTAATTATTAATTTTCGAAATTAATTAGTTAATTATATATTTTTCGGAAATTATGAGACAGACGATAACCGAAATTTTATGCTGATTGTCGTGGTGCAGTTCTTTTATTTATTTGAGCTCTACGTTGTGTAGAATTGAATTAATTGTGGAATTTTAGGAAGTGTTCCTAAATTATGTTGATTTTAGTAATTGATTGATGAATAATCGGGTATCAGCTGTTAGTGCCAAAATCGTTGTGGTAGGATACCGATCATAGTGGAAATGGTGGAAATAAAAGTGCCAAAATCATTTTGGAGGGGTTTACACGCTGATTTTGGGGGTCGATGGGTTAATTCTTTTTTTGATTTGGATTGATTGAAAATGTGATTGGTACGGCTGTTTGTGTTGCAGAGATAGATTGCGCGCATGAAAAGAATGGAGATGGGGAGATCTTTTGTTTGTTCTTCTCTGTAATAGAAAGTTCCCTCCCTTTTTTCCATAGTCTTGTGTTTTTTGTTTTTTCAAATTTGAATTTGAAACCAAAGTGCTGTCTGATTATGTGTTTGCGATTTGGGCTGAACTATGCAACTAGGTTGCCGCTCCGCCGACATGCCCTGCCAATGACCTTGGTGGTGAATGTGGTGATGCTGATGATTGGAAAGGAGAATTTTTCCCTGGCATTCCTAACATTAATTATGAGGTGAGGCTTTCCAGAAAAAGGGTCTGTTTAGCTTCGATTTCATTGCAATTTTACTTCTTTCGACTTCATGTTAGAGCCTGCAAAATTTTGTAGCAGATCATGTTTTGTTTTAGCTACTACATGCAGATTAAAGTAGTAAACACGATGGTAGATCCTTTGCCCTCCCTGGTGGAGGCCAAGGTTCAAGCTTCGCGAAGAAATGGGTACAAACGCTACAAGGTGACTTAAGAAAAAAAAAAGTAGTAAACACAATTTTTTTGTATGTATTGAAAGAAAATTCAATAATTTTGCTTGAGAACTCAAAGTCTAATTTTGAAGTTTGTTATATACTGTTGAAGTGCCTGCTGGTTGAGATTCTCAATTTAAACAACGTGCTTCTAATTTAGGGTCCTTCAAGCAAGAACCTGCTGGCATATAAGTGGTATAACGCCGAAGAGGAGATACTAGGCAAGAAAATGAAGGTGGGTTCTTTTTCTTTCCCTTGGTGATTTTTTCTTTTTACTTTGCCGATCAGTTGTGCAGGTTATAAATATCGATAGTGGGCTGATGCTTGCAGCATTGCCTTTTGGCACACATTCAGGGGAACAGAAGGCGATCCATTAAAATACCTCAGCTTGGAATGTATATAGGAATCAGTGCTAATAACTTTTTATTTCATTCTGCATTCGATGAACAAAACAGTGAGGGCCAACATTGAGTTCCTGAAGAAACTTGGAGTTGATCGATGGTGCTTCCATGACAGGGATATAGCTCCTGATGGCAAGACATTGGAGGAGAGTAAATAGTCGAAGTCAGTTTTGGTATTACAAGTTCATATGTAGATTTTGGTTGCTCAGGACAATGATCTTAGAAAAAACTTTGAAACACCCATTCTTAACTTGTGCTGACGCAGCTGCTCATTAAAATTCTTAATCCAGCAGTCGAGTTTAAGTTTGCTCTTTGTCGTTACTGTCGCAGGAATCTAATGCAAACTTGGATAAAGTAGTGGCCCTTGCGAAGGAGCTGCAGGTGGACAAACAAAATAATGATTGTTTCTGTTACAGCTGTAGCACTCTTGGAATGTGATTCTTTATGATGCCTTCTTTACTCAATTAATGAAGTCTTCTAGGCTATTGCTTGAACGCATGAAATTCCTTAACCTGACTCTGAATTTTCTATATTAGAAGCATTGGCTCAGCGTTGATTGATGGAGTGTTTGGATGGATGATGATTCCATGTTATTGCTGAGAGCACCATCATTCATAAAGCATATTCCTAAGCTGTGAGGATCTTTTGCTCCTACTTTCTAAATTATGATCAAACTTGATGTTGGGACTTGAAAGCATGGTTTCTAGTTCATGTTTCCATGTTCTTGTTATTCCGAGCTTAATTTGTTGAATGCAATAAAATTTTGGAGGGAAGTCTCTCAACTTGTATATTTCCGTTATTCAATTATTCATTTTAATCATTTTAAGGAAGTTCTTTCTATTGCCGCTCTAGACTATCTGTTATGATCTCAAGTAAGATGAGATCTTGCAATTGTTTGTTATAATTTTTGTTGGATGCCCATGTTATCTTGTTAAGCATTAGCCATTATTGGCCAATATGCTATAGAATGACACAAGTGAATGCAGGTAGACTCCCTTTTTTTTTTGGGTGGCTTGAATAGGAATGCATCAAATTAAAAATAGTTTATATGTCTCCCACGACACAAGTGAATTAAGCTCCCTGTAGGTCCACAAATACTCTGGCCTCATATTTGAGTTCTCTTTCGCATACACGGAACTGAAATCCATCCCAAGGGTACTGCTCAATTGTACATGCATCCCCGATACATGTGGGGAGGTGCCACCAGGTAATATACATGACTATTCATAGTTATCTATAGCATGACGGTATTTGTTAACTTAGTGTGTATATAACCATATAATGCATTTGTTTTCAACAGCCCCAAAATTGGGCAATATGCATATGCTGCTGCTCAAGTCAAGAAAGCCATGGAGGTAAACATTTTTTGGAGGCTGTTGTATCTTTTATCTGTCACGAGTTCTGGTTAATACTATATCTCATGGCTTTACGTGGACAGGTCACTCACTATTTAGGAGGAGAAAACTATGTCTTCTGGGGTGGTCACGAAGGATATCAAACTTTATTGAACACAGACATGGGACGAGAGCTGGATCACATGGTGTGTTTGATAGCATGCGCTTACGGTACTCTTTAAAGTTTTGCCTTTTAAGCTTGCTTGATACTGGCCGCATCGCCTAAATCATCTAGTATTTTACATTTTCGTTCCACTCAACTCAACATCCTATCCTTAAAATACCTTTTATCATAATTGACAGGCAAGGTTCCTCGAAGCAGCTGTTGCCTATAAGGAGAAGATTGGATTCAACGGTAATGTCTTTCTTGGCATTTAAATGGAGCACTTTTAATAGAAGTAGTGTTCTATTAGATTGGGGATTACCTGGATTTGTGTTCAAGACTGTTTTATATTTAGCATCCGTTAGCTCTGCCACTGAAATTCTTTCACTAATTGTTTATTTTGCCTGTCATATCAGCTTTGCCTGATTTTCCTTTTCCATGTACTTAACCAGGGACTTTATTGCTTGAACCTAACCCTCAAGTGCCAACGAAGCATCAGTATGATTCTGCATTTGTGTAAATTGGTGAAACAGCTTCCATGAATCACCTTTACTTATGGGAATCTTGTTACAGGTATAACTGGGATGTTGCTACAGCTGCCAATTTTCTGCGGAAGTATGGCCTTTTAGCTGAGTATCAAATGATTTGCCGGTCTGTGTAGGAATATTGAATTAATGATTTGCTGTGTTTCTTTTCCTTTACTCATGTGAGGTATCTGGTGTTAGCGTACCTGCAAGTCTTGATGAACTTTTTTAACTTTGAGTTCTTCTGCCTACTTTAAAACCATGTCTTGATGTTGCTCTGTCCATCCCCTTGCAGGAGAATTTAAAATTAATGTTGAGTGTAACCATGCAACTTTATCCGGGCGCAGGTATTTCATGCTATGTGATGCTAAAACTGAATGCTGATTTGCTGCGACTAAGTTCTTGAATTTGGATTGTGGACCCAAAGATTTCATTGCTTCGGTGAAACTCTACTTCTTTTTTCATTTTTGTAGTTGTCACCATGAGCTAGAAACCGGTAGACTTAGTGGTCTATTTGGAAACTTAGGTGCGTTTGGCAACGATTCGTTCTCGGAACCGATTCCGAGTAAAAGAACGTGTTTGGTAAATCGTCTAAAATTTTTTATTCCGGAATAGAATTGCGTTTGATAACATGTCCATTGATTCTGTTCCAAATTATTTTTTTATTTTTAAATAATTTTTTCTACTTTTTTTTTTTTTTTTTTTACCTTTTTACCTTTTTTCCTTTTCTTTTTTCATTTTTTCTTTTCATTTTTTTCCTTTTTCTCCTATTTTTCTTTTCTTCTTGTGGCCGGTCGCTAGACCGGTGACCGGACCGACGGGGCCCGCCGGCCCTCGGCGACCTCACCGTAGCGTCGCCGGCCCCTCGGCGAGGTTGGCCCTCGTCGGCCGAGCGTTGTCGGCAGCCTCGCCCAGCTGCCGGCGACGCTCGCCCAGCCCCGCTGAGTGTCGCCGGTGGACAGGCGGGCCTCGCCGGGGCTGGGCGAGGCTCGCCGGGGTTGGGCGAGGCCCGCCTGGCCACCGGTCAGGCTAGGCAAGCTCGGCCGGTGGCTAGGCGGGCCTCGCCCAGCCCCGGCGAGGCTCGCCAGTGGCTGGGCGAGCCTTCGGTGAGCTCGCCGGACCTCGCCCTGGCCAGGCGAGCTCGCCGGACCGGCGGCTGGTGGCGGGCGGTGGTGAGCGGCGGCGGACGGCGGCGGACGGCGGCGGGAGGTAGTGGGCGACGGTCGCATGATGGCGGAGGGAAAGAATAAGAGTTTTATTGTGTTGATTCTTTTTTTAATTCTCGGACGTAGAATCAACTTTTTTTTTTTTTATTCTCAAATCTACTCCAAAACTGATTAAGGGAACAAATTTGTTCCTGGAACAAAATTTTTACCAAACGCGATTCTCGTCTCAAACCGATTCTAAACAAAAAATCAGAATTAGTCACCGTTTGGAGTGTTGCCAAACAGGGCCTTAGATGCCAACACTGGTGATACACATATTGGTACTTTTCTATATCCAAATCCGGAATATGCGCAATTAAAACATCTTAATAGTATTAGTAATTATGTAATGCAATCGTTGACAGGATGGGACACTGATAAGTTCCTAACTGATATTGGAGAGGCGACTTTGGTCATGCTCAGTGTAGTCAGAAATGTATATCGAAAATTAATTTTGCTTTTGGATAGTTAAAAAGTCTTTTTGGGACAAGCCTATGTAAATGCAACTTTATAATTATGTTCTTCATTCTTACCTTTCATAGGGAGGATTGGCACCAGGGGGCATCAATTTTGATGCCAAACTGTAAGCATCCTTTTCTTCTCTTCTCGATGCATCTTTTTTCCTTTTTAGATTAATAATGATCGTAGAGGCTATGAGGCATAATATGGATTTGGCCTAGTATTGTTTTCAATGCTTCATTTCATATGTCCTTTGCTGTAGTATAAATATTGTTTGTGTGATGCTGCAGACGAAGAGAACGTATGGACGTTGAAGACTTGTTCATCACTCATATTAGCGGAATGGACACCTTGGCTCGTGGGTTCCAAAATGTCGCCAAGCTGATTGAGGTGAACTAATTACTTCCGTTCAACTCATTGATGTTCCTAGTCCAGACAGTTTAGATACTCCTTCTCAATCAACATTACTAATTATGTTCACTTTTCAAACGCAGGACGGTTCACTGGACGAACTCGTCAGGAAGCGATATGAGAGCTTTGATGCCAAATACGGGGCTCAAATTGAGGTACTTCCTCAGAGCAAGCATCGCTTCTTACTATTCACCTTGTCTACTTTTTTTTTTTTTTTTTTTTTTTTTTTTATATGATTCTGAACTTTCTTGGTCAGGTTAGTGAGGTGGATTTTGAAACGCTTGAAAAGAGGGCTACCAAATGGGGTGAGCCTCAGGTTCCTTCAGCTAAGCAGGTAATACAGAAGGACTTAATGAGGACCTTAAATCCTTCACTTTATAATTCTATTCTTGGGTTCTGTGCTTGGCTTATGTTTCTAATCTTTTAATCTTCCTTTTTCAGTTAATGCAGATGCTTTAAATACTTGGGAAACTTTAGAATGTATTACCACATGACTTGGCTAGCGGTTGCTTGATCTTAAGTTGTAGGTCCTAAGAGTGCTAAATACAACACTGTTAATCAAATGATGCCACATGAGCATGTCTCAATGAAGATTTAGTCCTAATCAAATAATGCCACATGTTTCATGGAGCAAAGGAATTAACTAACTGGCTATGGCAATGGACCAAAGTGCTTTCAAGTACTGCGTTTTCTTTTGTTTGTGTGTTATTAGGATAAATATAAGAGATATAACTGTCCAACATTGACATATTCATTGGCTCAATAAGTTGTGCCTGAAACATCAAAAGAATTGGAGCTACAATGTTCGTTATTAGTCACAAATTATGAACTTCTTTAGTACTGTCCCTTTGATGCTAAGTTATTTCCTCTTGTTTCTTTCTTGAATGCTTTGCCTTTCTCGACTATGATTTTGCACTGAGCTACTCTTGATTATCTTTGGTGCTTTCCACACCTAGTACTCGAAATGTCATTTGTCCTTATACTGTGACCTCAGAATATACCCACATCACGATCTGATATGTAGATGACTAGCACTATCTACTTCTATATCATAGTATATTGACGGCGTCTTGATCTTCGATTTTTTTTTCTCTAACAAGCATTATCCTTTTTCAGGTGTTGGTATGGCTTGAGCTGATGATTTACCTGTTTGCCATATTTTTAGAAACTCGTGGAGATGATTTTCCAGTCTGCATTGTAAATAAACCCAAGGTTTTTTGTTTACTGAGAAAGATTGTATGGTTCTCTGAGATATAATGCTAGTTTCGAAATAACACTCTAGTTTCCTTGAACTCAGATGGTTTTAGCAAATCAAATTCAACCTTTATTTTCTTGGAGCTTTATCATTGCATCTTTATCCTACTTTTGCACTCGCATGTGGTTTTTTCTAACGCTCTTTCTCATGCGAAGGAGGTAGCTATATCTTTTTACTTCTGGGTTTATGAACTGTTAGGGTTATAGTAGCGAAAGGCGTGAATTTTTTACGTTTAGGGAAAAATATGATGTTGCTGGTTATTTAATTGAATTGATGTGACCGATCAATGACCATATTAAATGCGTCTCAATGTGAAAGTCAAGAAGTTATAGTTCGTAGTTTATGATTGACTCATTTTGCCACGTGCTAGTTGTTACTCCACTTTATGCACCCACTATACAATATGATGTTGCTGGTTATCTAATTGATTTGATGTGACCGATCAATGACCATATTAAATGCGTCTCAATGTGAAAGTCAAGAAGTTATAGTCCGTAGTTTATGATTGACTCATTTTGCCACGTGCTAGTTGTTACTCCACTTTATGCACCCGCTATACAGATTACATTTTGCGAGACTAGGTCAGCTCTGCTCAAGTGTTATCTGCTCGAGTCTTCTTACAAGACTAGTTGACATCGAGCGCCCATTGACAGTGAGCTGGTTTTGATCCGTGTTCGATAGAATCAACATACTGCGATAAATCTGTCCAAAGAGCACGGTTTTAGTGATGTTTGGCCCTAATGAAACAATCAGCACGCTGTTAGATGAGTTGCCTTGCGATTTATATGGCGTCTCCTATGCAAGTACAAATTCACACAAGTGATAATGACAAAGGCTTTGAATGTACACAAGCACGTGACCTGCGGGAGCGCACGTGGCGCACACGTGCATGCTTAGCACCATCCAAAATCTTAAATGTTGAATTTTCTTTATTGAGAAGTTCAAATGTGGCTTAATTTATGGATTGAATCCATCAAAAAGCTCATCGAAAAACCTAACCGTGAGGAACCCACTCAAGAGGAGCCTTTTATCAAATCTGGGAAACAAGTACTCCTTTTTGGTATTGACCTCTTTTAGTGCGATCGTGGTTTTGACCCCTCTTAGTAAATCCTGCACCTGCTCACTGCACTCCCATAACTCACATAGGTCCCAAAAGAACCAAATCCTTCGCTCGAGGAGGACCGAATTGTGAACCCGGCAACGAGTGCCGCATCATTGGGAAATCGTTTGGAACACGGGATATGAGTCCGACCAAGCGTTTTACTGCGTCGATGAGCAAACTGTGTTGGGTTGTTAATTGCAGGCATGCACAATGAGCATTATAATAGAAGCAGCAAGGAGATCTTCCCAAATTCTAAAAAAACATGAAATTTGTTGGTGTTTCGTGGTCTGGCTATCTTTATTTATTTATTTATTATTTTTTCACTCTGGACTCTCTCACAGACAGCGATCTAGGCTCTCTTGGGATTCCTTAGTGAACTTACTTTCTATCTTGAAACAGGGTTGGCGATATATTAACTCTCTCTCTCTCTCTCTCTCTTTGTCTCTGTCTCTGTCTGTGTCTCTCTCTCTCATATAAACTTCCTAGAAGATGTTAAAATGTCCTATGTCACGTCCTGTCTCTGTCTCTATCTCTCTCTCTCTCATATAAACTTCCTAGAAGATGTTAAAATGTCCTATGTCACGTCCTGAATCCACAAAGGTAGGTAGGGGTAATGACATAACTGTCCTTTCACCAAAAAATAGGATCTCAAACTATACCTAAAAGTCAAGCTCCCAAAAGTGCTCTCGTATTAGCGGTCGCTAATTGAGGAACCCGAAAAAATAAGGAAGGAGATGAGTGAACAATCACAGTTTAGTAAGTAGTGCATATTTCTTCTAAACAAATTGAATATCAACTATGCACTTTACAAAACAATATTCAAAGCTTACTTATCTTAATCCTAGTATAATACACATACAATATAAGAATAATTATATTGCTTTAACATCTACCTCCTAGAAGATGTTAAAATGTCCTATGTCACGTCACGAATTCCACAAAGGTAGGGGTAACGACAAAACCGTCCTTTCACCAAAAGATAGGATCTCAAGCTATACCTAAAAGTCAAGATCCCAAAAGTGCTCTCGTATTATCGGTCGCTAATTGAGGAACCCGAAAAAATAAGGAAGAAAATGAGTGAACAATCACAATTTAGTAAGTAGTGCATATTTCTTCTAAGCAAATTGAATACCAACTATGCACTTTACAAAACAATGTTCAAAGCTCACTTATCTTAATCCTAGTATAATACACATACAATATAAGAATAATTATATTGCTTTAACATCTACTTCCTAGAAGATGTTAAAATGTCCTATGTCACGTCCCGAATTCCACAAAGGTAGGGGTAACGACAAAACCGTCCTTTCACCAAAAGATAGGATCTCAAACTATACCTAAAAGTCAAGCTCCCGAAAGTGCTCTCGTATTATCGGTCGCTAATTGAGGAACTTGAAAAAAATAAGGAAGAAAATGAGTGAACAATCACAGTTTAGTAAGTAGTGCATATTTCTTCTAAACAAATTGAATATCAACTATGCACTTTACAAAACAATGTTTACAAAACAATGTTCAAAGCTTACTTATCTTAATCCTAGTATAATACACATACAATATAAGAATAATTATATTGCTTTAACATCTACTTCCTAGAAGATGTTAAAATGTCCTATGTCACGTCCCGAATTCCACAAAGGTAGCGGTAACGACAAAACCGTCCTTTCACCAAAAGATAGGATCTCAAACTATACCTAAAAGTCAAGCTCCCGAAAGTGCTCTCGTATTATCGGTCGCTAATTGAGGAACCTGAAAAAAATAAGGAAGAAAATGAGTGAACAATCACGGTTTAGTAAGTAGTGCATATTTCTTCTAAACAAATTGAATATCAACTATGCACTTTACAAAACAATGTTCAAAGCTTACTTATCTTAATCCTAGTATAATACACATACAATATAAGAATAATTATATTGCTTTAACATCTACTTCCTAGAAGATGTTAAAATGTCCTATGTCACGTCCCGAATTCCACAAAGGTAGGGGTAACGACAAAACCGTCATTTCACCAAAAGATAGGATCTCAAACTATACCTAAAAGTCAAGCTCCCGAAAGTGCTCTCGTATTATCGGTCGCTAATTGAGGAACCTGAAAAAAATAAGGAAGAAAATGAGTGAACAATCACAGTTTAGTAAGTAGTGCATATTTCTTCTAAACAAATTGAATATCAACTATGCACTTTACAAAACAATGTTCAAAGCTCGCTTATCTTAATCCTAGTATAATACAAATACAATAAAAGAATAATTATATTGCTTTAACATCTACATATCAGAAAACATTTGTTTAATCAATAATATCATAACAAACAACAATGATTTAATCCTTTAATCAATCTTATCAATTCACATGTCAATGATTTAAACCATTGATTAATCTCATCAAATCACACATCAATGATCAATTTCATCGACTAATCTCAAATTGCATGTAAATTGTCCATTTCGTTGACCGAATTCGTGCTCAAATATTAGCCATGATTATGCATAACACCTCGTGACAAGGTAACCAAACTCGTTTGTTGGCAATGTCACCACCTATATTGTCACTGCTTGGCCTATTAGGATATATTGAACTAACACGCACATACCCATAAGCCCCTCAATGAGCTCATACATATTAAGCATGAACACAAACTAGTAACAGGATCCTTTACAATTTGCAAGCAAATTCAGAATCAAATTACAAATGGTTTCACAAACCAAGCATATAATCTTTCTCGGCCCATTCATCATAGAATACATTTCACAAGGCATTTCCTAGACTATTTCAAAATCCATTTCATAAACTAGGTTCACAATGTATATATATAACATTTCGCAACATGTTTCATAATCATTCTCAACTGCCTAGTCTAGATTTTTATGCAACAAACATGCTTTTTCATAACTCGTAATATATTGAATCTCTATAACTTTCAAGACATAAGTTCACAAATTCATAAAATAGATATCATCATTTAACCCACAACAAACTATTTGCATCGATGATCATGTAATCTTAACAATTAGACAAAAATAAACATTGAAACCAGTAAGATTACCTCAACTACAAATTGGTTAAACTATGGCTCCTATGAACTAACAAACAACATACTATTCACGTTGAGGTTCTCATAATCCTAAAAATTAAACAAGAATCAAGTTTAAAACCTAGTAAAACTTTGCCTTAACTACGAATTGGCTAAATTATTCTTAAATGCTAACAAAATGACTTCTATGCGCTCACAAATCACTCACTTGAACTGATTATTCACGCTTAAACGTAATGCGAAACAAAACCCTAAAATTCCGCTCCTACAAAACTGTTGCTCCAAATTGACTCCTATCAAAACCCACAACTCTATGACACTATAGTCCACTATTTCCATAAAATCTCGTAACTTGACAACTTAAAAATTGGACTTCGTAGTTTGATTCCCTAAACTTTGAATTTGTGCCTAACCCCGAAAGTTACTCCGATTGAACGAATACAAGACTTGAATCCTTACTAGGCATTGCAATTTGGGGTTGAATCAATGTGTTATGGTGTTTGCATTGCGTACGTGGAATCCCTTTTCTTTCTATTCTTCTTCCCTTATTTTCTTTTTCTCCCTTTTTTTGCATTGCTTTTAGTCCTCTCTCTAAAATCAATTTCCTAACACACAATGTTCTAGTTTCCCAACTAATTAGGTCAAATTGGAATCAATCTTGTAAGAGATTGGTAGGGTTTAAACATTCACTAACGACGATGAAAAGCGGGGAGAGAGAGAGGTCAAAATCTCAATCATTGATCAACGGATTGAAATGCACACCATACGATTCAGCAACATTAAGTTTAAGGCCGACTAATAGCAGGGATCGAATTGCTTGGGGAGCACCTAGTTAGTGTTAGGAGATTTTCCTATCTAATCTTTGGAAGGACATGGTTGTCCTATTTCTAGCTCGGGAAGTTCGGTGCTGTCTTCAATCGAGGGAACTGGGTTAACTTGTGATTGAAGACAGTGCCGTAAGGCGTGTTAATCGAACTGTGGGCATTTAACCCACCCTCACTCACTCTGTCTACTCGGTAGTAGCCAAAACCGAAGTCCTGATGTGGTGTTTACCTTCAATACCATGAGGCCTCTTAATTGCCTGTCTATTTTTGTCTTCCCGACAGAGAGGGACTAGGAAGACAACGCGGGGTCTCTCATCCTAGGGCCTGTTTCCTCCGTAAGCCTTTTGAGAACCTGCTCAGGTCCAGTATACCTAATCTCTTGCAGTGCTATTTATGCCACTCTTATCTCTCCTTTTTTTCTGAATCTAATGTTAGAGCTTCAATCCTAACCCTCATTCAACGCTGTTCGGCGGACCTCCCCTTCAACGGTAAGAAAGGTCGGTGGACCCCCGCCAAGTTTTGCCAGCTGGACATAGGGTCGATCCTCCAATTGTTGCACAAAATCTCAGGTCGCGGTCAAACGACGCCGACTGCTGGTCCTAAACGAACAAATCTTGTCTCAACACATGCCCGAGAGTTCGTTAAGCTGTGCAACCTCCTTTTGGATTAATCTGCTAGAACTAGCTAATCACGTAACAAGAAAGAACACGATAGCGATCCACGCCTGATCCCGGGGCGAAGCACGGATTTCTGCGCGAGTTCTAGATTTCACCTAGGCCTCATCTACCCGCATTGTTCGAACCCTAAGCCTTGGCGGTATTTTGGCCTGTTAGGTAACTATCACCATCGATTTGAAAGACCCCGGAGCCTTCACTAGAATCGTGGGCATGCACGGTGAGGATATAGCCTTTCCAAGTGTCGCAAAAGGAGCGTCTAGAAAGCACAGCTCCATCATCACCTTAGGAAAACCTCCCCTCTCCATTCTCCCGAAAAAGCATGAAGCTGCGGGCGCTTTGCGGTCCTCCTCTGTGTCTTCTCCTCTGCCTTCTCTTCCAGTCTGGACTGTCCCAAACGGTGGTCAAGTCTCTTCCCGGATTGCCTGGAGACCTCCCTTTCTATCTCGAAACCGGGTTAGTGACATTCCCTTTCTCTTTTTTGTGCTGTTGTCCTTATCTCTCTCTTCTCTCTCTATCTCTCTCGGTACTCGTTTGAATCTTTGCATGTTATGTTATGACTGATTCTCTCCCCCTTATTTTAAAATTGTTTTAGATACATTGGAGTTGGAGAGTTGGATGATGTTCAACTTTTTTATTACTTTGTCGAGTCGGAGAGGAGCCCAAGAGACGACCCTCTGGTGCTATGGCTCACCGGCGGTCCCGGTTGCTCTGCTCTCTCCGGACTGATTTACGAGATCGGTAAGTCCTCCTCTGAACCTTTGCCTTTGCTGAAACACGGGTCAAGAGAAACCGAGCCGAGCTTGTCGGATGTGGTGGTCAACCGCCGAGAGTGAAATCTAACATTCCCAATTTTCATGGTCACTGTCTTACTGTCTTAATCGACTAATACCCTTTTGTCTGCAAATCGAACTCCATACTCGTGGGAGGTTGATTTTGAGGCTTCATGCCAAACAAGATTGTAGCTGAAAACCAAGCGTTAGAAATCAATTACTACTTTCCTAGGTGAATAGTTACTATATTACGTCTCTTATGTCAATAACTCAAAGGGGATATTAAATAAATGGAATTAAGAGACAATGACATTTCTTCTTGGTTCAAAAAGTAAGTTCATGTGGCACTTGAATTTTGCATGCCGTCACATGCAATAAGCTGATTACGGAATGATAAATGGACATGTCATTTTGAAATTTTATGTATTCTAATGTGGATGTTCATTACATGTATTGTAGGTCCATTTACGTTCAATTATGAGAAATCTTCTAGATTCAGACCAGCACTCAAATTGAATGATTATTCATGGACAAAGGTAACAAAAAATGATTTATGGTACAAGAACCTCTTAATTTGATTGGACAACCGTTGAGTATACCATATTTCTAGTCTTATATGTTAGCAAGTCATTCACGATTAGCTTTGCTCACTATACAGGTGGCGAATATTATATTCTTAGATCAGCCTGTTGGAACTGGATTTTCTTATGCTAATAACTGGGAAAGCTATAATGTAGACGACAACATTTCGGTCGCAGAATCTTACGAATTTCTAAGGAAGGTAAATTCAAAAAGAGAATTTTTATATAAAGGAAAGTCTCTACATAATCTATAAATCTCTTTTTAATCTTTTGGCCTTGTTGCTTGATTTAGTGGCTTAAGCTCCATCCCCAGTTTTTGAGCAACCCACTCTACATTGCTGGGGACTCTTACTCAGGTGTCATTGTTCCAAGGGTCGCTTTAGAAGTTGATAAAGGTATCATTAGTTATTCATTTTTTATATTCTAGTTCCTTGTGAGTAACCATTTTATATTTGCAATTCTACGCGTCAATATTTTTATATTCCAAAAAGTTTCGAATAAAAAAGCCCAAGTGTGTACTCCCCAAATTTAAATTAACCAAAAAATAAGAAAAAATATAAGTCAATTCAGATGCGTCCTAAAAGACGATTTTGTTTGTTTCTTTTGGGGATCATGGTCCATTATGATTTATACCAGGAAATGAAGCCGGTTTGGAGCCTAAGATGAATCTTGAGGTAACTATCGCTATCATCACATTAGTACACTCATTATTTTGCATTTCCTTTTTGAAAAAATGAAACTTATTAGTTCAATTTGATTCAGGGCTACGTACTCGGAAACCCCCTAACAAGTTATGATAGTGACCTCAATTCAAGGGTCCCATTTGCTCATCTGAAGGGTCTTATATCAAATGAGCTATATGAGGTAAATATTTCTGCTTTTTCTACAACATGTCATGACACAAAAAATTTTCACGTTTTTCGTTATTGCTTGGTGCATGAAAAGATCGATTGAGACACATACTAAGGGTGTGCATGACAAAATTTTTAGAATAGAAATTGATTTTTAATAGAAATTGAGAAGTTAAAAATTTTAGCTTCCGATTTTTCTTCAAATCTATTTCTAAACTAGAAATCTATTTCAGAAATAGAAAAATCAAATTGCGTTCTAAATGGATTTATTCCAAACCCGCCCAGGGAAACGAGAAACAGAGAGAAATAGAGAAGTATAAATTTTATCATAATGTATTAAATGTATTAGATGTAGAATGTGTATCATTATTTTTAGAATGAAATACAAATTCAGGAAATTTTCTTAATTATCAATACTAATATGTTAAAAAGCGAGAAAACAAAAGGCAAAAATATGTGTTCTGAGATTTTTGCCCACACCGAATATTTCTCCACGAATCACTTATTTTTATTTAATATTTGATTCGAACCTTAATGTCCATCTTTTTTGTGTATTTCAGTCAGCTAAAACTGATTGTAACAGTGATTACATAAACGTCAACGAAAGCAATGCTGATTGCGTTGACGATCTTAAAGCTGTGAACCTGGTTAGTTGGCAATCAGTTTTTTTTTCCCTCCTCTTTATTTCTTTATTATTTCTTTCTGCCTTTTTCCCCTATTTGACCAATATTTTTTTTTATTATTATTGGAAAGTCCATGCATTGAACCTTGACTTTTTGCTAACTACAGTGCGTGGAGAATATACGTACGGCAAACATACTGGAACCGAACTGCGTGACTCAGTCTCCCAAATCGACGGTCAGTGATAGGTGGGACCCAACCTTAATAAATCGAGACCCTTCACCTCTCCTTTTGCCGACGGAGAGAGCTTCCCGGGTTTGGTGCCGGGTAAGAATCAGATTTTTTTCTTTTTTTGGACCACCGTTTTGCCACATATTTTCAGGAAAAAAGGAATCAATTTGTTAATTGAATTTTCCTTTTTACCTTTTAATTAATTTAATTTTAGCCGCGTATGCACTCTGACTTCTCCGTACTCGAAATACCAAGAACTTCCATGATATATAAGTATTGACATGTAAATTCGAGTATAAAGTTCTCATAAATTATTGGAATTTAAATAATGTTTTTTTATTCTGACAAGAAAACTAGATGTCGTTTTTCTTTGGTAGATCATCATCTTCGTTGGTCAATTACAGTTTTCTCAGATTATTTTGATTCTCTACTTCTTATCCATTCTCTAGTCAAGAATATGAAATACATGTTAACATAACATTTACGTTCAAGAGAAAAAAGGGGAAAAAGAGAGTAATATTCATGTTTTTGATTAGTAGTCACACCATGGTAATTATGTACAAATACAACTTCGTTACGCTGTAATTAGTATTCATTTACATTGAAGTTTGATTATTAATACATCAAATTAAAGGTCAAGGTTAAAAATTAGAAATGACAAATCTCGAAATTTGATGACTTACCTATTTTCCTGACCACAAAAAATTTAAGCTCTTATGTGAGTAGTTGCCAATGATGTGTAAAATATTTTTAATTTCTCCAGGGTTGAATTTTACGACCAATGAAGTCGACGTAAGGATGATTCCCTTAAGCTCTCTAATCAAATAATCGGTGACTCATTTTTTAATCATTGAGTGGCTAAATACACCCTCAAGCAATTTGACCCGAAATTCTTGACCCAAAAAAAAAAAAATGACAGGAAATTTGTGTCGAATTAGTCATTTTCAGCTTAAATAAAAAGGATCATGATCAAATTGCAAAGTTCCCAGCTCAATTTAGTAACCTTGTTTTTCTCAATGTAGGAGTATAACTATCTCTATTCCTATATCTGGGCTAGCGATAGAGCAGTTCAAGATGCTCTTCATATCCGAGAGGTATGTCTACCAATAGTGTTAATTACATAACATCACTTTTATTTATTTATTATCTTTTTGTTCTTTTTCTTACATCTATTTTTGGTCTATGTTTTGTGATGTGCTTAATGATAAGCCAGGGGACAGTTGAGAAGTGGGTAAGGTGCAATAAGACTTTATCTTACACATCCAATGTCCTAGTTGTCATTGACATACACAAAGAGCTCATAAAAAGGGGATTTCGAGCGCTTATTTATAGGTAATTAAGCACCACTTTGCAATGTGATTTATGGCTCATAGTTGACCTACTTACTTCACTTAATGTTACTCTTTCTTAACGTGCAGTGGTGATCACGACATGGTCTTCCCGTACGTGGGAACTCAAGCTTGGATCGATACACTGAATCTAACGATTTCTGAAGATTGGCACGCGTGGTTTGTTGATGGACAAGTTGCCGGGTTTGGTTTCGATAACAACTTCTTAACTACTATATAGTTCAATTTCTAGACGAATTCTCCCGACATCGTGGTACTTATGTCGATTTATTAAATGAGGCTCCTGCATTTTCAATACTCGGTGAAAGTAAAAGTCTGTCCATCCGAGTTCCCTCAGGATAATATCGCAAAATGCATATACAGCAGCTAGACAACTGATCCATTTTTATTTTTATTATACCTTCTATTGGGTATCTCAATCGTTTGTGCTTACTTTGCTCTCTTTTCTCTCTTACAGGTATGCTACGCTATATTCTTCCTTTCCATCCCTTTTTACATTTGTAACCGTCAAGGTAAAGAGATTCATATCCTATACTTTCTTCTTTACAAGCCCTTTTTTCTTAGCTTTTTCACATTTTCAATATCTTAATTTCAACGAAATTGGCTCCTTAGAATTCGCGAACCGTATGTTGAAAGTGGTGTTATATGAACTCCTTCGTGCAGGGAGCGGGACACACGGCTCCAGAATACAAGCCCAAGGAATGTTTTGCGCTGATTAGTAGGTGGTTCGATTATTTTTACATTTAACTTGCACTTGTAGCTCCCTTTTAGTTCGACGATTTATATAATAAACATATTGTTGATGTAATAATTTTCCGGTGCTCCGATTCGGGAACAATGCTGAAATGGATATCCTTGCTCATCTCTACGAATTCCGAATTAGATTGAGCTCCTTAGACATCTAACATTGCGACATCTCAAAGTGTTTTTTCTTTCACAAATGTTGTTGATGAGTGATAACACCGCACTTAATAAGTAACTGATGAAGCATACATACTTTACATTTTTTTAATGCATTGATCTATCTCATATCATATGTGATCAATACCTCCATAGTCAAATCATTCCATGTGGACTATGTTTAATAGGGGTCCCAAAGGCACGGTTGACATGATCCTCAATACGTAATCAGGAGCATTGCAACCTGCAACAGTTCAACAACAGTAATTTTTTAAGACCGGTTATTGCTATTGTTTGTTTGCAAACAAACTAAATAGTGTTTTTTTTTTTTTTTTTTTTTGGTGTCACATAGGAAAGTTTGGAAGGATTTCAGCCACTCTATAAGCATGGGCATCTTCTAGCGTGTGAGCTAGAGCTCATAACACCTGCGTGCAGGTGCGCCATTTTGGTGCAATTATTAGATGTAGTTAGCACTTTGTGTGCTCATGGATAATAATTAACAATAATATACTGTTATGATCTTTTTTTTTTTAATCTTTTTTTGTTTCGTGCTGCTATTTCGCTAATCTTTCTTAATCATGTCTTAACCTTTGGAAGGTTATATTTGTTCAATCGATATTTTCAAAAGTTATGAAATTCAAATATTTGTTCAATCGATACTGCTATTACTACTACGGTAACAAGAATTTGGATTCACTCCCTTGTTGGGACTTTTACTACTACTACTACTACTACTACTACTACTACTACTACTATATTACTACTACTACTACTACTATTGCCGCTGCTACTATACTGCTATTGCTACTACTACTGCTACTCCTACTACTACTACTAATAACAAGAATTTGATTCACTCCCTTGCTGGGACTTTGGCTGCTGCTGCTGCTAACAAGAATTTGATTCACTCCCTTGCTAGGACTTTGGCTGCATCAATTCCCATCATTAATTGGGTTGATATTTGCAGGTCGC
This sequence comes from Eucalyptus lansdowneana, assembly GCA_017140395.1. Taxonomy (NCBI): domain Eukaryota; kingdom Viridiplantae; phylum Streptophyta; class Magnoliopsida; order Myrtales; family Myrtaceae; genus Eucalyptus; species Eucalyptus lansdowneana. The sequence continues at coordinate 23,932,595 of CM029489.1, forward strand.
AAATATTATATTCTTAGACGATCCAGTTGGAATTGGATTCTCTAAATGACAAATTTTCGATATCCAAGATATTTATATTCAAGATGGCACTCAAATGAACAATTAAAAGTCTTGGTAGTGAACATTTTTAAAAATTGTGACACTGAATTAGTCGAAGGAAAACTAAAGTTATTGTACTCAAATGAGATCTGTACAGAGGTTAAAGCACATGAGCTTTTCTTATTCCCACGTATTTGGTATCATTCAAAGGCCCAAGTACTTATTTGAAATTCAAATGATAAGTTGACTTTGCCTAAAATACCCGATCGTTGGTTTGAGCAAAGACACGAGGGGGACTGTCACGTTGTGTTCGGATTGGAAAAAGTACTTCTAATTGAATTTGAATGAAGAAGGTCGTTTGGGTTTCGATTTCAAAGTCACGTCGTGCTCGGATTCTTCTGACGAATTCTTCCCCACTCGGGCCATGCACCCACTTTGCAATTGGAAGTGCCCGCCCCGCAAGAAAGAGGCACTATTTTGTAAAGCTCGTCGCATTTTTCTTACGACAACACCGTACTTCCGGAACTTTCCACTCTATTAATTCGAAAATATTATCCAATTAATCTTATTTTTTTTAATTTTATTAATATAATTCTAAAAATTTATGTGAAATTCTAATATAATCCTTCAACCCGATTTTCATCAGAAAATGCTGACGTGGTGTTCAGTCATCACCGGCCATCCCCAGCATCTGACTTGAATAACTTCTAGTAAAACAACATCGGTTTGCTTAATTTTTTTTTCTTTTCTTTTTGTATATTGTTCGTTTTTTCCAAGTATTAGGTCATTCCCAGTAACCTTGGAGACCGGATGCAACAATGAGAAACTTCACCCAGCTGACAATGTAACACCAAAACCAAAAAGTGAGTACGGAATTTTAGTCCAAACAATGCATTTTACTAAGTCAATGAGATAATTGTGTTTGCTATAAATTAGGGGCATGCACGATTAGCATTAGCACCAGCAGAGACGTAATATGAAATTCTCAAAACACAAAGTATGGTCAAGTAAAATTTTTTACCATTCTTTTTTTATAATTTCGGTTGCCCATTGTAAACTCAATAGAAAGGCAAGAAAGTGTATATTCCAAAGTTATGCACAATGTGACTGTGCCTCACGGTTGTGGTACCCATAATTACTTACCTTTTGTTAGTAGAGAAGTTATATTTGATGAGTTCCCAGGACTAATCGATAAGAGTGATTGTGGCATGTTTATATGGACAGGGTGATGTTCAATTTAAGTCGGAGTTGAAACCACAAACTCCTAAACCAGATGGTGCTAGCATGTTAATAAACACAAACAGTGCTTACAGCAAGGCATAGCTTATAGAACTAATGATTGCTATAACTGTTGGGTTAAACAATGTGCGTGTTGAATTTCCTGATAGATATGCATGCAATGATTTTGCTTTATCCGCGATTGAGGAGGTTGTGTAAAAAAAATCCTTTTGGAGCATTTAACAAATGCAAGTGGAGTTGGGATTCTATTGATGTCCAAGGTTAAGGCAAAGTTCATGTGTAACTTGGATTTCCAAGATCTCGGTGGTGGTTGAGCTCATGAGGGGCTGTGGAAGAGTAGTAGTGAAGTTCGAAATCAAACAAAATGATTGTGACTTTGGACTCTAACGTCAAGCCGTGATCGTATTGTCGAAAATATATCTTGAGTTTGAGTTAGAAAAGGAACGTGTTTCATAGTTTGAGTTGGTTTTTACTTTAAATAGTTTCCTATTTTGACTAGGTTTTCTAAAATGGATTTCCTATTTTGGATCTAACCTTGTCTATGTATGAGAAGTGTTGCTTCGTGAAGAGCACCCAAAAGGATGCTTCTTTGTGAATTACACCTTGAAACTATTCAAGAGTATTGAAGCCAATAAGTTTGAGGTATGGACACCTAGAGTGCTAAAATTTGGCACGGAGGGACACTTAGGGCGTGCATGACAACTATTTTGTTCTATAAATAGTTTACCGGAACAGAAATAGATTTTTCTATTTCTATTTCTAGAAGAGTTTCTAAGTAAAAATAACCGTTTAATAATGACACAAAATTTCTACTCTAAAAATAGAAATTCGTTTGATAATGACACAAAATTTCTTCCTTTTCGGGTCGGCCCAGCGGCCGTGGTGGCAATTGGCGCGGCGACGACGTGGGCGCGATTAGTGGTGATCGGCGATTGCATGAGCGGCCGGCGATCATTGGTGGTGGCGACCGTGTGGGCGGCGGCCCACGACCGCACCTGGCCGACGATCGATCGATGGCGCGGTGACCGGTGGCCGGCGGCGGCGGTGGTGGCGGCCCGGCAGCCGGCGGTGGTGGTGATCGGCGACGGTGGTGGTGGTAGGTGGTGATCGGCGACAGGGGCGGCGGTGGCGATGGCGGTGGGTGGCGGTGGGTGGCGCGGTGGCGGGGGCGGCGGCCGATGGTGGGTAGGTGGGCAGCAATCGGCGGAGGAGGAAGAGGAGCCAAGACGTCGTAGAGGAGATGAGAGTTACTGAAATTAGGGTTTGTGGGAGAAATTATTTCTGATTTCTATTTAAGAAATAGAGAAGAGATTTTTTCTACTTGATTTCTCTTCCAAACCTATTTCGGAATAGAAATCTATTACGAAATAAAAAACGGAATAGGTTTATCAAATGGATTTCTCTTCCAAAAATAGGTTTGGAATAGAAAAACTATTTACGTAATAGAATTTTTGGTTATCATGCACCCCCATTAAGTGCCAAAAATTTGAAAATGTACACTTAAGTGCCAAAATCTGAGTAAAATTGGTCACTTAAGTGCCACTCCGGCCAAAATTCAGCCAAATTGCTGACTTGGCAATTCTTCGGCGAGATGACTGCAAAATAGCGTCGTTTTGCACGTTGATGTGGCGAGAAAATGCAAAAAACGATGTCGTTTTGTCTTTGATGTATAAAAAATTAATATAAAAATTAATTAAATTAAATTTAAAACAAAAATTATTTAAAATATTCTTAAAAATTTAAAAACCTAAAATTAAAAAAAAAAAAGGGGGTCGAAGGGAGGCGGGCGAGGGCTGAGCCCTTGTTGTTGTTGCCTCCTTGCGGCCGCCGGGAAGGGCGGGGACGAAAGGGGAGGGTCAGCCGGGGTTGCCAGCCCTTGGCTAACCAACAGCGAGGGCCGCGAGCTGTCGTCGGATCTCGGTGAGGGCTCGCGGGCCCTCGCCGCCTCCTTGTCGTCGTTGACGTTCTCATTATTTTTGCATTTTCTCGCCACGTTAGCGTGCAAAATGACGCCGTTTTGCACTCACCTCGCTGGAAAATTGCCACATCAACAATTTAGCCGGATTTTGGCCAAAGTGGCACTTAAGTGATCCATTTTACTCCGATTTTGACACTTAAGTGTGCCTTTTCGAAGTTTTGGCACTTAAGTGTCCATCCGTGCCAAGTTTTGGCACTTCAAGTGTACTTCTGCCCAATAAATTTTGTGGTAAGTGTTATACCCCTAGATCAACTCATTAAATTTTTGTTCGCGCTTTAGCTCATTTCATATTGAACATCACAATTTTATTCTTTGGCATATAGGTGGACATTTTCCTAGGAGATCCTCATCTTAGTAGTGCTATCTCTTGAGTTGCTTAATGTTACATTATGTCAAAGATATATTGTTAGTTAATTCAAATTTCACATATATCCCAAGAACGCTCCATACTAACAGCTTTTCAAGAGCCATTTATTTTCTGGGCCCTTTGACATCAACAATCACTCTCCACTCTCATCAGACCGGGTTGTTACAATAAGATTTTAATGAGGAATTATAAGTGCCAAACAATGAGTGAATTATTTGGTGTAATTGGGGATGATAAACATTGAGAGTGGTTGGGTGACTCAATATGTGGTAGCAATCTACATTATATCCCTTGATTTACAATAGAATTCCATGCTGCTCTCCCTCTGGACATAAGTTACGCCGTTCAAACCATGTAAATTCAACATCCGATTTATTAATTTTTTTTATTTTATCATTCAATTTTTATTTTATTTTTTATTTTCCACAACAACAAATTTGTCCGAAGTGTATGTTTTCATAGAGGTTCAGCCCTTTTTATGAAAATGATCAGCCTAATGTTAGTTAGAAGAGTTCTTCTACAATCTATGTGAAATACTAATGGATCTATGCATCTCGTGTGCAAGTACAAATTCTAACAAAGTGATAATAGCATCGGCTGGCTTAAGGTATGTTTGGTAGTCATTCTATTACTAGGAACAATTTCAGTTTAGAAATGATTCTTTTTTATTTTGTTCCCATGAACAATTTCTGAGCTTTTGAGGACGTTTGATAACTGCTCAAAATTTTTATTCTCGGAATAAAAATGTGTTTGGTAGGATTCTTAAATTTTTCTACTTCTTTTAATTTTAAATACTTTTATTATATTTTTCTTATATATTTTTCTTTTTTCTTTTTCATTTTCTCTTCTTTTTCTTCCTCCTTCTTTATGGATGGTCACCAGTGACGGCAGTGGCCGATGACCGGCTACACAATGTCCAGTGAGCTCAATGAAGCCTCGCCAAGCTAGGGCGTGATCCAACGTGCTTGCCAAAGGCTCGCCTAGCCACCGTGAGCCTTGGCCTCACTAAATCTGGGCAAGGTTGACGAGCCTCGCTTAGCCATTGGTGAGACTCAACCTTGCCCAAGTGGCAAGAGGTTAGCCTTGCCCTAGCCTGGTGAGGCCAAGCCTTGCCGGTGGTTGAATGAGGCTTTCCTCACCAAATCTAGAGAGGTTGACCCCATGTCGCCTGAGGGAGGTCAAGGCTCGCTAGCGGCTGGGCGAAGCTCGTGATGGCTAGGCGAGCCTCCGATGAGCTCATTGGATCTTGTCTAGATAATCGTCGGCCACCATCAAGGGCGGTTGCTAGGATCAATTGGGGGGAAGAAGAAAAGAAAAGAAGAGAGAAGGAGAAGAGAAGAAAAGAAAAAAGAAAAATAGTTTTGGATTTGATTCTAGAATTGTTCTCTGGAATAAAGAATCAACTTTTTCTACTTCTTGATTTTGTTCTAAATCTATTCCCAAGAACAAAAATACGGATTTTCGTTCTTGGGAACAAAAAATTTAATCAAATGGATTCATATTCCAAATCTACTATCAGGAACAAAAAAAATAGAATTGGCTACTATTAGGTAAGTAACAAACTGCGCCCTTAATGTCCTAACTTTCCCCCATAGTACAATACTGTTAATGATGATTCTTGCGTTCACACAAATCTTCAGCTCATGCATATGCTAGCGTTATTGGTGTTTGTTTGATTTCTGTCGTGTGACTTCAATTTTTTTTTTTTTTAATGTTAAAAGATGGTCTTTGTCTATACTAATCTTTAAATATTCGCACATTAAGGATTGACCCCTTCGAAAAGTTTATCCAAAATCCTTATTATTGTGAAATTTTGTAAGACCAATATTGACTGTTCTAAAAATTTAAATTATTAAGTGAAAGTTTGGTTTATAATTTAAATATTTCAACACTCTCCTTCTTGCTTAGCCTAATTTTTGGCCTCGTAGTAAACATGAAAATTTGATTAGGGAGATAAACGAGAGCAGGAAAGATTAGAATTTAAAATCTTTATCTTTAATACCATGTGAGATCTCATGAGATCACAATTAATTGCTCTAAAAATTTGAAATTGTATGAGATCATAATCAATTATTTTATAAATTTAAACTATTAGATAGGGTCTTGATTTATTATATAAATATTTTAATAATTATGAGGTACAAGTACTACTCAAGAGGGGAGGGAGTCTTTAGTCAAATCGAGAAACAAAGAGGAAACACTTAGTGCTTCTAGCCTATTCCTCATTCTTCACTTTTTGGTTGATATACCTAACATTCCACGGAGGATAGATATATACCATGCGTTAGAACATCTTGTACCAAGCCATCGTAGTCTAAAAAGATAGGACCCGGACTCTGGAAAGGGGTCATCGTAGGAGGGTAGCAATGCGTGCCGCGTTGCTACATTCCTGTCCACTAATTTATGCATATCTATCGCACCGTTACCAAACCATCTTGGTGCAACCGAAAGAGCACTCCTCGTTGAAAATGGGTAAAGAAATGGGTCGATTTCGAGTTAAGTCATGTCATATTCGGATTTCTCTGAACGATTAGGCCTTATGTCCAGTGGTCCCTGATGTGACTAAGAAGCCCACTCAGCAAGCACAAATTGAGCATCTTAAGCAGAAAGTGAAAATGATTGAAGTTGAAAATAAAAAGCTTCGCAAGACATTGGGTTCCCGAAAGCATATAAAATAAAATGTTTTGGTTTTTGTTTCTTAGTTCAATGTCTAGGGACCTTGATTTCAATTTTTAATTCAATGTTTTCAATTCTTAGTCCAATGTTTAGGGACTTGAATTTCAATTCTTAGTTAGAAAGTTTGATTCAAATTTCAAATAAAATGAGGCGATTAGATCATTGTCATGGCCATTTTCCTATCTTGTCGTTGTTTCTAGGGGTGAGCAGCGGTCTAGGGTCGACCCTGGACCGACCCTGGACCGGCCCAACCCTGCTAGTCCTGGTCCAGTTCCCAAGGGGATTGGGTCGGTCCTTGGTCCTGAAATTCCAAGACCGACACTGTGCGGGTTGGTTCTCGGTCTTGAGAGTTTTGGGTCGGTCCAACCCTGGACCAACCCTGTATATTGTATTATATTATTTATAATTCTTTTATATATTCAAACCTAAGTAAAATTTATATTATATTATATTATATTATTTATAATTCTTCTATATATTCAAACCTAAGTAAAATGTTTATTAAAAAAAAAAACCCTAAGTAAAAGGATATTAAAGCTATTGACTCCTCAGGCTCACAGTCACGGACAGACGGCATCCAATTCCAAAAAGCATGAAGTTTACACCGTAAAGGTCTTCACGGCCTCCTCCTCCACAGTCCAGAGTACGTTCTTCACCGTGAGGACCAAGGACTCCTCACAATCATGAACTCGCAACATCCAAAACGGCGTGAAGTTTACGCCGTAAATCTCCTCACGGCTTCCTTCCCCAAAGTACATTCTCTTCCATTCAGTCTTCTTTGTTCTTCAATTTGCCAAAATCAAAAATAGCAACATCCCGCTTGCCGCGTTGTGAACCCTATCTTGTCCCATATCTCAATAAGCAATTAGCAGGTACGAAATTTCTATTATTTGTGTCATTTTAAATTTGCTGAATATGTATTGGTATTTATAGTTTAGTTACACAATGCCGCATTGTGGATGGATGTGTAATTTGAATTTGTAAGTTTACTTTTTTAGGGAGTATAAAAACAAGACGAAAAAAATTATCGATCGGTCCCGGGTTGACCCTGGAACCGGACCGAACCCATTGGGTCGGTCCGGTCCTTGGTCCCAGGCTCAATAGGGTTGGTCCTCGGTCCAAAAAATTGAGGACCGACACTGTACGGGTTGGTCCTAAGGTTAGGGGGTGGCCCGGACCAACCCGGACCATGCTCACCCCTAGTTGTTTCTTATATTATCTATTTTCTCCCCTAGGTAACAACACGGATCACCCGAGATTGCCAATCCATACTCGTTCTAGAGCAACAATGGCTGATGACACCGAACAAACGCGTGTTGCTGAACAAACTCGCATCGCCGCCCTCGAATCCGAGATGAAGCAAGTCCTGAATGTTCTTGAGTAGCTCTCTAAGCAAATTGATTCTCTCCAAGCAAACACTGCTCCACCAGCTCTGCAAGTTGAAGTGGTGTTACCACAACATGCTTCCATGGCTGATCCAAGAGATAAAGGTGAGAATACATCCGCAGTTGGGCCATCTACCTTTGTTGATCCTTCCAAGGTTAAAACGCCTCAAATTGTTGTTGGTGATGAGGTACAAGTGATACCTTTGGTTGTACCAAAAACTGAGCAAGAAAAACGCTTGGCAAAAATTGAGGATAAACTTAAGCAGCTGCAGGGTTCATTTAACCAAGATCGAACTGATTTGTCCCATTATGCAACGATCAAAATGCCAAAGAAGTTCAAAATGCTAGACTTTGAAAAGTACGATGGCACCTCCTGCCTGAAGATCCATCTACAGACTTATGTGGTCAGGATGACCCAATATGTTGATAACATACCCTTGATAATTCAACAATTTCAAGCAAGCCTGACAGGACCGGCGTTGCAATGGTATATATGAAGAAGATTAATTTGTTGGAGACTTGTGAGGATTTGACTGATGCCTTTTTCAAGCAATATAAGTATAATATTGATGTCACTCCATCTCGAGAAGATTTACTTCGCACTGAGAAGAAGAGAACGGAATCTTTCAAGGCATATGTCACGAGATGGAGGACCGTAGTTGCTCAAATTACTCCGGAGCCGACAGAGAAAGAGCTGATGGATTTGTTCATGAAGACACTCCCGCCTAAGTATCAAAATCAAATGCTGGGTTCGACTACTGAGTCATTCAATAAGCTAATCCTTGTCAGCGAGCGAATTGAAGTAGCATTGCGTGATGGATGGGCGTCTGATCAGACTAGCTCGTATAGGAGAATCTTGACCAAGAAGAATAAGGAACCTGTAGCGGAGGTTAATGTAGCTTATGTTTAATCATCTCGCCCTACTCCGAACACCCAACAGGGAGGAGCACAATAATTTTTTGGTCAGCAAAAAAACTCTTCCAGGCGTCAATTTACGCCACTTCTTAAGCCCTTGTCCAAGATCTTGCCGACCCTTCAAAAGAAAGGATTACTCACTAAGGAGCCTAAGCGATCTAATCCCGAGCGTTTCCCCAACTATGATCCGTCCAAGACATGTGCTTATCATATGGTGGAGGTAGGGCATTCTGTTGACAATTGCTATATGCTGCAACACAAAATCCAAAATCTTTTGGATGCCAATGTGTGTTAGGGAAATCTCTTATGATGTTTTAAAGATGACAAAATAAATCAAGGTTACTAACATGTTTGATGGTTGAGTAATAGACCATGCAGATGATAGAACGCGTAAAAGATATTATCAAAGACTATACTTGGAAGAACCAGAAGATTGAATGTAACTTATGTCCAAAGTATATTCTGAAGATTTCCAGACTTCTGTGTCAAAGTCTGAAGACTGCCAGACTTTAGTGTCAAAGTCTGTTCTACATCAGAAGTCTGTCAACTTTGACAAATTCCAAATTGAAAGTGAATGATGAACCAGAAGACAAACTCTATGTTGAAGCTGAACTAGAAGACAGACTCTATATTGGAGTTGAACTTATTCAGATGGTGTTCAAACCTTAAAGCTAAATCCGTTTAGAAGCAGAATACGTTCAGACCTAAATTGCAAAGTCTATTGCACTCAGACTCAAATTGTAAAGTCTATTGCTATTAGACTTTACATCCAGATTCGACATAACGTAATACAAGCTCAATCATATAACGGCTAGTGATTTGGTTTGGATTCCACATCAAGATTGATTTGATTGACTTAATCTAATTGATTGACAATTGGATCTTGAAGACAAGAAATTTTTATACGAAGAAGCTTTACTTATGGAAACCAAGATTCCGTTTGTATAAGCGATCAGAATCAATTTGGGATTCTACCTTTGTCACTTAACGGCTACCAAATCTTCTAGATAAAGAGCTGTCTAATGGGTAGATGGAAGACGATCCTCGGAGATACTGTTCAACGACTAGTTTGGAAGTGGGGGAGTATTTAAGGAGATGAAGGACTGCTGAGCAAGTAAGAGACGGAGCGTATAATTTATAATTCCAAAGTTCGAGTGATCTTTGTTCATACACTTGTCTTTGGAGAGCTTAAATATTTGTGACCGTGAGAGAAATACCAAAAGAGTGACTTAGTGAGATAGTGTGATCTACTACTAAGTGTTTGCACTCAAAGTTGTAATCTCTTGTTGATTGCATAGTAGAATCCAGCCAAGAAGGCTGTTAGCATGGGAGAGTGGACATAGGCTTAGATTAAGCTGAACCACTATAAACCTTGTGTTCTTATTCTCTTCCTTAACTCCTTTGTTTTACTCAAAGTTTATTTTATTCCGTATATATTTGACAAGATTTATTTTAAACACCTATTCACCCCCCTCTAGGTGTTCATACTAGCACTCTCAATGTGGTCTCATTCCGCGATGCACATCCAAACATCTAGAATAACCCACTCCTTAACCACCTAGAAGCTGTGAATGCCATTTTCAGTTTTGATGCTGAGCCTACCATGTTTCAGATGATGCATGAGGAAGTAGAAGTGATGGACACCTTGGGGCAACCAAGTGGCAAATTCGATTACTATGTAAAGTATTCGGCTCCTCCCAACTCCTACATCGACCCACAGGATATCATTTCAGATGGATGGGGTGGCATAGATGATCCCGCACCTCCAAAGATTGAGAGCTCTAATGACACACTCGAAGGAATGACTGAATTGTTTGAAGATAATTTAGTGTTTGCCATCGATGAAGCTCGAGAGTAGGAGAATTTTAATTATTTGTACACTCCTCTACACATGAGTCTTTATTGCTTTCCGTATTTGCATGTTAGGATTTTCATTTCTAGGATTTCTCTCATTTCAATAATATAATTTGCTTTTCATCCAATAAAATACATGGAGATTCTCATGTTTTAAGGGCATGTTGAAGTACACCAAACTAGCCCCGTGATGAAATCCTACCTAAAAGAAAACGGCAAGGAGCTATTTCTGAAGGCTGGGCTTCTTCATGTTCCCTTGAAAAAATTTTCATAATAAAATCATCTTCCAGCATGCATCTAATTTACCATGTTTGTTTCTTTTAATTATCTGCTTTATGTTTCAGGTGCAGCCTTGCACACATGTAAGGAATCTCTATGAGCTCCCTTGCAAAGAGGGGCAAGACACGGATACTTAATAGCTTTGACTTTATGATCTGATGTGCAAGAATAGAGCATGACCTTTTTGTCATTATAGAATGCTTTCAAATGATATTATGCAATTCATCAATTCCACTTGAAATTTATCAAAATGGATAATTCAGTGAATGATGTCGAGTTACTTGAACATGCTAAATGAGGTGTGAAAGGCAAGCCTAATCCTATACACAGTTTCCTATCTATACATTGTGAGGTGAGTATGGAAACATTTTGTATTTTAAAGTGAAGAGTTTTATTGCGAAAAGTACAACAGCTGAAATGACGAGAGGCAGTTCATTTTTCTACTCCAAACACTACAGATGATCCATTGCTTAACCCTTTTGAGCCCATACACTTATGGATATTCTTTTCAAATTACCCTTATCAAGAATCACCCCACATCGAGGCAACTGGGAGATAAAATGACAATATGAGGTGAGGAAAATGAATTGAAATTTTCTTGCTCTCACTTGCATCAATCTTCAAGTCATGCTATTACATTGAATTCATGTGGTAATTTAAGTGTGTTAGGATGACGAAGAGCATTTCTTTCACTATCCTGCACACTTATATCTTTTGCATAGCCCACTTGAGCTTGTGATTTCGTTTCTTTTAAACCCACACTGGGGCAAGGCAGGAGATAGATGAAGACCCTTGAAGGTTCGAGTGTCATTTAAAGTATACATGACACACGCACTGTGCGCAAGAACTGAAATCAAAATAGAACTAAGGAGCATGAAAAAGCAGTGTGCTTGGTAAAAGTAAGGCCAATGCCCGTGAAAAGAAGAGAGAAATGACTGATGAATTGGGGGGCATAAAAAAAAAAAAGCGGTGTGCCTGATCGATGCCCATCATCAAAGAAAATGATTTTAAAAGAAAAATTTTTGAGAAAAGATCTCCAGTTGAATAATCATTGGCATCATTTGATAAACTCTTGAGCAATAAAGAAATCTATCAAGAAGACAATCCGTGGCGAAGAAAACTAGTGGCAATGTTAAGATGATCACCAACTTTGACCCCTATACACATCTTTGAGTCTAACGATCATTTCGTTTCTCAACCCATAAACCCAACCTATGTTACGTTCCTTACAAAGTCTCTTCAGATTATGGCATTTGAATTAACATAGGAATTCACATGTTTTAAGCATTGCTCGAAGAAGTGCGAGCAAAATTATTTCTTTCTCATTTTGCAGAGTTCTTGACTTGTAAACCCGGAGATTATTATAGAATTGTTCTTTCAATTGCTTTGACTCAAAGAGTCCATTTGTTAAGCCATTGACCAAGCCCGCATTACAGTCCTTGTCAAAGACCTCTCAGATTGGTAAGGTCATACTGCTTGCAAGAAAATTCGAACTCTTGTCGACAAGATGGTGATAAGATTGAGTGATATATTCCGGCATCAATGGTCGGGACAAATAACCCCTCATAAATGAGAATGAGTGAAAAAGTCTTTCACACCAAAGGTGTCTCATTTAGCATGTTCAAGAGATTCACAAATTAGTGAAAATTGTCTTAATGATAATTTTTCTGGTGGAAGTTTGAAAAGCCATCATGCATGGACCTTCATTGAATTTTAAAAAATGAAATGAATTTTTCCTCAAAGACCAAAGGATTTGTCTTTGAAGCCCTGAGTTTGTTCAGTCATCTTTGAATACTTGATGAGAATTCCAAGTACCCATGTTTTCAAACATCTGATGTGATTTCTAGATATTTAGTATATGTTTTCAAATGTCTAGTGTGAATTCCAGATATTTGAACTTTTAAACACTTGATGTGACTTTCAAGTGTTTGTCTTTTCAAACATCGATGCGATTTCCAGATATTTAGTAAATGTTTTCAAATGTCTGACATAAGAATCAGATTTTTGAAATTTCAAGTACTTGATGCAATTTCCAGGTGCTTGGGATTTGATGAGAGTTCTAGATCCTCGAAGACTTTGAACCTTTCAATTATCTAAAGAGAGTTCTAGATGTTTGTTAGGTCTCATAAGAATCATTTCACAAGTACGACAGGTACATGTTCTTCTTTGCATTCGCATTGGGCATAGAGACATGGAGATCTATGTTCCTGATCAAATCATTGCATTTACATGCAATTCTTATTGCATGACCTTGCATTTCAAAAGGGCATTAAATTTACTTGAGTCCATTTCTTTTAAAAAAAAAAAAAAAGTCATTACAATTAGCATTTGCATATTCATTTCATATTCATTTTGCATGGTTTAAATTTAGGTGTCATTTATCTTTGAAGGAAACCTCTACGAGCTTTTCTTCAAAGATGGGCAGCTATTGACACCTAATTTAAACTCATATTTTAGAAATAGAAGATAATCTTTGATTATAGAGGGAAATTTTGAAAAAAAATTGAATTCAAAAAATTCAACAGCCGTGTGATTTTGGAACCACTTTTTTTGTTGAGAAGTTGACTAAAGATAGGGAAATCTTCATTTGTTTATTGAATTTTCTCTCTATAAATAGAGAGTGCGAAGCTTTGAAAAGGGAGGGGGGGGGGCTTTTCTTTGTCTGAGGAAAGAGAACACAAAAAGTCCAAAGGTGAAGGAAAGTGAGAGAGAAATTCTTTTAGGTTTCCTTTTGCTGGCTTGGAAGTTGAAAGAAGCTACAGAAAATGCAGAGAGAGATAGAAGGAGGAGACATGAAAATGACGTGAGAGAGAGAGGCAGGAGCAGGAAGGGAAAAAAAAAAGGAAAGGCAAAAAGATGAACAAATGTTTATCTTCCTCATGAGTTTCCGTCTGATGTCCTTGCTGCCCACTTCCTCCGCGTCGCCGAGCTACCACTGCCGCTCTTGCGCCCCACATCGTCGCCATTCCACCGGTCATCCGAAGTTTCGCCTTACTGGTGCTGATCCACGAAGACGCTGTTTCCTCTGCCTTGTCCGCGATCTGCCAACCACCGTCGATCCGGGATTTGCCGTTTTGCCGTGCTCCTGCCACGATGGGCCCTCGACGTTGCTTTCCACGCCCCCGTTGGTCGCCGCCTGTGCAGCCGAGTCGTCACTCCGCTCGCTCGATTGTCCGTGCGTCCACCGTTGCTGTTGCTACCTTCTTCTTCGACACCAAGCCATGCCGTCGCCCCTGTAGTAGCTCGTGCCTTTGCCTAGTGCCCAACGTAGCCCCTGCCTTCATCGGAGATCTGCTCCTGCTCGGCCCAGCGTCCCAACATTGCTGTTGCTCCCGCTTCGACTGACTTGCGACACCACTGGAAGCTGAGCTGCTGCATGCTCGAGTAATGCCCCCCACCACTGAGTTTTCCTCTGCTGCACCCTGCTTCACCTGCAACGCCCATAGCAGCCTCTCACCGAGCCGCTTGCTCTTTACTACTCCTGCACTAGCGATAGCTCCTGCTTTGTCGTTGTTGGTTCGGGCTTGTTACCTCTCACCAGAGCTCCGGTGACTACGACACCCGCCCTCCGTTGTGCCTGCACCTCCGCCACTCGCCACCACTGTTTTCCGGAGATCCTTTGCTGGTTCCTGTTGCCAGAGTTACCGTCCAATTCTGTGTCAACTTGGTGGTTTCGTTGATCGGTTTTTATCACTTTTGTACTGGACGAACCAATGTTGCTGTGAATTTGGCGTGGTTGATCTGATACTGTTTCTCTCCCGTCGTTTACACTCGGCCAAATCACACACCCACATCAAGATGTGATTTTTCCTTGGGGCAGTTCTCTATTTTCTCTTTGTGCAGGTGCTGTTTTTTTAGCAACAAAAAGCCGTGCCCTTGACTAGGTAATTTCTTTAGGCTAAATTCGGATCGGATATTCTCGTTTCATAATTTTTTATTTTAACTTGATTTGTTCAGATTTATTTTTATCATTATCCAATTATGAAATTTGTCATATTAAGTCATAATAATCAAAAGTATTGAGCCGCGAGACGTCGGATTAGATTTTTGATTATTTCGACTTTTTCATGGTAAATTCATGAATTGATTTACATCATTGAGATAATATGTCATTGATTTACATTGATAAATTTTCAATAGGACATATATTTTGGTGTGTTATTTGCTCATCACATATCATGCATCATATCTAGGATTTAGGTATTTAGGTCCATAAACATTTCTTGTTTAAAGCAATGCATTTTAATTTTTAAGATTCATATAGAATTAGGATAATTTTCCTTTAATAAAACCAAAACGAAAAAGAACAAAAAATGTTGTAGGTTATAAAGATTTCATAATGTGCACACCATATGTTGCGCTTTAATTAGTGGGTCATAGGTTAATGTTTTAATATTCCTGTCGTGCGGTTGTTTTTAATATAAAAAAAAAAAAAAAGCCAAAGATTAGTATTCCATCATTATATTGTTTTTCTTAATAAGAATTATCAATTCATTTAAAAAAAGCACAGAGGTCATTTATTTGGTTAGTTAATAGGTTAGTTCATAACCATTTCATGTCATCATTGTTAGTGTAGGTTGCATATGTGTGATAAAAAATCATTAAAAATCATAAAAGAACATGCATATAGAATTACCATGTCATTCATCCCATACCATGTAGCACATGCATATTTAGGATTATGTAAATTAGATTACACACATATTGTAATGATTCAAATCATGTAATATGAATTGCATCTCACATGCCATTAAAGTAAAACTCATGCATATCAAATTTAAATTAAGATTGCATATAATTAACACTTTTTTAAGAAAAATAAAAATTAGATGTCATGTCATTTAGAAATCATGTTTAGGCCATGCATTTTTATTAGCATTTTTGTAAGTTTTTCTTTAGAGAGTGGACCTTAATGAAGTTGTAGTCTATAATTTCTTACAATTTATTACTTTGGTTTATTGAATGTTATTTTATTGATTGTGCACCCGCATGACCACCATTCGCATCTTAGTAGCTTAGGTTAAAA
Organism: Eucalyptus lansdowneana; assembly: GCA_017140395.1. NCBI lineage: Eukaryota > Viridiplantae > Streptophyta > Magnoliopsida > Myrtales > Myrtaceae > Eucalyptus > Eucalyptus lansdowneana. The sequence goes on from CM029489.1 coordinate 23,948,353, forward strand.
TTAATTAATACTGCCTGCAAAATATTTTTGAAATTAAAATAAAAAGGTACTGAAATGGCGTTAGATTAATCTAGCGTAATCATGTCTCTGGACCTATTGAAAATATGGTTTGCAAAAGTAAAGTATTCTCCCATACTTTACTTGGATTTCTAATCAACCCTAATTGGTTAGTGGCGGCTCCAAATTGAGTATAATTGCATGTTTAAATGGGTTAATTTTTAAGTATCAAGTCGTGATTGGTAGGACTTGGGAGAGTCCGTGCCAAGTCTTCAGACTTAGCAATTCATTAGCCTTTTCTTTGAATAATCACCCTCAAGATGGTCGCGACAGTGATTGTGGTGGTGTTAATATGGATAGGGAGATGTTCAATTTAAGTTGGAGTTGAAATCACAAACTCCTAAAGTAGATGGTGCTAGCAATTTAATAAACACAATTAGTGCTTATAGCAAGGTAGAGCTTATAGAACTAATGGTTGCCATAATTGTTGAGTTTAAGAAGGTGTGTGTTTGATCTCTTGATAAATATGCATGTGATGAGTTTGCTTTATCTACGGTTGAGGAGGTTGTGTAGGATAATCTTTGTGGAGAAGTTAATAAATGCAAGTGGAGTTGGGATTTAATGAGGTCCAAGGTTATGGCGAAGTTCATGTGTAACTTGGATTTCAAAGATATTGGTGGCGGTTGGGCCCATAAGGGGCTATGGGAGATTATCAGTGAAGTTCGGAATCAAACAAAACGGTTGTGACTTGACTCAAATATCGAGCCAAGGTAAATATTATTGAAAATATATTTTGAGTTTGAGCTTGAAAAGGAACATGTTTCATAATTTGAGGTGGTTTCTACTTTAAGTAGTTCCCTATTTTGTCTAGGTTTTCTGAAAGGGATTTCCTATTTTGGATTTAACCTTGTCTATGTATAAGAAGTGTTGCTTTGTGAAGAGCATCCAAAAGGCTGCTTCTTTGTGAATTATACCTTGACACAATCCGAGAGTATTAAAGCCAATAAATTCTGTGGTAACTATTATACTCCTAGATCAACTCATTAAATTTTTGTCTGCTTTGGCCCATCTCATACGAAACCTCAATATTTTGTTCTTTGGCATGCGGCTGAACATTTTCTTAGGAGATCACTCATCTTAATAGTGCTATCCCTTAAGCATGCTTAATGCTGCGTTATGTCACAAATATCTTATGAGTTAATTCCAATTTTACATATATCCCAAGAACATTCCCCCCCTATTCAGGGTGCAATCCGGTTCACTTTTGTGTCATCTTCCATGCTAAAAGCTTATCAAGAGCCATTTATTTTCTTGGCCCTTTGACATCAACAATCACTCTTCGCTTCATCAAACTAGGTTGTTACAATAAGATTTTTGTGAGGAATTGTTAGTGCTAAACAACGTGAGGATTATTTGGTGTAATTGGGGATGGTAAACACTAAGAGCGGATGGGTGACTCAAATATGATTGTAATCTACATTATATCATTTAGTCTTTAGTGGAATTTTGTGCTACTGTCCCTATGGATGTAGGTTTCACTGTCCAGACCATCTAAATCAATGTCCGATTTATTATTTTTATTATTTTTTATTTTGCTGTTCGATTTTTATTTTATTTTTTATTTTCAGCAACAACAAATTTGTCCAAAGGGTATGTTTTTATAGAGGTTCAGCCGTTTTTATGAAAATGATCAGCATAATGTTAGTTAGAAAAGTTCTTCTACAATATATGTGAAATACTAATGGATCTATGCATCTTGTGTGCAAGTACAAATTCTAATAAAGTGATAATTGCATTGGCCAGTTTAGGGATTGTTTTGGTAACATTTATGTTCCAAAAAATTATATATATATATATATATATATATATATATATATATATTTTCAGAATTAATCTTTTCTTTTTCTACACCTTGAAACGATTTTTGAGTAAAAGAACAAAAAATAAAAGAAGAGAAACGTTGCCATATGCGCCCTTAATGTTTTGATTTCCTCTGGAGTATAATAATGTCAATGACGATTGCTACATTCACACAAGTCTTGAGCTCATGCAGGTGTTAGCGCTATTGGTGTTTGTTCGATTTCTGTCATTGGACTTCAATTTTTATTTTATTTTTTCATATGTTAAAAGATGGTCTTTGTCTGCACTAGTCTTTAAATATTCGCACATTAGGGATTGACCCCATTGAAAAGCTTATCTAAAAATCCTCCCTATGAGGTACTAGTCCTCAAAGAGGGGAGGGAGTCTTTAGTCAAATCGAGAAACAAAGAGGAAACACTTATTAGGGCGCGTTTGGTAACCATTTTGTTCTAGAAAAGAATTTTTGATGAGAAATGTTCTTTTTTTGTTTCTGTTTTCGGAATAATTTATTAACAAAATAACGTGTTTGATGACTTACAAAAATTTCTATTCTTAGGATAGAAACATGTTTGGTACAATTCTTAGATTTTTTTTAAATATCTTTTAATTTTTTAATTCTTTTATTATTTTTTTCCTTTTTCTTTTTGGCTAGTCGCCGGCCATCGTCGTGGCCGACGACCAGTTGGGTGACGTTCGATGTGCTCGTCGAAGGCCAGCTTGGCCCCAGCGAGCCTCGGCCTCGCCCTGGCTTGGCGAGGCCTGGCCTCGTGCCGGTTGGGGAGGCCGAGCTTCGCCGTGGCCGCGTGGGGCTCAACCTCACTTGGGCTGGGCGAGGTCGAATTCTTTAGCTATGGCCAAAAGGAGAAGTAAGGAATGTTTGCCTAGGAAGTGAACAATAACTGTGTTTCAGTTTGGAAAATACCTCAGTTCGGAATGTATATAGGAATCAGTGCTAATAACTTTTTATTTCATTCTGCATTCGATGAACAAAATAGTGAGGGCCAACATTGAGTTCCTGAAGAAACTTGGAGTTGATCGATGGTGCTTCCATGATAAGGATATAGCTCTTGATGGCAAGACATTGGAGGAGAGTAAATAGTCGAAGTCAGTTTTGGTATTACAAGTTCATATGTAGATTTTGGTTGCTCAGGACATTGATCTTAGAAAATCTTTGAAACACCCCTTCTTAACATGTGCTGACACAGTTGCTAATGACAATTCTTAATCCAGCAATCGAGTTTAAGTTTGCTCTTTGTTGTTACTGTCGTAGGAATCTAATGCAAATTTGGATGAAGTAGTGGCCCTTGCGAAGGAGCTACAAGTAGACTCCTGGACAATTAAAATATGATCATTTTTGTTACAGTTGTAGCACTCTTGGAATGTGATCTTTATGATGCCTTCTTTACTCAATTAATGAAGTCTTCTAGGCTATTGCTTGAACACATGAAAATCCTTAACCTAACTCTGAATTTTCTATATTAGAAGCATTGGCTCAACATTGATTAATGGAGTGTTTGGATAGATGATGATTCCATGTTATTGCTGAGAGTACCATCATTGATAAAGCATATTCCTAAGCTGTGAGGATTTTTTGCTCCTACTTTCTAAAATATGATCAAACTTGATGTTGGGACTTGAAAGCATGGTTTCTAATTCACGTTTTCAAGTTCTTGTTATTCTAAGCTTAATTTGTTGAATGCAATAGAATTTTGGAGGGAAGTCTCTCGACTTGTATACTTCCATTATTCAATTATTTATTTTAAGGAAAATCTATCTATTGCTGCTCTAGGCTATCGTGACATCATGAATTCAGATTCTGATTTCGATTGGATAAGTCGGGCCTTTCATCAATGCAACTATAGTGTTTTTCTCTAAGATGGCCACTTATGAGATAACTAGATTATTTGGAGAAGCCATTAAGGATTTTAAGGCAAATAGACTTGAGGATTCGACCATGAATCGGCTGCTCGACAGTGTTCATCTGCTGAGATCATTACGACACAAATGTAAATTGATTAGAGATCAGAGATAGGCCGGTTTGATTGAAATGAGTGGTTAAACGTGGGTGATCCCACTAAGTTGCAAAATTCTCATTGATTAGCACTAGTTTGATTTTTCTATCGTTTTAGTACCCTGCATTCGTATTCAAAACCTCGAGATTTTTACGACAATCGAGAGTTACCAATGTGTCAAAGGGGTTCATTGTGACTTGAAGAAAATCGACCACGGATCATTTGCACTAAAAAGTTCTGAAAGCTACTCGGTAACCTAGGTCACACTAAAAACGCGCTGGATGGAAATTAACTACAAATTTGAATCCGATTTCAGAATTTGAAGGTTCTATTATGTCACAATAAATTTTAGGAACGTTGACTTAGTCTCGAGAAGATTTTCTACAACCCGAGACTTTTTGAGAAAAAGTCGTCATAGGGCTATCTTTGTCTAGAAATTGTCGGGGATCGTTTTTTTATTATGAAATTGGGAAGCAAGTGAGATCAATTGGTGAGGAAAAATACCAATTGGATCATTAAGGTGTCGATTGAATTTTTGAGGGCTAAATTGAATTGAATTGAGAAGCAATTAGTGTCCAATTGAAGCCAAAACTCATGCAATTTCGTATGCCCCCCATTGTTGTGACATTTGGACCATCTCAACCTTCTAGAAGGGGCATTATAGGCTGGAAATGTGCTAGTGGATGACAGCTCACAAAGTGGACTAAGTCAAGGGGACAAAAGAAGAGTAGAGACCAAGCTTATCCACCCTTGCCCCCTTCCTTCTTCCTCCCCCCATCTCTGCCGTCGACCCCTCCCTCTTCACCTTCCCTCTTGGTTGCTTTGAATCTTACAAGACCAGAGAAGAAGCCAGAGCAGCCACCGCCACCGTCACATGTACGCTGGAACCACCACTGGACCATTTTCCCCCTTTATTTTCACTTATGCCGGTTTTTGCTCTATCTGACCTTTTGCCAAAGATTCGAGTGAAAAGTTGACTTCCCGTGAGAATCAGCCAACGATCCATCCATCACCATGACCAGGAGAGACAACCCATCCCAATGAGCCCGACCTCACCTCGAACGAAGCCACCGATCTCCGGTTGCCAGTCCGCCGGTTTGTTGCCCCGCCTGCACCACTTCGCGTTTTTCTTCATTTTTCTCCCATTCCAGCCCTTCTTTTGCCCATCTCAACATCCAACAAGACCCCCATGACCCCCAGCAGCTGTCGGTTGTCGACCACCCACTCGCCGGAGGTCTAATTAGCCCGTTTCCTCGCTGTTCAACCGTTGGTTTTCCTCTTGTTGACACCTAAATTTTAGCGACCCGTTTAATTATTTATCGCATTAAAAATTAGGGATTAATTTTAACCCCTAAAAAAATATTAGTTAATTAATTAATTGCATAGTATATAGTTTTAGGTGCATTTATTTTAATTTGCATTTACATTGGGCCGGTGACAAATGAGTTCAAGTTGATGGTTCAAAATATTAATTTGGTGAATTGGCCCAAGCCCGTATCCTCGGAAAGATTTTACGGATTTACCTTTGTGAGATTTCAATTCAAAAATAAATATTGCGTTAAAAAATCTTCGTGGATATAATTTTGGAAAATTGAAAAAAACCCTAATTCGTGGCCTATAAATAGGTTAATTCGCCAGGGTTTAGCAGCCACAATTCTGAAAAGGGAGGACTTTGAATACACGGCACATAGAGAGAGCTTTAGAGAGAAAAAGTCAAAAGGAGAAATCAGGGTGGCTGGGAAATTGATAATTTCAGAGAGAACACACGAGATGGAGAGATAGGGTGTGGGTCGTCTTCTTCCTTAGACGACTGCTACCGAGCCCCTACATCTCTGCGACTCGACGATTATTTTTTTGCCACAAGCTTCACGCCAATGCAACGCTGCAGGATCTTGTTACCGATTTACCACTCGCACTGCTGCCGCAAGCCCAAGTTGCTACTGTTTGTGATCCACAGCCCGAGCCGACGATGACTGAGCTTGCTGCTCCGGTGTGCCGCCGCTGCCCATCACGTCGCTGACGACACCAGCAAGCCATCTAAAATTTCAGATTTGTGTGAAGGTGTCTCTTGCGGGTCTTTCCAGCGAGTTTCCTGCAACGAGCAATTTTGGTCGGGTCACATCAAGTTGCGGCAACGTGTTTGGTTCCATACGATGGAGACCGATCCTGTGAAGTCCTGATTTTTATTGTTCCTATAGGCTTTTTGGCGTGTTACCCCACGGTTTCATCGCTCATTGCATGCATAGAAGACGTCATATTTTTTATTCCTTTTGAGACAAAGAAGTGGGCTAAGAGCTTGGTCAAAGTCTTCATTGGAGGCTCAGACTCACGAAGAGATTTGTATATCCGAGAGTTCTCACCTGATTTGGTGACTCATCGGTAAAATCAAAGTTCAATGGCCACGCTTGACGACTTTCTTGTAGATTTTCCAGGCATCCTTGACGTGCCCGAGACCCCCACCGATCTAGTTATTTTGCCTTGTTTGAATTTTTATTAGTGCAGGTCTTCCTTGACCGAATCCAGTCACCGCCCCGGTAATCCCAGCGAATCTCTGAGCAATACTTGTCCTCCGGCACCTCCAGCAACAACCTTTCCCTGATCGAGCTACCACCATGATGAACCCCTTGACCGTGCACACCACACCGCCGAGCACCGCCACACATCGCCGGTCACCCGTCGAGCGGATCCCGTTCAGTTCAAATTCGGTAACATTATTTGTGGAATCAGGTAATTATCTTATCTAAATTTGATTTGGATATTTTATTGCCTAATACATGCTTTTCAATATCTTACCTGCATATTTGAATTATGAAGGTATTTCCGGTTAAGATTTATTGCCTAATTCGCAACCGCATACGGATTTTTTATTGTATCTATAAGGCTTTAGATGGAATAATAAATCTTGCGGGAATAAAATTGATATCTTGATCTTTAAGGCTTAAGATCAATTTATCGATTTTATTAGCGAAATAATCAAGCTGATTTGGATATTGTTCCCTGATTCGAATGATGTATGATATCTTTGATGATTTTGAATGATTTGGTGTTTATCTTTTAATTGCTTTATTTATCCCGAAAATACAAAAAAGATTGCATTTGCATATCATGTAAATTACAATAAATTTCCTAGATAGAATTGCATGATAGAATAGTTAGATTCTTTTCTGATTATATTAGAACGCATGTTTAGATGGTATCTAGGTTAGATAATATCCTTGAATTAAATTGCATGTCGAGATAAATTTATGAGTTAAGATAGGATTCGGATTAGTCTATTTCCTAACTTAAGATAGATAATATCTCACTTTAGTTAGATTTTTAATTATGAATTTTTTTTTATAAAAAAACTCAAAAAAAAAATGTCATTGCATGTCATATAGAATTAGATTCATGAAATGCATGTTATTTAATGATTGTTGCTAGGTCCACCTAATTAGAAGTTGCTTGTCATTAGAATTAAGTCATTTAGTTATATTACATTGCATAAAGCATGATTCTCATTAATTAAGTAAAAAAGAAGAAGAAGAAATGCGTGTTAATTAAAAATCATATTTAGGACTGTTGATGTGAATTCCGATCTAACAACACAGATGCTTTCGTTACTATGAGGTAAGTCATGTAATTTATTTACTGCTTTACTTAGGTGTTAAATTGGTGGTTTGCGAACCCACATGATCATCTCACATGTTAGGAAATTAAAATCAATCCAAGTTGCTTGCCAAACATTTTTAAAATAAAAGAGAGAGGTGCGAAAGGGCGTTAGAAAAATCTAGCGTAACCAAGTCTCCGAACTCATAAATCTCTGGTTCGTAGAAGTAAAGTAAATCTCCCGTTACTTTACTTGGGTTTCTAATCGACCCATCAAAAATATATTAGTGGCGACTCCTAATTGAAAATCAATTACATGTTAAGAACTTGAACCTAAGTCGCGAATTGATATGGGCTTGGGAGAGCCCGAGTTAAGTCCAGGCTTAACAATCCATTAGCCAAACCCTAGGTGGTCCACACTCGAAAATATTGGTCACGACACCTCTATCCAGCAAGTAAAAGCAGAAGCTGAACCAGCTTTGTTTCCTCTGTTTTGCAGTTCAAAAAATAAGCTAAAATAGTGGGCTTTCCAAAGTAGCTTCTAGGCCTATTTTGAGGTGGTTCCACGCCTCGAAAGTTAGGCCTGCTTTGGAGAGAATTGTCCCCCATCGTGTCCCTGTCGATTTGCACTGATTGGCTCGCCGAACAGTGATTTAAGTCACTAATCCTCACTTAGTAGGTTATTTGTGCTTAGGAGTTGATTAGTTTAGGTTAAGATGGATTAGGTAGTTAGATTAAATTAGATTAGTGAATTTAATTATTTGTCATTGCATGTTAGGTGGTCAGTTAGTGCAATTAGCGAGTAAATAGACTCTAGTATTTATTGAACGAGTCTTGGAAATTTTCCGGTCCGTTTCAGTGTCTAATTAGGCATTACGGGCCTAAGTTGGAGTTATTGGTATTTATATAATATTTTTCATAATTATTTAATTATTTATTTATTTTCCAGAAATTAGCTTGGGATAGTCGACGACCAGAATTTTTGCTGATTATTGTGGTGACTCTATTTATTTATTTGAGTTTTAATTTGTGCTGAATTGATTTAATTGTGATTTTAGGATTTTATTCCTAAATTAATTAATTTTGGTAATTAATTGGAAAATTACTAGGAGTCGGTCTACGCGGCAAAAACATATTTTGAGGCTAGCGAAAGCGTGGGAGGTTTAAAAGTGAAAACTTTGTATTTTGGCTAAGACTGGCCGTGTACCCCACACATATGTATTTTTATTGAGTATGATAAAAATGGTAAATTGATTGTGTCTTCAGAACAAAATACTATAACGGCTCGATGATTTGTATGTCATCTTGGAGAATGGACATTATACTATTATAGCTCAATAACTCTCCCGTCATCTTGAGAAGGAATTGCTTGTATACCAACTCGATGACCCTATATGTCATCTTGGAGATATGACGGTATGATTTAATAGCTCGATGACTCTATATGTCATTTTGAAAAGGAATTGCTTGTATACTGGCTCGATGACCCTATATGTCATCTTGGAGATAGGATGGTATGATTTAACAGCTCAATGACTCTATATGTCATCTTGAGAAGGAATTGATTGTATACTGACTCAGTGACTTTATATGTTATTTTGGAGATAGGACGGTATGACCCAATGATGTGTTATAACGGTTCGATGACTCTATATGTCGTATTGGAGATAGAACATTATGCACAAGTATGTTATAATGGCTCAATGACTCTATATGTTGTCTTGGAGATAGAACGTTATGCATACCCGCTCGATGGCTCTATATGTCATATGGAGATAGGATAGTACTATCTATATTTCACTTTGATTGAGGAATCCTGGATTTTGATCGGATTCATTGATAGTATTGAATGAGTTGACCGAGAGATGGTCGTGATGACATGTAATCGATTGGGTTGATTAATTGATGATTCGATCTGATTTGATTGAGTGATATAATTGTCAATATATATGAATTGAATTGACTTGCAGGAAGGAACTGAGACCAAGGTAAGTCCCTTGACGCCTGATTATTCTTAGGCAGCCCTTATGATGTAATTTCCGTCCTAATCGGGTCTTAGGGGTTGAACTTGTTAAGACATTGTCTCAATGGTTATTGTATAACCATTTTCAGGTCCTTAAAGGAAGTTAGTGGAGGACCGGAAGCCCGAAGTCTAGGAAGGTGGAGATCGAAGAATCGGTGAACATGTTTGATTAGAGAGTCATAGGACAGTTCCTTTTTGGGTAAAGTCGATATTTTTGTAAACGACCTGATGTTGTGAATAAACCTGTTTGTTATAAAATGTTTGTTTTGGTTTGAAAAAGTTGGTCCTACTTTCCTATCCCATTGTTTTATTGTCCGGGGATTTATATCTGCTTCTGCATGCGTATATATTAAATTGACTGGGTCGGCGATGCGTCCTGGGATATCGCTATTATATCGACCAAACATGGATGGACACGGGTCCAGAGGATCAGGACGTGACACTATCTGTTATGATCTCAAGTAAGATGAGATCTTGCAATTGTTTGTTATATTTTTTTGTTAGATGCCCATGTTATCTTGTTAAGCATCAGCCATTATTGGCCAATATGCTATAGAATGACACAAGTGAACGCAGGTAGACTCCCTTTTTTTTTTGGTGGCTTGAATAGGAATGCATCAAATTAAAAATAGTTTATATGTCTCCCACGACACAAGTGAATTAAGCTCCCTGTAGGTCCACAAATACTCTGGCCTCATATTTGAGTTCTCTTCCGCATACACGGAACTGAAATCCATCCCAAGGGTACCGCTCAATTGTTCGTGCATCCCCGATACACGCATGGAGGTGCCACCAGGTAATATACATGACAATTCATAGTTATCTATAGAATGACGGTATTTGTTAACTTAGTGTGTATATAACCATATAATGCATTTGTTTTCAACAGCCCCGAAGTTGGGCAATATGCATATGCTGCTGCTCAAGTCAAGAAAGCCATGGAGGTAAACATTTTTTGGAGGCTGTTGTATCTTTTATCTGTCACGAGTTCTGGTTAATACTATATCTCATGGCTTTACGTGGACAGGTCACTCACTATTTAGGAGGAGAAAACTATGTCTTCTGGGGTGGTCGTGAAGGATATCAAGCTTTATTGAACACAGACATGGGACGAGAGCTGGATCACATGGTGTGTTTGATAGCATGCACTTACGTTACTCTTTAAAAATTTGCCTTTTAAGCTTGCTTGATACTGGCCGCATCGCCTAAATCATCTAGTATTTTACATTTTCGTTCCACTCAACTTAACATCCTATCCTTAAAATACCTTTTATCATAATTGACGGGCAAGGTTCCTCAAAGCAGCTGTTGCCTATAAGGAGAAGACTGGATTCAACGGTAATGTCTTTCTTGACATTTAAATGAAGCACTTTTAATAGAAGTAGTGTTCTATTAGATTGGGGATTATCTGGATTTGTGTTCAGACTGTTTTATATTTAGCATCCGTTAGCTCTGCCACTGAAATTCTTTCACTAATTGTTTATTTTGCCTGCCATATCAGCTCTCTGATTTTCCTTTTCCATGTACTTAACCGGGGACTTTATTGCTTGAACCTAAGCCTCAAGAGCCAACGAAGCATCAGTATGATTCTGCATTTGTGTAAATTGGTGAAACAGCTTCCACGAATCACCTTTAATTATGGGAATCTTGTTACAGGTATGACTGGGATGTTGCTACAGCTGCCAGTTTTCTGCGGAAGTATGGCCTTTTAGCTGAGTATCTAATGATTTTCCAGTCTGTGTAGGAACATTGAATTAATGATTTGCTGTGTTGTTCTTTTCCTTTACTCATTTGAGGTATCTGGTGTGTACCTGCAAGCCTTGAGGAACTTTTTGAACTTTTTTTTTTTTTAAATTCTGTCCATCCCCTTGCAGGAGCATTTGAAATTAATGTTGAGTGTAACCATGCAACTTTATCCGGGCACAAGTATTTCATGCTATGTGATGCTAAAACTGCATGCTGATTTGCTGTGACTAAGTTCTTGAATTTGGATTGTGTACCTGAAGATCTCATTGCTTCGGTGAAACTTTACTTCTTTTTTCATTTTTGTAGTTGTCACCATGAGCTAGAAACCGGTAGACTTAATGGTCTATTTGGAAACTTAGATGCCAACACTGGTGATACACAGATTGGTACTTTTCTATGTCCAAATCCGGAATATGCGCAATTAAAACATCTTAATAGTATTAGTAATTATGTAATGCAGTCGTTGACAGGATGTGACACTGATCAGTTCCTAACTGATATTGGAGAGGCGACTTTGGTCATGCTCTGTGTAGTCAGAAATGTATATCGAAAATTAATTTTGCTTTTGGATAGTTAAAAAGTATTTTTGGGACAAGCCTATGTAAATGCGACTTTATAATTATGTTCTTCATTCTTACCTTTCATAGGGAGGATTGGCACCAGGGGGCATCAATTTTGATGCCAAACCGTAAGCATCCTTTTCTTCTCTTCTCGATGCATCTTTTTTCTTTTTTAGATTAATACTGATTATAGAGGCTATGAGGCATAATATGGATTTGGCCTAGTATTTTTTTCAATGCTTCTTTTCATATGTCCTTTGCTGTAGTTTATATATTGTTTGTGTGACGCTGTAGACGAAGAGAAAGCATGGACCTTGAAGACTTGTTCATCGCTCATATTAGCGGAATGGACACTTTGGCTCGTGGGTTCCGAAATGTCGCCAATCTGATTGAGGTGAACTAATTACTTCCGTTCAACTCATTGATGTTCCTAGTCCTGACAGTTTAGATACTCCTTCTCAATCAACATAACTAATTCTGTTCACTTTTCAAACACAGGACGGTTCACTGGACGAACTCGTCAGGAAGCGATATGAGAGCTTTGATGCCGAATGCGGGGCTCAAATTGAGGTACTTCCTCAGAGCAAGCATCTCTTCTTACTATTCCCTTTAAATATGCACCGCTTCTTCACCATGTCTACTTTTTTTTTTTTTTATATGATTCTGAACTTTCTTGGTCAGGCTAGTGAGGTGGATTTTGAAACGCTTGAAAAGAAGGCTATCGAATGGGGTGAGCCCCAGGTTCCTTCAGCTAAGCAGGTAATACAGAAGGACTTAATGAGGACCTTACATCCTTCACTTTATAATTCTGTTCTTGGGTTCTGTGCTTGGCTTATGTTTCTAATCTTTTAATCTTCCTTTTTCAGTTAATGCAGATGCTTTAAATACTTGGGAAACTTTAGAATGTATTACCACATGACTTGGCTAGCGGTTGCTTGATCTTAAGTTGTAGGTCATAAGAGTGCTAAATACAACACTGTTAATCAAATGATGCCACATGAGCATGTCTCAATGAAGATTTAGTCCTAATCAAATAATGCCACATGTTTCATGAAGCAAAGGAATTAACTAACTGGCTATGGCAATGGACCAAAGTGCTTTCAAGTACTGAGTTTTCTTTTGTTTGTGTGTTATTAGGATAAATATAAGAGATATAACTGTCCAACATTGACATATTCATTGGCTCAATAAGTTGTGCCTGAAACATTAAAAGAATTGGAGCTACAATGTTCGTTATTAGTCACAAATTATGAACTTCTTTAGTACTGTCCCTTTGATGCTAAGTTATTTCCTCTTGTTTCTTTCTTGAATGCTTTGCCTTTCTCGACTATGATTTTGCACTGAGCTACTCTTGATTATCTTTGGTGCTTTCCACACCTAGTGCTCGAAATGTCATTTGTCCTTATACTGTGACCTCAGAATATACCCACATCACGATCTGATATGTAGATGACTAGCACTATCCACTTCTATATCATAGTATATTGACGGCGTCTTGATCTTCGATTTTTTTTTTTTTTTTTCTCTAACAAGCATTATCCTTTTTCAGGTGTTGGTATGGCTTGAGCTGATGATTTACCTGTTTGCCATATTTTTAGAAACTCGTGGAGATGATTTTCCAGTCTGCATTGTAAATAAACCCAAGGTTTTTTGTTTACTGAGAAAGATTGTATGGTTCTCTGAGATATAATGCTAGTTTCGAAATAACACTCTAGTTTCCTTGAACTCAGATGGTTTTAGCAAATCAAATTCAACCTTTATTTTCTTGGAGCTTTATCATTGCATCTTTATCCTACTTTTGCACTCGCATGTGGTTTTTTCTAACGCTCTTTCTCATGCGAAGGAGGTAGCTATATCTTTTTACTTCTGGGTTTATGAACTGTTAGGGTTATAGTAGCGAAAGGCGTGAATTTTTTACGTTTAGGGAAAAATATGATGTTGCTGGTTATTTAATTGAATTGATGTGACCGATCAATTACCATATTAAATGCGTCTCAATGTGAAAGTCAAGAAGTTATGGTTCGTAGTTGTCGCAACCTCCCCGAAGCGGGTTGGACCACCTAAGGGTTCGGCTAATGGATTGTTAAGCCTAGACTTAACTCGGGCTCTCCCAAGCCCATACCAATTCGCGACTTAGGGTTTAAGTTCTTAATATGCAAATGATTTTTATCATGGGAGTCGCCACTAATCTATTTTTTGGTGGGTCGATTAGAAACCCAAGTAAAGTAACGGGAGAATTACTTCACTCCTACGAACCAGAGATTGTGAGTTCGGGGACTTGGTTACGCTAGATTTCTCTAACGCCCTTTCGGTACCTTTCTCTTCAAAAAAACATGTTTTGCAGGCAGCTTGGATTGATTTTAATTCACTTTCCTAACATGTGAGGTGATCATGCGGATGCGCAAACCACCAATTTAACACCCAAGAAAGCGATGAATAAATTGCAGGACTTACTTCATAGCAACGAAAGCATCTGCATTGTTAGATCAGAATTCACATCAACAGACCTAGATATGATTTCTAATTAACAGGCAAATTCCCCTTTTTTTTTTTGGTTTTTACTTGTTTAATGAGAATAATGCAATATGCAATGCATGCTACTAATCTAACATGGAATGGTATGACAATGTTTTCTAAACTACATGACGTGAGTAAAATATATATATATATTTTTTTGTGTTTTCTTAATGAACATGCAATAATTAAATATGTAAATCAAAATGACCTAATTATAATGACGGGCAATTTTTAATTAAATGAGCCTAATCCTACATGACGTGCCCATGATATTTCTATTCCTAAAAATGCAATTTATCCTAAAAATTGAAACTAGTTTATCTAAAGACAAATTTTTGTATTTTTCATGATATTCCTAATTAAGAAAAAATGCAAAAAATACCTAGCTAAATTAAAATTCCATCCAATTTAAACTTAGGATTAAGTCATGCTAAATCCTGATTTAAACTAAAACGTTATCATAATCTAGCAATTTCTAACTTAAGATGCAAATTGATCTAAAAATGAGACATGCAATTCTATTCTAAAATGCATGATGATTTTTTTTAAAATAAAAAAAATCTTATTCTAAATTGACACGTGCAATTCTTAAAAAAAAACTAATATCCTAAATGCATTTTTTTTTAACTTTTCTTATGCAAAACAAAAGTTAATTCAAATAACCCGATATCCAATCCAATCAAAGATAAGATTAATACCCAAAATTGACGAACCATATCTCGGGCATGAGATCGGGTTGGTCAATTTTAAATTAAATCGCAAATCGAATCTTGGGCATAAGATTGGATTGTCGATTTTTGCAAGAGATCGTGAGTCGGATTTAGCGAAAATCGGACTCCTAATCCCTAATTTGAGGGATTATTTCACATTGGAATTTCGATCATGCATTAATGAATAATCACACTAAAAACTATATAAAAACAAACTATAAACTATATAAAAAATAAAGATAAAATAATAATAATAAAAAACTACCTAATGTTCCCTTTTGTTTTCTTCTTTTTTTTTTTCCACGCACGGCTTGCTCGTGGGTCTCCAAGCGGCGCTCCGGCGAGGACCGCCACGAGCGACCGAATCGGAGCGGCGGCGAGCGAGGGGCGATCGTCGGGGAAAGCTCGAAAAGCGGATCGCGGGTGGAAGTGCAGCAGATCGATCGGGAAGCACGGCTCGTCGCAGGGCTCGGATAGCGTCGCGGGACAGCAGGGCAACAGCTCGGGAAACCTTGGAACAGGCGCGGTGCAGGCGCTGAACTTCAGATCTGGTTCAGGTTCGGCTCCTACGGGGCTCAGCGTGGATCGGCACGGCTTAGTGCAGCAGCGACGGACAGGACTTGGCGGTCCGACAGCGGGCGCAGCGACGAGCGGACTCGGTGGCCGGGTGCTACGGCTACGGGCGTCACTCGTGGCTTCGAGTGTTGGGTGCGAGGCGCGATGGAGCGGCGAGGCAGCAGCCCGCAGTGGAGAAGGAGCAGCGTCGGGTCGTCGGGGGTCGGTGCGCACAGCAGGCGAGGCGGCGGGCGGCGGAGGTGGAGTTGGTGGTGCGGCGGTGCGAGCGAGGCGACGCGGGCGCGGACGCGAGCAGCCGGCGAGGCTGGGCGCTGCGGTGGTCGGCGGCTTCGCGGCTTCTTTTTTAGACGGGGCGGGGCCGGCGGAGGGCGCGAGCTCGCGGGCGATGGAGGCGCGGCGCGGAGGTGCGAGCGCGGTAGTGCGGCGCGGAAGCTCGGGCAGCGGGGTCGACGCGAAGAAGAACTTGCAAGGAAGAAGATGAACAGTATTTTTTTCCTTTTTCTTTTCTGTTCTGCCGCACGTCCCCTCTCGACTTCACTTTTTCTCTCGACGTACTCTCTATCTCTCTTCTTTTTGACCGAAGGAGAAGCCCCTCACAATGAAATTTTTCTTTTTGGTTCTCCCCACGCGGGCTCTCTTTTTTAATAGCTCTCACAAAGCCTCTCCAAGTGAACTTTTCATTCTTTTCTTCCTCTCGACTTCATATTTTCTTTTTTGGTTTTTTTTCTCGACACACTCCCTTCCCTTCACTCGTCCGAAGGAGAAGCCTTCCACAAATTTTTTCTTTTTCGCTCCCCTCACGAGACCTCTCGAATGAATTTTTTTTCCCCCACTCTTCGTGGCTTCTTGTGGTCTTATTTATAGGCCGTCCATTGCCTCTTGAAGATAGCCAACATTATTGTGACAAGATGCAGCGGCCACTTTCCAGGATTTAAGCTGAATTTTTCTCTTTTTTTTAATCTTCTCCTGACCTTTCTTTCGGCCACTCTTCAGAAATCTTCTTGCAGGTGCCTGTAGGATTTCGTGCGTGTATGGCGATGCATTAATGAGGAGGTTTCTTCTTGGTGCCACCAAAGCTGATATATTATATAATATTATGGGTTGCTTTTGCTTCTTTGAAGATTTCCCCTGAATCCGCACGTCCACCGAATTTGTGCATGCCTTAATAAGGAATAGATAATGGACGTGCGAGAGCTTCTTTCCTCATCATTTTTTTTTTATGCATGTTCGGACCACGAAAGAGAGACCATCCTTTTGTGCATGCAATCGACCGCGAGCCCCTGCTTCTTGTTGTCCTCTTAGTACAAATGCAAATGCAGCTACATGAAATGCAATTTTACTATTTTTTCTTAGGGGTTAAAGATTAATCCCTAAATTTTTATACAATTAATTACTAAATGATTAGTCAAAATTTAGGTGTCAACAGCTGCCCCTCTTTGAAGGTGAGCTCGCAGAGATTGCATTCAAAGACAATTTGATACCTAAATTTTGACCATGCACATGCAATGGATGATATTTTGGCAGGCCATGGATTTTTTTTTTTTTTTTTTTTTTTTTTTTTTTTTTTGAAATGCAATTTATATGATGCATGGAAATGCTAATGCCAGTGATAAAAGGAACTTACCTGGAATAACTTACCTTCGAGGAGGGTAGAGTAACTCGAGATAGTTGGTGTTACATGTCCAGGACCCGTACCATTCTACGGTCGCCTAGAATAGTAACATGACTTTACAAAGAGACTGCTTTCCCAGGACCCGTACCATTCTACGGTCGCCCAGTATGGCATTGCTTGGTTGTGTCTAGGACCCGTACCATTCTACGGTCGCCTAAACGGGGAAAAATTTTGAGACATCCAGATCCAGCCTGAGATGTCTAGAATTTGGGAACTTAACCAATAGACACTCAATGTTAGGTGAGATGAATATTGGATTAAGAGGGTTCGAAATACCTAGATCCAGACTAAGGTATAACGAGAAAGATCAGAAAGCATTCATATCCAGAATGAAATGCTTGACGAACATTTTTGAGACATCCAGATCCAGACTGAGATGTCAAAAAATTTGGGACTTAATCAATAAACACTCAATGTTAGGTGAGATGAATATTGGATTAAGAGGATTCGAAATACCTAGATCCAGACTAAGGTATAACGAAAAAAAATCGAAAAACATTCACATCCAAAGTGAAATGTTTAACGAAGAGTTTTGAGACATCCAGATCCAGACTGAGATGTCAAGAATTTTGGAACTTAACCAATAGACACTCAATGTTAGGTGAGATGAATATTAGATTAAGAGGATTCGAAATACCTAGATCCAGACTAAGGTATAACGAAAAAGATCGAAAAACATTCACATCCAGAGTGAAATGTTTAACGAAGAGTTTTGAGACATCCAGATCCAGACTGAGATGTCAAGAAATTTGGGACTTAATCAATAAACACTCAATGTTAGGTGAGATGAATATTGGATTAAGAGGATTCGAAATACCTAGATCCAGACTAAGGTATGACGAAAAAGATCGAAAAACATTCACATCCAGAGTGAAATGTTTAACGAAGAGTTTTGAGACATCCAGATCCAGACTGAGATGTCAAGAATTTTGGAACTTAACCAATAGACACTCAATGTTAGGTGAGATGAATATTGGATTAAGAAGATTCGAGATACCTAGATCCAGACTAGGGTATAACGAAAAAGATCGAAAAACATTCACATCCAGAGTGAAATGTTTAACGAAGAGTTTTGAGACATTCAGATCCAGACTGAGATGTCAAGAATTTTGGAACTTAACCAATAAACACTCAATGTTAGGTGAGATGAATATTGGATTAAGAAGATTCGAAATACCTAGATCCAGACTAAGGTATAACGAAAAAGATCGGAAAGCATTCACATCCTGAGTGAAATGCTTAACAACGAGTTTTGAGGCATATATCAAGAATTTGGGAATACCTAGGACAAACCTGGGATATTCGTGAGGGTTACTTACCTCTTGGTAGAAAGAAGTTTTGGAACATCGAGGATGTATTTCGAATATTCATGGAGGTTTCTCACCTCGAGGCTTCTGAAAGGCAACATAAATGTCAGGAGCTCTTGGGTCTTCAAGGAAACATTACCTGTCAGACATGATTAGAGCAAAAATACATGCATTCGCCAAAGAAGTAAGCAATTCAACACAC
Source organism: Eucalyptus lansdowneana (assembly GCA_017140395.1). Classification (NCBI taxonomy): domain Eukaryota; kingdom Viridiplantae; phylum Streptophyta; class Magnoliopsida; order Myrtales; family Myrtaceae; genus Eucalyptus; species Eucalyptus lansdowneana. The sequence continues at coordinate 23,967,123 of CM029489.1, forward strand.
TCGAAAGTCCACTAAAGCTTTTATCCATATGATGGTTTTACCATATTTGCACCACCGAACTTCCACTAGGGAGAATCATCGTTTATGAAAATTTTCACTCATGACATGGATTTTCAAGAATACCAAATGAGAGACTTTCAGTTAGAAAGGACTTTCACTCACTCTCATTAAGAAGGTTATTCTGTCCCAACCATTAATGTGGGATTACAAGAATCACTCTATCTTACCATCATCATGTCGACAAGGATTCGAGTATTCTCGCAAGCAGTACGACCTTATCAATTTGAGAGGTCTTTAATAGAGACCGTAATGTGGGCTTGGTCCATGGCTTAACAAAGAGGGACTCTTCGAGTCAAGGCTAATGAAAGAACAATACTTCGCAATCATCTTCGGGTTTACAAGTCAAGGAACCTGCGAAATGAGATAGAAATGGTCTTGCTCGCACTTCTTCGAGCGATGCTTTTAAGCATATGAATTCCTACGTTAATTTCGGTGCCCTAATCTGAAGAGACTTTGTAAGGGACGTAGCGTAGGTTAAGTTCATGGATTGAGAAGTGAACGGATCATTAGGCTCAAAATGTGTATAGGGGATGAGAATTGGTGATCATCTTGGCATTGTCACCGGTCTTCTTCTTCATCATTGGGATTTTCCTCATAGGTACTATAAAAACTTGGCATTTGAGTTCTTTGAGTACCACTCCATTGGGAACACACCCTTTTACAATTGATAGTCATTTATCTTGACTCCTTCTTTCATTTTCTATGGGCATTGGCCTTGCTTTTACCAGGCACACTGCTTTTTCATGCCCCCTTTGTTTTGTTTTTTCTTTTTTTGAATAACCACGTAATGCTTTAACATTCGGGTTCTTGAGGAGTTTTCATTTTTTGTCAGCACTCGAGATTTTGCTGCTTGAACGTTTGCCTTTTGCTTTGCCCCGGTGTGGGGGATGATCACCAATTGGGTTTAAATGAAACGAATTTACAGGCTCAAGGGGCTACGCAATGGATAAAGTGTGCAGGATAGAGAAAGAACTGCTCTTCATCATCCTAAGGCACTTGAATTATCGTATGAATTCAATGTAATAGCAATACTTGAAGATTGATGTAAGTGAGAGCAAGAATATTCCTACCAAATTCCTCACCTCATGATGTCGTCTTACCTCCAGCTTGCCCCAATGTGGGGTGGTTCTTGACAGGGGTAATTTAAAATTATTCACGTGCGTGGGCTCAAAAGGGTTTAAACAATGGATGATCACATAGTGTTTGGGATAGAGAATTAACTGCCTCTCATCATTTCGATCATCGTACCTTTCGCGAGAAAACTCTTTTCCTTAGAAACATGGAACTTCCTACACTCATCTCACAAGTATATGAGTAAGGGACTGTGTATAGGATAAGGCTTGCCTTTCATCATCCTGACATGTCTCATTTAGCATGTTCAATTCATTCCACATCATTCATTAACTTGATTTGCGATGATAATCTTCAGTGGAATTGGTAATTAAACAGGTAAAACTATAATGCAAAATTCTCCTTTGAAAGGTCACAAGTACTTCATGAACTCATCAGCTTTGAACACAAATAGTTTGTAGCTCAAAAAGAAAGGAAAATGATTGATAAAAAAAAAAAATGTTTTTTTTTTCTGTTTTTTCTTGTTTTTTTTTTTTTTATTTGGTGGCAAACTTGTTGCCATTTCTAGGGATCGAACCCTGGTTGCTCTCGGACCTTTTCATTCCCCGTGCCACCAGGCCGAGGCGCTGGTGGTGTCCTCAGGGCATTTCTTTTTTTATTTAATTGAACTGACACTGGGTCAACACGTCTGATATACCGAATCAAATGAATTCGATATGTGTATGGAACAAAGCCTTCCATTCCCACACAATTCAACGAAGAAATGAGTACCTTCAACAAATTCTTTCAAGGGTAATACTTCTTCACAGCATCAGAGTTAACAGGTTTAGAAAACTCACGACCATCCATTTCTGTAAGGATTAAGGCACCTCCAGGGAGTACCCTCTTCACCATATACGGGCCGCTATAATTTGGAGCAAATTTGCCTCTAGGATCAGGAAAAATCGACAACACCTTTCTTAGAACTAGATCATTCACTTCGAAGTGTCTCGGCCGTACCTTCCGATTGAAAGACTTGGCTACTCTTTGTTGATACGTCTGACCATGGCAAAGAGCTTTTAACCTTTTCTCGTCAATTAGGTTCAACTACTCAAACCTTTGTTGTGTCCATTCTGCCTCGGACAATTCCACTTGGGATAAGACTCTCAAAGAGGGGATTTCTACTTCCACAGGCAAGACTGCCTCCATGCCATAAACTAAGGAGAAAGGGGTTGCCCCGGTAGATGTTCGGATCGAGGTCTAATACACCATTAGAGCAAAGGGTAACATGTCATGCCAATCTCGATAATTCTCGGTTGTCTTAGCCAGGATCTTCTTGATGTTCTTATTAGCTGCCTCAACAGCTCCATTCATTTGCGGGCGGTAAGGTGATGAATTCAAATGCTTGATTTTGAACTCACTGAACAACTCATCAATGAACTTGTTATTCAGATTTGTCCCATTGTCAGTGACAATTGCTTCGGGGACACCATAACGGGCGATTATGTCACGCCTGATAAACTTCACAACATTTCGGGCCGTGACATTAGCATATGATGCGGCTTCAATCCACTTTGAAAAATAATCTATTGCCACCAATATGAATCGGTGCCCATTTGAAGCTTTGGGATTTATTGGGCCAATCACATCGATCCCCCACATTGAAAAAGGCCATGGCTCAGATAGCTGGTGCAACTCCGTTGGAGGAACATTTATTTTATCTCCATGAATTTGGCAACGATGGCAACTTCTAACATGCTGTATGCAGTCACTTTCCAGCGCCAGCCAATAGTAACCCAGTCTCATAATCTTTTTGGCCAACATGTGCCTATTCATGTGTGGGCCACAAACTCCTTCATGCACCTCTTGCATGATTTGGGTAGCTTCTGCTTCATCTACGCACCTCAATAGAACTGAATCATAAGATCTCTTGTATAAATTCTTACCACTAACGAATAACTTTGAGGGCATCTTCATTATGTATTTTCTATCGGCTGGAGTGCTCCCTTCAGGAAATTCCTGCTTTTGAATATAGTTCATGATGTCATAATACCATGGCTTCTCATCAAGCTCTTCATTCACGGCCATGCAATAAGAAGGTTTGGCTAGAACCTCAATTTTCAAAGGCTCAACTTCTAAACCATCAGTAACTTGCAACATAGATGACAACGTCGCCGGGCATCGGCAAAGAACTGATTATGAGATCTAGCCAAATAGTCAAACGAGATTTCGTCAAACTCCTTCACCAACTCTTCGAGGTACTTATGATATGGCAGTAATTTGGCATCCCTGGTTTTCCATTCACCTACGGTTTGGAGTATGATCAGTGCAGAATCTCCATATACTTTCAATTTGGCCACTCCCATTTCAACTGCGGCTTGAAGTCCGAGAATACAAGCTTCATATTCAGCTATATTGTTAGTGCATGGGAATATTAATTTCGTGGCCACTGGGTGGTGTTGTCCGTTTGGGGATATTAGCACTGCTCCAGTACCAGAACTGGACAAGTTCACAGCTCCATCGAAGAACATGGACCATGTATCTTCATTTATGGCCAAAATACGATCATCTAGAGGGCAATCATCATCATTGAAGGTTCTAGGATTCTCAGCCAATATATCAGCAATTACTCGGCCTTTAACTGATTTTTGTGGCATGAACTGCACGTTGAATTCCGAAATCAAGACCTGCCATTTGGCTAGCTTACCCACCAAAGCTGGTTGATGAAATAAATACTTGATGGGATCGTTCTCAGTCACGAGAAACGTCTGGTAATGCGAGGTGTACTGTCGCAGTCTATGCAATACCCATACTAACGCAGCACAAGTTTTTCAGCATCGAATATTTTAGCTCGAGACAAAGTGAACTTTTTGCGAGGTAATAAATGGCCCGTTCCTTCTGATCCACGGGACTTTTCTGAGCTAACATCGCGCCGAGTGACTCACTATGGATTGTGAGGTACAAAATCAAAGGATGCCCCGATATTGGTGGGACAAGAACTGGTGGATTCATCAAATATTGCTTCAACTTATCGAACGCCTTTCGACATTCATCATTCCACTCAACCTGTACGTTTTTCCTCAAGAGTTTGAAGAATGGCTTAGCGGTCTCAGAGAGTTGGGAGATGAATCGTGCAATGTAATTCAATCTCCCTAAGAGACTCCGGACCTCTTTCACTGTTGACGAAGGTTGCAGCTCACATATCGCCTTGGCTTTAGATGGGTCAATTTCAATCCCTTTACTACTCACAATGAACCCAAGTAATTTACCCGACGCTGCCCCGAACACGCACTTGGCAGGGTTTAAACGAAGCTTGAATTCACGGAGTCGATCAAATAACTTCCTGAGGGTTTCAACATGACTTCTCCCAGGTCGGGTTTTTGCAATCATATCATCAACATACACCTCAATTTCTTCATGCATCATGTCATGGAACAACGTAACCATGGCTCGTTGGTAAGTTGCCCCTGCATTTTTGAGTCCGAAGGGCATGACCTTATAATGAAAGGTTCCCCACGGGGTGATAAATGCTGTCTTCTCTTTGTCTTCATCCTTCATTCTTATCTGGTTGTAGCCGAAAAAACCATCCATGAAAGAGAATAATTCAAATCCGGCAAGTACTATCCACAAGAACATCGATATGTGGCAATGGGAAGTCATCCTTTGGGCTGGCCTTGTTCAAATCCCGGTAATCAACACACACTCGGACTCGACCGTCTTTCTTCATGACCGGTACTATGTTGGCCACCCATTCGGGATATTGCGAGACTTCGATGAATCCCACTTTGAGAAGTTTCATTACTTCCTCTTCTATCTTCTTCGAGAGTTACGGTTTAGTTCTCCGAAGCTTCGCTTCTTAGGACGCACATCGGATTAGTGGGCAAACAATGTTCCACAATCGACGAATCTAAACCCGGCATATCAGCGTATGTCCAAGCAAAGATATCTTGATATTCTTTCAGCAATTGAGTTAGGTGCTCGGCTTCATCTTTGGGAAGATTTGCCCCAATCTTTATCTCTTTGGGCTCCTCGGCATCACTCAGATTGATGGTGACGGTTTGCTCAGAGGTGAGAACTTTGGCTTTTTCATGTTGCTCCCAACTTTGTTGTACTCCAATGGAGTCAGGGTCATCACCGTCATCGCTCATGACATTGGATTGGACCATTTTCACCTCTTTGCCTATCATAAGGCTGCTCTCTTGTGGGCTATCACCCATTTCTTCCGATGGTTCTTCATCAATGGCACCTATGAGGAGATCATCGAATAGAGTCGTGATCCCTTCCATCCCATCATCTGGATCCTCTGTCTTTGAAGTTGTCGGGTCGTCCATGCCATTCCATCCATCGAGCACGATACCTCGGGTGTCGATCATTCCTCCCTCATCATGCATCATTCTAGTAGGGCCCGGGAATGTCTCGCGGATATCGAGGAGTAATGAGTTTTTCCTCTCTTGTTCATGTCCTCCACCTCTTCCATGGTACCCTAATCCGGCGGAACGAAACCTTCGAGGGGCTTCAATAGGATTTCGGATGCCCTGTTCTTGTCTACCAAGTCCACGGCCAGGAATAAAGCCATTTCCAACCATCACTCTTGCTACCATAAATGCTGCATTTGACACATCAGGGATGGGTGTTGTCGATCCTCAAGATGCATGGATAGTGGATACGAGCTCAAACGATTGGTAGCTCGACTCCTCCCTACGTTCCGGCTCAACATAGGGGATAGCCGTCTCATGATAGATCCGATGATCCTCCTCGCCATGAACAATGACTAGCTTTCCTTTGGCAACAAATTTCACACTTTGGTGGAGACTTGATGGCACGGCTCCAGCGAAGATGAATCCAAGGACGCCTAATAGAAAATTGAATGCGGTAGGAATGTCCATCACCTGGAAAAGGACGTTGAACATCACCGGCCCTATTTGCAGATCAAGGTGGGTCTCCCCTATCACCTCTTTTCTCGTACCATCAAAAGCTCGGACGGAGGTCTTTGCAGCACTTATTTTTGAAGGATCTATTTTCAGGCGATGAAGAGTCGCCAATGGACAGATATTCAAGGCAGACCTATTATCAATGAGTACTCGAGCCACATGGGAAGCCTTGCACTTGACGGATATATATAATGCCTTAGTGTGTCCCCTCCCCTCAAGAGGGAATTCTTCATCAGAAAAGGCTATTAAATCCTTAAGAAGAATCGATCCTACGAATTCCTCCAACTTTGTCTACCTCGATCGTCTACGGTACACGAACTTCACTTAGAACCTTCATTAGAGACTTTTGATGTGTAGGAGATGTTTGCAAGAGTTCAAGTAAAGAGATCTGAGCAGGCAATTTCCGCAACTGGTCGACCACGTTATACTCACTTGCTTTGATTATAGCCAGAAATTCCTTGGCCTCTTCGTCAGTAATTGGCTTTGGAGGTTGGGCATTAGCTTGAGTATAGGTCCGACCAGACCTTGTAATCAGGTCAACATCTAGCTCGTATGACCAAGGGACTGCTTTGTTATCCTTGTACTCATACAGCTAGGGCATCTCAATAATTATTTCTTCATCAGTTGAAGGCACTTCCACTATCAATCCTTCATGGTCGGAGGCGTCCTCAAGTGGGGGCATGTCCTCGATCAATGGATCTGGTTCACTCTTTTCAGCACTTAGCTTAGCAAATTCCTTCTCCCAATCAATGACGACTTCGGAGATAGTTGACACTGTTCCAACTTGGTCAGCATATATGATCATGCCAGCCTTAACCATTTCTTGAACCCTTTCCCTCATGGTAGGCAAGGGAGGATTCTCATCTGTCGGATAGTAACCAACTCTAACTAATCCGCTATAGATGTCTTTGACAGACACCTTCAAGTTCATCTTTTTGCCAGTATTGAACTCGAAGATTGCATTCACATTTCCCTGATGTTCCGGCAACGGATTCTTCTTGACATTCGGTTGGGTGGTACGGAAAGAAAATGCCTTCGTATCCAACAAATTTTGGATCTTGTGTTTCAAAGTCAAACATTCGTCAGTTGAATGGCCGACTTCTCCCATATGATACTCACATTTTTTGGAGGGGTCATAGTTGGAGAATTTTTCAGCATTGGGCCGCTTTGGTTCGTGAGAAATCAATCCCTTGTTTCGGAGTATCGGTAAGACCTGAGATAGAGGGCCAGGAAGAGGAGAGAACTGCCTTTTGGTGAATTGCCGCTGCGCAGGCACTCGGCCTCCATCTTGCTGATTCCCGGGGACACGAACCATCGGAGGCTTACTAGGGGCTGGTTGTACATATGCAACATTGACTTCAGTGGTTGGTTCTTTATCTTTCTTCATGGTGAACCTTTTGCCCTGAAGAGTTGGTTCATTGAACCATCCATCCCTTAGGCCCATCTCGATCTGTTCACCCACTTTGGGATAAGCCGGTTGAAGTTCTCAACGTATGTGCTAGCCATCCGGTTACGGAACTCATATGGGAGAGTCTTGACGAACAACTTCATCAACTCCTTGTTTGTAGGCTCAGGAGTGATTTGAGCCGCCAAGTTTCGCCACCTTATAGCGTACTCCTTAAATGACTCACTTTTCTTCTTCTCCATCCGCTCAAGATCCTCCCGGGAAGGTGCAATGTCCATGTTAAACTTATACTACTTTAGGAAAGCGTCAGCCACTTCATTCCAGGTGTCGAGAAGGTTTACATTCTTCATTATGTACCAGTTGAGTGCGGGCCCCGTCAAGCTTGCATGAAACGATTGGATCATGAGAGGCTCGTTCTTGACGTATTGGGCCATGCGTACGTGGTACATTTGCAAATGGGCTTTTGGGCAGGAAGTACCATCGTATTTCTCGAACTCCGGCATCTTAAACTTCTTCGGCACTTTGACTTTCTCATAAACTAACAAGTCGAACGGGAGTGAATTCTGTGATTCTTGCAATTGTTTCAGTTTCTCTTCAAGTTTGGCAAAGCGTTCATCTTGCTCCGCCTTAGGGACATTGTCGGGCTTAGCCTTTTCAGCTGTGACGAACAGTGGGTCATCCTCCAGTTTCGGCATGTCATCATCACCTATTTGGGCCTTGTTCGTCTGCTTTGGGACTACTATCTCGGGGAGAACGGGTGCAAGAGTCTGATGCACTTGGAGGGATTGCATTTGATCTGTCATAAGCTGCATAGAGGTGAGCAACTGCTGGAGTTGATTTTCCACAGCGGTCATACGATCACGCATTTCGATTTGGTCGGCCATTTTTGCTCTTGATCGTGTAATGATGGGCGAACGTGGAGGATCCGTTATCACCTAATTGAAGAAACGGACAAAAATAAGTATCTCATATGAAATACACCAGTCCATGGCAATGGTCTAAAACTTTTATAGAAGCAAGATTGATTTAAACACTTCATTAATGAAATAGAAGCTCGAAATGCCCTAAACAAACAAACTAGGAAAGTAAATGACTCAACTTCCTAAACATTAATCTAGAAATGAAACAACAAGATTGACTCAAACACTTCATCTAGCTTGATCAATATACACTCGGGACACCACCCGGCGCAATCGCTTATTCTCCTCTTGAGCTTTTTCAGCAATCCTTTTGAGGCGTTTATTCTCGGCGCGGTTGGTGATCTTCGGTGCACCTCTCGGTATCTTTGGAAGTAACTCCTCTGGAATCTTGTGTTGTTGAATGTACTTAATTGAGGCATAGTACTTCATTTCTTTGCCCTTGAGCTCCTCCTCGGGCCACTTGAGTTTTCGTGGCTGGCACATATCCCACATTGATTTAATTGTGAGAATGGAATCTTCATGGCCTCGGTCTCCATCAATGAAGCTGACTCGGAGTGGATCTGCTTGCAATGCCGAGGGAAGCTCTTGCACAACTTGATACTGACGGGTTACTCTAGTTGGATAGTACTCCGTTGCTCCAGTGAATCCCAGTAGAGGGATTGGGCCAACACCTCCACATGAAAATCTCGCCACACGAACTTGGAACCACTTAGCATGCCATAGGAAACCCTTGGAAGTTGGTTTTTTCATGAAAGCTAGCCACCTAGAATAATGGTAATCCGGTGCATGTTTTTGGTTGTTCTCAAATCTCATAATAGGGTGATTAGAGTTATTAACATCAAGTATAGTCATTGAACCACCAAACCCTTTTATATGAGAAAGAAACCAAATTTGTAAAAGCTCAGGAGAGGAATGGAAGGTCTTATCACCGCTTCCTTTAAATCGAGTGAGGGAAAGAAAGGTTTCAGCCAAAATAGTGTTTATGAAATTTTTTCCCCCAAACACTTGTTCAACTAAGTGAGCCATCAAAGGGTTAATAGCATTCTTGCAATGAGGAAAAAGTATAAACCCAAAGAAAGCTAAAAGGAAAACCCTTCTCATTTGAAATGAATTGCCATTTTCAAAACATTCTTTTAGAAAAGATAAATGACATGTATTGCGGTGAGCTTTTAAAACCTTTCTTACATTATCCTCCTTAATTCTCAGAAAATCGGATAAGGCCACAACGGGGTCTATTCCGATAGGTGGGCTAATTAATTCAGCTTTCAAAGGTTTCCCTATGGCAATACTATACTCTTCCAAGGTGGGCGTGAGTTCATGCTTACCGCCGAAGATGAAAGTAGAAGTCTCGGGGCACCAACAATGAGCAAGTGCTTGGATGAGGCCGCCATGGATGTTGATACGCAGCAATGGAAGTAGTCGACTAATGTGTGACTCTACAAATTGACGGCCAGCTTGGTCTAACTTGTCCCACCATGCGCTAAGCTCTTCCTTTGGAGGGAGAATAATTCGAATGTCCGGTATTCCCATCGTATATTGATCAAGACTCAGGACAATCCTAGTGCCATGGACCGACAAAATAATACAGTAGAGTAAGTAAATTGCAAATGCGAGAATTTAGAAGACTTACTTTACCAATAAACAAAGGGCAATCACATAGACATGCGAATGGTAAGTGGCTCGATTTCTAGTCTATCAGGCTTAACAAAGTGAAACCACAAGAATGATCAGACTAGCTGCGGGCGTGCGAACTAAGTCGGGTTCTCATGACTTCGGCTTGGTCAAAGAGCCGACCTGGGTTGCGGGCATGCGAACCGAGGTAGGTACTCCTGACGCCAGAAAAGAAACTTCGGGATTGAGATGGGCAACTCATACCGCAAGCATGCGGTCGAAGTGGTATCCATCTCAATACCATCCTAGATGATCCTATGCGGCCCAGGTCCGGCGGCGGGTTGTGTGTGCAATAGTGTAGTGCTAGATGCAAGGCATGCACGACAATTTATATCAAGCAACACTTCATAAGTGAAAGTAAGCCATACATTCCTACACCTCCCCGCAAAACAAATGTCAAGCAAACACTTCCCCTTATACCTCCCACCCTGCAAGAACATTTAACACCTTAAATGTTAGGAACGTACCAGGATCCTCGCTGCCAAACAAAAATATTTTTCAAAAAGAAAATTGGCCTAAGTCCACTAAGAGTTTCAACTCAAGTCCCCGAAAATGAGTCGCCAAGCTGTCGCGACCTCCCTCGAAGCGGGTTTGGACCACCTAAGGGTTCGGCTAATGGATTGTTAAGCCTAGACTTAACTCGGGCTCTCCCAAGCCCATACCAATTCGCGACTTAGGGTTTAAGTTCTTAATATGCAAATGATTTTTATCATGGGAGTCGCCACTAATCTATTTTTTGGTGGGTCGATTAGAAACCCAAGTAAAGTAACGGGAGAATTACTTCACTCCTACGAACCGGAGATTGTGAGTTCGGGGACTTGGTTACGCTAGATTTCTCTAACGCCCTTTCGGTACCTTTCTCTTCAAAAAAACATGTTTTGCAGGCAGCTTGGATTGATTTTAATTCACTTTCCTAACATGTGAGGTGATCATGCGGATGCGCAAACCACCAATTTAACACCCAAGAAAGCGATGAATAAATTGCAGGACTTACTTCATAGCAACGAAAGCATCTGCATTGTTAGATTGGAATTCACATCAACAGACCTAGATATGATTTCTAATTAACAGGCAAATTCCCCCTTTCTTTTTTTGGTTTTTACTTGTTTAATGAGAATCATGCAATATGCAATGCATGCTACTAATCTAACATGGAATGGTATGACAATGTTTTCTAAACTACATGACGTGAGTAAAATATATATATATTTTTTTTTGTGTTTTCTTAATGAACATGCAATAATTAAATATGTAAATCAAAATGACCTAATTATAATGACGGGCAATTTTTAATTAAATGAGCCTAATCCTACATGACGTGCCCATGATATTTCTATTCCTAAAAATGCAATTTATCCTAAAAATTGAAACTAGTTTATCTAAAGACAAATTTTTGTATTTTTCATGATATTCCTAATTAAGAAAAAATGCAAAAAATACCTAGCTAAATTAAAATTCCATCCAATTTAAACTTAGGATTAAGTCATGCTAAATCCTGATTTAAACTAAGACGTTATCATAATCTAGCAATTTCTAACTTAAGATGCAAATTGATCTAAAAATGAGACATGCAATTCTATTCTAAAATGCATGATGATTTTTTTAAAATAAAAAAATCTTATTCTAAATTGACACGTGCAATTCTTAAAAAAAAACTAATATCCTAAATGCATTTTTTTTAACTTTTCTTATGCAAAACAAAAGTTAATTCAAATAACCCGATATCCAATCCAATCAAAGATAAGATTAATACCCAAAATTGACGAACCATATCTCGGGCATGAGATCGGGTTGGTCAATTTTAAATTAAATCGCAAATCGAATCTTGGGCATAAGATTGGATTGTCGATTTTTGCAAGAGATCGTGAGTCGGATTTCGAGCGCGAAAATCGGACTCCTAATCCCTAATTTGAGGGATTATTTCACATTGGAATTTCGATCATGCATTAATGAATAATCACACTAAAAACTATATAAAAACAAACTATAAACTATATAAAAAATAAAGATAAAATAATAATAATAAAAAACTACCTAATGTTCCCTTTTGTTTTCTTCTTTTTTTCTTTTCCCACGCACGGCTTGCTCGTGGGTCTCCAAGGCGGCGCTCCGGCGAGGACCGGCCACAGGCGAATCAGCGGGGAGCGGCGAGCAGCGAGGGGCGATCGTTGGGGAAAGCTCGAAGCAACTGGATCAGCGGGTGGAAGTGCAGCAGATCAGATCAGGAAGCACGGCTCGTCGCAGGGCTCGGATAGCGTCGCGGGACAGCAGGGCAACAGCTCGGGAAACCTTGGAACAGGCGCGGTGCAGGCGCTGAACTTCAGATCTGGTTCAGGTTCGGCTCCTACGGGGCTCAGCGTGGATCGGCACGGCTTAGTGCAGCAGCGACGGACAGGACTTGGCGGTCCGACAGTGGGCGCAGCGACGAGCAGGACTCAGTGACGGGTGCTACAGCTTACGGGCGTCACTCGTGGCTTCGAGTGTTGGGTGCAGAGGCGCGATGGAGCGGCGAGGCAGCAGCCGCAGGTGGAGAAGGAGCAGCGTCGGGTCGTCGGGGGTCGGTGCGCACAGCAGGCGAGGCGGCGGGCGGCGGAGGTGGAGTTGGTGGTGCGGCGGTGCGAGCGAGGCGACGCGGGCGCGGACGCGAGCAGCCGGCGAGGCTGGGCGCTGCGGTGGTCGGCGGCTCCGCGGCTTCTTTTTTAGACGGGGCAGAGGCTGGCGGAGGCGCGAGCTCGCGGGCGATGGAGGCGCGGCGCGGAGGTGCAGGCGCGGTAGTGCGGCGCGGAAGCTCGGGCAGCAGGGGTCGACAGCAGAAGAAGAACTTGCAAGGAAGAAGATGAACAGTATTTTTTTTCCTTTTTCTTTTCTGTTCTGCCGCACGTCCCCCTCTGACTTCACTTTTTTCTCTCTGACAGACTCTCTATCTCTCTTCTTTTTGAACGAAGGAGAAGCTCCCCTCACGATGAAATTTTTCTTTTTGGTTCTCCCCACGCGGGCTCTCTTTTTTAATAGCTCTCACAAAGCCTCTCCAGTGAACTTTTCATTCTTTTCTTCCTCTGACTTCATATTTTCTTTTTTTGGTTTTTTTCTCTGACACACTCCCTTCCCTTCACTCGTCCGAAGGAGAAGCCTTCCACAAATTTTTTCTTTTTCGCTCCCCTCACAGACCTCTCGAATGAATTTTTTTTCCCCCCACTCTTCGTGGCTTCTTGTGGTCTTATTTATAGGCCGTCCATTGCCTCTTGAAGATAGCCAACATTATTGTGACAAGATGCAGCGGCCACTTTCCAGGATTTAAGCTGAATTTTTCTCTTTTTTTAATCTTCTCCAGACCTTTCTTTCGGCCACTCTTCAGGAAATCTTCTTGCAGGTGCCTGTAGGATTTCGTGCGTGTATGGCGATGCATTAATGAGGAGGTTTCTTCTTGGTGCCACCAAAGCTGATATATTATATAATATTATGGGTTGCTTTTGCTTCTTTGAAGATTTCCCCAGAATCCGCACGTCCACCGAATTTGTGCATGCCTTAATAAGGAATAGATAATGGACGTGCGAGAGCTTCTTTCCTCATCATTTTTTTTTATGCATGTTCAGACCAGCGAAAGAGAGACCATCCTTTTGTGCATGCAATCGACCGCGAGCCCCTGCTTCTTGTTGTCCTCTTAGTACAAATGCAAATGCAGCTACATGAAATGCAATTTTACTATTTTTTCTTAGGGGTTAAAGATTAATCCCTAAATTTTTATACAATTAATTACTAAATGATTAGTCAAAATTTAGGTGTCAACAGTAGTTTATGATTGACTCATTTTGCCACGTGCTAGTTGTTACTCCACTTTATGCACCCACTATACAATATGATGTTGCTGGTTATCTAATTGATTTGATGTGACCGATCAATGACCATATTAAATGCGTCTCAATGTGAAAGTCAAGAAGTTATAGTCCGTAGTTTATGATTGACTCATTTTGCCACGTGCTAGTTGTTACTCCACTTTATGCACCCGCTATACAGATTACATTTTGCGAGACTAGGTCAGCTCTGCTCAAGTGTTATCTGCTCGAGTCTTCTTACAAGACTAGTTGACATCGAGCGCCCATTGACAGTGAGCTGGTTTTGATCCGTGTTCGATAGAATCAACATACTGCGATAAATCTGTCCAAAGAGCACGGTTTTAGTGATGTTTGGCCCTAATGAAACAATCAGCACGCTGTTAGATGAGTTGCCTTGCGATTTATATGGCGTCTCCTATGCAAGTACAAATTCACACAAGTGATAATGACAAAGGCTTTGAATGTACACAAGCACGTGACCTGCGGGAGCGCACGTGGCGCACACGTGCATGCTTAGCACCATCCAAAATCTTAAATGTTGAATTTTCTTTATTGAGAAGTTCAAATGTGGCTTAATTTATGGATTGAATCCATCAAAAAGCTCATCGAAAAACCTAACCGTGAGGAACCCACTCAAGAGGAGCCTTTTATCAAATCTGGGAAACAAGTACTCCTTTTTGGTATTGACCTCTTTTAGTGCGATCGTGGTTTTGACCCCTCTTAGTAAATCCTGCACCTGCTCACTGCACTCTCATAACTCACATAGGTCCCAAAAGAACCAAATCCTTCGCTCGAGGAGGACCGAATTGTGACCCCGGCAACGAGTGCCGCATCATTGGGAAATCGTTTGGAACACGGGATATGAGTCCGACCAAGCGTTTTACTGCGTCGATGAGCAAACTGTGTTGGGTTGTTAATTGCAGGCATGCACAATGAGCATTAGAATAGAAGCAGCAAGGAGATCTTCCCAAATTCTAAAAAAACATGAAATTTGTTGGTGTTTCGTGGTCTGGCTATCTTTATTTATTTATTTATTATTTTTTCACTCTGGACTCTCTCACAGACAGCGATCTAGGCTCTCTTGGGATTCCTTAGTGAACTTACTTTCTATCTTGAAACAGGGTTGGCGATATATTAACTCTCTCTCTCTCTCTTCTCTCTTTGTCTCTGTCTCTGTCTCTGTCTCTCTCTCTCATATAAACTTCCTAGAAGATGTTAAAATGTCCTATGTCACGTCCTGTCTCTGTCTCTGTCTCTCTCTCTCTCATATAAACTTCCTAGAAGATGTTAAAATGTCCTATGTCACGTCCTGAATCCACAAAGGTAGGTAGGGGTAATGACATAACTGTCCTTTCACCAAAAAATAGGATCTCAAACTATACCTAAAAGTCAAGCTCCCAAAAGTGCTCTCGTATTAGCGGTCGCTAATTGAGGAACCCGAAAAAATAAGGAAGGAGATGAGTGAACAATCACAGTTTAGTAAGTAGTGCATATTTCCTCCAAACAAATTGAATATCAACTATGCACTTTACAAAACAATGTTCAAAGCTCACTTATCTTGATCCTAGTATAATACACATACAATAAAAGAATAATTATATTGCTTTAACATCTACATATCAGAAAACATTTGTTCAATCAATAATATCATAACAAACAACGATGATCTAATCCTGTAATCAATCTTATCAATTCACATGTTGATGATTTAAACCATTGATTAATCTCATCAAATCACACGTCAATGATCAATTTCATCAACTAATCTCAAATTGCATGTAAATGGTCCATTTCGTTGACCAAATTCGTGCTCAAATATTAGCCATGATTATGCATAACACCTTGTGACAAGGTAACCAAACTCATTTTTTGGCAATGTCACCACCTATATTGTCACTACTTGGCCTATTAGGATATATTAAACTAACGTGCACATGCCCATAAGCCCCTCAATGAGCTCATAGATATTAAGCACCAACACAAACTAGTAACAAGATCCTTTACAATTGGCAAGCAAATTCGGATTTAAATTACAAATGGTTTCACAAACCAAGCATATTATCTTTCTCAGCCCATTCATCAAATAGAATACATTTCACAAGGCATTTCTTAGAATATTTCAAAATCCATTTCATAAACTAGGTTCACAATGTATATATAACATTTCGCAACATGTTTCATAATCATTCTCAACTGCCTAGTAAATGCCTATCTAGATTTTTATGCAACAAACATGCTTTTTCGTAACTCGTAATATACTGAATCTCTATAACTTTCAAGACATAAGTTCACAAATTCATAAAATAGATATCATCACTTAACCCACAACAAACTATTCGCATCGACGAATACGTAATCTTAACAATTAGACGAAAATCAACACCGAAACCAGTAAGATTACCTCAACTACAAATTGATTAAACTATGACTCCTGTGCGCTAACAAACAACATACTATTCACGTTGAGGTTCTCATAATCCTAAAAATTAAACAAAAGTCAAGGTCAAAACCTAGTAAAACTCTGCCTTAACTACAAATCGACTAAATTATTCTTAAATACTAACAAAATGATTTCTATGTGCTAACAAATCACTCACTTGAACTGATTATTCACGCTTAAACGTAATGCAAAACAGAACCCTAAAATTCTGCTCCTACAAAACTGTTGCTCCAAATTGACTCCTATCAAAAACCACAACTCTATGACACTATAGTCCACTATTTCCATAAAATCTCATAACTTGACAACTCAAAAATTGGACTTCGTAGTTTGATTCCCTAAACTTTGAACTTGTACCGAACCCCGAAAGTTACTCCGATTGAACGAATAAATGGCTTGAATCCTTACTGGGCATTGCAATTTGGGGTTGAATCAATGTGTTATGGTGTTTGCATTGCGTACGTGGAATCCCTTTTCTTTTTATTCTTCTTCCCTTATTTTCTTTCTCTCCCTTTTTTTGCATTGCTTTCAGTCCTCTCTCTAAATCAATTTCCTAACACACAATGTTCTAGTTTCCCAGCTAATCAGGTCAAATTGGAATCAATCTTGTAAGAGATTGGTAGTGTTTAAACATTCACTGACGACGATGAACAGCGGGGAGAGAGAGAGGTCAAAATCTCAATCATTGATCGACGGATCGAAATGCACGCCATACGATTCAGCAACATTAAGTTTAAGGCCGACCGATAGCTGGGATCGAATTGCTTGAGGAGCACCTTGTTAGTGTTAGGAGATTTTCCTGTCTAATCTTCGGAAGGACGTGGCTGTCCCGTTTCTAGCTCGGGAAGTTCCAATAAATGTATACCCGATCTCTTGCGGTGCTCTTTATGCCATTCTTATCTCTCCTTTTTTCCGAATCTAATGTCAGAGCTTCAATCCTAACCTCATTCAACGCTGTTCGGCGGACCTCCCCTTCAACTGTAAGAAAGGTCGCTGGAACCCCGCCAAGTTTTGCCAGCTGGACATAGGGTCGATCCTCCAATTGTTGCACAAAATCTCAGGTCGCGATCAAACGACGCCGACTGCCTGTCCTAAACGAACAAATCTTGTCTCAACACATGCCCAAGAGTTCATTAAGCTGCGCAACCTCTTTTTGGATTGATCTGCTAGAACTAGCTAATCATGTAACAAGAAAAAACACGATAGCGATCCACGCCTGATCCCGGGGCGAAGCACGGATTTCTGCGCTAGTTCTAGATTTCACCTAGGCCTCATCTACCCGCATCATCCGAACGCTAAGCCTTGGCGGTATTTTGGCCTGTTAGGTAACTATCACCATCGATTTGGCAGACCCCGGAGCCTTCACTAGAATCGTGGGCATACACGGTGAGGATATAGCCTTTCCAAGTGTCGCAAAAGGAGCGTGTAGAAAGCACAGCTCCATAATCACCTTAGGAAAACCTCCCCTCTCCATTCTCCCGAAAAAGCATGAAGCTGCGGGCGCTTTGCGGTCCTCCTCTGTGTCTTCTCCTCTGCCTTCTCTTCCAGTCTGGACTGTCCCAAACGGTGGTCAAGTCTCTTCCCGGATTGCCTGGAGACCTCCCTTTCTATCTCGAAACCGGGTTAGTGACATTCCCTTTCACTTTTTTGTGCTGTTGTCCTTATCTCTCTCTTCTCTCTCTATCTCTCTCGGTAATTGTTTTAGATACATTGGAGTTGGAGAGTTGGATGATGTTTAACTTTTTTATTACTTTGTCGAGTCGGAGAGGAGCCCAAGAGACGACCCTCTGGTGCTATGGCTCACCGGCGGGCCCGGTTGCTCTGCTCTCTCCGGACTGATTTACGAGATCGGTGAGTCCTCCTCTGAACCTTTGCCTTTGCCAAAACACGGGTCAAGAGAAACCGAGCCGAGCTTGTCGGATGTGGTGGTCAACTGCCAAGAGTGAAATCTAACATTCCCAATTTTCATGGTCACTGTCTTATTGTCTTAATCGACTAATACCATTTTGTTTGCATATCGAACTCCATACTCGTGAGAGGTTGATTTCGAGGCTTCATGCCAAACAAGATTGTAGCTGACAACCAAGCATTAGAAATCAATTACTACTTTCCTAGGTGAATAGTTACTATATTACATCTCTTATGTCAATGACACAAAGGGGATATTAAACAAATGGAATTAAGAGATAATGACATTTCTTCTTGGTTCATAAAGTAAGTTCATGTGGCACTTGAATTTTGCATGCCGTCGCATGCAATAAGCTGATTACGGCATGATAAATGGACATGTCATTTTGAAATTTTATGTATTCTAATGCGGATGTTCATTACATGTAATGCAGGTCCATTTACGTTCGATTACGATAAATCTTCTAGATTCAGACCAGCACTCAAATTAACTGATTATTCATGGACAAAGGTAACAAAAAATGATTTATGCTACATGAACCTCTTAATTTGATTGGACAATTGTTGAGTATACCATATTTCTAGTCTTATATGTTAGCAAGTCATTCACGATTAGCTTTGCTCACTATACAGGTGGCGAATATTATATTCTTAGATCAACCTGTTGGAACTGGATTTTCTTATGCTAATAACTGGGAAAGCTATAATATAAATGACAACATTTCGGTCGCAGAATCTTATGAATTTCTAAGGAAGGTAAAGTCAAAAAGAGAATTTTTATATAAAGGAGAGTCTCTACATAATTAATACTCTTAATCTCTTTTTAATCTTTTGGCCTTGTCGCTTGATTTAGTGGCTTAAGCTCCATCCCCAGTTTTTGAGCAACCCACTCTACATTGCTGGGGACTCTTACTCGGGTGTCACTGTTCCAAGGGTCACTTTAGAAGTTGATAAAGGTATCATTATTTATTCATTTTTTATATTATGCTTCCTCGTGAGTAACCATTTTATATTTGCAATTCTATGAGTCAATATTTTTATATTCCAAAAAGTTTCGAATAAAAAAGCCCAAGTGTGTACTCCCCAAATTCAAATTAACCAAAAAATAAGAAAAATATAAGTCAATTCAAACGCGTCCTAAAAGACGATTATGTTTATTTCGTTTGGGGATCATGTTCCATTATGATTTATACCAGGAAATGAAGCCGGTTTGGAGCCTAAGATGAATCTTGAGGTAACTATCGCTATCATCACATTAGTACACTCATTATTTTGCATTTCCTTTTTGAAAGAATGAAACTTATTGGTTAAATTTCATTTAGGGCTATGTACTCGGAAACCCTATGACAAATTATAATAGTGACCTCAATTCAAGAGTCCCATTTGCTCATCTGAAGGGTCTTATATCAAATGAGCTATATGAGGTAAAGACTTCCGCTTTTTCTATAGCATATCACTCGACAAAATTTTTTCATGTTTTTCGTTATTGCCTAGTGCATGAAAACACATACTAAATGTATTAGATGTAGAATGTGTATCATTATTTTTAGAATGAAATACAAATTCAGGAAACTTTCTTAATTATCAATACTAATATCATAAAAAGCGAGAAAACAAAAGGCAAAAATATGTGTTCTGAGATTTTTGCCCACCCCGGATATTTCTCCACGAGTCACTTATGTTTATTTAATATTTGATTCGAAAATTAATGTCCATCTTTTTTGGGCATTTCAGTCAGCTAAAACTGATTGTAACAGTGAGTACATAAACGTCAACGAAAGCAATGCTGATTGCGTTGACGATCTTAAAGCTGTGAACCTGGTTAGTTGGCAATCAGTTTTTTTTTCCCTCGTCTTTATTTCTTTATTATTTATTTCTGTCTTTTTCCCCTTTTTGACCAATATTTTTTTATTATTATTATTGGAAATTCCATGCATTGAACCTTGACTTTTTGCTAACTACAGTGCGTGGAGAATATAAATACGGCAAACATACTGGAACCGAACTGCGTGATTCAGTCTCCCAAATCGACAGTCAGTGATAGGTGGGACCCAACCTTAATAAATCGAGACCCTTCACCTCTCCTTTTGCCGACGGAGAGAGCTTCCCGGGTTTGGTGCCGTGTAAGAATCAGTTTTTTTTTTTTTTTTTGGACCACCGTTTTACCACATGTTTTCAGAGAAAAAGGAATCAATTTGTTAATTGAATTTTCCTTTTTACCTTTTAATTAATTTAACTTTAGCCGCGTAGGCACTTTAACTTCTCCGTACTCGAAATACCAAGAACTTCCATGATATATAAGTATTGACATGTAAATTCGAGTATAAATTTCTCATATATTATTGGAATTTAAATAATATTTTTTTATTCGGACAAGAAAACTAGATGTCGTTTTTCGTTTGGTTAAAGCTGATGTGACTTAATTAATTAGATATTTGGTGGATCATCATCTTCGTTGGTCAATTACAGTTTTCTCAGATTATTTTGATTCTCTACTTCTTATCCATTCTCTAGTCAAGAATATCAAATACATGTTAACATAACATTTACGTTCAAGAGAAAAAAGGAAAAAAGAGTAATAATATTCATGTTTTTGATTAGTAGTCACACCATGGTAATTATGTACAAATACAACTTCATTACGCTGTAATTAGTATTTATTTACATTGAAATTTGATGATTAATATATCAATTTAAAGGTCAAGGTTAAAAATTAGAAATGACAAATCTCGAAATTTGATGACTTACCATTTTCCTGACCATAAAAAATTTAAGTTCTTATGTGAGTAGTTGCCAATGATGTGTAAATATTTTTAATTTCTCCAGAATTGAAATTTGACGACCAATGAAGTCGGCTTAAGGATGATTCCCTTAAGCTCTCTAATCAAATAATTGGCGACTCATTTTTTTTTTTTTATTGCGTGGCTAAATACACCCTCAAGCAGTCTGATCGGAAATTCCTGACCAAAAAAAGTAATAATTTGACAGGAAATTTGTGTCGAATTAGTCATTTTCAGCTCAAATAGAAAGGATCATGATCAAATTGCAAAGTTCCCGGCTCAATTTAGTAACCTCATTTTTTCAATGTAGAATTATAACTATCTTTACATCTATATCTGGGCTAGCGCTAAAGTAGTTCAAGATGCTCTTCATATCCGAGAGGTATGTCTACCAGTAATGTTAATTACATAATATCACTTTTTTATTTATTATCTTTTTGTTCTTTTTCTTATATCTATTTTTGGTCTATATTTTGTGATGTGTTTAATGATAAGCCAGGGGACAGTTGAGAAGTGGGTAAGGTGCAATAAGACTTTATCTTACACATCCAATTTCCTAGTTGTCATTAACATACACAAAGAGCTCATAAAAAGGGGATTTCGAGCACTTATTTATAGGTAATTAAGCATCACTTTGCAATGTGATTTATGGCTCATAGTTGACCTACTTACTTCACTTAATGTTACTCTTTCTTAACGTGCAGTGGTGATCATGACATGCTCATCCCGTATGTGGGAACTCAAGCTTGGATCGATACACTAAATCTAACGATTTCTGAAGATTGGCACGCGTGGTTTGTCGACGGACAAGTTGCTGGGTTTGGTTTCGATAACAACCTCTTAACTATTGTATAGTTCAATTTCTAGACGAATTTGTTCCGATGGAGAGAATAACCTCTCTCGACATCGCGGTACTTATGTTGATTTATGAAATGAGGCTCCTGCATTTTCGATACTCGGTGAAAGCAAAAGTCTATCCATCCGAGTTCCCCGGATAATATCGCAAAATGCATGTATAGCAGCTAGACAATTGATCCCTTTTTATTTTTATTATATCTTCTATTGGGTATCTCGATCGTTTTGTGGTTACTTTTCTCTCTTTTCACTCTTATAGGTATGCTACGCTATATTCTTCCTTTCCATCCCTTTTTACATTTGTAACCGTCAAGGTAAAGAGACTCATATCATATACTTTCTTCTTTACAAGCCCTTTTTTCTTAGCTTTTTCACATTTTCAATATCTTCATTTCAACGAAATTGGCTCCTTAGAATTCGCGAACCGTATGTTGAAAGTGGTGTTATATGAACTCCTTCGTGCAGGGAGCGGGACACACGGCTCCAGAATACAAGCCCAAGGAATGTTTTGCGCTGATTAGTAGGTGGTTCGATTATTTGTACATTTAACTTGCACTTGTAGCTCCCTTTTAGTTCGACGATTTATATAATAAACATATTGTTGATGTAATAATTTTCCGGGCAAAACATCTAACATTGCAACTCGGAAACAACGCTGAAATGGATATCCTTGCTCATCTCTACGAATTCCGGATTAGATTGAGCTCCTCAGACATCTAACATTGCGACATCTCAAAGTGTTTTTTCTTTCACGAATGTTGTTGATGAGTCATAACACCGCACTCAATAGGTAACTGATGAAGCATACATACTTTGCATTTTTTTTAATGCATTGATCTATCTCATATCATATGTGATCAATACCTCCATAGTCAAACCATTCCATGTGGAGTATGTTTAATAGGGGCCCCAAAGGCACTGTTGACATAATCCTCAATACGTAATCGGGAGCATTGCTCCCTTATGCACCTCCTCAGTCATTGAATGATTGATGGAAATGCAACCTGCAACAATTCAACAACAGTAATTTTTTAAGGCCGGTTATTGCTATTGGTTGTTTGCAAACAAACAAAATAGTGTTTTTATTTTTTATTTTTTTGTGTGGTTTCACATAGGAAAGTTTGGAAGGATGTCAGCCACTCTATAAGCATGGGCATCTTCTAGCGTGTGGGCTAGAGCTCATAACACTTGCGTGCAGGTGCGCCATTTTGGTGCAATTATTAGATATAGTTAGCACTTTGTGTGCTCATGGATAATAATTAGCAATAATCTATTGTTATTATCTTCTTTTTTATTTTTTTTGGTTTCGTGCTGCTATTTTGCTAATCTTTCTTAGTCATGTCTTAACCTTTGGAAGGTTATATTTGTTCAATCGATATTTTCAAAAGTTATGAAATTCAGATATTTGTTCAATCGATACTACTATTACTACTACGGTAACAAGAATTTGGATTCACTCCCTTGTTTGGACTTTTACTACTACTGCTACTACTACTACTATTACTGCTGCTGCTACTATACTGTTATTGCTACTACTACTACTACTCCTACTACTAACAAGAATTTGATTCACTCCCTTGCTGGGACTTTGGCTGCTGCTGCTGCTAACAAGAATTTGATTCACTCCCTTGCTGGGACTTTGGCTGCTGCTGCTGCTGCTGCTGTTGCTGCTGCTAACAAGAATTTGATTCACTCCCTTGCTAGGACTTTGGCTGCATCAATTCCCATCATTAATTGGGTTGATATTTGCAGGTCGCAAATATTATATTCTTAGACGATCCAGTTGGAATTGGATTCTCTAAATGACAAATTTTCGATATCCAAGATATTTATATTCAAGATGGTTCAAGGAACATTTTGAAAAATAGTTTTCTAAAAATAATTATTTATATCGTGCAAAAGAATTAGTCAATGAATTTTTTTTTTTAATTATCAACGACAATTTATCTCTCAACATATTGTTGATGATGAAGTTGACTATTTTTTTTTTTATAAATGATATGAGCAATCATTTTAAAGAAAAATATTATCCAAATCATTACCTTTCCATGAACCAAATACTCTCTTAATTTTACTATGATGTTTTGTTGCTTGAGCTTTGATTCAGTGGCTTACATTGTTGCGCCTTGAGTATCTGAGCTACCCACTGGACTTATGTACAATGCTCTCTTGAATGTCATAAACTTTTCTTTGATTACTTAAATGTCATATAACTTTTGAATCGATCAATTGAGTGCCATAATATATTAAAATTGTTCATCACAAATGCCATGTCACTTTGGATTTTTGACACTTATGTGAATGTTTTTAAAGAATTACGGCATTCAAGGGAACAATTGAAAGTCATGGCACTCAAATGAACAATTAAAAGCCATGGTAGTGAACATTTTTTAAAAATTGTGACACTGAATTAGTCGGAGGAAAACAAAAGTTACTGTACTCAAATGAGATCTGTACAGAGGTTAAAGCACATGAGGTTTTCTTGTTCCCACGTATTTGGTATCATTCAAAGGCCCCGGTCCTTATTTGAAATTCAAATGGTAAGTTGACTTTGCCTAAAATACCCGATCGTTGGTTTGAGCAAAGTCACGAGGGGGACTGTCACGTTGTGTTCGGATTGGAAAAAGTACTTCTAATTGAATTTGAATGAAGAAGGTCGTTTGGGTTTCGATTTCAAAGTCACGTCGTGCTCGGATTCTTCTGACGAATTCTTCCCCACTCGGGCTTGCACCCACTTTGCAATTGGAAGTGCCCGCCCCGCAAGAAAGAGGCACCATTTTGTAAAGCTCGTCGCATTTTTCTTACGACAACACCGTACTTCCAGAACTTTCCACTCTATTAATTCGAAAATATTATCCAATTAATCTTAATTTTTTTAATTTTATTAGTATAATTCTAAAAATTTACGTGAAATTCTAATATAATCCTTCAACCTGATTTTCATCAGAAAATGCTGACGTGGCGTTCAGTCATCACTGGCCGTCCCCAGCATCTGACTTGAATAACTTCTAGTAAACCAACATCGGTTTGCTTAATTTTTTTTTTTCCTTTTCTTTTCTTTTTGTATATTGTTCGTTTTTTCCAAGTATTAGGTCATTCCCAGTAACCTTGGAGACCGGATGCAACAACGAGAAACTTCACCCAGCTGACAATGTAACACCAAAACCAAAAAGTGAGTACGGAATTTTAGTCCAAACAATGCATTTTACTAAGTCAATGAGATAATTGTGTTTGCTATAAATGAGGGGCATGCACGATTAGCATTAGCACCAGCAGAGACGTAATATGAAATTCTCAAAACACAAAGTATGGTCAAGTAACATTTTTTATCGTTCTTTTTTTATAATTTTCGGTTGCCCATTGTAAACTCAATAGAAAGGCAAGAAAGTGTATATTCCAAAGTTATGCACAATGTGACTGTGGCTAATGGTTGTGGTACCCATAATTAATTTACCTTTTGTGAATAGAGAAGTTATATTTGACGAGTTCCCAGGACTAATCGATAAGAGTGATTGTGGCAATGTTTATATGGACAGGGTGATGTTCAATTTAAGTCGGAGTTGAAACCACAAACTCCTAAACCAGATGGTGCTAGCATGTTAATAAACACAAACAATGCTTATAGCAAGGCAGAGCCTATAGAACTAATGATTGCTATAATTGTTGGGTTTAACAATGTGCATGTTGGATTTCTTGATAGATATGTATGCGATGATTTTGCTTTATCCACGGTTGAGGAGGTTGTGTAAAAAAATCCTTTTGGAGCATTTAATAGATGTAAGTGGAGCAGGGATTCTAATGAGGTCCAAGGTTAGGGCAAAGTTCATGTGTAACTTGGATTTCCAAGATCTCGGTGGTGGTCGAGCTCATGAGGGGCTGTGGAAGAGTAGCAGTGAAGTTCAGAATCAAACAAAATGATTGTGACTTGACTCAAATGTCAAGCCATGATAAGTATTGTTGAAAATATATCTTGAGTTTGAGTTAGAAAAAGAACGTGTTTCATAGTTTGAGTTGGTTTCTACTTTAAGTAGTTTCCTATTTTGACTAGGTTTTCTAAAATGGATTTCCTATTTTGGATCTAACCTTATCTATGTATGAGAAGTGTTTCTTCGTGAAGAGCACCCAAAAGGCTGCTTCTTTGTGAATTACATCTTGAAACTATTCAAGAGTATTGAAGCCAATAAATTTGAGGTATGGACACCTGGAGTGCTAAAATTTGATATGGAGGGACACTTAAGTGCAAAAAATTCGAAAATGTACACTTAAGTGCCAAAATCTTAGTAAAATGGATCACTTAAGTGCCACTCCGGCCAAAATCCAGCCAAATTGCTGATGTGGCAATTCTCTGACGAAATGAGTGCAAAATAGCGTCGTTTTGCTCATTTTGCACGCTGATGTGGCGAGAAAATGCAAAAACGATGTCGTTTTGTATGATGTATAAATAATTAATATAAAAATTAATTTAATTAAATTTAAAACTAAATTTATTTAAAATATTCTTAAAAATTAAAAAACCTAAAATTAAAAAAAAAAAGGGGGGGGAGGGAGGCGGTTAAGGGCCGAGCCCTCGTCGCCGTCACCTCCTTGTACCCGCCGGGAAGGGCCGGGGATGGAGGGGGAGGGTCGGCCGGAGTTGCCAGCACCTGGCTAACCAACGGCGAGGGCTACGAGCCGTCGCCGGATCTGGGCGAGGGCTTGAGGGTCGACCCTTGCCCCAGATCCAGGCGAGGGCTTGCGGGCCCTCGCCGCCTCCCCACCGTTGCTGATGTTCTCGTTATTTTTGCATTTTCTTGCCACGTTAGCGTGCAAAACGACGCCATTTTGCACTCACCTTGTCGGAAAATTGCCACATCAGCAATTTGGCCGGATTTTGGCCAAAGTGGCATTTAAGTGATCTAGTTTACTCCTATTTGAGAATGAATGCATCCAACATTTTGCTTCACAAGATAGTGATTAATTGTCTTAGACCAAAATCAACTTCAAAGACCGATGTTTCAAACTTAGAAGCAAAGTTGATGTACGCCATCAATGTTGGTAAAAAGTTTTCTCTTCCACACACTATTATGTTCCACATGTATAGAGCAGTGGTGAAGGACAAGGGTCAATTTCCTTATCCAGCTCTTGTGATCAAGTTATTCAGACATTTGAACGTTCAGCCTCCCCGGATTCTTTGTGTTCGAACGTGCGATCAAATGGTGGTGGGACTGAGAATGGTCTCTAAAATGCGTCTGAAAGAACTTTCCAAGGCTTTGGAGTAGTTCAAAGAGAAAACCCCTATCAAGACTCATTCAGTCTCTTCGGCGGCAAAGCGAAAAGGAAAGAAGCCCATGGTTGCTCCATCCAAGAAAAGAAGAGCACTCATCATTGAGGATGAAGATGATGAGGATGATTCACCATTTCTGCGATGGCATTGAAGAACTTGAGTCGTTCTATTTTAGAATCAACAGAGAGACAGGAAAAAGACAAGGATGAGACAGAACAGAGGATTGGAGAGAGAGGAGATTTGGAGAAAGAAGCAGAGGAGAGAGATACAAAGGAGAGAATTGAGGAAGAAGAAGAGGAAGCAGAGCATGATGAACACTTTTCTCCACCTGAAGGCATGGAAACAACGGGAGATCCTGAGAAAAGAGGAACGTCCTCATTCCCTGCCACTAGTGAAGGAGTAAGTCGTTTTCCAGCAGATCCAGAGGACATCTATGCCACTCAATTTCCTGAAGAGGGACATGAGGTTTGATCGCACAATCTACGTGATCGTGCTGAAATGTCATCATCTGCCAATACTCCATTTGATTGTGCAGAGGCAAGTACTTAGACAGACAATTCAGCAGACTTTCGCTGAATACTTGATGTTCTTTTGGAGATACGTGGCCAAATTTATGCTATGGATGCGAAGTACAGAACTTGCAAAATGCAGGTCAAACCTCTTCAGTTTCTTCGCATGATCGATCAATGCCCTTGCTATTCAAGTTCAAGCAAATGCTATGTCACACCCCGATCCTCGAGCACTCACACATCCTTATACTTGGTCGATTTTATAATGTGATATCTCATGACTAAGTATCGCTGACCCTTTCTTTTTCTTTTTTTTTTAAGCACATGCGGAAGCAGTTATAAATCCTCAGACAATAAAACAATGTGATAGAAAAGTAAGGCCATATTTTTCATATTGAAATCCACAATCAAACCTTTATACATGGCATAACTCAAAGTCTATTCACAAGACTATTCATAACATTCTAGTTTCACACTATTCACATTTAGACGAGATTCACGAAAGAGGATTGGATCCTAGTCCTCATCCGAGTCATACTTAGGATCATCCTAATACTCTTCTGACTCTTCTTCACTAAGCTCACATCCTTCAAGCTCTTCATCTTTTACTGGCTCATCGTCCTCTTCTGGTTCCTTCTTTACAGGCTTATCTACGAGCCCGAAATGTTATCCCACAACTAGGATGAGACTACATCTCAACAAGTTCTACCCCACTAACACTCAATTAGGAAACCAATACGCTAACCGAGCTGCCTATACACGCAAGGGTCAAATGACTTACCTTGGCCTCAGATTCCACCTGTATATTAACACAATTCAATAGGCACCCAAGCAATCACATCACGGATCGATATCTTGATCAATCGACCTAGTCGATTTCATGTTAATCGGACCATTCACTAGTCATTTACATTCAATCAATCAATTCATAACATCATATTAAAGCAATGATCAATCGACCTAGTTGATTACATACCAATAAGACAAATTTCGGTCATTTCAATTATTCCAACTCAATTCCCAAATATGAACCACGGTTCTTAGGACACAACTTATTTATAGGTGGTAATCACAGCCCCACCAAGCAACCTTCTTAGATTTAGTGGCTTTACGGTCCCACCCGACCCTTTCCAAGATTTAATGGCTTTACGGTTCCACCCGATCCTCTCAAGATCTAGTTGCTTTATGGTCCCACTTGACTCTTTCAAGATCAAATGGCTTTATGGTCCCACTCGACCCTTTTTACGATGCCATACTTTGTCACCAAGCCACGTGCATTCTCCAGGAAGACATACCGAGTCTCCGAGCCACATGTCCTTCCCAGGTGACACTCCAATTCACCGGGTCACGTGCATTCTCCAAGTGATTTACGAACTCACTTTCGATACTGACAACTGATACCCGACCAATCCTCAATCACATAGCCAAAATTGTATTATTTAAGAACATAACTTCAAAATGCACAATTAAATCAATTTGACATGAATTAAAGCTCAAATAAATAAATGGACTGCTCCATTACAATCAGCACAAAATTCCAGTCATTGGCCATCCCGGTTGAATTTCTGGAAAATAAATAATTAAATAATTAATTTCGAAAAATTAAATAAATAAACACAATAATTCCATTTTGGCACAATGTAAAACTCAATTAAATAAACAGACTACGCCACGATCATCAGCATAAAATCCCGGTCACATTTATCCTAGTTAAATTTTCGAATATAAATAATTAAATAAATAATTTCAAAAATTAATATTTAATTCTAAAAATTCCAATTAGGCCTGAATTGCCTAATTAACACCCAATAAGTGTCGGGAAAATCCCAAGAAACATCCAATAAATACTATAGGTAATTCTCTATCTAGGTACACTAACCGAACAACTAATATGCGATGAAATTAACTAATAATCGCTAATACATTCTAATCCAACCACCTAATTGCATTTAATTAAATCTAATCAATCCTTAAGGATCATTAGTATACTAAGAAAGGATTAGTGAGATTACTCACTTGGCAAAGCAAAGACCGGAACACCACGACGGCGACGCAATGGCGGCCGAAACTCGGGTTTTCGGCGACGTCGACGGGCACATGGTCCGGGCCTAAAAGCCTCTCAAGCCCACAGCAAATTGCTGGGCTTGGGCTGACTTCAAATCTAGGCCGGGCTGAACTTAAGTTGGGTTGAAGTGTGCTTCAAGTGGGCCGCTTGCTCACGGACTGGGCTTCAAGAAATTGGGCTGAGTTACTAAATCTTTGGGCCAAATTGCAATTGAACTGGGCTTGATTCTAAGCTGAAGATGCGGGCTTGCTGGGCTCAATTCTTGGGCTGAAGACGCGTGACTGGCCCGAAGATGCACACGTAGGAGAAGAAACGGATGAAGCAGCTGCTGGCTTCGCACGTGGCTGCAGGGATGGATCGTGGACTTCATTGGCGCACGATGAAAGCAACTACTGGCGATGAAGATGAAGACACGAGGCAACCGGAGTTGTTTCGGTGGTCTTCAATGTTTGTTGGGTTGCTGGCGGTGCAAAGATTTGAAGATGGCCGCATGGACAGAGAGAGCTCGGAGGAATCGAGCTTTGCTTGCTTTGTGAACTCGAGGAAACGGAGGACACAACAATTGACAACTTCGGTGGGGTCGTTGGACACACATGGAGGAGCGGTCAACGATGGAGGTTTTGTGCATGGGTTTGTTGACCATGGGGGACAACTTATAATGGAGAGGGTGGTGGATTAATGGTTTGACTTGGTGGACGTTGGATGAAAAAATGAAAGGAAAGTGAGAGCTGGTTCGGTGGATTGCATACCGAGAGAGAGATTGAGGTGGTTCGAGGAAATGAAGAAGACGCACAAGGATAAAAGAAACCAGTTGGAGTGTATTGAAGAATAAGGGCCAAAAGTCAAGGCTCTATCCCTTCCATTCAATGCTTGGTCCCCTTAAAACTTGCATAAATATCTAAATGTTCCCCAAATACTTTCTAGCTTAATTGAGTCCAAAAATAGCACAAAATAGATGCCAAAATGCAGCCCTATGCCGAATCCGAATTTCACTCAATTTTTGGTCTTCAATTTCTTCAACAATTTCCCAAAATTGAAGTCCAATTTTGATGAAGAAAAGTCCCAAACAATTTTCTATAAATCCTAACACTCAAAGGTTCAGTTTGGAAGTCCCAATTTTCTTTAATTTGGCCCATACGAATTTCCGCTACGTCCGAAATAGTTTTCTGTGAAAATGTCAAACTCGACGGAATTTCTCCGAAAGACAAGACGACGTCCTATAAATGAACTACGACATGCTCGAACGTCTGATTCCCGAAACCGAATTTAGCTTTGTGGTTAAAATTGACCAAACACGATTTTAGTTCAATCCAACCAATTAGGTAGCTTTTAGGGATTTTACCGCGGTTATATCCCTTAATGGCTTTGCCCAATAGATTGGTTAACTCGTGAGTGATCAGCTCAGAGAAAAAGGACCATAGGTGCATCGACGAAATGTCAATTTCATAAAATTAGGACGGGTCAAAATTCAGGATGTCACAACTCTTTCCTTCTTATAAACATTTCGTCTTTGAAATTTAAATCATTACAATTCTTCTTCAAAATGGTGGGGTATTGTCGTCTCATCGAGTCTTCACTTTCCCATGCAGCTCATTCTTTCCTGTGGTGTTGCCGGACCACTTTGAACAAAGAGGTCATCTTAGTGTGCAGTACTTGTTCCTTACGATCCTCATGCTAAACCGGGCTTTTCACGTACGACACTCTATCAAGTCAGGCTAAACCTCGCCAAACTCTTCAAAATTCAGCACGTGGGTCAAGTCAGGCTCTTAAGTCCTCAACACCGACACGTGAAAGATGTCATGTACTTGCGTTGACCTCAACGGCAATGCAAGACGATGCACTAGGATCCCGATTCTTTCCAGGATCTTAAAGGGATCTACATACCTCATTTTCAATTTTTCCCTCCTTGTTGAAGCGCAAGGCATCCCTTATTGGTGACACCTTCAGAATGATGTAATCACCAATTTGGAACTCTAAGGACCTTCAATACTCAACCATACAACTTTTATGGCGGCATTGATCGGTCTATAATCTGATTCTTATCACAACAACTGCAATCACTACTGACTGCTGAATTGACCCTCGGCCTGTAATCTTTCTTTCTCTGATCTCATCTCAACAAACTGAAGTTTTGTACACCCTGCTCTGCTCAACCTCAAAATGAATTATCTGACTGATTTGTTGAAACAGGGAATCCTTGATTCTAAATCTGATATAGGTTTGTCACTAGTACCCATGCAGACAAACTGTCTAACACACATACACTTCTATATGTCTATTCTAATCAAGATCCTTCCATATGGCGATAAAGTGAGTCGACTTCATCAGTCTATCGACCACTACCCTAACTTGAGTCATTATTCCTCTAACTCCTTAGTAAACCCATCACAACATTCCATCGTGATATACTTCCATTCCCACTCGGGACTCTTGAGTGATATAAAAGTCTTCCCGGTTTGCTTTACTAAACTCCCACTCACTAGCACATCTGACACTTACAACCTGTTCGGCGATATCTATCTTCATATCGATCTACCAATCAAGCTGACATTGATTCTGACCTAACTCGCATTATATGGTCAAATACTACAATACCACAGTGAATTTCCTAACAAGGTCTTCTCCTCAAGTTCCATATTGTTTGCCATCTATCATCACCCACGATACTTCGACGTTCCATCTTTCGAAATCTGAAAGTCAACTTTTCCCTTACCAATATCCTCTTACAAGATTTTCTAAACATCCCGGTATGTCAACTGAAGCGTATGATTCTAACTTGAATATTCTATTCAATTTTGAGGGTAGTTATAGAATTCAAAAGGTAGCCTATCTCAAATTTGAAAACCAAATTTTTGAACTTTCTCAAGTTCCATACTTTAACCAGTATGTGCACCATTAAAGACTCTTGACTCAACGCATCAGTGACTTCTTTCTTTCCTCCAGGGTGATACCAAATAGCACCATCCTAGTCCTGCCAAGGTTCTGGTTCTCGACACCATCTCATGATCAACTCATTAGGTCTCAACTAGCAGGACGCATATGCAATGATCTTCACTATAGATCTCGTTTCACTGATAACTGTTTCGGTCTTCATCAGGTCCATGAAAATTCTTTCACCAATCTCAAATGTCTATCGAGCTCCTCAGCATTTCTCGAATACACCAGAATATCGTTGGAAGATACGATCACAACTAAACTCAATATTCCTTGCACACTCGGGTTGTCAAATCCATGATAGCAACTGGAGTGTTCACTAGGCCAAAATGTCTTACAATACTCTTGTAAAGATCATATCAAGTACGAAAAGCTATCTTCCGAATAACCTCATTCCTGGTTCATAATTGACGGTATCTTGTTCTCTAGTTGATCCTTGAAAACATCGACACTCTTGATGTTTGGTCACGCAATTCGTTGATCTTTTACAATGGACTCTTGTCCTTGATCGTCACCTAATTGAGTTGATGATGGTCGATGCATACTTGCAACAAACAATCTTTCTTTTTTTCTCACAAACAAAACTGATGTTTCCCAAAGTGATGCACTGATATACATGAATTCCTTATTCATCAATCTTCACATCTGCATCTCCAGTTCTACCAATTCAAACAACAATAGCTGGTAAGAAGCCTTTGCGAGTGACTCTATCCTTGTGTTAGCTCAATCTCAATTTCTATCTCTTTCTCTAACAATGGTTTGACAGTTCTTGTGACAACACATCTAAAAATTCTTAGACCACTGAGATGTCCTCTATCTCTAGTTCTCCAATTTGTCCTACCCAAGACAATTGTCAAGCAACCCTAGCAACCTCCGTCTAACAAACAAGTTGCCTTCAACCAACGAGATTAATGAAATCGAATATTCTTTTCGACTCCCAATAACCTCGATACTTTCACATGCTAATGGACTAAACTGGATTACTCCAAGACCATGGTTCATTATCACAAGATGCTCCATGAACCCACACTATTCACGTGGCGTCAAACTGACACCTCAGCAATTAGTCAAGCACAACTATTGCTAGTGATTCCCCTCTCTTTCACTTTTACTTCAACAATTTAAGTTTTACCAACTTAGCACAAAACTCCGCTATGGTACTCTGATAAAATCACCTCCAACACATTCTTTCTCTGATCGGTGCAAGGTCAATTCTACTCCCATTCCTTTCGCCATCCTAGTGGCGTTCTGGCCGCAATAGCGATGTCTATGCTACCTTAGACTTCCACTGATACTCCTCCACTTGATGACCATGCTGGTCATCATCACAACAAGTTCTAATCATACTCGAACATTGGATTTATCCATGTTTCCTTCTACAAATCCAACACCTATTTGGTGAGTCTTCTACCTCTTGTCAAGTGACAACATGCACTCTTTCTGGTTGTCCCATCAATTCACTAGGACCACTCCTATCCAAATATCCCTGTTGGCTACACTCCAAACAATTTCTCGTCCTAGGAAGGACATAAGACCAATCTCGACATCATGTCCAAAAATAACATGATCCATTTGACTTAGTATTGACCTAACTGCCCCACCCTTCCTATTGGGTGGAATATGATACTTTTCACTTGACCTTGGTCTTTTCCCTGACCAATTTCCATTTCTACGTGTACTGAATTTGTACCTCAACTCGAATACAATGGCTCGCTCCCAAATCATATCTTCACACTGGACCTCAATAGGTGCGTCAACAATGGTGATTACGGCACTGGCGGCGGTAGTGACAGCAACAACAGCGGCGGCGACTCGGTCCTGAGCTTGCTGGCTCAACCAATTCCAAGGACACTAGCGCCTGAACAATCCCGTCGAACCTAGGATTGCTCGGTGCTGCTACACCAGTACCAACCTGCAGTGGTACTCTTACACTCGAGCTAGCCAGAGCCGACACTCTGCCACAACCACCTCGGGTACCGACCTTTGTTGGTGCTTTATCCCGAGTCACAGAGTACATTATCCTCTTACTAAGAGTTCTCAGCTCCTGCTCGCTCATGGTTCAGTCTTTACACTGGAACCCATCTTTCAAATCCACACTGGATTAGATGATGAGAGATCCACACACAACAAACAATTCTAGCATTCAGCTAACATAGACATGCACCAGCATGAATTTAAAGGTCTTTCTTACAACTATCCCAAGACTCATCGCTCCTTATCACTCCAATCTTGAACTTCACTCTAATACCACAAAAATGGGATGTCATGCCCCAATCCTCAGGCACTCACACATCCTTCTACTTGGTCGATTTTATAATGCGATATCCCAGGATTCAGAATCGCCGACCCTTTCGTTTTTTTTTTTTTTTTTTTAAGCACATGCGGAAGTAGTTATAAATCACCAGACAATAAAACAATGTGATAGAAAAGTAATGCCATATTTTTCATATTGAAATCCGCAACCAAACCTTTACACATGGCATAACTCAAAGTCTATTCGACTATTCATAACATTCTAGTTTCACACTATTCACATTTAGACGAGATTCACAAAAGAGGATGGGATCTCAGTCCTCATCCGAGTCGTACTTAGGATTATCCTGATCCTCTTCTAACTCTTCTTCACCAAGCTCACATCCTTCAAGCTCTTCATGTTTTACCGGCTCATCGTCCTCTTCTGGTTCCTTTTTCACAGGCTTATCTACGGGCCTTAAATGTTGTCCCACAATCGGGATGAGACTACGTCTCAGCAAGTTCTACCCCACTAAGACTCAATTAGGAAACCAATATGCTAACCGGGCTACCTATACGTGCAAGGGTCAGAGGACTTACCTTGGCCTCAGATTCCACCTGTATATTAGCACAATTCAATAGGCACCCGAGCAATCACATCACGAATCGATATCTCGATCAATCGACCTAATCGATTTCATGTCAATCAGACCATTCACTAGTCATTTACATTCAATCAATCAATTCACAACATCATATCAAAGCAATGATCAATCAACCTAGTCGATTACATACCAACAAGACCACTTTCGGTGATTTCAATTATTCCAACTCAATTCCCAAATATGAACCACGGTCTTTAGGACACAACTTATCTATAGGTGGTAATCACGGCCCCATCAAGCAACCTTCTTAAATTTAGTGGCTTTACGGTCTCACTCGACCCTTTCCAAGATTTAATGGCTTTACAGTCCCACCCGACCCTCTCAAGATCTAGTGGCTTTATGGTCCCACCCGACCCTTTTTACGATGCCATACTCTGTCACCGAGCCACGTGCATTCTCCAGGAAGACATACCGAGTGTCCAAGCCACATGTCCTTCCCAGGTGACACTCCAATTCACTGGGTCACATGCATTCTCTAAGTGATTTACAAACTCACTTTCGATACTGACAACCAATACCGAACCAATGCACCATTAAATCAATTCGACACGAATTAAAGCTCAAATAAATAAATGGACTACTCCATTACAATCAGCACGAAATTCCGGTCATCGGCCATCCCGATTGAATTTCTGGAAAATAAATAATTAAATAATTAATTTCAAAAATTAAATAGATAAACACAATAATTCCAGTTTGGCACAACGTAAAGCTCAATTAAATAAATGGACTGCGCTACGATCATCAACATAAAATCCTGGTCACTAGCTATCCCAGTTGAATTTCGGAATATAAATAATTAAATAAATAATTTCAAAAATTAATATTTAATTACTAAAAATTCCAATTAGGCCCGAATTGCCTAATTAACGCCTAATAAGGGTCGGAAAATCCCAAGAAACATCCAATAAATACTATATGCAATTCTCTATCTAGGTACACTAACCGAACAACTAATATGCGATGAAATTAACTAATAATCGCTAATCCATTCTAATCTAACCACCTAATTGCATTTAATTAAATCTAATCAACCCTTAAGCATCATTAGTCTACTAAGCAACGATTAGTGAGATTACTCACTTGGCAAAGCAAAGACCGGAGCACCACAACGGCGACGCAACGGCGGCCGAAACTCAGGTTTTCGGCAACGTCGACGGGCACACGGTCCAAGCCTAAAAGCCTCGCAAGCCCACAGCAAATTGCTGGGCTTGGGCTGAGCTTAGGCCTGAGCTTGGGCTGACTTCAAATCTGGGCCGGGCTGAACTTAAGTTGGGTTGACGTCTGCTTCGAGTGGGCTGCTTGCTCATGGACTGGGCTTCAAGAAATTGGGCTGAGTTACTAAATCTTTGGGCCAAATTGCAATTGAACTGGGCTTGATTTTGAGCTGAAGATGCGAGCTTGCTAGGCTCAATTCTTGGGCTGAAGACGCGCGACTAGCCCGAAGATGCACACGTAGGAGAAGAAACGGATGAGGCAGCTGCTGGCTTCACACGTGGTTGCAGGGATGGATCGTGGACTTCACTGGCGCATGATGAAAGCAGCTACTGGCGGTGAAGATGAAGACACGAGGCAATAGGAGCTGTTTCGGTGGTCTTCAATCTTTGTTGGGCTGCTAGCGGTGCAAAGATTTGAAGATGGCCGCGTGGACAGAGAGAGCTCGGAGGAATCGAACTCCGCTTGCTTCGTGAACTTGAGGAAACAGAGGACAAGGCAATTGACAACTTCGGTGGGGTCGTTGGACACACGTGGAGGAGCGGTCAACGATGGAGGTTTCATGCATGGGTTTATTGACCATGGGGGACAACTTATAGTGGAGAGGGGCGGTGGATTAATGGTTGGACTTGGTGGACGTTGGATGAAAAAATGAAAGGAAAGTGAGAGTTGGTTCGGTGGATTGCATATCGAGAGAGAGATTGAGGTAGTTCGGGGAAATGAAGAAGACGCACGAGGATAAAAGAAACCAGCTGGAGTGTATTGATGAATAAGGGCCAAAAGTCAAGGCTCTATCCCTTCCATTCAATGCTTGGTCCCCTTAAAACTTGCATAAATATCTAAATGTTCCCCAAATACTTTCTAGCTTAATTGAGTCCAAAAATAGCACAAAATAGATGCCAAAATGTAGCCCTATGCCGAATCCGAATTTCACTCAATTTTTGGTCTTCAATTTCTTCAACAATTTCCCAAAATTGAAGTCCAATTTTGATGAAGAAAATTCCCGAACAATTTTCTATAAATCTTGACACTCAAAGGTTCAGTTTGAAAGTCTCAATTTTCTTTAATTTGGCCCATACAAATTTCCGCTACGTCCGAAACAATTTTCTGTAAAAATCTCAAAGTTGACGGAATTTCTCCCAAAAACAAGACGATGTCCTATAAATGAACTGTGACATGCTTGAACGTCTGATTCTCAAAACCAAATTTAACTTCGTGGTTAAAATTGACCGAACACGATTACGAATTAGGTAGCTTTTAGGGATTTTACCGCGGTTATATCCCTTAATGGCTTCGCCCAATAGATTGGTTAACTCGTGAGTGATCAGCTCAGAGAAAAAAGACCATAGGCGCATCGACGAAATGTCCATTTCATAAAATCGGGACGGGTCGAAATTCAGGATGTCACATGCTAAGGGTGAAGATGTGGCACAACTGAAGGAGGATTTGAAAAAGCTGGAAGGGATTATCCAATCAATGGGAGATTTCCAGCTTGTTCGTGTTCCCAAGCAATCTTAAAGCCATTCTCTTTTCATCTCTACCTTTTTAATGATGACAAAAAAGGGGGAGAGATATGGTACAGATTTGATTTTGAACTTTGAACTCATCTTTTTGAACTTTTGTGTCAATTATGTTTGATTAACTTGACTTTTGTGTTTGGTTGTATGGATTTGGACTGGATTTGGACTGGATTTGGATTTGACTATTTGAACGTTTGTTTATCTTAAGCAGTATTGATATCTCATGGCTTTACTCATTTACAGAACTAACATATTTTCTGTGGATGCAGATTCTAATGATATCTTTATTAAGCCATTTATCTTTTGTGAGATATTCTTGTTTGCGTGAGTAATGTTTTGCAGGTCAAAGTTATCCAAATCTGCAGGAAAATTTTGTCACCATAAAAAAGGGGGAGATTGTTGGAGAAAACTTCTTTGAGTGTTTTGAAGTTGACAAAATGTTTTCATCAGTCTAGTTTGAAGACTTGCAGACTCTACTATCAAAGTTTGAAGACCTCCGGACTGTCAGACTCAAGACTCAAAATCTATCATCATTGACAGTTTCTAAAGCCGTCAAAGAAGGCTTATCCGAAACGAAGTATTTCGTTAAGGATTTGATTTTGTCGACTAAAGAAGATCTCTTGGCTGGATATAGCATGTTGGAATCTATTATTCAAATCAAGATAGATTAAGGGATTTTGGATCCATTGATTGGCGAAGTATACTTAGAAGGTTCTACTTATGGAAACCTAGATCCTGATTGCATGGGCAAGCAAGATTGATGGGCTATTGTCATGTTCCTTAAATAGCTCAAAGATTTTCCTAATTGATTCTGTCCAACGGGTAGATTGAAAGAATTCATTTGGTAAATACCAATGGGTGTGATGGCATAAAGAAGTATATAAGGAAAACATTCCAGTTGTTCGAGTGTGTACGCGATAGAAGAATTCCAAAGTCTGAAGCTCCTTGTTCTTTGTCAATTAAACTGTTGAGCAAAATCTTGTACGTAAAAGAGAAGTTTATATCTTTGAGAGACCTTGAGGAAGTGTAGTAGAGTCTCTATACTGTGGAATCAAGGAAGAGCTTTTTTGTAACAACTCTTTTGTTCGTAGTGAAATCCAGCCGGTGGGCTATCAGTGCAAAAGAATGGACGTAGGCTTGAATTAAGCCGAATCACTATAATCTCTGTGTTCATATTCTCTTCTCTACACTCTTTTACTTTGATCATAACTCGTTTTGTTTACAAGAGACGAATTTCCTTTTAATATTCTATTGTTGATTAGTGTTGCACACTTTTATCCTGTAAAATTGTTTTTACACCTATTCACCCCCTCTAGGTGCTTATACTAACTTTCACAATCTTTGAATACTTGATGAGAATTCCAAGTACCCATGTTTTCAAACATCTGATGTGATTTCCAGATATTTAGTAAATGTTTTCAAATGTCTAGTGTGAATTCCAGATATTTGAACCTTTAAACGCTTGATGTGACTTCCAAGTGTTTGTCTTTTCAAACATCTGATGCGATTTCCAGATGTTTAGTAAATGTTTTCAAATCTCTAACATAAGAATCAGATTTTTGAAATTTCAAGTACTTAATTCAATTTCTAGGTGCTTGGGATCTGATGAGAGTTCCAAATCCTCGAAGACTTTGAACCTTTCAATTATCTGAAGAGAGTTCCAGATGTTTATTAGGTTTCATAAGAATCATTTTACAAGTACGATAGGTATGTGTTCTTCTTTGCATTCGCATTAGGCATAGACACATGGAGATCTATGTTCCTGACCAAATCATTGCATTTACATGTAATTCTTTATTGCATGACCTTGCATTTCAAAAGGGGATTAAATTTATTTGAGTCCATTTCTATAAAGAAAAAAAAGTCATTACAATTAGCGTTTGCTTATTCATTTCATATTCATTTTGCATGATTTAAATTTAGGTGTCATTTATCTTTGAAGGAAACATCTACAAGCTTCCCTTTAAAGAATGGCAGCTGTTGACACCTAATTTAAACTCATATTTTAGAAAAGGAAGATAATCTTTGATTATAGAGGGAAATTTTGAAAAAATTTTGAATTCAAAAAATTCAACAGCCGAGTGATTTTTGAGCCACTTTTTTGTTGAGAAGTTGAGTAAATATTGGGAAATCTTCACTTTTTGTTGAATTTTCTTTCTATAAATAGAGAGGGGAAGATTTGAAAAAGGGAGGGGGGGCTTTTCTTCGTCCTAGGAAAGAGAACACAAAAAGTCCAAAGGTGAAGGAAAGTGAGAGAAATTCTTTTAGGTTTCCTTCTACTAGCTTGGAAGTCGAAAGAAGCTGTAGAAAATGCAAAGAGAGACAGAATGAGGAGACATGAAAATGACGCGAGAGAGAGAGGTCAGAGCAGGAAGGAAAAAAAAAAAGGAAAGGCAAGAAGATGAACAACTGTTCATCTTCCTCGTGAGTTTCCGTCTGGCGTCCCTGCTGCCCACTTCCTCCATGTTGCCGAGCTGCCGCTGCCGCTCTTGTGCCCCACATCGTCACCGTTCCACCGGTCATCCAAAGTTCTGCCTTGCTGGTGCCGATTCACGAAGACGCTATTTCCTCTACCCTGTCCGCGATCTACCAGTCATCGCCGATCCGAGATTTTCCGTTCCGCCATGCTCCTGCCACGATGGGCCCTCGACGTTGCTTTCCATGCCCTCGCTGGTCACCACTCATACAGCCGAGTCGTCGCTCCGCTCGCTCAATCGTCCACACATCCACCATCACTGTTGCTACCTCCGTCTTCGACACCAATGCCACGCCGTCGCCCCTGTAATAGCTTGTGCCTTCGCCTAGTGCCCAATGTAGCCCCTGCCTTCATCGAAGATCTGCTCCTGCTCGGCCCAGCATCTCAACGTCGCTGTTGCTCCCGCTTCGAATGACCTGCGACACCACCGAAAGTTGAGCTGTTGCATGCCCGAGCGATGCCCCCCGGCCACCGAGTTTTCCTCTGCCGCGCGCCGCTTCACCTGTAAAGCCCGTAGCAGCCACTCACCGAGCCACCCGCTCTCTACTACTCCTACACTAGCGACAGTTGCTGCTTTGTCATTGTTGGTTCAGGCTTGTTACCTCTCATTAGAGCTCCGACGACTGTGACACCTGCCCTCCGTTGTGCCTACACCTCTGCCGCTCGCCACCACTGTTTTCCGGAGATCCTTTGCTTGTTCTTGTTGCCAGAGTTACCGTCCAATTCTAAGTCAACTCGGTGGTTTCGTTGACCGATTTTTATCACTTTTGTTACTGGATGAACCAATGTTGCCGTGAGTTTAGCGTGGCTGATCGGATACTGTTCTCTCCCATCGTTTACACCCAGCCAAATCACACCCCCACATCAAGACGTGATTTTTCCTTGGGGCTATTCTCTATTTCCTCTTTGTGCAAGTGTTGTTTTTTAGCAACAAAAAGCCGTGCCCTTGACTAGGTAATTTCTTTAGGCTAAATTCAGATAAGATATTCTATTTCATAGTTTTTTTTTTTTTTTTTTAACTTGATTTGTTCTTATTTATTTTTATCATTATCCAATTAGGAAATTTGTCATATCAAGTCATAATAATCAAAAATATTGAGCTGCGAGACGTCGGATTAGATTTTTGATTATTTCGACTTTTTCATGGTAACTTCATGAATTGCTTTGGATCATTGAGATAATATGTCATTGATTTACGTTAATAAATTTTCAATAGGACATATATTTTGGTGTGTTATTTGCTCATCACATATCATGCATCATATCTAGGATTTAGGTATTTAGGTCCATAAACATTTCATGTTTAAAGCAATGCATTTTAATTTTTTATGATTTATATAGAATTAGGATAATTTTCCTTTAATAAAACCAAAACAAAAAAGAACAAAAAATGTTGTTTAGGTTACATAGATTTCATAATGTGCACACCATATGTTGTGCTTTAATTAGTGGGTCATAGGTTAATGTTTTAATATTTCCGTCGTGTAGTTGTTTTTAATATTAAAAAAAAACCAAAGATTAGTATTGCATCATTATATTGTTTTTCTTAATAAGAATTATCAAGTCATTTTAAAAAAGAAAGCACAAAGGTCATTTATTTGGTTAGTTAATAGGTTAGTTCATAATTAATCCCATTTGATGTCATCATTGTTAGTGTAGGTTGCATATGTGTGATAAAAAATCATTAAGAAATCATAAAAGAACATGCATATAGAATTACCATGTCATTCATCCCATATCATGTAGCACATGCATATTTAGAATTATGTAAATTAGATTGCACACATATTGTAATGATTCAAATCATGTCATATGAATTGCATCTCGCATGCCATTAAAGTAAAACTCATGCATATCAAATTTAAATTAAGATTGCATATAATTAACACTTTTTAAAGAACAAAAAATTAGGTATCATGTTATTTAGAAATCATGTTTAGGCCATGCATTTTTATTAGCATTTTCGTAAGTTTTTCTTTAGAGAGTGGACCTTAATGAAGTTGTAGTCTATAATTTCTTACAATTTATCACTTTGGTTTATTGAATGTTATTTTATTGATTGTGCACCCGCATGACCACCATTTACATGTTAGTAGCTTAGGTTAAAATTAATCAATACTGCTTGCAAAATATTTTTGAAATTAAAATAAAAAGGTACCGAAATGGCGTTAGATTAATCTAGCATAATCATGTCTCTGAACCTATTGAATTTCTGGTGCGCAAAAGTAAAGTATTCTCCCATACTTTACTTGGGTTTCTAATCAACCCTAATTGGTTAGTGGCAGCTCCAAATTGAGTATAATTGCATGTTTAAATGGGTTAATTTCTAAGTATCAAGTCGCGATTGGTAGGACTTGGGAGAGTCCGTGCCAAGTCTTTGGACTTAGCAATCCATTAGCCTTTTCTTTGAATAATCACCCTCAAGATGGTTGCGACAGTGATTGTGGTGGTGTTAATATGGATAGGGAGATGTTCAATTTAAGTTGGAGTTGAAATCACAAACTCCTAAAGTAGATGGTGCTAGCAATTTAATAAACACAAATAGTGCTTATATCGAGGTAGAGCTTATAGAACTAATGGTTGCCATAATTGTTGAGTTTAAGAAGGTGCATGTTTGTTCTCTTGATAGGTATGCATGCGATGATTTTGCTTTATCTGCGGTTGAGGAGGTTATGTAGGATAATCTTTGTGGAGAAGTTAATAAATGCAAGAGGAGTTGTGGTTTAATGAGGTCCAAGGTTATGGC
This sequence comes from Eucalyptus lansdowneana, assembly GCA_017140395.1. Lineage (NCBI taxonomy): Eukaryota > Viridiplantae > Streptophyta > Magnoliopsida > Myrtales > Myrtaceae > Eucalyptus > Eucalyptus lansdowneana. The sequence goes on from CM029489.1 coordinate 24,010,601, forward strand.
GAAGTTCATGTGTAACTTGGATTTCAAAGATATTGGTGGCGGTTGGGCCCATAAGGGGCTATGGGAGATTAGCAGTGAAGTTCGGAATCAAACAAAACGGTTGTGACTTGACTCAAATATCAAGCCAAGGTAAATATTGTTGAAAATATATTTTGAGTTTGAGCTTGGAAAGGAACATGTTTCATAATTTGAGGTGGTTTCTACTTTAAGTAGTTTCCTATTTTGTCTAGGTTTTCTGAAAGGGATTTCCTATTTTGGATTTAGCCTTGTCTATGTATAAGAAGTGTTGCTTTGTGAAGAGCATCCAAAAGGCTACTTCTTTGTGAATTATACCCTGACACAATCCGAGAGTATTAAAGCAAGTAAATTCTATGGTAACTATTATACTCCTAGATCAACTCATTAAATTTTTGTCTTCTTTGGCCCATCTCATATGAAACGTCAAGATTTTGTTCTTTGGCATGCAGCTGAACATTCTCTTAGGAGATCACTCATCTTAATAGTGCTATCCCTTAAGCATGCTTAATGCTACGTTATGTCACAAATATCTTATGAGTTAATTCCAATTTTACATATATCCCAAGAATACTCTCCCCCTATTTAGGGTGCAATCCGGTTCACTTTTGTGTCATCTTCCATGCTAAAAGCTTATCAAAAGCCATTTATTTTCTTGGCCCTTTGACATCAACAATCACTCTTCACTTCATCAAACTAGGTTGTTACAATAAGATTTTTGCGAGGAATTGTTAGTGCTAAACAACGTGAGGATTATTTGGTGTAATTGGGGATGGTAAACACTAAGAGCGGATGGGTGACTCAAATATGATTGTAATCTACATTATATCGTTTAATCTTTAGTGCAATTTACTCTCCCCATGGATGTAGGTTTCACTGTCCAGACCATCTAAATCAATGTTCGATTTATTATTTTATTTTGTTTATTTTGCCGTTCAATTTTTATTTTATTTTTTATTTTCAACAACAACAAATTTGTCCAAAGGGTATGTTTTTATAGACGTTCAGCCATTTTTATGAAAATGATCAGCATAATGTTAGTTAGAAGAGTTCTTCTACAATCTATGTGAAATACTAATGGATCTATGCATCTTCTGTGCAAGTACAAATTCTAATAATGTGATAATTACATCGGCCAGTTTAAGGATTGTTTGGTAACATTTATGTTCCGAAAAATAATATATAGATTTTTTAGAATTAATCTTTTTCTTTTTCTACTCCCCGAAACAATTTATGAGTAAAAGAACAAAAAATAAAAGAAGAGAAACGTTGTCATATGCGCCCTTAATGTTTTGATTTCCTCTGGAGTATAATAATGTCAGTGACGATCGCTACATTCACACAAGTCTTGAGCTCATGCAGGTGTTAGCACTATTGGTGTTTGTTCGATTTCTGTCGTTTGACTTCAATTTTTATTTTATTTTTTCATATGTTAAAAGATGGTCTTTTTTTGCACTAGTCTTTAAATATTCGCACATTAGGGATTGTCCATCAAAAAGCTTATCCAAAATCCTCCCTATGAGGTACTAGTCCTCAAAGAGGGGAGGGAGTCTTTAGTCAAATCGAGAAACAAAGAGGAAACACTTATTAGGCGCATTTGGTAACCATTTTGTTCCGGAAAAGAATTTTTGATGAGAAATGATTTTTTTTTTTTTGTTTCTGTTCTCGAGAATAATTTCTGAACAAAATAACGTGTTTGATAACTTACAAAAATTTCTATTCTCGGGATAGAAACATGTTTGGTAAAATTCTTAGATTTTTTTTTATTTCTTTTAATTTTTTAATTCTTTTATTATTTTTTTTTCCTTTTTTTTTCCTTTTTCTTTTTCTTTTTGGCTAGTCACCGGCCATCGTTGTGGCCAACAACCGGCTGGGTGACGTTCGGTGTGCTCGCCGAAGGCCAGCTTGGCCCCAGTGAGCCTCGGCCTCACCCTGGCTAGATGATGATTCCATGTTATTGTTGAGAGTACCATCATTGATAAAGCATATTCCTAAGATGTGAGGATCTTTTGCCCCTACTTTCTAAAATATGATCAAACTTGATGTTGGGACTTCAAAGCATGGTTTCTAATTCACGTTTCCAAGTTCTTGTTATTCTGAGCTTAATTTGTTGAATGCAATATAATTTCGGAGGGAAGTCTCTCAACTTGTATATTTCCATTATTCAATTATTTATTTTAATCATTTTAAGGAAGTTATATCTATTGCCGCTCTAGACTATCTGTGACATCCTGAATTTCAGATTCTGATTTCGATTGGATAAGTTGGGCCTTTCATCAATGCAACTATAGTATTTTTCTCTGAGATGACTACTTACGAGATAACTAGATTAGATGGGGAAGCCATTAAGGATTTTAAGGCAAACAGACTTGAGGATTCGACTAGGAATCGGCTGCTCGACCGTGTTCATCTGTTGAGATCATTATGACACAAACGTAAATCGATTAGAGATCAGAGATAGGTCGGTTTAACTGAGATGAGTGGTTAAACATGGGTGATTCCACTAAATTGCAAAATTCTCATTGATTAGCACTAGTTTGATTTTTCTATCGTTTTGGTATCTTGAGTCCGTATTCGAAACCTCAAGATTTTTACAACAATCGAGAGTCGCCAATGTGTCGAAGGGGTTCATTATGGCTCGAAGAAAATCGACCATGGGTCATTTGCACTAAAAAGTTCTAAAAGCTACCCGATAGTCTAGGTCACACTAAAAACGCACTGGATTGAAATTAACTACAAATTTGAATCCGATTTTAGAAATTGAAAGTTCTGTCATGTCACAATAAATTCTAGGAACGTTGATTTAGTCTCAGAAGATTTTTCTACAACTCGAGACTTTTTGAGAAAAAGTCGTCATAGGGCTGTTTTTGTCTAGAAATTGTCGGGGATCGTTTTTTATTACGAAATTGGGAAGTAAGTGGGATCAATTGGTGAGGAAAAATACCAATCGGATCATTGAGGCGTCGATTGAATTTTTGAGGGACAAATTGAATTGAATTGAGAAGCAATTAGTGTCCAATTGAAGCCAAAACTCATGCAATTTCGTATGCCCCCCATCGTTGTGACTTTTGGACCATCTCAACCTTCTAAAAGGGGCATTATAGGCTGGAAATGTGCTAGTGGATGACAGCTCACAAAGTGGACTAGGTTAGGGGACAAAAGAAGAGTAGAGACCAAGCTTGTCCACCCTTGCCCCCTTCCTTCTTCCTCCCCCCATCTCTGCTTTTGACCCCTCCCTCTTAACCTTCTCTCTTGGTTGCTTTGAATCTTACAAGACCAAAGAAGAAGTCAGAGCAGCCACCACCACTGTCGCATGTACGCTGGAACCACCACTGTCGCATGTACGCTGGAACCACCACTGGACCATTTTCCCCCTTTGTTTTCACTTTTGCCGGTTTCTGCTCCAACTGACCTTTCGCCAAAGATCCGAGTGAAAAGTCGACTTCCCATGCGAATCAGCCAACGATCCCCCATCACCATGACCAGGAGAGACAGCCCATCCCAACGAGTCCGACCTCACCTCGAATGGAGCCGCCGATCGCCGGTTGCCAGTTTTCCGGTTTGTTGCCCGCTTGCACCGTTTCGCGTTTTTCTTCATTTTTCTCTCATGCCAGCCCTTCCTTTGCCCATCCCAACATCCAACAAGACCCCCAAGACCCCCAGTAGCCGTTGGTTGCTGAACACCCACTCGTCGAAGGTCTAATTAGCCCGTTTCCTCGCCGTTTAGCCATTGGTTCTCCTCTGTCCAGCAAGCAAAAGCAGAAGCCGAACCAGCTTTGTTTCCTTTGTTTTGCAGCTTAAAAAAAAGAAGCTAAAATAGTGGGTTTTCCAGCAGCTTCTAGGTCCGTTTCCAGATGGTTCCGCGCCTCGAAAGTTTGGCCTGCTTTGGAGAGAATCGTCCCCCATCGCGTCCCTGTCGATTTGCACTGACCGGCTTGCCAAACAAGTGAGTTTAACTCATTAATCCTCACTTAGTAGGTTAATTGTGCTTAGGAGTTGATTAGTTTAGGCTAAGATGGATTAGGTGATTATATTAAATTAGATTAGTGAATTTAATTATTTGCCATTGCATGTTAGGTGGTTAGTTAGTGCAATTAGTGAGTAAATAGACTCTAGTATTTATTGAATGAGTCTTGGAAATTTTTCGGGTCCGTTTCGGCGTCTAATTAGGCATTATGGGCCTAAGTTGGAGTTATTGGTATTTATTGAATATTTTCTGTAATTATTTATTTATTTATTTATTTTTTTTCGGAAATTAGCTTGGGATAGTTGACGACCGGAATTTTATGCTGATTATTGTGGTGCAATTTGTTTATTTATTTGAGTTTTAATTTGTGCTGAATTGATTTAATTATGATTTTAGGATTTTATTCCTAAATTAATTAATTTTGGTAATTAATTTGGAGTCGGTCTACAACGTCAAAAATATATTTTGAGATTGCTGAAAGCATTAGGAGGTTCAAAAGTGAAAACTTTGTATTTTGGCTAAGGCTGGCCGTGTACCCTACACATATGTATTTTTATCGAATATGATAAAAATGGTAAATTGATTGTGTCTTCAGAACAAAATACTATAACGGCTCGATGATTTGTATGTCATCTTGGAGAATGGACATTATACTATTATAGTTCAATGACTCTCCTGTCATCTTGAGAAGGAATTGCTTGTATACCGACTCGATGACCCTATATGTCATCTTGGAGATAGGACGGTATGATTTAATAGCTCGATGACTCTATATGTCATTTTGAGAAGGAATTGCTTGTAAACCGGCTCAATGACCCTATATGTCATCTTGTAGATAGGATGGTATGATTTAACAGCTCGATAACTCTATATGTCATCTTGAGAAGGAATTGATTGTATACTGACTCGGTGACTCTATATGTTATTTTGGAGATAGGACGGTATGACCCAACGATGTGTTATAACGGTTCGATGACTCTATATGTTGTATTGGAGATAGAACGTTATGCACAGGTATGTTATAACAGCTCGATGACTCTATATGTCGTCTTGGAGATAGAACATTATGCATACCCGCTCGATGGCTCTATATATCATATGGAGATAGGATAGTACTATCTATATTTCACTTTGATTGAGGAATCCTGGATTTTGATCGGATTCATTGATAGTATTGAATGAGCTGACCAAGAGATGGTCGTGATGACATGTAATCGATTGGGTCGATTAATTGATGATTCGATCTGATTTGACTGAGTGATATAATTGTTAGTATATATGAATTGAACTGATTTGCAGGAATGAACTGAGACCAAGGTAAGTCCTCTGACGCCTGATTATTCTTAGGCAGCCCTCAAGACGTAATTTCCTTCCTAATTAGGTCTTAGGGGGTTGAACTTGTTAAGACATTGTCTTAATGGTTATTGTATAACCATTTTCAGGTCCTTAATGGAAGTTAGTGGAGGATCGGAAGCCCGAAGTCTAGGAAGGTGGAGATCGAGAATCGGCGAACATGTCTGATTAGAGAGTCATAGGACAATTCCTTTTTGGGTAAAGCCGATATTTTTGTAAACGACATGATGTTGTGAATAAACCTGTTTGTTATAAAATGTTTGTTTTGGTTTGAAAAAGTTGGTCCTACTTTTCTATCCCATTGTTTTATTGTCCGGGGATTTATATCTGCTTCTGCATGCATATATATTAGATTGAATGGGTCGGCGATGCGTCCTGGGACATCGCTATTATATCGACCAAACAGGGATGGGCAGGTCCGAAGGATCGGGACGTGACACTATTTGTTATGATCTCAAGTAAGATGAGATCTTGCAATTGTTTGTTATAATTTTTGTTGGATGCCCATGTTATCTTGTTAAGCATCAGCCATTATTGGCCAATATGCTATAAAATGACACAAGTGAACGCAGGTAGACTCCCTGTTTTTTTGGTGGCTTGAATAGGAATGCATCAAATTAAAAATAGTTTATATGTCTCCCACGACCCAAGTGAATTAAGCTCCCTGTAGGTCCACAAATACTCTGGCCTCATATTTGAGTTCTCTTCCGCATACACGGAACTGAAATCCATCCCAAGGGTACCGCTCAATTGTTCGTGCATCCCCGATACACGCATGGAGTTGCCACCAGGTAATATACATGACAATTCATAGTTATCTATAGAATGACGGTATTTGTTAACTTAGTGTGTATATAACCATATAATGCATTTGTTTTCAACAGCCCCGAAGTTGGGCAATATGCATATGCTGCTGCTCAAGTCATGAAAGCCATGAAGTTAAACATTTTTTGGAGGCTGTTGCATCTTTTATCTGTCGCGAGTTCTGGTTAATACTATATCTTATGGCTTTACATGGACAGGTCACTCACTATTTAGGAGGAGAAAGCTATGTCTTCTGGGGTGGTCGTGAAGGATATCAAACTTTATTGAACACAGACATGGGACGAGAGCTGGATCACATGGTGTGTTTGATAGCATGCACTTACGTTACTCTTTAAAATTTTGCCTTTTAAGCTTGCTTGATACTGGCCGCATCGCCTAAATCATCTAGTAGTTACATTTTCGTTCCACTCAACTTAACATGCTATCCTTAAAATACCTTTTATCATAATTGACAGGCAAGGTTCCTCGAAGCAGCTGTTGCCTATAAGGAGAAGATTGGATTCAACGGTAATGTCTTTCTTGACATTTAAATGGAACACTTTCAATAGAAGTAGTGTTCTATTAGATTGTAGATTATCTGGATTTGTGTTCAGACTGTTCTATATTTAGCATCCGTTAGCTCTGCCACTGAAATTCTTTCACTAAGTGTTTATTTTGCCTGCCATATCAGCTTTGCCTGATTTTCCTTTTCCATGTGCTTAACCAGGGACTTTATTGCTTAAACCTAAGCCTCAAGAGCCAACGAAGTATCAGTATGATTCTGCATTTGTGTGAATTGGTGAAACAGCTTCCATGAATCACCTTTACTTATGGGAATCTTGTTACAGGTATGACTGGGATGTTGCTACAGCTGCCAGTTTTCTGCGGAAGTATGGCCTTTTAGCTGAGTATCAAATGATTTGCCGGTCTGTGTAGGAATATTGAATTAATGATTTGGTCTGTTGCTCTTTTCCTTTACTCATGTGAGGTATCTGGTGTTAGTGGACCTGCAAGTCTGAGGAACTTTTTTAACTTTGAGTTCTTCTGCCTTTTTTAAAACCATGCTTGATGTTGCTCTTACCATCCCCTTGCAGGAGAATTTTAAATTAATGTTGAGTGTAACCATGCAACTTTATCCGGGCACAGGTATTTCATGCTATGTGATGCTAAAACTGAATGCTGATTTGCTGCAACTGAGTTCTTGAATTTGGATTGTGTACCCGAAGATCTCATTGCTTCGGTGAAACTTTATTTCTTTGTTCATTTTTGTAGTTGTCACCACAAGCTATAAACCGGTAGACTTAATGGTCTATTTGGAAACTTAGATGCCAACACTGACGATACACAGATTGGTACTTTCTATATCCAAATCCAGAATATGCACAATTAAAACATCTTAATAGTATTAGTAATTATGTAATGCAATCGTTGACAGGATGAGACACTGATCAATTCCTAACTGACATTGGAGAGGCGACTTTGGTCATGCTCAGCGTAGTAAAAAATATCTGTCAAAATTACTTTTGCTTTTGGATAGTTAAAAAGTCCTTTTGGGACAAGCCTATGTAAATGCAACTTTTTAATTATGTTCTTCATTCTTACCTTTCATCGGGAGGATTGGCACCAGGGGGCATCAATTTTGATGCCAAACTGTAAGAATCCTTTTCTTCTCTTCTCGATGCATCTTTTTTTCTTTTTTGGATTAATACTGATTATAGAGGCTATGAGGCATAATATGGATTTTGCCTAGTATGGTTTTCAATGCTTCATTTCATATGTCCTTTGCTGTAGACGAAGAGAAAGCACGGACGTTGAAGACTTGTTCATCGCTTATATTAGCAGAATGGACACCTTGGCTTGTGGGCTCCGAAATTTCGCCTGATTGAGGTGAACTAATTACTTCCGTTCAACTCATTGATGTTCCTAGTCCCGACAGTTTAGATACTTCTCCTCAGTCAACATGACTAATTATTCTCACTTTTCAAACATAGGATGGTTCTCTGGACGAACTTGTCAGGAAGCGATATGAGAGCTTTGATGCCGAATTCGGGGCTCAAATTGAGGTACTTCTTCCTCAGAGCAAGCATCTCCTCTTACTATTCCCTTTAAATATGCACCGCTTCTTCACTATGTCTACTTTTTTTTTTTTTTTTTTTTTTTTTAATGATAGATCCTGAACTTTCTTGACTTTCTTGGTCAGGCTGGTGAGGTGGATTTTGAAACGCTTGAAAAGAAGGCTACCGAATGGGGTGAGCCCCAGGTTCCTTCAGCTAAGCAGGTAATACAGAAGGACTTAATGAGGACCTTACATCCTTCACATTATAATTCTGTTATTGGGTTCTGTGCTTGGCTTATGTTTCTAATCTTTTAATCTTCCTTTTTCAGTTAATGCAGATGCTTTAAATTCTTGGGAAACTTTAGAATGTCTTACCACATGACTTGGCTAGCGGTTGCTTGATCTTAAGTTGTAGGTCCTGAGAGTGCTAAATACAACACTGTTAATCAAATGATGCCACATGAGCATGTCTCAATGAAGATTTAGTCCTAATCAAATAATGCCACATGTTTCATGAAGCAAAGGAATTAACTAACTGGCTATGGCAATGGACCAAAGTGCTTTCAAGTACTGAGTTTTCTTTTGTTTGTGTGTTATTAGGATAAATATAAGAGATATAACTGTCCAACATTGACATATTCATTGGCTCAATAAGTTGTGCCTACAATGTTCGTTATTAGTCACCAATTATGAACTTCTTTAGTACTGTCCCTTTGATGCTAAGTTATTTCCTCTTGTTTCTTTCTTGAATGCTTTGCCTTTCTCAACTATGATTTTGCACTGAGCTACTCTTGATTATCTTTGGTGCTTTCCACACCTAGTACTCGAAATGTCATTTGTCCTTATCCTGTGACCTCAGAATATACCCACATCACGATCTGATATGTAGATGACTAGCACTATCTACTTCTATATCATAGTATATTGACGGCGTCTTGATCTTCGATTTTTTTTTCTCTAACAAGCATTATCCTTTTTCAGGTGTTGGTATGGCTTGAGCTGATGATTTACCTGTTTGCCATATTTTTACAAACTCGTGGAGATGATTTTCCAGTCTGCATTGTAAATAAACCAAAGGTTTTTTGTTTACTGAGAAAGATTGTATGGTTCTCTGAGATATAATGCTAGTTTCGAAATAACACTCTAGTTTCCTTGAACTCAGATGGTTTTAGCAAATCAAATTCAACCTTTATTTTCTTGGAGCTTTATCATTGCATCTTTATCCTACTTTTGCACTTGCATGTGGTTTTTTCTAACGCCCTTTCTCATGCGAAGGAGGTAGCTATATCTTTTTGCTTCTGGGTTTATGAACTGTTAGGGTTATAGTAGCGAAAGGCGTGAATTTTTTACGTTTAGGGAAAAATATGATGTTGCTGGTTATCTAATTGATTTGATGTGACCGATCAATGACCATATTAAATGCGTCTCAATGTGAAAGTCAAGAAGTTATGGTTCGTAGTTTATGATTGACTCATTTTGCCATGTGCTAGTTGTTCCTCCACTTTATGCACCCGCTATATAGATTACATTTTGCGAGACTAGGTCAGCTCTGCTCAAGTGTTATCTGCTCGAGTCTTCTTACAAGACTAGTTGACATCGAGCGCCCATTGACAGTGAGCTGGTTTTGATCCGTGTTCGATAGTGTTGGGATTAGCGAATCCCCGAAAACCGGATTCAACACTAAATCGAACCCCTAAATCAATGCGGAAGACGAAGCCCAGGAAATACACGTATCACCGATCGTAAAGCACACCACGGATTCGAGCGTACCTTGTTAGCCACAGATTAGACACCGACGCCGACAAGAGGAAGAAAATCTGGCCCCATTCGATTCGATGACGCCTTGAAGGGAAGAAGAAAAGTGCCGTTTGCTTACTGTTTCTTCTTTTGTTTTTGAGAGAGAGAGAGCGCGGGAAAAAGGAACGTACGTACGTTGAATTATCCAAGAGGTGTCTTCTCTCTCTCTCCCTTCCCTTTTATACCTTCCCCCATCCATGGGCCCTATTCCCGTGGGCCGGGCTTTTTGGGCCCAACTTGGGCGGACGGGCCTTAAGCCCATCTCATATAAAGCCATCATCTCCCACTCACACATGGTGGGCCGAACAGGATTCTCTTTACCTCTCTTCAACATTCATACCGGTGAATAATCCGTGCGACCAGCATACTTTGAGAGCTCGTTGCTATACATCTGTTAGGAATATATAACAGCTCATAATGGGCGTCACACTCCGAGTAGATTTAGTATGCAATACCCTAGATCGATCGATCACATTTATATCTCTCTTGATCTCTTTTAAACAATGATGTATATATTATATTCACAATTATAATTATCACAAAGACAGTCATAATTGGTCGACCAGTGAATACAAAACCACAATGTGATTCTCCAAAATCGATCTTCCTCTTTCCTTCAAACTCTCAATTTCAGTCCAGCTTGCTTTTCTAGAAATGCCCCATTAGATCGAATCATCTCATGACCATTGGCAACACCCTAAGATAGCAAACACTAAATAGAAATCTTGAGAATAAGTAAGAGTCCTGAGGGGACTAAAAATTGAGGAACTCTTTTCCTCAAGAGTCTCACACGTCATAAAAGTTGAGATCAAACTTTTTGCCACTCTTATTGGTCGTCTCATGCATACGTAGTATGAAATACGTATTACGGTATTAACTCATTTACCATGGAGCGTATGTCTACACCTTTCAATACCGTACAGATGATAGTTCAGACATACTTAATGTCTAACTTGAGTTCACGTATCTACTCAATCACAAAATTCATCATAACTCACATTTGGCATCATAGACAGATAAAGTAAAATATGTGGGTTATTTTACTTTCGGACATCTTTAGTATTATGTCCTCATCTTAACACTCAGTTAAGGCGACATACGTATTTTAAGCTTGAGCTCTCGATTATCACCTAGATAATAAGCTTAAAAACAATCTCATCTCTATTTATCACATAGTAAACATAGGCGATTACCCGTGTGAGTTGGCTAATCTTATATCTGTCCGACATACTTCTCAACTTAAAATAATGCACTGAGCATTAAGATGCATAAAGATCATACAAAGATTCATAGGCATTAACAATGAAAAACACAAGTTCATTGATGTGAACAACTTAGGGAAATTACAATATCCAGTACATCAGATTCTACGCAATCCTAGAGATTTTACATGACCACAAAACACATCTCTAGGTATTGCCTTTGTCATAGGATCTGCTACCATTCTATGCGTAGATATATACTGTAAGTTCACATCCTTTCGTGCAACCATATATTTCACAAAGTTATACTTTGTATCTATATGTTTGGTCTTGCCATGATATTTTGGATCTTTGGTGTACATTATAGCTGCTTGGCTATCACAGTTAACCAATAATGGATTTGCAGCTTTCTCAATAATGCCTAAATGATCCAAAAATCTCTTAAGCCAAACTCCTTCTTGTACCGCTGCTGATAATGCCACGAACTCAGCTTCCATCGTGGATAATGCTATACACGTTTGCTTCTTACTACTCCATGATATGGCGCCATTGTTCAGTAAGAAAGCAAATCCAGAGGTAGATTTCCTTTCATTTAAATCTCCTCCCCAATCAGCATCTGAATAGCCTTCAAGTCGCAGATCCTTTCTTTGGTAATTCAACTTGAAATCAGCAATTCCCTTCAGATACCTCAATATTCTCTTGACGGCTTTCCAATGTGCTGGACCTGGATTGGATTGGTATCTACTCACCATTCTAACTGCAAAACATATGTCGGGTCTTGTACACATAGCGTACATCAAGCTCCCAACAGCACTAACATAAGGAACATGTTTCATTTGTTCCTTCTCTTGTGGAGTCCCTGGACACAGTCTGTGGCTCAATCCTTCACCTTTTGTAATAGGAGTGTCTATGAGTTTACAGTCTTGCATACGAAATCATTCAAGAACCTTATTTATATAGGTTTCTTGCGAAAGAGACAACGATCTCTTCGAACGATCTCTCAAAATCTTAACTCCAAGAATGTATGCAGCCTCACCCATATCCTTCATCTCAAAGTTAGAAGACAACCATCTCTTGACAGTATTAACCAACTCCATATTGCTTCCGGCAATCAGTATATCATCAACATACAATGATATGATCACAAATTGATCCTTGGATCTTTTGATATATACACAATGATCCTCATCAATCATTTTAAAATCATATGCCATTATGGCATTATGAAAACGTATATACCATTGTCTTGATGATTGCTTAAGACCATATATCGACCTCAAAAGTCGACATATTTTTTCTTCTTGGCCTTTCACTATGAAACCAGCAGGTTGTTCCATATATATTTTTTCCTCTAATTCTCCATTGAGGAAAGCAGTCTTTACATCCATCTAATGTAACTTAAGATCCAGACTAACCATTATTGCTAGAATAATGCAAATCGAGGTAAATCTTACTATAGGAGAAAACGTATCCTCATAATTAATTCCTTCCTGTTGATTATACCCCTTTGCCACAAGGCGAGCCTTATGCCTTTCTATCAAGCCATCAGCCTTTCGCTTTATTTTGAGAACCCACTTGTTCCCAATAGCTCTGTGTCCTTTTGGAAGATCAACCAGCTCCCAGACTTGGTTTGATTTCATTGACTCCATTTCCTCTTCCATTGCATAAATCCATTTTTCCTTACTAGGGCAATTCAGAGCCTCATTGATATTTCTTGGCTCATCCTCATCTTGTGGAGCAACTATATAAGTTTCCCCTTCAATGTCAAAACGTCGACGGGGAATACTTTGGCGACTTGTTCGCCGTATGGGAGATTGGACACTTTGCACATCATTCCCTATTATGCTCCCACTCGGATTAGATAATGACGATATCATCTCATCATGTGGTTGTAATTGAGAATGAGTTGAATTCAATTCATCAATTCTCATATTACTCCCACTTGGACGAACTCCACTAATATCATTATCTTTATCCAAGGTTTCAAATAGGAAGTAATCTTCCCTTATTTCGCCCTTCCTAGGAAATTCATCCACTAAGAATGTAACATCTCGTGATTCAAATTCAGTTATACTCCCACTTTCCTGCTCACCAATGAACACATACCCTTTCGAGTGTTCCAAGTATCTTATGAAAATACTCTTCTTTCCTCTGGGACCCAATTTCCCAAACTTGTGAGAGGACTCATGTGTATAGGCAGCACAACCCCATGGCTTAAGAAAACTCAAGTCCGGTTTTCTACCTGTCCATAACTCATATGGAGTGGAAATAACTGATTTGGAAGGCACCCGGTTAAGTATATAGGCAGCAGTTAACAATGCATCACTCCAAAAAGTAATTGGTAAGTTAGCATGCGCTATCATGAACCTAACCATTTCCAGTAGGGTTTTGTTTCTTCTCTCTGCAACACCATTTTGTTGAGGAGTATACGGAATAGACAACTGTCTTTCTATTCCTTTTTCATCACATAATTTTCTGAACTCATCAGATAAATATTATCGACCTCGATCGGATCTCAATGCTTTTATTTTCTTGTCTAATTGATTTTCTACCAGGTTCATAAACCTTTTGAAACAACTTATTGCTTCAGATTTATGAGAAATCAAATAAACATATCCGAATCGAGTATAATCATCAATAAATGTGATGAAATAAACAGCCCCATGCATTCCTCTCACATTCATTGGACCACAGACATCAGAATGGATTAAATGCAGAAGAAATTCAGCTCTTTTACCTTTCCCAAATGGTTTCCTTGTCGTTTTCCCTTCTAGGCAATGCTTACATATGGGCAAATCGACTTTTTCAATGTTGCCCAACAAGCCCTCTTTGGCTAGTCTATTCATACGTTGTTGGCTAATGTGACCAAGTCTAGCATGCCACACATTCACATCATTATCATAGGTATTAAGAGATGTGATAAGGGAATAACAAACATTTGCATTAACATACTCAACATCTAATACAATGAAACCATCCAGAAAATAACCACAACCATAGTAATTTGTATCCAAAAATAAATCCACACCTCTATTATAGAAGTTCATATTAAAACCTAGTCTAACCAACACTAAAACAGACACTAAATTCCGATGAATCTCCGGAGCATACAATACATCATGTAGGAATAAAGTGCGTCCACCACGCATATTTAGTTGGCATGTGCCAATTTCTTTCACTTCAGCTCTGGAGTTGTTTCTCACATAGATCCACTTAGTTCCAGTTGGTACTCGTCGGAATTCCACGAAGGATTCTCTATCCTTCGCTACATGGTCTGTCGCTCCTGAATCCACAGTCCACAAAGGATTAGACTCAGTTAAGAACAGAGAACTCGACACAAAAGTAAAATTCTGAAAAGTACAAGGGGTGCATACCTTCTTTGGCTCACTACAGTCGTGAGCATAGTGACCCTTCTTGTCACAGTTGTAGCATTTCACCCTTGTAAGCTTCTTCAAGTGAGGACGCTTTCCTCTATCATGTTGGTTAAACTTGGGTTTCTTCCCTGAAGGACCTACTTCTTCCTTGCCTTTCCCTTTATCAAACCAGTTAGGGCGCTTGCGTTTGGAGCTCGAAGCTCCATGTGACCTAGAACTAGCATGATAGAGTTCAGCATCCGGCTTAGTCGCCAAGAGGCGGTCCTCTTCCAGCTCAAGATGACGCATTGCATCCCCAAAAGTTTTGATATTATCATTATGGGTCAGGTGCACCTTCATATGCTCCCAACTCTGAGGCAAGGAACGAATCACTGCTTGCACTTGTTGCTCATCTGTGAGGACATGGCTAGCATCTTTCAGCTCATTTATCATGTTTGACATCTTTCTAAGATGTTGCTTCATGGTCTGACCATGAGGCTTTTTATAAAAGTCAAACCTGATAGTGAGCTGCCTCAGTCTGGTCACCGAAGTATGACCAAATCTTGCCACCAATGCTTCCCACATTTCTTTGGCATTGTCAAAACGCCTAATGACGTCATTGTCCATGCTGCTCAGCAATGTAATGCGAGCAAGAGAGTTCTTTCATTTCCACGCAGCAAAAGCTTCCTTATCTCTTATGTGCTGTGCAGTGTTTCCTTCTTCAGGTTCTACCATGGTCAAGTTAAGAGCCTCAAGTGCTTCTTGCTCTTCCAGCACATACTGGATTTTCATTTGTCAAATTTCATAGTTGTCTCCATTGAGCTTTTCACCTTTGTTCAGCTCGGCAACTATGCTCTTTGTGGCTGAAGCCATTGATCTGAACACATCAGACATATGCACGAATTATTAATGCCTATCATTTATGCATCCCTTTTTACATAGACCCATCATATTAATGAATAATTTCAAGTAAGACTTCAGAATCAAAAGGTCACTACGTTTCCAATCATCCTCCAAAAATCCTAACTTAAAACTATCATTAATATGATTGTTATATGCAAAATCAATTCTATGAAGCTACAAAAACTTCTAAAACTACCCACAGCAACCAGCATTAACAGAAAGCAACAGATAATTGACATACAATAAAACGATAATGCTTTCAACTATTACCAATAACATATAAGTTGCTACATCAACAACAATCAGGTAGTAAACATTACATTAAGATGTCCACAAAGCACACTTAATTAAGTTCAGTCAATACAACTAACACCAAGTCAACACACGAACTGGGAAAGATCCTCTTTTGTTCAATTTCTTGATCTTTTCCCTTGTAACAATACAGTAATATTCATTTACAAAGTCCATCACAATTTTCTTATATGAAGCAACTCCGTTGACATCCCATATGCAATTCAACACATCTTGCCATTCAGGTGGAAGAGTGTTTATGAAAAATCGCACCATCTCTGACTGTGACATAGGACAACCGTTCCACATGACCTGTTGAATTTTCCCGTTGACTTCAAGGACGTGATCAATTAAGTCACCTCTCTCCCATCGATGATCAGTCAGCTCAACTATCAACTTAGACAGCCTATCTTTTTGTTCATCGGTAACTGCGCGAATAGGTGTGCGCAACCTTAGGGGAGGCATAGTTCCTGCAACAAATGCAAAACAAATAAGGGATCACATTATAATCCACATTGGACTTAATTGAAAAAGAAACACATTCTTTTTCTCCTCCTTTTTTTTTTTTTGGTCAAAGGTCAACGGTCAACGGTCGTCGGTCAACGGACAACGATCATCGGTAAACGGTCAACGGTTGTCAACGGTCAACGGTGGTCAACGGTGGTCAATGGTCAACGGTCATCGGTCGTCGGACCGGACGGACCGGACAGACCGGTCGAACCGGTCAGGCCAGCTCGGGCGAACCGACGGCACGTGCCGCACATGTACGCGGGCTGAAGTCACGCAGACGTCATCCGGCACAAGCGGTGCGCGTGCCGACGTCCTCGGGTCAGGTCGCCGGCCGGTGACCGCCCGGCGAAACGTCATCGTGCTGACATCATCGATGACGTCACCCTAGCGGTTACTAACCGTTGGGTGACGTCATGCTGACGTCAGCATGCGTCGATCCGCGGACTGGCGCGTGCCGGTTCACCGGCCGGTGGCGAGCACGCGCCGGTTCGCCGACCGGCGCGTGTGTCGCACGCGTTGGGCGAGCCAGCGCATTCGGGCGCGTCGCGCCCACGCGCAACGGCTTCCGGCCACGCGTGTGGGCCAGTGTGGCATCGCCCGACGACACGCGACGTATCGCCAGACTCCTCTCGACGTCGCCTTTCTCCCCATGTGTTCAGAAAACGATTTCGACTTACGAAAACTCAGAAAAATGGCCGAACAATGCTCGGGTGTCGGGATTTCTCGCCCCGATCCGTACGGCCGAATTGCTTTTGCGAAAAATCAATCAAAAAAAACATCAAATTGATCAGGAAAATGTGAACTAGGGCTCTGATACCAATGTTGGGATTAGCGAATCCTCGAAAACCGGATTCGACACTAAATCGAACCCCTAAATCAATGCGGAAGACAAAGCCCAGGAAATACACGTATCACCGATCGTAAAGCACACCAAGGATTCGAGCATACCTTGTTAGCCACAGATTAGACACCGACGTCGACAACAGGAAGAAAATCTGGCCCTGTTCGATCTGATGACGCCTTGAAGGGAAGAAAAAAAGTATCGTTTGCTTACTGTTTCTTCTTTTGTTTTTGAGAGAGAGAGAGAGAGCGCGGGAAAAAGGAAAGTATGTACGTTGAATTATCCAAGAGGTGTCTTCTCTCTCTCTCCCTTCCCTTTTATACCTTCCCCCATCCTCGGGCCCTATTCCCATGGGCCGGGCTTTTTGGGCCCAACTTGGGCGGATGGGCCTTAAGCCCATCTCATATAAAACCATCAGATAGAATCAACATACTGCGATAAATCTGTCCAAAGAGCACGGTTTTAGTGATGTTTGACCCTAATGAAACGATCAGCAGGCTGTTAGATGAGTTGCCTTGCGATTTATATGGAGTATCGCTGTATCTATGCGTCTCCTATGGAAGTACAAATTCAAACAAGTGATAATGACAAAGGCTTTGAATGTACACAAGCACGTGACCTGCGGGAGCGCACGTGACCTGCGGGAGCTCACGTGGGGCACACGTGCATGCTTAGCACCATCCAAAATCTTAAATGTTGAATTTTCTTTATTGAGAAGTTCAAATGTGGCTTATTTTATGGATTGAATCCATCAAAAAGCTCATCGAAAAACCTAACCGTGAGGAACCCACTCAAGAGAGCCTTTTATCAAATCTGGGAAACAAGTACTCCTTTTTGGTATTGACCTCTTTTAGTGCGATCGTGGTTTTGACCCCTCTTAGTAAATCCTGCACCTGCTCACTGCCCTCTCATATCTCACATAGGTCCCAAAAGAATCAAATCCTTCGCTCGAGGAGGACCGAATTGTGACCCCGGCAACGAGTGCCGCATCATTGGGAAATCGTTTGGAACACGGGATATGAGTCCGACCAAGCGTTTTACTGCGTCGATGAGCAAACTGTGTTGGGTTGTTAATTGCAGGCATGCACAATGAGCATTAGAATAGAAGCAGCAAGGAGATCTTCCCAAATTCTCAAAAAACATGAAATCTGTTGGTGTTTCGTGGTCTGGCTATCTTTATTTATTTATTTATTATTTTTTCACTCTGGACTCTCTCACAGACAGCGATCTAGGCTCTCTTGGGATTCCTTAGTGAACTTACTTTCTATCTTGAAACAGGGTTGGCGATATATTAACTCTCTCTCTGTCTCTGTCTCTGTCTCTGTCTCTCTCTCTCATATAAACTTCCTAGAAGATGTTAAAATGTCCTATGTCACGTCCTGAATCCACAAAGGTAGGTAAGGGTAATGACATAACCGTCCTTTCACCAAAAAATAGGATCTCAAACTATACCTAAAAGTCAAGCTCCCAAAAGTGCTCTCGTATTAGCGGTCGCTAATTGAGGAACCCAAAAAAATAAGGAAGGAGATGAGTGAACAATCACAGTTTAGTAAGTAGTGCATATTTCCTCTAAACAAATTGAATATCAACTATGCACTTTACAAAACAATGTTCAAAACTCACTTATATTGCTTTAACATCTACATATGAGAAAACATTTGTTTAATCAATAATATCATAACAAACAACAATGATCTAATCCTTTAATCAATCTTATCAATTCACATGTCAATGATTTAAACCATTGATTAATCTCATCAAATCACACGTCAATGATAAATTTCATCAACTTATCTCAAATTGCACGTAAATGGTCCATTTCATTGACCGAATTCATGCTCAAATATTAGCCATGATTATGCATAACACCTCGTGACAAGGTAACCAAACTCGTTTCTTGGCAATGTCACCACCTATATTGTCACTGCTTGGCCTATTAGGATATATTAAACTAACATGCACATACCCATAAGCCCCTCAATCAGCTCATAGATATTAAGCACCAACGCAAACTAGTAACAAGATCCTTTACAATTTGCAAGCAAATTCGGAATCAAATTACAAATGGTTTCACAAACCAAGCATATTATCTTTCTCAGCCCATTCATCAAATAGAATTCATTTCACAAGGCATTTCTTAGACTATTTCAAAATCCATTTCATAAACTAGGTTCACAATGTATATATAACATCTCACAACATGTTTCATAATCATTCTCAATTGCCTAGTAAATGCCTGATCTAGATTTTTATGCAATAAACATGCTTTTTCATAACTCGTAATATATTGAATCTCTATAACTTTCAAGACATAAGTTCTTTTTTTTGGTCAGATTCAAGACATCAGTTCACAAATTCATAAAATAGATATCATCACTTAACCCACAACAAACTATTCGCATCGACGATCACGTAATCTTAACAATTAGATGAAAATAAACATCGAAACCAGTAAGATTACCTCAACTACAAATTGGTTAAACTATGACTCCTATGCGCTAACAAGCAACATACTATTCACGTTGAGGTTCTTATAATCCTAAAAAATACAAGAATCAAGGTTAAAACCTAGTAAAACTCTGCCTTAACTACGAATTGGCCAAATTATTTTAAATGCTAACAAAATGACTTCTATGCGCTAACAAATCACTCACTTGAACTGATTATTCATGCTTACACGTAATGCGAAACAAAACCCTAAAATTCTGCTCCTACAAAACTGTTGCTCCAAATTGAGTCCTATCAAAACCCACAACTCTATGACACTATAGTCCACTATTTCCATAAAATCTCATAACTTGACAACTCAAAAATTGGACTTCGTAGTTTGATTCCCTAAACTTCGAATTTGTGCCTAACCCCGAAAGTTACTCTGATTGAACGAATACAAGACTTGAATCCTTACTGGGCATTGCAATTTGGGGTTGAACCGATGTGTTGTGGTGTCTGCATTGCGTACGTGGAATCCCTTTTCTTTTTATTCTTCTTCCCTTATTTTCTTTCTCTCCCTTTTTTTGCATTGCTTTCAGTCCTCTCTCAATTTCCTAACACACAATGTTCTAGTTTCCCAACTAATCAGGTCAAATTGGGATCAATCTTGTAAGAGATTGGTAGGGTTTAAACATTCATTGATGACGATGAAAAGCAAGGAGAGAGAGAGGTCAAAATCTCAATCATTGATCGACGGATCGAAATGCACGCCATATGATTCAGCAACATTAAGTTTAAGGCTGACCGATAGCAGGGATCGAATTGCTTGGGGAGCACCTAGTTAGTGTTAGGAGATTTTCTTGTCTAATCTTTGGAAGGATGTGGCTGTCCTGTTTCTAGCTCGGGAAGTTCGGTATTGTTCTCAATCGGGGGAACTGGGTTAACTTGTGGTTGAGGAGAGTGTCGTAAGGCGTGTTAGCCCAACTGTGGGCATTTAACCCACCCTCACTCACTCTAGGTGTAGGAGGCTATTATATCTGTCTACCCGGTAGTAGCAAAAACCGAAATCCTAATGTGGTGTTTACCTTCACCACCGTGAGGCCTCCTAATTCCCTGTCTATTTTTGCTTTCCTGACAAAGAGGGAATAGGAGGACAGCGTAGGGTCTCTCACCCCAGGGTGGTTCTCCCGCTTGTTTTCTCCGTGAGCCTTTTGATGACCTGCTCAGGTCCAGTATACCTAGTCTCTTGCGGTGCTCTTTATGCCACTCTTATCTCTCCTTCTTCTTTTTTTTTTTTTTCTGAATCTAATGTCAGAGCTTCAATCCTAACCCTCATTCAACGCTGTTCGGCGGACCTCCCCTTCAACGGTAAGAAAGGTCGCTGGACCCCCGCCAAGTTTTGCCAGCTAGACATAGGGTCGATCCTCCAATTGTTGCACAAAATCTCAGGTCGCGGTCAAACGACGCTGACTGCCGGTCCTAAACGAACAAATCTTGTCTCAACACATGCCCAAGAGTTCATTAAGCTGCGCAACCTCTTTTTTGGATTAATCTGCTAGAACTAGCTAATCACGTAACAAGAAAGAACACGATAGCGATCCACGCCTGATCCCGGGGCGAAGCACGGATTTCTGCGCGAGTTCTAGATTTCACCTAGGCCTCATCTACCCGCATTATTCGAACCCTAAGCCTCGGCGGTATTTTGGCCTGTTAGGTAACTATCACCATCGATTTGGCAGACCCCGGAGCCTTCACTAGAATCGTGGGCATGCACGGTGAGGATATAGCCTTTCCAAGTGTCGCAAAAGGAGCGTGTAGAAAGCACAGCTCCATAATCAACTTTGGAAAACCTCCCCTCTCCATTCTCCCGAAAAAGCATGAAGCTGCGGGCGCTTTGCGGTCTTCCTCTGTGTCTTCTCCTCTGCCTTCTCTTCCAGTCTGGACTGTCCCAAACGGTGGTCAAGTCTCTTCCCGGATTGCCTGGAGACCTCCCTTTTTATCTCGAAACCGGGTTAGTGACATTCCCTTTCACTTTTTTGTGCTGTTGTCCTTATCTCTCTCTTCTCTCTCTATCTCTCTCGGTACTCGTTTGAATCTTTGCGTTTTATGTTATGACTGATTCTCTCCCCCTTTTTTTTAAATTGTTTTAGATACATTGGAGTTGGAGAGTTGGATGATGTTCAACTTTTTTATTACTTTGTCGAGTCGGAGAGGAGCCCAAGAGACGACCCTCTGGTGCTATGGCTCACCGGCGGGCCCGGTTGCTCTGCTCTCTCCGGACTGATTTACGAGATCGGTGAGTCCTCCTCTGAACCTTTGCCTTTGCCAAAACACGGGTCAAGAGAAACCGAGCCGAGCTTGTCGGATGTGGTGGTCAACCGCCGAGAGTGAAATCTAACGTTCCCAATTTTCATGGTCACTGTCTTACTGTCTTAATCGACTAATACCCTTTTGTTTGCAAATCGAACTCCATACTCGTGAGAGGTTGATTTTGAGGCTTCATGCCAAAAAAGATTGTAGCTGACAACCAAGCATTAGAAATCAATTACTACTTTCCTAGGTTAATAGTTACTATATTACGTCTCTTATGTCAATGACACAAAGGGGATATTAAATAAATGGAATTAAGAGATAATGACATTTCTTCTTGGTTCAAAAAGTAAGTTCATGTGGCACTTGAATTTTGCATGCCGTCGCATGCAATAAGCTGATTACGGCATGATAAATGGACATGTCATTTTGAAATTTTATGTATTCTAATGCGGATGTTCATTACATGTAATGCAGGTCCATTTACGTTTGATTACGAGAAATCTTCTAGATTCAGACCAGCACTCAAATTGACTGATTATTCATGGACAAAGGTAACAAAAAATGATTTATGCTACATGAACCTCTTAATTTGATTGGACAATTGTTGAGTATACCATATTTCTAGTCTTATATGTTAGCAAGTCATTCACGATTAGCTTTGCTCACTATACAGGTGGCGAATATTATATTCTTAGATCAACCTGTTGGAACTGGATTTTCTTATGCTAATAACTGGGAAAGCTATAATATAAACGACAATATTTCGGTCGCAGAATCTTACGAATTTCTAAGGAAGGTAAAGTCAAAAAGAGAATTTTTATATAAAGAAAAGTCTCTACATAATTAATACTATTAATCTCTTTTTAATCTTTTGGTCTTGTTGCTTGATTTAGTGGCTTAAGCTCCATCCCCAATTTTTGAGCAACCCACTCTACATTGCTGGGGACTCTTACTCGGGTGTCACTGTTCCAAGGGTTGCTTTAGAAGTTGATAAAGGTATCATTATTTATTCATTTTTTTTATATTATGCTTCCTTGTGAGTAACCATTTTATATTTGCAATTCTACACGTCAATATTTTTATATTCCAAAAAGTTTTGAATAAAAAAGCCCAAGTGTGTACTCCCCAAATTTAAATTAACCAAAAAGTAAGAAAAATATAAGTCAATTCATATGCATCCTAAAAGACGATTTTGTTTGTTTCTTTCGGGGATCATGGTCCATTATGATTTATACCAGGAAATGAAGCTGGTTTGGAGCCTAAGATGAATCTTGAGGTAACTATCGCTATCATTACATTAGTACACTCATTATTTTGCATTTCCTTTTTGAAAAAATGAAACTTATTAGTTCAATTTGATTCAGGGCTACTTACTTGGAAACCCCTAACAAGTTATGATAGTGACCTCAATTCAAGAGTCCCATTTGCTCATCTGAAGGGTCTTATATCAAATGAGCTATATGAGGTAAAGACTTCCGCATGTTTTACGGCATGTCACGCCACATAAAATTTTCATGTTTTTCGTTATTGCCTGGTGCATGAAAAGATTGATTGAGACACATACTAAATGTATTAGATGTAGAATGTGTATCATTATTTCTAGAATGAAATACAAATTCAGGAAACTTTCTTAATTATCAATACTAATATCATAAAAAGCGAGAAAACAAAAGGCAAAAATATGTGTTCTGAGATTTTTGCCCACCCCGGATATTTCTCCACGAGTCACTTATTTTTATTTAATATTTGATTCGAAAATTAATGTCCATCTTTTTTGGGTATTTCAGTCGGCTAAAACTGATTGTAACAGTGAGTACATAAACGTCAACGAAAGCAATGCTGATTGCGTTGACGATCTTAAAGCTGTGAACCTGGTTAGTTGGCAATCAGTTTTTTTTTCCTCCTCTTTATTTCTTTATTATTTCTTTCTGCCTTTTTCCCCTTTTTGACCAATATTTTTTTTATTATTATTGGAAATTCCATGCATTGAACCTTGACTTTTTGCTAACTACAGTGCGTGGAGAATATACGTACGGGAAACATACTGGAACCGAACTGCGTGACTCAGTCTCCCAAATCGACAGTCAGTGATAGGTGGGACCCAACCTTAATAAATCGAGACCCTTCACCTCTCCTTTTGCCGACGGAGAGAGCTTCCCGGGTTTGGTGCCGGGTAAGAATCGGATTTTTTTTCTTTTTTTTGGACCACCGTTTTGCGACATATTTTCAGGAAAAAAAGGAATCAATTTGTTAATTGAATTTTCCTTTTTACCTTTTAATTAATTTAATTTTAGCCGCGTATGCACTTTGACTTCTCCGTACTCAAAATACCAAGAACTTCCATGATATATAAGTATTGACATGTAAATTTGAGTATAAAGTTCTCATAAATTATTGGAATTTAAATAATATTTTTTTATTCTGACAAAAAAACTAGATGTCGTTTTTCTTTTGGTTGAAGCGGATGTGACTTCATTAATTATATCTTTGGTGGATCATCATCTTCGTTGGTCAATTACAGTTTTCTCAGATTATTTTGATTCTCTACTTCTTATCCATTCTCTAGTCAAGAATATGAAATACATGTTAACATAACATTTACGTTCAAGAGAAAAAAGGGGAAAAAGAGACTAATATTCATGTTTTTGATTAGTAGTCACACCATGGTAATTGTGTACAAATACAACTTCGTTACGCTGTAATTAGTATTCATTTACATTGAAGTTTGATTATTAATATATCAAATTAAAGGTCAAGGTTAAAAATTAAAAATGACAAATCTCGAAATTTGATGACTTACCTATTTTCCTGACCATAAAAAATTTAAGTTCTTATGTGAGTAGTTGCCAATGATGTGTAAAATATTTTTAATTTCTCTAGGGTTGAATTTGACGACCAATGAAGTTGGCTTAAGGATGATTCCCTTAAGCTCTCTAATCAAATAATTGGTGACTCATTTTTTTAATCATTGAGTGGCTAAATACACCCTCAAGCAGTCTAACCCGAAATTCTTGACCAAAAAAATAATAATTTGACTGGAAATTTGTGTCGAATCAGTCATTTTCAGCTTAAATAAAAAGGATCATGATCAAATTGCAAAGTTCCCAGCTCAATTTAGTAACCTTGTTATTCAACGTAGGAGTATAACTATCTCTATTCCTATATCTGGGCTAGTGATAAAGCGGTTCAAGATGCTCTTCATATCCGAGAGGTATGTCTATTAATAATGTTAATTACATAATATCACTTTTTATTTATTTATTATCTTTTTCTTCTTTTACTTACATCTATTTTTGGTCTATGTTTTGTGATGTGTTTAATGATAAGCCAGGGGACAATTGAGAAGTGGGTAAGGTGCAATAAGACTTTATCTTACACATCCGATGTCCTAGTTGTCATTGACATACACAAAGAGCTCATAAAAAGGGGACTTCGAGCGCTTATTTATAGGTAATTAAGCACCACTTTGCAATGTGATTTATGGCTCATAGTTGACCTACTTACTTCACTTAATGTTACTCTTTCTTAACGTGTAGTGGTGATCACGACATGGTCATCCCGTACGTGGGAACTCAAGCTTGGATCGATACACTGAATCTAACAATTTCTGAAGATTGGCACGCGTGGTTTGTCGATGGACAAGTTGCCGGGTTTGGTTTCGATAACAACCTCTTTAACTACTATATAGTTCAATTTCTAGACGAATTCTCCCGACATCACGGTACTTATATCGATTTATTAAATGAGGCTCCTGCATTTTCGATACTCGGTGAAAGTAAAAGTCTGTCCATCTGAGTTCCCTCAGGATAATATCGCAAAATGCATATACAGCAGCTAGACAACTGATCCATTTTTATTTTTATTATACCTTCTATTGGGTATCTCAATCGTTTGTGCTTACTTTGCTCTCTTTTCTCTCTTACAGGTATGCTACGCTATATTCTTCCTTTCCATCCCTTTTTACATTTGTAACCGTCAAGGTAAAGAGATTCATATCCTATACTTTCTTCTTTAAAAGCCCTTTTTTCTTAGCTTTTTCACATTTTCAATATCTTCATTTCAACGAAATTGGCTCCTTAGAATTCGCGAACCGTATGTTGAAAGTGGTGTTATATGAACTCCTTCGTGCAGGGAGCAGGACACACGGCTCCAGAATACAAGCCCAAGGAATGTTTTGCGCTGATTAGTAGGTGGTTCGATTATTTTTACATTTAACTTGCACTTGTAGCTCCCTTTTAGTTTGACGATTTATATAATAAACATATTGTTGATGTAATAATTTTCCGGTGCTCCGATTCGGGAATAATGCCGAAATGGATATCCTTGCTCATCTCTAAGAATTCCAGATTAGATTGAGCTCCTCATACATCTAACATTGCGACATTTCAAAGTGTTTTTTCTTTTACGAATGTTGTTGATGAGTCATAACACCGCACTCAATAAGTAACTGATGAAGTATACATACTTTACATTTTTTTAATGCACTGATCTATCTCATATCATATGTGATCAATACCTCCATAGTCAAACCATTCCGTGTGGAGTAGAGGTGTTAAAATGGGTCATAAATGGGTCACTTGTTTATAACAAAAGATAGTTAAATGGGTTTCACAATTAAAGGTTTAAGATAGGTGGGTTTTAAATGGGTTGGGTTGAAAAATCATCTTTAACAAAAACATTATAATCCCTCCATTCTCTCTTTAACTTTATAAAAATCGAAATTATAATTTTTTTATTTTTATTTTCTCTTTTCTTTTTCTTCCTTTTTTTTCTTTTTTTTTTTTCTTTCTCCTTCCTCCTTCTGGTCGCCGGCACGATGACGGCCGGCGACCGGCCAAGCGAGCCTCGAGCTATCTCATATCATACGTGATCAATACCTCCATAGTCAAACCATTCCATGTGGAGTACGTTTAATAGCGGCCCCAAAGGCACTGTTGACATGATCCTCAATACATAATCGGGAGCATTGCTCCCTTATGCACCTCCTCAGTCATTGAATGATTGATGGAAATGCAACCTGCAACAGTTCAACAACAGTAATTTTTTAAGGTCGGTTATTGCTATTGGTTGTTTGCAAACAAACAAAATAGTGTGTTTTTTTGGGCTTCACATAGGAAAGTTTGGAAGGATGTCAACCACTCTATAAGCATGGGCCTCTTCTAGCGTGTGGGCTAGAGCTCATAACACCTGCTCGCAGGTGTGCCATTTTGGTGCAATTATTAGACGTAGTTAGCACTTTGTGCGCTCATGGATAATAATTAGCAATAATCCTCTGTTATTATCTTTTTTTGTTTTTTGTTTTTATCTTTTTTTGTTTCATGCCGCTATTTTGCTAATCTTTCTTAGTCATGTCTCAACCTTTGGAAGGTTATATTTGTTCAATCGATATTTTCAGAAGTTATGAAATTCAGATATTTGTTCAATCAATACTACTACTACTACTACGGTAACAAGAATGTGATTCACTCCCTTGCTAGGACTTTTACTACTACCAGACCAACTATAAAAGGGCCTCCATACTACTACTACTGTTGTTGCTGCTGTTGCTACTACCCAAGATATTTATATTCAAGATGGTTCAAGGAACATTTTGAAAAATATTTTTCTAAAAATAATTGTTTATATCATGCAAAAGAATTAGTCAATGATTTTTTTAATTATCAATGACAATTTATATCTCAACATATTGTTGATGATGAAGTTGACTTTTTTTTTTTTAATTGTATGAACAATCATTTAAAAAAAAAAAAAAGATTATCCAAATTGTTACCTTTCCGTGAACCAAATACTCTCTTAATTTTACTCTAATAATTTGTTGCTTGAGCTTTGATTCAGTGGCTTACATTGTTGTGCCTTGAGTATCCAAGCAACCCACTCAACTTATGTACAATGCTCTCTTGAATGTCATAAACTTTTCTTTGATTACTTAAATGTCATATAACTTTTGAATCGATCAATTGAATGCCATAATATATTAAAATTGTTCATAACAAATGCCATGCCACTCTGGATTTTTGACACTTACCTGAATGTTTTTAAAGAATTACGGCACTCAAGGGAACAATTGAAAGTCATAGCACTCAAATGAACAATCAAAAGTCACGGTAGTGAACATTTTTTAAAAGTTGTGACACTAAATTAGTCGAAGGAAAACAAAAGTTATTGTACTCAAATGAGATCCGTACGGAGGTTAAAGCACACGAGGTTTTCTTATTCCCACGTATTTGGTATCATTCAAAGGCCCCGGTCCTTATTTGAAATTCAAATGATAAGTTGACTTTGCCTAAGAGACCCAATCCTTGGCTTGAGCAAAGACACGAGGGGGACTGTCACGTTGTGTTCGGATTGGAAAAGTACTTCTAATTGAATTTGAATGAAGAAGGTCGTTTGGGTTTCGATTTCAAAGTCACGTCGTGCTCGGATTCTTCTGACGAATTCTTCCCCACTCAGGCCATGCACCCACTTTGCAATTGGAAGTGCCCGCCCCGCAAGAAAGAGGCACTATTTTGTAAAGCTCGTCGCATTTTTCTTACGACAACACCGTACTTCCAGAACTTTCCACTCCATTAATTCGAAAATATTATCCAATTAATCTTAATTTTTTTAATTTTAGTAATATAATTCTAAAACTTTACGTGAAAACTTCTAATATAGTCCTTCCATCTGATTTTCATCGAAAAATGCTGACGTGGCATTCGGTCATCACTGGCCGTCCCCAGCATCTGACTTGAATAACTTCTAGTAAACCAACATCGGTTTGCTTAATTTTTTTTTTCCTCTCCTTTTCTTTTTGTATATTGTTCGTTTTTTCCAAGTGTTAGGTCATTCCCAGTAACCTTGGAGACCGGATGCAGCAATGAGAAACTTCACCCATTGTCAACTGACAATGTAACACCAAAACCAAAAAGTGA
The DNA here is from genome assembly GCA_017140395.1 of Eucalyptus lansdowneana. NCBI lineage: Eukaryota > Viridiplantae > Streptophyta > Magnoliopsida > Myrtales > Myrtaceae > Eucalyptus > Eucalyptus lansdowneana. Next base: position 24,039,347 of record CM029489.1, read on the forward strand.
GTACGGAATTTTAGTCCAAACAATGCATTTTACTAAGTCAATGAGATAATTGTGTTTGCTATAAATTAGGGGCATGCACGATTAGCATTAGCACCAGCAGAGACGTAATATGAAATTCTCAAAACACAAAGTATGGTCGAGTAACATTTTTTATCTTTCTTTTTTTATAATTTTCGGTTGCCCATGGTAAACTCAATAGAAAGACAAGAAAGTGTATAGTTCAAAGTTATGCACAATGTTACTATGGCTAATGGTTATGGTACCCAAAATTAATTTACCTTTTATTAGTAGAGAAGTTATATATGATGAGTTCCTAGGACTAATCGATAAGAGTGATTGTGGCAATGTTTATATGGACAAGGTGATGTTCAATTTAAGTCGGAGTTGAAACCACAAACTCCTAAACCAGATGGTGCTAGCATGTTAATAAACACAAACAGTGTTTATAGCAAGGTAGAGCCTATAGAACTAATGATTGCTATAACTGTTGGGTTTAACAATGTTCGTGTTGGATTTCTTGATAGATATGCATGCGATGATTTTGCTTTATCCATGGTTGAGGAGGTTGTGTAGAAAAATCCTTTTGGAGCATTTAATAAATGCAAGTGGAGTTGGGATTCTAATGAGGTCGAAGGTTAGGGCAAAGTTCATGTGTAACTTGGATTTCCAAGATCTCAGTGGTGATTGAGCTCATGAGGGGCTGTGGAAGAGTAGCAGTGAAGTTCAGAATCAAACAAAATGACTATAACTTGACTCAAACGTCAAGTTGTGATAAGTATTGTTGAAAATATATCTTGAGTTTGAGTTAGAAAAAGAACGTGTTTCATAATTTGAGTTGGTTTCTACTTTATGTAGTTTCCTATTTTGACTAGTTTTTCTAAAATGGATTTCCTATTTTGGATCTAACCTTGTCTATGTAGAAGAAGTGTTGCTTCGTGAAGAGCACCCAAAAGGCTGCTTCTTTGTGAATTACACCTTGAAACTATTCAAGAGTATTGAAGCCAATAATTTTGTGGTAAGTGTTATACCCCTAGATCAACTCATTAAATTTTTGTCCGCTTTAGCTCATCTCATCTTGAACATCACGATTTTATTCTTCGGCATATAGGTGGACATTTTCCTAGGAGATCCTCACCTTAGTAGTGCTATCCCTCGAGCATGCTTAATGTTACATTATGTCAAAGATATCTTGTTAGTTAATTCCAATTTCACATATATCCCAAGAACGCTCCATACTAACAGCTTCTCAAGAGCCATTTATTGTCTAGGCCTTTTGACATCAACAATCAATCTTCGCTCTCGTCGGACTGGGTTGTTACAATAAGATTTTAATGAGGAATTATAAGTGCCAAATAATGTGTGAATTACTTGGTGTAATTGGGGATAAACATTGAGAGTGGTTGGGTGACTCAAATATGGTTGTAATCTACATTATATCCCTCGATTTACAATAGAATTCCATGCTGCTCTCCCTATGGCCGTAAGTTACACCGTTCGAAGTATGTAAATTCAACATATGATTTATTAAATTTTGCTTATTTTATCGTTCGATTTTTATTTTTTATTTTTTTCCACAACAACAAATTTGTTCGAAGTGTATGTTTTCATAGAGGTTCAGCCCTTTTTATGAAAATGATCAGCCTAATGTTAGTTAGAAGAGTTCTTCTACAATCTATGTGAAATACTAATGGATCTATGCATCTTGGGTGCAAGTACAAATTCTAACAAAGTGATAATCGCATCGGCCAGCTTAAGGTATGTTTGGTAGTCATTCTATTACTAGGAACAATTTTAGCTTAGAAATAATTATTTTTTATTCTATTCCCATGAGCAATTTAGAGCTTTTGAAGACGTTCGATAACTCGCCCAAAATTTTTTATTCTCAAAATAGAAATGTGTTTTGTAGGACTCCTAAAATTTTCTATTTCTTTTAATTTTAAATACTTTTATTATATTTTTCTTATTTTTTTTCTTTTTCCTTTTTTCCTTTTCTCTTCTTTTTCTTCCTCCTTCTTTATGGATGGTCACCAATGACGGCAAAGGCCGACGACCGGCTACACAATGTTCGATGAGCTCAATGGAGCCTCATCAAGCTAGGCGAGATCAAGCAAGCTCACCAGAGGCTTGCCTAGCCACCGTGAGCCTTGGCCTTACCAAATCTAGGCAAGGTCGATGAGCCTCGCTTGGCCATTGGCGAGACTCAACCTTGCCCAAGTGGCAAGAGGTCAGCCTTGCCCTAGCTTGTTGAGGCCAAGCCTTGCCGGTGGTTGGCTGAGGCTTTCCTTGCCAAATCTAGAGAGGTTGACCCCGTTTCGCCTAAGTGAGGTCAAGGCTTGTCGGTGGCGAGCGAAGCTCGTGATGGCTAGGCGAGCCTCCGATGAGCTCATTGGATCTTGTCTAGATAATCGTCGGCCACCATCAAGGGCGGTTGGGACCAATTGGGGGAAGAAGAAAAGAAAAAAAGAAAAATCGTTTTGGATTTGATTCTCGAATTGTTCTCGGAATAAAGAATCAACTTTTTCTACTTCTTGATTTTGTTCTAAATTTATTCCCTAACAAAATACGGATTTTTGTTCTTGGGAACAAAAAAATTAATCAAATGGATTTATATTCCAAATCTACTCTCAGGAACCAAAAAAAATAGAATAAGTTACTATTAGGTAAGTTACGAACTGCGCCCTTAATGTCCTAACTTTCCTCCATAGTACAATATTGTCAATGACGATCCTTGCATTCACACAAATCTTCAGCTCATGCAGATGCTAGCGCTATTGGTGTTTGTTTGATTTCTGTCATGTGACTTCATTTTTTTTTCTTTTAATGTTAAAAGATGGTCTTTGTCTACACTAATATTTAAATATTCACACATTAAGGATTGACCCCTTCGAAAAGTTTATCCAAAATCCTTATTATTGTGAAATTTTGTGAGACCAATACTAACTATTCTAAAAGTTTAAATTATTAGGTGAAAGTTTAGTTTATAATTTAAATATTTCAACACTCTCCTTCATGCTTAGCCTAATTTTTTGGCCTGGTAGTAAACGTGAAAATTTGATTGGAGAGATAAACGGAGGTGGGAAAGATTCGTATTTAAAATCCATATCTCTAATATCATGTGAGATCTCATGAGATCATGTCAATTGCTCTAAAAAATTGAAATTGTATGAGATCATAATAAATTATTTTAAAAGTTTAAGCTGTTAAATATGATCTTAATTTATTATTTAAATATTTTAATAATTATGAGGTACAAGTAGTACTCAAGAGGGGAGGGAGTCTTTCGTCAAGTCGAGAAACAAAGAGGAAACACTTAATGCTTCTAGCCTGTTCCACATTCTTCACTTTTTGGTTGATATACCTAACTTTCCACGTAGGGTAGATCTATACCACCTTGCGTTAGAACATCTTGTCGGCAATGCGTGCCGCGTCGCCACATTCCCGTCCACTAATTTCTGCATATCTGTCGCGCCATTACCAAACAGTCTCGGTGCGACCGAAAGAGCACTCCTCGTTGAAAATGGGTAAAGAAATGGGTCGATTCCGAGTTAAGTCATGTCATATTCGGATTTCTCTGAACGAATTCTTCTGTGCTCGAGTCACGTTTGGAATTACCCACCCTACGAAAAAGGCATTAATTTCAGAAACTCGTCGCAATTATTGTTTTATAATAGCATGGTGCGTTCAAACCTTTTGACTCTGTAAATTTTCGCTAACCATCATTTTTGTATGCATCTGATAAGATTCCAACCACGCGGGGGTTGTGAGCAGTACCGGCTAATGCTACTTTGAGGGCACGTGAGACGCTGCGATTCGAACACTTAATTTAAGACCCAGCCAAGCGTTTTACCACGGCAACGAGAGCTGCGTCTGTTATAAATCGGAGGGCATGCACGTTGAGCATTAGAACTGACGGAAAGACATTCCTAAATTGTGACAGACATGAAGTGGTCATTGGCGTTTCTCGGCCTTGCTCTGTGTCTTCTCTCTCGCTCTGCACTCTCGCAGACTGTGATCAACACTCTCCCAGGATTTCCCGGTGAACTTCCTTTCTATCTCGAAACTGGGTCAGCGAAACATCACCTCTCTCTCTCTCTCTCTCAGATCTTTTCTCTTTTATCTTTTTCTTGCTGAGATTTCATGTTTTTTAACTGTTGCATTGCTCTTGGTGGTGATTAGGTACGTTGGGGTGGGCGATTTGGAAGATGTGCAGATGTTCTACTACTTCGTCGAGTCGGAGAGGAGTCAAAAGATGATCCTCTGGTGCTCTGGATCACCGGAGGCCCCGGTTGCTCCACTCTCTCTGCAATTCTGTACGAGATTGGTAAGTCTAAACATACACTACACGTCATGTAATGTTGGTGTTATCTCTCGAGTTCCATTTTTTTCGTAAAAAATATTGACTTCTAAAAAATATTTTCTAGAAAGTTAATTTTTAGGAAATTAAAAATATTTTCCATTGGGCTGAAACATAAAAATGAACTAAATTTTTTTCGCTGTTTGGTATGAAAAATTTGATTTGATTTCTTGGAAATAATTACCAAAAATTTGAATTTCTTAATTTTTTTTTTTTTCCTTCGTCACCAACCTTATCCTCCAACGCCCCCTCTGTATTTATTAGAATATTGCTGGCCTTTGGCGAGGTCGAGCTAGCCCGACGCTGGTGAGATAAGATGAAAAGAAAAGAAGGCGAGGGAGGGGCTCTATGGGCGTGACGGAGAGTAACATAGGGAAGAGATTGGTGGGGCATTTCATACCAAAAATTTGGAAATTCTTTTTGTTTTTTTTTTTTAGTTTCAATTTTTCTTTCCTTTATTTTGTTTCATTTTTTTTTTTCTTTCTTTAGTTAAGTAATATGAAAGTGAATGCAACAATAAAAATCCTCATTTGTCAATACCAACGATCTATAGAAGATGAACTGTAAATTAAAAATAAATAAATAAATAAAAAGTTCAAAACACATGACCATGATCCATTAGTTCCCGATTTGTTTTACTCGGGAATGAGGAACTAGACTGGTTCCTATGGTCGGTTTGGTCCAATTTTCAAAAACCGTTGCTCACCTTTAGTTCGGACAAAGGTTACTTAGTTTCTGGTTGCATTCAGGTCCATTCACGTTCAACTACAAGAATTTAACTCCGAGCAGACCGACTCTGAAAGTGCATGAATACTCATGGACGAAGGTAACAAAAAATTGATTCTTTCCCCTGCTGTGACTTTGGTTGCATCGCCCCGATCATTTAATTGGTAAATTTGCAGGTTGCAAACATCCTATTCGTAGATGAGCCTGTCGGAACTGGGTTCTCTTACGCGAATAATTGGGAAAGCTACAATGTGAATGACAATATTTCGGCCACGGATACTTATGAGTTTCTTAGGAAGGTAAAGTAAAAAAAAAAAAAGTTGAGAAATTTTCTATTTTCAAGATATATATTTATATATTTCGCTGTAACTATATTAGGCCCAAGACATTATAATTTAGTTTAATTTTACTCTGATTTTTCTGTCGCTTGAGGTGTGATTCAGTGGCTCACGTTGCATCCTGAGTTTCTGAGCAACCCACTCTACATCGGTGGTGATTCTTATGGCGGCTTCATCAATCCGATTGTCACTCTGAAAGTTGCTGAAGGTATGCTTATTTATTCATTTATTTATCTTCATTTAAATACCATTCACCAAGGATTTTTCTTTTTATTAATGCCGTTGACGTACGATTAGCTTTGTATTGACAAATTCATGTCACTAGAGAAATATTTCAACGTGAGTATGTAATGTCTTTATTAAAAACGAGAAAAAAAAAAGTCCCAAATCGTGTCAATTTAGATTTTTTTTTTTTTTTTGGGTCGAAGGAAAGAGCTTTCATTATTGAATTGCTGAGGAAGCATAAATAGGTCTAGAATTAGATCATAAATTGCTCGCAATCTTCTATGATGGACTTTCACTTGATATGAGCTCTACAGCTGATAAGCTATCAGTGACTACATCAATTTGCAGCTTCGAAGACTTCAGTTTAGAATTAAGTACTGTTCTTTTAACAAATTCGTGTTGAGAATCATCGGCCCTACGTCAATCTATAGGATGTGCACATGAATCATTCTCTTCTCAATAATCCATGCATATTAAGATGTGAAAGGGAAACAAAAACTAGGATTTGGTCTACTACATCAAATTGAGGTACCAAAGAAATCAGCTTGAGAATAGTTTCTCTAATATTAACCAGTTTATCTCATTTTTTCCATCCTTCCAATTTTTTCTAGAATAAAACTTCTCTTGCTCACATAACAAAATGATTAGGTTTGTTCAATTCTATGTAAAAATATAAGTTAATTTATAAAGTTCACATGAATATAAGTATAACAAATATGAAAACTCGGCTGTCATCCAATTAATTATCACAAGAACAACTTCCTTTACCAAACCTTATAAATTTTTGTTTCCTGGAAAACAACAATCTATGACTGTAGTCGAATATTATAACTTGTTGCAGGAATTGAAGCGGGCCTTGAGCCAGTAATGAATCTGAAGGTAAATATCATCAACCATACTAAATACCATGTTTCTTATATCCATTTTTCCGTCGAAAATGCCAGCATTTATCGGTCGAACTCGATTTAGGGGTACTTGGTTGGAAACCCTGTAACAAATTTGCAAAGTGACAAGAATTCAAGGGTCCGATTTGCTTATTTGAAGGCTCTTATATCTGAAGAGTTGTACAAGGTAACAATTCCAACATATCTATGGTATTGTTATTATTTTTTCGATATGTTTTGTCAAATGATTGGTTTTTAGAAGCTATGCCAAATCGTAGTAGAAAGCTTCGGAATTCTCATTGGCTCTTCCCGAAAATTGGTTTCTCTGAATTTCAGTCGGCGGACAAAAATTGTAATGGCGATTTCATAAACGTGAATGAAAGCAATGCTGCTTGCGTCGATGACCTCAAAATCGTGACTATGGTTAGTGGGCATTCAGTTTTTTTTTTTTTTTTTTTTTTTTTTAAATATGGATCATATCATTTCCTGTTGAGAATTTCGCGTATTAAACCTTTGCTTTTATTTAAATTGACTTTAGTGCCTGGAGAAATTAGACATAGCAAACATATTAGAACCAAATTGCTTCTATTCGACTCCAAAATCGACGGTCGATGGTACGTGGGACCCGAGCTTACTCAATCGAGACCCTACATTTCTTGCCTTACCGCAGCTTCCTGGGGTCTGGTGCCGGGTAAGTATAAGAAATGTTTTGTTTTTCTATTTCATTTTGCAGGTGAATAATACACTTTTATCGTGACCTTACTAAACAAAACAAAATCAGAAAACTTAGACTAATGCACCTAATAATTGAGACTTTGACATTCAATACTCATGTATAGAATAATTTATATCACAATGGCACTAATTTAATCTTGACTTCATCGTGATATTATTGTATTGTCGTTCATTTTCTATCACGTCATCGTAACTAAATGATAACCGTCTCTTAATAATTTTGATATTCAATATCAAAAGAACATAAAACGAGTTTAAACATAGGGCAATTGAATTGGAAATAACTGCTGATCCCGAAATTTAATTATTCATTTTTTTTTTTGAATCAATTTGCAGGTATATCAGATTCGCCTTTCAAAATTTAATGGGTGTTCTTTTTTTTTTCCATGTAGGTCTATAACTACATGCTTTCCTATACTTGGGCTAACGATAGAGCCGTCCAAGAGGCTCTTCACGTCCGACCGGTATGTAATTGCCAATACTACAACGAAATGCAATTGAATCTGCAAAGTAATAGAATTTCCTCCTAATTAAATTGTTAATTTCTGTTTATTTTCATCTTGTTCCGGGTAAAAAATGATATGCCAGGGAACAATTAGGAAGTGGGCAAGGTGCAACGAGAGTTTATCTTACGAATACAGTATTAGAGAAGTGATTGACTATCACAAAGAGCTCTTGAAAAGGGGATATAGAGCACTTATTTATAGGTAATTAAATTAGCCAATTTCCTTTTTCTTCTTCTTCTTCTTTTTGGCTATTACCCAATTTACTTAAACTTTCTCGAAATGTAGTGGTGACCATGACCTGACCATCCCGTATGTGGGAACACTCGCATGGATTGAGACGTTGAATTTAACAGTATCTGAAGATTGGCAAGCATGGTTTGTCGATGGACAAGTTGCAGGGTCGGTTTCAATAATAACCCTTTTCTTAGTCTTTACATTTTGTTTTATAGGTTGATGAAAAGAATCACTCTTAATATATGATGTTTACATTTGCATTGGGCTTTTTATTAGATACACTACAGTATACTCTTACGGAGAAGCCTATCTTACATATGCAACCGTCAAGGCAAGCGCAATCACCTCCTTTTTTTAATATTTATTTTAAGGATCATAGTTTTCACAGTTTCAAAGTTGCTAATTATTTGTGAGAACATCATTAAACTGTCCACTCGTTTTGCACAGGGAGGAGGACACACAGCTCCAGAGTACAAGCCTAAAGAATGTTTTGCCATGATTGATAGGTGGTTTGCTTATTATTACCTCTAATCTGGTGGAGATCGAGATGAATGCCATCATTGCCAAAGCCAAAGGTCCTTAATTTGCAAGAATATCATGCAATTCGAATTTGTGTTTTGGTGTATCTAACCCGCGTCGATGTTCAAATAACATCTTCTCTCATCTCTATAAATCCCGTATCCGCTCAGGGATTTAATTTTTTAACCCTTAATGTGTTTTTATTGCATAAAACTTTGTTAATGAGTGGTAAAACGGCACTTGACGAGTAACTGAATAAGTGTACTTCAAAATTCTCCAATGTACCGACATATCTCGTATTATGTGCAATGAATGCTTTGAAAGTCGAAGTATTCCATTTGGAATATGTTTGACAGGAGCCGAAAATGCTTCTTGTCAAGATGATCCATAATACGCACTAGGGAAGCACCGCTCCCGCACGTACCTCATCAATCATTGGGCGACGGATCGGGATACACCGAGGCTTGCAGGGAGCAAATGCTTTGGGAGAACCTAATATATGTTCTAAAAGTTCTCTGTCTAATCTAAGATTAACGCACAGCATCGTACCAAATAATTAATCTAGATCAGTGGAAGCGCGTAGTTGTCTTGTTTGGCTTAATTTCCTTTTCGGGAGCTAATGTCAAAGCTTCAATCCTGAGAACGCACCGCCGTAGCCGGCACGTTCTAGCTCATCGCACTCCACGAGTGACCATAAATGTTGCACATATCTCGATTCGTTATTCACGGTGCGAAATGCGATTTTAAATGGACGAATCTCGTCTCGACATGACATGAGTCCATTAAGCGGCGCCCGAGCCAAGTCAACCTTGTAATATCGGACGTCGTATGCCCGCCGCGAAGCACGACTTTCTGCGCAATTCTGAATTCGAGATTCCTGCTTCATCCCCTAGTCACCATCCCCATGGTGCAGACCGGAGTCTTCAACTTGTATATATGATGGCCATGCATGATGAGCGAAATCGTCGCAAGAGTCGCGTAAGGAGCGTGAATGGAAAGGCAGCTCCACTAGCACCTAAGGAAATCTCCCTCCATTCTCCATAAAGTATGAAGTCGTGGGCGCTTCGTTGTCTTGCTCTTTGTCTTCTCTTTGTCTTCTCTTCCGACCTGGACTCCCCCAGACAGTGGTCAAGTCTCTTCCCGGATTGCCCGGCGACCTCCCTTTCTATCTCGAAACCGGGTAGGTGAACCCCCCCCCCCCCCGTGGCTATCGTTCTCTCTAAATGCAGTCCTAAGATTAGCCAACACGCCGGGTTGGCGTTCCTGTTAAGATATATCGACAAAAGAAATCAACGGATGCTGCTGAAGCTGCTGAAGAAAGAACAAAAGCAAATTACTGATACAAGTAAAACAGGGGAGAAGTGGCTGATATTAGTCAAAAGAAAAGACTGCAAATGAACGACTGAGATGAAGGGTAATGAAGACTGTCATCGACGATGGTGATTTTGTGAAAAAGATTGACACGGATTGCGGATTGCTAGCATATGAAGAAATGGAAAGTTGTTATTCAGTTGGAAAGTCAAAAACGGAAACTAGTTTTGTTAGTTAGACTTCATCTTCTTAAATAGAAAAGTGTGTGAAGACTCGAGGTAAAGTGGTTGATACCTGATACAGAGAGATAGAGAGAGAAAGATAGAAAATCTCCATTGTTTTAAAGTTCTCTGTAGTAGAGTATAGCAATATGAAGACGAAGAGATAGAAAGTATGAAGTCAAGATGAAAGATTTCTTTCTGCTGATTGATGTACAAGTTCTGAAATACATTGTGATTGAAATAAGAAGTTTACAAATTCTTTCTTGATCAATCTTCGAGCTTTTCAATTCATCTTCTTGTTTCTGCAATTCTGGTTCTTCAAGTGAAGAATCTCTACATCTCAGGTGCTCCAGTACAGGTTTCTCATTTTCACATGGTATCGGAGCAGGTGATCAAATCTGCCAGAAGGATCCGTTCAATAGCTACTCTTTAGATTGAGAAAGAAGAAGTTGAAGCTATATCATATTGCGGTATCACGGTAATTGTGATTAGTTTCTCATAACACCATTGCTATCTTTTCTTCCAAAGTTGAAAGAATACAACAATGGCAGTAAGAGCATCACAGTATCCCTTCCATATACATGTGAATATCTCAAACTTTGTCACAATTAAACTTGCCAAAGACAATTTCCTTTTGTGGCAAGCTCAGATCCACAGGTTTCTAAAAAGTCAAGAACTCTTTGGTTTTGTTAATGGTGATATTACACCACCTCCTTGAATGCTACAGAGTATAGCTGAAGGAGGAGAAGCTGAAGCTGTAAATCCAGACTATATTGACTGGACAAAAACTGATCAGCTAGTATCTTCACAGATAAGTGGGGCTGTTTCTGAGAATATACTGAGCTTAATAATTGGTTTAGAAACATCTTATGAAGTGTGGCAGACACTTTTGAACCGCTTCACACAAAAATCGGCAGCAAGAGAGTTCGAATTAAGGGGAAAACTCCAAGCTTGTCAAAAACATGATCGAGCTCTTTCAGTCCATCTTAGAGAATACAAGTACATATGTGATCAGTTAAATGCTATAGGAAAACTTGTGGATGACATAACCAAGCTATTTGGTGTGTTGGAAGGGCTAGGAGCTGAATATGAAAGTTTTCGAACAACAATATACTGTCTAAAGCCTCAACCTGAGTATGATGAGGTAATTGCACAATTATAGAGGTTTGAGTCAAGAATGCAAAATTATTCTAGGACTCAATTTAACTCCAATGTGGCTTACTTTGGGCAAAGACATTCTCAAGCACAGTTTAAAGAAACAATTGATGGAGAGTACATATCTCAAAATTCAGGTTTTGTAGCTCAAAGAGGTAATTACAGAGGAGGCCATAGCTATGGTAGGGGACGTTTTCTTAATAACAGGGGCGGAGGATTTAGATACCCTGATGACAATTCAGGTTACAGATCCAGCAATACCAGTTATATGCAAGAGAATCAAAGAACCAAACATTTTCAAAATTCTTCTGACTCCGGTTTCACCTTAGGATTTCGTCCCTATGCTGGCCCATCACAAAGATATCAAGAAGTGAAATCTTATCCTTCTAATCTAACTCTTTATAAGAGTATGCAGGATGAGAAGCCAACTAGTAGCATAAAATTAGAGTGTCAAATCTGCAAGAAACCAGGTCATGATGCTTTACATTGCTGGTATAGATTTGATAATTCATATTAAGCTGAGGAGATACCAACAGCTTTGGCAGCTATACATCTTGAAGATGCCAAAGGCAGCAAGTGGTATCCAGATACTGGTGCAACTGCACATATTACAGCTAATCCCGGTATACTTCATAACTCTTCTAAATATATTAGATATGATACTATCATGATTGGTGATGGATCACACTCGTCTGTTACATGTAATGGTGATACATTGCTACATACCGGAGAGAGTCTGTTGCCTCTAATGATGTCCTAATTGTTCCCGATATAAAGAAAAATCTTCTGTCAGTATCCAAGTTAACAGATGATTATACTTGCTCATTTGTTTTTGACAAATTTGGTGTATATATAAAGGACAACTGGACCAACACAACCCTGCTGCTCGGAAGGAAAACTAAAGGGCTATATCAAGTGAATTCACAAACAACACAAGCCTTTCTAGCTCAAAGACATAGAGCAATAGAAGAGGACACATGGCATCAAAGACTAGCACACACTAATTTGAATATCTTGAAGTATTTGCAAGATCAAAAACTCATTTAGTGTAGTAGTAGAATGCTGAATGTATGTAGCAGTTGTCAAGTTGCTAAGGCTGCAGCTTTACCATTTCCATCATCTGAATCTGTAACAACTATGCCCCTAAAGAAAATTCATTGTGATATATGAGGTCCATCACCTGTGACTTCTTTTCAGAATTTCAAGTACTATGTTCTGTTTGTGGATAACTTCTCTCAATTTAGTTGGATATATCCATTGAAATTGAAGTCAAACTTTTATAAGATTTTTGTTTTATTCTAAAGGCAAGTAGAGAACCAGTTTAAGTTGAAAATCAAGATCTTTCAGTGTGACGGTGGAGGAGAATTTATTAGCCACAGATTTCAAGCTCACTTGCAAGACTGTGGTATCAAACAACATCTCTCTTGCCCTTATACACCTGCTCAGAATGGCATCTCTGAGAGGAAACATCGACATATTGTTGAATTCAGTCTTGCCATGTTATATCATGGCAGAGTTCCATTGAAATATTGGGTTGATGCTTTTATTACAGCTAACTATGTCATCAATCTACTTCCAACACCAAAATTGCAAATGCAATCACCTCATAGAAAGCTGTATCACCAAGAACCAACTTATGATCACCTCAGGATATTTGGTTGTGCCTGCTATCCATGTCTACGACCTATGCTCAGCACAAGTTTGATCCAAGATCTCTCACCTGTGTGTTCATTGGCTATAGTGAACACCATAAAGGCTACATATGTCTTGTGCCTTCAACAGGTCAAGTATATATTAGTAGACATGTAAAGTTTGATGAGAAGTTTTTCCCTTTCACTAAGTTGTGCCTAACAAAGTATGCATCTCTCACAACACTATATCAGTTATGGGCAGAAGAAGTCTAATTAACAGAGTCAGCAAGCAAGGAAACAGCTTCTACTATACCTAATACTTGTTCTCAGACATGCGCAACCCATATGCAGCTCGATGAAGACAATACTGCAATAAATTCTCAGCCTTCACAACAAATTGCTATACCCTATACTGATCAATCATTACAACCAGCAATAACACAAGAATATGTCATCTCTACAACAACAATACACGATGAAGTATCTTCACCTGAACAACATCAAGACATGTCTGCTGATACAGTAATACCCAATAATACAAGTATTGGATTTGACCAAATTATCCCTTCTCATATATCACAAGGGATCATTTCTAGTCACACAACAGGAAACAACTTCTAGTCATCCAATGCAGACTCGACTAAAGTCTGGAATTATCAAACCTAATCCCAAGTATGCATGTCTTGCTGTCTATAAGGTACCTTCTGAACCAAAGTCAATTAAATCGGCATTGGCACATGAAGGTTGGCATAAAGCAATGACAGAAGAAATGGATGCATTATATCAAAATAAAACCTGGGACTTAACTCCTCAAATTGAACACATGAATGTAATTGGCTGCAAGTGGGTCTTTAAAACAAAACTTGCCCCTGATGGTAGCCTTGACAAATTGAAAGCATGCTTAGTTGCTAAAGGATTTCATCAGGAAGAAGGGATTGACTTCATAGAGACTTTCCGTCCAGTAATCAAGCATGCCACCATTAGAATAGTCCTATCTGTAGCAAAGATGAGACAGGTGGCCTATTCATCGGCTTGATTTTAAAAATGCATTTTTACATGGCACACTTAATGAAATAGTCTACATGGAGCAACCACCTGGCTTCCAAGATCCACATAAACCTTCTCATGTATGTTTACTCAGAAAGTCACTCTATGGTCTTTAACAAGCTCCTCAAGCATGGTTTGATAAGTTCAGTGATTTTTTACTTGCATATGGATTCTTTTGCAGCTCCATAGATCCATCTTTATTCATATATCATCATCAAAAAGATACCATTCTTCTACTGTTATATGTTGATGACATTGTCTTAATTGGAAGTTCCTTTCAACTACTCTCTATTCTGATTCACTCTCTCAGTCTCGAGTTTCACATGAAAGATCTTGGCCCACTGCATTACTTCCTTGGCATCGAAGTCAAACAAAATTCTGATAATTTATTTCTGTGTCAGACCAAATATGCTAGTGATCTTCTCACTCGAGCTCACATGTCTGAGTGTAAACCAATTTCTACTCCTCTGTCACTAAGGCCACTTATTATGCAACAAGATTCTGTCTCTTTGCGGAATCCTACTGAGTATCGCAGCCTGGTAGGTGCTCTTCAGTATCTCACTTTGACACGCCCTAACATAGCCTATGCTACCAACTTACTCTGTCAGAAATTACAAACGCCAACTATTGCAGATCTCTATAGACTTAAAAGGGTTCTGCGATACATTAAAGGCACAATCAGTCTTGGCCTATTCATTCACTCTCAAAGTTCTTCACATCTGTATGGTTTTTCAGATGCAGACTGGGTAGGATGTTTTGAAACATGAAGATCAACTACAGGTTTCTGTACTTATATTGGCTCCAACCTTATTTCTTGGGCAGCCAAGAAGCAGACCACAGTAAGTAAAACTTCTATAGAAGCCGAGTATTGTGTGCTTGCTTCCACCTCTGCTGAACTCACTTAGATCAGTTTTGTCTTACGAGACATATGATGTGTTCTCACTAATCCTACACATCTATTTTGTGATAATAAATCAGCCATTGCTCTCACTGCTAATCTCGTATTACATGCTCGAACAAAACACATCGAGGTGGATTTTCACTTTGTTCGGGAAAAAGTCTCCTTAGGATCAATTCTTGTCCAATATGTCCCAAGCAATTTGCAACTTGCTGATATTTTCACCAAGTCTCTCTCACGTTTTTCACATTGTCAACTACACACCAAATTGGGACTTGGTTCTCCACCCGTTCCCAATTTGATGGGGAATGTTAAGATATATCAACAAAAGAAATCAACAGATGCTGCTGAAGCTGCTGAAGAAAGAACAAAAGCAAATTACTGATACGAGTAAAACAGGGGAGAAGTGGTGATATTAGTCAAAAGAAAAGACTGCAAATGAACGACTGAGATGAAGGGTAATGAAGACTGTCATCGACGATGGTGATTTTGTGAAAAAGATTGAGACGGATTGCAGATTGCTAGCATATGAAGAAATGGAAAGTTGTTATTCAATTGGAAAGTCAAAAACGGAAACTAGTTTTGTTAGTTAGACTTCATCTTCTTAAATAGAAAAGTGTGTGAAGACTCGAGGTAAGGTGGTTGATACCTGATATAGAGAGATAGAGAGAGAAAGATAGAAAATGTCCATTGTTTTAAAGTTCTCTGTAGTAGAGTATAGCAATATGAAGACGAAGAGATAGAAAGTATGACATCAAGACGAAAGATTTCTTTCTGCTGATTGATGTACAAGTTCTGAAATACATTGTGATTGAAATAAGAAGTTTACAAAGTCTTTCTTGATCAATCTTTGAGCTTTTCAATTCATCTTCTTGTTTACGCAGTGCGGTTCTTCAAGTGCGAGAATCTCTACATCTCGGTGCTCCGGTACGTTCTTGATGCATGTTTCTCATCTTCACAGTTCCAACCAGGATGCGCAGGTCATGTGTGTTTGGATCTTTGCATGTTGTTGCTGATTCTTTTCCTTCTGTTTTTAGATACATCGGAGTCGGGGAGCTGGAAGATGTTCAGCTGTTTTATTACTGTTGGAGAAATCTTTCCAGAATATTTTGAAGCTGACAAAACGTTTCTATCAGTTTAAAGTCTGAAGACCGACAGTTTAAAGTCTGAAGACTTTGTATTCTCAAGACTCAAGACTCAAGACTCAATTCTCAAGACTTAAGAATCAAGACTCAAGACTTAAGTCTATTCTCACTGACAGTCTTTCTAATCCAGTGATGAAGGAAATCCAAAGCCGAGGTATATGGTTGAGGATTCGATCCTATCCTCTGGAAAAGAATCTTTGGTTGGATAATCATTTCGGATTCTTTGATTCTTATCTAAGAACGATTGAAGATCCGATGGTCGATGAATTATTCTTGGAATGTTCTATTCTTGGAAACCAAGATTCTGATTGTATGGGCGAACAGGATTGATGGGCTATCATCAGATTCCTTAAATAGCTCGGATGATCTTCTTGATTGATTCCGTCCAACGGGTAGATTGGAGGAATTCCTTTGGTAAGTGCCAACGGCTATGATGGCATAAAGGAGTATAAAAGGAAGACGTTCTAGTCGTTTTAAGAGTGTGATTGATAGAAAAATTCCGAGTCGAAGAACCTTGATTGTTAGTCGATCTTTTGTTCGAGCGAAATTGTACACACAGAGAGTGTTTATGCTTGGCGATACCTTGAGCGAGTGTAGTAGATCATCTACATCG
This sequence comes from Eucalyptus lansdowneana, assembly GCA_017140395.1. Taxonomy (NCBI): domain Eukaryota; kingdom Viridiplantae; phylum Streptophyta; class Magnoliopsida; order Myrtales; family Myrtaceae; genus Eucalyptus; species Eucalyptus lansdowneana. The sequence continues at coordinate 24,055,889 of CM029489.1, forward strand.
AGAGATCAAGGAAGAACAACACTGTAACAGCTCTTTGATCATAGTGGAATCCAGCCAATTGGCTGTCAGTGCAGAAGAGTGGACGTAGGCTTGAATCAAGCCGAACCACTATAAACCGCGTGTTCAATTCTCTCTTTCCCTTACTCAATCTTGCGATTGAATTTTTAACTGTTGCAAATCCTTTAACTGTTCAAATATTGTGCAATCTTCAAGGAAATTTTTATATACCTATCACCCCCCCTCTAGGTTCTCGTACTAGCTACATCAATTGGTATCAGAGCTCGTGTTCTTACTTTATTTGAAGTGTTTTACTTCAGAGTAAAAGATCCATGGCTAGTATCTTGGCACCGGGCGATGGAAGGGCAAAGCAATACCAGACCACCCTACTTTGATGGAAAGGATTACAACATCTGGAAAAACAAAATGAAAGCTTTTCTACGGTCAAAGGATCCTCTGGAATGGGATGTGGTGGAAAAAGGAATCACTTCTACCGCTTTGCATCGATCGAAGAGGGAAAGAAACTATTGAAGCCGACGGAATGTCTCAAGAAGAGATAAACAAGAGACAAGCACTCGATGCTAAAGCAATTTATTCCTTATATTGTGCTTTGTCACCAACGAATATAACGAGAATATCTTCTTGTGTTACGGCAAAAGAAGTCTGCGGGATAGATTACATATCACTTATGAAGGGACAGACCGAGTGAAGGAGACCCGAATTAACATTCTCCTTGGTCAATATGAAGCCTTCAAAATGAAACCAGGAGAATCTATAACCGACATGTTTAGCCGTTTTTACGAGATATTGTCAATGGTCTTGAGAATCAAGGACAGAAAATTTCGATCCTATGAAGGTGAACAAGCTACTGCGTGGACTCTCCAAGGATTGGAATCATATAAAGACTTCAATAAGAGAGACGCAAAGAATTATGCCATTGTCGTAGATGAGCTGATTGGAACTCTTCGGTCTTACGAAGTGGAACGAATTAATGAAGACGAAGATCCAAGAGGTAAGAAATCCATTGCATTAAGATCTAATGATGATTCGATGATACGATTACGAAGAAGATCGGGACGATGAGGAGCTTGCTCTTATGATTAGAAGGTTCGAAAAGCTGAATAGAAAAGGAAGAAGGTTCAACTCAAAGAAACAAAGTTTTCGAAACAGCAAACCAAGTTTGTTGATAATGAGGAACCAAGCAAAGAAGTAATTTGCTTCGAATGTAAGAAAAAGGGACACATAAGACCCAACTTGTCCTCTTCGAAGAAGAAAAGAGGAAAGCCCGAGAAGTCTCGAAAAGCTCTTAAAGCCGAAACCGGAGCGATATAGAGTGTGAAGAAAGTGATGAGGAATATGCCAACTTTGTGCGATGGCGCAATCGGACTCGGACTGGATCGGACTCGGACGGTGAATTTGAGGTAAGTGATTATAAAATCCCTGTCAAAGTCTCTAAATACATTGATGAATTATGTTTTAGTCTTAAGACTTCTCTCAAAAAGATTTCCGAACTTAAAAAGGAAAACTCGGTTTAAAACAAAAGGAAAACGTTTTAGAAGAAAAAGTGAAAAGTTTAAACTTGAATATTTCTACTCTTAAAGAGAATGAAGATAAACTTTCAAAAGAAAATGCTTTCTTAAAAACTGATTTATCAAATATTTCAAAGAAATTTTCAATAGGGTCGGAAAAACTTGAAAAAGTTCTTTCGGTCAAAGACCTTACTTTAATAAGTCTGGTCTAGGTATGACAGCGAAACAATCCCCTTGATTGATTTTCCAAAAGTAAAAGAAAGAATCAAGAAAAGACCGTCAAAAGAGGCTTACAAAAATCATTTCAAGAAAGTCTTTGTAAGGTACGTAGGTCGAAATGCTCTAAGATGTTCAAAGTGTAACAGTCAAGATCATTTTGAAAAAGACTGTCCTATGGTTTGGAAGCCTGTTAAGAAAGTATGGCCTAATAATGCTCATCCTACTAACACCAAAGGACCCAAGAAAATTTGGGTACCAAAGAAAGCTTGAGACTCTCTTTTGAATGCGGTCTGTCAAAAAGAAGGTAAAGTGGTATCTTGACAGGGATGCTCAAGACACATGACGGAGACTCAAATTGCTTCATAAAGCTTATTCAAGTAAATGGTGGAAAAGTTTCATTTGGAGGAAATAGCAAAGGAAGCATTGTGGGATTCGGAACTGTGAAAATTGGAAATCTTACAATAAGCAATGTCTCTCTAGTGGAAGGACTCAATTACAATCTTCTCAGTATTAGCCAATTGTGTGATACCGGTTTCAAGATCTCCTTTCAAGAATGCATATGTTCTGGAATTAGTAAAGATTCGACTCAGTCTTTCATGGGTCGAAGGCATGGAAACATCTACCTCCTTGATGTAAAACCAAATGAAGCACAATGCCTAATCTCAATTCAAGATGAAGCGAGTCTTATGGCACGAAAGCTTGGCCATATCAACATGAAGCAATTAGCCAAAATCTCATCAAAGAAGCTTGTTCGAGGACTACCTAAAATGCCATACCAAAGTCGACTTATGCACTCCATGCATTAAGGGAAAGCGAGGTAAGAAATTCATTTAAGTCAATAAATCATATCTCTACTAATCATGTACTACGGTTGCTTCATATGGATCTCTTCGGACCAACAAGAACCCGAGCATTGGAGGTAAGAAGTATTGTCTAGTAATTGTAGACGATTACTCTCGCTTTACCCAGGTATATTTTCTTGCAAGTAAGTCGAAACCTTTTCGTACTTTGAGAAGTTTGCAAAAAAGATTCAAAATGAAAAAGGATGTGCTATTTCAAGTATAAGAACAGACCATGGAAGTGAATTTGAAAATCAAGATTTTACGAAATTTTGTGATAAATCTGGTTTTAATCACATGTTTTCCTCTCCGTATACTCGAGCAAAATGGGGTTGTGGAAAGAAAGAATAGATCTCTTCAAGAAATGGCTAGAACACTTTTAATTGAAAGTAAAATCTCTTCACGATTTTGGGCTTTGAAGCCGTTTCATCGGCTTGCTATATCATAAATAGAGTCTTCCTAAGACCTATTCTAGAGAAAACCCCCTATGAATTGTTCAAAGGTAAGAAGCCAATCATTTCATACTTTCATGTGTTTGGTTGCAAATGCTTTATTTTGAAAAATGCAAATGATCGAGTTGGTAAGTTTGAAGAAAGATCAGATGAAGGCATCTTCCTTGGATATTCTACATCAAGCAAAGCCTACGAGTCTACAACAAGAAAAGCCAATCGTGGAGGAATCAATGAATGTCAAATTCCAAGACTCAACGCAAGATGAATCCAACCGACTCAATATGAAGAGTCGAACCCGCTCTAGACCTTCCAATGTATTCAACTCAAGAAGCATCTCGGACTGAAGTCCAACATCAAGATGCTCATGAAGATTCAAATAAAGAAAGAGATCATCAACCAGGCAAATCAACTAGTAACTGGAAGCACAAATCCGAGTCATCCCAAAGATCTCATTATTGGCGAAATCAATGAAGGAATCCGCACCAGATCAAAAAGGCGTGAAGAATCTAGTGTTTGTGGCTCTTATTTCTGAAATTGAACCAAAAAGCATAGAAGAAGCTTTATCGATGAAAGTTGGATCGAAGCTATGCAAGAAGAACTCGAGACAATTCAACATCAATGATGTCAGGAATTGACATCTAAACCAAAAGGTAAAAACTGTTATTGGAGCCAAATGGGTATTCGGGAACAAAATGAATGAAGAAGGAAAAGTTGTACGAAATAAAGCAAGACTCGTGGCCAAAGGATACACGCAAGAAGAAGGAATAGACTATGACGAGACTTACGCACCGGTAGCAAGGTTAGAAGCTATTCGTCTATTACTTGCGTTTGCTTGTTATAAAAATTTCAGGTTATTCCAAATGGACGTCAAAAGTGCATTTCTAAATGGATTTATCCATGAGGAAGTTTATGTGGAACAACCACACTGGGTTTGAAGACCCAAAGAAGGTTTGAAGACCCAAAGAAGCCGAGACTCGAGTCTTCGGGACGAAAAAGGCCCTGTATGGTTTAAAACAAGCACCTCGAGCTTGGTACGACAGACTAAGTAAGTTTTTATTACAGAATGGTTTTGTCAAAGGTAAAGTAGATACTACCTTGTTTATCAAAAGGGAAAACAAAAGCTTTTTACTTGTTCAAATATATGTGAACGATATTATTTTTGGTTCACCTAATGAAAGTCTATGCAAGAAATTTTCTAAGTCTATGCAGGATGAGTTTGAAATGAGTATGATGGGAGAGTTAACATTCTTTCTTGGACTTCAAGTGAAACAAATGGAGGAAGGAACTTTCATTCATCAAGAAAAATATGCGAATGATCTTGTCAAAAGGTTTGGATTGGGAAAGTGCCAAAAGACCGACATACCAATGTCATGTTCTCGAGAAGATAGACAAGGATGAAGAAGGGAAGAAAGTAGATCAAAAGCCGTGCGGAGCATGATCGGTTCACTTCTTTATCTTATCGCTTCTAGACCGATATTTTGTTAAGTGTTTGCATCTGTGCTAGGTTTCAATCAAATCCTAGAGAATCACATCTCATTGCCGTGAAACGTATTATCAAATACGTTGCCTCATCTTCAAGCATCGGTCTTTGGTATCCAAAGAGGGAGACTTTAATCTTCTAGGATACTCGGATGCGAATCGGGCCGGTTCGCGAGTCGATAGAAAAAGCACTTCGGAACTTGTCAAGCTGCTTGGAAACGGGACGGTGTCTTGGTTCTCAAGGAAGCAAAGCACCGTAGCTCTCTCAACGACGAAGCGAGTATGTAGCTCTTGGAAGGCTGCTGTTCGCAAATTCTATGGATAATACAACAGCTACAAGACTTTGGTATTGAAGACTCATGCACGTAAATCGGATGTGACAACACCGGACAATAAATCTCACCAAGAATCCAATCCTTCATTCAAGAGCAAAGCATATTGAGATTCGACATCATTTCATTAGAGATCATATTCAGAATGGAGAAATCTCGATTCAATTTGTTGATTCAAAGAGTCAACTAGCGGATATATTCACAAAGCCTTTGGAGAAAAATCAATTCGACTTTATCCGCTCAAGACTCAACATTTTGAAGCTTGAAGAAGTTAAAGTCTAGAGACTCACCAACTCTAAGACTACGATCTCTCGAGACTTTAAATCATGAGACTCAAACATTCATGGCTAAAGACTTGTAAGTTGCTATTTTATCTAAAAGGTACGAATTCTTGTTTAGTCTAATCTCGAAAAGGTATGATCTTTCATTCGGATATAATTCGTGTGAAATTTGGAAATTTTTTTTAAGGAATTAATTTTGGTAGTTATTGATTTTGAAAAGATGTGTTCGTACACTTTCCTTGTACCAATTAAACTTCTCTTTTCAAATCCGAGGTACATATATATATACGAGTTTTTCTTCGCCCAATTTTCAAAACCCTAAAAGACACTCTCCTCCCGATCTTTTTTTCTACTTCTTGTTCGTCGTCGAGAAAGTGGTCATTTTCTTGGGAAAAGCAAGTGAAGGAATCTTCCAATAGACAAAGAAAGATGTCGTCTTCGAGGAAATCATCAAGAATAGCAAGCGGGGACCACAAAGAATGGAGAAGGGACCGATTCACTTCGATCTTGCGAGGAAGAAGACTTATCAAGTCAGCAACAAAGTCCGATTCGCTCTCCTCCACGTCATTCAGCACCTCCTGCCCCACAAGATGCAAGTCAACATGCGGAAGAAGAGATAATCGAGGAAGCCGACCCGAGAAGAGTCCAAAGACCCTCCTTTATCTATAAGCTTTATCGTGCGTTGAAAAACTCGGTTCTTCATTAAAATATATAGATGACTTCCTTAAGGACAAAAATTATGGGAATGAGTATCTTTTTCTGCGGAAAATGGAAGAATTGGGAGTTGCTCCTAAAGGAAGGGCGAGAGGAGGCACTAGCGAACATTCCAGTGACCCTCGTTTGCCGGGACAAAATCTGATTGAAGGAAATGATGATGACAAAATGTTCCTTGAATTTAAACCTAGAATGGGTGTGGCAGCAAAGGTAAAAGGAAATCGGATGGATTTGTTTAAATCCAAGGATCAAGAAAAAGTGTATTTCAGTTTGTTGAAAGGAGGGGTGATAAACCCTAGAAGTGTTGATTTTGACTTCTGGACTCCATCAACATGAACTTAAGAGAGAAGTTGAATTTGCTTCAACTTGAGACTTTTTGCTCGAATCTACGGACGGGTATGCTCAACGACCGCTTATTTCTATTCAAATCTTAGCTTTTTGGATGCGAATAGAATTTCATTCAGTGTTCGAGACAAAGTCTACGTGGTAGATGTGAATATGTTGGCGGATATAGTTGGGGTTGAACGTGGACGCTATATTCCAATCAAAGTCTCACCTGCTCGTACTACTTTGGATCTTGTCAAAGATATGGACGCAGAGAAGAAAATTACCTACTCAAGGATGAAGGCCATCAACATCGTGCTTCATAAGATTGTGATCAACTGTCTCAGACCAAAGTCTACGTCAAAGACTTCTGTGTCTCTTTCTGAAGCAAAGTTGATGTTCGCGATCAACTCAGGACGGAAATTTTCTCTCCCGCACACTATTCTCTTCCATATGTACGAGCAATGTCAAAAGACAAAGGACAATTGCCTTATCCCGGTCCGGTGACCAAGATCTTCGGACACATGAACATTGAACCGCCACATACATTTTGTGTTCGACCGTGTGAAAAGATGGTGGTAGGGTTGAAAATGTTAATGAAGATGCGTCTACAAGAACTCTCCAAGGCAATGGAGAAATTCAAAGTGAAATCTCCGATTCGATCGCCTCAAAGAGAAAAGGAAAGGAGGCCATTGGTGCTCCATCGAAAAGAAGAAAAGAACTCTCATCCGGAGGATGAAGATGAAGATGAAGATGATGAAGATCCCTCTATCCAAGCACCGACAAGAACCCCGGACGTTCGTGTCTCAACCGACGAACTTCAAAGCGGAAGCGAGAAGAAGAAGAGCGGCCAAAGAGAAGAAGAAGAACGAGAGAGAGAAGGAGAAAGAATTTGAAGAAGAAGGAGAAGGAGAAAAAGAAAAGTCTGCTGATAAATCTGGAGAGAAGGAAAATCAAGAGCATGATCATCACTCTTCCTCTTTCGATGTCCTAGAGACAGGGGGAGTTGGCGAGCAAGAGAGGTCTACACCTCATCTTTGCGTGAAGATCTAAGACAATCTCCAGAAGACCCAGAAGAAGTTCAGGTCTCTCAATTGCCTGAGGAAGGTCACGATACGTCAGAACCAAATCTGCAAGACTTAACAGAAGCGCCATCGTCTGCATACACACCTTCTGAGAAAGCCAATGCTAGTACCCAGACGGAAGATTCTGCAGATTTTCGTCGTATCATGGATATTCTTCTAGAAATGCGTGGACAGATATACGCTCTGGACTGTGAAATCCAAGCCTTGAAGAATGCTGGACAAGCATCTTCAGTCTCTCTGGAGGATAAATTCAAAGACCTCGCTCTGCAACTTCAAGCCAATGCTAAGGGAGAAGAGGTAGCTCAACTGAGGGAAGATCTGAAGAAGCTCGAAGGAGTAGTCCAGTCCATTGGGGATTTCCAGATCGTGCGCATTCCCAAGCAGACATGACTCATTTCTCACCCTTTTTAATGCTTGACAAAAAGGGGAGAACAAATTTGAACCAACAACTTTTCAATATCTTTTAAAACTTTTTAGTGGTTATGTTTATTTTTGAGTATGACTTGAGAACTTGAACTTGGGTGTGAATTTGACTCGAATTAATCGTAGTTGTGATGCTTGATAGTTTGCATTTATTTCAAGTGTTGTTATATGGTGTTACTCATGAAAGACTAACCAATTTTAAATGGATGCGAGTCTGGTTGTTTTAATAATCTTTATGAGTTAGCCATATTGCTTGAGAAATGTTTTTTTGCAGGTCAAAGTTGTTCAAATCTACAAGAAAGTTTTGTCACCATCAAAAAGGGGAGATTGTTGGAGAAATCTTTCCGAATATTTTGAAGGCGACAAAACGTTTCTATCGGTTTAAAGTCGAAGACCGACGGTTTAAAGTCGAAGACTTTGTATTCTCAAGACTCAAGACTCAAGACTCAATTCTCAAGACTTAAGAATCAAGACTCAAGACTTAAGTCTATTCTCACCAGATCTTTCTAATCCAATGATGAAGGAAATCCAAAGCCGAGGTATATGGTTGAGGATTCGATCCTATCCTCTCGGAAAAGAATCTTTGGTTGGATAATCATTTCGGATTCTTTGATTCTTATCTAAGAATGATTGAAGATCCGATGGTCGACGAATTATTCTTGGAATGTTCTATTCTTGGAAACCAAGATCCCGATTGTATGGGCGAACGGATTGATGGGCTATCATCGATTCCTTAAATAGCTCGGATGATCTTCTTGATTGATTCCGTCCAACGGGTAGATTGGAGGAATTCCTTTGGTAAGTGCCAACGGCTATGATGGCATAAAGGAGTATAAAAGGAAGACGTTCTAGTCGTTTTAAGAGTGTGATTGATAGAAAAATTCCGAGTCCGAAGAACCTTGATTGTTAGTCGATGCATTTCGACGAAATTGTACACACAGAGAGTGTTTATGCTTGGTGATACCTTGAGCGAGTGTAGTAGATCATCTACATCGAGAGATCAAGGAAGAACAACACTGTAACAGCTCTTTGATCATAGTGGAATCCAGCCAATTGGCTGTCAGTGCAGAAGAGTGGACGTAGGCTTGAATCAAGCCGAACCACTATAAACCGCGTGTTCAATTCTCTCTTTCCCTTACTCAGTCTTGCGATTGAATTTTTAACTGTTGCAAATCCTTTAACTGTTCAAATATTGTGCAATCTTCAAGGAAATTTTTATATACCTATTCACCCCCCCTCTAGTTTCTCGTACTAGCTACATCAATTACTTCGTCAAGTCGGAGAGGAGCCCGGAAGACGACCCTTTGTCTTGTGGCTGACCGTGCGCCCCGGTTGCTCCACTCTCTCCGGGTCGTTGTATGCGAGATCGGTAAGTCCCCTTTTATATCTTCTGATACTTGGGACGGGGATCGAGTAAAGGCCGAAATCGTTCTCTCGAGAGCAAAATGTTCTTCTATTTTTATTTTTTATGCGGGAATAATTTGATACCTCATATTGATTATTTAGTGTATAAATATCAGCAGTTTGGCAATGAGCAGGATTATTGAGAAAGACATTTTATTCCTTGAAAATCAAGTATAATACTTGCAACTCCTTTATGTGAATCTCACAACCTAAATCACCACGAAGGAAAGCATTCTTTGTATCCGTGTTAGTGTTTCATAACTCACTCACATATCATGGTTTTTATCTATTAAATTGGAATCTCATCATAGTCTAGCCCATCATCTAAATAAATCCTTAAGACATCCATCGAGTCTTATATTGCTCAATCAACCCAATTAGGTAAATTCTTTATCTTGTGAACTCATTTATAGGGAAAAGTGTCCAAAAAGTCCTAAACTTATTACACATTTGTTAATTCAGTCCTAAATCTTTCAATTTTGCAAATTGAGTCCTCAACATTTTCACTTTTTGTCAATTAATGCTTAGATAGGGTTCTCAAACTGGCCCTTAGTCATAATAAGGTAAGTTGTATCTGAGAAACACATTATTTAATTATCTCGATAATAGTACATATTTTGCAAGGAGCCGATTACAGCCTATAAAGATTACGTATTGCTCTTCGAAGAAATGTGCATGTCAATAGATTTTGAAATTTATGAATTCTAAAACGTGAAACGTGGCATATTTATTACATTGAATGCAGGTCCATTTACAATTGACTACGAAAATTATACTAGACGGAGACCAACTCTAAGATTGAATCCATTTTCATGGGCAAAGATAACAGGAATTGATTTTTTATTTTTTTCCTTTTTGAGCTATGATTAGCTTTACTAAAAAAATTGACAAATTAGCGTTCACACAGGTGGCAAATATCATATTCCTAGATCAACCAGTTGGAACTGGATTCTCCTACGCAATTAGTTCGGAAAGCTACAACATAAACTACAACGTTTCGCCGCGAAACTTATGAATTTCTCGGGAACGTAAATTCAAAGAAAAAGGGAAAACAACCAATTCAATCGTAAATTTATTGCGTATGTCAATTCAGTACTAAAATTTTCAATTTTGTTAATATAGTTTTAAAACTTTGCGTGAAATTCCGATGTAGTGATTTGGCCATTACCACCTTAAATCATTGAACTTGCAATCCACGTAAGATGTGTTCCGAGTAATGTTGTCCACGTCGGTGTGCCACATAGGAAAGATGACGATTATTGGATGCCTCGTTTGCAATTTTCGACAATGATTGGCAGAAAGGATCATATTGAAACTTGAACAAAAATTTAGGATTATATTGGCAGAATTAAAAGTTTGAGATTGAATTGGCATGTGTATAATTAATTTATGATTGATTTGGTAATTATCCTGAAACAAGAATCTTCATTTAAATGAGAGCCTCTAGATAATTAAAATCCATAATTTCTTTTTATCTTTTGCCCATGTTGCCTGTGCTGTGATTTAGTGGCTTAAGCTCCATCCTAAGTATCTGAGCAACCCACTCTACATTGCCGGGGATTCTTACTCGGGTATCATTGTTCCCATGGTCACTCTGCAAGTCGCTGAAGGTATGGCTATTTATTCTTTTTTCTTCATTCTGTTTGCTCACCAATAAGCATTTGTACATGTGGTTCTTCGCATCAGTACATATTCTGAAAATTTTGTAATTAAAAAAAAAAAAAAAAAAAAATCAAAGTTCGTGCACCCCAAAACTAAATGAAAAGTAAAATATAAAAACCGAGTTAGACACGCCATATCTTTCACACATTACGATCGGAGATTAACAGGTGCTCGTGTGAGATATGAAAGATCGTATTATCATTGTCCCTCTACCATTTTGAAGAGAAAATATTAACCTAAAAAAAATCATTAGGATTGTAAGGAAACTTATTAACAATCGTATTTTAACTAAAAGACTATTATCAGGGCCACCTCTAAGAAAGCCGCTTCTTCCCCACTCTCTCAAATTTCCTTTTCATGGTTGTACTTCTTCTGAAGTTATTCTCCATTCTCCAAAAGTTTAATTACTTCTTGTAATCTGCAAGTGTCAAATACACAAAGGAGTAAAGAAAGGTTAGTTATATTTGCACATTGTTTACTTTATTTTTCCTATATCTCTTCTTGAACGTGATTTTTTTTTTTTTTTTTACTTTGATTTCTGGTACAAAATTATGAGAATTTGCCAAAGATTCGATATTGAGGATGATGTATACATTTTTCATATTCCACTCGAATATAATATTCCATGTAGCTATGTTTTAGGGAGCTTTTTCTTTCCAATTTTCTTGATAATAATGATGTTTAAAATTATTAATGTAATTATCTATGTTGTACTTTTAATCTTTCTTTAGGAAATATCTATTAGCAAATGGTGTAGTGGTGACATGATAAATAAATCAAAGTTGGACTATTAGATTCACCGAATAAGATGAAAGTTAAGCAATTAGAATATATAGATCTTAACATAATGGCATATATTAAATTTCGAATTAAACCAAAACCATTCATTTTAATTGTGCTCAATAACTATTTTCTAGTACAAAATAATGGCTATCTACCAAATAAACAATTTTATTCCAAAGGTTGCCATTTTTTTCCTAAATGGAAAAAAAAAAAGCAAAAAGGGGAAAAAAAAACCAGACAAAAGGAAGGGAAAAAAAGAACTAAGCTTAAATCAATACTAGCCATATTTGACCTTAGCCTTCGTTGCGCAAGTAGATTGTAAGTAAAAATTTTGAACTTCCAACAACATTTTAAAGTGGGACTATAAGGATTAATGTGGCAAATTAAAGGTAGTCAGGGTGCCTGTAACCATCTTTGGAGTAAAAAAAGCGCTAGTCTATCATTTCAATAATACGATTTTTTTTTCTTTCATCTTCTATGTCTTTAAAAAGTAGCAATCCTCGAAACATACTAGAGCCCTGACTTTTCTATATGGGGGTTACCGAACCATTTCGTTAAACTAATCTTTAGGACAATGATACCACAAATATCATAACTTTCGATAGTGCTCACCGACTGTCATTATTTTTTTTTTCAATCACTTAAGTGACATAATTTCTAAAAAAAACAAGGTTTATTTAAATGTGATAACTTTCAATCAATCACTTAATTGTATAAAAAAAAAAAATCTACAAATGTTGACCCAAGTGTTGGAATCTAACGTGGCATAGCACTTATGGTGAATGTTCTTGAAAAATTATGACACTCAAGTGATCGATGAAAAAGTTATATCATATTTGATCAGAAAAAAGATTTCTAGTACTCAAATAAGTGATGTACATAAGTTATGTGCCTCAAAAAAAAAAAAAAAAAGTTATGACACTTAAGCAAGCACCCTATAAAAATTATGACACTTGATGTGTTATTTTCTCATAAATCTTTATTAATACATGTAAACTGGCGTGTCCATGTACATCAAATAAAGCTTTGTCTCATAGTTATGACAAGCCATACATTCACTTAACAATTCGGTCAAGAGCTTTTTTTTTTTTTTGGGGTCTGTAATTTTCGTAATGGAATAATTCTTTAAGTCCTTATCTCTCAAGTTATGCATTATAGATGTGAAAGGAAAACCAGAAAACAATGCAACATAGTCTATCGACTATCGACACTGAATTAGGGTTTAAAAAAATAAATTCAAGATTATGTCGAAGGAGTTATTCTTTAATTTCTTTGTTTCTGGTTATATTTCTTGATTTTTAAACATGGCTTATGTTTAAGAGTGATTATTATTTACGTGACATTGCAAGAAAATAAATTGAATAACCGATTAAAAGTAGGTAGCGACATGCCTACTATTCAATTTGTTATATTTTTTTGTGAAAAGAAATATCGTGACCTTGCCTTCCCACCTGCAATCCTCTCACCACCATAATTGGAATTAGGTAGAGATTACTATTTCACAATTACTTGCTGGCATTTTTTGATCTTGGTCCATCATCATGATTTCTGCCAGCAAACAAAGCAGGTTTGAAGCCTAGAATGAATCTTGAGGTAATTATCACTGTCATCACATTTATGCACCGTTCCTAAGTCTGCATTTTCTTTTCAAAGTAATGAGACTCATGGACCGAATTTGATTCAGGGCTACGTGCTTGGCAACCCTCTTACAAAGGTGCATAGTGACTACAACTCAAGAGTCTAATTTGCTCATTTGAAGGCTCTTATATCTGAACAGCTATATGAGGTAATGGCTTTTATCGCGTGCATAGTGTATCATGTGAAAAAAAGTTCACAGTCTTCTTTATTGCACGGTTCGTGAAAAAGATTAATTCAAATGTATATCAGATGTATTACATGTTAGGAAAATATAACTTCAAATTGGGTAGAATAATGAAAACAGATTTTTAGAGTATTCAAGTGGACTTTGTGATGTGATATCATTTTTTTTTAATGATTTATTTGCTCCACAACGTTGCTAATGGTTATCGGCAAATATCCTCAAGAATACAACAAAGTCTCAAAATGAGAATACTAAATAGCAATTCTAATATTTCTCTAGAGTAACTCTAGAAAACAACTGAAATGTTGGATGTAGTTTTTAGAAAGAATGCTCGAATTGCTAAGTGCTCCAAAATCATGACATTATTTGCGCACCCACACATAGGTATGGTGGGGTCTAGCCTCACCCAATTATTTTTTTAGGTACACAAAAGAAACCTTACACTTATTAATTAGCCCATTTCCTCCAACTTTTCCTATATGAAATAAGGAAAATGCACTTAGTTTGTTTTTACAAACAAACTTCCAACATTACATGCATAATGTGTATCGTTAATTTCGAATAAAAAAGTGAGAAAATAAAAGGTTATAAATGTGTGTTTCGGGAATTTTTTTTCCACATTGATTCTCTTCCCATTAGTCGCTTATTTTTCTCTAATAAGTCTGACCCAAAAATTAATGTCAGCTTTTTTCGTGCATTTTCAGTCGGCTAACGCTGATTGTAATGGCGACTTCATAAACGTCAACAAAAATAACGTTGATTGTGTCAATGACCTTAAAGTTGTGACCGAGGTGGGTGAGTGTTCATTCTGTTTTCTTCTCTCCTATCTATTTTTGATTTTTCTTCTTTTTCCCCGTTTCTGGTCTTTTAATATAACTTAAGATATTAGATGAAGACATGATTTAATAGTTGAATATTCTAACATTAGGTACTAATTAAACATTTTCCCAATATTTTATTGGACCTAAGCCCAATTAGATATTAATAACTATACACATGGCCCGGATCAGAGTCTTCATTATATATGATGGACTTGCATGATGAGCATAATCTTTCCACGAGTCACAAAAGGAGGGTGAATGAAATCTCTCTCCATTCTCCAGAAGTATGAAGTTGTGGGCGCTTCATGGTCTTGCTCTCTGTCTTCTCTTCCAATCTGGACTCTCCCAAACAGTTGTGAAGTCTCTTCCCGGATTGCCCGGTGACCTCCCTTTTCATCTCGAAACCGGGTCAGTGAAACTCCCCCCCCCCCCTCTCTCTCTCTGTCTCTCTCTAAATGCAGTTGTAAGATTAGTCACACACTGGGTCGATGTTCCAACCAGGACGTGGAGATCATGTGTGTTTGAATCTTTGCATGTGGTTGCCGATCCTTTTCCTTTTTGTTTTAGGTACATCGGAGTGGGGGAGACGGAAGATGTTCAACTGTTCTATTACTTCGTCAAGTCGGAAAGGAGTCCAAAGGATGACCCTTTGGTGCCGTGGCTCACCGGCGGCCCCGGTTGCTCTGCTCTCTCTGGACTGTTGTACGAGATCTGTAAGTCTGTCCGGGTGAATCCCGAGCTGTGCCTGTCGCATCTGATGGGACCGCAGATTTAGATCGATGAATCCATCTTGGCCCGGGTAGACATTGGAGTCGTCAAAAGTTCTAGGATTGCTAGCCCTGAGTAGAAATAAGAAGAGACAAAAACATTCTTTTTTTTTTTTTTTTTTTTTTGCCTTTTCAAATTCTAACCCGCCACAAAATAATGAGGGGCCACCAAACACGATTAGAGATATTTATTTTTTTTTTATTGAAAAGGATATAACATCCTTCGAAAATCAAGTTCATGTCATTTGAAAGTCTCATCATAATCTACTTCATGGTCTGGAGAAACCCTTGAGCCATTAATCGAGTCTTATATCGCTCAATTAAACCTATTAGGCAAACTCTTACTGGGTTCGATGCCTCTCGGCCTTGGTATGAGATCTCATGTCTGATTCCGCTTTAAGGCTTGGATCTCTCCCTCTATTGCCTTCTTTCGTTCTTGCTTTGGCAAATCCTTCTCCATATGAGGATAGTTCTCTCACTCCAACTTCCTCAATCAATGCTATATCAGTGTATATAGGATTTGAGAAATATACGTGAAAGATTTGTTAGCAAGGATTTCAACTTCCATGATCACCATCCTGGTTCATTCTAAGGAGGTGATTCTTGATATGGCCTCGAAATCCTTAGATTTTGATATCCGCCAACAGCATGACCCTTGAGGGGTTCCTATATGCTTTTCGGTCTAGAGGATCCGTTTCTTCAATCATCTGTTTGCAATGAGTACAAATGTGTGGTGGTTTGTACTCTTGTCTCAAGATCTTATTGAAACCATACCAGTCATTACTGTGAAATGGTCTATGTCTACCTCCATTGGGGACTTCCCTTTATCATCAGCAAATTTTCCCTTGTCGTATTGCCTCCCGAATATTCTTCTTAAGGACCATGCAATCAGAAGTATTATGACTCCACGAATGGTGCCATTTACAATACTTCTTTCCTACTAATTCTTCTTTGGGTGGAACTTTCTATCCTTTTGTTAATTTTATTTACCCATCTGCCAGTAATAGATCAAAGATTTCTTCAGTCCTACTAAATGAAAAGTAAAAAATAAAAACCGAGTTAGACACGCCATATCTTTCACACATTACGATAGGAGATTAACAGGTGCTCGTGTGAGATATGAAATATCGTATTATCATTGTCCCTCTACCATTTTGAAGAGACAATATTAACCTAAAAAAAAAAAAAAAAAAATCATTAGGATTGTAAGGAAACTCCTCTTATTAACAATCGTATTTTAACTAAAAGACAATATTATCAGGGCCACCTCTAAGAAAGCCGCTTCTTCCCCACTCTCTCAAATTTCTTTTTCATGGTTGTACTTCTTCTGAAGTTATTCTCCATTCTCCAAAAGTTTAATTACTTCTTGTAATCTGCAAGTGTCAAATACACAAAGGAGTAAAGAAAGGTTAGTTATATTTGCACATTGTTTACTTTATTTTTCCTATATCTCTTCTTGATCGTGATTTTTTTTTTCTTTTTACTTTGATTTCTGGTACAAAATTATGAGAATTTGCTCAAAGATTCAATATTGAGGATGATGTATACATTTTTCATATTCCACTCGAATATAATATTCCATGTGGCTATGTTTTAGGGAGCTTTTTCGTTTCAATTTTCTTGATAATAGTAGATGTTTAAATTTATTAATGTAATTATCTATGTTGTACTGTTAATCTTTCTTTAGAAAAATGTATTAGCAAATGGTGTAGTGGTGACATGATAAATAAATCAAAGTTGGACTATTAGATTCACCGAATAAGATGAAAGTTAAGCAATTAGAATATATAGATCTTAACGTAATGACATATATTAAAGTTCGAATTAAACCAAAATTATTCATTTTAACTAGTACATGATTCTCTTCACTTGTAATTGTGCTCTAGGTACAAAATAATGGCTATCTACCAAATAAACAATTTTTTTTTCCAAAAGGTTGCCAATTTTTTCCTAAATGAAAAAAAAAAAAAGCAAAAAGGGGGAAAAAAAACTAAGCTTAAATCAATACTAGCCATATTTGACCTTAGCCTTCGTAGCGCAAGTAGATTGTAAGTAAAAATTTTGAACTTCCAGCAACATTTTAAAGTGGGACTGTAAGGATTAATGTGGCAAATTAAAGGTAGTAGGGGTGCCTATAACCATCTTTGGAGTAAAAAAAGCGCTAGTCTATCATTTCAATAATGTTAATTTTTTTTTCCTTTCATCTTCTATGTCTTTAAAAAGTAGCAATCCTCGAAACATACTAGAGCCCTGACTTTTCTCTATGGGGTTATCCGAACCTTTTTGTTAAACTAATCTTTACGATAATGACACCACAAATATCATAACTTTCGATAGTGCTCACTTGAGTGTCATTATTTTTTTTCAATCACTTAAGTGACATAATTTCTAAAAAATGTTTATTTAAATGTGATAACTTTCAATCAATCACCTAAGTGTTAAAAAAAAAAAAAATCTAAAAATGTCAGAATCTAACGTGGCATAGCACTTATGGTGAATGTTTTTGAAAAATTATGGCACTCAAGTGATCGATTAAAAAGCTATATCGTACTTAATCAGAAAAAAAAAAAAAAAAAAAAAAGTTATAGTACTCAAATAGGTGATGTACATAAGTATGTGCCTTGAAAAAGAAGAAGTTATAACACTTAAGCAAGCACCGTATAAAAACTATGACACTTGTGGTTTCGAAGGAGTTATTCTTTAATTTCTTTGTTTCAGGTTATATTTCTTGATTTTCAAACACAGCTTATGTTTAAGAGTGATTATTATTTACGTGACATTGCAAGAAAATATATCGAATAACCGATTAAAAGTAGGTAGCGACATGCCTACTAATCAATTTTTTATATATTCTTTTGTGAAAAGAAAAATCGTGACCTTGCCTTCCCACCTGCAATCCTCTCACCACCATAATTGGAATTAGGTAGAGATTACTATTTCACAATTACTCGCTGGCATGTTTTAATCTTGGTCCATCATCATGATTTCTGCCAGCAAACAAAGCAGGTTTGAAGCCTAGAATGAATCTTGAGGTAATTATCACTGTCATCACATTTATGCACCGTTCCTAAGTCTGCATTTTCTTTTCAAAGTAATGAGACTCATGGACCGAATTTGATTCAGGGCTACGTGCTTGGCAACCCTCTTACAAATGTGCATAGTGACTACAACTCAAGAGTCTCATTTGCTCATTTGAAGGCTCTTATATCTGAACAGCTATATGAGGTAACGGCTTTTATCGCGCGCATAGTGTATCATGTGAAAAAAAGTTCACGGTCTTCTTTATTGCATAGTTCGTGAAAAGGATTAATTCAAATGTATATCAGATGTATTAAGTGTTAGGAAAATATGATTTCGAATTGGGTAGAACAATGAAAACGGATTTTTAGAGTATTTAAGTCGAACTTTGTGATGTGATATCACTTTCCTTAAGGATTTATTTGCCTTACAACGTTGCTAATGATTATTGGCAAATATCCTCAACGATACAACAAAGTCTCAAAATGAGAATATTAAATAGCAATTATAGTATTTCTTTAGAGTCTCTCTAGGAAACAACTAAAAGGTTGGCTATAGTCTTTAGAAAGAATGCTCAAACCGCTAAGTGCTCCAAAATCACAACATTATTCGTGCACCCGCACGTAGGTATGATGGGGTCTAGCCTCACTCAATTATTTCTTTAGATACACAAAAGAAACCCCATACTTATTAATTAGCCCACTTCCTTCCATTTTTCTTATGTGGAATAAGGAAAATGTACTTAGTTTGTTTTTACAAACAAACTTCCAACATTACATGCATAATGTGTATCGTTAATTTCGAATAAAAAAAGTGAGAAAATAAAAGGTTATAAATGTGTGTTTCGGGAAAAAATTTTCCACATTGATTCTCTTCCCATTAGTCGCTTATTTTTCTCTAATAAGTCTGACCCAAAAATTAATGTCAGCTTTTTTCGTGCATTTTCAGTCGGCTGACGCTGATTATAATGGCTACTTCATAAACGTCAACAAAAATAATGTTGATTGTGTCGATGACCTTAAAGTTGTGACCGAGGTGGGTGAGCGTTCATTCTGTTTTCTTCTATCCTATCTATTTTTTTTTTTCTTCTTTTTCCCGTTTCTGGTCTTTTAATATTATTATTATTATTTTCTTTTTCTAAATTTCATGTATTGAATCTTGACTTTTGTTAATTTTAGTGCCTGGAGAACTTATATATGGCCAACATATTGGAACCCAATTGCGCATATGCGACTCCGAAATCGAAGATGGGTGATGTGTGGGACTCCAGCTTAATAGACGAAGACCGTCGACTTCTCCTTTTTCCCTCGCTGGAATCTCCCGGGTTTGGTGCCGGGTCAGTAACAATTTTTTATTTTAATTTTCAACTTTTTACCACATTTTTTTCAGTAAAAGATGCTAATCAACTCCTGAATGGAAGTTTAACTTTTATCTCTTGCTTTATTCAAATCTTTATTGCGTGTGCACTTCGACTATTTTATAATCGAAACACTTCAAATTTTCACGACGTATAAATGATGACACCTTGAATCGCATACAATGTTGCCATAATTTTTTAAAAATTAAAAAAATATTTTAAATTTTGATGAGAAAATAAAAGGATTTTTTTTTTTTTGGCTTAGTGAAAACAAACATGGACTTCATTAATTAGATTTTTCTTTTTCCCTGTAGAGTTATAACTATTTGTATTCCTATGCTTGGGCTAGCGATAAAATGGTTCAAGATTCTCTTCATATCCGAGAGGTACGTAATTGGTAATATTAATTATGTAAAGTCTCTTTTTAATCATTTTGCTTTTTTATAGGGTAAAAGTCACGGAAAACTCTAAACTATATCTAAAATGACCTATTTACTTCAATTTTTTTTTTTTTATGATATCAAAAGACATATTTAACCAAAACATGTACTTATGTGATACATTTACTCCTTCTTTTTTTGTGACAAAAAAGTCATAGTTATATTTATATGACACATGTATCCCGAACTTATTTTTTATGACACTAAAAATCTCAAACTTATACTTAGCTATATATTTATCATCTGTTAAGATTTTTTTTTTTTCCTTTTTTGCTTGCCTCCTTTGTCTTCACCACTGTTGTCACTGTCCTTACCATTGTCATTGCGACCATCCTCACTATCGCCAAACTAAGGAAGAAAATGAAAGAGGAAATTTAAAAGAAAATGAGAAAAGCAAAACACACAATATGTTGACATATTTTTGTTACATGAGCGCCACATCAGCGTCGTTTGCTTTCCTTCATTCGTGTAGGTAGTCATATAAGATTTTTAACGAAATTATGATAAAGAATAAGTCTCACAATGATACAAATTTGGTTTAGGTGTACCATATGAATACAAGTTTATGATTTTTTGTGTCATAGAAAAAAAGTTTGGGTAAATGTATCACACAAATACAAGTTTGGAGTTTACAATGCCACCAAAAAAAAATTAGGGTACACGTGTATATATATATTCTTACTATGCTTTATGATGCGTTCAATTATAAACCAGGGGACAATTGAGAAGTGGGTAAGGTGCAATGAGACTTTATCTTACACACACACTGTCGAAGAAGTCATAGACATACACAAAGAGCTCATAAAAGGGGAGTTCGGGCGCTTATTTATAGGTAATTAAGCACCTCTTTGCAATATGATTTATGGCTCATAATCTAGCTACTTACTTCACTTAATTTACTTTCTTAACATGTAGTGGTGATCATGACATGGTCATCCCGTACATGGGAACTCAAGCCTGGATTGATACATTGAATTTGACGATTTATCAAGATTGGCATGCGTGGTTCGTCGACGGACAAGTTGCCGGGTTTGGTTTCAAGAACATCCTTCTAGTTATTATGTATTTCAATGTCTGACAAATTGTCTCGACACCCTCGTATTTATGCCGATTTTATCGAATGAGGTTCCTACCTTTTCGATAATCAATGAAAGTATAAGTCTCTCAAATGTTTGTGCTTATTTTGGCCTCTTTCTTGTAGGTAGGCTACGCTATATTCTTACTTACCATCCCTTCTAACATATGCAACCGTCAAGGTAAGGAGATTCATATCCAAAAATTTCTCTTTTACAAACTCTTTCTCTTCTCTTTTTCCCATTTTCATATGCGAATTTCTTTCCAATTGTATTATTAGAACTCGTGATTCGTACGTTTTAAGAGTGGTATGAACTCCTTTGTGCAGGGAGGGGGGCACACAGCTCCTGAATACAAGCCCAGAGAATGTTTTGCGATGATCAATCGGTGGTTCGACTATTACTACATTTAATTTGCGGTTGTAGCTCCTCCAGCATTTAACCTTGTGACAACTCGAAAAGTTTTTCTCGCATGAATGTTGTTAACGATAGTGGTAATACCGCACTTGATCAGTAAACAATTAAGCATACTTTACATTTTTCAATGCACCAACTTGTCTCATATCATGTGTGATCAATGCCTTGAAAGTCGAACCATTCCATGTGGAGTAAGTTTAATATGGGCCCCGGGGCACTTACAGTTGACATGATCCACATTATGTACTTGGGAGCATAGCTCCCATATGCACCTCCTCAGTCATTGAATGATGGAAGGAAACGCAGCCTGTATGATTCAACGATAGTATATTTTAGGCCAACGATTGCAAGGGGATGCAAATGCTTTGGGATAAACTAATTTGTGTTCTAACGTTGCATGTCTAACCTTAGATTAATATACGGCATTGTACCGACGAATGGATGAGGATATTGGAAACACACGGTTGTCCTATTTAGCTCAAAAGTTAAAACAACTACCTAATATCCGGTGTTGCTTTGTTTGCTACTTAGGGTCCATTCGTTTCGCGGAAAATAAGCCATTTCCGGAAAATATTTTCTCGAAGTCATTTTTCAAGAAAATGACAATATTTTCTAGTGTTCGGTTAAAACTTAAAAATGTTTCGGAAAATATTTTTCAAGTGTTCGGTAAGGAAAATATTTTCCACTTCCCAAATTGGTGAGGGTGAGAGCAAGCTTGAGACGCTCGCGCTCGCCAAATCGACAAACGCGAGCTTGAGGTTCACTGGTGACGGCCAATGACTAGCCAAGAAAAAGAAGATGGGAAACAAAGAAAAGAAAAAAGAAAAAGAAAAAGAAAATTTAAAAATAATTCTAATAAAAAAGAAAAGAAGAAGAAGAAAGAAGAAGAGGAAATGGAGATTTGTAGAAGTGTGAGATAAGAGAGATCAAGTGTGGAAAACATTTTCCCCTAATTTAAAAGACTTTTTTTTCATTTCATGGAAAACATTTTCCTCGAATTCATTTTCTATTAAACGAATCTGGAAAATCTGAAAAATGTTTTCCCAAAACATTTTCCGCGAAACGAACGGAGCCTTTAATGTCTTTTTCTAGAGCTAATGTCAAGCTCCAGTCCTCATTTTCCCTCGTTCAAACTTGGTTTGGTGTACCTCCCTTTCAACGGTGATAAGGAAGCGATGAGCCCCTCCCGTTTTGCATCTAAACATGTGATCGATCCTCTAATCCACAAACTCGTACTCGGAAAAGAATTGAAGGCACCGATGCAACTTGCACTTTCTAACTCGACTGACCAAAATTCTTGGACAAATCTCGGTCATCGTCAAATGACGCGATCCATTTTAAATGGACAAATCTCGTCTCCATTTGACATGAGTCCATTAAGCGATAGATGAGCCAAGCCACCTGGATCCCACTGCAAAGCACGAGTTCCCGCGCATTTTCAAGATATCAATCGGCTCCGTCTATGGTATCATCTGTAGGCCGAGCCTGCCCGATACTTCCTCTATAGTTTATGGGATCAACCTTAGTCAGTTAAAAGATTTCAAATGGGACAACAATCAACTGTTTTAAAATGTCGAGTTGTTTGATGAAAAATTATTATGAGATCACAGTCACCTGCTCCTACTCTAAAAACTTAAAATGTTAGATGAATACATTGTTTAATATTTAAATATTCTAACATTAGGTACTAATTAAACATTTTCCCAATATTTTATTGGAGCTAAGCCCAATTATATTAATAACTATAGACATGGCCCAGATCAAAGTCTTCATTATATATGGACTTGCATAATGAGCACAATCTTTCCACGAGTCACAAAAGGAGGGTGAATGAAACCTCTCTCCATTCTCCAGAAGTATGAAGTTGTGGGCGCTTCATGGTCTTGCTCTCTGTCTTCTCTTCGCATCTGGACTCTCCCAAACAGTGGTGAAGTCTCTTCCCGGATTGCCTGGTGACCTCCCTTTTCATCTCGAAACCGGGTCAGTGAAACTCCTCTCTCTCTCTCTCTCTCTCTCTCTCTCTCTCTCAATGCAGTTGTAAGATTAGTCAACACACTTGGTCGATGTTCCAACCAGGACGGGGAGATCATGTGTGTTTGAATATTTGCATGGTTGCCGTTCCTTTTCCTTATTGTTTTAGATACATCGGAGTGGGGGAGACGGAAGATTTTCAACTGTTCTACTACTTCGTCAAGTCGGAAAGGAGTCCGAAGGATGAACCTTTGGCGCTGTGGCTCACCGGCGGCCCCGGTTGCTCTGCTCTCTCTGGACTGTTGTACGAGATCGGTAAATCTGTCCCCCTTCAAACCTTCGCCTTTTGCCAAACCCGGGTGAATCCCGAGCTGTGCCTGTCGCATCTGATGGGACCGCAGATTTAGATCGATGAATCTATCTTGCCCCGGATACGGAAATCTAACTAACATTCACAATTCACATCAAGACATTGGAGTAGTCAAAAGTTCTTGGATTGTTTAGTTCTGACCGGAAATAAGAAGAGACAAAAACATTCTTTGTTTTTTTTGCCTTTTCAAATTCTAGCCCGCCACAAAATAATGAGGGGCCACCCAACACGATTAGATATATATATATATATATATATATTTTTTTTTTTTTTTGAAAAGGATATAACATCCTTCGAAAATCAAGTTTAGTACCAACAAATCTTTTTCTTTTTTTTTTAAATGTTACTCACGATCTAACTCTCCATGTGGGAAAGCATCTTCCTCATCCATCTTAGAGTTTCCATAACTCATTCATGTCATCTAAAAGTCTCATCATAATCTACTTCATGGTTCGGAGAAACCCTTGAGCCATTAATCGAGTCTTACATTGCTCAATTAAACCTATTAGGCAAACTCTTATTGGGTTTGATGCCTCTCGGCCTTGGTATGAGATCTCATGTCCGATTTTGCTTTTAAGGCTTGGATCTCTCCCTTGATTGCCTTCTTTTCGTTCTTGCTTTGGCAAATCCTTCTCCATATGAGGATAGTTCTCTCACTCCAACGTCCTCAATCAGTGCTATACCGGTGTATATAGGATTGAGAAAAATACATGAAAGATTTGTTAGTGAGGATTTTGACTTCCATAACCACCATCCTGGTTCATTCTAAGGAGGTGATTCTTGATATGGCCTCGAAATCCTTAGATTTTGATATCCACAAACAGCATGACCCCTTAAGGGGTTCCTATATGCTTTTCGGTCTAGAGGATCCGCTTCTTCAATCATCCGTTTACAATGAGTACAAATCTACGGTGGTTTGTACTCTTGTCTTGAGATCTTATTAAAACCATACCAGTCATTACAGGGAAATGGTCTATGTCTACCTCCATTGGGGACTTCCCTTTATCATCAACAAATTTTTCTTGTCAAATTGCCTCCCAAATATTCTTCTTAAGGACCATACAATGAAGAGTATTATGACTCCATGAATGGTGCCATTTACAGTACTTCTTTCCTACTAATTCTTCTTTGGGTGGAACTTTCTATCCTTTTGTTAATTTTATTTACCCGCATGCCAGTAATAGATCAAATATTTCTTCAGTCCTACTAATATTGAAGGAGTAGTAAACTAATTCTTTGGCCTTAGTCATAACACTTGACTTCTGCTTTGCCTAGGTCGGCTTCAACACTTGGCATGTGTATGGCATTTCAATGACCATTTTGCCAATAGCTACTTTTGTTGGCTTCATTTGTTCTTCGTCGAAATCATTTGTCACAACAAAGTTAACACCTCCTCTTCAACCATGTCTTATGTTCTTTTTCCAAAGCAAGCTTTCATGTTTGATTGCAATGGTGGACTTGGAACAAGTCTAAATAAGGCTGACTTACCATTCTCTCTCGGATTTCAAGCATGCCAAAAACATGTTTCCTCAGTTTTGGATCCCGCAATGAAATATGTTTCACCAAGTGTTATAGTTTGGTTTTTATTGAAGGAGAATTAGGTTATATGTTAGCTTTGGATAGAGAAGGTTAAATGTGAATGAGACTCTGTACCTTATAATCTCGAAATTAAAGAATTCACTGAGCTATTTAATGATAATTAATGTCAAAAACCTAATCATTTGCATCATTTAGACATACTTTATATAATAATGAAATCCCTTTGAAATTAAAGTAGTCTATACAATATCAAAGGCACTTCAACAACGCTAGGTACAAACAAGATGCCTAACAAGGCACTGGTTTCTACTGAGTTTAAGGACACAACGTTAGAATCTAATCAACGATGTTGGACAATGATGATCACCTAGTAGACCATGGTCTAAGACAAATATAAAGACACAACATCGCAATATAAAGCAGTTTTGTGTGTTGTTCAGGAAGGGGTCTCTTTGTTGGATAGTTTGTGGTATTTATAGGCTAACTTGGTAATCGTCAATAGTCGATTACTTTCTCCTCAAGAGTTGCTCCACATTTCTGGCTAAACCTCCTTATTTATGCTTGTTCAATAACTATGTCATAGCTTGCCTAGCAAGTATTAACCGCTCCTCTTTTAAGTTTGGCACCCTTTTAATGGTTCCCACTTATTTTCACTACCAAGGTTACATTTTCATCATTGATATTGGGCTTCGACATGTGGCACTCTGTCACTTCATTATGATATTACATGTCTTGGTCTGTCGAAATTCAGCCCAAAATTTTTCAAAATCCTTAATTATCTTTTCTCGTACAGATATTCAGAGGCTGAGCCAATGTAAATTATGGCCCATATATGGCTGCGATGACTACTTCAAAGCTTTCTATCCCTTGTGTCTTATGCGTGCCCATAGGGATATTTTTGGGTATCAACAATAATAAACATTGTCGATGTGGCAAATTTTTATAATAACACCTTTAGTCTAATAGTATCTTACTGCTGACTTAAATTTTGGTGGACATGAACTTTTCCATTGCCAGGACTCGTAGGTCCTTGAACTAACGATGGCCTCCTCCTTGCTTTTGTCTCTGTTTGGTAGCCGATCGACCTAGCCGTGCTTAGTTTGGCCTTGTTGTTGTAGTTGTTGTGCCGTCCTTGCGGCTTTTGCATCTCGTCACCCTTCCACTTCTTTTGTTACTACATTTGGAGTGCAAGTTCCTGGTGTCGAGATCTTTTGTACATTTGGCCATTCCTTAATATATTTCTTACCTTTTACCAAAAAAAAAAAACTTTTCCATTGCCAAAGCTAAAGATTCTTAATTTGCATGTATCTTATGCGATTGTATTTTGAATATAGGTAAGTTTATTTCCATAAATGACATAAAGCTTGATAATGAATTTAACAAATCATCATTTATTTTCCGAGGTTCCTCTTTCGGCCAAAACACCAAAATAAATGTCTTCTCTCATCTCTACAAATTCCGTATTAGATTAAGCTCGTCCGACATTTAATTTTGTAACACGTTGAAAAATGTTTTTACCACGTGAATTTTGTCAATGAGCGATGAGAGGGCGTCTGATAAGTATACTTTTACAATTTTTCAATGCGTCAGCATGTCTCTTATAATTGATATTTTGAAAGTCGAAATAACTAATATCTGATGTTGGCTCTTATGCTACTCAATTCCTCCTTTATGGAATTAGTGTCAAAAGCTTCAATCCTAATATTTCCTTATTCCCACTCCGTTTGGTGTACCTCCCGTTCAACGGTGAGAAGGGGCGATGGACCCCTCCACGTTTTGCAGCTAATCATATGATCGACCCTCCAATTCTCAAACTAATACTAAGAAAAGAAATTGAAGGCACCGATGCAACGGGCACTTCCAATCTCATTTACCTCCTCGGATGACCAAAACTATTGCACAAATCTCGATTGCTATCACATCAAGCGAAACGCCATTTTAAATGGACATGAACCCATTAAGTGGTACACGAGCCAAGCCAACCTCACGGTTTTAACAATTCACGAGAAATTTCTGCGTAGGGCTTACTCTGTTTGGCCGAGCCAATCACAGAATAAGAAAACACAAGGATCCCACTGCAAAGCACGAGTTTCCACTCGATTTCTAGCTTCAAATAGACTCTATCTACCGCAGTATCCGCTAGCGGAGCCTATATTATATATGATGGACATGCATGATGAGCATCATCTTTGCAATATTCAAAGAAGGAGCGCCGAATGAAATACCCCTCCATCAGTACCTAAGAAATCTCCCTCTATTCTCCAAAAGTATGAAGTGGTGGTGGGTGCTTTGTTCTCTTGCTCCGTGTCTTCTCTTCCGATCCGGACTCTCCCAAACCGTGGTGAAGTCTCTTCCTGGATTGCCCGGAGACCTCCCTTTCTATCTCGAAACCGGGTGAGGGAAACCCCTTTCTCTCTCCCTCTAGAAATGCAGTCATAGGATTAGTCAACAAAACATGTGTGTTTGAATCTTTGCATGTGGTTGCTGATTCCTTTCCCTTTTTAGATACATTGGAGTGGGGGAGTGGGAAGATGTTCAACTGTTCTATTACTTCATCAAGTCAGAGAGGAGTCCGAAAGATGATCCTTTGGTGCTGTGGCTCACCGGCGGCCCCGGTTGCTCCGCTCTCTCCGCAATCTTGTACGAGATCGGTATGTCCCTTTCCAAACCTCCACTTTAACATAGTTCTCCTCTGTATGCCTTGCCCATTGGCTTTGGCAATTGTCGAGCGTAATGTGGTACGAGAAAGTTATAATAGGCAATCCCTTTTGTCTTCTTGAAGTCAGTTGTTAACACAAGGCAGAGTTGTCTGAACAATTTTTCTTGTGCCACTACCATGAAACATGATAAATAGTACCTGAGCAGAATACCAAAGTGCAAGATTACTCTGCATGCGGTATCAAGGTTTTCGAGAAATGCTCAAACACGGAATCAATCTCACTAACGTTGGAATTGAGATTGTTTTGATCAATCTAAGGATTTTATTGTTGCACGTTTAGAGTTTAGTATGAATTTGTTTGGATTAGAGGCCAAATCGAATTAAAATGAACAAACTTAGTTTGGGAAATCTACAATCAAGCTTAATCGACTTTATTTGAATAGAGCTGTTAGGTTATGTATGAAATCAAATCGAACTGAATAGCTCGGACAAATGTACTAAGAATATGCCTAAAGTTCAAAAAGTGATTTGGAAAAGGCTGGCATACTATGCTTAAATTTCATGGAAATTTTTCTTTTTGTTTGTCCTACTCTAACTCCTCTCTCATACTTTTACTTTGCCCTTTTATATAGCATGGTCGTTGAACTTCACACATGAAACTAAACGTCCCTAACTCACCCAATTCCCTTACCACTGGGCCACGTGACTAGTCCAGTGGAGAAATGTCATGGACTTGCCTAATAAGTTTTAGGAGATCTAACTACTATCTGGGTTGAATCAAACTAGTAATTTCAATTTGATGTGGCAATTTTAATGTTAGCGCTAATTTTTTGGCAGGGCACTCTTTCAAATCGAAATGCGAGCAGAAAGATTTATCCATTAGAGAAATGGTTCCCACCAATTTGGACATGGCTTAAATAGCTAACCATGCTCATACGCACAAATTATCATTTTCTTTTCACATATATAACACAGTGCTGAAAATAGGATTAAAAGGTTCTTTGATGATAATTACAAAGTGATAACCGAATATTATCAATCTCTTACCAGACATAGAAAAGTCTATATTTAAAACCTGTTTATTAATATATTTGGCAGGGTTCTTATTACCATCAGTCTTTATGAATTCTTATACGAGAAGCGTGACATATTGATTACATTGAATGTAGGTCCATTTACGTTCGACTACGACAAATCTACTAGAGACAGGCCAGCTTTAAAATTGAATGAATATTCATGGACAAAGGTTACAACAACTAATTTTTTTTTTTTCTTTTCAGGCTATTATCTTTTCCACATTTCGCTCATAATTTGATTGGACAATTGCTAAGTATACCTAATCAATGAGCCGGGCAGGGTGAGTGCCAAGCCCAAAAGTCAGTTTCCTAAACCCTAATGATAAGAAAGATACTTTGTTTTTATGGTCTGGTTTCCAAGGGCTAGCAAGCCATTAGGTTCATAATCGGCTCTATTCATGGATTGGCAAATTAATATTCACACAGGTGGCGAACATTATATTCCTAGATCAGCCTGTTGGAACTGGATTCTCCTATGCAAATAGCTGGGAAAGTTACAATATAAACGATAATATTTCGGCCGCTGAATCTTACGAATTTCTAAGGAAGGTAAAGAGAAAAAAAAAAAAGAATCTTCGGCTAAAGGAAAATCGCTGCATTATTAAAATTTATAATCTCTTTCTAATCTTTTGGCGTTGTTGCTTGAGCTGTGGTTTAGTGGCTTAATCTCCATCCTGAGTTTCAAAGCAACCCACTCTACATTGCTGGGGATTCTTACTCGGGTATCATTGTTCCAATGCTCACTCTGCAAGTCGATGAAGGTGTGCTTATTTATTCTTTTCTTCATTTGCTCATCAATAAGCATTTATACATGCTATTCTACACGTCAATATGTATATATTTCGAAGATTATTTAAAGTGTATACTCCCCAAAGTTTATATAAAACAAAAGGTGAAACATAGGAATCAATTTAAACCCATCGTAGCTTTCATAGAAAGTGATGAGAAATTAATAGGCATACGTTTGAAATATTTGAAATATGAGAAATCATATTAACATCTCAGAATAATTAAAAATATATACATTTTATAAGCTTCTATGTCTTTAGAGGGTCCTTAAATATAGATAGGTGATTATTCTATAGAGAGATTATCCAAACCTTTTTATTGGACTAATCTTTATGTGTACATGCTAACTATCATGTCTATGTACATTGATTACATAAAACTTCATCCTTAGAGTGATGATAAATGTCATATATTTAAACTAATCACTTGGTTACTCAGTCAATAGTTTTTTTAATCCTAATTATTTACTTTATAGAATAATTATTTATGCATTTTAGATACGAAAAGAAAACCAAAAAGCCACGAAACATAGCATTTCCAGTATCGACACGTTCCAAACAATTAATTTGAGGGCTCTTAGTTTTTCTTTAAGCTCATTGTTCCGGATTATTTTTCTTGATATTTAGACAAAGCTTATGTTTTAGGCTAACATGCTTTAATCTCGGTCAATTATGATTTGTACCAGGAAACAATGCCGGTTTGAAGCCTAGAATGAATCTCGAGGTAAATATCACTACCATCACATAAAGACCCTGTCCCCTAATTTGCATTTCCTTTCTGAAATGATGAAACTTATCGATCGAATTTGATTCAGGGCTACTTGCTCGGAAACCCTGCAACAAATATAAGTAGTGACAGGAATTCAATTGTCCCATTCGCACATTTGAAGGGTCTTTTATCTGATGAGCTATATGGGGTAACGACTTTCATTGTGCCTATAGCATATCATGTGACAAAAGTTCGTGCTTTTCTTTATTGCATAGTGTGTGAAAAGATTAATTCGGATGCATCAGATGCATAATAGATGGACAACGTGTATTGTCATTCTTAGAAGGTGAAACAAATTCAAAAAAATTTCTTAAGTCACGACCCTTTCATCATAAAAAGCGAGAAAACAAAGGTAAGAAAGTAAGTTGTGGGATTTCTTTTTCACATCGATTCTTTCCCCATTAATCACTTATTTGCATTTGATATTGGACCTGAGAATTAATATTTACCTTTTCGATGCATTTCAGTCGGCTAAAATTGATTGTGATGGCGATTATTTCGACGTTAACTTAAGCAATGCTGCATGTGTCAATGACCTTGA
Organism: Eucalyptus lansdowneana; assembly: GCA_017140395.1. Classification (NCBI taxonomy): domain Eukaryota; kingdom Viridiplantae; phylum Streptophyta; class Magnoliopsida; order Myrtales; family Myrtaceae; genus Eucalyptus; species Eucalyptus lansdowneana. The sequence goes on from CM029489.1 coordinate 24,086,840, forward strand.
AGCAGTGACCAAGGTCAGTGGGCGTTCATTCTGTTTTTTTTTTCTTTTCTCCACTCTATTTCATGTTTTTTTCTTTATGTCTTTTCCCCCTTTTTGATTATTTTCTTTTCTTGTTCGAAATTTCATGTATTGAAACCTTGAATTTTTGCTTCTTTTTTTTTTTTTTTTTGGACTAATTTAGTGCCTAGAAAATATATATGAAGCAAACATACTCGAACCCAATTGCCTGCTTATGGCTCCGAAATCGACGGTGGGCCGGGCGTGGACTCCAGCTTGATAATTGAAGACCGTTCACTTCTCCTTCTTCCCACGCCGGGAGCTTCCCGAGTTTGGTGCCGGGTAAGTGCATCGGATTTATGCTTATACCTTTTGCCATATATTTTTTTTTTTTTGTGTAAAAAAAAAAAATATGAATCATAACTTTTAAGAGAAAAGCCGAAAAAAATTCTCAAATTATGCCCTATTTACCTCTAACTTTTTTTTACGTGTTTATTGTGACACATTTACTCTAAACTTTTTTTATGTGACATAAGAAACCTTAAACTTATACTTATGTAACACATTTACTCTTAATCAAGATTCCGTCAAATGATTTTTTAGTCAAAATAACGTTATTTGTATTTCACGTATGTTGATACCATTTGCTTTCCGATGTTCATGTAAGCAGATTTCATGATGAAGTACAACCAAGCATTCCTTTAAAAAAAGAAAGAAAAAGATTTACCTCTAAATGCAACTTCCAATTCTTTTATTTTTTCCATTTAATTTTTTTGTTATTTTTTTATCTATTCCAAAGATAACATGATTAAACCATTAAATAACACTAAACATGTAAATTTAACACGAATGAATTATGGCAACACAAATTAGACATGTGCCAATGTGAACGGGACATCCCAAGTCGGCTCGGGACCCTTATTGGTGCCGAATAAGGACCCCAGCCCTGCTGTTTAGCGGGCTAAAGGCGTTGGACATCGGCTTCGAGCGCTTATTTGAGCTCCAAATGGGCCCGAATGAACCCCCGAAACACCTCGAATGACATGCTAAAAGTATTGCCCTAGGATTGCCCTGGACCATCAAATGGACCGTAAAGGGTCCGGCAGTCCTGTGTCCAGCACGTTAAAGGTTATATTGGGAAATTTATGTGATATTTATCTGCAAATTAAAACGAAAGAATCGTATCAAATTGCAAAGTTCAAGTTCAATTTTGTAATCGTGTTTTTAATTGTAGAGTTATAACTATCTATACTCATATATTTGGGCTAGCGACAAAACGGTTCAAGATGCTCTCCATGTCCGAGAGCTATGTCAATTGGTAATATGAATTACATGAAACCACTTTCTTATGTATTTGGTCTTTATTTTTATATTTTTTTCGTCTATGTTTCGCGATTTGTTCTATGATAAGCCAGGGGACAATTGAGAAGTGGGTAAGATGCAATGAGACTTTGTCTTACACATACACTGTCTCAGATGTCATTGACATCCACATGGACCTCATAAAAAGGGGATATAGAGCACTTATTTATAGGTAATTAAGCATTCTTTTGCAATATGATTTATGAAACTGATATTCTTATATTGTGATGTGTCTAAAGCTTAATTATTTAATTATGTTTTTTTCTTTCTTTTTGCATGCTAACCCATCGATTGAATGACTTTCTTCACTTAATATAATTCTTAACATGTAGTGGTGATCATGACATGGTCGTCCCATATGTGGGAACATTAGCCTGGATTGGAACATTGAATCTGACAATTTCTCGAGATTGGGAAGCATGGTTCGTCGATGGACAAGTTGCCGGGTTTGTTTTTTCGATCGCAACCTTCTAACTTCATTATATTTTAACTTACCGATAGATTATCCCAAAGCCCCTATACTTAGGTCGATTATACCGAGTGTGTCTCTTGTACTTTTAATAAGTCGTGAAAGTATAAGCATCTCTACCCGAGTTACCTTAGAGTAATAATGCATAGTATATACAGTGTCTAAACAGAATTAATTTATTCTTTTTATTTGGCTTCTCAGTTGGTTGTGATTACGTTTGGTCTCTTTCTTTCTTGTAGGTATACTACGCTATATTCCTACTTCCCATCCCTTTTAACGTATGCAACCGTCAAGGCAAGCAGATTCATATCCAATAATTTCTGCTTTACAAAATTTATGTTCTTCAGCCTTTTCCCATTTTTATATTCTAATTTCGCTCAAATTGGCTCCTTAGAATTTGCGATTCGTAGGTTGTAAGTGTTATACGAACTGCTTTGTGCAGGGAGGGGGACACACAGCTCCAGAGTACAAGCCCAAAGAATGTTTTGCCATGATTGATAGGTGGTTCGATTATTATTACATTTAGTTCGCAAATGTAGCTCCCTTCTAATTCACGGGTTTATATAATGAATGTCGTTGATTTACTAAATATTTGTCTTGTATGCATGGGACTATACATCATCAATTAAATGCGTAGGTGCCATTAAACTAGGACGGTTTGTCGATGCAGATTTTTCCCAACGACAGTGTTCGGTGTAAACGTCCTTAATTTGCTTGTGTTACCCAATTTCATTCTAAAATTCAGCAGTGCTAATAATATATAAGATAATTTTGTGGAATTTTTTTCAAAAATAATCTCCACTTTTCATTCCTGTATCAAATTGCTACCTCCAGTCTGAAAACCAACAACTTAGATCCTCAGATCTCCCACTTCATTTCAAGTTGCATCTATCTTTTGGTTCTACAATTTGTATCCAATTTTGCCGCTCCCATCATTTCAAATCTACCCACTTCCCTAAACCCTAATCCTCCCACCCACAGCTCATTCCCTCTCCTTCCGGCACCGCCACCCCTGCCCGCCACCTGCGGCTGCCGTAAGTCAAGCCACCACTCGCCCCGCCAACTTCTACCTCCCCATGTTCTCTCTTAATCCATGTTCAAGTCGAGAACAGGACCCGCTCAACTATTCTAGGATAGGTTTTGAAACCTGTCGGAGTGTGCTAGGTCCTACAATGTACATATTTCTGATTCTATATGATGTACGCCATTTTTTATATTTTTTTGTCAAAGATGATAGTTACTTTCATTCATAAAAAACGAGAATTATAAGAAAAAGATAGATAAGTTTCCGAATCGGAACCATGTCCACCTAGACATAGCGTTGAAAGCCGTACCGCTTGAACAACCTTAACAAATCTCATACGAGCATAACAGTTCCTCATACCTACTACGATCGAAAAATTAGTAATAAAAGAAAATGTTTATTCCGCCACATATATTTAATCACCTGTGCATTTAATCTCCACAATTAAGCGACTTGCCGTCGCACTTACATATAGTCAATGACTGCGACACTTTCACGAGGACCTTTGAAAGACGGGATAACTCGGTGACATGGAGTTTGGCACACCAAAATGTTACGAAATAACTGAGAATATTCGAAATTAAATGTCACTATTGCAAATCTTTTAACTCTCTATTATTATAATGGTTAATATCACGCAAAGTCATAAATTAGAACATCTCATGATAAATTTACCTTCAAACATCAAAACCCCAAAACTAAGATACCCATAACAAATTTACCATTCATTATTTTCCGATATATTTTACCATCAAATTACTTAGTTGGATTTATCATAAATATACAAGTTTGTTTTTCATGGTATCAATCTAATTGAACGGAAACTAACGGATGAATTAATGTCACGAATGACCGAGTTTGGGGTTTTTAGTGAGTAAAAAAAATTAGTTTAAGATAAATTTGTTTTTGAGATTTTTGTTTATCAAAAAATGAGTTTGTGATAACTTCTCGTTCTATCACTTATTGGTTTGGATTTTTTTCTAATATTTACCCTTATTATAAAACGGATGATGACCCTCTTTGTCATCTTGCGCTTCGTATAAGAAGCATCGCTCCAACGTTATCCACAAGCACAAGGCCTTGTGTGGACGAGCAGTCGAGCAAGCATTATCACATAGAGAGAGAGAGAGAGAGAGAGAGAGAGAGAGATTTAGTCACTGGGGATAGATGATTTAGTCGGACATTTTCATGGCTTCGATCGCACAGAATGTTTTGATGGCGCTGACCGCGACGGTGAACAAGTTCGCCTCCTCCAACGTCCAGGCCGTTCCGAGAGGCGAAGGCAGGCGGCGAAAACCGACAGCCACTCCGGTGGACTCCCGCCAATCAGTCGCCGGAACCAGGCGGTGTCTCCTCCTCCTGTCCGCGGTGGCTGTAGGGGACTCCCGGACCGAGATTCTCGAGAGTACTCTCTCTAAACTAGTCTCTTTGCCTTTTCGATCTCCAGTTTTTACCCGTGATTTTTTTCTACACGTAAAGGCCAAAATGCTTGTTATATTCGTCGGCCTCAATGGATAGAAAATTTCTTTTTTAGGCCAAATAAAACATGATTAAAAGCTAATGGCACATTTGTGATATTTTGTATTAATTAGTGTTACTAATTTTGCACCATTTTGACTCGTTTTAGAGTATTTGAAGAAATCGGAGGAGAATAAGTCGAAAAATGACAAAGAGGTATGGAAATTCTCATTTTTTACTACCTATCTGGAATTTGTCCTTGCAATATTGTTATAAATATTATTTGGGGTAATTGATTATAAGTACACTAAATAACCTTTTTTGCCCCTGGAATGGGAGCTCTTTCTTTTTTGTTTTTCCCCTTCCAGAGGCTGGAGAGCTACTACAAGAGAAACTACAAAGACTACTTCGAATTTGTGGAAGGGTCATTAAGGAATAAGATGGATCAACTCACTGAATCAGAGAAGGGTATTCTCGATTGGCTTAAAAGTAACAAATGATAAGAGAGTAGCGACCATGTTTTTTTAGGACACCCCTTTTTTTCCCTTTCTTATAATTATTTCTTTTTATCGGCATTTGGTGTTAGAAGTGTTCAACATTACTTGTGTACGAAGTTGCTATACTTTGTATATACATGCGGTCTCCTTTCACCTATAAAGTTTCAAATTTTGGGTTGGACATTCTTATGCGATATGAAAATTGGACTCTATCTCGGTTTATTTCACATGGGTGGCTACTTGCTTGTCAAATCTCATGTTGTCTTCCTAATATCGCTTGTACTTGAAAAAAATAAGTATCGAAGTAACTTGAATTACTTGTCTAGAAAATTCATTTGCTCTTCATGTACATGTGGTTTCCCTCAACTTAGAAGCTTAAGTTTTTGGATCAGACATTATAACGTTATCCTTCTAGTAGACATCTACTTTTGTTCAAAAAGACTCCTTAATTTGATGTTATCTTTACTCAGCTTGTGTGCATATATATGTAACACGAAATGGCCTGGTTTAGCGGTGGCAAAGAAGCCTTGCCGTCCGTTATCTGTCGGTCCGTGGGCCGGCATGGCCTATTTTCTTAGTGAACTATCATTTATGTTTTGATTTATCTACTTGTATTACCTTCAAGTAGTAATACATAAGCACACGTATAAACAGGGAATAGTGAAAAGGCCGATGGACCTTAAAAAGAAAGAGGACTATAATGATTTTGGCCCATGGGCTCAATCATAATTCGGAAATTCGAATAGGCAAACGGATGCACACATAATTCAAAAAAAAAAAAAAAATTATTCACCCAAAATTAGAAACCCAAAAAAATTTATGTTTGACCCAATGTCTGTTCATTGATTGTGTGGTCGAAAATATTAACAATTGATAAAAGAAAGTTTAATCAATCCTTTTTTTTTTTTGGTAAGATTCAAGGCATCTGCTTGGCTCGTTGCTTGTCAATTTCCCCATTATTTCTGATATGACTTGTCCAAGTGGTCTTTAGGTGATGCAATGCTCTCGTCCTATACACGTCGACCATCTAGCTTTTATTTTGCGCAATCAAATCTTTTGTATCTCCTCATTTGTATGATTAGGTGTTGTTTGACAATGTTTCGAGAAACACCCATTTCTATCATTTTATTCCCCTAACGTAAATCGAAAATCCATTTGGTAATTTTTTTATTCTTAGGAATAGATTTAAAATAGTAATGAAAAACAAATAAAAAAAAGTTATTTCTTATTTCTGCGAACAACTCAAGAAACGAGTTTTTTTTCCTTTTCTTTTCTTCCTTTTCTTTCCTCTCTGCTTCCTAGTTGGTCGCCAGCCTTGGTGATGGCCGACGACTGGCCAGACAAGGCTCGATGACCTTGCCAAAGCCTCGTCAACCCTCGGTGAGGTCGCCTAAAGCTCATCAACCATCGACGAGGCTCAAGGGAGCCTCACCATGGCTAGGTGAGGCCCTCTTGAGCCTTGTGGTGGCCAAGCGAGGCTCGACCTTACCAAATTTGGGCAAGGTTGAGCCTCACCTGACCATGGTGAGGTCAAGTCTCGCCTAGTCACAGCAAGGCTTGAGGGGACCTCGCCAGTGGCCAGCGACCTCATCAACCCTCGTCTGGCCTGTTGCTGGTCGACCATGGCAAAAGCCCGATGACTGGCTAAGAGGAAGGAGAAGATAAAAAAAAGTAATAAAATTATTTATATATTAAAAGAAATTTTAAGTCACAAAAAAATTGGGATTGTACCTAATGTATTTTTGTTCTCGGAACAAAAAAATTTATAGTTATCAAACGCCTTAAAACGCCGTAAATTGTTTAGAACAAAAATAAAAAAGAAAAGCATTTATAAAAAAACTATTCTTGAACACAAAAACCTTATCATACGCACCATTAGGCTCTCGCTTCTTTTGTTGTTTTCCCAAGTTGTTGTTTCGCTAATAGGGCACTAATTAGGCTTCGCATTAGCATTGTGCCTTTTTTGCCACGTCGGCAAGCCTCGTCATTAATTGAATTTCGCAGTTTACTAAAAGGAGTTTGACCATAGAATCCGATTGTACCAAAAGAGAAAATAATAAGAATTGATTACACAAAAATAAAATTTAAAGGACCAAACGATACAAATCAAGAAAATTAGAAAACTCAGATTGGATATAAGTTAGAGGATGAAATCATGCAAAAGAAACTTCAAGATTAGAATTGCAGCTAAATCCGTTATCTCCCGGACTGCTACCAGAAAAAGGAACACAAGTGCTCTTACCCTGTTTGGAATTAGCTTTTTCTTTATCAATGTCAAGTATATTATAGCTTCAATTAACAATTATGAATTAGGTGTTTCTTTTAATTCAATAAATATATTTTCAAAGCATGATGGATGCATTTTAGACTCTCTTCAATTTTGTTAATTACAAAAATGGTATGTAGGAATCATGAAAAACAAACGCAAATAACAACATGGTTATCCTTAGTAAAAAAATGTATCTACGCTCTATTAAAATTCCTTTAATTTTGTTGAGGAGGAAAGTGAATAAAATAAAGAAACTAAAAGAATTGCCATCGTTTAATTATTTTCAGGAATAAAGTTTAATTATAAGTCAAGACTTCTTCTTTTTTATTGTGTTGGTAATCTTTTCCACGCAAAATTCTGATCGCGACTTCAACAAGTCGCTTCGCAAGGTCAATACATTGGTTGGACTGTCCGCTGTCTTGAGGAAGACTTGAGAACCATACATGACAAGAATTAATAATGAATCATGATGTTTTTGTGGTAACGATAGTTGCTAGAACGACAAAAAAAAAAAAAGAAGTTCATATAAGTTCCTACTTTTCATAGAAAATGGCCAAAAAAAAAAAGTGGTCCTATTGCTAAAAATTTTGCACTTTAAAAATAAGAAAATACATGCGCTTTCAAAATCACTTGGGAGGTGAACTATTCAAATTGCCTCAAAACTAGTTCAGATAACACTTGACTGCTTCGAAGAAATAAAGAAAATATATGATAGCACCGAAAATAAAGGGACAAGTTAAACATAAATCCGGAGACTGAGGTAAGTACTTTTTACATTTAACGACAATTTTATCCCACACCAAATAATCATGTGATTAATTTTAAACCACCTCTTTCTTTCTTAGATTGCCCTACTACATTGATGTGATTAAAGATGTACACTTTAGTTAGTATGCACCTTAAATTTTGGGATAAATATACTAAAAGTTTTAAAATTTGTTATGAAAGTAAATTGAATCTTAGAACTCTCAAAATGTGCAATTAAAACATAAAACTTGCTACACAGTTAATCTAAGAGATTTGATTGCATCAACTTGATAGATTTAAGGATTTGATTGCACTTTTTTGAAAATTTAGGACTCGGTTACATTTTTGCGACAAATTTTAAGACTTTCAATGTACTTATTTCTTAAATTTAAGAAAACTTGTATGCTCCTAGTATCGGCTTGAGAGGATGACCTAGTCGGACACAAGAAAAATAAATAGAATCGATGACACTGCATTAATAAAGGGACAAGTCACGGAAGCAAATGCAGTTTTCAGTCCGATAACGCCCGACATAAAGAACATCTTTCCATCCTCGCTTTCACATTTATCGGTCAATTTTCATCTGGTACCAAAGAATCATGCAATTTAAGTACTAAATCTTTACTTTATTCCCTAAAGAGTGCTCCCTTCTACTTTTATATGTTGTACTAGCAAGAAATCCTAGACCCTCTTTTCACAGCACCAAGCTCCACAACAACCAACATCGTTTTCCCATTAATGTCGATTATTGGCAATTTGGCATCACCACCTCTCTCTTTCCCTGAGAGTGCCATGAAAATCCCATAGTTGACATCGTGGAGCTTTGATGACCAGAGGTCATGGAAGTGTCACCACCACGGCAACCTCGACTCGAAGTCATCCAAGCTTTGTGCCATGGCAAAGGCAGGGCGAGAGAGAGAGAGAGAGAGAGAGGCCGATGATGACATTAGAGACTGGATGATGTTCGAAGGTGGCTGCGGCCACCGGCGGGTGATGACGGCGGGGGAGATTAGTGTTGAGAAAGGTAAATTGGGGTAAGGGGCTTTAGGAGATTTGTAGATAGGGTTTTCAAAGAAGGGTAATCTAGTTTTTTCCCTTATGGGATCTTGTCCAAGATTGCTTTAGGAAATTTCTTGTCCTTTATATCATATCTTATGATACCTTGATTGATGGTAAACTCATGGAATAGCACATGGAACGCGTAAGCCTCTTTCTAGAGACTCTCACATAGGTCAAATTGTACTTCAATCACAAGAAATGTCTTTTCGTGCAAAACCAGGTTAATTTTTCTTTACTTTATTAACGCCTAAGCGTGATATCATCATCAATCCCAATAAAATGTTTAGATGGATTAGCTACTATTAGAAACCCTAATACCATCATTGTCTCGGTGGAAATGAGGAAAAATTCAGACGGATCACTTCTAAAGCCTTTTAGGAAAGGAAAAAAAAGCCACAAAAACACCAAACTACGCCAAGTGTGCTATATTTACCTTAAACTTTTCTTTTTTCATGCATAAAAAATCTTGAACTTGTACTCATGTGATATATTTATCTTCCATCAAAGTATGTTAATAAGCACCGTTAAAAATTTGCATACATGAACGCTAGAAAGCAAATGATGTTGAGATATAAAAAACAATGTTATTTTGACTAAAAAAATAATCAAATTGAACATTTATTGAGGATAAATGTGTCACATAGGTATAAGTTTTGGGTTTTTTTATGACACAAAAAAAGTTTAGGGTAAATGTGTTATAATAGTGTGGTTTGGATTAATTATGTTACCAAAATAAAAATCGGGGTAAATATGTGATCATGGAAATAATTTAAGATTTTTTATGGATTTCTCTCAATGAATGGTGACACCACCAAGAGACAGTGACCTTAAGGGGGGGGGGGCAGGTAGGGCCGATGTAGCAATTACAAGTAATGAATTGAATATGCTATTTTATTGCCTAAAGAGATGACCGAGATGCAATGACTTGAGGTAGGTCGACCCACCAAGTTCGACCAAAAGGAAGATGACCAAAGACACAAAATTGACCTAAGAGTTTTTTTTTTTTGGAAGGAAATTGACCTGAGATTGACTTGCCATTCCATGATGAAGCCATTGATGGTTCATGAATAGCACGATTTTTTATTGTTCGTATCTCTTGTTTGAGGGGTTAAAAGGATGAATGTGTGCTTTGTAATTCGAAGTGCATAGAGCACAGGCTAGTTCTAGGTTTTTTTGCATTGGAAATGACACGAATATATTTAATTGCAAATGGTAAAGGGGTCGAGCAAGATACTTGCTTAATGAATCGAATGGTCGATCAAATTCCTCGTGATCATTCTTGCATAGTTTGGATGATTTGGTGCATAGAATTGATTAATGGCATATCGATTGGTCCACATATATGTGACCAATATGCCATGAAGCCACACGCGATGCGCATCAAACTTTCATCAGCAATTTATAAGGTGTGATGACCACATTACTAATTTGTCCGGACACCATGTCATTGCCACATCGCTTCTCTGTTAGTGAGTTGCCAACAATTTGTCTGTATTTTAATGAAAGTGCATCAATTCCACAAAAAAAAAAGACTATTTAATGTATTGATTGATCGAAACCAAAGAGCAACCCAATTATTAATTTCACTAGAGCTTAATGAGCGCGAGAAACTACCCGCCATTTCTCTATTACTAATAAAACTAACACAATAGCAAACTTTGTCTCGAACTTTTACAAAACAATTATACATGACAATTCCATATTTACAATTAAAATAAATTACAGTACTTATAACTAAATAATTGGATAAGAACCCATGATTTACGATAATCAAGATGATTGTTAAGTGATCCATGAATTTCTCGTCATTCAAATTCGCATTCAAGTTGATTGCCAAGGTTACACGAATTCACTTATCTTAATGCTTTGTTATTTGGTATGAAAAGGGGGCTAAAATCGAATACAAAAATTTAACTCGTGAATTTATTATTCTTATTTTATCACCTAATAAAACATGAAGTGACTCTCTAAGAGGCAATGAAAAGAACATAGCATTCAAGCACTTATAAATTTCAAAATTAGTAAGCCAGCTAGCAGGACGATTTTCTTCCAAAATCTGGTTGCACTTTGAATCCAAAGTGAGAACTTAATAGTCTTTTGATATTTTAAAGTAAAGCAAGGCCAACATTATCAACCATAAGCTCCAGACTAACAAGATCAGTGATGGTTTTTAGAGTCAATCTTAATAGTGATCTTGTGAAAATCAAGTTGTTTTAGCAAAGTTTAGTCCAAATTACAATACCCAAAATTCTGCTTGTGTCAACGAACATATTCTTTCAAATGTGGCAAAACCATCAAGTTGGTCACCCTCTTCATTTTTCAATAAACCCCCTTGCACTCGCAAATCCTAATTCTTATAAATATTCAGTTTAATCCACCTCGAAAGTAAAGAGATCCCATCCGATCAAAATTGGAAAAGTGCCTAGCCCACCTTGCATCAAGTTCTTTATAGACAAAGCCTCGATGATTTCTTTTTTGTATTATGTGTGACCAAATTTTTATATAGAAACCATGTAAAATCGCATTCCCAAAAAACGGACATATCACACGTTTTCAACACTTTTTCCAAGTATTTCTTCTTCAAACGCAAAGCATACGCTGTTCCTTTTTCTTTTCTTCTCCTATTTGATGTTATGAAATAGAAAAGAAGAAGATCTATTTTATATGGTCAATTTTGGGAACCTACTCCTAAGTATATTTTAGAAACGACCCGAACGGAGACGCATGCTTCACGCGGTGCTTTCTCCCTCAAACCGCCTTTCAGCCCCACTCCCGCTTCCCCCGTTTGACTAGTGCACGAGTTTTGCCTTTCCCTTTTGGCTTTTTCCTCTCTCTCTCTCTTCTTTTTTTTTTTCTTTTTTTTTTTAAATAAAAAAAAATTGAATTTTTCCTAGTATTTGCCCTTTTGATAAGAAACGGTAACAATCACGTCTTCTAATGCTGATTCGCTCCTCAACAAATCACACAAATCACGCACAAATCACAGCCCTCGAGCTCCCGCCAACCGCCACGTGGCGAAATCAGGACCCTTCATCAGTCTGATGACGGTTTCCATTGCTAATTTGCAAAGATCACCGTGATTAGGACGGTAATGATGGCCCCCTTCCTTTTTGATTTAGCAATTGCCACTTACATCCCACCTTTTTTCCCTTTTTAATTCCATTTTAAATTAGGAATCCTCATATTCAATAATTGGGTAAAATCCCGATTAACGATCCGAAACTCGTCATCATTGTAGCAGTCCTAGGCAGCCAGCTTGAGATTTGAACCCGAATTTGAGTAAAAAATTATACCACGCAAATAATTTGTGACATACTGATTACGTTATGAATAGACTTCCCTAATTGATCAAATTCGATTCTCCAGTTTTCATATTAGGAACCTATTAGTTCAGTGTAAATCGGCCTAAAATCGGTTGAGTAGAGTTGATTTGGTCTAGCCTCTTTCACACGGAAGGCTAAATTTTGAATTCGAATTCGAATTTCTATGAAAAAATTAATAATATAATTCGCTCCGTCTACAACCGCCATTGTCACATAAAAAATTATATTATTAAAGTAAGCGGACCACGAAAGATCTTATCAATTGCAGCACCAAACACTCCCGCTGTCTTTTTATTCATTTACAATCCACGTAAAATAAATTTAAAAAAGCTAAAAAATAAAAAGAAAAAAATCACTAAAAAACAAAATTATAAAAATCCTCTCCTTACCCGTCTCTCTCTCCTTTCTCTATCATCACTCTCTCTCTCTCTCTCTCTTTCTCTCTCTCTACAAGTTCTGGTTTTGCTCGCAGACGAGGAGGAGGAAAGCAATCTCTCCGACGGCCGCCGGGAGCCGATCTCCACCGCGAGAATGAGCTACTACAACCAGCAGCAACCCCCCGTTGGCGTCCCTCCGCCGCAAGGTCAGCCGCGAATCCCGACCCCTGGATCGACCCACTTGCGATTTCGCCGAGTTTCCCCGCCGGTCGATGGATGGGTCGTCGTTTCTCGGGCGAAAGTTCCGAACTTTACCCCCCTCAGATCCGCGTCGGGCCGGCGGTTTCCGGCGACGGATCTGGTGTGGGGTTCGGCTTCGTCGTCAAGAATCTGACCCTGTTTGGTTGCGTGTATTAGGTTATCCGCCGGAAGGATATCCCAAGGATGCGTACCCGCCCCCGGGTATCCCCGCAGGGCTACCCCGCCGGGTACCCGCCGCAGCCCGGCTACCCGCCGCCGCAGTACGCGCCGCAGTACGCGCAGCCGCCGCCGCAGCAGCAGCAGTCGAGCACCACCGGTATGATGGAAGGCTGGTACGTCTCCTGATTCCCACCTCGTTCGTTCTTCTCGACTGGGATCGGTCTTATTCGTGTAGCCAAACATGCGGTTTCTTCGGTTTTCCCGTCACATCCATAGGGTCGGGCGACTCGACCCGAACGGGTCGGGTCTAGCCCGGTTCTATGGGCGTCAATCGGGGCCGCCGGTCGCCGACGTTCCGGCGGGTGATGGAGAGTCTGGTCTGTTTCGACCCCGATTCGGCGGCAGCAGCGGCGGGCCGCCGGAACTCCTGGCCACTTGACAGTGGGACGGAGTAAGCGGGTCGGGTTCGGGTTCAATTTGGCCAGTGACAAAATCAAATTCAATTTTTGGGGATTTAGGTTAAGGGAAAATGTCAGTGATCTGGTCAATTGGGTCTCTTGAGTAGTTTATCATTTGGCTGATTCAAGATGATGAGTGTAGTTTGGTGCACTGAATTATTCTATTGAATTACGAATCATTGACAAATTCTTAATGACTAAGTAAAAATTAAGGAGTTTTTCCTAACAAGGTCTTTCTTATCAAAACATCAAATCAAATAGGGATGGAGATTATCTTCGTTTTGTTATGTGTAATCAATACTTTGGAACCAATCCGGATGAAAACGGGTGCCTCCACCACTTGTGGTTGGAAGGTGCTAGGGTTTTTGGAAAATGGGCGGTCAACGCCGGTCCCTGGTGTCGGGAAAACCGAGGTATCTTCACATAGCTTTCGGGACCACCTATCGACGAGTTTCTATCCTATCCTATCCTATCCTATCCATCTAGAAACCCTTTGACATAGAGGCATGCGTGATCAATGCTGGCGTTAGTTGACCGGGTTCATTGCACAATGCTCAACTAGGGGTGAGATGCGCCTCTTGGGACGCAACCTTGAAAGCGTGCAAGAACCCCAGATAAACATTTCGCAGCAGATATAGTACTTACTAAAGTAGTATAAAAATCGATTGACTTTATATAATTCGATATCGCATTTACAGAATCGTTCAAGGATACATTTTACATGCAATCCATTCGGTAAGCTCCCTGGTCAGGCAGGTGATGCGATTGCGATAGTGTGGTTCAATGTATATTTTGCCTTGCTGTTGTATACATCGGGTTCTATGTTATCGGCATTGTATGCTTTCATGTAATCGACCGATTATCTTGGTTGAAACGCCAAGGTTTTGAGAGTAGCATAACCCTTTATTGTGGTCTAAATGCCCTTTTTTCGGAAAATTATTGGCAGGTAAATGCCGGAAATCGATGCTAATCTTGGGTTTTTTTTTTTTTTTAAAATTCTAATTTGGGAATGGTGAATGCAAATTGCAGTTTGGCTGCACTGTGCTGTTGCTGTCTTCTGGACGCTTGCTTCTGAGGAGGAGAGCAACAAGACTTAAAAGTGTGATGTTCATGTGAAGGAGAAGGACTCTTTTGTTATTTGCTTTTGTTCTTATTGTTATTATTATTATTATATTTTCCGCCTTTAATTTGTGCTCCCACACCGACTCCTCAAATAATACGGACTTTGCTTGTCAATTTGTAAGTGTATTTCCCCCCGCCCATGTGGTCGATGTGTTTTGTCCTAGAATCTGTACCGTGCCGCTGCTGCTGCTTAAAGTCCCACATGAATTTGTCCTTATCTTCGTGGTAGTATAGGACGCACCAAATCCGATTTCATTGTACCACCTAGGGATGTGCAATGGGGTCGGTTTTTTCAATTCGAGAAATCCAACGTAACCTAACCTACTTTACAACGGTCGATTCTAGGACAGTTCAAACTAGGACTGGTTCAATTTTCGAGTAAAACCTTTTTGGGGATTGGCCTTTGCCAATACTTACTTTTGATTCCTAACTTAGAACTAATTGTTCCCACCCTGAAACCTACCTTAAATGGTTCTTGGATAGAATTGGTTCTTATGGGGAAGGCTGGTTTTCATTTGTGCCTCTCTCTCTCTCTCTCTCTCTCTCTCTCTCTCTCTCTCTCACTCATTTTTGTTTATGTAAATGATGTGCTTCATTTTATAATATGGTGCTTAAATCCTCGCAAAAATTGACCTCATTATCCCCGTTATTAAAAATAATCTCGCACCATTCTTATATAGGGTTTTCCTCATTATTAAAAATAATCTCGCATGACTCTTATATAGGGTTTTCGATAAGATGGTATTAGAGCTACCAAATCGAATTTCTTTGTACCGTCACCTGTGTACATATACTCGTTGACTTTAATTAGTTCAATCTCGAGCTGATAATGATTTTGAAAAAGGGTTTCCATAGTCTTAACAATGATTAAATATGAGATTTAATCGAAGTAAAATTATTGGGTTAGAATCTGTAGGATTAATTGGAGTAATTACTGTTCTTTTTTCTTTTCTTTTTTTTCATTTTTGATCTTTTCGTAAATTGATTTGGGCGAGTGGCGGTGGGTTGCGTGGTAGGGTGGGGGGAAGGAATTTTCCTCCTTGCTTTTGGGGTGCGGTAGTGTGTTGGGATAGAAGATTGAAGAAGGGAATATTCGCATGCTCTTTTGGAAGGTCTAATGTAGAAAGGATATATACGAAATCAAGAAAAATGTCAAATCATGTCATCGTGGATTCCACCTCGTTTATGATCTCATGTCGCGTCGGTTCAATGCATCCATTTTTCGGATTTAGGCTGGGTGTATAGTGAAATAAATTCGACGATTATTCTTACGACGCCACATAATAAGTTCGTCAATTATTTCATCCGTACTTTAATGATATCAATTTTTTTTTTCTCTATTCTCATAATAGTGACTGCCTTACGTTCACATCTTAGACATTATAAAATTTTGAAAAAATTAAATTTTTCATTAAACGATTTGTTGTCACTAAGATGTCGCTGGACAGTGCAGCACAAGTCTTTCGAAAGTCTAGTCATGACCCCATGTTTATCACGACCTCAACTACTGTGGCGGATTTCGACCAAAACCAAAAAAACTAGCGTGGTGAAGATTTTGGTCAATATGAAATTATTGGATTGACTTGACTAAAATTGCATTTGTGGAGTCGCCTCAAGAGAAAACGACGCTTGGGAGATGGCCACAAGAGGATGATGTCATTTTCCTATTGCATCCAACCAGCTTAGCATGTTGGCACTTGATACCAACTCATTTTCTTTTTCCCTCTCCTGATTATTAAAATCGGAAAATATTTTTTAAAAATAATCATTTATACCATTTAAAATAAAGACCAATTTTTTTTTTTTTTTTCATTTTTAGAGGTGATGAAAATATTCATCATTCATTAATTTTTGCAATTGACACCGAGCGATTGATTTCGAAATTTTTCTTTCTAAATCATTCATTTTTTATGGAATAAACCGAGCCAATCCCCTCATTAATTTTGAGGAAGATTGTAGGGAGAGATAACCTAATTTCTTGGCAACAGGAACCTTTATTAAAAAAAAAAAAAAAAAGTGTTTTGTCCCATGTTCAATCTTTTTCTAAGGTGAACATCAATATCATGCGTTCAGACGGAACGAACGTGGGAACTCCACTCATCGCAGGGAAATTAATCCAAAACATTTTCCAAAAAAGAGAGAAAAGAATAAAAACTAAAAAGAATAGTAGTTTGGCTTTTGCGTGAAGATGTTGCTTTCGTCCCCATGCTGTCCTTATCATTCGAATTTTTCTCCTTTTGGCCAAACCTTTATCGTTCGATTTGTCCATTACTTCAAACGATGTCCTTATAAACGACCCTTTTGGATTTGAATTGGTTTGACGGGGTAGTGAGAGAATCCTAGTCCTAGTATAGTTCATCCCAAAGATTCTAACTTTTAAGAATTTACACAAATACAAGTACATTTTCTTTTTGGGAAAAGGGGCCCCCGCCCCGCCCCCGGGGGAGGGGATAGTAGAATTTTTTAAGTGATAAACATCATTCAAGGATATATATGAAGGTATTTCTCTTTCTCTATCTATTCTTTTCAATTTTAAACTCAAACTTCTGAATTGTAGATAGAAAAGATAAAAGTATTACAAAAACAAATTTTTGGTTAACACATTTGCCACCTTCTAATTTTTTTCGTACGAAAATTCCCAAACTAATATCTTGTAACACACTTATCCAGTCTCATAAATTGGTGCGCCTAACCCAAATCTAGAATTCTGTTCACTATCCCATTAAAATTCATACATTACGCATGGTAGAAGATAATAAGATATATCTAAGGTAGAGAACGACAAATCTAATGTGGAAATCTACATTGTTGACACAAACTTTTTAACGAATAGTAGATTTGGGTTAGGGAAACTAGCCTATGAGGCAAACATTACTTTAAAGGTAAATGTGCTATTAGATATAAGTTTAGGATTTTTAATGGTATTAACTCTTTGTTTTTTTTTTTTTAATTTTATTTGTTTCTTATTGATGAGATTTTAATGAAAAATTTAAATCGATTAAATAAATAATTATACCATTGAAGGGTACATATGCGAAACTATTTTCAAAATAAGCCATATCGTTAAGAGTATATTTGAAAGGTGGTTTCTTTAATCTATCCGTTTGTTTTATAAGTCTAAACTGAATGAGAGATATAACTCGGCATACTCTCTATCTACCCTTTTACTGAAATTTAATCCCAACAAAAGATAACTCCTTGGAACCAACATCTTATCTAACTCAAACATTTTACCATATATATATGTCAATGGTTTGTTCATTAAGGTTGTAGCAACTTCGGAAGTTTTGCCAAGAGAAACAATTGGAGGTTCAGCAGACATTATTTGCACGGTCGATTTGCTCTTCTGCCTCAGTTCAGTGGATTTCCTTCTCTCTTGGTTTGATTATATTGGCTTAGGCTATATAATTTTGAGTCTTATATGTGATCCAAGAGGCCTGTCACTGTGATTTGGCTACTGAGGAGAGTTTGATATGGTGCCAAGATGCGCATATATGTACATATTGACTATGACCATGTACTGTATGGAAACATGTGGAAAGTATGTGATGTATATATGTTATGTATCGTTTGGTGCAGAACTGTTTTATTCGTTCGAACTTTATGACATGTCTAATCCATTGCATTCTGAGTTGATGATTCATAGTTAAGTTAAACCAGTTACGGTTTTGTAGATTTTGAGTAGTTTGATCGTGGAGTTTATGGATCGTGTACTTTTGTGGAATTAGTTTGGCTTGTTCTTAACCTGTAACATTAGTTTGGACAGCACTGTCTCCGACTGTGATAGTTTTCGACAGAATTGATGATTGACCTGTGCAGGCACTTCTGTGGCTGCTCTTTGTGCAGGACTAGGAGACATGAAGGCTTTCTCAGGATTCACCATGCCGTTGCTTCTTTGTCTCGCATTCTTGCTCTTCTACTCAGGATCAGGTTCTAGTTTCTCTTGTTTATCTCCCTCTTTTGTTTGCTTTGTTTGCTAAATCACATGCCCCTCCAAGAACACTTTACCAGACTCCCTTTAGTACTATGTGATTCTTTTGTGTTTTCCTTGATGCTTTGAAAAAGGTTGACTGTTGGATTGTTTTAGCTGTTCTGATGTAGTAGTCATGGGCAATTAAGCTAATGCTTTCTTGTTTTAAGCCATTTCAGGACAGGTCACGCAGGACGCCTTCAATAATGTTTACTATGATACATCAGCAACAACACAGGCATGATCAAATTCCTAGACACCCTTTTGTCAACTTTAAGCATGTCATATTCGTGATCATTGCTAAGTTGAATTCAAGCACAAAGAACCAGAGATTGATCTTAGACAATCAATTATTCCGTGCATTGGTTTTTCAAGTAGTTCACATTTTTGGTCTCCTGATAGTACGTAGCTAAAGCTGCCGGGAAACAACTTGCAATCCTAAGCTAAGCATATTAAATGCTATTGAATTCAATGTTTGGTGAATTCAATGCTAATTAGAGAATTGACTGAAGCTTCTATGTGTACGTATTCGATAAACAGTGTCTAGCAGAACCAGGGATTACCATGTATGGAGGCGGCATCATAGTTAACCCGCAGTTTACCTACGGCACATACGGATGGACTGTATCTGGGCAAGGAGAGATTGCAGAACGCGTATCGCGTACCAACAATGGGTTCATGGCGGCGTACAATAGGAAACTTCCACTGGACAGTTTCTCCCAGAAAGTTCTACTCGAGAAGGGCAAGTTCTACATGTTTTCAGGTAATTACTCCCTCCGCGATCTCCACAAAGATTATTGTATGCTCCCAGTACGCGTACGTATGCACCTATACTTGCATGTCGGAGTTGTTCATGGGAAGCCCACAAGCTTGTGACATAACAAGGATGTGAAAACATGAATTTCGATGAAGTTAAAGATGAATGTTGCTCATGTTGAAAAGTGGTGATTTTGCAGCTTGGGTACAAGTCAGTGAAGGAAGCGAGACGGTATCGGCAGTATTTGGAACCGGAGGAGGCGAGTTTGTTCCCGGAGGCAGCGTCGTGGCTGAGCATGGTTGCTGGTCATTGCTAAAAGGAGGCATCGCTGCGAACTCTTCAGGACTCATCGACCTCCTTTTTGAGGTGAAAGGCATTCAACTTTTTTGGTCTATCTAATTATGGTGAACACATTTCTACTAGTCAGTGCTTTATTAGGTGTTATTAGAAGATCAGCACATTCGAAAATGAACTGTTTTCAAGATACTAAATCAGACGCTTAATGTATGATTGTTACTCTTACTTTCCATGTTGAGTGATCAATTCTTTTGATTTTACCGTTAATTCATCCTTATTTTTGTCAAGACTAAACCTTTGCAAGAACAATTTCATTGAAAAGTTCCAGGCTACATTAGGTGCAGAGCTAATATTGAGCATATATTGATACCGATTTCTGATTGTCGCAGAGCAAGAATACCTCAAAGGAAATATGGGTCGACAATGTCTCGTTGCAGCCATTCTCAAAGAAGCAATGGCGGTTTCACCAAGAACAAAACATTGAGAAGGTAAGAGTTATATCGAGTTGAGTTCGATCTTGTGCCATAACAAACTGTGGCAAATTTCATAATTGCAGGTGCGGAAGAGCAAAGTGAGATTCCAAGTTACTTATCCATATTCAAAAGCCGGAGTTGGTGGAGCCACAGTTCTCATCAAACAAACCAAACCAGGCTTTGCATTCGGGTGCGGCATGAACTCCCACATTCTCAAAAGCACCGATTATCAAAACTGGTTCGCATCGAGGTTCAAATTCACTGCTTTCACCAACGAAATGAAGTGGTACAGCACAGAGAAGAAGCAAGGCCAAGAGAACTACACAATAGCTGACGCAATGCTGAAGTTTGCACAGGACAACAAAATCTCGATTCGAGGCCACACCGTTTTCTGGGATGACCCGAAGTACCAGACTGACTGGGTCAAGGCCCTTTCGCCCAAGGAACTGCAGGAAGCAGCTGAGAGGAGGATCAACTCCATCGTATCAAGATATGCTGGAGATGTGATTGCTTGGGATGTGGTCAATGAGAACCTGCACTTCAGCTTCCTTGAGGACAATCTCGGGAAAAATGCCTCTTCGATTTATTTCTCAAAGGCATATAAGCTCGATCCGAGCGCAAGAATGTTCGTGAACGAGTTCAATACCATTGAGTTTGGTGGAGACGTTAAGGTGAGCCCCGGGAACCTCAAGAAGAGGCTCGAGGGGATGCTTTCATATCCTGGAAACGAAGATATACCTGCAGGAATAGGAGTGCAGGGCCATTTTGGCCCTGGCCAGCCAAATCTGGCGTATATGAGATCAAGCCTGGACATTCTTGCAACAACTGGAGCGCCCATTTGGCTGACAGAAGTATCTGTGGAACCAGGACTTAACCAGGTATTGGCCTTTCCCTAGGACAGAGCTGATCATGTGCATGGCAGCCCGCTCAACCTGAAGAGCAAAATGGGCAGGGCTTGGGATAGCAATTCTCTTCTCGCGTCCCACCCGCCGAACCTCTCCAATCTTATATAGAGCAGTTTCCTTTTCCCAAGATTAGTCCTGGCCTATCCATAATCCTACCATCTACTGTCCTGAGCCAACCTTGAGTTGTGATCAGTGACTAGAAGCACAGTTTTAAAAACCTGGCAATTTGACACTTTCTAATAGGCACAAATCTTTTCCTGACATCGCAGGCTCAGTACTTGGAGGAGGTGCTTAGGGAGGCTTATTCTCATCCTGGCGTGGAAGGGATCATAATTTTCGCAGGCCCTTTGCCCGCCGGCTTTTCTGCCACTGCTCTCACGGACATGAACTTCAACAGCACCCCCGCCGGAGACATCGTGGACAAGCTGATCAAGGAATGGAAATCTGATGACCTGAAAGCTCGCACAGATGAAGGAGGGTTCTTTGGCACTTCGCTGCTCCATGGAGAATATGAGATCACGATAATCAATCCGATCACGAATTCCTCTTCCACTTCAATTTTCGAAGTGACTAAGGATAGCTCAGAGAAGATCTTCCATATTCAGATGGAATGAACAGTCTGCCACAAGCTCCTATGCACCTAAGGATAGTTTTTGAGCGTCGATTGATGCTGCTATAATTCATAGTATAGGTATTTTTAAAAGTAGATAATTCATCTTAGGATTTCATGAGCAATAGTCGATATTTTTCAATTTTCGTTCTTCCTAGGAGACTTTTCTGAAATGAGAGTAATAGGAACATTACATATTGGGTTCTGCTCAGGATCAGGTATTAGTGATTTTTTTTTTTTTTTTTCTCTCGATGCTTTGAACGAAGTTGACTGAGAAACCTGTTCTGATGACGCAGTCCTAAACAATTAAGCTAATGCTTTCAGTTTTAAGCCATTAGAAGGCAAATCAGCACCAACACAGGCAATATCAAATACGCGGACTGCCCTTTTGAGACTTTCTTGCGTGTTGACATGTGAATTGCCAATTCGATTGCGCGATCAGTACTATCATGAATGCAAGAATTAAGAACCGAACATTGATCGTAGAAAATCAGAACCCAAGATCTCAGCCCAAAAAAAGAAAAAATGGCCACATGAATTATTCTGCACATCTGATCTTCCAAGTAGTTCGCATTTTTGGTCTCCTAAAAGGTACATAGCTAAAGCTTGCAGGGGGCAGCTTACAATCCTAAACTAAGCAGAAAAAAGAAAGAAAGTTTGTGATTGAGTTCGAAATTATGTGAGCTCAATGGTAATGAGAGAATTAACTGAAGCTTCGATATCTACCTATATAACAAGCAGTGTCTGGCACTAAAGTATTTATGCAACAATGACCTACTAGGCTAACTTTAAGCTTAATTTTTTTCGAACTAGTTATATCTTTCTAGTTTGATCTTATATTTTAACTTACGCAAACATAAATATTACGCTATAAAATGAATCAATCATCGTTTTTGCCTTCTGATGGACTGAGAGAAGAGACAACAATCGCAATGCGACCATCACCATCGCCACCCCACAACTACCGCATCGCCTGAGGTGACCCAGCCAGCATTATTAACAGGCTTCTGAGGGAAATTTCCACATTCTCATAGAGGTGCAAAATCACTTGTATGTCGTCAATAAGCATGATCTTCTAGGTCAAAATTACATGCTATTCACTATCCATACAAATAATTACTGACATTTTCATTTAACCCTTTTGCTTTTGCCCTCCTTAATTAAACTTAATTAGCAGTTATCTGTCAACCGTCAAACACTATCCTCAGATATCTATAGGAGCTTCCAGCTGAGTATTTATCCAATCTGGAAATGGAAAGTTCTCCCTGAGCTATCTCTGGTCACTTCAAATCTTGAAGTGGCTGGGTCGGTTATCGTAATCTCATACTCTCCATGGAACAGTGAAGTGCTAAAGAACCCTCCAGCGTTGGTGCAGGCTTCGAAATCAGGGGATTTCCATTCCTCGATCAGGTTGTCCACAATGTCCCCAGCCAGCGTGTTGTTGAAGCTTTTGTCAGTGAGAGCCGTGGCACTGAAGCCGGCATACGCAGGGCCTGCAAACATTATGATCCCTTCCACAGCAGGATGTGAAAAAGCCTCCCTTAGGATCTCCTCCAAGTACTGAGCCTGCAACGCCAGAAAAAGAGAAAACTTTAATGCATTAGGGAGTGCCAATCCTTTGATATTGCACTTTCAGTTTGTCACTAATCACAACTCTAAATTGGTTCAGGACAGCACATTCTAGGATGAGTGTGGATGCCCAATATTAAGAAAATCAAATATTTTATTTAATATTGACAGGGTTGGCGGGTGAAGTTGGGCGGGCCGATTGCAGGAAGAGAAATGCTTGCCCAAGCCTGCCAATTTTTTCCTTTTGGGCCAACCAGTCTGACCCGGCACACCCGGTTGCGTGGCCGTGCATAGTTGATACCTGGTTAACTCCTGGTTCCACAGACACTTCTGTGAGCCAAATGGGAACACCAGTTGTAGCCAGAATCTCCAGACTAGATCTCATGTAAGCCAAATTTGGCTGACCACGGCCAAAATGGCCTTCTACTCCTATTCCCGCTGGGATATCTTCGTTTCCGGGGTATGAAAATATCTCCTTGAGCCTCTTCTTGTAGTTCCCCGGGCTCACCTTCTCGTCCTCACAGTACTCAATGGTGTTGTACTCATTCAAGAACATCCTCAGAGTTGGATCGAGTTTGTATGCCGTCGAGTAATATATTGAGGAAGCATTTTTCCCGAGGTTGTCCTCGAAAAAGCTGAAGTGCAGGTTCTCATTGACCACATCCCAAGCAATCAGTTTTCCTGCATATCTGGAGACAACCGAATTGATCCTCTTCTCTGCTGCTTTTCGCAAGTCCGCAGGCGACAGGGTCTTGACCCAATCAGGCTGGTACTTGGGATCGTCCCAGAAAACATTATGGCCTCGGATCGAAATGCCATTATCTTGCGAGAACTTCACCATTGCGTCGGCTGTTGTGTAGTTCTCTTGGCCTTGCTTTGCCTTCGTGCTGTACCACTTCATCGCGTTGGTGAAAGTGGTGTACCTGAACCTTGAAGCGAACCAGTTTTGATAATCAGTGCTCTCGAGGATGTGGAAGTTCATACCGCACCCGAATGGGAAGCCCGGCTTGGTTTGTTTGACAAGAAATTTGGCTCCTCTGACCGCGAGTCCTCTTTTCTTCGCATAAGTTATCTGGAACCTCACTTTGCTCTTCCGTACCTGCGTGATTAAAATTCGCAACAGTTTTTTTTTTTTTGGGTTTTTTGAGCTAACTTGGGACAACTTCTGATTTCACCTTCTCTATGCTTTTATCTTGGTGAAACCTCCATTGCTTCTTCGAGAATGGCTGCAGCGCAACATTGTCGACCCATATTCTTTCGAGGTATTCTTGCTCTGCCACAATCAGGAATCAGAACAACATTAGCACTCCACCTAATGTAGCTTCCAACTTTTCAGTGAAAGTATTCTCACACAGGTTTAATCTTGACCAAATTCAGGACGAATATGGCAAACACACTGCACGTTTACTCCCGATCGAAGGGTGAATTTCAAAAAGTACTGATTACTGGAGAAGTTAACTTTACACATGGGGGATAACAATAGCAATCATACATCAAGTCTCTAATCTTGTCTTGAATTCAGTTCATTTTTCGAATTTGCTGATCTTTTAATAATCAAATAAGAAGGCATAAACTAGTTGAAGTGTGTTCTTTCAGAAGTAGATTAATCTAAAACAGTTCAGTGGCCATCACTTCACCTCGAAAAGAACATCGACAGTGCTTGAAGAATTCGCAGCGACACCTCCTTTTAGCAAAGACCAGCACCCTTGCTCTGCCATGATGCTGCCTCCGGGGACAAACTCGCCATCTCCAACTCCAAATACCACTGATACTGTCTCGCTTCCTTCATTGACTTGTATCCAAGCTGCGAAAATCCCTCATCGACATGAGTAATAAATCATCTTAAACTTCATCCACTGATACCGTTGCGCATTCCTTGACATTGGAGACCCGAAATTCTTTGCAAAAGAAAAAGAAAAAAAACCATTCAAGTGTCCTGTTTATGCAAGCCCACAAAGCACATGTTTATTGGCTTCACATGAAGAAAATCCGACGTGCATGTGAAGGCATGTGCGCATACTTGGGGTTTGTAGTGATGTTCTGTAGGAAAAGTTTTTCAGATAATTACCTGAGAATGCATAGAACTTGCCCTTCTCAAGTCGAACTTTCTGAGAGACACTGTCCACGGGACGTTTCCTATTGCGTGCCACCATGAACCTGTTCTTGCTACGCAATACGCGTTCTTCAATCACTCCTTTCCCAAACATGGCCCATCTGGCGGTGCCATTACTGAACTCCGGGTTAACTATGACCCCACCGCCATACATAGTACTCCCAGGCTCTGCCAAACACTGCTTATTGGATACATAAGGATCCCAGTTACAGTTAGTTCTCATCAGTACCAAAATCACAATTTGGGCATGAACCAAAATTTTTTGCTTAATTTCAGCACAAACTGTTTCCTGCAGGCTTTTAGCTATTGACTTTCAGGAACCAAAAAATGGGTACTACATGAAAACAACGTCATTGTACAGAATGATTCGTTTGATGATATTTCTCTCTTTGGGGCAGCGATCTTGGGTTGAGAATAATTCATTCAACTTATTGATGACCATGAAAACCGAATTGGCATTCACACGTGAACATAACTCAAAAGTTGTGAGTAGTGTCCAGGACTTTCATCTTACCTGGGTGGCTGCCAATGCATCATATTGCACATCACTGAAGACAGCCTGGGTGATCTGCCCTGAAATGGCTAAACATAGAAAGCATTTAGCTTAATCGTTCATGTCATCGCCGACGTGACTAAGAAAAGCATTTGGAACAGCTAAAACCAATCTAAAACTCAACTTTATTCAAAGTACATCAAGAAAAATCTTTTAAAAAACAACAAATCCTAAACTCTATTGAAAAGTTCTTGGAGGGATATGACATAATACTAATTATAATGCAAGTGGAATAAACTGTGAAAGAAACTAGCACCTGATCCTGAGTAGAACAACACAAATGTGAGCCAAAGAAACAGTGGCATGGTGCATACAGAGGAGCTTATCGCCTCTTTCCAGTCCTGCAATAAAAAGCCAGCCAGAGAAACCGTGTAAGGCACCAATTAGTCATGTCCAAAAGACAGAATGACTCCTGTGAATGTGAAAGCGTGCAGCAACCTAATCTATCTCAGTTCTTGCACGTCCCGTGACTCTTCTCTCGAACCCATGTATATAACGCAACAAAAGACTGGCCAAGGGCTGGTCTGGAGATCTTGATGGGTAGGTGACAATGGTGTCCAAATTAGCGTTCTCTAAGTCAATAGTAAGAATGTGACTTGGATGTAGAGAGAGCATCGAGAAATGAGTAATTCTACTAAACTTGTTTGCCAAGTGATGTGATAGAGCACTGTGGATAATTTGAACAAATGGGATATTCGCGGTTTCGCTAGATATGGCCAGATCGAACATTCACTTCAGGTAACAACATCGTCGGTCCTATTATATTTCAGTAGCACTCTCCCGAGGAATTTAGCTTTTAAAGAAATTGTTGGGAATTGGAATGCAGGAAGCCCCTTTCCTCCTCCCTTTTTCTGTTTGGATTGCCTGTTCAGCTGTCTTGGAGGAATCCTCTTTTGGACGAACCCTGATGAAGTGAAGTGACGATTAGTAAATTCACCGGGTGTGAATAACGAGGACATTTTCTTGATTTTTATAACAGAGATTGTGATTTTTTTTTTTTTTTTTTTTTTTGGGGGGGGGGCGCTGGGGGCTGGTGGGTGTCGTCGCCTTGGAGGGATTTTTCAGTTTCTTGCAGTAATTTTACATGGTTCTTTTAGACACACAAGAAGAGACAAATGGGAATCTTTAAAAGCGGCATGGCAACGCATACGTTGGGAGATTTTCATTTCTTTCGGACACACAGGAATGGCATGAAGTTCAGTGCGCGACGAGGATGCGTGACGGAAGCTTTTGTGTCGAGGTAATATTTTTTGTAAAGATTTTGTTAGTATAATAGTCTTTGAGATACTATAAGAATAATAGCTTATTTCGAGTCATAGATTATCAAATGAATAAGTCCCACAATAATTTATAATTATTTGTTTTAATTTTTTTGTTATTTAAAATAAACTGCTATACTTATAGTAGATTAAGAACCATTATCAAATCATTTCTCTTTGGGGAGTAATTGTTGTCATGATCTTGTATGTTGCTTGTGAAATGCTTTGGTGGTACGTGCAGTGGCGTTTTGATTATGTTATTGTGATGCTTGGATCTATTAGAAACTAGTGGGAAGTCGAGTTTTGGGAAAGAACTTTTCTCGTGGGCCCGTTATTTCATGAAAAGAGTTCGAGTCGTGATGGGAAATTTTGAGGAGATGCTTCACATAAAATGGAAAGTAGTGAAGCTAATTACATGAGCTTTTAGGGAGTAGGAGGGAGAGATATGGTTGAATGATATGGTGAACTATGAACTAGTCCCCTTCCGACCAAAAATATAAAAAACTAGTCTCCACCTTTAATATTTTTTTTTAGTGGTTCAATCCAAAGGTTAGAATATTTTTTAAAAAGTGTGGTTTTACACTTTTGACTTTGACTTCTATCATAGTTTCGAAGTCAATGGTTGATTGATGACCCACTCTCAATGTATATCGATGTTTATCATATTTCAAATAAGGAATCTCGTGATTAGCAATCTTTATGATTCGGTCTAGTGAAACAAGACGAGATGAAGGTGGGCGTTGTGGTGTAGTGATGTGATCTCGATGGCAGCCTTCATGATACGGTATGGTAAAAGAGACTAGGAATGAAAGTCAAGAGATGTTGATATAGAAGGATACTTGGAATTAAGGGAGAACATAACTAAGAATGAGCTCCTATGTGAAAAGGAGACCACACACACACAAAATATATAAACCCTATAATCAAGCAATGTGTGATATATTTTGTAAGTTACAACACTTGCAATTTTGAAGATAATTGTATAATATATATATATATATATATATATATATATATATATATATATATATATATATATATATATGTATGTATGTATGTATGTATGTATGTATGTATTGTATGGCGATCAATTTAATTCTAAACTTTTCAACTTGGCAAATTTAGTTCTAAACATTTTGATGATTTTTCAATATAATACTTTCAGCCAATTTTTGACTGGAAATTGTGGACATGTATGTTGATTGTCTTATATGACATAGTCGATGCTAAAATAACTAATTTTATAAATTTTTAAAATTTTCTGAATTTTTTAATGAGAGGATAAACAAAGGGTCTAGATCTACACTACATAACACTCCACCTAAACTCTAGATGATAATTTGATTGTTGTGAATATTTTATTTGCTAGAATTTTCTGCATATCAGTATATGCCTCTTGCGGAAATTGCCATCAACAATAACATTTAGAACAACATAATAAATATGGTCTCACACCCGTGTAATGCATGAGCACCCTCTAATAAAACATATAATAGTGCTGAAACTAGCACGAGGTTGAGTTTCATGACATGTGTCGGAAAATCTCCTTTTGTACTTTGAAGACAACAAAAAACTTTGTGTGAACTAATATGTACCATTAAGCGCGTAGAGATCCTCTTGATACACAAGTAGATAAGCAGACACCGTTAAGAACAGGACCTTTGTGCTAATGGAGAGTTTCCTCGATTTGCAAATGGAGAACAACATACCAACCGAGAAGTGTTAGAAGTGGAAGCACCTCTTGATTTCGACAAACAAGCAAGGGACATCAATAAAAAAGGTCGTGGAATTCGATAGAGGAAAGTATCGTCAAAATCGAAATCCAAAGCTCATCCAAGCGAATATGCCACTCTCTCTGGGGTCTCGAGCTGGTTCGACAAGCCCACGCTTCCCTCTCCGTGTCTCTTTCTTCTGCAGAGCACTCCTCTGACGATCTTAATGAGGGATTCTCAAAGGAAATGCCCAAAACTGATGGAGAACATGCACCGGATTTAGAGCAACCATCCACACTATGCACGTGCTATTGAAGTAAGCGCCCACTCCATGCGCGACCTACTGAGAAAATCGATGGAGAAAATGAGTGGATTTGCTGTTCACGCGACGATTGTATTGAACATTGTGAAGCATCAAGTTCACTCCACCTATATTATAAAGTATTAATAATCATATTTACCACATGTTTTTCCAGATGCGGTCATACAAAATGAAAAGAACGACCTTGATATATATATATTCGAGAAAAATTATGAAAGTAGTCTTAAACTTAATGTATAGATGTCAATTTAATAGTAAATGTTATAATTTCGTCAATAATTTTTTTTTGATAATTTGCTGATTAGCCAATTTTGGCTAGACTTGTTAAACTTAGCCGTCTGGTTGGATTTGGATTGGGTCATAAATAGTCCAACTCAAATCAACCCATTTAACCCGTTTATAACTCATTTATCGTAATAAATTTTTTTTTTTGACCCATACTCGACCCGACTCATACTCGATTCATTTAACTAAACTTAACAAAATTTAGTTTTTATATTTTTAAAAAAATGGTATTGCTAAAATACTTTTATGCAATACAATTATAATGGACAATTTTTAAAATTTATTTTAAAAAATCAAAATTTTAATCATTTTTATTTTAGTTTTTAAGAATATAATTTTTCCTTTTCTCTTTACTCTTTTCTTTTTTCTTTTCTTAATTCCTTCTTCTTTAGCCGGCTGCCGACCACAATAATAGTTGGGCAACCAACCACAAATGAGCCTCCAACTCATTGAGCTTGCTTGATGCTGACAAGCTCAAGGCTCGCCAAACGTCGGCGAGGCCTCCGCTTCGCTAGATTTGGGCACCTCGAACTTGCTTGACATCGGTGAGCTCGAGTCTTGTCGAATCCAGCAAGGCTCGAGTCTCACCAAATGTGGACGAGGCCTCTGCCTCGCCAGATTCGACGGGAATTGAGCTCGCTTGACTTCGGCAAGTTCGAGCATAGCTTAGCCGATTGCTGTGCTGGCCATCGACTAAGAAATGAGAAAGAAACCCATTTAAAATCCGTTTCTTTTAAATTTTTAATTTTTAAATCCATTTAACTAGTTTCTTTAAAAAAATAAATCATCAATTCATTACTTGTTACCACCTGTAGCAACGAAACAAGGCGGGTGGTAGGGACTAGGCCGGCAGGACAACTGGCGGCGGCAGGGGCCATGCGCGCTTGCCGGCCTGGTTTAAAAGGAGAGGAGGGGGGGGGGACTCATTTCACGGGGGGCTTCTTCTTCGGCTTCGGCGAGAGTCCAGAAGAGAGGGAGACCGAGAAGGAGGGTGAGCGAGAGAGCGACCCAGAGAGAGAGAGGTTCTTCAGAGAAGCTGCCTGGGTTGAGCGTCGCTCGGCCATCCTCCACACCAATCGTTGACCCCTAGTCAACACCCTTGAGCACGCGACTTCTCGTTCCCAACCCTCGGGCATTTTCGGTGAGTTTCCTTTTGGTTCGATCCAGTCGTTACCGAGGATCTCGGCTCGGTACATCGCGAGGCGGCCAACTGAAGTCCGATTCGTCTCGAGGCCCTTGCGCCACCGAGTAGGTTTTTTGGTGACTGAAACTCATCCCCATAAACCCTCTTAGCACTGCATTGTTTTGGCGATAGAATAGCCGAGGAAGTTTTCTTTGATTCTTGAGTTTCTTTTTTTTTTTTTTTTTCGGTCCAACTGAATCGATTTGTTCGATGTTGAGCACTTCCCAGTATTGGCTCCGGTCTAGGTCCGGTTCGAGTCCTAAGAAGTGGCCAACGTCGTTCCCCTCACTTCGTGCCCACTATGGTTTTGACGAAACGCTTGAACCGAACCTGCGTAAACCTGTCTCTGTGCCGTGCATTCCAGCTCCTTTCCACGTGTTTGAAGAAATGCCTAAACCAAATTCTTTAGAACTGATCTCTGATTCCGCGTTGGCGAAAAGAATACGTGAACATATGTTGTGCGGTATAGACCCTTTGTTGATTACTGGGTATACGTTCAGTTAGATTACATTTCTACTGGGTCCAAATCTCTTCGATTTTTGGTTGCCTTAGATATTTGTTTTGGTCATATCGCTGTGAATGTGTTCGTGATGTGGCTACAAGCGTAAGTCTTGAATGGATGATGATGGAGATGGACGTCAGCAAATGCTTGTCCAGTGGTTGGAAGCATCCGGGGATGGAGGTCCGGCGATGAGTCTTTATGATTGGGCGTATAGTGTTGCAGGAGCGTTCACGGTCTGGGCTTAAGTTCCTGGTTTCTGGGCAATGGGAGGAAGAATTCAAGAAAATAATAATAATAATGATAATAAAAAAATAGAACAAGAATGGGATAGTTTGATAAGAAAAAAAATAGAAAAAGAGAAATGGGGGCTGAGCGTAGTCCTCATCGAGAATGGGTTGATTGTTGTTTTAACAAAAGTGGGCTAGTCATGAGGAGAATTGGCTGCGTTTCCTGCGGTTCCAGTAGCAAAACCGAAGCGTCTTTTCTGCCTTCTTTGGTTTTCGAGTTTTGTCTAATTATAACACTGACTTCTTGCCATTGTATATGTATGTGTGTGTATATATATATATCCAGCAGCGGCGTCATCATTCGAGCGAGTTTCAACGAGCATGAGGGGGACTCGAAGATCGCTCTTTTCTTTTGAAATCGGATTCTCACGAACTTCCTCACCGTTCGTCTCACCTGGTCAGCCACTTCCACCGTCTGGCGAACGGTGCTGGTGATGGGCGATGATAACGGTACTCATCTATTCATGGAGGTTTGGTGTTTAAACGATGCATGATGATGAGTTAGGTTATTCTCGGTTTAAGGTGACATAACAAGGGTGCTACTATTAAAATTGTTTTATTCTGAAATTGATATGGGATGTTGGAGTTTCTGGGTGGGTGCTGTTACAAGAAAGTAAACCCCATCAGGGCGTGTGGAAAAGAGAAAACGGGCTTCGGGCCATTGTGGGCCGATGGTGTAAATGAGGGAATTGTGAGTGGGCTAAGTGGGCCGTCTTTTAAAAATGTTCTTAGTCCAACCTAGACTGATGGGGTCCGAGTCAGTTTAGTCGGGCCGAGTCTCAGCCCAGTCCGATTTCTTTTTTATAATGTTAAAAATCATAGGAAAATATTAATTAAAGAAATCATAAAAATATTCAGAAAATTTAAGAATTCGAAAAAATAAAATTCTTATTTAGAAAATTCAAAATATATTAAAAACATTAAAAAATCCTAACAATCCAGGAAAACTTTGAAAAATTTTAATTTCTTGGAAAAAAAAGTCTTTTTGGGTAGTTTTCTCATTAAATTTGTGAAAACCCTTAGTGAAAATCGTGCTCAAAATTAAACAAGCCCTATTGCCCCTCTTGATAGCAATGTGAACCACAGTCTCGCATTGGTTTTCAAGTCTTCGATAGACGATTTGCAAGCATATAGGAATTCTGCTTGGAGTTCTAAGAGCTCCACGTTCTCTAGCTCATTGTCTCCTATTTCCCTAGCTACACAATGTAGAGGGGCGATCTTGCATCATCCATGAACTTGGATCAACTCGGGGTTGAGGGTCATCAATGCCCTCACAGTATGATAGTGCTTCTTTTGCAAAGCCAAGTGCATGGGCTATAACCCCTCGATTCAACTTTTGAGTGAACGATGGCTTCAAGGTGGCTATCTCTATGGCCACTTTAGTTTTCTCCTTGTCAGCAACATAATGTAGCGGAGTATTTATGAAGGGGCCCTCGAATACACGATCTAAGAGATCTTTGTCCCCCTTAGTTAAGTTATGTAGCTCATCAACATCATCATGGTTGATTGCTAGTTGAAGCCGGGGGTCCATTGTTTTGACAAGGGAAAATGCAGGTGAAGGGGGGCTTTGCCCATTGATGATGGATGGAAGTAGGAGTAATGAACTTGCAAACATTATATATAGTGCCATAGTCGACCAAGGTATAATTAGGTGAGTCATCGTTCATGATGTATCTCGTAGAAACAATTCAATTGGTTGGGGATCCTTCGCTTTAGAGAACTTGCATATTAAGTTTGGCAATGCCAAGAGTCAAATCATTAAAGATACTTTAAATTGATCTAACAAGTGTAATTAATCCAATAGTTCGAGGTCTGAATTTTTTTTTTTTTTGGGTTAATATCAATGGGTGTAATATCGAAATGCCCTTAGCGGTTTTGGTAAATCATAACTATAGCCACCTGGTTCCGATTCACAAAGATGGTATCTCCTTATAATTGTGTGAAGCATAAGAATTTCAATGCTCGAATTCCACCAACAGCTAACTCGATAATCTAATTAGAGCTTCTTCTTTTTTAATTTTAAGTTATCAAGTGGCCAAAATAAAACTTTGACTCTTCAATTGACGAAATGCGTAAACTTAAGCCCTTTTCTACACTTACCTCTATTACCGTCAAGAAGATTAATTCAGTAGCTATAAACTAGTGAGGCATTAGTGGGTTCTTCATCACTTGTTCCTCTTTAGCGTAATTGGCAATTGAGTTTTCCATAATCATACATAAGATGGATGCTAGTAGGAGTGAACAATCGGGCCACAAGTAGGGGAAGCAAATAGGAATTCGGTGTTCTTTTATTGTGGGGAAAATGTCACAAATGGTCCATGAACTTTCATCTAATGTTCCATCTAGTCCCTAACTATTTGAAAATTGACCAATTTCTCTCTTTTTTTTTTTTTAATACCAAACTGGGGTTTTTTTTTGTTGTTGAAAAAATACCACATTTATGCAAAGTAATAAAGGTCAATATTTCTTTCCTTTCTCCATATTAAGAACAAATGGAAACAGGGATAGTAATAATAAAAAAAAGATGAATGTTGCATTTTGATTTCTTTTTTGTATATACAAATTACTTGAATAATGTACAAAAGCCCATCAATCGATTTTTCCTTCCATTAAAAAAATTGATTGATGGTATTTTGTACATTATTCAAGTAATTTGCATATGCAAAAAAGAAATCAAAATGCAAGATTCACCTTTGTTTATTATTATTGTCCATTTTTTCATTTGTTTTTAATATGGAGAAAGGAAATAAATATTGACCTTTATTACTTTGCATAAATGTGGTATTTTTTTGACAAAAAAAAATCCAATTTAAAAAAATCCAATTTGGTATTTTTCTATTTATAAAAAAAAAAACAGTTTGGTATAAAAAAATGGAAATTGGTCAATTTTCAAATAGTTAGGGACTAGATGGAACATTTGATGAAAGTTCATGGACCAAATTGAGCAAATCAAAAGCTCATGGATGAAATTATCATTAGATGAAAGTTCATGGATCAAATTGAGCAAATCAAAAGCTCATAGATGAAATTGAATATTAGATAAAAGTTCATGGACCAAATTGAGCAAATTGTAAGTTAATGGATGGAATGAAACATTAGATGAAAGTTCATCAACCATTTGTGACATTTTCCCTTTTACTATGAATAGTCAATGCTAGGAGTAGTTAGAATGCGAGCCTGTATGGTAGAGTTGGTAGAGGTTCTTGTCTACTTTGGAGTGAAATTTTCCTTTCCTTGTGTGAAATTCAGATCTATGAAACAATGTGGCCTATAAGAAATCTAGGAGTGTTTTGACAATAACCCTGAGTTGGATGTGTTGTTCTTTGGCTCCGTCTTTTCTTGGCCAAATAGAACTTTACAGTATTTTCTCTTTACATAAAGTGTAATCTGTAAAGTAGAAGGAAGTTTTTGTTTCTCTTGTTTTGGGTATTTGAACAGTTTGGGATCTTGAATGCTTTCACCTGTAGTTAATGTTGCGATATATGTTTGGGGAACTTATTTTTATACTTATATCAATGCATCTAATTGCTTATTAGAACCCTTCAGCCTTTGGGTTTGGATCTAGCTTTTGAAAATCATTGCATGACCTGATAATTGAGGCGAATGGAATTACACATTGTTCTAGATGTCGTGACATCTTGGGATTCATGGGATAAATGGATCGCTATGGATAGCAATCATCGACAGCATGCTAAACCTTACCGGATGCTTGGGATTGGCTTGCTAGAGGGAATACTTGGATCTCTCATGAAGGATGAAACATAGCTACGTTCGTATATTGTCCTCCTCAAATTAAGTGTGAAATAAATAAATAAAAAGACATAGGCTGGTTCCAGTTCTACCCTAGAATTGGTTGGTCTGGTTCCAAGCTAGTTCTAGGGTTGGTTTGGTTTTCAGTTTCAAAAACTAAGAATTGGCTCTTAACGAAATATATTCCATATTTCTAGATTAGATCATAACCACCTTGAAACCAATCATTGCTAGATGATATAATAATTTATTTTCTTTTAATCTCAAAACTTTTAACCCAAAAGATTGAGGACCTCTCGTGTACTATATATTGTTTTAGAACAAATAAAATAATAATGCGAAATTAAATAACAGAGCTACTAGCTAATTTTGGGGATGGATTATATATTTAAATCTAAAGACCTCATACCTTTAAATAGATAAAACCGTACATGTTTGTCAGGTTTTGTCAAAAACACGTGGTTTGCCTCTTTTCAGAAAAATAGAAAATGAAAAGATTTTTCTCTAGGCCCTCTGTCCGTTTTCGGCGTTCGTGTGCGCGAGAGGTTCATGCTTTTCGTTTCCACTGCTCAGTTGATACTAGAACCTGGAAGATCATGGGAGCGTTATGTTTGGTAATAACGACAACGGCGAAAATTGCCTCGTTCGGGCCCGGGGATGGGGGAGATGCAGTTGACTTTGGACACGATGGCAAACTGTCTTAGTGTCCTAAGTCTGGAGAGAAACATGGTGTATTTATTTCTTGGAAAATATTTTTTGAAAAATCATTTTTCACAAAAATGGTTAATTTTTCAAATTTTTTTGATGTTCGGATCTCGTTTGGAAAATGATTTCAATCTTATAACTTTATCTTAGGCAAAAAGAAAATCGATTATCTCAATTTTTTAATTTTTGCTTATTTTTCTATTCTTTTCTTTTTTTTTTCTTTTTTCTTCTCCCTCCCTTTGGTGGTTGCAAGGCCTTGGTGAGGGTCAAGCTTTTGGGATTTGGTGAGGCTCGAGATCGGCCTTAGGTAAGCTTGACCTCGCCATGGCAAGGCTGGTGAGCTCGGCCACACTTGAGGCCAGCTCACATTTGTGGCCACTCACTGGCCGTTGTGGCCACTCACTGGCCGTTGCCAAGGCCGGCGACTGGAGGGAGGATGAAAGAAAAGAAAAAGAAAGAAAAAATAAAATATGAACAAATTCAAGATGAGCAATTCTGGAAAATATTTTCACCTTCTTAGATTAGGGAATTCACTTTTTTAATTTTATACATGAACGTTTTCTTGACCGGAAAATGTTTTCGATTGACTAATCATTTTCAGTAAACCAAATGGACAAAAGTTTGGAAAATAGGTTCTCAAGAAAACATTCTCCCAAACTATCGCACCCTAGGTGGGAGACGGAAGTGGTGCCGTGGTTCAAAGCAATGGGATGTCTTGTTTATCCGGAGACTTGAGATTCGAGTGAAAAGGATCTCGAGGAGTTGAGCATTGAGGAGGGTAATCAGTATGTTGGTCACCCCAGAAGGCCTGGAGGCGATGGTCGCGATTATTACCACAAACCGACAGTTGACCTGATGGAGTTTGTCAAGGAGATTGTTGCCAAGAATTGTGATCGTTACCATTGTTTCAAACAGTTACAAGAATTCTTGCAAGATTCACTATATTAACGGATGAACCTAAAAGTTCTTTTTTTTTTTTTTTTTTTTTTTTTTTTTTTTTTTTTTTTTTTTTTTTTTGCAGTGGTAAATCACGTTTTTCATTGTATATACTTATCCAAATAGGGACAAGCAAATCTCTTCAATTGAAGGGAGATGCTCTTTTATTTGTGGGATCTAAGTGCAGGTTAAGTGGAAAAGAGCAAGGAGAGCGCGGATTAGAACGTGGCATACAATGCGAAATCTTTTAAGGCAGCAATTTTCATGGAGATGATCAAACTGATATGCAAACAAGCTAGTTTCATGCTATCCTTGATAACAACCACCATAAAAGGTTGACAATTCTATAATTTCCATTGATAGGGTTGTTCTTGAGCCTCAGGAGCGGGAAGTCGAAGTTCTTTAATTTCTTTTTGAGAAATAGAGGAAGAATTTCAGGGTGAGCATGTTTTCCAAAGGCCCTCCTCACCTTAATCTAAATTTAGATACATATGATATTCAACGGAGAAATTTGAAAAGACAAAAATTGGAAAGAGTAACAATAGATCAAAAATTATTTCACTATACCAACAAATTGAAAGAATCATTGATGGATTGACCCTTGAAGTTTGGTTAGGATCTTTCTCTCAAAGGAAGAAATCTTGATTGATTTGCCGATACTGTAGCAGATATTAACCCTACATTTTTAAAGCTATAGGTTGAGCTTTTTCTCCAATATTGTAGCAGATCTTAAAGTTTGGTTTTGTGTTTTTTATGTGATGGATGTAGGATTTTGAAATTTGAAATTCTCTTATTTAATTAAGTTGGTTTAGGATACTCACATATAATATATTTGAATCTATTGTTGTTACTATTTTAACTTTTTAAATGAATTTAAAGATTCCACATGATCTAGTTGTTTTTTCTAGTTTAACTTAGGCTTTTGTTACATTCATTGTATTTCTTTTTCTGTTACTTTATGGAATAGTAATTTCTAGAAAAAAGGATTGCAACCGTGTGTTTTATCGGATCAAGTAGTTTGCCTCTTTTAGAAATACAAAAAAAAAAAAAAAAAAAAAAAATGAATGCTTCTAGCATTGGTGTTTGCAATTTTGACTCAATGCTTTTGTTTCTAGTGCGTCATTTTATGAAGCTGAATTTAGAGAAAAACTGTTCGAAGTCCCGACTTTAAGCAAGATCAAAGGTCTTTCGGGATTAATGAATCAATAGATGAGTCCATTACATGCAACTAGCAAAGGGTCTAATTCTTCAAAACCTCAAGACTAGAAACATCGATAACATGCATACGGAATAAGAATAGTTATACGTAAATAGTACTTGCAAATCATAGCGGAACCTTCAAACCTTTGAGGTGTCTCCCTGTGGTATCGACTCGGTGCAGAACAAGGAAGTCCTTTATCCACGCAAAGAAGGGGAGCCACAGCACGGCGACCGCCAAGGACACATAAATCACCGCTAGGAAAATTGTCACGACAAGATTGGATTTCGGGAATTCGACCGCAATGGAAGTAAAGTAAGCAACGCAGAGAATAAATACAGAAAAGTAAACCAAGAAAGTGTGGGGCCATAGTGGAATAGCGGTGATCCAGATTGTGCCGATGGAGGCTAAGAAAACCGTAGTGTTGAGGGCCGTGAACATATATAGGTCTGAGCCAGTCATGATAATGTTTCCGGCTGGATGTGGTTTTTCAATAGCAATGCCACTGGAATTGGCACTAACCACAGTGGAATTGGCAGGGGATTTGAAGAGTTATCCTGCCAGTATCCTCCCGGAGGATTGAGAGCGGCTTGGTAAGTCGTAGTTGCCATTAAGGTAGCCATTATAAGAATTATGTCTTGAGCGGACTCATCTCGGAGGCCAAACCATAATGTGCTCTTCTGAAGGAAAGATAGTTCCATCCTTAAAAATTGTGATAGAGGGAGGGGTTGAAACCAGCTTGCTACATGTCCTAGACGGTGTAACATCTTCGCTAGATCTTGATCGCCACAAGGATTATCTTGGAAGATTTTCAAAGCCGTCATACCTCGGTTGTTCTTTGCAATCTCAGTCATATGCCCAATCAACAACTTGATGATCTAGAAGAAATGTAAAGGGAATAAACTTAAGTATGGTTCCCTTCAATTTTCCACCTTTGCTTTGTCACAAGCTCTACTACGATGCACAAAGTGAGCCCATGTCATAAATTTGAATGACGCTAGTTATGCAGGCAGATGTACTAAGGGGCCAAATTTACTAGACCTTATTTAACAAATGCAATCATATCAACTGATGTGAAGAAGTCTTGAATCTTTTTAAAAAGTGCAATTTAGTTCGTGCACCTGAAGTTATTTACATGATAGCTTGGATTTGCCCATGTGAGTTGTAACATAGGCAAGTAAGGATTTGAATGATTATGAATATAATAAAGTTTAGGACTTAATCACATCAATTGAAAGGTTTAGGACCGGTTACATTTCGTATATGATTTTTTTTTTTTTTTTTTTTTGGTTGTGAAGAGAAAGACTACCTTAAATGAAAATGTATATCCTTTATGCATAGGATTCAATTGATCAAGGAGTAATTTTCCCATCCACAAAGTGATTTTTTTATGATTGTGTCGGATTATTCTTGTTAATTTCTGTCTTGTACAATAAGTACGGATAGACTGATTGTGAAAGAAGGAAGCGCATTCGCTAATCAATAGGAGAAATAAAAGTATAGAAAAGAATGGTAGGAGTGATTAGGATGGAAAGAGTTGGAAGGAAATTATTTATTCAAAACCATGCAACTTAGACAAATTTGAAGATCACTAAAAACAGAGTTTCCTCGGGGTTCGCACGGACACGATTAATCATACCTTTTCTCTCCACTAAATAAACTGTAAACTGCTGTATCTTCCAACCAAAACATTTTGGCCAATTAAAATGAACTCAAATTACAAGCATCATGACCTCAAAATAGTCTTCTTGCTAGCAGTTTTGGAAACGAAAATATGGGCTTTTTTTTTTTATATAAAACTGAAAAAAAAAAATTATGTTGATAATCTCAAGTGCAGAAAGTAGAAATAGGATTTTTTTGATAAAAAAAACTACATACAGTGAATATGATTAATTTCTTGCCGTGGAAAGCGATTATTTATTGATAGCTTTTACAAATATAATTGGGAAGATTCTAATTACTATCCATTATACTAATTACTAGGTTAAGTGAATTTTGTAATTGAATTGGATCTTTTAAGCTAGATACTATTTAGGATTACCACACAAGTTTAATCTAATTTAAGCTTCATTTGTTTCACAGAAAATAATTTTCAAGAAAATAATTTTTGAATTTCTTAACGTTCT
The DNA here is from genome assembly GCA_017140395.1 of Eucalyptus lansdowneana. Classification (NCBI taxonomy): domain Eukaryota; kingdom Viridiplantae; phylum Streptophyta; class Magnoliopsida; order Myrtales; family Myrtaceae; genus Eucalyptus; species Eucalyptus lansdowneana. The sequence continues at coordinate 24,126,934 of CM029489.1, forward strand.
TTTCAAGAAAACGATCTAGTTGTGCTTGCTAGATTTAGCTGTCTGAAGGCCAGATCTGGCCTTTGTGACCTCAGGCACAGGCCATGTCGATAGCGTCACCCTATGTAGCACCGACACGAATACGTGACACGCGACACGACACGACACGACACGCCGACACGTCATTTCTTAAAAATAGAGAATTTACACGTTCCGACACGTTATATATTAAATATATTTTTATATATAAATACATAAATAAATAAATAATAGCCTAGAATTAATTTACACGAAAAATATTAAATAATATCATTCATTATTTTAGTTTGTTTTAATAATACACAAAACTTAGAGGAAAAAAATATTATTTAAAAAAATGCTGAAATGATATTTTTAAATTTATTTTTTTTATCATATATAGCGTTTTTTATTACTTCTTTCATAGTAAAAGACTTAAAAAAAATAAAACAATTCTAAAAATACAAAACTGAAAAAAAAAAATTGACCCCGTGCATGTATATTTATAGCAATTTTATTACTTCTTTTATTACTTCTTTTGTGTATATTTATATTTTGACCCCTTAAGTATTATAAATTTTTAAAATTAACCCCGTGCGTGTCGAAATCGCGTGTCGGAATTCTGGACTCGCGTGTAGGAAAGGTTTCGGAAAGAGTTGACCACGTGTCGGATTTTTCGACACTCGTTGACCGCGTGTCGGAGCGTGTCGGAACGTGTCGGAGCGTGTCGGACACGTGTCGAAGTGTCGGACACGACACGAAGGCTTCTAGAGAGTGTCCGTGCTACATAGGCGTCACCTGCCTCAAGTCACCAGATTTGGCCATTCAGCAGCCATATCTAGCCTCCACGACCTCATGCCACTAGATCTAGCAGTTTGGAGGCCGGATCTGGCTGTCCGACCGGCTAGTGGCCATCAGCCGATCTAGATTGAATTTAATTTTCAGACTAAAAAAAAAATAAAAAATAGCAAAAGCTCTTTACAAATATGGGTTTTACCAAACGGTATTTATTCCAATGCTACTTTCCAATGTTATTTAAGGATAAAATTTACCAAATAGTGTAGTTTGCAAAGCCCCTTTACTTTAAAGGTGTTTGCCTTTTCTCGAAGTCATTTCCCAAAGCTGAACTAAACGAGCCTTTAATTCCTTTTCTCCTCTCCATCAAAAGAAACCAAATAAGGTGATGCAGTTCAAATCTCGTCTCTAGAGTGTTTCTAAAACCATGTATTTTCAACCCTTGGTACTTCATTATCATAGCATCTGTTTAGATTATGTCGAATTCAAGGATCGAACAATTAAAGAACGAACAATCACAAAATCGATAAATTATACCAACATGAACCATACCTCAGGTTGCTGTTCCAACGCAGCAATGTGTAAGACAGCATTACCATCTTCATCTTTCCAATCTAAGATTTCTGTCAGGTAAACTCGTTTAAGCCATCCAAACAAAACCTTGGATGCTTCGATGTTGCCCCTTTTGACGGCAACGTGAACTGCAGTCTCACATTGGTTTGTCAAGTCTTCAATGGATGATTTGCAAGCGAATAGGAATTCGGCCAAGAGTTCCAACAGCTCCATGTTCTCCTCTTCCCTGGCTACAAAATGCAAAGGGGTGATCCCACCTCGTCCTCGGACTCGGATCAACTTGGAGTTGAGGGTCATTAGTGCCCTGACGGTGCCATAATGCTTATTTTGCAAAGCTAAGTGCATGGAGCTATAACCCTCTTGATTAAGCTTTCGAGCAAACGATGACTTCAAGATGGCTATCTCCATGGCCACTTTAGTTTTCCCCTCGCGTGCGGCATCGTGAAGGGGCCTTTGGATTCGTCATCTAAGAGCTTTTTGTCTTGCTTAATTAAGCTATATAGCCAATTGACATCATCAGTTGCTATTGCGTCTTGAAGGGCCATTGTTTGAGGAGGGGAATGTAGGAGAAGAGGGGATTTGCTCGTTGATGATGGATGGAAGTAGGAGTAGCAAACTTGCAATAACATAAATAGCGCCATCGTCAACGCAATAATTGATAAAATAGGAACAACGCAACTAGTTGGGGATCTTTCTATGTCGGAGAAATTATATGCGAAGTTTCGCAATATGGGAGCCTAGTCAGCAAGATAATTTAAATTAATTGAAGAAGCCTAGTTAATCCTAACCCACTAATTTGGAGTTCGCTTTTTTCTTTTTTTTAATCGTTGGGTGCCATCTCTGCGCCACCGCTTGAAGTTGATAGCAGCTGAGGCTATCTAGATAAATCACAACTACACCCACTCGGCTCGCAAAGATGGTATCTACTTAAAACTGTGTGAAGCTTGAATTCCATTAACAGTAAACTCAATAATTTGATACGAGTTTTTTTATAAATTTTAGGTCATCAAGTGGCCAAAAATAAAACTTTAACTCTTCAATTCACCAAATACCCAAACTTAAGTCTTTTTCTACCCTCATCTCTTATTACAGTCAAGAAGATCAAATCAATATCTATAAACTGGTGTATCATTAATGGGTTCTTCATTACTTGTTCCTCTTTAGTGTATTTGACAATTGAGTTTTCCATAATCATAAATTAGATAGATGCTAATAAAAATGAGGAATCAAGTCGATTTAATTCGGAAATCAGTCCAAACTAGTCTTATTGGATGCAAGCTGGTTCATACTAGAATCGGTTCGATTTCCAAATAAAAAGATTGGGAAATAGTTTTGATCAATTCGGTTTCCAATTTTATTACTCAAGCCGATGGATTTTACCAAAAATAGGCCTTGCAACATGAAGTTATCACTGGGATTTGCCCCAGTGGCCACTCTTCTAATATGGAAGGGGGAGGTGAGGGGTTCAAATCCCTACATTTTCATGGGGATGGGGTGGAGACGTGTAAGTTTCAAGAGTGGGTTTTGACTCCCACGCTTTGTAAGAGGCAGGGCAAAAGTCTGAAAATGAGTATAGAGTAAGAATAGAGTAGGATTAACTAAAAAAAAAAAAAACACGAAGTTGTACGGTCCACTCCGAATCCCAAGTGCCCCCTCCCCCCTTCATTTACTCACTCTCTCTTCAGCGGTACTCTCTACGTTGCTTACGTTTTCGATTTCTTCGTGGAATAGCGGAGTAGTATCTGAGGTAATTTTCATCCGGCACCAACGGGACAATCCCGACTCCGCGTGAGGAATACGACACTTGTGTGTCGCGGTGACGTCAATATTTTATTCAGTCGGTGGTGATGTCAGGTGCCGACAGTTTTTCCGCATTTTTTAGCATTAAAGCTGAAGAACCCTTGCCCCTTGTCCACTGACTTTTCGAGAGAATCACTTTTGAGCAGTGAAAATAGGGCTTTTCTCACGTCTCGGTGCTCTCTCTTTTCTTTTGCTTTTCTCTTTTTTAGTTTTTTTCAATGGCAGGTGGGTCACGAGTAGGGGTGAGCAAATTGGAATTCCGTGTCTTTTTACTGTGAAGACTCCATACAGTAGAGCAGTTGGTCCGTGAGCAGTTTTCCTGTGAGCCCGTGTGGTAGAGTTGGTAGAGGTCCTTGTCTACTTTGGAGTTCAATTTTCTATTGTGTGTAAAATTCAGATCTATGATCTATCTATAGTGGAAACAATGTGGCTTCTAAGAAATTTAGGAGTGTTTTTGACAATAATGCGAGTTGGATGTGTTGTTCTTTGGCTGCGTCTTTTTTTTTGGCCTAATCAAACTTTATTGAAGTTTCTCTTAACATTAAGGGAAATCTATAAAGCTGAAGGAAGTTTCTGTTTCTTTTGCTTTGGGTATATGGACAATTTGGGATCTTGAACTCTTTCACCTGTAGTTCAATGTTGTGAAATACATTTGAAAAACTTGTTCTTGTACTTATATTGATGCATCTAATTGCTTATTAGAACCCTTCAGCCTTTGGGTTTGAATCTACATTTTAAAAATCATTGCATGATTTGATGTCTGAGGTGAATGGAATCACATATTTTTCTCGATGTCGTGACATCTTGGGATTCATGGGATATATTGATAGCTGTGGATGACAATCATTTACATCATTCTAAGCCTTACTGGATGCATGAAATTGGCTTGCTAGAGGGAATACTTGGATCTCTCGTGAAGGATGAAACATAGTTGTGTCTGTATATTGTCTTCCTCACACTAAGTATGAAAAAAAATAAAAATAAAAATAAAAATAAAAATAAAAAGATGTAGGCCAATCCCCGGTTTACCCTGAAATTAGCCAATCTAGTTCCAAGTTAGTTTTAATTTGTTCAATTTGCAGTTCCAAAAACTAAGAATTGGCTCTAACAATATAGATTCCACATCTCTAGATTAGAGCATAACCACCTTGAAATCAATCACCTCTAAATGCTATAATAGTTTGTTTTCTTTTAATTTCAAAGCTTTTGATACAAAAGATTCATGAACTCTCGCGTACTACATAACGTTTTAGAACAAATAAAATATAGCTGTAACGTGAAATGAAATAACAAAGCTATATATTTAAATCTAAAGACATGATATCTTATGACTATGAAGACTTGACCTTTAGCTATAAAATACCCACGATTGGAAAATGATAGTGATAGGATGGCTTTTAATGCTCTGCTGGAGAGACAGGGAGGGTGCTCAAGAACGAAAATGAATTGCATAAAGGTGTCACTTGGTGAACTCTTTTATTGAGATGGCGGTTCGAGTACAGCGAACAAAATGCTCATGGCACCGACCTCACTGGTTCAAGACGATGAGGGGAGTACATGAGACTAATTGGCAGGCATATCATAAAAAGCCAGTATCATGTTTAGGGAGTCAACACATATGCACAGTACTCTTTAGAAATATCAGTAAGCCTTTTCCCGAGGATGAACCCCGCATCTCTAAACTCAAGTAAAGCACTGACTCAGACAAGTGACGAAACGATGTAGGAAAGGCCTGAGGATGATGTTGCTTGTTCTGCTAGACCGCTGGATTGATTTGTCAATTTATGATTGACTATTTGTATATATATATATATAAAGTAAAATCCTTTTTCAGAAAACTAATTATTGAAGAATATTTTTCAAATAAGCTTCATTTTGGATCTATATTGCCACCATATTAAGTCTAGTTCTGGACTCTCCCTCGTTCTGACCTCAACATGATCTCATTCTGATCTTGTTAGAGCATAATATGCTTCCGGGATAAAATAGACTTTGACAAAAGTCTTCGATAGATCATTAGAAACAACTTATAATCACTATGTTCTTAAAATAGATAATAGAATCATAAAGTTTTGTCAATTTCAAAATCTGATAAGAGTTTAGGCTTCAACCTTGATAATAGGAAAGAAATTCTAGAAATGATAACTCATAGAATTATATTTTCCTCCGTTCACAGTTGGTGGAAATTGTTTCTAATTGGTGAATTCTATAATGTAAATATCACCCACATGTTATTTAACTATAAATAATTGTGACTCAATATTTATTACCGTCCGATCGTAGACCCGATTGGAAGAATCATGATGGAGAAACATACCGATATGGACCTAGGGGGCTGGTCGTGACCCCGCCCCTCTCTAGGTATAAAAGTTTCCTTTAACTTAAGGAGTAAAAATTCTGTATATATACTCAATGAAAAATTTGTATCTCGCCCCCCGAGGGTTGATTCTCAAACTGCCATCGGAGACATAGACCATAACAATGCTAGGGGACGAAGAGAAACATATCTTATATATTGGTGATATTGCGATCGTACAAGCTAATGCTTGATTTTGAACTAAATGATCACGTGTTATTTTTCATGTGTTCTAAATCTAACCTTGAACTAAATCATTCCCTGTTGACTTAACAAAGCGAAAGCACCGGCCAAATGATATGTTAAGCCAATCTTTTCCATCACGTAATAGGTCGATTTTACCGAAGAACCGGCCTTGGAAGACAAGGTTCTAGGTTTCAACCGGTTCACCGCTAATCATAAGTTGATCTTTTTACTCTTCTATCAGAAGCCTCAACGCTTCTCTCTCTCTCTCTCTCTCTCTCTCTCTCTCTCATTTCTCCTTCTCAGTTACTCAGGCCCTGTTTGGCAACCATCCAAACAGTGCCTGATTCTGATTTTTTGTTCCCAGAATCAGTTTGGGAACATAATCGCGTTTGTAAATTTTTTGTCCAAAATTGATTCTGGGAACAAATTTACTCCCAGAATCGATTTTGGACAAGAATTCGAATCGAAAAAATATGATTCTCCGTCCGAGAATCAAAAAAGAGAATCAAAAGTGCCGAATAAAAAAAAAAATTTATTTCTATATTTTATTTTTATTTCTTCCTAGTATGAAATATATATTTGTTGTATATAGAATACATATTTAATTTTATGTTATAATTTAGTATTTTTATTTATTACATATTGTAGGGATATTAGTATAGTTTATACTATGGTTTATTATTTACTATATAATAAAAATTGATTAGTTAATATTTTTATTACTTAGTATAAAAATATAATTAATCGGTGAATGGTTTATGAAAATTCAATATCAAATTTATTTTAATCTAAAAAGGTAATTAAAAAAGAATTGGAATCGAAATTTTATATAGTTACCAAACGCGTTTCTATTCTTTTTCTTTTCCCGAATCGAAATTTTATTTGTTACCAAACGAGTTTTTTTACTCGAAATCGGTTCCGGGAACGTAAATCGAAATAATCATTTCTCGTCGGAATCGATTCAGGAACGGAATCGTTACCAAACGCGCCCTCGTCTCCCTCTTCAGCGGCTCGATCTTCGAGACCTTCGCGATTCGACCCTCTCCTATCCACTCCACCCCGAGGTACTCTCTACGCTGGTTTACTTTTTGATTTCTTCGCGGAATAGTACCTGAGGTAAATTTCCTCCGCCACCTACGGGATAATCCCATGACCCCGCGTGAGGAGCACTAGGGCGGCCGGGTAAGGTCAAGATTCTATTCGGTCGGTGGTCATTTAATATGCCGAAGGTTTTTTTGGATGGTAGTATAAAAGCTGCATGAACTCGCGGGCCAGGTAAACTTTTCGAGAGAACTACTTTCGAGGAGTGAATCCGGCCTGCGGATTCATGCAGCTTTTATACTACTTTCACTCCTCGGAAGTCGCTCTCTTGAAAAATTTACTTGGCCCGTGAGTTCGTGCAGCTTTTATACCATCATCCAAAAAAAAAAAAAAAACCTTCGGCATATTAAATGACCACCGTGGACTTAGACAAGTCCTTAAAGGCTTAAGGAAGGAAATATGCAGGATAATCACCTTGAGGTGGGAGTTCTCGTGCTATCCTTCGTATTCCTTTTTTTATCGGGAAAACAAAAATAAATACAGAATTAGGAGGTCTCTTGATAAAGAAGGTAAACTCCACGTCAGAACTTTGCTCCGGCTATTATCAGGTATGGGTGGAAGAAATACCCACTATTATCAGTTAGTACCCCGTTGGGAACAGCGCCGTACTCTCTCTTTTCTTTTGCGCGCGGGGCTAGGTAAGATCAAGATTCTATCACATGCCGAAAGTTTTTTGGGGATGATAGCACAAAAGCTGTAAGAACTCTCGCCAGCAGAGCTCTCTCTTTTTGAGGGAATGACTTCCGAGGAGTGAATGTCGAGAAAATATTAGGTACCTTCAAAGTGCCACGCAATCTGTGCTCTAAACGATTCACACGTCGACACCTGTCCTCGGGGCCCACCACGTCTGCTCTCTCTTCTCTCCGTCTTCTGCGCTTCTGTCTCTCTCCTCTCTCTTCTCACTCTCTCCGAAATAACTCTCGGCAGCGGCTCGGCTCGGCTCGGCTGAGACGATTCCCGCTTAAAATTTCTCACTCCTCCCTTAAATATTTTGGGTTTTGTCTCTCTCTTCTCTAGCGCCTGCACACTAGCCCTGCTCTCTCTTTTCTCTGCAGAGTCTGCACACATTTATTATGTTCTCTTTTCCTCTTCCCTCGTTCTTTACTCCCGAGAAGAAAATTTTGAATCTCTGGTTTCGCTCTCGTTTGCTACTCCGCGCTTCGCTGTTGCTGCTCCGGCATTGCCTTTGTCAAGCGGCCATTCCGCGCGGTCGCCCGGCGCTCGCTCGCTCGCTGATCCTATCGCTTCCTCCGTCTCTGCTTCGGCGCTCGCTCTTTGCTCGCTCCATCTCTGTTCCGGCGCCGCTTTCCTTCGCGCACTAAACTTCTTGGGCGGCCGAGATTTGGGGATCCCATTTCTGCAACCACCTGCAGAGCAGCGTCGATGTGTACACGCAGAGCAAGAGCAGTAGATTGCCCAAGTTCTGGCGGGACGCCTTTCAGGCCGGTTACGAGTTCTTGACGACTGAGTGCTGGGCGTTCGCGACGTCGCCGTTTCGGAGATCGCGAAGATGTCCCTTCGCTCCTTCACCTTCTCCGACCCTCTCGTTGCTCATTCTCGTCCTGCGGTAACCCATCCTCGCCCTTCAAACCCCCCTTCTTCTATAATGCTTTCGTTGCTAGCTTCATTTGCTTGCAGAACTTTTAGTGCTGAGAAGTTGGGCATTTCTTGTGAAATTTTGGGAGTTTGGTCGCTGACTTGTCCTTTGAGAGATTTGATGGAAGTCATGAGTTTATGAGGTCTTGGTTCTTGTCATTGAGCCCTCTCGGGCCAGATGAATTGAGGGCTTGTTTTTTTATTGATAAGCGTTAAGCTGCAAAGCTGCCCTTTTCATCACCTGGCAAATGGTTGAGAAACTGAGATGTAAATTTGACGCCTTTTTATCTTTGCTTCTTCTGTGGGATGCGATGGCAGATAAGGCAGAGAGGCTGCTGGCCGAGGCAGCTTCGCACGGGTCTCAGCTGGTCGTCTTCCCCGAAGCCTTCGTCGGCGGTTACCCCCGCGGCTCCACCTTCGGCGTCATCATCGGCAATCGCACGGCGAAGGGCAAGGAGGAGTTCCGCAAGTATCACGCCTCCGCCATCGATGTTCCAGGTACTAGCGCTACCGCCATGTTTTTATGGTTAGTGGGCGTTGGTTCTCTTCTGGGTTTTTTAAGGTAGTTCGTTCTCACCCAGATACGATGATTCGTAGTTTCCGATGTTGGCCCTCTCTTTGAGCTCTGTAGCTAAGTGCAGAAAGTGGGTCGACTTCCAAGATTCGCAGTGTTGAAGCAGAGTCTCTTGTTTTATCTGTAGGGTGATGAACTTGGAGCAACCTGGATACTCATATTCCGTGTTTAGAAAGATTTTCTGTTTCTGAGCTTCTTCAAATGGCTACTTTGTATATCATGTGATTGTTCAATATGTCGCTCTCATTTGTGCCATCCTACCACACAGCTCTTCTCATGCCTTCCACATATGTTCCATGATTGATGCTTATGCAGGCCCTGAAGTTGATTGGTTAGCAGCGATGGCTGGAAAATATAAAGTTTTCCTAGTGATGGGGGTGATAGAGAGATGGATATACATTGTATTGCACAATCCTGTTTTTTGATCCTCAAGGTCGTTACCTTGGGAAGCACCGTAAAGTCATGCCCATGGCTCTGGAGTGTGTCATATGGGGATTTGGTGATGGGTTGACCATTCCAGTGTTTGATACGCCGATTGGGAAAATCGGTGCGGCCATTTGCTGGGAAAATAGAATGCCACTTCTGAGGACAGCAATGTATGCTAAAGGTTAGCTATTCTGCATGTTTGCAGCTTGTTTTTTGCTTGACCAGGTCAAACTAGAATTCATCTCCCGGTCTCTTTCATCTCCATTGAAATGCATATATCTGCTCTTCGTGACCATGTGTACTTGAAGGAAAGTATAGAATTAAAAAATAGATGCCATGCCAAAAATTGCACACATTCTTCTGAAACTTTGCTGCATGACGCAGCTGGTGATCTGATTTTGCCTAGTAACCATGTTCATATATACGTTCTTACTTTAGCATAGATTTTGTGTTGCGGTTGGATATGATAATGATATTTCTCCCACCCTGGAATTCTTGGTTATAAGTTTTAAAGCCTGTATTAGGCTGTCAAATTGGTGTCCAATCTATCTGATCAGGCTAACTTTCGTTACCTGCATTGATGTCGTTGGAACCAGTGTTGGGGTAATGTTAGGAAGTTTAACCATCACAATTCATATTAGAATGTGATTCCATGGATTGTTGTCTGTCAATGCCTTGTTGGATTGCAAAACCTTCGTACCTCCTGTTGAGGCTGGGCTTCCATGAGCCATAATTTTGATATAGAAACTACAATTAGCACAGGAATGATGTTAGCTAAACTTGATCCAGGAAGGATTGAGAAAATCCTGTCTTCTTTATTTTGCAGGTGTTGAAATATATTGTGCACCGACAGCTGATGCGAGGGACACTTGGCAAGCATCTATGACACATATTGCTCTTGAGGGTGGATGTTTTGTTTTATCAGCCAACCAATTTTGTCGTCAGAAAGACTACCCGCCTCCACCAGAGTATGTTTTTGCAGGAACAGATGACGATCTTAACCCAGATTCTGTCGTATGTGCTGGAGGCGGTGTAATTATATCTCCATCAGGAAATGTTCTGGCCAGACCCAATTATGATGGCGAGGCACTCATCTCAGCTGACCTTGGTATGTTCCTTGCACTTGCAGCTTGCGTGCACTTTAAATCTCTGGAAGTTAGCTAACAAAGGAGATTCTGATCTCATTTTAGTCGTGAGGGCTTCGGGTTTTTCCTCATGAGCTTGATTTACTTATGGTGTAATGATGTGCAGACCTTGGAGGAATAGCGCGGGCCAAGTTTGATTTTGATGTGGTTGGGCATTATTCAAGGCCTGAGGTGCTTAGCCTGACCGTGAGGGACAATCCGAGTAACCCAGTTACCTTTGCATTGACATCCGGGAAGCCTGAAGGCCCTTACAAATTGGTTATGTTTTCTTTCACGGAGCCAGGTCCAAATCATGGCAAATAACGCCTAGCAAATGTTGGTCCCAGTGGGAACCTTCTGATTGTTTGTTTCAACTTTTTGGACTCCTGATTGTTCAACTTTTTCGACTTCATGGGCTATTGTAAATTCTGATTGCAAGCAACATAGTTCATAAATACTTCCTGCTTGATAGTTGAGAAAGCAATGTTATATTTCAGTTGCACAGCAAACATGTCTGTATCCTATGCAGTAGGACTCTTGTAACTAGTCTGTCTCTTGGCAATGAAATAACAACAGTAATGACTTCTCATGAATTAATTCGATCTTTTCTTTCGGTAGATCAATGACGAGATTTTTTTTTTTTTTGGGGGGGGGGGGTGGGGTTGGGGTTTTGCCGTTTCAATATTTTCCAGTTCCATGCACTTGGTCTTATTTCAACAGGCGGTTTGTCTTATAACAAATGCTGGTCCTCATGCCAGAGAATCTGTCCGGCCAGTTGACGACGAAATGAGCTGTTAAGGAGCACATGGAATGATGAAGAGCATAGGTGGAATTATCCTCTCATGTTGATCATAACTCTCGTGGAAAAGTTCATTTTAAGTTCTTTCAGGCAGATGACACCGGTCTTGCAAACTGGGACAGCAGCAACACCAACATGGTACTTAGCAGCAAGGACTAAAATTGTGAATTGGGATGGTTTTTAATATCAGCACTAGACCAGCAACGCATACAATTATAGTATCAAAATTCTCGAATAGGACTAACGCGAGGACATGTTCGCTAGCAATTTCTAGTATTCCCTGCCTGACATGGAGATGAGCGCAAAAGGAAGGAAAAAAACTCTTTAATCCTGACTCGCTTCGATTTCGCATTCATTACTCTCCCACAGTCCAACTCTCCATGCCGTGATGTTGCAGAGGCAAGGACTGGCTCCATGGCCTGATTGGATTGGCGAAATTCGACAGCTGATGGTCCTTCAGGCCTGCAAGCGCTCTGTTTCTTCTGGTTTCGTCTTCCTTGTAGCTGTCCATTTTAGCCGGCGAGAAGAACCCTATTAGTCTCCCTGCATTGAACCCATTCAGGTTGTCATGAGTTCTGGCACCGTCGTGAAGATTCGCCCCTTTAGAGTTTCCTCTTCTTAAGGAGATGCTCTCCCATTGAATTTTGTCGGATGAAGATCTCCTCCCATTGAAGTTGAACTCATTATCTACCGAGACCCATTTCGAGTTCTCTTGATTAGTATTGTCGTGCGCGTAGCTCCACTTGTAGCTCCTGGTGTTGTTGTCCATGTTCAATTCGATCGAATGAAGATCGCTTTCTGCAGATTCATTTCCTTCGCACTCCTCTCCATCAGCTTCTTTATTTTCTCAGAATAATTCGTTTTCAGCGCATTCAAGATTGATCTTGTCACTCAAGAACGCCTCGAGCTCCTTGGCTTTCTCTGATTTCGGAGAATTCTCATCTTTACTCATTTTGGATCTCATGTAGGCCTCAAGCTGAGCCCTCAGCTTTTCGATGGCGGCATTCTTCTCTTCAAAACGGTACTTGGCCTCTGAAAGTTTCGTCTGCACTCTCTCCTCGCGCAAAACATCCGCTAGCTGAAGTATTTCCCTCTCCTTCTCCACCTCTTCAAGAACTTTGGCGGATTCTCTCTTCAATTCTTCCACTTGCGCCTGGTCCTCTCCAATCCCTCTCGCTAACTCGTCGCAGACCTGCTCCAATATTTCCTTAGCCCTCTTCTCACTCTCGAGCTCTTTCATCGCCTTGGAAAGAGATGACTTCATGCCAGCCAGTTCTTGGCCAAGCTTCTTGTTTAGTCTCTCCGTTTGTCTTCTCAATTTCTTTTCCACGTCGACTTCCTCTGCCATTTGTGAAATGGCAGTGCAGATTCGTTCCCGCTCCTTTCTTCTCCAAGACGCCTTTTCTTCTGCGGAATGCTTCATGAGGAAATCAATCTGGTGAGAATGAGACCTCTCTTCATGGATCAACTGCTCAACCTGGATGATGGAACGATCGAGCTCGACTCCTAAGGCTGAGACGAGGGCTATAGTCGGTTTATGTTGCTTCTCGAGACCACCAACCTGAAAAAGAACTTTCAGAAGCTCCTTCGACGTGGTTAAACTACTAACGACGTCCTTTAGAGGGCTCAATGACAAGAACCAAGACCTCATAAACTCATGACTTCCATCAAATCTCTCAAGTCAGCGACCAAACTCCCAAAATTTCACAAGAAATGCCCAACTTCTCAGCACTAAAAGTTCTGCAAGCAAACGAAGCTAGCGACAAAAGCATTATAGAAGAAGGGGGGTTTTGAAGGGCAAACAAGCAGCTTCCTTCCTGATCGAACGGAGCCGAACCTGCGTAGGGAGAGACATCACTGACTGCTTCAACCAGTAGCCTTCGCCAACTGCAGGCGGCACAAACAAGAAAAACTAGAAATCGTATCAGAAAATGGACCTCCAAGATTTCAAGGGAGGAGGGGGCGGCGGATCGGGGATCGGGAATCGATCGACGGAGCGAAGAGAGGCGGCGTTACGGCGGCGAATGCTGGTGAGAGGGGTGACGACCTCGGGGCGGGTGGACAGGTGGAGGTTCCTGGGAGGTAGACGAGGGCGAGCCGGAACGCGACTGACACGACGACCCATGTCCAGAACCCCGAGCACGCGCGCTTCTACTTCTTCGTCTCCGTCTTCTACTTCGTCGTTTCTCTCTCCTCCATTTTCGATGCGTTGGCGTCGGGCGTGTAGGCGGAGGCGGAGGAGACGGGGGCGATGGATTCTGACGCCGACGGAGGCAACCGGCGGAGGCGGAGGGCCGTCGGCGTCGCGTTTCGCTGGAAGAGAGGCACGACTTCGCAGAGGGGGGAAGAGAGAGAGCAGAGTGAACGTCGCGAGAGGGAGGAGGAGGAGCGTCGGCGGCATCGGCCTCAGCGTGGGGGCGATGGAAGCAACCAGCGTATGTGGAGGGGACTCTGTTTGTGCGTCTGCGAGGAGAGAGAAAGCGAGAGAGAGAAAATTGCAGAAAATTTAATTGAGGAGAGAGAAATCTCTTGGGCGGGAGTCATGACCTGTCTTTTCTTTTGCAGCGAGCCGAGCCGAGCCAAGCCGAGCCAAGCCTAGCCCGCCCCTATTTTATCATGAGGAGAGAGAGGAAGGAGACAGAACCGCTGAAACGGAGAAGTGGACGACGTGGACTGACACACGGACATGTGTTACGCAATGAATTGTTCAGAGCACCGATTGCGTGGCACTATTAGGGTACCCAATATTTTCTCGTGAATGTCGGGCTTTTCTCACCTCTCGGTACTCTCTTTTCTTCTGCTTTTTCTCTTTTCTGGTTTTTTAATGTGATGTGGGTCACGACTAGGGCTGAGCAAATAGGAATTCGACGTCTTTTTTCTGTGAATAGTCAATGCTGTGACTGTGAGTCGTTAGAATGTGAGCCTGTGTGGCAGGGTTGGTGGATCTTGTCTACTGTGTGGTAGGGTAGGGTAGGAAATGATTTTCCGAAAATTGCCCCGCTCAAACTTTTTTATGGCATCGGATAAAGTCATGATATAAAAATTATTTTTAAAATTAGATCCAAACGTAAAAAAATATTTTTGCTGACATATCACTAAATAAAAGAAAATTAAACATTTTCTTGAAATAAAATTCGTAAGAAAGCATTTCGCTTTATCATGAAGTTTTTTCCCAAATACATTAAGGGTGAGCATGGTCCAGGTTGGGTCGGTCCACTCCCTAATTTTAGGACCAACCCACACAGTATTGATCCTTAATTTTTGGAACTGAGAACCGACCCTATTAACCTTAGGATTGAGGACTGGACCAACTTAATGGGTTCGATCTGGTTCTAGGATCAATCCGGACCAATTGATAATTTTTTTTAATTTCATTTTTTATACTCCTTAAAAAAGCGATTGAGGATTGGATTGACTCAATAGATTCGGTCCGGTTTCAAGGTCAACCCAGGACTAACCAATCATTTTTTATTTCATTTTTTGTACTTCTTAAAAAGGCAACCGAAGATCGTATGGGTTCGATGATGAGTAAGGTCGACTAAGAAAGGCAATGTGAGGATTAAGTGGAACAGAATGAGCATCGAATGTCGAGCGGAGAGCAACAAGCCAAGCAAGCATCGAGTGTCAAGCGGCATGAGTGACCCAAAGCGAGCAAGGCGAGTGTCGTGTGTGAGCGAAGAAATTATTTATTTATTTTTTTATAGCAAATTGAAGACTAAGATGACAAATAAGATAGAAGAGAATGAATACTAAATGATGATGCCATAAGGTGCATTTTTGGACGCCATGAGGACTTCTCACAAAAAAAAAAATTTCTCTTTTGTAAATTATGATTATTGACGCCATAAAAAACATTAAAAACCTAAGTTATTAAAGAACAATGTAAAATTACTTGAATTCCTCACTAAAAAGCTGTTTAATGTTGTTGACACGGTTTATTTTAAGGTTTTTTCTATATAAAATATATAAATAATATTATATATATATAGTTAGGGTTGGTCCGAGTTTGACCGACCCGGAACTCTCAAGACCGAGGACCAACCCATATAGTGCTGGTCCATGAATTTTAGGACCAACGACCGACCCAGTCTCCCTAAGAACCGAACCAGGACCGGCAGGGTTGGGTCGGTCTAGGGTCGGTCCAAGGTTGACCCTAGATCAATGCTCACCCCTAAAATACACGCACCCTTAGTATCAAATATTCATTTTGTTTTATAGAAAATATGGCGTTTTCCGAAAATTGTTTTTCAAGCCATTTTCCAATAAAATAACAATGTTTTCTTGTATTAAACTAAAATTTGAAAATGAATTAGAAAATATTTTTCTTCGTTCGATAAGGAAAAATTTTTCCTACATGCACTCATTTTCAATAATTTTTTATTATTTTTTATTTTAAAATATATTTTTAATTTTTAATATTTTTTTCCTTTCATATATTTTTTCTTTTCTTTTTCTTCTTCCTTGGCTTGACCAGTCACCAACTATGATGATGGCTAGCAACTTGCCATTGGTGAGCTTTGGTCTTGCCATAGGTCGACAAGGCTCGAGCTCACCAGATTCCGACAAGGTCGAGCCTTTTTGATCTAGCGATGTCAAGCTCACCCGAGGTTGGCGACCTGGGTGGGGCTCAGGCCTCACCCGAGGTCGCCAGACCCTCGTCGACCTCTAGCAACCTCGAGTAAGGCTCGAGCCCTACCTAACTCATTGGATCTAGCAAGGCTCGAGCTCGCCAGTCTCGGCCGAGCTTAGCTTCACCAGATCATGTGAGGCAAAGCCTTGCCCCAAGCCAATGAGGCTTAATCTCACTAGAATCTAGTGAGCTCCGGCCTCACCGGCTTGTGGCGAGGTTGGAGCTCACTAATGGGTAGTATCCGGCCGTCGCTGTAGCAACCGACCAATTAAGGAAGAAGAAGAAGAAAAGAAGCAAAAAAGAAAGAGAAAAATAAATAAAAACTCGATCCTTTAAAAAAATAAAAAAGGAAAAAATAAAACATAAAAAGGAAAAGAAAATGTGTTTGGTAAAAGAAAGTGAGGTGAAAAAGTTATGGAAAATGTTTTCCACTTTTCAAAAGTGGAAAATATTTTCCTCACTTATGAATATGTTTATTTTTCAATGGTGGAAAACGTTTTTTCTCAACTAATTCATTTTTCGTTACCGAAAAATTCGAAAAATGTTTTCCTGGAAATTATTTTCCGTAAAACAAACGGACCATAATTTAGACTATTTGACTTTTTTGTTTCCATTATTTTTAGCTTTTTAAATTTGTTAAGCTATCTTATCTTTAATTGGAATATATCTATTTTTTTAATCTAGGTTTAGCTAGTCTTGGTTATACTCTCACTATTATTTTTGTTTCTATAATAAGCAGTAATTCATAGTATTAGTGTTGCAATCTTACTTGTGTTAGGTCGCCGGCAAGGGCTGGCCAAGGGGCGTTCTCACCCAATGCAACACATTTTCGAAAACAAATTGCAAAATATTGACTTATGTCCTTCATAAGATAAATTTGGGAATTTAAGAATTTAATATTTTCTTCATTAATTAAGTTAGTGTCGAATATTCAATTAGTATGGACCACTTGAATTTTTTGTTACAATTATTTTAAACTTTTTAAATTTGTTAAGCTATCTCATCTTTGATTGGAAGGTATCTAATTGTTTTTTCGAGGTGTAGCTAGACTTGGTTATAACTCTCACTATTTTTCTTTATACTATATTAAGTAGTAATTCCTAGGATTAGGGTTGCAATCGTACTCGTTTGTTAGGTTTTGTCAAAATACGTCGTTTGCCTCCTTTCAGAAATACAGAAATTCAAGAGCTTTTTCTCTAGGCCCTTCGTGCATGCACGCTTGAGGGCCCACGTGCATGGGGAGTAGGGCCGTCAAATGGGTGAGTCGGGTCGGGTCGGGTCGGGTTTGGGTCGGGTCGAAAATGGTTCGACCCATATTGACCCATTTAACTCATTTGGATCTATTTTCATGTAATGTAAATTTGATAACCTATACCCGACCCGACCCATATTATTGACACACATTTATATTTAACTCAATTTAGTTACTTAAATAAAAACTTCACACCAAATTTAAAAAGTAAATAAAATAAAAAATGTGAAAAACCTTTAAATTGAAATACTTTTGAAGAACTCTTGATAAGAAAAAAGTTTGATGAGCTAATAATTGACATGAAAATAATATTTGCTTATAACAAATCTTCTTGAATGCGAGAATGCATAACTTCTTAATTGTAATTGTTTTAAATTTTGGTTGATTTCTTGATTTTAGTTCACTAAGTTAAAAATTACATTATGATGTTTAGAATTTCTATTTATCAATCTAAATGACATCGAGCTTTGTCTAAAAATACTTCTCTAGTATGTATATGGATATTTATCAAGCCCGAGCTCTGTTGCGGCTTGGCCGATCCAGGTGAACCCGAGCTTCGTCGCGGCCGATGAGCTCGCGGCTCACTAGATCTAGGCGAGCTCGAGCTTAGCCAAGGCCGGCGAGCTCGCAGCTCACCCGATCCAGGCGAGCCCGAGCTCCGTTGAGGTCGGCGAGCTCACGGCCCGCCTAAGGCCAACGAGCTCAGGATCGGCGATGAAGATGGCGTGACGGTGGGGTAGGCAATGGCTGCAATCGGTTGGGATCGGAAAGGGAATGGGGTGCTCTACTCATCCAAAGATTTGCAGTCATGGAAGGAAGAGAGAATTGAGGCAGAGCCTCTGCCGCAAAGGAGGAAGGCTGGGTTTCCTAATAATCCATTCAGATCCATTTCTTTTCTTACTTTACTTTCTAAGACCTATTTGTGACCCATATTTAACTTTCACTTGACTAATATATAACCCATTTAACTAAAAATGAGTCATAATATGGGTTTATGACCCATTTTGCCAACTCTATGTGAGAGTTGCGACTCATGCTTTTGGTCTGCATTCATTGGTTAATATTAGAACCTAGAAGACCGTGGGATTGTGATGTTTGGTAACAACGACAATGGTGAAAATTGCCTCGGCGACAAAGATCGGGGGCCCAGGCTTTGACGGCAGGCATCTCAACGACCAGATTCGGTGGGATGCAGTTCATTATGGAAAAGATTGAAAATTGACTTGGTATCCTGGGCCTGGAGAGAAACCTAAGTGGGGGACAAAGAAGTGACGCCAAGTGAAAATGGAGCCCGAGGCCAGCCGTTCAATGAATCTATTTCGGGGGTCCGAATGTCCTGTATATCCAGAAATTTCATGGGAAGGATTTTGAGGAGTCTGAAAGGCGAAACTGTACGGTGATCACAATTATTAGGATGAACAGATGATCGATGTTGTGGAGCTTGTCATGAGGATTACTGTCAAGAATTGTCGCCATTACCTTGCTCCCAGAGAGTTGCATGAATTGGGCACAAGGTTCCCTGATTTAATGGATATTTGAACTAGAAAGAAGATTTTAGGTCGCTCTTTCCATTGCATGCACGTATCCATATATTAACGAGCAAATCTTTTAGCTTGTAGATTGGAGGGAGATGATTTTTTTTTCCTTGTGGGATCTAGTGCAAGTTGAACGAAAAAGAGCAGGCAAAGCCAGTTTCATGTGCCATTTAATGGGAAATCTGTCAAGACGGCGATCTTTTCCATAATGATGTTAAAGATAGTGATTTGAAGACAGGATCTGTGGCAATGCGTAAGGAAAAAGAAATTGAAAACGAAGCTCATGATTGAGGTGCTCTGCTGATGTTGTGCTCATGGCAATGAGGAAGAAGTACAGAAGATGGTGAATTCAGAATTCATGACCGACATGAAGAGAGAGATTGTTCTTCACGAGTCTAAAGACTTAGAGCCTGAAAACTTTAACAGGAAATGCACGTGCTATAATACATTAGGGCGGTTAGTTTGTTTGATAAGTAATCAAAGTCGTTAAGTCGGTTGAAGGGTTTTCCGTTTTATCATCTTCTTCCTCAAGTCTTCAATAAGCTGCAATGTACTCTGTTTTTCAAGATAGAGAAAAGAGGATAGAGAGCATAGAGAGAGAAAGAGATGAAAATGAGATTGTATTACAGAAGAGATGAAAAGCTCTTAGTGAATACATGTTTTGTTCTTCAATTCAAGTAAATACAAAAGTTCTTTCTCTTCTACATCTTGTATCTTGTTCTTCATTTCTTCACATGGTATCAGAGCTTTCCTGAGAGCTCGAGTTTCTTCTACTATACTGCTCGAAGTTTTTAATGGAGTTTGTGTGATCCATTTCGTCTGTGTGATCCAGGCGATAGCAAGAAGTTCAAAGAATTGAGTCTGAGGTGTCTATTCGATAGTAATCAAGAAAGCAAATTCTCAAAAGCTTTTGGAATACAGTATGGCAGCAAGGATGCAGAAATATCATTTTCCGATTCATGTCAATATAGCCAATTTTGTTACCATAAAATTAGCTGAAGATAACTTCCTACTTTGGCAAGCACAGTTTCACAGGTTCTTGCGAAGTCAGGATCTCTTTGGATTCATCAATGGCAAAACACCACCACCAGCTCAAATGATGTAGGTTGAGATTGAAGGTAATGAAACAGAAGTGGTGAATCCTAATCATACATATTGGATGAAGACTAATCAATTAATCTCATCTTGGATAAGTGGAGCAGTATCCGAGAACATTTTAAGCTTGATCATCGGGCTAGAGACTTCATATGAGGTATGGCAGACTCTTCTTAATCGTTTCACACAAAAGTCTGTGGCAAAAGAGTTCGAACTAAGAGGAAAATTGCAAGCCTATCAGAAAAGAGATAGAACATTGAATGCTTATCTTCAAGAGTTCAAATCTATTTGTGATCAACTTAAAGCCATTGGAAAACCTGTTGATGAGATAACCAAGATGTTTGGTGTTCTCGAGGGATTAGGTTCAGAATATGAAAGTTTCAGAACAACAATGTATTGCTTAAAACCTCAACCTGATTATGATGAGGTTATCTCTCAGTTCGAGAGATTTGAAACTAGGCTACAGACTTACTCTGTGAATCAATATAATCCTAATCTAGCCTACTATGGCCAAAGAAAGTTTGCTGGAGTTGTGCAAAACTCTAACTTCAGAAACCAAAGAGGAAATAATCGAGGAGGATATAGCTCTATGGCAGAGGACGTGCAATGAGTGCTAGAGATCATGGTAATGACTTTGCTGAGACAAGAAGAAATCAACACTACAAAATGAATAATTTGAATCTAAACCAAGAAGATCATATTAACAAATTACCACACAACTGGTTAAACTATGGACAAGGGTTCAAACCATATGCAAATCCTACGCAAAAGTATCAAGCCACTAAGTCATAACCACCAGAAAGTGCAGCATCTGATCAGAGTATGCAAAATGCAAAAATAGCAAATAATAGTCTATTAGAATGCCAAATTTGTAAAAGACCAGGACATACAGCACTTCGATGTTGGTATCGTTTTGATAATTCATATCAAGTAGATGAAATACCAACTGCACTAGCGGCAATGCACATTGAAGACTCTCATGGCACTGAATGGTATCCAGATACAGGAGCCTCAGCTCATATCACTGCAGATCCTGGTATGCTTTAATACTGCTCTTTATATAGTGGAACTGATATTGTTATGATAGGAGATGGGTCTAGTTTATTAATATCCTGTGTTGGTAATGGCTTATTGCATACAAAAACTGGCTCGTTACCATTGAATGATGTATTGATAGTCCCTGAAATCAAGAAAATTCTCCTTTATGTTTCGAAGTTAACAGATGATTATCCTTGTTCTTTCATTTTTGACAAACATGGGGTATATCTAAAGGACACCTGCAACAATTCAACAGTGAGGCTAGGAAGGAAAGTCAAGGGATTGTATCAAGTCGACCCTAAAGTCACAGAAGCTTACTTCACTCAAACTCAAAAAGAAGTAGGAGAAGATTTGTGGCATCAGAGGCTGGCACACACCAGTTTAAAAACAGTGAAGTACTTGCAGAGTCAGCACCTAATTCAATGTAATTCAAGAACTCAAAGTATATGTAGTAGTTGCCAGATTGCTAAGAGTTCAGCTTTACCCTTTCCTCTGTCAGACTATATAGCTAATACACCCCTAGAAAAGATACATTGTGATGTTTGGGGACCCTCACCAGTTCAGTCTTTTCAAAAAATTCGATACTATGTCATTTTTGTAGATAATTTCTCTCGATACAGTTGGTCATATCCAATGAAACAGAAGTCAGAAGTCTATGATATCTTTGTCATGTTTCAAAAGCAAGTCGAGAATCAATTTGATCATAAGGTTAAACTCTTTCAGTGTGATGGAGGAGGAGAGTTCACTAGCAACAAATTTCAGAACCATTTACAACAATGTGGAATTAAATAGAACATTTCCTGTCCTTATACACCACAACAGAATGGACTCTCTGAAAGAAAACATCGACATGTGGTCGAGCTAGGAATGGCAATGCTGTATCATGCCAAAGTACCCTTAAAATACTGGGTAGGTGCTTTTATGACAGCAAATTATATCATTAATTTGCTTCCTACATCAAAACTTCATATGCATTCACCCTACAGTGTACCAACAGAAACCAAGCTATACACATTTAAGGGTCTTTGGATCTACTTGTTACCTTTGCCTCAGACCATATGCACAACATAAGCTTGATCCAAGATCTCTTACATGCATATTTTTGGGGTACAGTGAAAGACATAAAGGATATTGATGTCTTCTACCCACTAATGGACATGTCTATGTTAGTCGTCATGTGGTCTTTGATGAAACAATTTTTCCTTTCACCTCTCGATTGCCAGCTAAATATTATCAAGGTACAGACTTATACAAACAGTGGATAAATGGAGTAACTTTTCTAGACTCTATAGCTGCAGCACATGTTCAGCCTAAATCTAATGAACATATGGGACATCTGCAAGATATAGGATTGATACAGAATATCTACACTCCTGTCTCAGCTTCCACTGAAACACCACAAATGCAGACTGAGGAACTGGTATGCTTTATGCCAGTATCCACTCTGTCACCAGAAATAAACATTGAACAAAGCAGCTCTTTAGACAACACACAAGGTATAATGTCTGTTCATCCTATGCAAACCAGATTAAAGTCTGGCATAGTCAAACCGAATCCTAAATATGCATGCTTGGCTGACTATAAAGTTCCTCTCGAACCAAAAATAGTCAAATCAGCACTGACAGACAGAGGATGGTATCAGGCAATGCAAGATGAAATGGATGCCTTATACACAAACCGGACATGGGAACTAGTGCCTCGCACTGATCATATGAATGCCATAGGATGTAAGTGGGTGCTTAAAACCAAACTTACAGCAGATGGTCAGCTTGATCGACTCAAAGCTAGACTAGTAGCTAAGGGGTTTCATCAAGAAGAAGGTATTGATTTCACAGAGACCTTCAGCCTTGTCATTAAACATGCTACTATTCAAATTGTCCTGTCTGTGGCAATGACAAAGCATTGGCCAATTCATAAGCTTGATGGTAAGAATGCCTTCCTATATGACAATTTGAATGAAACTGTGTATATGCAACAGCCACCAGGTTTTATACATCCTCCGAAGCCTCATCATGTATGTCTGTTTAAGAAATCCTTATATGGTCTTCGCCGAGCACCACGAGCCTGGTTCGATAAATTCAGTAACTTTCTACTTGAGAATGGGTTCTCGTGCAGCACCACTGATCCCTCATTGTTTGTATTTCATCATGGCTCAGACACCATACTGCTATTACTCTATGTCGATGACATTGTGCTCACTGGAAGCTCAACTTCCTTACTTTCCTACTTGATCCATCTACTGAGTCTTCAATTTCATAAGAAGGATCTTGGTCTCCTACATTACTTTCTGGGCATTGAAGTTAAACAAACTTCACAGAACCTATTCCTTTCTCAGACTAAATATGCTCTTGATCTACTTACTCGAGCTAAAATGAAAGATTGCAAACCTATTTCTACTCCTCTCTCATTATGGCCTGTCGCCATGACAGCAGATGACACATTATTGAAGCATCCTCTTGAATATTGAAGTCTTGTGGGTGGACTTTAGTATCTTACTATCACTCGTCCAGATATTGCTTATGCCACTAATCTTCTCTGTCAGAAGATGCAGTAGCCCACATTAGGAGATTTTTACAAACTCAAAAGGGTTCTTCGATATGTGAAAGGCACTGTTGATCTTGGTCTAACCATTCATTCTAATAGCTTCATGCATTTGTATGGTTTTGCTGATGCTGATTGGGTAGGGTGTAGTACTACAAGGCGATCTACCACTGGTTTTTGTACATACCTTGGCTCCAACCTCATCTCTTGGTAAGCAAAACGACAATCTACAGTCTCTCGTTCCTCAACAGAGGCTGAATGTAGAGCTTTAGCCACAGCTATAGCTGATCTTACTTGGATTAATTTTGTACTTTGAGACATTGGCATCAGTTTATCTACTCCAACATCTCTCTTTTGTGACAACAAGTCAGCCATTGCTCTCTCACTTAACCCTGTTTTACATGCTCGCACAAAGCATATTGAAGTCGACTTTCATTTTGTTTGTGAAAAGGTAGCTTTAGGATCCTTAATTGTCTCTTATACTCCCAGTACTCGCCAAATTGCAGATATCTTTACCAAATCTTTACCTTGATTTTTACATTTTACTCTTCGCACCAAATTGGGCTTGGGGTCTTTACCCCTTCCCAATTTGCGGGGGATGTTAAAGATAGTGATTTGAAGACAGGATCTGTGGCAATACATAAGTCTGTGGCAATGCATAAGGAAAAAGAAATTGAAAACGAAGCTCATGACTGAGGTGCTTTGCTGATGTTGTGCTCGTGACTGAGGTGCTCTACTGATGTTGTGCTCATGGCAATGAGGAAGAAGTACAGAAGATGGTGAATTCAGAATTCATGACCGACATGAAGAGAGAGATTGTTCTTCACGAGTCTGAAGACTTAAAGCCTGAAGACTTTAACAGGAAATGCACGTGCTCTAATACAATAGGGCGGTTAGTTTGTTAGATAAGTAATCGAAGTTGTTAAGTCGGTTGAAGGGTTTTCCGTTTTATCATCTTCTTCCTCAAGTCTTCAATAAGCTGCGATGTACTCTGTTTTTCAAGATAGAGAAAAGAGGATAGAGAGCATAGAGAGAGAAAGAGATGAAAATGAGATTGTATTACAGAAGAGATGAAAAGCTCTCAGTGAATACATGTTTTGTTCTTCGATTCAAGTAAATACAAAAGTTCTTTCTCTTCTACACCTTGTATCTTGTTCTTCATTTCTTCACAAATGAAACTGGCTTTGCTGCACAACAGCTCGATCATCAAACCACGAAGATTTTGAGCTAAAGGATTTTGAGCTAAAGGGATGAATCACAGGGTGAGCTTTTTTTTTTTTTTTTCATTAGGATGGAAAGGTGATTTTGGAGAAAAGCCTCTCTCACGTTGATATGAATTTAGATACAAGGTGAGCTTTCGACAGAGAAATTTGAAGCCATAGAAAATCAAAGGAGTTGCATAAGATCCATAATTGATTTCATTATACCAGAAAATTTACAGTATCAATTGACGAATCGATCGTGAAGTTTTGGTTGGGATCTATTCTTAAAGCAAGAATATTTCGATTGATTTTGCAGAGATGGCTCTGAATTGCAAGAGTATTGTGGTAGATTTGCTTTGCCAAACGACCCACATTTTAAAAATTCAAGGATACTCAAGGTCTGGCTTTTTTGTCAATAACGTGAGAATGATGTGGGGACACCTCAAGTTTGGAATTATTCCTTTTATTGGATGAAATTAGGATCTTGAATTTTGATATTTGCTTCTTTAATTAATATAGTTTAGGATGTTCATTTAGCATATAGTAGTTGAACTTAATATTCTTATTTTTTTTAAATTTTAAAATGCACGAAGATATCTTGTCTTTGATTGGAAGATCCCACATGATCTAATAGTTCTTAAAGGTTTTACTAGGCTTCTGTTATATTCCTAGGATTTCTTTTTCTGTTACTTTGTCGAGTTGTAAATTTTAAGGGAAAAAAAGGTTGGAGTCTTAAATATTTATCGTGTTTTATAGAATCACACAGTTCACCTCTTTTAAGAAATACAAAAAATCAAGATATTTCTCTCTTTGTTTAAGAAGCACATATGTTTTGGGCGTTCATATTTTCAATTTGCCACTTAGTGCTTTTCGTTTTTGCTACCATCATTTTAATGAAGTTGTATTAGGGAAAATGCTCTCTTAAAGGTCTTTGTGGGCTTTAGGAATTAATAGATGACTTCATTGCATGCAACTGATCAGAAGAGTCCTATTCCTACAAACCTCAAGACTACAAACATACATTAAATGCGCACGCGACTAGAGTAGTTAAGTAAATAATACATGCGAATTATTCCTTTGATCCTAGGATGTCGCTGAACCGTCTCCTTTTGGCATCAACTCGGGATTCAACTCGGATGTGCATTAGCCGCAGGAGACGGGGGAATATCAACGAGGTCCACAGCAACATCCAAAAAAACTCTACCAGGATAAGTCCTATGACCCTATCGGATTTGGGAAACTCAACTACAAGGAAAAAACAGTAGGCAACACCAAGAACAATCAAAGAGATGTAAATAGTATATATTTTGACCTTTCATTTATTGAATTTTTAAAATTGACCTCAATATCGGAATCACGTGTCGGAAACTCATATGTCAGAATTCCGACTCGAGTGTCGGAGAGTGTTAAGAAAGTTGACCAGGTGTCGGATTTTCCGATACGTGTTGACCGAGTATCGGAAAGTGTCAGAGAGTGTCAGAAAGTGTCAAACACGTGTCAAAGTGTTCGACATGACACAAAGGCTCTTGGAGAGTGTCGGTGCTTTTTAGGCCACTACAAGGATTATGTTGCGAGTGGCTTGTTGATGCCTTAATTTTATTTAGTTTTATTTTACTAATTACATTTTTATTTTATTTCGGATAACTAAGATAATTAATAAACAAAGCAAAAAAAAAAAAAAAAAAAAAAACAACAGCCCCCCTTTTTTCTCCACGTGGGCTCATGCAACTTGGCCCCACCCCCTTTCTCTTCCTTCTTCTTCTTCCTCGCTCCTTCTTTCTCCGCCTCTGTAGTTCACGCGCGGTGGCAGGCGACGCGCGCGAAGGATGGCCTATGGCCGAGGGGAGTAGGCCGACGTCGGCTGGAGGGGATAAGATTACAGGCGCCATTAATGTTAAGCGAGCTTCGCTGGAAAGCTCGATGGGACACCGGTTCAGCCGAGCGGAACCGGATGCCGGCGGCCGAGGCCCTTCGTCGACCGAATTTTCTTCGCCTATAAATAGGTGGCCGCAAGCATCGTCGGAGGTGGTGGCAAGCTTGGAGATCTTTCACTGAGAGACATCGGGAAAGATTGAAGGGCGAGCGTAGGAGAGAACTCGAAGTTGCAAGCTCAGCCCGCCCTCCACCGAGAGACTTTAGGGAAGGCCGGCGGTGAGCGACTCCGAGAAGGTCAGATCTGGCCGGTGGAGGCTCGGATCTGGCCTGAGTGAGAGAGAATCGAGGCTGAGGAAGCTCCGGCCGAGATCTACGCCACAGATCTGGAGTTCTTGCTGCTGTTGTTCCCCCCCGAAGCGGTTGCCGTGACCGATCCGCCGACGCCACACCGGATCCGAGAGTTGAGAAGCTGCCGCCGCTACCCTATCGTCGTCACCACCACCATTCACCGCCATCAGGTATCCGCCACCTCCGGTTGCGTAGCCATTGTCGCCCCCCCCTCTCTCTCGAAACACCTCCATCTCCGAATCTTGACCTCAGTAAATCAAGGTCTTTGTCGCGTCTCCTACTGCCGCGCCACGAGCTCCGTCGCCGATCCAGTTGAGTGGCCAGCTGCTGTCTTCGCCGTCGTAGCCGCTGTAGCCATCGTCGCCACGCACCTCAGCCTTTCCCCCTCGGCGTCGAGGATTTGCAAACCCTAGGGTTTGCGATTTTCTGGGTCGTCGAGTCGGATCCGGGTCTCGGAACTGGGTAGGGTTTCGCAAGATTCAGGGGCGGCGAGAGTCGGGTCGCGATCCGGGTAGGGTTCGCGGGGAGTCGGGTCGCGGAGCGGGCTGTTGGGCCGGGTTGTCAGGTCGGGCCGGGTGTCCCCGAACGCTCGGCCACGATGCCGTTTCAGTAAAAAAAAAAAAGGACGAAAAAATCCGAGTCGGGCCCGTCCTCGTTCGGATCGCTGGCCCGGGTCGGACCTAACCCGCGGATTCGACCCGGGTCAGTTTTTATATTATTTTAATATAAAATAATATTTTAAATAAATAAATAAAAATAAATATTTTATTTTCCAAAAAAAATAAAAAAATAAAAAAATGTTTTATTTAAAAAATGTTAAAAAATGTTTTATTTTCCAAAAAATCGAGAAAAATCAAAAAATAATTTATTTTCTAAAAATATTTAAAAAATATTTTATTTTCCAAAAAATCAAAAAATCATAAATATTTCATATTTTCCCAAAAAATGCCAAAAATCCAAAAAAGTCAAAATTTCATGAAAAAGCCAAAAAAAAATTCAGAAAAAGCCAAAAAGACTTGTATTTTTCCAAAAAATACCAAAAAATCCCAAAAAATCCCTTTTGTGTAAAAAAAAAAAAAAATAGAAAAAGACTCAAAAAATGTTTTTCCTCCCAAAAATGCATGGAAAATCCCTCGAGCATCCAAAAAGCCTCGGGGTTTGAACAAGATTAGGTACTGAAAGGGCATTAGTGATTAACTAGTGTAATCAAGTCCTCGATCCTAATTTCTCTGGTTGCATAGGAGTGAGTATTTCTCCCGATACTTCACTTGGGTTTCTAATCAACCCACCCCAAATCGATTAGTGGCGACTCCATTTTAAAAATTGATTTACAGGTTAAAAATTTAGACTATTAAAGTCGTGAATTGGTGGACTTGGGAGAGTCCAAGCATAACTAATTTCAGCGGAGCCATTAGCCTCCTTAGGCGCTCGTACTCGATTGCGGGCGCCGAAAAAAAGAGGTCGCGACAGCTTGGCGACTCCACTGGGGACTTTGAGGACTTATGCCATTTTTGTCTTGTTTAAATTCCTTACTGACTTGTTTTTATTTTTTTCTTTATGCGGAGTCGAGTTTAGAAATTTATTTTAATTTTGTTTAAAATAGATTATCTTGTGATTATAAACTGTTATGCATGCTTTACTTTGTTTTAAACACTACACATGGCACACACAACTGGCCGCCGGACTGGGCCGCCATAGGATTTTTAGGATGGTGTTAAGAAAGATACGACCTCGAACGCGAGACTGCGATGTAGAGGTTGCATTTCTTTTCCCCGAATTTCTTAGCCGAGGTTAAGGGGGTATGCTGCTAACGCGAGACTGCGACTGGCGGATACCCTTTTAATTTCATCAAGCCTTCTGAGTTAGAAATCGAGCCACACATCCCATCTGTATGTCTTTGTGCTTGCCTTTTTATTTAAAAGCAAAGTGATTTCTTTACTTTTACTCAGTCTTTTTTGGCTCATGGCAAAATAGGGTCAAGTTGTGTACTTCCCTTTATTATATGCGATGGGAAGATTTGATATCCAGTTCATTCCTACACCAAAGGGAGAGCTCCTCAGATGGTGGAAACAGTTAGATCAACTCGGCCAAGAGTGCGTCAAAACAAGAATCGGTCATCTCCTCCCATTGCTCCAAATCAATATCCACTCTGGGGTCATGCAAGCATTACCACATTTTTGGTGCCCTGAAGCATCCACCTTCATGTTTGGCAGATTTGAACTGACTCCAACTTTAGAAGAGTACGGTCTCGCCATAGGAATGCCCACAGGAAGCGAGCTTGCCACCCCACCAATCGGCATCAACCCCGTGGTTAGTCTATCGCGGTTTCTAAAAAATCATTCGGTAAGAGAAATTGTTCAAGCCAACAACAATGCTTTTCCGTTATCATCTTTAACGAATGCTTTGAAAAACAATCAATGAC
Source organism: Eucalyptus lansdowneana (assembly GCA_017140395.1). Lineage (NCBI taxonomy): Eukaryota > Viridiplantae > Streptophyta > Magnoliopsida > Myrtales > Myrtaceae > Eucalyptus > Eucalyptus lansdowneana. The sequence continues at coordinate 24,156,199 of CM029489.1, forward strand.
CCAAAAGCCAAGATCTTCCTCTTAGCATTCTTTGGTTTTATTATCTTTCCCCATCGAAAGAATGCTATAAATCCTTCAATCACATGGGTAGTAAATCAAGTCATTTTTGGAGCAGGATATGTGAACATGGTTTTAGCTGAAACGTTTTTATCCCTTAATCGTTTTAAAGAAAAAAAGGAAAAAATCATGAGGGCCGCCCCAGAAATTTTACAAATGTGGTTCTTTTCCCATATCAAAGGATTTGGGCACCTCATGTAAATATTTGAAATCAATGAATTCAAACACCCATTGCAAAAGTTTCAAAGCTTGGAAAAATACTCTCCCAACGAGGAATATTCTCAATGGATTAACTTATTAAAAAAACCTGTCCCCGAGACATTCCTATGGCGAGCTAAGTGGTTCATGGTAGGAGAGGTGCGCTTTGCGCTTAATTATTACAATCCCATCCCATTGCTAGGCCTCTCCGGAGCCACCTCATATTATCCATATAGGGTGGCTCGTCAGTATAGGGTCCTCCAAGAAATCTCGCCGCCGCTCAAATCAGGATTGTTCCGAATCTTTTTCACCCGTATAGACTACAACTACTTGGAGGAGATCCGCATAATTTAGAATGCATGGAGTAGATGTCACCCTGAAAAGATTGTCATACCCAGAAGGTTGAAGGGCAGGAAAAAGCTCATCATGCATCTACATTCTACATCCTCAACCATATAATTCCCAAAGAGCTGCAACCAGTAATCCCTCATGTAGTTGATAAACTTACCCTGAAAGGGCAAATTGAATCTCTTGAAAAGAACTTGGAGACAAGCAGAAGACACGTATCAAAGCTAGTACGAAGAAGCAAGCAGCTCCACAAGACTGGAACTTCCCATCGCATATAAAATGGGCAGCGGGACTTTTGATGTAAATATTTCTAATGTGAATATCTAGGGTCGTTCTAACTTGTGTAAAAAGCCCTTTCAGCATTGTATAAATCTCCTGTTAATAAATAAGAATGACTCGACCCTTGCTATGAGCCAGTTTTCCATGTGTTTCCCTTGTTTACATTTTCTCCATTTTCTGTGCTGACAGGTAATCACATCATAGTCGTATTTGCCAAATCCAAAAGCTAGAATGGCTGAAGAAAACGTACCAAGCCGTGTCGAGATTATGGAAAATGAAATGAAGCAAGTCTTCAATGTGCTTCAACAACTCTCAAAGCAGATAGATTCCATCCAAGGCAAATTGGCTCCCGCCCCAGCCTCAATCGAAGTATTGTTACCGCAATCGTCTACCGAGGTGATCAAGGAAGAGATACTGATGATAACATGCCCGAATTGGAGGATGATATGCACTAAATCATAGTTGAGAAAGCAAAACCCAACAGTTTGTCTAAGACTGAACATGACAAACACCTTGAGAAACTTGAAGAGAGGCTAAAACAATTGCAGGGTCTTCAAGATCCTACTCCAACAGACCTCTCCATCTACTTTAAGGTCAAAATGCCAGAAAAATTCAAAATGCCTGAGTTCGAGAAATACGATGACACGACCTGCCCAAGAGCTCACTTGCAGATGTATTTGGTTCGAATGACCCAGTACGTTAATAATGAACCTTTAAGGATCCAGTTGTTCCAATCAAGCCTGGTAGGTCCCGCCCTGAGATGGTACATCAAAAAGAACATAAACCTCATTGAGACATGGGGTGAAGCAAGTGAAGCATTCCTCAAGTAGTACAAATTCATAATGGACATTACCCCTTCTCGTGAGGATCTCGATCGCACGGAAAAGAAAAAGCAGGAATCTTTCAAAGAATATGCTATTAGATGGAGGAATCTTGCTGCCCAGATCAGTCCTGAGCCAACTGACTTTGAATTGAGAAAAATGTTCATCAAAACCCTCCCTTTCGAATATCGCAATCGGATGGTGACTACAATCGCTGAATCATTCAATCAACTCATTCTAGTGGGAGAGCAGATTGAGACAGGTTTAAGGGACGGCTGGTTCACTGAGCCTGCACCTGTTAGCAGAAGGCTCAACATGAAAAAAGATAAAGAATCCTCGATTGATGTCAATGCCACCTACACTGCAAACACCGGTCATCTCCCAACTATTCAGACAAACACAGGCCAACAACAGACTAATAGCCGTCCACCCCAGCGCTACAACAACCGAAGACAATTCACTCCGCTTCCTGGATCTCCCTCCCAAGTTTTGGCAATCCTCCGAAACAAGAATCTCCTTTCAACTGAGCCAAAACAACCCAATGCTGAAAACTTCTCCAGCTATGACTCGTCCAAAAAATGTGACTATCACATGGGAGAAGTAGGCCATTCAATTGATGAGTGTTTCATCCTTAAGCATCGGATTCAGAACTTGCTGGATACTAAGGCCTTCTCATTCCAAACTGCAAAGCCAAATGTCCAAAGCAACCTGCTCCCTGATCATGCTGATAAAGTAAACATGATATTCAGTTCTGAAGCCGGTCAAATCAGAAATGTCGATGCACATATTGTTGACATCTATCGAGGGTTAGTAGAAACCGGGTATTATCCGAATGATGAGATACCACCCTTTGCAATAATGGAGGAAAGGGTATTAAGAATGATAAAGGCCGGAATAATCGTGTACGTCAACCACGCCAGCATAGTTTCTACCATATCGCAAGTCCTCATCAACTGGGATGAAGAATTTGCTCTCTAAATGCGGAAAAGGAGAAGAATGATTCCACCTCACCTGAGAGCATCCTTGAAAGGAAGGGAGCCATTGTTCAAGCATCAACAGCAGAAGCGGCTATAGTCATCGAGATCCCCCAGCCTTACAAATATGAGTACAACAATGCAGTACCATGGTCTTATGACCTTGATGTTGGTTTAGTCACGAGATCTTGGAGAACCTATGCTCAAGCAAATACTCAGTCTGCTAAGCCCGTCACTGATGAAGAAGCCAAGGAGTTTTTGGCCGTAGTTAAGGCCAGTGAATATAATGTGGTGGAACAGTTACGAAAATCACCAGCACAAATCTCTTTGCTGGAATTGCTTCAGACATCTGTCAAGCACCAGAAATCCCTCATGAAAGTATTAAGTGAAGTACATGTCCCTGAAACGATTGAGCATGACAAACTCGAGGAATTTGTCAATACCATCCTTCTAAAGGATCAAATGGCATTTTCTGATGAAGAAATTCCTGAGGAGGGTAGAGGACACACCAATGGCCTCTACATATCAGTCAAGTGCAACGCATCTCACGTCGCTCGAGTACTGATTGACAACGGATTTGCTCTTAACATATGTTCACTAGCGACACTCTGTCACCTTAAAATAGAGAGATCATGGATCCAATTACCCAAGACTTCTGTTCGAGCGTTCGATGGAACAAAGAAGGAAACAGTGGGAGAGATCGAGCTTGACATTCAAATTGGCCCAACCATATTCAAAATTTTGTTCCAGGTGATGGATATCCCCACTGCGTTTAATTTCCTCTTAGGGCGCCCATGGATCCACGTCGCAGGAGCAGTACCTTCGAGCCTCCACCAAAGTGTGAAGTTCTTGGTTGGAGGAAAATTGATCACGGTCCGAGGGGAGGAAGATCACCGCATCTACCATGAGACAGCCATCCCTTATGTTGAACCTAGTGACAAAAGCGAAGCCAGCTATCAATCATTTGAGCTCGTGTCTACTATACACGAAACTCGAGGGACTTTGCCCCTCGTCCCCGAGGTATCAAGCGCTGCAATCATGGTAGGAAAAATCATGGTTGGACACGGTTTTATTCTAGGACAAGGACTTGGTAGGAGAGGTCAGGGCATCCGTCAGCCCATTGAAGCCCTGAGGAGACCCTATACTATCGGTTTAGGATATTCCCCAGATAAAAAAGCGAAGAAAAAAATCGGCCTTGTATATCCTCGTCTCGAGGAAACTTTCCCAGGCCCAGCCAGGATGATGCATGAGGAAAATGAAATGAATACTTCAAAATGGTTCAACCCCGAAAGCGCGAAATTGCCCATAATCCAGGAAGACACAACTTGGCCCTCACTTAAGAAAGATGGGCCAGATGATGTGACCTCCATGTTCGGAGACATTTTCATAGGTGCCATTGAGGAAGAGCAGTTAGAAGAGACAAGCGATAACTTCTCGTTCATCTAGCTTCAATACCAAGTCGAAGAATTACGCGAGACTGTACATCATTTGACAGAAAACTTCGCTTAAGCTACCCGTACATTCTGCTCTCGTCACAATGAAGAGTTGGTAGTAAATGAAGAAGACCCTACTGACACGACTTGGCGAGGGGCACGGCTACCCTTATCCCCGAGAAGCACACGGCCATATTCGCCTCTTCCTAAATCAATGGCCATTGTTTTCCCCATCCTCCTAGAGCAAGGGATAATCGGCAGGGAACTGAACCATCCTACCCCTGAGTACTTCCTTGATTATGATCCATCCAAGCAATGTGATTACCATTAAGGGGAATTAGGACACTCGCTAGATGACTGCACCATCTTGAGAGACAAGGTTCAAGATCTTTTGGATGCTGGGGTATTCACGTTCCGCTCTCCATGGCTGTGTTTTGGCAAGGATCACCTCCTCGTGGTACCCAGCACTCGTACCATGTTCCTTGAGCATGCTAAGGAGGCACATAAAGGAGAGGCAATCATAGACACTTTGGGCCAACCAAGTGGTAAATTTGACTACTATGTCAATTATTCAATTCCTCAAAGTTTCTATGATCATCACAACATCGTCCCTGATGGATGGGGAGACATGGATGATCTGAAATCCACAAAGCCGGGAGCACAAGGAGACATGGCTGGCAACTGGTATGAAGACTTCTTCGTGGGCGCTATTAACGGAGGACCGTCAGGGGAAATGGGTGCAGAGCCGCTCGAGTAGAATCCTTTTTAATTCCTCTGCATACTCCCCTACGTGGGAGCTTGTACATATTTCTTAAAGTCTGGCTTGTTTTGTTTTCAACATTAGTTCCACTCAAGGAACTATTTTTTGAAATCACCATGTAAATCCATCTACTAATAAATAAAGTTGAAAACATTTTGAGGGTATGAGGAAACACACCAAACCGGCCCGTTGATGATAGCCAGCCGTCAAATGAAAGAAGAAATCTGAGGCCCGGGTCTCCTCATGTTTCCTTGATTTTAATATTCAAAAATAATTTACCACCTTTTCAAAAGAAAGAAGCATGCATGCTACTAACTTTATTTGTTCCCTTAACCTATCTACTCTATGACACATGAATAATCTAGCGGCAAGCGAGGGTATGGGAACGGTCCAAATCAACACCGTAAGTAGCCATGATAGCAATTCTGATGATTCAGATGATGATTTTGATGATTCCGACGAAATTCAACGGAATTGGAAGCGCCATGAAGAAACAAGGCCCCCTACTACTGAAGACACCATCATTGTCAACTTAGGCAGCGTAGAAGATCCAAGGGAGATAAAGATTGGTGCGAACCTTCCTAAAGAAGAAGCTGCAAGCTTAATTGCCCTCCTAAAAAGGTATCAAGACGTATTCGAATGGTCATATGCCGATATGCCAGGCCTCGATCCAATGATCGTGGAGCATAGCTTACCAACCAACCCTGATGTGGCCCTTAAGAAGCAGCGGTTAAGAAGAGCTAAGCCTGAAATGTCAAAAAAGATTGAAGAAGAAGTAATGAAGCTCCTGGAAGTAGGCTTCCTCGAGGTCTCACAATATCCTAGTTGGATAGCAAACATTGTACCGGTGAAGAAGAAAGATGGACGAATCCGGATTTGTGTTGACTACCGCGATTTGAACAAAGCAAGCCCAAAGGATGATTTCCTACTACCTCACATAGATGTTCTTGTGGATAGTACTGCTGGATTCAAACTTTTCTCTTTCATGGATGGGTTCTCAGGATACAACCAAATAAAAATGAAGGAGGAAGACAAGGAAAAGACGGCATTCATTACTCCATGGGGGACTTTTCACTATAAGGTCATGCCTTTTGGCCTGAAAAACGCTGGAGCAACTTACCAACGTGCCATGGTCACCCTTTTCCATGACATGATGCATAAAGAAATTGAAGTATATGTCGATGACATGATCGCCAAAACCAGACATGGAGAAGACCATGTGAAGACCCTGGAAAAATTATTCACGCCAGTTCAAGTTGCGCTTGAACCTAGCAAAATGTGTGTTCGGGGCAACTTCTGGCAAATTACTTGGATTCATTGTGAGCTGTAAAGGGATAGAAGTGGACCCGTCAAAAACTAAAGCGATATTTGAGATACCTCCTCCCTCGACTGTAAAAGAAGTCCGGAGTCTCCTGGGAAGATTAAATTACATTGCGTGATTCATTTCCCAGCTTTCCGAAACTGCAAAGCCTTTCTTTAAACTTCTCAGGAAAGATGTGCAAATCAAATGGGATGATGACTGCCAATTGGCGTTTGAACATCTAAAGTAGTACCTGATGAAACCACCGGTTTTAATACCCCCGACCCCAGGACACCCTTTGACCCTCTACCTTACCATCAACAGTGAATCTCTAGGTGCAATGCTGGCACAGAAAGGACCCCATGATGGGAAAGAGCGAACCATTTACTATTTGAGTAAAAAGTTCACAACGCCGGAACAAAACTACTCCAAGTCAGAAAAAATATACGCTGCATTAGTATGGGTGTTGCATAGACTCCGGCAGTATACCTTGCATTACCAGACATTCCTTGTAACTGAGAATAACCCAATCAAGTATTTGCTTAGTTGCCTGGCCTTTGTGGGAAAATTGGCCAAATGGCAAATCCTGATCTCAGAATTCGACATCCAGGTGATGTCGCAAAAATCAGTTAAAGGTCGAGTAATTGCTGATATGTTAGCAGATTGCCCTAAAGAAGTATGCGAGGATCATTCCCCAGACGACCGAATTTCAACAGTGGAAGAGGACACATGGACTATGTTCTTTGACGGGGCTGTAAATTTGTCAGGTTCAGGCACCGGGGCGGTCTTGATATCCCCAAATGGACAACATTATCCTGTGGCTGCAAAGTTGATGTTTCCATGCACCAACAATATAGCCGAATATGAAGCATGCATCCTCGGCCTACAAGCGGCTATTGAAATGGAAGTGTCAAAACTAAAAGTGTTCGGTGACTCCACCTTAATTATCCTCCAGACTGTGGGCGAATGGAAGACAAAAGACGCCAAAGTAGTGCCTTATCACGACTACTTGGAAAAGCTGGTAGGAGAATTCCAGGACATCTCGTTTGAATACCTACTTAGAATTCATAACCAGTTTGCTGATGCACTAGCAACACCATCATCTATGTTGCAAGTAACGAAGGGGTTAGAAGTAGAGCCTTTAAAGATTGAAGTCCTGACAAGACAGGCCCATTGCATGACTATAATTGAAGAACCCGATGGGAAACCCTGGTATTATGACATCATGAGATACGTCCAGAAGTAAGAATTTCTTGAAGAAAGCACTCCCTCTGATCGAAAATACCTGATGAAAATGGCTTCGAGGTTCTTCGTCAGCGGTGAAAATTTGTACAAAAGATCATATAACTCAGTCTTGCTAAGGTGTGTGGATGCAAATGAAGCCACACAAATAATGCAAGAAATACATGGGGGAGTATGTGGCCCTCACATGAATGGACGTATGTTGGCCAAGAAAATAATGAGATTGGGTTATTACCGGTTCCCTTTAGAGAGTGATTGTGCTCAGCATGTGCGAAGCTGTCATCGTTGTCAGATTCACGGGGACAAGATAAATGTCCCTCCAACTGAATTGCATCAGTTATCTGAGCTGTGGCCATTTTCAATGTGGGGTATTGATGTAATTGGCCCAATCAATCCGAAGGCATCAAATGGGCACCGATTCATTTTGGTCGCAATCGACTACTTCTCAAAATGGATCGAGGCTGTATCATATGCAAGCGTAACTGCACGAAACATTATGAAATTCATCAGATGTGACATAATTGCCCGTTATGGTGTACCAGAAGCTATCGTCACCGATAATGGGTCAAACCTGAACAACAAGTTGATTGATCAATTGTTTTCTGAGTTCAAAATCCAACATCTGAACTAGTCCCCTTATCGTCCACAAATGAATGGAGCCGTGGAAGCCGCCAACAAGAACATCAAGAGAATCCTATCCAAGACAGCTGAAAACTACCGTGACTGGCATGAGAGGTTACCCTTCGCACTAATAGCATATCGAACTTCGATTCGAACTTCCACTAGGGCAACGCCTTTTTCCTTGGTTTACGGCATGGAGGCGGTTTTGCCTGTAGAAGTAGAAATCCCTTCCTTGCGAATTTTATCCCAGGCAGGATTGTCCAAAAAGGAATGGACACAACAAAGGCTTGAGCAACTAAATATGATCGACGAAAAACGACTGAAAGCCCTCTGTCATGGTCAGTGTTACTAGCAGATGGTAGCTCGATCGTTCAATCAAAAGGTGCGACCCAAGCACTTTGAGGTAAACGAGCTAGTCTTGAGAAAGACACTGCCAATCTTTCCAGAGCCTGGAGGCAAGTTTGCCCCAAATTACAAGGGTCCCTATGTAATAAAGAAGATACTTCCTGGAGGAGCCTTGATTCTGACTGAGATGGACGGGCGAGAATTCTCTAAACCAGTTAATTCCGATGCTGTGAAAAAGTACTACCCTTGAAAGATGTTCATTGTCTATCATTGCCAAGCATTTCTCTATCATAATGAAAATGCCTATGCACCTTTATATATGAATGATGTGTTTACACCATCATAAAAAAATGTGTGTTTGGGTTGACTCAATGAAGAAAATGAATGGTAATCGTCAGCATTTAAGGAAGTGTCGAAAATCAAGTAGCAAACTCGATGTCATAACTTGAGCAAATCGACGTTGTCCAAGCAGACGCGTAAGAGTAATCCATGTCAATTTCGCCTAGCTCAGTGTAAGGGACGCGTCATTCAGGAACCTGTCTGGTAAAAAAGAATCTTCTGTCCTAGTCAACAATCTTAGAATCTAGAGGCCTCACTTCTTGTTCCAGACACATGCTCTTGCAAGAAGTAATTACCATTGGAGAATTGGAAATTTTGATTGTCCATCTTAAATTCCATAGAAGCTTAAGGTACATGACTTTGCCTGACGTTGCTATAATTAGAGGTGGAAGGAAAAATTCCACAGAAGGAAAGCTTTGAAAATCAATCAACAACCAGCAATTATGCACATGTGGCCACAAGTAGGAAAGGCCAGCAGAAGGAAGCATTGAAATGTAAAAAAGGGCCATCAGCAACTTCCCTAAGAGCCAGTACAAATAAACTCTGAGGGAAAGGTAACCTGGCATCATTTCTGACACTCACTCTCTGAACTCATATTGACAGGAGGCATTGGGATTCAAGAGCCAGATTAAATGGTTAAATAGAGCAAACCAAGTGATTCAAGCCCGGGGCAAAAACAAAGACGTTTAACCAAATTCTTAATCCTTGGCTGATCCTTCATGTGTCACATCCTTAATCAATAGGGATAACCATTGACACCCATTTGTGAATAACCCTTTTGATGTTCAAAATTTAACAATACTATTCTGTTGGCCCTTAAAGCTACTAAGAAGGTCCTTTTGAGCCAAAACCATTCATTTGTTCTGAGAAGTACAAACTCCATCACATTTAAAATGCTGCATGCCTTTTCTAAATGGATTTCGCATGATGATTTTGTCTGTTTAAATCACTGATTCCATTAAGGATTATTAGAATAGACAGCTAAATGAAGAATACAAGATTAATCGAGCATGCTGGATAAGGCGTGTCAGAATGATGAAAGGCAAGCCATATCCTACACACAATCCCCCTATCTATACATTGTGAGATGAGCGCAGAAGATTCCATGGCTACAGGGTAAAGAGTTCTCTCGCGAATGGTACGATAACCAAAATAGTGAGAGGCATTCCATCGCTCACCCCATTGAGCCCCATACACTGATGAAATTTCTATCCTACCCCCGTCAAGAACCACCCCACATTGGGGTAGATCGGAGGCAAAGCAACGTCACAAGGTGAGAAGAGAGATAGAAATTTTCTTGCTCGCACTTGCATCAATCTTCGGGTGTCTTTATTGCATATGAACACTCGCGTTAATTTAAGTGCCCTAGAGTCATGAAGAGCAATTCTTTCTTTACGCACTTGTATCCATTGTACAACCCAATTGAGTTTGTAAAATTCACCCTCACATGGAGGCAAAGCAGAAGCTACCGCCATTCGAACAACATAATTGGAAATACCAGAAGACTCAATAAGTCCAACGAAAGCATTTGCTTGAACTTGTCAAGATCAGTTCCTCAAACAAAAAGGACAAAAACTAGGGCATAAAAAAGCAGTGTACCTGGTAAAAGCAAGGTCAATGCCTGTGAATGAAAAATTGAGATGAGAAATAGGGGCATGAAAAAGCAGTGTGCCTGGTAAAAGTAAGGCCGATGCCCCAAATAAAAATACAGCCATTTGTATTCCCAAGAGAAATTGCTGATACAACCGCCATCTGACCGTGAAGAAAGACTAGTGACAAATGCCAAGACAATCACCAACTCTCACCCTCTTACATGTGAGCCAAGATTACGTTACATTCCCATTGTAAAAGTCTCTTCAGACTAGGGGCACTTCAATTAACGTAGGATTTCATGTGTCAATAAGCACTGCTCGAAGAAGTACGAGCAAGATTACTCTATCTCTTTTCACAGAAATCTTGACTTGCAAACCCGGAGATGATCGTACAGCACTTCATTCATAAGCCTTGACCTTAACGGTCCCATTTGATGAGCCATTGACCAAATCTTCGTCACAGTTTCAACAAAGACCTCTCACATTAGTAAAGTCGTACTGTTTGCGAGAATACTCAAACCTCTGCTGACATGATGACAGTGAGATAGTGTGGTCCTTATAAATCCTGCATCAATGGTCAGGATAGCCTTCTCCATGAGAGTGAGTGAAAAGTCCTTTCAGACTGAAAGTCCCTCATCTGGCATGCTCAAAGCATCTATATTCCGAATAAATGTTGTCTTTCAAAATCTTCCCCAGTGGAAATCAAATGATGCAAAACTGACAAAATTATCATGCATGAATCTCATGAATTTTCTACATCTACAATCATGTGTGCATATTGTACAAATAGCAAACATACTCTCAAAGATCAGAGATATTGCCAGGTAAGCATATCCTAATCCCCATTTGTCTTAAAGTACCTATCATTGTCCAGGTACTCTCTTATTGACGCTCGACCTATTCGAGTCGTCCCTTGAGTTTGGATGCTTGTAATTGTCCCAGCATCCCGCTGTCTTTGAGTACCGGCCATCGTTCAGATACTCCCTTTTCTTGACACTCAACCTGTTCGAGTTGTCCTTAGAATATTAATGCTTGTGATTGACCAAGTATCCCTTTATTTTTGAATACCTACTGCTGTTTAGGTATCCCCATATCGTCAAGTACCCACCGTTGTCCAAGTGTTCCACCCATTTAAGTGCCTGCGGCAATCCAAGTACCCTTTCGATACCTGCGAACACTAGGCACCCTCCAAGAGTTTGTACTTGCAATCATCCAAGTACCCCTTCGACGCCTGCAAAGGCCCAAATACCCTCCAGGTTAGTACTTGTGAATATCCAGGTACTCTTTGATATGCCTGTGAATGTCCAGGTATCTTCCACAAATCGATGCCCTGAGAAAGGTCGGCGCATCCTCCCGAGAAAGGTCGGGTTCCAACTGGTGTCTTCAACAAAAGTCAGACACCCCACAAATCGATGCCCTGAGAAAGGTCGGTGCATCCTTCCGAGAAAGATCGGGTTCCAACCAGTGTCTTTGACAAAGGTCAGACACCCCCACAAAACAGATGCTCTGAGAAAGGTCGGCGCATCTCTCGAGAAAGGTCGGGTACCAACTGGTGTCCTCAATACAAATCAGACACCCACAAATGAGATGCCTTGAGAAAGGTCGGTGCATCTCCTGTTAAGGCGACCAAAGAAAGGTTCGGGTCCTAGACAAACTACTGATTACTCCAATAGGCGACCGAAGAATGGTTTGGGTCTTGGAGGAGCAATCTCCTGTCAAGGCGACCGAAGAAAGGTTCGGGTCCTAGACAAAACCAATTTATTGCTCTAACAGGCGACCGAAGAAAGGTTCGGGTCCTGGAAAAGCAATTCCCCGTCAAGGCAACTGAAGAAAGGTTCGGGTCCTTGACAAAACCAACTGATTGTTTTAACAGGCGACCGAAGAATGGTTCGGGTCCGAGACAAACCACTAATTGCTCCGACAAGAGACCGAAGAATGGTTCGGGTTCTGGAGGAGCAATTTCCCGTCAAGAAGACCGAAGAAAGGTTCGGGCCCTAGGCAAATCATTGATTGTTTTAACAGGCGACCGAAGAATGGTTCGAGCCCTGGAAAAGCAACCTCCTCATGTCACCAGGTAAGATGAGGCCTTGATACTTGCCAAACTCAGGGCTCACACCCTATCTCACTCACTCCTGGTAAGTAACTACAGGTATCTTCTTATCTGTCTTAGTATATGTAAAGTTATATTGCTCTTTTTCTGCATAGAATAATAGATGCCAAATAAAATATAATTTGTTACGCATGCATGGATAAAATTGAGGCATCAGTCTGTCTTTGAATGCAACCTCTACGAGCTCACCTTCAAAGAGGGGCAAACTGTTGATGCCTTAAGTTTATTTAGTTTTATTTTACTAATTAAATTTTTATTTTATTTCGGATAACTAAGATAATTAATAAACAAAGCAAAAACAAAAAAAAGAAAACAACAGCCCCCCTTTTTTCTCCATGTGGGCTCGTGCAACTTGGCCCCACCCCCTTTCTCTTCCTTCTTCTTCTTCCTTCTTCTTCTTCCTCGCTCCTTCTTTCTCCGCCTCTGTAGTTCACGCGCGGTGGCCGGCGACGCGCGCGAAGGATGGCCTATGGCCGAGGGGAGTAGGCCGACGTCGGCCGGAGGGGATAAGATTGCAGGCGCCATTAATGTTGAGCGAGCTTCGCTGGAAAGCTCGATGGGACATCGGTTCAGCCGAGCGGAACCGGATGCCGGCGGCCGAGGCCTTTCGTCGACCGGATTTTCTTCGCCTATAAATAGGTGGCCGCAAGCATCGTCGGAGGTGGTGGCAAGCTTGGAGATCTTTCACTGAGAGACATCGGGAAAGATTGAAGGGCGAGCGCAGGAGAGAACTCGAAGTTGCGAGCTCAGACCGCCCTCCACCGAGAGACTTCGGGGAAGGCCGGCGGTGAGCGACTTCGAGAAGGTCAGATCTGGCCGGTGGAGGCTCGGATCTGGCCTGAGTGAGATAGAATCGAGGCTGAGGAAGCTCCGGCCGAGATCTACGCCACATATCTGGAGTTCTTGTTGCTGTTGTTCCCCCCCCCCGAAGCGGTTGCCGTGACTGATCCGCCGACGCCACACCGGATCCGAGAGTTGAGAAGCTGCCGCCACTGCCCTGTCGTCGTCACCACCACCATTCACCGCCATCAGGTATCCGCCACCTCCGGTTGCGTAGCCGTTGTCGCCCCCCCTCTCTCTCGAAACACCTCCATCTCCGAATCTCGACCTCAGTAAATCAAGGTCTTTGTCGCGTCTCCTACTGTCGCGCCACGAGCTCTGTCGCCGATCCAGTTGAGTGGCCAGCCATTGTCTTCGTTGTCGTAGCCGCCGTAGCCATCGTTGCCGCCGTCGTCGCCGCGCACCTCAGCCTTTCCCCCTCGGCGCCGCGGATTCGCAAACCCTAGGGTTTGCGATTTTTCGGGTCGTCGAGTTGGATCCGGGTCTTGGAACCGGGTAGGGTTTCGCGAGATTCGGGGGCGGCGGGAGTCGGGTCGCGATCCGGGTAGGGTTCGCGGGGAGTCGGGTCGCGGAGCGGGCTTTTTGGGCCGGGTTGTCGGGTCGGGCCGGTGTCCCGAACGCCCGGCCACGACGCCGTTTCGAAAAAAAAAAAAGACGAAAAAATCATAGTCGGGCCCGCATTGCGGGCCCGTCCTCGTTCGGATCGCTGGCCCGGGTCGGACCCAACCCGCGGATCCGACCCGGTCAGTTTTTTTATATATTATTTTAATATAAAATAATATTTTAAATAAATAAATAAAAAATAAATATTTTATTTTTCAAAAAAAATAAAAAATAAAAAAATGTTTTATTTATAAAATGTTAAAAAATGTTTTATTTTCCAAAAAATCTAGAAAAATCAAAAAATAATTTATTTTCCAAAAATATTTAAAAAATATTTTATTTTCCAAAAAATCAAAAAATAAAAAATATTTCATATTTTCCAAAAAAATGCCAAAAATCCAAAAAAGTCAAAATTTCATGAAAAAGCCAAAGAAATTCAGAAAAAGCCAACAAGACTTGTATTTTTCCAAAAATACCAAAAAATCCCAAAAAATCCCTTTTGTGTAAAAAAAAAAATTAGAAAAAACTCAAAAAATGTTTTTCCTCCCAAAAATGCATGGAAAATCCCTCGAGCATCCAAAAAGCCTCGGGGTTTAAACAAGATTAGGTACCGAAAGGGCATTAGTGATTAACTAGTGTAATCAAGTCCGCGATCCTAATTTCTCTGGTTGCGTAGGAGTGAGTATTTCTCCCGATACTTCACTTGAGTTTCTAATCAACCCACCCCAAATCGATTAGTGGCGACTCCATTTTAAAAATTGATTTACAGATTAAAAATTTAGACTATTAAAGTCGTGAATTGGTGGACTTGGGAGAGTCCGGGCATAACTAATTTCAGCCGAGCCATTAGCCTCATTAGGCGCTCGTACCCGATTGCGGGCGCCGAAAAAAAGAGGTCGCGACATGGCTTCATCTTGGATGCCGAAATAATGAGTACATCTCAAAGATAGTTATTTCCTTGCTAAAAAACTGTGATAGAGAGAGGGTAGGAGTCGATCTTCGGCATAGCCTCTTTGCAACATCTTCATCACAAGGAGCAATCACTTAGAAGATGGCTAGAGCTGTTCTATTCAGAAGTTCTTTACATTTACATTTGTATATAGGGGTGAGCATCGGTCCAGGGTCAACCTTAGATTGACCCTGGACTGGCCCAAGCCTGTCGGTCCTGGTCCGGTTCCTAGGGAGACCGGGTTGGTCATTGATCCTAGAATTCCTAGACTAACACTGTGCGGGTTAGTCCTCGGTCCTAAGAGTTCCGGGTCGGTCAAACCCTGACTATATATATATATTATATAATTTTTTTATATAGAGAAAACCTTAAAATAAATGGCATCAACAACATTAAACAACTCTTTAGTGAGAAGTTCAAGTAATTTTACATTGTTCTTTAATAATTTAGATTTTTAATGTCTTTTACGACATTAATAGTTATAATTTATGAAGTAGAAAAATGTTTTTGTGAGGAGTTCTCACGGTGTCCAAAAATGTATAAATAGCTCCTTATGACATCCTCCTTTACTATTTGTTCTCTTCTATCTTATTTGTTCTCGTAGTCTTCAATTTGACAAAATCAAAATAAACAACTTCTCTGCTCGCCACTCGACACTCACCTCACTCGCTTTGGGTCACTCGTGCTGCTCACCGCTCGATGCTCACTTAGCTTGTTGCTCCCCGCTTGACATTTGATGCTCATTTTGTTCAACGCTCATCTCACTTGACCCTCACCGCTTGTCTTTCTTAGTTGACCTCGCTTATCATCGACTTATTTGGTCAATACGATCCTCGGTTGCCTTTTCAAGGAGTACACAAAATAAAATAAAAAATTAGTGGTTGGTCCTAGGTTGACCTTGAAACCAGATCGGACCTATTGGGTCGGTTTGGTCCTTAATCGTTTTTTTTTTTAAGAAATACAAAAAATGAAATAAAAAATTATTGATTTGTCCCAGTGTTGACCCTGGAACCGACCGAATCCATTGGGTTGGTCCAGTCCTCGGTTCCAAGATCAATAAGGTCGGTCCTCGGTCCTAAGAATTGAGGACTAGCACTGTGTGGGTTGGTCCTAGGGTTAGGGGGCAGATCAGCCCAACCCGGACCATGCTCATCCCTATTTGTATACCCAGTTAATACGAATAGCTAATACTTGAATTGCCATTGAAAAGCCAATTCCTCCGTCAAGGTCGTGAGGGGCAGGGCGCGCAAGAGGAGTGAGGGTTGTACCGGCTGTCGGGTCAAATACTCATTGGAGCTAAGTTGGGCTTGGCTCACCGGTCAGGCAGTTGGGGAGCCGGCTTTGTCTCGTTGAGCCAATTTTTTGTTTTATAAGCCTACTTTAGTTTGTGGGCCGGGTTGTTGTTTGTTAATGTTTAGTGGTTGGGCTAGGTTAATGTCCCTGGCGGGGCTTAATATCTTTTTTTCAGCTTTGTCTTTTAGGGTCGCCAAATTTGGCTCCTCCATTGAGCCTTGTCCAACCATGGACCTGAGCCTGTTTTGACATGCGAAGGATCCGTAATATAATATTCATAAAATTTAAAAATAAGAAAAATTTCAAAAAATATATTTTATTTTTCTAAAAATTAGGAAGAAGCTTAGAAATTAGATCTTGAGTAATTTTCTTTTCAAATGCGCAAAATTATTTGATCAAAAAATTTTTTCACTCGAAATTAAACGATGCCCTTGAGGCTTTACAATATGATGTGGTTTTGTTTTGAGAGACAAATGTCAGTCATTGTTTGTACATTTTTATTTCGATTATTACTTGATACACACTTTCAATATATTGATTGAAAACCCTTATAGCATCAATTTGACTTAACATCAAATACCCAAACAACACGCGAGCTAAGGGCTTAGGAGAGACTACTCTTTATTGAGTGTTTTCAGCATGCGTTTAGGCAATACCTCTAAACCTATGTCTTTTTGTCTTCAAATGGAAAAGTTAGGTGGCGGTGGCTATATTCTTAGTATTTCTCTTTTTGAGTTGTAATTTCTAGAAAAAGAGTTGCAACTGTGCTTATTTGTTGTGTTTTTTCGGGTCGTCCGGTTTACCATTTTTCATAAATATTGAAAGTCAAGATATGTCACTCTTTGCACTTTGTACCTATACATTTTGTGTGTCCATCTTGAGTTGTGATTTTCACTACGTTATTTAATAAAACTGGATAAGGAAAAAAGCTATTCAAATTGTTGGAGAAAACTCCTTGGTTGTTTTGAAGTTGACAAAACTTATTTAAGTCTATTATGAAGATTTTCAGACTAATATGTCAAAGTTTGAATATGACCAGATTTTGTGGTATAGTCTCTGAAGTCTCCCAAACTTTGTGTCAAAGTTTGCCCACACTGAAAAATTCCAAACCGAACGCTTACCGAAGAATGAAGACTTATCTAGATGCGAGATCTTGTTTATTTCTTCAGGAGTTCGATTCATATGGCTTATGGATGGCTTTCTAGTTGGATATAGTTGATTATATTTATTGAAATCAATTTAGATAAATCAAATCTTTTCGAATTGTAAGCAAATATGGAAAGAATTTACTTATGGTAACCAAGATCCCGATTGTATGGGCGAACATGATTAACGTGCTTTCATCACAATCTTCAAACGACTTGAGATCTCCTTGATTGATTCTGTCCAACAAGTAGATTGGAAAAATTCATTTGGAAAGTGCCAACGGTCGAGAAGGCATGAAGGAGTATTTAAGGCGGACTCTCTAGTTGTTTGACGCAGTGCATGAAAGAGAAATTTCAAAGTTTGAAGCTTACCATTTTCTTGTCATTCGATAAACTGAGCTTAAAGTTGTATACAAAAAAAAGAAACTCATTGTGAGACTTCGTGAGAGACTAGTAGAGACTCTTCACCTGTGAAGTCAAGATCACAAAGTTGTAAAATCTATTTTGATTCTTAATGGAATCCAGCCAGTAGGCTATTGGTGTGGAAAGTGGACGTAGGCTTGATCTAAGCCGAACCACTATAATTTTTGTGTTCTTATTCTTTTTCCTAAACTCCTTTACTTTGTTCGTAATTCTATTTAACTGCTAAAGTCTGAACTTGCTCAAAATCTGTTGTTCTTCGGACTCTATTTTATAATCAAAATATTTCTACTGTTTCTTTTAAAAATTATCTTCACACCTATTCACCCCTATAGGTGTTCATATTAGCACTTACAATTGATATTAGAGCCTGTGTGCTTATTTTATTGAAGTGTTTTTACTTTTAAGCTAAAGATTTATAGCTAGTATTTTGGCTCCGGATTGGTCGAAGGTCAGAGCAACACCGGACCTTCTTACTTTGATGGGAAGGAGTACAATGTGTGGAAAAACAAGATAAAGGCATTTATGAGATCGAAAGATCCCATGGAGTGGGATGTGGTAGAAAAATGGATCAATCACAAAGCTACATCAACCTCAAAAAGAGAAAAAAAAGTTGTAGATGCTAGCGAAATAACACAAGTAGAATTAACCAAGAGACAAGCTCTTGATGCTAAAGCTATCTACTCTCTATACTGCGCTTTATCTCCTATTGAGTATAATTGAATTTCCTCTTGTGAAACAGCGAAAGAAGTTTGGGACAGATTGCACGTTACTTATGAAGGAATTGATCGAGTAAAGGAAATGAAAATCAATATTCAACTCGGACAGTATGAAGCGTTCAAGATGAAGCCTGGAGAATCCATCACTTATATGTTTAGTCGTTTCATTGAAATCGTGAATGGTTTGGCATATCAAGGACAACCAATCTCAGGACCAATGAAAGTCAATAAATTGCTGTGTGGACTCTCCAAAGACTGGAATCACGCGAAAACGTCAATTAAAGAAACCCAGAGGATCATGCCTCTTTCAGTAGATGAACTAGTAGGCACACTTCAATCATATGAAGTGGAGCAGATCAATGAGGAGGAAGATCCAAGAGGTAAGAAGTCAATTGCTTTAAAATTTAATGATGATTCTGATGATACAGATTCAGATGATGATATGGATAATGAGGAGCTAGCGCTTATGATCAAAAAGTTCAGAAAGTTAAATAGAAAGGGAAGAAGATTCAACTAGAAGAAACAGAGCATGCAAAATTTCCAGAAGAGACCGACTGAGGACAACGAAATCAACAAAGATGTAATATGCTTCGAATGTAAGAAAAATTGACATATTAGACCTAACTGTCATTTGTTGAAGAAAAATAAAGGAAGAACTAAGAAGTACAAGAAGGCATTCAGAGCTGAAACCTGGAGTGACACTAAGTGCGAGGAAAGTGAAGAACAATAAGCCAACATTTGTTTGATGGCTCATTCCGACTCAAACTCATAATCGAAACAAACTCTGGTTCATACTCGGACAAAGAACTTAAGGTTCGTAATTTAAAAATTCATGTTAAAGGCTCAAGTACATAGAAGAACCTTGTCTTAGTCTCAAAACCTCTCTTAAAAGGATCTCTCGAACTAAAAATGGAAAATTCTAAACTCAAGCAACAGGAAATTTCTTGAAAAGAAAAGTTTGAAAGTCTGGATAAAAGTTTTGTTAATTTGAAAGAAAATTCTGATTCTTTTGCTACGGAAAATGCTATTCGAAAGAAGATCTTTCAAATATTTTAAAAAGATTTTCAAAAGTATCTGAAAAATTGGAGAAAATTCTTTAGTACAAAAACCCTATTTTAACAAGTTTGGTTTAGGTATGACTTTAGAAACAATTCCATTGATTGATTTTCCCAAAGTAAAAGATAGACTCAAACAAAGACCTATAAAGGCATTTTACAAAAATCATTTTCAAAGAGATTTTGTAAAACTTGTTAGCCGAAGTGCACTCAAATGTTCAAAGTGTGATAGCTCAGAACATTTTGAAAAAGAATATCCCAAAGTTTGAAAACCTATTAAGAAGGACTAGGCAAAGACCATTTTTAATGCTAACTCTCCTGGACCCAAGAAAATTTGGGTTCTAAAGAAAACTTGAGTTATTCTTATGATTGCAGGTTACTATCAAGAGAAAGATCAAATTGTATTTGGATAATGGCTGCTTAAGGCACATGACAGGGGACTCAATCTGCTTTATAAAGTTTGTTAGAATGAATGGAGGAAAAGTTTCCTTTAGGGGAAATAGCAAGAGAAGAATTGTAGGTTGTGGAACTGTGAAGATTGGAAGCCTGACTATCAACAATGTTTCTTTGATGGAAGGTTTGAACTATAATCTACTCAGCATAAGTCAACTCTGTGACACTGGATTCAAAATCAACTTCCAAGAACGTATTTGTTCTAGAACGAGTCAAGACTTCTCCCAATCTTTCACTAGGCGAAGGTATGGGAATATTTATCTTCTGGATGTAAACCCATAAAGTTCTTAATGTTTTAAATCTATTCAAGATGAAGCAAGTCTTTAGCATTGAAAGCTTGGTCATGTCAACATGACACAAATTGTCAAGATTTCTTCTAAGAAACTTGTTCGTGGTCTTCCCACCCTAGCTTATCAAAAGTCAGAACTATGTACTCCATGTGTTTTGGGAAAACAGGTTAGAAGTACCTTTAAACCTGTAAATCAAGTTTCTATCAATCAAGTTTTGCAGCTTCTGCATATGGACCTTTTTGGACTAACCAGAACTCAGAGTATTGATGGAAAGAAATATTGCCTAATAATCGTGGATGATTACTCTCGCTTCACTTGGGTCTACTTTCTGGCAAGTAAGTCTGAAGCTTTCTTTTACTACTCAAAGTTTGCAAAGAAGGTTCAAAATGAAAAAAAGTTATTCTATTTCAAGAGTACGAACTGACCATGGAGGTGAGTTTAAGAATTAGAACTTTGCAAAATTTTGTGATGAATCTAATTTTCAGCATGTTTTCTCTTCTTCATACAACCCAGAACAAAATGGGGTTATGGAAAGGAAAAATAGATCCTTACAGGAGATGGCCAAAACCCTCTTAATTGAGAGCAACATATTCTCTCGATTTTGGGCAGAAGCAATTTCTACAACTTGCTACATCATCAACAGAGTGTTCTTGAGGCCTATCTTGGAGAAAACTCCATATGAAGTGTATAAAGGAAAGAAACCAAATGTTTCTTACTTCCATGTCTTTGGCCGTAAATGTTTTATTCTGAAGAATCCTATTGATCGATCTGGAAAGTTTGAGAAGAAATTAGGCAAAGGAATCTTCCTTGGTTATTCGATCACAAGTAAAGCTTACAGGGTCTTTAACAAGAAGACTCAGTCTATGGAAGAATCCATGAACGTCAAATTTGAGGAGACTCAATTAGATCAAACTCAACTTGAAGAGTCTAAACATATTTTAGACTTTACCAAGTCTACTTGCCCTAAAGAGGTTTAGACTTCTAGAGAATTGCAACATACAGATCGAGAAGTTTCAACTGAAGTAGAGGATCTTCAGATTTTCAAATCAAGTAGCAACTGGAAGCATAAGTCAAGTTATCCCAAAGAACTCGTCATTAACAACATTGATGAAGGAATTCGAACACACCTTTTCTGCACAATACCACACCAAAATATCATACTTCGGAGGTGGCTGCTGCTGCTTCGAACCCGATCCAAAAGGCGAGAAGAGTCAAGTGCTCTAGCACTTGTTTTAGAAATTGAACCAAAAAGTGTAGATGAAGCCCTATCCGATGAAAGCTGGATAAAAGTTATGCAAGAAGAGCTTAGACAATTCAGCATCAACGATGTTTGAGAGCTTATTTCAAAACCTAAAGGTAAATCTATAATTGGGACAAAATGGGTCTCCAAGAACAAGATGAATGAGAAAGGAAAAGTCGTCAGGAACAAAGCAAGACTTGTGGCCAAAGTATATACTCAAGAAGAAGGGATAAACTATAACGAGACCTATGCACCAATAGCGAGATTAGAAGTAATTAGATTATTACTTGCTTTTGCTTGCTATAAATATTTTAGGATATTCCAGATGGACGTCAAAAGTGCATTCCTTAATGGATTCATTCAAGAAGAAGTCTATGTGGAACAACTACCAGGATTTGAAGATCCAAGAAAGCCAGACTCAGTTTATAGACCGAAAAAGGCATTGTATGGACTGAAGCAAGCACCTCGAGCCTGGTATGAAAGGTTGAGTAAGTTTTTAATACATAATAGTTTTGAAAAAGGAAAAGTAGATACTACCTTGTTCATAAAGAGAGAAGGAAATAACTTTTTACTGGTACATATTTATGTATATGATATTATCTTTGGTTCTTATAATGAAAATTTATACAAGAAATTTTCAAAGTCTATGCAGATGAATTCGAGATGAGCATGATGGGTGAGTTCACTTTCTTTCTAGGATTGCAAGTTAAATAGTCGAAACAAAGTATATTCATTCATCAAGAGAATTATGCCAAAGATCTTATCAAGAAATTTAGATTAGAGAATTGCAAAAAGATAGAGACACCTATGTCAAGTTCCTCGAAGTTGGACAAGGATGAAAAAGAGAAGAAAGTAGAACAAAAGCTTTACAAAAGCATGATCGGCTCTCTTCTTTACCTTACTACATCTAGACTTGACATTTTGTTTAGTGTTTGCATCTGTGCTAGATTTCAGCTTGATCCCAGAGAATCTCATTTAAGTGCTGCAAAATGCGTCATTAAATATGTGGCAACTTCTCCAAAGCTAGGTCTATGGTATCCAAAAGAATAAGACTTTACTCTTTTTGGATATTCAGATGCTGATTTAGCTAGATAAAAAGTGGATAGAAAGAGCACTTCCAAAACCTGTCAACTACTAGGAAGTATGCTGGTATCTTGGTTCTCAAGAAAACAAAATACTGTAGTTCTATTAACAACAGAAGAAGAATATGTGGCTCTTGGGAGCTGTTGTTCTCAAATTCCGTGGATAAAACAACAGCTAAGAGACTTTGGAATTGAAGAATCGAGTACCAAAATCAAATGTGACAATACCAGCGCAATAAACCTCACAAAGAATCCAATTCTTTATTCAAGGGCGAAGCACATAGAAATTCGACATCACTTTATAAGAGATCATGTCCAAAATTGGGAGATTATGATTCAGTTCATTGATTCAAAGAATCAGCTGGCAGACATCTTCACAAAGCCTTTTGAGTAAAATCTATTTGAGTTTTTTTGCACCAAGCTGAATATTATTTATCCTCTGGAGTAAAGTCTAAAGCTGTCCATACTTAGAATTTCCAAACGCTACATTAGTGAGAAACTAACTTGAATCCAGGTATTTTAATTTTAGTATGAAAATTGTGAAAATGTATGACTTTATTCGAATTGTTGCTTACCTATTTTATTTTTAGAAGTTATCTTTTTCGAATTTTTGAATTTTTGGCAGTTTTTATTTTCAGTTCATTTAAAAAAGACAGTGTTATTTTTCCTTTATTACATTTCAATTATCCCTTTTCTTCGTGTCCTTTCATCTTCTTTATATACTCTTTTGTACTTGAACAATTCTTTTTTAAAAACCATAAAGAATAGACTCTCGATTCTCTCCTCTCTACTCTCTCGTTTCTACTCGACTCTACTCTCAAGTGTGTTCCACAAGTTTTCATCTTTTTCACTTGAACTTGTTTGAGAAATCCTCCACGACTATGAAGATGTCTTTTCAAAGAAAGTCATCTCGAATCACAAGTAGGGGACCACAAAATATGCCTGAGGGCTCGACACATTTTGATTTGACCGAAGAAGAAGCGTCGCCACAACATTCTCCACAGCGTGCTACGTAGAATCCTCCTCGTGAACCGTTGGAAGAGGAAATTGAACTAGATGCTATTCCTCTTCGTACCATGACCCCCCAAGTTCTGTTCAAATTTTATGGTCGTTTGAAAACAGGTGGTTCACCAATGTCCCTCATTACTGATTATCTAAGAGAGCACAGTTATAAGAATGAAACGTTGTTTTTTAGAACAATGAAGCGTTTAGGAATAGCAAAGAAATGAGTAGTAGAAGAGGCTTTCTGTAACTTTCCTGTCGATCCTCGTTTTAGCACTTTCAACTTGCTTGAAAGCAAAGACAATGATGAGAGAATATTCTCAAATTTTTAGCCAATGATGGCATTGCTGCTGAAATGCCTGGTGTAGGAACGAAGCTTTTTTGTTCCAAGGATCATAAAAAGGTTTATTTCCAAATGCTGAAAAGAGGGGTGATGAACCCTCGGTCGACTTTGACTTTTTAGATTTGATTAACGTGAATTTGAGGGAAAAATTGGCTTTCCTTCAACTTGAAGACTTTTGCTCCAAGACAATTGTTGCTATCTGGAGTTGACTGTCTTTTTATATTCAAACCTTTCTTTTTCTTAATTAGAATTGCTTCAAATTCACTGTGAGTCACAAAGAATATCTGGTGGATGTTGACACTTTGGCTGACATTATTGGGGTGGAAAGGAGTGGCTTTCAACCAATAACTGTCTCGGTTGGTCATGCAACCAGATTCCTTGTTAAGGATAGACTCCTCGAAGGAAACATCACTTATTCCAGAATGACAGCCTCCAATGTCCTGCTGCACAAAATCGTCATAAACTACATCAGACCAAAGGTTGCTTGAAAAACTGATGTTTCCCGATTTGAAGCACAGCTTATGTTTGCTATCTCCAATGGCATGAAGATTTCACTCCCTCATACTGTCCTAATGCACACGTATAGGACCGTTATGAAGGATAAGGGACAACTGCCTTACTCTGCGCTAGTTACAAAGCTGTTCAGATAGTTTCAGATCGAGTTTCCTGTCTCTCTCTACACTAAAGCTATTACTCCTATGGTTATAAAACTAAAAATGGTTTCGAAGATGAGACTAAAAGATCCGAACACGGCTTTAGAGCGCTTGAAGAAGGCATCTCCTAGCAAAACCAAAGAAGAATCTGTTACAAGAAAGAGAAAAGGCAAGGAAATTGTGAAAGAACCTATCAAGAAGAGAAGATCCTTCATCTTGCAGGATGAAGAGGATGAAGATGATCTAACCATTTTTGCCTTGGCCTTGAAAAATCTTCAAAGATTTGTTGGTTTTGAGCAACCCAAGGGGTAGGAGAAGGAAGGAAAGCAGACACAAAGCGAAGAGAAAAAGGAAGAGAAGATAGAGAAGAAGCAGAGCCAGAAGAAGAAGAACCAGGAAGAGAAGAAAAAGCAAGAGAAGAGGAAGAAAGAGAAAAAGCAGGAAAAGAAGCTGAAGCAGAAGAGGGTTAGGGTGACTCCTATGAGACAATGGTAGCAATATCCTTATCTGAGAATTCTGAAGCAACAAGGAGTGTCCAAATGGGAGAAAGAACAGAAAAAGAACATCACTTTCGTGTTGGAATTGAGAAAGAACAAGAAGTTTTCTTTTCTCCACCCGTAGGCAAGGAAACAGGGGGAGTTCGTGAGAAAAGAGGTACTTCTTCTCCTCTTTTACAAGTGATGATGTCGCTTGATCTCCGCCGATCTAGAAGAAGTCCATGCTTCTCATTTTCCTAAAGCTGATATTGGAGAATCTACTCTAAGTCTTGGAAGTAGAGGAGTTGATGTTCTCTCATTTCTCAACACTCCACGAACTGAACGTGTTGAGGCTAATGCATAAACAAAACCTAATGGAGACTTTCAAAGGCTGCTTAAGCTCCTTCTAGAGATAAAAGCACATCAATATGGAATGGAGTGTGAGATTCAAAAGCTTAAATATGCTTTTCAATCTACTTCAGATTCTCTTAATGAGAAGGTACAGTCTTTAAACTTTCAAGTTCAAGGTTTACAACAGCAAGTTTCACAGACTGCCTAGATCAAAGATGTTGAGAAGCTGAAGGAGACAATGCGAAAGCTGGAGGAGACAGTTCAGTCAATGGGGGATTTCCAACTCGTTCGCATTCCAAGACAAACTTGATTTCATTCTATCTCTTTTTAATCTTGATTTTCTCCACTTTTTGCTGCTGACAAAAAGGGAGAGAATGTGCATATCTACTTTTGATATTTTTGATCATTTATTTTTAAACTTAAACTTTTGCAGATTTAATTTTGTTTGACTGGTAACTCTTATAATTTGCAGTAACTTTTGTGATGATTATGAATGTGGATGTTTTAATCATGGTGTTTGATTATTTTTCAAGATTAACATGTTTTAATCGATGCCATCCACAGATCCTTATCCTTGTGAATATCATGTACTGCTAAAGTGTTGTTTGTAGGATATAAGTTCTTAAATCTGTAGGGAAGTTTTGTCATCATAAAAAAAGGGGAGATTGTTGGAGAAAACTCCTTGGTTGTTTTGAAGTTGACAAAACTTATTCAAGTCTATTTTGAAGATTTTTAGACTTCTATGTCAAAATCTGAAGACGACCATATTTTGTGGTATAGTCTGAAATCTCCCAAACTTTGTGTCAAAGTCTGCCCACACTGACAAATTCCAGACTGAATGCTACTGAAGAATGAAGACTTATCCAGATGCGAGATCTTGTTTATTTCTTTAGGAGTTCGTTTCGTATGGTTTATGGATTGTTTTCTGGTTGGATATATCACCCACGAGATTTATTATCTTTATTCAAATCAATTTAGATAAATCAAATCTTTTTGGATTGCAAGTAAATATGCAAAGAATCTACTTGTGGAAACCAAGATCCTAATTGTATGGGTGACTAGGATTGATGGGCTTTCATCACAATCTTCAAACGACTCGAGATCTCCTTGATTGATTATGTCCAATGGGTAGATTGGAAAAATTAATTTGGAAAGTGCCAACGGTCGAGAAGGCATGAATGAGTATTTAAGGCAGACTCTCTAGTTGTTCGACACAATGCATGAAAGAGAAATTTCAAAGTCTGAAGCGTACCATTTTTTTATCATTCGATAAACTAAGCTCAAAGTTGTATACAAAAGAGAGAAACTCATTGTGAGATTTCATGAGAGACCGGTAGAGACTCTTCACTGTGAAGTCAAGATCGCAAAACTGTAAAATCTTTTTTGATTCTTGGTGGAATCCAGCCATTAGGCTGTAGGTGTGGAGAGTGGACGTAGGCTTAATCTAAGCCAAATCACTATAATTTCTGTGTTCTTATTCTCTTCCCTAAACTCCTTTACTTTTTTTTTTTTTAATTCTATTTAATTGTTAAAGTCTAAACTTGCTCAAAGTTTGTTATTCTTCGACTGTTTTAGAAGCAAAATATTTCTACTGTTTCTTTTGAAAAATTGTCTTCACCTATTTACCCCCCTCTAGGTGTTCATAACTTACACAAAGTCCTCAATCCAAGCAAGAGTAAAGGTCTTTAGTCACGAATGAGTCAAGAAATGAGTCCATTACAAGCAACAAAGGTGGATTCTTGGAAACCTCAAGATAAGAAACATAGATTAGATGCCCCCATGACAAGAAGTGTTAAAGTAAATAATACTTGTGAAATTACTTTGAACCCTTCGATCTTGGACTTGTCTCCATGTAGCGTCAATTCGTCGTTGATCTATATGGAGCTTTATCAGCACGTGCGAGGTAAGACTCCACGTGGTGAGCCAAAGATAGCGAAAAGTACGCCTAGAATTTTTTTTTTTTTTGGCCACCACTTTGGTTTTCGAAATTTGGATTGAAAATGTACAAAGGTAAGCAAGGCTAAGAAGGGCTATAGGCCCAAAGATGGAACTCGGGAAAGAGGCGACCCCTACTAGAAAAGTAGGAGAAAATATTGGGTGGAGCTCTGAGGCTAGCGTGGCAAAATTATAGTCCATTCACCGAACGACATGTGTCATGTTTGGGGCCACCATTAGAAACCCCCACAACTTATCTCTCTCTTCAGTTAATGTTTCATCTTCTCTCTCTTCAATTACACAACTCTCCCTCTTCTCTCTTTTGTGTTTCAAAGCCCTTTGACGCTCCCAAGACTTCGTCACCTTCGGCATGTTGCCTCCATCTTTGCCGCCATGTTTGCTAGCTTCTTCTCTAACCTCTAGCACCGCCACCTCCTTTCGAACTCTTCCGATGCCTTCTGCGTCAACGTCGGGTCAACCAGAGCTCGAGGTCCTTCACTGCGTCGACGAATCATGCCGTTGTCTCTACTTTTCACCTTGTCCATTACCTACGTTGACCTACGTTTGGTCCACCTTGAATTAGATTCGAGGTTAAGTTGAGCTCTAGATCGCAAATCTAGGGCTCCATCTAGAGCTCACTCGAGCTTAGATCCAAAATTTGAGGCTCAAGATTGTCGGTCAAGCTTGAGCACGATCGAAGGATTGAGACGGTGAGGCATTGTATCTCTAGTAGAGTGAAAGGAGGAAGAGGAAGAAGGAAAAAGGAAAAAAAGAAAAAGAAGAAAAAGATAAGTAAAAACATTAATTGAAGAGAGTGCCATTTATGGGAGGTCATTGATGATCAATAAAGATCCCTTGCTGAGAGGGAAGTTGCTCTTTATAGTTCCGAGGGAAACTTTTATCAAATTACGGAGGAGGGGGTAAGGTCTTAGGCCCAATCTGCGATTAAGAGTAGAATCTTCCTCAATTTCTGGATGATAGTCAAATTGATAGTTAGCAAGATGCTTTCCTTTCTTTTCAAGATAATACAAAGCGGTAAGCCGATCCATAAAATTGTTGGAGAGATATACATCCTTGTTAGAAGCTCTGATGCATCAAGCCATGACGTAGAATAAAGCAAGAGGAGATCGAAGATAGCAAGAAAGGGAAGTGGTTGATGCCATTAAATAAGGAAAACGGATGAGAAACTGCTAAAGGCAATGGATAGTTTCTATAAGATAACCTCAAGCTGAGGCTACGGACAAAATTATTATCACTCTTATTAAAAAGCATTTGGAAGAAAACCCAAGAGAATGAGACTTTTTACTATCGATGATGCTATGGGCATATCAAACATCGAAAAGATCGAGTACTGGAGTTGACCCATATATGTTAATGTATGGACAATGAGCCATCCTTCCATTTGAAATCACAGTATAGTCATTTAGGGTGAAGTTACAGGATAACCCATCAACGGAAAAATATGATGAGTTAATGTATGCCAATGTTGGTGACTTTGCTGAAAGTAGAGCTTCATCACTGGGAAAGTTAGTCACCCAGAAGCAAAGGGTTACCGGAGCCTACAATAAACAAGTAAAACCCAAGTATTTCGACATTGGTGATTTGGTTTGAAAGATTATTTTATCAACGAGTGTTGATAATGAAGGGTTTAGTAAATGGTCATCAACTTGGTAAGGCCCATACTTAGTTTGTGATGTGCTTATTGGAAATGCATATCAATTAATGGATTTTGATGGAAAAGAGTTCCAAAGATCATTAATGGCAAGTTCCTGAAGAAGTACATTTGACTACGTGGGAAATGCAAGAGATAGAATAAAAGTAAAAGGCCAAAAAATTCTAAAAATTGATTTTATTTATTTTCATTCTTACATCTCGTCTATCTCTCCCCCCTTCTCTCTCCTCCCTATCTCATCCTCTCTCTCATTTTTTTTCTTTTTTTTTCTTCTTTCTTTCATCCTTCTACTCTTTCTTCCTTCCTTCCTTCCTTCCTTCTTGCTCTTGCATTCCTAGCCTCGCCCCTTGTTTAGCCTACTCATACCAAGTTGTTGCCAAAAGGTAATCATGAAGTGGCACAACTACGACTCTAGGTGGTTGTTGGCCTTTTCAACATGCTTCTTGGGCTTCTACAGCTTATCCATCTCCTTCTCAAGGACATCTCTCTCTCTTGTGGAGAACCAATTACTCTCTAACCAGTTCGTCGGCTTTCTTGGGCAAGGCCTCGATTCTCTTGGTGTTGGAGTCCACGAAGGATACAGATCTGGCTAGCATAGCCTCGTCGATCTCAAACTCCCTCTGCTCACTAAGGGCCAACCCTTTCTTCAGTCGCTTCTTTAACGCTTTCTCCTTGTTGGATACCACTCCCTGAAACTTGGACAACTGAGTATGGGTGGCATGAAGGATCCCCTATGCCTCTGTAAGTTCACGATAAACTGCATCAACATTCTCAATCTCTTCCTTCTTGCTCTAGTACTCATGTTCCATGATCTTAAAGGCAATGATGTCCTCCAACTTGGATGGGTAACTTTTAATACCGTGATTGAAAGTCACCATGAACTCCTCATAATTGGCAATGAACGGGTTGCCCTTAGGGAGGTTCTTAGGGGTAGCTTGGGTCGCAAGGCTCTTTAGCCTCGCAAGGACACTAGGCTTAGTGGTTAGCAGGATGTATGTAAGATAGAGGTAGGAGAGTATCTCCCTTCACAAGGCCAGGAAGTGATGATCATAAGGGAAGAAGAGGAGGATGAAGAAGAAGGTTATGGCGCTATTTCAACTTCAGGAGTTTGCATAAGAGATTTAAAGGTTGAGGTGGTGGATGGGGTTTGGTCACTATGGATCACACTATTTTTGGGCCAATTTTGGAAGTTGAATAGCCACAATCTTTCACAAACTAGTGTGATCAAGGATTAATGTGCACAACTGCAGTACAACTAAGAAAGTAGGGATTCATACGTCATGGGATAACATATCGATACAGTGCATGTAATTAAGATTATATTGGAAATCGAAATGACATGATGGTTGGCCATTGTGGATAATACCCGTTTGTTAAGGTGATGAGACAAACGAGGAGCTGCTGGTCATTAAATGAGACGAAGACGGCCGATTGCTAGTGATTCGATGAATCTTGGTTCATGATGAAGGATAAGAATGTGAGTACCTTAGCAATAGTGACAGTGTTGGAGATATTACAAAAATTGAACAACGCTAGAAATACTAAAATTATGAAAATAAAGAATAAAAGGACAAAAGAAAATGTAAAATAGGTAGGTGCCGAAAAGGGAAATTCTATTTACAAGATAAAGCTAAAACATAAGGATCATGAAGCTAGGAATGCAAACAAAAACATACACAAAATTACATTAAGTGTTGCTTTATCCCTAGTACGAAGCTATGGAGTTGCATTTCACTATTGCAATTGGCTTCAAAATACTCATCCCTTTTGTTCTTAAGCTCCGATAGTTTAAGCTCCAAGGCAACATAGGCTACTTCTAGGTCAGTAATCAATCTAGATTGAATCAATAATGCCTGCAAAGGAGTATGGTCATTTGCCTTTAAGATGTCAAAGGTGGTATGCTATCAAGATAGTTCCTCCCTTTTAAAAAAGGCATTATGTTCCAACTTGTCTATATCCTTTATATACTTTGGCCTCACCCTATACGAGTCTAGAGTGGAGCCAAAAGAAAGGGAAAATTCATTGATAGCAAACTCAAGGGCTCGATACTGTAGAGGATAGGGTAGGTTGGTCAGAAAAGCAAGGAAAGTCTTGACCTCATACTAAATACCTATGTCTTGACATATGGTAGCATAACTCTTCTTCAATAAGTCATGGAAGTGTGCCCATTTAACTTGAGTAGAGTTACGATCCTCGGATGGAACTAGTTCATTAGGTAAAAAGAGTGGTGGTGAGCCAAGATCATTGGTGCCTCTTGAAAATAGGATCAATGGATGTGGTTGACATTGGTTGGATAAATGAATGAATCGAACATAAGCTCGTGGAAGGTACCAATAGTTTGTCCATTGGACGAGGAAGAATCACCTACATTGAATCAATAGTTTAGAAGATAGACAAGTGAAAATCGAACAAAGACAAAGAAGCTACCATCGCTGATTGAATGTCTCAAAATTGCTGAGGGCTTGATGCTCAAATAGCCTTAAAGGTCTTTTGAATGGATGTAATAAGCCCAAAGGAAATTGGGTGACCTTGGAAAGGACTCCATTAGTACAACAAGGAAACAGTTGAAGACGATAGTCATTCTACCATTCATCAAAGAATGTAGAGCTATAGGGATAACTCGAGAAGTTGATAAAGTGAAAATGGCCGAAGACATTATGGGCAATTTCAGTGTGGCAAATGATATCGGCCCTATTCTTCCATTGATCAAGGCATGATTTGGAGAAAGGAAAGTTCATCAAATACACCAATGATGTAGGTGCACCTTGGGTTAGCCCAAATTATCTTGCATAGTAATGTGGCTTATACATTTCAAAACTCGAGGAAAATTGCCCTCCACAAGAAAAGTTCAACATAAGGTCAAAAGAAGATAAGATACACAACCAAAATAAGCATATGTCGAATTGCAGGGTCGAAGGACAACAAGCTTGGTCATCAATTCCCAGCTTGTAAAAGTCAAAGTTAGTGAAGGATAGCAATGTGTTAAGTAAGCATTCAAATGAAGAAAAGCCATTGGATAAAGGGTGAAGTGTTCGATAGAATTTCCAGAGTTTGAATTCACTTTCGATAGATGATTCATGCACTTCAGACCAATGGATTGGAGTTTGGCCCTTCTTATGAAATAGCTAGAGAAAACAAAAGCGCAACTAGCCATGCAAAATCCATAAACGACCAACGAAAGGTCCAAAATGACCTCCAAATAATGAAGTTTGTACATCCCTATGGCTTCGATATAATGCTGCAAAAGCCATGCTACCTAACCTAATGTCAACACCTTTCAATAATGCATAAGCCATATCAATAAATTCAGGGGACACAATCAGTAAGGGGTGACAGAAGATATACTTGCAAAGCCAGCATAACAAGAAAGCAACATGCTCTTTGGCAAAGATGGGTCTACTAGTTCTAGTGAATCTATCCATGAATTCATCATAAAAAAGATCTAGATTAAGGACTTTATCGAAGAGCGGACAAGGGTCTACATGTTGACCATTAAGCTCTACAAAAGGAAACAAACCAATCAATGACCAAATATCTAGCAAGGTGATGGCCATTGGGCCAGTTGGAAGGAAGAATTAGTTAGTTGAAGGTGACCAGAAACAGCAAAGGGTACCAATCAATCCATACTCCAAGGGGTCAATAGATATGCAGTAAAACTTCAAACACTCGTCAACTTGGCATCATTCCATGTGCTTGAAACTTCCTTCTTTAGCCTCTTATACCAATTGAAAAATTGATTGTCAAAAGAAGGATAGGAGTGAAAGTGATAATTGATAACTCTACAAAAATAAAGTTATTTGACCTATTTTAGGCAACAATTATGTGATATCTATGAGAAAATATTTGGATTTCCTTCGATTATTTGAATTTTCCTTGTTTATGCAGAATAATGAGATATGGAGAGGATAAGGAAAATAATGGCAACTATCGAGAATTCAAATAAAAGCAAAGTGGAAGATGGATATCAAATCAGGAAATTCTTGATTTTGTTTCCTAATGTTATCTGCAAACGTTCAGAGATAGATATCTTGGATATATCCTATAAATAGGAGAACATGAGAGAGAAACTAGGTTTTTTGTTAGATCGTTTTTCATTCTTCTGAGAGTTTGTCAAGTATTTTGAAGAGAAGACAAAAGTGGTGACAGAATTCTTGTCATTTGATTCAAGATGTTGGGTTTGATCTTTATTTTTATTTTTTCTTCTACTATGTTCTAATTTTCTTTTGTTATGGCTACGATGTAGCCTAACCATGATAATATGAATTTCATGATTTTTATGTTTTACAATAGATTTCATTCATGTGAGTTATATATTATTGTGTTTAATGCTTTTGAGTGACTAGCCACCACTTGAATGATCTGATGTGCATGTTTGAGACTGAGAAGTGATAATATGCAATTGCTCATTATAACATATAACCATGAATTAAACGTGGATAGAGATATATTGCGTTATTTGTGTAGCTTTCGGTGATAAAGTGATCCAAAAGACTCATTGTAAGCCGGGAATATTCATAATTTTTAATGCACTTATATTTATTTTAATTCATATAGAGATATAGTAGATTAATAAACTAAGTAGGTTTACTATACCTAGAGATAGGATAGTAAATAGATTAGGAAATTCCGTTATCACATGTTTGATATCGTTCTTGTATTCACAATAATCTGAAATTCATATCTAGTGGTTATGGTGAAATTGGATACTCTAACATATTTATCTTATCGATTTACTGCATTTAGTCTACAAATTTCGTTTTTAATTTATTCTTAACTATATTTTGATATGTTAGATAAATTTTAGAATTAGTCTATTTTAGTATTTAATTGGTTTATTAATCATCGATCTCCATGGGACGATACTTTTTCTTATCATTATATTACTTGTTCGACACGTGCACTTGCGTTTAGAATTTTACGAACAATAATTGGGGGTTGACCAAGCAAGAGCACATATTGAAGATTGGTGTATGGGCGGAATCTCTTCACAATGGCGAGGAAAGCACTCTACAAATAGAGAAGGGGGTGGCAGGAGTTTGAGATGAGGACCCAAGGTAATACAACTAGTTCTAGTGCTTTGGTCTATAAATATCAAGGAGATCTTCCCCTTCTCCTCATGAACATGAAATGCATCTAAGCGTAGTAAAAACGCGGTTGCTTCAACACCTATGGAATTTTGAGGATGGCCTGCCATTGTATATGAGTAGAAGTATTAGTGAAAGAACAAGATTACTGAGTATAAATAGGCTTCAAAAGTAACCAACTTGACCCACTATCCTATGTTTGAAGAACATGGATGAGTTCGTAGAATTGGAAAATTCTACCATAATTTTGGGCACACAATGAGGAAGGTTAAGAATAATGGCATTGCAAAGTAAAATTCCGAAAGAGATAATTTCATTACGAAGGCCTTGAGTACAAAAAAGATTTCACATCTTGCTAAAGATTACACATGAATTGGTCGAAAATAAGGTTCTGGTTTAGGTGTTCATTGATGATACGATGGCGTTCTGATTTCGCTACTTTTGATGAGCATAATCCTCTGCCTTCGTTTCTTTGAGAATAGCTATAGATTTACACAATCGATCTTCACTCTAGGATCTTCCGTCAAACTTGGTCAACAGCTCTTAGCGAACTTCTTCCAATCTCCTTTCAATTGTTGCCTTCTGTCTTTCGAGATTATATTCTTCCCTTTCAAGATTGTCGCGACCCGATCTCGCGCCCTTGAATCCCTCATCATCGCAATGGGGGCAAATGGGGAAAGGTCAGGTTTAGGGGTACTTGATTACGAGAGTTCTCTCACGGCTCGCCTTTCAAAAGATATCATCACCTCGTCTTTTGGATTAAACCTCTCTTGAGTTCCCTTCACGAGATCGCAAGCTCTCCCAAGCTCATACCCTGTGTGACAACAAAGTGTCACAATCCATACCCACATGAGCAACACACCTTAGAAGAGGAGGTCGGGTGTGGATATTGTATTTAAGGGTATCTTTACCATGGTAGCCCTCTCATCAGGCTCGCCCATAAGGATAGCATCACTTTATCCTTTAGGTTACTCCCATGTCGAGTATGTTAAACCATCGTGAGTTTCATCGAAACTCATATCCCGCGCGATGGGTTATTTGTATGGTCTAGTTGTTTATGACAACCTAAAAATAAAATGGGAGTTGCCACTAGACTCATTTTGGGGCTCGGCTAGAAAACCCAATCGAGGGTCGGGAGTGTTCCCTCGATTTCTATGCAAGTAAATATCTAGATTCGGGTACTTGGGTTATGCTAATATTTTTATTAGCACATTTTCGGTACCTAAACAATATGTTGTGTTTCCCTAACATGTCCATGCGTTTCTTTTTACATTTTCGGGATCATTTGTCCTAAATTAAGTGATCATGCATGGTTGGTCATTTTCATTCTATTCTATTTCTAGAAAAACAAGAAAAGAAAGCAATCAATGGAATTGAAATTGCAAGACAGTAAGTAAACAATCAAGGAAAGCAATAAATCTATCATGCAATCCTAAAAAATATAAAAGAGAAACACAATTGAAAAAGATGAGAGAAAGAGAGAAAACCCGCAACTTGTCGAGTTTTATACAACAAATGAAACCTGAAACATATGTCGGGAAAATGAATAATACATGATAATGGTCGGAATTGACATCGACCTCCACCATCTTCGTGCTTTCTCCATCTTTGGAGTTCTAATCTAAACCTAATTTAAGAAACTTATAAAAACAATGCAAAGAAACAAGCATACACATCAAAACAATAAAAAACAAAACATCATGTCAAGATTAATCATTTAAAGGAAGTGCAATACTAAAGTCAAATTTTGGGGCCTTGGGTCGGCCTTTGTCTTTCATGTGATGGTCCCACTAAGACACCTACCTAATCCTTTTTTTTTTGGTGGCTTATAAGAATTATAGACCAATTGTATTCTCGCATGGCTAATAACGCTTATAATTGTTGGAGAAATCTTTCCAGAATATTTTGAAGCTGACAAAACGTTTCTATCAGTCTAGTCTGGATATTCGCAGACCTTTTGTTTAGAGTCTGAAGACTTTATGATCTCAAGACTCAAGACTATTCTCATTGACAATCTTTCTAATCCAGTGACGAAGGAAATCCAGAGCCGAAGTATATGGTTGAGGATTTAATCCTATCCTCTGGAGAAGATTTCTTTGGCTGGATAAATAAAATAACGGATTCTTTTATACGTAATCTAGATCGTTTGAAGATCCGATGGTCGACGAAATATTCTTGGAATGTTCTATTCTTGGAAACCAAGATCCTGATTGTATGGGCAAACAGGATTGATGGGCTATCGTCAGGTTCCTTTAATAGCTCGAATGATCTTCTTAATTGATTCCGTCCAACGGGTAGATTGGAGGAATTCCTTTGGTAAGTGCCAACGGGTATGAAGGCATAAAGGAGTATAAAGGAAGACGTTCTAGTTGTTTTAGTGTGTGATCGATAGAGAAATTTCGAGTCTCGAAGCACCTTGATTATTAGTCGATACATTCTAAGCGAAATTGTATACACAGAGAGTGTTTATACTTAGTGAGACCTTGAGTGAGTGTGGTAGATCATCTACACCGAGAAATCAAGGAAGATCAACGCTGTAACATCTCTTTGTTCATAGTGGAATCCAGCCAATAGGCTGTCAGTGTAGAAGAGTGGACGTAGGCTTGAAATAAGCCGAACCACTATAATCCGCGTGTTTAATTTTCTCTTTCCTTCTTTAAGTCTTACGTTGATTATTGTTTGTCTCAAATCTATCAACTGTCTAGTATTGTGGAATTATCGAGAAAAATATTTTATATACCTATTCACCCCCCTCTAGGTACTTATACTAGCCATATCAATTGGTATCAGAGCTTGTGTACTCACTTTATTTGAAGTGTTTTACTTCAGAGTAAAAGATCCATGGCTAATATGCTAGCGCCAGGGCTGATGGAAGGGCAAAGCAATACCAGACCACCCTACTTTGATGGAAATGATTACAACATTTGGAAGAACAAGATGAAAGCTTTCTTACGATCAAAAGATCCTCTGGAATGGGACGTTGTAGAAAAAGGAATTACTCCTACAGCTGCATCAGTCTCTGAAAGAGGGAAAGAAATTGTTGAGACCAGTGGAATGACTCAGGAAGAGATAAACAAGAGACAAGCACTCGATGCAAAAGCAATTTACTCTTTATATTGTGCTTTGTCACCAACTGAATATAACAGAATATCTTCTTGTGTTACAGCAAAAGAAGTGTGGGGCAGATTACATATCACCTATGAAGGAACAGATCGAGTGAAGGAAACCAGAATTAACATTCTCCTCGGTCAATATGAAGCATTCAAAATGAAACCAGGAGAATCTATAACGACATGTTTTGCCGTTTTTTGCGATATTGTCAATGGTCTTGAGAATCAAGGACATAAAATTTATGATCCTATGAAGGTAAACAAGTCTGCTGCGTGGACTCTCCAAGGATTGGAATCACATAAAGACTTCAATAAGAGATGCAAAGAATTATGCCACTATCTCTGTCGACGAGTCGATTGGAACTCTTCGAGTCTTATGAATTGGAACGAATTAATGAAGACGAAGATCCAAGAGGTAAGAAATCCATTGCATTAAAATCAAATGATGATTCTGATGATACAGATTCTGAAGATGATATGGACGATGAGGAGCTTGCTCTCATGATAAGAAGATTCAGAAAACTGAATAGAAAAGGAAGAAGGTTTAACTCAAAGAAACAAAGTTTCCAAAGACAGCAGACCAAGTCTGTTGATGATGAGGAACCAAACAGAGATGTAGTTTGCTTCGAATGTAAGAAAAAGGGACACATCAGACCCAACCGTCCTCTTCTGAAGAAGAAAAGAGGAAAAGCTGAAAAGTTTCGAAAAGCTCTCAAAGCCGAAACCTGGAGTGATACGAGTGTGAAGAAAGTGATAATGAATATGCCAACCTATGTCTCGATGGCACACTCGGACTCGTTCAGTCTGGATCGGACTCGCATGAATTTGAGGTAAGTGATTTTAAAATTCCTGTCAAGGTCTCTAAATACATTGATGAACTGTGTTTTAGTCTTAAGACTTCTCTCAAAAGAATTTCCGAACTTAAAAAGGAAAACTCAGCTCTAAAACAAAAGGAAAACATTTTAGAAGAAAGAGTTAAAATTTTAGACTTGAATGTTTCTACTCTTAAAGAAAAAGAAGATAATCTTTTGAAAGAAAATGCTTTTTTAAAAACTGACTTATCAAATATTTCAAAGAACTTTTTCAGTTCAAAGACCTTACTTCAATAAGTCCGGTCTAGGCATGACAGCGAAACAATTCCCTTGATTGATTTTCCTAAAGTAAAAGAAAGAATTAAGAAAAGACCCTCGAGAGAGGCTTACAAAAATCATTTCAAGAAAGTTTTCGTAAAGTCTGTAGGTCGAAATGCCCTCAGGTGTTCAAAGTGCAACAGTCCGGATCACTTTGAAAAAGAGTGTCCTATGGTTTGGAAACCTATTAAGAAAGTATGGGCTAATACTGTTTATCTTACTAACACCAAAGGACCCAAGAAAATTTGGGTACCAAAGAAAGCTTAAGACTTTCTTTTAAATGCGAGTCTCCCGTCAAGAAAAAGGTAAAGTGGTATCTTGACAGGGATGCTCAAGACACATGACAGGAGACTCAAATTGCTTCATAAAGCTTGTTCAAGTAAATAGTGGAAAAGTTTCCTTTGGAGGAAACAGCAAATGAATTATTGTGGGATTTGGAACTGTGAAAATTGGAAATCTCACAATAAGTAATGTTTCCCTAGTGGAAGGACTCAATTACAATCTTCTCAGCATTAGTCAATTGTGTGACACTGGTTTTAAGATCTTCTTTCAAGAAGGAACATGTTCTGGAACCAGTAGAGACTCTACACAGTCTTTCATAGGTCGAAGACATGGAAATATCTATCTTCTGGATGTGAAACCAAATGAATCGCAATGCCTAATCTCAATCCAAGACGAAGCAAGCTTATGGCACAGAAAGCTTGGTCATGTCAACATGAAGCAATTAGCCAAAATCTCATCAAAGCAGCTTGTTCGAGGTCTACCCAAATTACTATTCCAAAAGTCCGATCCATGCACACCATGTATTCTGGGAAAGCAGGTAAGAAATTCATTCAAGCCAATAAATCATGTCTCTACTAATCATGTACTACAGTTGCTGCATATGGATCTCTTTGGACCAATCAAAACCCAGAGCATTAGAGGTTATTCCAAATGGACGTCAAAAGTGCCTTCCTAAATGGAGTTATCCATGAGGAAGTTTACGTGGAACAACCACCAGGGTTTGAAGACCCAAAGAGGCCGACTCGCCTTCGGAGGCGAAAAATGCCTTGTATGGTTTAAAGCAAGCACCTCGAGCTTGGTATGACAGACTAAGTAAGTTCTTAATACAGAATGGTTTTGTCAAAGGTAAAGTAGATACTACTTTATTTATCAAAAAGGAAAACAAAAGCTTTTTACTTGTTCAAATATATGTGGATGATATTATTTTTGGATCCTCTAATGAAAGTCTATGCAAGAAATTTTCTAAGTCTATGCAGGATGAGTTTGAAATGAATATGATGGGAGAATTAACATTCTGTCTTGGTCTTCAAGTAAGCAATTGAAGGAAGGAACTTTCATTTACCAAGAAAAATATGCTAATGATCTTGTCAAAAGGTTTGGATTGGAAAATTGCAAAAAGACTGATATACCAATGTCAAGTTCTTTGAAGATAGACAAAGATGAAGAAGGGAAGAAAGTTGATCAAAAGCTGTACAGAGCATCATTGGTTCACTTCTTTATCTTACTGCTTCTAGACCTGACATTTTGTTGAGTGTTTGCATCTGTGCTAGGTTTCAATCGATCCTAGAGAATCCCATCTCGGTCTGCGAAACGTATTATTAAATACGTTGCTTCATCTTCAAGCATCGGTCTTTGG
Organism: Eucalyptus lansdowneana; assembly: GCA_017140395.1. NCBI lineage: Eukaryota > Viridiplantae > Streptophyta > Magnoliopsida > Myrtales > Myrtaceae > Eucalyptus > Eucalyptus lansdowneana. The sequence goes on from CM029489.1 coordinate 24,196,102, forward strand.
TATCCTAAGAAGGGAGACTTTAATCTTCCGGGATATTCGAGACACGATCGGCGGTTGCGAGTCGATAGAAAGAGTACTTCAGAACTTGCCGGTTGCTTGGAAGGGATGTTGTCTTGGTTTTCAAGGAAACAAAGCACTGTGGCTCTCTCAACAACAGAAGCAGAGTATGTAGCTCTTGGAAGCTGCTGTTCGCAAATTCTATGGATAAAACAACAGCTACAAGACTTTGGGATTAAAGACTCATGCACAGAAATTAGATGTGACAACACCAGCGCAATCAATCTCACCAAAAATCCAATCCTTCATTCAAGAGCAAAGCATATAGAGATTCGACATCACTTCATTAGAGATCATATTCAAAATGGAGAAATCTCGATTCAATTTGTTGAATCAAAAAGTCAACTAGCGGATATATTCACAAAGCTTTTGGAGAAAAATCAATTCGATTTTATCCGTTCCGCACTCAACATTTTGAAGCTTGAAGAAGTTAAAGTCTAGAGACTCTCCAACCCTCGACTCCAAACCCTCAGACTCAGACATTCATGGCTATAAACTGTAAGTTGTTATTATATTTAATCTCGAAAAGGTACGACCTTTAGTTCAGTTAATTTATAATTTCCGTGAAAAACGGAATCTTGTCTTTTCAAAAGGATTAACTTCTATTTGGCAGTTATTGATTTTAAAAAGAAGTGTCTTTTCACTTTCCTTGTGCCGATTGATCTTTCCTTTTTAAAACTGAGTTATATACAGTTTTCTTTTTCGCCCAATCTTCAAAACCCCAAAAGGCATTCTCCTCCCAATCCTGTCTCTACTTCGTGTTCATCTTCGAGAAAGTTGTCATCTTTTCTTGGGAAAGTGAGTAAAGGAATCTTTCAACGACAAGGAATGATGTCTTCTTCGAGGAAGTCTTCAAGAATCGCGAACAGGGGACCACAGAGAATGAATGAGGGACCTACCCATTTCGATCTCACCGAAGAAGAAGATTTATCGAGTCAGCAACAGAGCCCGATTCACTCTCCACCACGTCACTCAACACCATCTACCCCACAAGGTGCGGGTCAACAACCGGAGGAAGAAATAATCGAGGACGCACCCCGTAAGAGTCCAAAAACCCTCTTTTATTTACAAACTCTATTGTGCGATGAAGAGCATTGGGACTTCGTTGAACTACGTGGATGATTTTCTTAAAGATAAGAATTATGGGAATGAGTATATCTTTCTGCGACGAATGGAGGATTTGGGAATTGTTCCCAAGGGAAAGGCTGAGGAAGCACTTGCGAACATTCCAAGTGACCCTTGTATATCGGGACCAAATTCGACTGACGGGAACGATGATGATAAAATGTTCAGTGATTTTCAACCTAGAATGGGTGTTGCTGCAAGGGTGAAGGGAAAAAGAATGGAGTTGTTTAAATCGAAGGAACATGAGAATCTGTTCTTCAGACTGCTGAAACGAGGGGTGATAAACCCTAGGAGTGTTGATTTCGATTTCTTGGATGACATTAATGTGAACTTAAGGGAGAAGTTCAATCTGCTTCAACTTGAGCAATTTTGCACCGATACCACAGACGGTTATGCGCAATTGACAGCATACTTCTATTCGAATCTTAGCTTTTTAGATGCGAATAGAATATCATTCAGTGTTCGAGACCAAGACTATGTGGTAGACGTGGATATGTTGGCTGACATAATTGGAGTTGAACGAGGATGCTATCAACCAATCAAAGTCTCAATTGCTCGTGCCTCATTGGAGCTTGTCAAAGATAGAGATACAGAGGGAAGAATCATCTACTCAAGGATGCGTGCCATCAATATCGTGCTTCACAAAATTGTTTTATAAAGAAAATGACGGATTCTTTTATACTATTGGAGCTTGTCAAAGATAGAGATACAGAGGGAAGAATCATCTACTCAAGGATGCGTGCCATCAATATCGTGCTTCACAAAATTGTTTTATAAAGAAAATGACGGATTCTTTTATACGTAATCTAGATCGTTTGAAGATCCGATGGTCGACGAAATATTCTTGGAATGTTCTATTCTTGGAAACCAAGATCCTGATTGTATGGGCGAACAGGATTGATGGGTTATCGTCAGGTTCCTTTAATAGCTCAAATGATCTTCTTAATTGATTCCGTCCAACGGGTAGATTGGAGGAATTCCTTTGGTAAGTGCCAACGGGTATGAAGGCATAAAGGAGTATAAAGGAAGACGTTCTAGTTGTTTTAGTGTGTGATCGATAGAGAAATTCTAGAGTCTGAAGCACCTTGATTATTAGTCGATACATTCTAAGCGAAATTGTATACACAGAGAGTGTTTATACTTAGTGAGACCTTGAGCGAGTGTGGTAGATCATATACACCGAGAAATCAAGGAAGATCAACGCTGTAACATCTCTTTGTTCATAGTGGAATCCAGCCAATAGGCTGTCAGTGCAGAAGAGTGGACGTAGGCTTGAAATAAGCCGAACCACTATAATCCGCGTGTTTAATTTTCTCTTTCCTTCTTTAAGTCTTACGTTGATTATTGTTTGTCTCAAATCTATCAACTGTCTAGTATTGTGGAATTATCGAGAAAAATATTTTATATACCTATTCACCCCCCTCTAGGTACTTATACTAGCCATATCAATAAGTCTCCTAACAAAACGATTTATATGATCCTAGAATTTTTCCTTGTTATCAAGTATCGACCCTATCATTCATCTAAAAATCAGATGTATTGCAAATATGTAAACATGCATACAGGTCTTTTGAACCTTGTTTCTCAACCAATCAAGCAAGAAAGTGAACCGTTGGTGGGTCACTTATTACTAAGGGCATGCACCAATCACAAACACAAGCAATTTCTAATGCATGATGGGATTATATGTATGAAGGGTGCATGTGATATTTCAAAATCATTAATGAAAAGTTTTGAGACAATGTGATGTCTCGGCTATGAAAGGCATTCAATCGCCAAGGCTAGCCCAGGGCTCGCATTAGAACTCACAAGCATCGCAAGCATTTTGAATACAATTCAAATCATGACTTTCACGTTGTCAAAACAGGATTTTTAAAAATATTTGAAAATATTTAGGATTAAGGAATATCTAGGCTATGGAACACATTTAATCGCCAAGGCTAGCCCGGGCCTTGCATTAGAAGTCACAAGCGTTGCAGGCATTTTGAATATGGTCCAAACCATTATTTTTCCTTAAGCCAAATCGAGTTTTGGAGAATAACATTTTTAGGAATCGTTTTTTAGAAACATCACATGTACCAAAACATTTTTTTGAAAGATGCAATTTGAAAAGGCCGGTTGTTTAACAACAAGGATCAAAGCATTTAAAATAATTTTTATGAAGATGGTATGTCCTAATTTCATGCACAAACTAACCTAAAAGGTGTAGTTAAACGATCACAATCATGTTTATATTAGGAAATTTCTGAACAAACGTATAAGGACAACAAAATTTAGTAATACCCATTGACAATCTAGCTATGGAAAAATTTCCTAATATGTACGACATGATAATAAATAATAATGAATAACTTTTGTGAAGAAAGTTTTCTTGAACAAGCTACACATGAATTTACAAAAATCAGATAACAAACAACAGCACATCAGATATTTGTCAAAACAACAGGACATTCAGCTAATGCCACGAGAATTTGTCCTATCAGAACATGTCTAAAAATCATCAAATTTATACACAACATAGCCAACATGATGATAAGAAAGTTTCATCAAATTTATACACAACATAGCCAACATGATGAAAATAAAGTTTCATTAAGAGGCCAAGTTTAGATTCCAAATAGAAAAAATGGAACAAAAATATCAAAGTTTTGTCCAAACAGGGGTCCGCATTCGATCCCTTGTCTAGATTGTGATCTAGCTTTTTAAAAAATGGAAAATAGTCCAAACGATGAGCGATTGACATGAAATCAATGGCATTAGAAAATTCTAAGTGTGTCCTACATCTTCTTAGAAGAGCTCGAGTCCAAACTAGGTTAATTTGGTATCCTAAAATTGAGATCTCTAAAAGTGCACGTATTAGTGATTAAAAAAACAGAACATAAGCATTCATTAGAAAACCTTAAAATACTCAAAAAATGCCCAAATGGCATGAAGAAATCACACCGGGCTTAGGATTGGATGCAACAGAAAGTTTGGATAATCATCTAATCCTAAGTCGGCATGCAAAATGTCATACAATTTAAATGACATTATGAGATGATTTATGATTCCTAATGATATGCTTGGGAATTCTAAGTATGATGAACACTTTTTGTGAGACAATTTGATGTGCAAGATGAACCTCCAATGACATGACCTAAACACGTATGCAAACCTTGTAACATGTAGTTCAATCATCAAGAATGCATGATTATAAGATTTGATCCCTAAATAAGTCAAACAAGCATGGGAATGTGAACATATGACAAGGTTTCATTTCAGCATTAAGTTTATAGAACAAGCATGATTTCAGCCATCTTCAAGACATGCATAATTTCTACCAAAAATCTCACATATAGAGCATACAATAATGAATATTTCTTGTTAAGAGATCGAAACTCAATTAAGATCATATGAATCGTGGTAAAAACGACAAAATAGATCACACTATATGTCCAACACATGTTGCTGTAATACCTTTTACTCTAATGCATGCAATTGATTCACTTTACCAATGTAAAAAATTTGCAAAGTATGCATCAATTGAACATATATATCATGCATGAAGGATTTGAGTCCAAATAGGTGCATTTATGGACTCAATTTCACCAAAACAAATCTCGGATTAATGCAGGATAGACTGACCTATGTCCAAATCTAAGCAATTTTAACCTAGCTACACATGTCTAAAAATTTTGAAAAAAATACAGGACATGCACAACACATGTACGAGAAATTTCCATAAAGGAAAAGTTATTCCAAAAATCAACAAAAAAAATCAGCACAAAAATAGGAAAATCAGATATAGATAAGGGACAGATTGACCTAAACCTAGATCTAAGTAGATTTGACCTAGTTGAACAGATCCAAAAATCATAAAAAAAAATAAAAAATAAAATAAAGAAGATGCATGACGTGATTTGGAACAAAACCCATGAAGAAAATTTTGTCAAAAGAAGATTATGAAAGTTGGCACAAAAATAACAAAGTCAAAAGGTGGAACAGGATCAAAACTGAAAAAACCTAAACTACTGCAGAATCGTTAATCTTTTGAGGTGTTTTTGGAGGGCCAAACGATGTTCGTTTTGGGCGTGCAACCTACCGTTTCAAAGATTTAGATGTCTATTATCTAATCCTAAGAGGACTCGAGTTGAAACAAGGTCGTTTTGGATCTCGTTTTGGTCAGAATAGAAAGTTACTCCTGGTATCAAAATATACAGAAATAAGAACGATTTTTTTAGGATCTACCATCCGAATCATTTTTATAAATTCTGGAAAAAATGTATGTTGTAGAGAAACATGTTTTGAAAAATTTTCATGAAGGCATTGATTTAAGATTCAAAGTACAAAAATCCATAGAAAATAGAGAAGCAGCCAAGATCGAACAAAACATAATAGTGAACTACAACATGTCAGTTTTCCAGAATCATTTCCTGACTTTTGAAGCAGATTTCAGATAGCAAACAATATCAGATCGGGACGTGCTATAGCTCATTGGAAAGCTAATCAAGTCATCTTTGACTCTCACGAAGGCATCAAGCACAAAAAAGCACATCTACTAGCTCGTTTTCAGGCATATGCACAAAGAGGTCTGTCATGGATCCAAAATTGCAGAATAATCATCATCTAGGTTCGAACATCACAGAACCAAAAGATCTAAATATAATCTACTCTAGATCATTCAAGCATTGATTCTAATCAGATTTGCAACGCATCCTGGTCCCGAACTTTCATTGTCGATAATGTATTTCACATGGGAAGCTCTCGCCTCATCAGACGCTATTAAAAGGAGTTTCATCTCGCTTACCTCGATTGAACCAGCGAAGAATCAACTTTCGGAGATGTCCGCTTTTCAATGATGATGAAGCCGCTCTTCGATCTCGCTTCAGAAATCACCGGACGTGAAGAATATTGAGTTCGACTCCGGTACGAGAGCTGTTCAATGCCGGTCTTCAGATTTTGTTAGCTAGAACAGCACACTAGCAACTTTGATGGCTGAACAGCAACTTCAGCTTCATCAATCTTCAATTAATATTCAACGAGTGAATCATCAAGTGTTGGAGAAATTCTCTTGAAGTATTTTGAAGCTGACAAAACGTTTCCATCAGTCTAGTCTGAAGGTTTCCAGACTCTGCCATCTAAAGTCTGAAGACCTCCGGACAGCCAGACTCAAGACTCAAAGTCTATCCTCATTGACAGTCTCTAATCCGTTGAAGAAAGGTTACCCAGAACTGGATGTTTTGTTAAGAGCTTGACCTTATCAACTGGAGAAGATCTCGTGGCTGGAATAGACACAACGGAATTCTTTGATTGATCGAGATTGACTCGAAGATTAAGGAATCGATGATTGCCTAAATATTCTTGGAAGGTTCTACTTATGGAAACCGAGATCCTGATTGTATGGGCGAACAGGATTGATAGGCTATCGACACGTTCCTTTAATAGTCGAATGATCTTCCTAATTGATTCCGTCCAACGGGTAGATTGGAGGGATTCCTTTGGTAAGTGCCAACGGGTGTGATGGCATAAAGGAGTATATAAGGAAGACGTTTTAAGTTGTTGAGGTGTGCGTGATAGAAGAATTTCAAAGTTTGAAGCTCCTTGTTTAGACAATTCATTTGAGCGAATACTTGTATATAAAAGAGAGTCTATATTTGTGAGAAACCTTGAGGAGGTGTGATAGAACATCTACAATGTGGAATCAAGGAAAAGCTGAGCTGTAACTTCTCTTTTGTTCATAGTGAAATCCAGCCGGTGAGCTGTCAGTGCGGAAGAGTGGACGTAGGCTTGGAATAAGCCGAACCACTATAAAACCTGTGTTCAATCTTCTCTCCCTTACTCTCTTTACTTTGATCGTAAATCATTTTGTGAACTCGTTTCTATCGGCTGCCTAGAATCGCTTCCGTATCTCGATAAATTGTTTGTGCACCTATTCACCCCCCTCTAGGTGCTTATACTAGCTATCTCAATTGGTATCAGAGCTCGTATACTCACTTTGTTTGAAGTGTTTTACTTCAGAGTAAAAGATCCATGGCTAGTATGTTGGCTCCAGGGCTGGTAGAAGGGCAAAGCAACACCAGACCGCCTTACTTTGATGGAAAGTACTACAACATATGGAAGAACAAGATGAAGGCATTCTTAAGATCAAAGGATCCTCTGGAATGGGACGTTGTAGAAAAAGGAATCATTCCTAAAGCTGCATCTATCTCAGAAAGAGGAAAGGACACTGTTGAGTCCAGCGAAATGAGTCAGGAAGAGATAACCAAGAGACAAGCTCTTGATGCAAAAGCAATTTACTCTTTATATTGTGCTTTATCACCTACTGAATATAACATAATTCTTCTTGTGATACAGCCAAAGAAGTCTGGGATAGATTACACATTACCTATGAAGGAACCGATTGAGTGAAAGAAACAAGAATCAACATTCTTCTCGGTCAATACGAAGCCTTCAGAATGAAACCAGGAGAATCTATAACTGACATGTTTAGTCGTTTTACAGAAATCGTGAATGGTCTTGAAAATCAAGGTCAACCAATCTCTGATCCCATGAAAGTAAACAAGCTACTGCGTGGACTCTCTAAGGATTGGAATCACATTAAGACCTCAATCAGAGAGACTCAAAGAATCATGCCACTGTCTGTCGATGAGCTGGTTGGGACCCTTCAGTCTTATGAAGTGGAACGAATCAATGAAGACGAAGATCCCAAAGGTAAGAAATCAATTGCATTAAAATCTAATGATGATTCTCGAAAACGACATGGATGATGAAGAACTTGCTCTCATGATAAGAAGATTCGAAAGCTGAATAGAAAAGAAAGAAGATTCAATTCAAGGAAACAAAATTTTCAAAAGCAAATGACCAAGTCTCGCTGAAGATGATGAATCAAACAAAGATGTAGTCTGCTTTGAATGCAAGAAAAAGGGACACATCAGACCCAACTGTCCTCTTCTGAAGAAGAAGAAAGGAAAAACTGAAAGGTATCGAAAGGCTCTCAAAGCTGAAACCTGGAGTGATACGGAGTGTGAAGATAGTGATGATGATTATGCCAACATATGTCTAATGGCACAATCAGACTCAGAATCAAACTCCGAGACTGATTCAGACTCAGAAAGTGAATTCGAGGTAAGTAATTTCAAAATCCCTATTAAAGTTTCAAAATACATTGATGAATTATGTTTTAGTCTTAAGACTTCTCTTAAAAGAATTTCAAAAAGGAAAATTCTGTTTTAAAACAACAAGAGAACGTTTTAAAAGAAAAAGTGAAATGCTTAGACCGTGATGTTTCTTCTCTCAAAGAAAGTGAAGATAATCTTTTGAAAGAAAATGCATTTTTGAAAAATGATATTTCAAATATTTCCAAAAGATTTTCTCAAGGATCTGAGAAACTAGAGAAAATACTTTCTATTCAAAGACCTTATTTCAATAAATCGGTTTAAGAATGACTCATTTGAAACCATTCCTTTAATCGATTTTCCTAAAGTAAAAGAAAGAATTAAACAAAGACCAACAAGGAATGCTTACAAAAACCATTTTGAAAGGACCTTTGTAAAACTAGTAGGTCGTAATGCTCTTAAATGTTCAAAATGCAATAGTGCAGATCATTTTGAGAAAGAATGTCCTATGGCTTGGAGACCTGTCAATAAAGTCTGGGCAAAAACCGTATATCATACTAATTCAAAAGGACCCAAGAAAATATGGGTACCAACGAAAGCTTGAGTTTCTTTTTAAATGCAGGTCACTATCAAGAAAAATGTGAAATGGTACCTGGATAGTGGATGCTCGAGACACATGAGATTCAAATTGTTTCATAAAGCTTGTTCAAGTGAATGGTGGAAAAGTCTCATTTGGAGGAAATAGCAAAGGAAAAATAGTGGGATTTAGAACGTAATGATTGGGAACCTCACAATAAGCAATGTTTCTTTAGTTGAAGGGCTCAATTACAATCACAAGATTTCCACTTTGTGATGCCGGTTTCAAAATCAACTTTCAAGAGGGTATTTGTTCGGAACCGCAAAGACTCTACTCGCCTTTCATGGGTCGAAGACATGGGAATATCTACCTCTTAGACGTGAAACCAAATGAATCGTAATGTCTAATCTCAATCCAAAACGAAGCGAACTTATGGCACAAAAATCTTGGGCATATCAACATGAAGCAGATAGCCAAAATATCAGCAAAGAAGCTTGTTCCTGGTCTACCTAATTTATCATACCAAAAGTCTGACCTATGTACACCATGTATATTGGGAAAACAGGTAAGAAATTCCTTTAAGCCAATAATGTGATACCCCGAACCCTTCCCAGGTCGTCACCAGCGCCAGTGTTACACTTTCTTTCCTTTTTTTCTATCTTATACTTAAAACAAGTGTCATTAATCACAGGCATTTTTTTTTTTTTAACAAATCGGTCCCAACGCGACTCATAGCGGAAGCAAATTAGACATCACCATCTATCCCCCTACCAATCCATGATACAAATACAAACCCCTAATCATCAGGATTTAAAAGATAAGCCATGCCACTTTTATTACATAATATCGATGGGTTTTTCACGGGTCGATACAACAAAAGGAGACCAAGATTTTTAACCACACTCGGCCTCATCCCAAAAAGATACTACGACCCCTAAAGAAAATCACATGACATCCCCCATCCAACAGTGACGTCTATTCCCAAAAAAGAGACACCAGCTCTCTACCCTTTCACGCTACCATCACATCCATCCAGGTGCATCGGGTGGTGGTGGCGACAACATCCCCCTAATCACTCCGTCTCGGTGGACATGAACAGACAAAAACTCCTGGATGACTGGGCCCTCAGCCAGGCCCACATCGTACATAACCAGCACACGCACTCGCACAAATGTCAGTCCAGGGATAGTGACGCAGTCGATCTCCGTACATTCTACTTCTACATCTGACGGAATACCATAGAAGGTGCCTCGCATGACGGTAGGAAGCGGCATCTTTCTAATCTGAAATGTTATCCCTAAAAGGGGTGAGTACAACTACTCAGCAGATAGGGAAATCCAATAACATCCTAATGCATCATGCAATTTCACATACATTGCAGGCATTGCTTACCTTTGATGTCATGCGCATTCATGCATCATCATATCATACATGTCATCATCATGGCATCTCATATGTCATTATCACCATCATGCATTTCATCATGCATATCATATATCATGGATGATCATCATATCACATCACGCATCATTATCATCATCACATCATCATGCATATCATCATGCATATCATATATCATCATCATCACATCAGCATGCATATCATCATGCATATCATATATCATGGGTGATCATCATATCATATCATATATCGTTATCATCACATCATCATGCATATCATCATGCATATCATATATCATGGGTGATCATCATATCATATCATATATCATTATCATCACATCATCATGCATATCATCATGCATATCATATATCATGGGTGATCATCATATCATATCATATATCATTATCATCATGCATCATCATGCATATATTATCATAGGTGATCATCATATCACATCACATGCCATCATCATCATGCATCATCATGTCATGAGTTAATTATCATCTTTATCTTTCAATTTTGATCACCACATCACCCATTTCTCAAATCATCAATCTCATCATCAACCCTTCGGCCAGAAACCTCCGACAGGGTTCTCGGCAAACTCAGCCATCCCATGGCCACCGGGCTTCCGGCCCCCCACATTTCGGGCATCTCGCATCTCAACTAGCATCACGAGGCATTCCCTTCGGGCAGAAACCTTCGACAGGGCTTCCGGCCTTTATCCTTCTAGCCAGGCATCCCGCACCCAAATCCTGGTGTCGCGAGGCATTCCCTTCGGGCAGAAACCTCGGACAGGGCTTCCGGCCCCCCACATTCCGGGCATCCTGAAACTCCCAGGGAATCTCTGGAATTACGCCACCAGGCCACCAGACAACATCCTCCACCACAACCTCATTCTCATCCACATTTATCCTTTTATCTCAATTTAACATGGCAATTGGCATGGCATCAAACAAATCACACTTGCACTTCAATTCATATGTCATACACATGCCAAAGCTTAATCACATATGCATTTCAACTTAATGCATGTACAAAGACCTCATCACACAAGTGCCACACAAATGAAGTTGAATCCATGGCCAAATAAAAATCCATTTTATTTTATTATTATTTTATTATTTTATTATTTTATTTATTTTCATAAATAAATATTAAATTTAATATCTATGATTTTCCCAAAATCATGATACTCAAAAATCATTAAACAAACAAATAGAATCACAATTTCATACAAAATTCGTGGCCAAATTGAATTTCTCATAATTTCACAATTTCCATAAAATAGCACCTTATATTCGGATAATGGCCAGACTTGCACAGTTTCCAAATAAATTTGATTAAAATACTCATATGGCCTTCAAAAATTACGAAATTTTACAGGGTGATAGCCAACACATTTTCGTACCTTTCTCATGAAGAACTCTAAGCCAAATTATTTTTAGATTAATTTCTACAACCCTACGAAGCTTCTGGAACCACGACCGCGACGTCCAGAACACACTCCTCCGAATTTCTTAGTTTTCACCCATCAATTCTCTTTCGTTTCTTCTGAAATTTGAGTATGTTATGTAACAAGGTGTCCTTTACAAGTTTAATGAAGGGATCTAGGTCAAATAACCAAGCTATGGTCACCATTTAAGTCCGTGAAGTCTCGGGTATCTCGGTACACTTCATCAGAATCGATCATCTCCAAGATCTAACCGATTCACCAAGTTATAATTGTTATTTTTGCTTCAAATTTGAGTATGTTGTAGCTTAAGGTGTTTCCTACAACTTTTAAGAAGACAACAAAGTGATATCTCCAACATAAATCAACATGCAAACAAGAAATCGACAAGAGGTCAGTGAACATTTCGCAGATCTAAGTCTCCGTATAATAGAACTTTTGACCCCACAAATCTCCATCGTTTTCTACGAATTTTTATTATGTCATAGTACAAGACGTTAGCTTCAACTTTCATGAAGACACCGAAGCCAAAATCGAACCGCAAACACACATGCAAACTCGAACAAGCTACTGATTTCAACAAACCGAACAAGAACAGTCACACGGTTTGCAAACAATCAACTCTTACCTCGGTTTTTCGCACAAATCATACCTAAAACCGAACATGCAAACACCACAACAAACATGCAAGAGAAGTTACGGACTCCACTTGCCTTAAAGGTGAACAAACGGCGATGAACGACGGCGTACGGTGGTTGGACAGGGCGGTCGAACGGCGAGCACACGGCGGCACCTCCCTCTCGGCTCCGCCTTCTCTCTCTCCCTCTCGGTCCCTCTCTTCCGCTCGAGCTCTCTCTCTCTCGCACACCTCTCTCTTTGGACGAAAATGAAGCAAGAAGTCCGGCCACTCTCTCTCCTCACCCCTTTTATATCCCCTTAAAGCCCATGATTAGTAATGATTGATTCACCTCATGACCAACCAATGCATGCTCTCCTTTGTGCCACATGTAATTTTTATTTTTGAATTTGAATGGGCTTGGGCTTAGGCCCATCTGGCCACTCCCTTGGGCTGGTCGAATTCTCTCCTCTTGGGCTCTAATGGGCCGACAAGCTTGGCCCACCAAGCTTTAGGCTAATGGGCCCAAGGCCCATTTCGAAAATAACCCTCTTTTCTCCCCTCTTTTTTTTTTTTTGAATTCCTTTTTATAAATATTTCTAAATTCAAATTTCATCTTGGCCAAAGTCTTGGGATATTTTTAATTATTGAAATTTAAATCATATGGCCAAGCATTAATCTGTTAAATTTGAATTTCCACAATCACAAGCATAATTCATTTAAATTAAAAGACAAATTGGCTAAGGCATAAGCCAAAAGAAATTCTATCACCTAATCAAAGATTTTTAACACACCTTAAGGCTCGGCCTTGAATTTCTGGATGCCACAAATAAATCAAGTTTCGACTAACCGTGTAATCAGCTCTTGCATATGGATTTCTTCGACTAACAAGAACGAGCATTGGAGGTAAGAAATATTGCCTAGTAATTGTGGATGACTACTCACGATTTACATGGGTATATTTCTTGGCAAGTAAGTCTGAAACTTTTTCTTACTTTGAAAAATTTGCTAAGAAGGTTCAAAATGAAAATGGGTATGTTATTTCAAGCATAAAAACAGATCATGGAGGTGAATTTGAAAATCGAGATTTTGCTAAATTTTGTGACGAATCTGGTTTACAGCATTTATTCTCTTCTCCATATACTCCAGAGCAAAATGGAGTTGTGGAAAAGAAGAATAGATCTCTTCAAGAAATGGCCAGAACTCTTTAATTGAAAGCAATATTTCTTTACGGTTTTGGGTGAAGCTTTCAACATCATGTTATATTATCAATAGAGTCTTTCTAAGGCCCATTCTAGAAAAAACCCCCTATGAATTATTTAAAGAAAAGAAGCCCATTGTTTCATATTTTCATGTATTTGGATGCAAATGTTTCATATTGAAAAATGCAAATGATCAAGTTGGTAAGTTTGAAGAAAAGTCAAATGAAGGCATCTTCCTTGGATATTCAACCACAAGCAAAGCGTACAGAGTCTACAACAAGAAGACTCAAACTGTGGAAGAATCAATGAATGTCAAATTCCAAGATTCTATACAAAATAAATCTATTCAGACTCATTTTGAAGAGATTGAATCTGCTCCAGACTCTACAAAGTCTAATTCTCAAGAAGAAGCTCAAACTTTGAAGGACCAGCAACAAGTGACTGTTGAAGATTCTCGTGAAGGAAGTGACCATCAATCTGATAAATTAACCAGCAACTGGAAACATAAGTCCAATCATCCCAAAGATCTTATTATTGGCGACATCAATGAAGGAATCCGCACAAGATCCAAAAGGCGAGAAGAGTCTAGTGCTATGGCTCTTATTTCGAAATAGAACCCAGAGCATAGAAGAAGCTTTATCCAATGAAAGCTGGATTGAAGCTATGCAAGAAGAACTCGAGACAATTCGAGTTAATGATGTCCGGAGCTGACTCCTAAACCAAAAGGTAAATCAATTGTTGGAGCTGAATGGGTTTTCAGGAACAAGATGGATGAGAAAGGAAAAGTCATAAGAAACAAGGCTAGACTCGTGGCCAAAGGATACACACAAGAAGAAGGGATCGACTATGACGAGACTTATGCACCGGTAGCAAGGTTAGAAGCAATTCGTTTATTACTTGCATTTGCTTGTCATAAAATTTCAGGTTATTTCAAATGGACGTCAAAAGTGCTTTCCTAAACGGTTTCATCCGTGAGGAAGTCTATGTGGAACAACCACCGGGTTTGAAGACCCAAAGAAACCAGACTCGGATTCGCACTCAAAAAGGCCTTGTACGGCTTAAAGCAAGCACCTCGAGCTTGGTACGACAGATTAAGTAAGTTTTTAATTCGAAATGGATTTGTTAAAGGTAAAGTAGACACTATCCTTTTTATTAAAAGAGAAAGCAAAAGCTTTTTACTTGTTCAAATATATGTGGATGATATTATTTTTGGATCTTCTAATGAAAGTCTCGTGCAAGAAATTCTCTAAGACTATGAAGGATGAATTTGAAATGAGCATGATGGGTGAGTTAACCTTCTTTCTCGAGCTCCAAGTGAAACAACAACTGGAGGAAGGAACTTTCATTCATCAAGAAAAATATGCAAATGATCTTGTCAAAAAGTTTGGACTGGACAATTGCAAAAAGGCTGACATACCAATGTCAAGTTCCTTGAAGATAGACAAAGATGAAGAAGGAAAGAAAGTCGATCAAAAGCTGTACAGGAGTATCATCGGATCACTTCTTTATCTTACTGCTTCTAGACCCGAGATTCTCGTTTAGTGTTTGCATTTGTGCCGATTTCAATCGACCCAAAAGAATCTCATTTGAATGCTGCAAAGCGTATTATCAAGTATATTTCATCAACATCAAGCTTTGGTCTCGGTATCCAAAAAGGGGAGACTTTACTCTTCTTGGATATTCGCTTGAGACCTTGCTGGATGCAAATCGATAGAAAAAGCACCTCGGGTACTTGTCAACTACTTGGAGGCAGGATGTGTCTTGGTTTTCAAGAAAACAAAGTACGTAGCTCTCTCTACAGCCAAGGCGAGTATATAGCTCTCGGAAGTTATTGTTCACAAATTATGTGGATAAAACAACAGCTAAGAGACTTTGGAATTGAAGACTCATGCACGAAGATTAATTGTGACAACACCAGCACTATAAATCTCACCAAAAATCCGATTCTCTACTCAAGAGCAAAGCACATAGAGATTCAACATCACTTTATAAGAGACCATGTTCAAAATGGAGATGTTTCAATTCAATTTGTTGACTCAACGAATCAACTGGCGGATATATTCACAAAGCCTTTGGAGAAAAATCAATTTGAGTCTATCCGTTCCAAACTCAACATTTTGAGGTATGAGGAAATCAAAGTCTAGAGACTTTCAGACTTAATTATACAAGACTTTAAATTAGTCTTGGTACGACCGTCAGACTGTAAGTTAGTCTCTCTTTCTCTCTCTCGAATCTTATCTTGAAGAGGTACGATCGTCAGACTGTGTTTAAATTGTTGTTATATTTAATCGACGAAATTATTGCATCGTTTCTTTTTCAAAAAGGGAAGTTATTTTTGAAATGACTATTTTCGCAGAAAAAGACAGTTATGTTGAAAAGGCATTTTTTATTTTCCTTTGTGACGCTTCGTTTATCCTTCTTTTTAAACCGATCGTGTACTGTTGATCGCTCTTCACTTTACTCTCAAAAACCCTAGAAAGCATCGATCCTCCATTCCCGTTTTCTTCCCTTGTTTAATCTTCGAAAAAGTTATCATCTTTCTTGGGAAAGTCAAGCAAGGAATCTTCCAAAAACTAAGAAAGATGTCGTCTTCAAGAAAGTCTTTGAGAATCGCAAGCAGGGGACCACGGCGAATGAGTGAGAGGCCTACGCACTTCAATCTCACTGAAGAAGATGTGGCTCCAGAACAGCAATCGAGCCCACAACATTCTCAGCAGCGTCACTCTCCTTCATTTAGCCCTCAAGGCGTTGATCATTAACAAGAGGACGAAATCATCGAGGATGCAGACCCTGTAAGAGTTCAAAAGCCCGCTTCTATTTATAAGCTGTATCGTGCCTTAAAAGCAACGCGTACTCCCTTGAAATATGTCGATGATTTTATTAAAGAGAAGGGGTATGGAAATGAATACATCTTTCTGCGAAGAATGGAAAGTTTGGGAATTGCTCGTAAAGGGTTGGCTGAGGAAACTCTTGCGAATGTCCCGAGTGATCCTCGTGATTGGGGACCGAATCCTGTAGATTGAAATGATGATGACAAATTGTACAGTCAATTTCAACCGAGAATGGGTATTGCGGTTGAAAGTCGAGGAAAAAGAGGAGATTTGTTCAGATTGAAAGAACAAAGGGATTTGTACTCAAAATTGCTGAAGCGTGGGGTAATAAACCCTAGGAGTGTGGATTTTGATTTTCTGGATGCTGTAAATGTGAACTTAAGGGAAAAGTTTGGATATCTTCAACTTGAAAGGTTCTGCTCCGACACTACAGAAGCCTATGCTGAACTAACCGCATATTTCTATTCAAATCTTAGCTTTTTAGATGAGAATAGATTTTCCTTCGGGTCAAAGATCAAGACTATGTTGTGGATATGGATATCTTTGTCGAGATGTGTTGGGAGTCGAGAGGGGAAGATATCAACCGATCAAAGTTTCTATTGCTGGTGCTACATTGGAACTTGTCAAGGACAGGAGAACAGAGGAAAAGATTTCCTACTTAAGGATGAGTGCATTCAACATCTTGCTTCACAAGATTGTGATCAATTGCCTTCGACCAAAATCAACTTCCAAAACTGATGTTTCAAGTTCAGAGGCAAAGCTGATGTATGCCATTCTCACTGGGAAAAGGTTTTTTCTTCCTCACACTGTTATGTTCCATATGTATAGAGCCATGATGAAGGATAGAGGCCAACTTCCTTACCCAAGTCTTGTGACAAAGTTATTCAGACATCTGAATATTCAGCCTCCGTAAATCTTTTGTCGATCATATGGTGGTAGGACTGAAAATGGTGACCAATATGCGTCTGAAGGAATTGAACAAGGCTGGAGAAATTCAAGGAGAAGACTCCACTCAAAACTCATCAACCATCTTCTTCATCAAAGCGGAAAGGAAAGGAGCCCTCGGTTGCTTCAAAACCGAAAAGAAGAGCTCTTATTGTTGAAGAACTTAAGTCGTCCTGTTCCAGGGAAAGAATCGGAGCAAATGGCGAAAGAAACAGAGATGAAGGAAGCAGAGGAGAAGGAAGCAGAGGAGAAGGAAGAGGAAGAAAGAGAAGCTGAGAAGGAAAGAGTTGAGACAGAAGAAGAAGAAGAAAGAGGAGAAGAAGGAGAACCCGACGAACACTCTTCTCCACCTGTAGGCATGGAAACAGGGGGAGATCAAGAGAAAATAGGGAAGTCCTCATATCTTGATACAAGTGAAGGAGTCAGTCGCTCACCTGCAGACCTAGAGGACATTTATGCCTCTCAATTTCCAGAAGAAGGTCATGAAATTTCATCGCCAAACCTGCGAGATTATGCTGATCTACCATCGTCTGCATTTACTCCATCAGATCGAGCTGAAGCAAGTACTCAGACTGATAATGCAGCAGATTTTCGCAGAATCATGGATATTCTCTTGGAGATGCGAGGTCAAATTTATGCCTTGAGATGCGAGGTTCAAAACTTGCAAACTGCGGGTCAAGTTTCTTCATGTTCATTGAATGATAAAATCCAAGCCCTCACTGTTCAGAATTAGGCCAATGCCAAGGGTGAGGAGATCGCACAACTGAAGGAAGACTTGAAAAGGCTGGAAGACATCGTTCAGTCTATGGGAGATTTCCAACTTGTCCGCGTTCCCAAGCAATCTTGACTTTATTCCATTTTCATCTCAACATTTTTAATGCTGACAAAAAGGGGGAGAGATGCAAGATTTGAACAATTTGACTTTTAATCGTGTGGTTTGTTGGACTGGTTGTTTGATTTTGTGGATTGTTTTGATCTGTTTGACTTTGTTTTTGTGTCTGGATGAGAACTGAACTAGACTTGGACTTGACTGCTTTTATTAATTATCATTGGTATCTTATGGATGCCTTTACCACTTATTAGACTAACCTATTTTCTGTGGTTGCAGATTCTAGTGTTATTCATTTAGCCATTTATCTCTATAAGATATGCATATGTGTTTGAGAAATGTTTTGCAGGTCAAAGTTGTCCAAACCTGCAGGAAAGTTTTGTCACCATCAAAAAGGGGGAGATTGTTGGAGAAATTCTCTTGAAGTATTTTGAAGCTGACAAAATGTTTCCATCAGTCTAGTCTGAAGGTTTCTAGACTCTGCCATCTAAAGTCTGAAGACCTCTAGACAGCCATACTCAAGACTCAAAGTCTATCCTCATTGACAGTCTCTAATCCGTTGAAGAAAGGTTACCCAGAACTGGATGTTTTGTTAAGGGCTTGACCTTATCAACTGGAGAAGATCTCGTGGCTGGAATAGATACAACGTAATTCTTTGATTGATCGAGATTGACTCGAAGATTAAGGAATCGATGATTGCCTCAATATTCTTGGAAGGTTCTACTTATGGAAACCGAGATCCTAATTGTATGGGCGAACAGGATTGATGGGCTATCGACACGTTTCTTTAATAGCCGAATGATCTTCCTAATTGATTCCGTCCAACGGGTAGATTGGAGGGATTCCTTTAGTAAGTGCCAACGGGTGTGATGGCATAAATGAGTATATAAGGAAGACGTTCTAAGTTGTTGAGGTGTGCGCGATAGAAGAATTTCAAAGTCTCGAAGCTCCTTGTTGTTTAGACAATTCCTTTGAGCGAATACTTGTATACAAAAGAGAGTCTATATTTGTGAGAAACCTTGAGGAGGTGTGATAGAACATCTACACCGTGGAATCAAGGAAAAGCCGAGCTGTAACTTCTTTGTTCATAGTGAAATCCAGCCGTGGGCTGTCGGTGCGGAAGAGTGGACGTAGGCTTGGAATAAGCCGAACCACTATAAAACCTGTGTTCAATCTTCTCTCCCTTACTCTCTTTACTTTGATCGTAAATCATTTTGTGAACTCATTTCTATCAGTTGCCTAGAATTGCTTCCGTATCTCGATAAATTGTTTGTGCACCTATTCACCCCCCTCTAGATGTTTATACTAGCTATCTCATCAAGGAGAGAGCGTGAGTGGAGATATGAGGTGTTGGAGAGAGAATGAGTGGAATTCTCTCCTTCCTCCTCTGTTGATCCGATCAAAGGTGCATTAAAGAAAAGAAGAAAAGCTATGGAGTTGCTGTAGAAGAAAGCATGAGTGAAAGGCAGCTTTCAAGAGAGGATTTCCCCCCATCCTTTTGCTTCGCTTCTCTTTTGTGCTCAACGTGGAGAAGTCGAGAAGAGAGAATTTTAGAGAGAGATATAGTGAGAGAAAGTAGATCCAAAAAAATGGCCCTCCCTTAATTTTGGAGGGAAATTTTGTTATATAGTTTAAGGAAAGATCAAATCCTAGCCCTTGGATTAATCCAAGGGCTAGGATTTGATCTTCCTAGCTAATTGGTTTGTTAAATTTGTTAAGAGCACCCCGAATTGAGCACATGCCCATTTCAATGGCCACAATGCATTCTTAATGAACGGCGATGATCAATTGTGAACTAATTAGGGTCTTTTTTTTATATAATTTTCATAACATGTGGGGTCAATTTGCAAATTTCGTAAAATCCGTAACAAAATTGGAATTTTGAAAATTAAAGGGCATGGATGCATTAGCCATGAAGTGGGCGAGCAGATGGTGGTTTCTGGCCAAAAGATGGCTGGAAAAATTCGCCCATCAACGCCAGTCAACACAGGTCAAATCTAGTCAACGCCGGTCAACACCATATTGCTTGGGTTGACTTTTTGTCCGAATTTTGTTCTATTTTTTCTGGTCTTGCCCGATTTAAATGAAATCCAATATTTCTATATGAGTTGGTTCAAATGAGATGCAATTGAGCTATCTCAAGAAGACTAATTGTGCACAAAATATTCAAATTCATTGAATTCCATTGAAGCGAGGCCACAAGCTAGACTGACATCTTTAATTGAATCTCAACTAGGCAAATTGAAGCTCAATTGCACTCTAGTCTAAAATGAGCCAAGTGGAATTACGTAGGTTGAACCACCTTAGTTGGGCTTTCTAATCTTTAAACACGTCAAATTGACCAAATTAAAATGCATCCGAGCGAATCTCCCAAAATTGACCCCGAATTTGGACTCATCTATTTTAATGATGTATCGAATAAAAATCAGGTGTCAACAAAGATCAACAATGTCATTCATGGTGGCTTGTAGGGAATGGTGATCTTCTTTCACTTGTTGTTTTGCCTTTGTAACTCGACTACTTGGCTCAAAAGGAGTTTCTTTAGGGATGGTTAGTGCTGTCAACCGAGCTTGGTTCTGACGGTAAGTATCGAAGATAGATGAAAACCTATTACAAAAGTCCTTAAACCTTGACTTAAGATTTGAAATTAAAGTATGTTATATAGCAAGATATTTTGAACGAATTTCATTAAGGAAGTTTCTCCAAATTTGAACCACAAGAAGTTCTATAATATCGGAAAACAATGAGGGTCCAGGAATTTCGAAAACTGGAATCAAAGTAGAATTTAAGAAACTAAAGGTGGCAAGTCTTCTTGCAAGACCGAAGTCTTTGTTTCTTGTAATCATGGCTTCTAGAGGGTATTAATGAATAAAGACTTTGAAGGCAACCCTAAAATTAGGCTTCTAGAGGCTAGGTTACTATTCACGTGAGTTACTATTCACGCACACTATGCATTAGGGCTTGGGTTTGGGCTTGACAAATTTGGACTTAGGCTTAACTCATCCAATTTGGGCCTTTAATTTGGGTGTGAAGCCCATTGGGCCTTTGCTTGGCCCGGCTCCCTTTCCAACTTCCAATTCTTGACCTACTAATCCTTGTCCAAAGATTAAGGCTTACAGATAAATTGACAGATAAATGAGGCAACGTCTGATAGGTTGATCTTGGAATTCTTGAAAGTTTGATACCCAAAATCGGATTAAAATCCATAGTTAAAATCGATCAAATGCAACTTTAATATGACCTAAACTATCGAGCGGCTTATAGAGGTTTTCACGTGTTTGACCCGTGGTCGATAATTTTCGATCCACGTTTGTTCCTCTTCAAGTCGTGGATAACCCTCAATTATCATGTAATCACGAGGAATCAATTACTCACCCCGAATACAAGATCAATAGAAAATTAGTTTACTGTCATTCGCAGCAAGCATCGTAATCGTGCGGAATCACCCACAATCCGACTACATACCTCTGTTGAATCGATTTTTATTCATTCACTAATCCACTTGTAACATTGTAGTATTGTCCTTTGTTGATCCTTATGGTCGAGCAGTCTATCTTTGATTAAATTCCCTAGTCATTCATGTTTTAATCATTTGTGACCTCTCTCAATAGATTAATTAACTTATGAGTGATCAGTTCAGAGTAAATTCTATTATCAGTGCATTGATGAAATAACCATTTCATATACTCAAGAATGGTCAAATTTCAAGATATCACAGATTGTATTTGAGAGAATACATAAAATTTTAATCCTATCCACAATTACAAGAAGTTACTCCCCAATCTCTCACTATTAAGCAACACTTATCTAAGATAAGTTATAAAATAACCACCTATCAATTATGTTCTAGCCTTAATTCATATCATTGCCTCCAAGTTCCAACCCTAAGTAAAATTTGCAATGGGAGTTGATGACTTTGTCGACTAGTGAAGGTTCTCGTCGATAATTGATGTTTGGTGTCAATGACTTTATCAGAAAGTTGTCGATTTGTTTCAAGTTATTGATATTTTAACCAAACTGTTTATTGTCTCAATTTGTCATTTGTCGATAATAATTACAAGTTGATCATTATTTTTGTGTCAACAAGTGCATAACAAATGCTACTTGAGCATAACACCAAAGTGCAAGATAATTTTTCATGGGTATCAAAGTTTTGGCGAAATGCTGAAACATGAAATTAATCAAAGATCTTATTAGATACTATTGTTTGCTTGATGTACATTTTAGTTTGAGTTTTGTTTGAAATAGACGGCATATTGGATTAAAATTAACAAATTCAGCATGGAAAAATTACAACAAAGCTAAATTGACTCAAAATAAATTGAGCAGTTCGTTTATATATGAAATCAAATTGAACTGATTGAGTCAGGATAAAATTTGCATAAATTCATAAAATTGATTTGGAAAAAGGCTAGAAGAAGATGGACTTTGACAATGAAAAAGTGTCATACATTTGCCTGTTAAGTTTTAATTGATCTAACTACTCTCCAAAGCAAACTGAACCAAATTGAAAAATTCAATTCAATTTGATTTGGCAATTATAACCTTTGCCTTAATTTTTGAAAAGGCACTCTTTCAACTCGAAATGATTAAATTAAAATGGGAGAAGAAAGAATTATCCTTGACAAAAGTATTCCCCTCCAATTTGGACATGAGTTAAATGGCTGATCATGCCAGTCGGCACAAATTATCATTCTTTGTTGACTTATATCAAGCATGGTGTTGAAAATAGAACAATAAAGTGGTTTGATGATATTACAAATTGTTAGGCTATAAACAATCTCTTACCAAACATTAAAAAGACTACTGTTGGTAGGTCTTATCAATATATTTGGCTAGATTCTAATTACTATAAATTATTTTTTTATTTACTGAATCAATTAACTCCTTCCTTTTTTTTTGGTCGGTCCTACTATACTCCAACCCCAATTCTCATTCTCAAACTTTTACCCCGCCTCATTACAGGGTATGGGAGTCAAAACGCACATTTAATTTTAAATTATCTTCACCTCGACCTCTCGAAAGGTGGAGATTCAAACCTCCCATCTCCCCTCTCCCATGTGAAAAAGATAGTCATTGGGGGCAAACTTCAATAGTTAAATAACCCCTTCCTTACTAGATTAAGTGATTTCGTTACTTAATTGAATAATTTTATTAAATTTTATTAAATTCATTAAGTACTTTATGTAATTTTCACAATAATAACATGAAATGCTGATCACAGCCTAATACAGATTGCTTATTCTTGTTAAAAGAAAATGTATATGTCGTTAGCTTTGAAATTTATGAATTATAGTGCGTTCGATTACGAGAATTCTACTAGAGACAGACCAGCTTTAAAATTGCGTGAATATTCATGGACAAAGGTAACGGCAACTAATTTTTTTTTTCTTTCCCAACTGTGATTTTTTCTACATGACCTTCATAATTGCATTGGACAATCGTTGAGTATACCTAATCAATAAGCGAGGCAACGTGAGTATCAAACTGAATAATTCTTATCCCGAATTGCTCATAATAAAATTTAGATATTAAATTTTTTCGGTACCGTCCATTTACTAATCTTGCCGTTTTGAGCAAGGGCTAGCAAGCCATTCGTCTCATGATCAGCTCTTGCAAATGAATTTTCACGGAGGTGACAAATATTATATTCCTAGATGTGTCAGTTGGAGCTGGATTCTCTTATGCAAATAACTGGCAGAGCTACAATCTTTCAGCCACTGAATCTTATGAATATCTGAGGAAGGTAATGTGAAAAAAAAAAAAAAATAATCATTCATACAAAGGAGAGCCTAGATAATCAAAATTTATAATTATTTGATGTATTTTGGCCTTGTTGCTTGATTTAGTGGCTTAAGCTCCATCCGGAGTTTTTGAGCAACCCCATTGTTAACGTTAACGACGAGATCTATTATCATTTTTCGCATGTCCACGGAAATTTATTCCTACCCGGTATCGTTGTTCCAATTATCACTCTGAAAGTTGCTAAAAGTTTGGTTATTTATTCGATTTTTATTATGTTTGTTCGTCAGTAAGCCTTTATTCTTGAGATTTTACGTAACAATATTTAAGTAATTCGAAGAGTTCTAATTTGAAAAAGCCAAAGTGCGTAAATCCCAAAATTTTAAATTTAACGAAAAACTTAAAAGAAGAAAAAAGTAAAAGTTAACTCAGACATGCCTTAACTATCATGGACTATGATAGGAGGTTAACAGTAAGTACATTTGAAATCTTAATAATTATATTATCATTTCACATATATGAAAATGTCATCTTGCAAGCTTCTATGTCCTTAGGGTGTCTGTAGAATAGTTTTCTATTTTGGTCAGCCACCGCCCCAGATGATTTTTTTCTCTCTCTATATATGGGGGTCATCCAAGCCAATGCACCATCCCTATCCCTTCCTGATGAAGCTTCCTTTGATTTGAATGAATGAGGAACGAAGGTGCATGCAAGAGAAAAGAAAGCCCCTATTTGGGCATGAGCCCTAGTACATTGACCTCTCGCATACCTGAAACTCCAGTTTTTTGGCTATTGAAAAAGCCAATCATAGAGACAAACAAAGCCATATAGATTCTCAATAAGGGAGGAATGAAGGTTACTTAAGTTGAAATTACTTAGACTCTTTGCACACTGGAAGGATTGAAAGAGCATTGAAACTATTTAGGGACGAAGAAAGCGAAATTGAAAAGGCATTAAGGTAATATAAGTCACTATCAGGATTCCCCTATATTGTACTTTAGCTAGTTAGCTAGTACGTCCATGATGGGGTGCAATTGGACCGCACCATTTGGACTTGATACGGTACGATGGAAGGACACCATTTGTAGGGGTGTCATGGAGACGTATAAAAACCTTCCGAACATAACCGTTGGAGGGGTTGGCAATTCATTCGCACCAAATTTTCTCTCCATTTCCATCAAAGAAGATCAAGGCGTTCCATTTCATCTTTGCAAGAACAATCGGCATTTACACCGTGGAAATCGGGTGTTTTCCTTGTGATTGCATCCAGACTAACGTGAGGTAGTGTTGTTCGTGATTTATTCGCAATTCAACGTTCGTTCTTGGGCTATTTGCTGTTTGCACATCGGAATCAGGTAAGTCGTCTTCCGCCGACTCAAATTCCAACATTGGTATAAGAGCCTGATCGTGATTTCTGTCTTGTTTTTCATCGAGTTTTCTCATTTACCATTTGATATTGAGATCAAGAGATTGTATTCTACACCGTTTGGATCTCCGATAGTCAGAATTGCCATATGAAAAACTCGAAATTGAACTGGAGCGAAGAACGGGTTCGGGGTCGCGTGCATCCGTGAGGTTTTGGCCGTTTTTCGAAATAATTTTTTGGTCAAAATTAATTTTTGAATATACATGGTGAAAGTGCTCGTTGAGACGAGTCCGGTAGTGGATCGAGTGCCACGCACTCGAGCGGCACGTGGGGGCGCGTACGAGCTCCGATTGGAGCGTGGTTGGTGGCGTTTGGTTCGTATGAGTGTCCTCTACACAGTGGTATAATTATTTTATACTTTTGAATTTTATAAATATATGAAAATGCGTAGGAAACCCTATGTACGCGTATTTTTGGGGTTTAATGCAGTTTATTCATTTGTGGCTTGTATTTTCTAGTGATTAGGGAAATACAGTAGCTAGCTTGTGTGCAAATGATGTTATATATGCTGTGTAGAGCTTGGTTAAATGATATGATGTATATATTTTAATATATTTGTAATTTTCTAGTTGCTAGAAAATTAGAACAATGGTAGGGAATCCATTACATGTTGAATTGCAATTTTAATTATAGTTGAAGCATGATTGTTGTTTATATGTTTGTTATTATCATGCTATGTTTTTTGTGTTAAGGAAAAATGTAGAAATTACATAAGGTCATGTAATTATTTTTCCTAGAGGGAGTTCGTAGGTTAGTAGAATTGAAAGGAGTTCTCACCTAGAACTTAAAACTTGTGCAAATTAAACTAATTAATGATAATAGAACAATTGTACATAGAAGTTGATTGGGAACATAGTAAACTTTTGCCTCTGTGTCTTTTGTTGAATTATCATTAATTTAGTTTGTCTTTGCTGCAAATTAAATATGTGTGTTACTCTGTAAAGTGTGCTAGTATTGATTCTACGTTAATTATGTCAATATGTTATAGCAATTGATTATGGTTTCGGCATCCAAGACCATTGTGGCTGACCTCAATAAGGGTGAGAAGCTGAACGGTGACAATTATGATATTTGGCACCGAAATGTTTAATACATCCTTAAGGAGCAAAAGGTTTTAGAAACCCTCAACCATACCATGGATGAACCTAAGCATGGAACTTCAGCTCAATACAGGAAAAATCTGGAAGCTTATCAAGCTTGGAAAAAGAAAAATAGCATTGCTCGCATCACGTTACTAAGCTGTATGCAAGATGACCTCATGTGTGAGTTTGAGAGTTATGACAAAACTCAAGCTATGTGGGTGGCCTTGAAAGATAAGTTTGGGGGTACATCTACCACTAAGCTGAGGAGATTCACCATCAAGTTTGACACATTTTGAAAGCGCCTAAATGTAACGATGAGGCAGCATCTTCGGGAGATGTCAAACATGATCCGTGAGCTGAAGTCGGCAGGTCACTCCCTTACTGATGAACAGCAAGTTCAGGCTATTATAAGGTCTCTTCTTGATAATTGGGAGTATATGAAGATCAATATGACGCATAATGAAAACATCTAATATTGCGCGTCATTTGTAATTAGAGAATGAGCGCCTAGAGGCTACAAGATCCTCTACCTATGCTTATGTTGCTGAATCGAGTTTGCGCAAAGCTTCGGGCTTCAAGCGCAAGATGAATCTTCAGTTCAACAACAAAGGGAAGATGACTGATCAAGGACCCAAGAGGGCTAAGACCTTCCAACTCAAGAAGCATGGTGGGAAGAAGGACAAGGCCAAGATGGAGTGCCACAATTGTGCAAGATGGGTCACTTTGCTCGTGAATGCATTGAGCCGAAAAATGTACCCTATTACTCCATTACTTTGAGTAATGCTTTTGTTTCTAGTACTGTAATGATTGCTGAATCTCATCCAATGTGGACTGTAGACTCAGGAGCAACAAACCATGTAGCTAGAGACCGAGAAGCATTTATGGAGTATCGTCGGATACCGCCTGGAAGAAGATGGATATATGTTGGGAACAACTCAAGAGTTGAAGTGAAGGGTATCGGCACATGTAAATTAATCTTACGTGGTGGTCGAAACCTATTCCTGCATGATGTCCTTTATGCTCCAGATATTCGATGAAACTTGGTCTCTGTAGTTGTTCTTCTTAGCTTAGGTTATGTATTGAATTTGCATGGTGATTGTGTTGACATTTTGTATGGAACAATTTATTATGGTTCAGGTCATGTATCGAATGGTTTTATGGTGTTAGACATTGACTATGATCAGTACAATACTAATGTTGATGGTTGTTTTTCTTTAATTGCGTCTTCTAATAACGTTGAGATTGATGCAAGTACTTGGCATGCTAGATTAGGTCACATTGGATTGCAAAAAATGCAAATATTAGCTAGATAAGGCCTTTTAGGGTCACTCACTACTGTTAGTCTATCCGTATGTGAACATTGTCTAGCGGGAAAAGCAACTAGAAAATCATTCAGTAAAGGGACTAGAGCTGAATTTCCATTGCATCTCATACATTCTGACATTTGTGGTCCTTTGAATGTGAGGGCGAGACATGGAGCCTCATATTTCATCACTTTCATAGATGACTTCACACGTTTCAGTTATGTCTTTTTGATCTCCCATAAGTCAGAAGCATTGAACTGCTTTAGACGATATATAGCGATGGTAGAGAATCAGTTGAACAAAACAATAAAGGTATTGAAAACTGATCGTGGACGTGAGTATCTATGTGAGCAATTCAAGGCTTTTTGTGATGAAAATGGAATTGTACGACAATTGACTATTCCTGGTACTCAACAACAAAATAGGGTAGCTGAGAGAAGGAATTGAACCCTATTGAAAATTGTTAGGTCTATAATGACATAAGCAAATTTACTTATCTCCTATTGGGGAGATGCGTTATTGATTGCTGCCTATATACTTAACCGTGTACCCTAAAAATCGGTCACGTCCACCCCTTATGAATTATGGACTGGTAGGAAACCAGACTTGAGTAGTCTACGTCTATGGGGATGTGCAGCTTATGTTCATGATTCTTCCCATAAACATGACAAATTAGGTCCTAGAGAGAAGAAATGTATCTTTATAAGATTTTCCGAACACTCTAAAGGGTACGTGTTCATAGGTGAACAAGCTGATAGAAGTGTGACCGAAATGGAGTCACGGGATGTCACATTCTTGGAGAACGATTTTCCTAATAGAGGTGAGATTGATAAGGACTTCTAATTATATGAGATGGAAGATCCTGATAACACACCCACCGATGTTGTAGAGGGAAATTAAGATTTATCTCAACACACAAGACCTAGTGGGAGTGTTGCATCGCCTGATGAATTGAATTCAAGAGAAATTCAATTGCATAAAAGTAATCGTAAAAGTATTCCTCGTCATCATTTTGAGATTGAAGGGGAATCGTTTATGATTGCTCAAAAAGACGATGCCGAGCCTAAGACTGTACAATAGGCTTTCTCATCTTCTGATAAGGAAGAATGGAGAAAAGCTTTGGAAGATGAAATGGAGTCAATGAGGGCAAATCGTGTCTGGGACTTGGTTGATCTACCACTTAATCGTAAGGTCATTGAAAACAAATGGGTTTTCAAGATTAAGCGTAGGGCAGATGGATCCATTGGAAAGTATAAGGCTCACCTTGTGGCAAAAGGTTATACTCAACAAGAGGGTATAGACTATGAGGAAACTTTTTTCACTAGTTGTAAGGTTTGCCTCAATACGCCTTATTCTAGCCATCGTTGCACATTTGGACCTTGAATTATATCAAATGGATGTAAAGACGGCATTTCTCAATGGAGAATTAGATGAGGAAATCTATATAAAACAACCAATAGGTTTCATAGCTAAAGGTTAAGAGCATAAAGTTTGCAAGCTTCATCGCTCAATATATGACCTTAAGCAATCATCTAGACAGTGGTATCTTCATTTTCATTGAGCAATAATAACTTTTGGTTTCACAATAATCGAAGAAGATCACTGTGTATATGTCAAGCGGTCCAAAGATAAATTTGTGATTTTATCACTTTATGTCTACGATATTCTGTTAGCTGGAAATGACAAGGTTTTGGTTATCACCATAAAAGAATGGTTGTTCTCCAATTTTGAGATGAAGGACATGGGAGAAGCTGCTTATATATTAGAAGTTAAGATCGAAAGAAATCGATCGAGGAAACTCCTTACTTTATTACAATAGTCTTATATTATGAAAATTCTTGAGCGTTTCAATATGCAGCAATGTAATCCCATTGATACCCCTGTCATGCAAAGTGAAGGCCTAAGTACTGAGATGTGTCCTAAGACTCTAGAAGAAATCAAAATGATGGAAACTGTTCCTTACGCTAGTGCGGTCGGAAGTTTGATGTATGCTATGTGTACTCGACCCGACATATGCTATGCCATGGGATTGGTGAGCTGATATCAATCAAATCTCGGTCAAGCACACTAGAAAGCAGTGAAGAGGATTCTGAGATACTTGAAGGGCACCATGGACTATCGACTTTGTTACGAAGGAAATGATTTACGCCTACTGGGTTATTTAGATGCCGATTGGGGTGGAGACCTGGATGAGCGTAAATCAACTTCTGGATATGCGTTCTTGCTTAATGGAGGTGCGATTTCTTGGAATAGCAAGAAATAGACATGCACGGCCTTGTCTATGATGGAGGCAGAATTTATTGCATGTTCTGCCGCAGTGCAAGAAGCAGTATGGCTAAAACGTTTCTTGGAAACTTTAGCCACTGTCACTGAAGTTCCAAGACCGGTGACAGTTTATTGCGATAGTCAAGCAGCCATTGCCTATGTGAAAGATCCCAAGTATCATGGAAGGACAAAACACATTGACATAAAGAATAATTTCATCAGAGATATTATAACGCAGAAAGAAATGATCTTACAATACATTTCAACCAATAGAATGGTTGATGATCCATTTACGAAGGCTATTCCTAGAGACATGTTCTTGACCCATAGGATGTCACTAGGATTACGTAGAATGTGATATCTGTTATTATAGAGGATCAATGGTTTATGTGCTTGTGGACAGATGTATTGTACTTGTTTGTTTATTAGTGATTTGATGTTTTATCAGTAAGTACAAATCCACTATGAGACTAGCACAAACACACATATATTATTGAAAAGTATGTCAGTAGGCAATGATTGGCTCACTCACACGAGCAATCGCCTCAAGTGCTGTAGTTAGCACGTTGAGATGAGACGTTGTGTACATATAAATGCTGAAGAGCAAGTTTGGTACATAAAATATGTCGCATTGATTGGAGTCAAGATAAGGTCTGTGATTGGTTTATAATAAGACTGAACATGATATTCCCACAATCATGTATGCCGAAAGATGTCGGATGCGAGTACTTAATTGGGCGCTATAGAAAGCGAGCTGATATAGCACTTTGGCTAAACATGAGTACGTGAGAAGCACATGAATATGTTTAAGCTAAGATCTGTATGGTGGATATATTTGATAAATGACATACGCTCTTATAGAAAAAGTAATCCACTATAGCATGTAATTCATACTACATGTGCATTGTATAACCGACAAGGAAATGTGAGTAAAATTATCCCTATATACTCATCGTGTGAGCCTTTGAGGTAATTTATAATTTACCTCAACTTTGTGCCCTATGTTACTTCGACTATGTTCTCGAAGTGAAAGATCAATGTTGCTACTTTAGCATGTTACGGGTGGTCATGAATAGATATGGCCTATGGGACATGTCTAGGAAAGCAGTTGTTCAGAAATTGAGAGAGACATGAGTGCGAAGGAAGACTATTGTTGTTTTACATTTATCACATGTATTTACTTAGTCAACCAATTATATCGCCCTATGTGGTTGCGGATGTAATTGTAAATAAATGATGTTTTGAGAATAGTCAAGTATAGCCTTTAAGGGATAGGTATACTTTGATTGATGTAACAAAATATGTCTGAGGCACTGTGAGATATCGATTGTTTATTTCTTTTCGGGGTTGTAACCATTATGTTATTCCTAACATGTGCATAATTTGAGCTCCCAAGTGCAGGTGTACTCACTGGTCGCACGGCTTATTTGCTAGTATGAATTGTTTTGTAAAGTTGATGAATGTTGAATGCCTTATATTCTTGATAGAGAGCTATCAAGCCCATCATGTCCGAGTGGGAGATGTTGTACTTTAGCTAGTTAGCTAGTACGTCCATGATGGGGTGCGATTGGACCGCATCATTTGGACTCAATACGGTACGATGGAAGGACACCATTTGTAGGGGTGTCATGGAGACGTATAAAAACCTTCCGAACACAATCGTTGGAGGGGTTGGCAATTCATTCGCATCAAATTTTATCTCCATTTCCATCAAAGAAGATCAAGGCATTCCATTTCATCTTTGCAAGAACAATAGGCATTTACACCGTTGAAATCGGGTGTTTTCCTTGTGATTGCATCCAAACTAACGTGAGGTAGTGTTGTTCATGATTTATTCGCAATTCAACGTTCGTTCTGGGACTATTTGCTGTTTGCGCATCGGAATCAGGTAAGTCATCTTCCGTTGACTCGAATTCCAACACCCTAACTCAAGGCGCTCGCTAGCGAGATACTTGATTGAAAGAGAGGAAGAAAGAAAGCTTGAATTGATTAGAGATCTATCTCTAATACGAATCTATATCCTATTGTAAGCCAAGTTCTGTTCCAGCCATTTCCTTTTACCTTCGATGGCCAGCCAGTTCGAGTGTGCCTAGATATGTGCCGAATTCACTGCATGGGCTTTTCGCCAATTAATGAAACTCTCTATGGAAGGGCCTTGCGAAATTCCTGTTGAGGAGAAGGGGAGTGTTTGCAGGGCTGACTTTAAGCCTATCACGAGCAGCGTTGCTGCTTGATCGCGGGGAGGAGCATCTCAAAGTATGGGGCAAAGGATCAAGTGCTTTGACTTTGTCTACCAGGATCCACTACAGGTTGGTTTTGAGAGCCGTGTCACTTAATCACTCAGTCTAGAATAAATACTTTTTGTTAGTAAATCCCAGAGTAGAATAACGTATTAATCCTTTCTTTCTCAAGTTATGCATTTCAGAAGTGAAAGGAAAACCAAAGAACCATACAACATAGTCTATCAAGGATCGTCACCAAATTAGTGTTCCATAGCAAAAGACGATTCTTTTTTTTTTTTTCTACCAAAAAATGAAGCCGGTTTGAAGCCTAAAATGAATCTTAAGGTAACTTATTACTATCATCACATAAATACACTGTTCCTTAAATTTGCCTTTCCTTTTTGAAATAACAGGACTTATCGATCGAATTCAATTCAGGGCCACTTGCTCGGAAACCCTTTAACAAATGATGATAGTGAAATCGATTCAACAGTCGCATTTGCTCATTGAAGGGTCATATATCTGATGAGTTGTACGAGGTAATTGACTTCCACTCTGCCTATAGCATAACATGTGAAAAGAGGTTCAAGCTTTTCTTTTCCTCACAATGCGTGAAAAGATCGATTCCGATGTATACGAAATGGACTAGATATAGATGGCGTATCATTATTTTTAAGACGTGATGTGAATTCAGAACATTCTTACTTGGCAAGATAAATAGCATAGAAAGCGAGAAAACAAAAGGCAAAAAATTACTTATTTTCGGATTTTTTGCCACGTCTATTCTTTCTCCACTAATCACTTATTTTTATTTGATATCCGACCCAAAAATTAATGTCTATCTTTTTTAATGCATCACAGTCAGCTGACACTAATTGTAACGGTGACTACGTAAATGTCAAGGAAAGAAACGCTAATGGTGGATGATCTTAAAGTTGTGACTGAGGTTGGTGGACATTCAATCTGTTTTATTTTGCCTATATATATCGAACATCCTGGAACCAAACTGCATGACTCAGGCTCCCAAATGGACGGTGGGTGATACGTGGGACCCCAGCTCAATGAATCAAGACCCTTCACTTCTCCTTCTGTCGACGCTGGAAGCTCCCCGGCCTTGGTGCTGGGTAAGTATCAGACTTTTTCTTTTTAAATTTGCGGCACAATATTTTTTTTATTCATAACAGTAAATATAATGAAAGAATCAAATTGGTACATTTATGATAAATTTACTCTCAATTAATTTTTTGACTACCAAAACCTCAAATCGGCGTTTGTAATAAATTTACTATTTATTTATTTTTGTTAAATTGGATTAATACCACAAAAAATCACAAACCGATACATCTGAACAAGTGGAAGATAAAATCACATGCAAGTACACCCATCACTTATCACATATCATCCAACTCAATAATTTGATAGTAAAATTTAATGAAAATTAACGGAAGGTAAATTTATCACAAAACGTATCAATTTTGAGTTTTGGTAATCAAAAAATTAGTTTGAGATAAATTTATTACAGATTTACCAGTTTAATTTTTATGGTATTAATATTTTTAATAAAAGGAACTAATCAATTCTTGAATTAAATTTTACTTTTGGTATTTTTTTCTTTAATTAATTTTTGCTGCGTATGACTGTAAAATTTTTATATTATATAAATATTGACATGACCGTCGGCTTATGGATGATCTCCTTGAGCCCTCTAATCAAATGATTTGTCACTCATTTTCTTACTTATTAAGTGCTTAAAAACCACCCTCAAGCAATTTGAGAGGAAATTACTGACTAGAAAAATAATCTAATGGGAGATTTGTGTGGGATTAGTCATTTGCAAATTGCAAAGAAACAAACGAAAAGAACACTTGGAGTTTCAAAATTTGGCACAAGAGATACTCAAGTGCCAAAAGTTTCTAAAAGTAACACTTAAGTGTCAATATCGGAGTAAAATAAATTAGTTAAGTGCCAACGACAAGAAAATCTAGCTAAAATACTGACGTGGTGATTTTCTAGCGAGATAAGTACAAAACGATATTATTTTGCATGTTGTGACTAAACAAGGGCAAAAATGAAGTCGGCTAAATAATTAATATAAATATTAATTTAATTAAATTTTAAATAAATTTTATTTATTTATTTATTTATTTTTAAAAAAAGGAAGAAGACGAAGATTTTAGGCAACTAAGGGCTAAGCCCTTGTCGCCACCTTCAGCAATCGCCTCCTCCTTCTCTTTCTTTTCTTTTTAAATTTTTGTAAATATACATATTTTAATTTAGTTAATATTTATATTTAAATTAAAAATATATTTAAAAAAAAAAAAAAGACAAATGACGTCGTTTTGATTCTTCATCGCTAACTCAGCTCTCCAACGTACTATCTGTTGGGGTTTCATGAATCATGTATAGGTAAAAATAACAAAAATACAGCGGAAACAAAGATGATACATTTTTATACACGATTCTCTGAAGGCGTTCGTGCGTTTTAATCAAAAATCTGATTAAAAAATGGAGTTTAACGAATTATCTCTTGAAGCGTGCTTTCGCGAATTGGTTCGGATGTTCTTCAGTTCGAGCCCAAACATCGGACTCTAGTTTAGACACACCACCAATGGACGTCGAAACGGAAGAGAACTTTCGGATAATCACTCACTACTATGATTGTGCTAGCAATCTCGTGGAGACAATCCCCGTATCCTTAATGTTTTAGCCACGGCCCAAATGAGAGAGAATCCTTTTTCTTTCTCACGTACCAACACACAAGAACACGCAGGCCTTTTTTTTCTCTATCTTTAGCAACTGTTGCTTATCTCTCTTTTCTCTCTAGTGGCATTTTTTTAAAAAATGCCCTCTCAAATCAGCAACGGTTGCTGACCATTCATGCATTAAGCTCCCCTATTTTTTTTTTTAGTTATTATTATTAAAAAGACATGCACATGTGACGTGCATTGCACATGGTCAGCAACAATTGCTGACCATGTGCACATTGATTAATTAATTAAATAAATGAAAAAATAATTAATCAATCCTTTTTTTAATATATATAAATAAAAAAAAAAGGACATAATCTTTATGTGTGCATTTGGAATACATCCACATAAATTCACTTTGGGCATGCGTGTGCATCATATGCACGTAGGCTCATGACTATAATACAAATTAAATTAAATCTTAGTTAATTTAATTTCAGGTCAACACAATTTGATTGCAATAATTGCAAACACATTTGCAACATTATTTATCTCTTGTTCCACGTTTTCCTAATTGTTTATGGTATGTAACATCCCTAGGTTCATCACTAAGCTGGTAGTAAGACTCGTACTAACACATTGTACTCCCAAAAGAATTAATTGTCTCGATTAATCTTTGGGTCCTACAAGCCATGATTGACATCTAGCATTGTGTCATGGCTACCCATATAGTATGATTGTTTTAAGAATATAATGAACATGTCAGCTTTGGTTACAGTGTAATTCAATCATTCTATCTTACTATGTTCCGATGGAACAAAAAACCATGGAATATTTGTCAAATCACCAATTCGATCATATGCACAAATCTAATTGACATGCATTTTATCCCAAGATATAAACAATTTATTCTCGATTACAACATCGGCCAAGGATTTCAATGTATTGTCATAATTAGATCGCATATGACATCATTATTATACCGTGCATGTAACAAGGAGATAGATTCCATGTGCGTACGCGCGCAACTTTGTTTATGAACAAACTATGACCATTAGGTATAAAGACGGATCAATGACTTGGCATTATGTGCCTGTGAATCATAGTTGTTTCGACATATAGAGATTAACACTGTGCCTTAAGTCTAAGGATTATTT